>BTCW01000018.1:1275000-2525000 GCA_033239725.1 Echinochloa phyllopogon
TTGGCCTCTCCGAGCATGCCCTCCGCGACGGCCTTGGCGTGCGCGTACATGGCTTCGTCGTTGACGGTGGCCGGGTACGGCCGGAGCTTCTCCTCCATGAAGTCGACGGCCGCCGTGCAGCGGCCCACGGCGGCCTGCCCTTGGATCACCTCTCTGATCCTCTTCATGAGATAGGACAAGCCTTGGGTCCTCATGCTGCTGAACGTGCCACCCAGCGTCACGGATTCTGGAGTGACATTGAAAGCTTCGCCTCCTTTGATGAAGGTCACGGACACCACCTGCGAGCAAGACGATGATGCAAGCAAGACATGATAACGAAAGAACATATATACTGCGTCATTCTTTGAAAAAAAAAGAGAAAAGAAAAGCATACTGCGCCTTGTAGGGGATCGGTCTCGCGAGCGACGAGCTGCTGGAGGCTGAGCACGGCGGAGGAAGCCGCGACGATGGGATCGACGGCGAGGTGGGGCCCCACCGCGTGGCCGCCTTTCCCGGTGATGGTCGCCGTGAACCGAGCTGATCCGGCGAGGAATGGCCCTGGCCTGGAGCCGACGGTGCCCACCGGCAGATCCGTGTCGACGTGCAAGCCGAAGATGGCCTGCGCGTCGTCCAGGACGCCTTCGTTGAGGACATGGTACCCGCCGGCGTGGCCCTCCTCCGCCGGCTGGAAGATTAGCTTCACTGTGCCCTGCGGACAAACGAATCATCCATTTTACCTTCTCAAGTTGTTGGTTGTTGTATTTTACTTTATTATTAGAGAATAAGATATATAGCACTCAAACATGCTGCGATGCAATAGCTGAAACATCTCAAGTCAAGCATGGGACTTGTTCAACCTCATTAGTTGGGATTGGGATATGCATCATGAGCAGTTGAAGAATATTCAGTTCAGAAATTTGCAAGTCAGTGTCAGACAGGTAGGCCGATCAAATTAAATCATTGCGTCCTCTCACATGTGGAAACTAGATCTGGGAAGCTCATGATTGGCGTGCGAGAGCATCCGGAACCAGCTTGAAAGCCAACTTGAGTTTCCTTATGCATATTTTATGCTAGCATAGGGAAACCTTATTATGAGGTCTTCTCCTTATTAGCACGATGTGCGCTATGTATTTCTTGTTCTTGGGAATGGAAAATTAAGTGTGGCGATCATATAGAGACAATATATAAGAACAAAGCTAATTAACGAGCCCTGCAGAGTCATCACCTTCAGATCGTTTCTCCGAGACTGAAGCAGCCTAGCAGCTCCGAGAAGCATTGCTACGTGAGCGTCATGGCCACAAGCGTGCATCTTCCCATCTTCCTTGCTCTTGAACTCCCATTCCACCATTTCCTGGAGCCAAAGAAGCACAATGGCAAGTGCGAAATCAATCATCGAAAATCTTCGATCGATAGCAAATAGGCAATATATTAGGATTCATTCTGTGCTCGTGATTGAAGAGATCGCGAACCTGGATGGGGAGCGCGTCCATGTCCGCCCGGAGCGCGAACACCGGCCCGGCGCCGGCGCCGGCGATGGTGGCGACGACGCCGGTGTGCGCGACGGGCCAGGCGTAGGCGACGCCGAGCGCGTCGAGCTCGGCGCGCACGAGCTCGCTGGTGCGGTGCTCCTGGAAGGCGAGCTCCGGGTGCTGGTGGATTCGGCGGCGCACGCCGAGCTGCCACTCCGCGAACCCCGGCGCGCGCGCCGCGGCCAAGAGCTCCCGCCCCAGCGCCGCCGCCGCCATCGGACAGGTCGAACGGCCGAAGCAGGAGGGGGGAGGAGGAGACTGGCGGTGTTGGTGTTGGCTGGCTGGTGGGAGGGGCGCGTGCGACACGTAATTGCCGCGTGCGTCGCGCTCTGCGTACGTGTGGTTTGGTTTTGGTTGCACATCGATGTATGTACTACTGCAAACAGCATTTGGAGCATAAAATCTCTGCTCCGCTTTTCCGTAGCACACAACTGACTTAAAAGAAGCAACCTCTGTTCATCACCGTATATATATAAGTTGCACTGTAAGACCAACCAAGTTGCATGTTCAGCAATTTCAAGGAATGGCAACACGTACACAGTTCCCGGTTTACTTCAACGAACTCGTCCCATCTCTTTTTCGATGCATGGGGATGGGTGGTCAGTCTCAGAGCATATTCAAGCTCTATATATATATATATATATATATATATATATATATATATATATATATATATAGATATAGATATATATATATCCACGGACGAGGAAAGCAGCATGGCCTCGGTGGTCCACCGTCCCTCCTCCTCGACTACCTCGCAGTGTTGAAGCGCGAAGGGGCGCCCGAGATCCAATCTTCTCCGCGGCAGCTTGCTGTTCCTCCGCTGCTGATTTCTTCGGATGAGTTTTCACCAATGTTCTCCAGCGAGTTAGGTGGCATGTTTTCTCACCTTCATTCGATTCCCCCTATTCTTGCTTTATCGCCCGCGTTAGTGTCGATGATTTGCTATAGTGGTTAGGTTGAATAACTAAATCGAGTAGGAGGCACACCTGCTGGTGTTTTCAGTGAATTAGCACTCGATCCCCCTGCTGTTGCTTGATTGCCCCGCGCTGGTGGCAGCAATTTGCGATAATGGTTAGAGGTCGAAGAAATAAATCAAGTAGGGGCACACCTACGTGTCACTCAATTAGTATTAGATTCCCCTACTGTTACTTGATTGCCTACGTGGATTTGGTGTTAGCCATCCCAAACGGTTGCAGCAGTCGTCTTCTCCCTCCATCGTGGGGGTCAGTAACACAGCAAAATCAAGAGGCGTATGAAAATGTGAGTTCAGGATCCTGAATTTCTTTCTGAGATGCTCTGTTGAACATGCTCTAGTCCTCGAGGACTTGCTGTGAGGCCTTCAACCTGTACTGGCTTTGACCTGAACACAGCCTAGGGCACTGTTTGTTGAGGCAATGATCCCTAGGACCATCGTTTCTGCAGAAATTTCAGATGGTTTTGCAGATTCCTGCTTGCTAGTTCATTTTGGCATCCCATTGTTGCCATTTTGTTCTTCAGCTGCCATTCGTTTTGTTTTGGCTCATGCATGAGATGTATTCTGCAATCTGCTGTCTTCTTGGGATTAATTTCTTTTATCGATTGCCAGTTTAAGTTTTGCAGTAAAGGGTAGAGAAGAGTTCATTATTTGCTTAATGCTTACTGAACTAGTGTTTGGTTAGTTTTTTTCAAATATTGTCAGTATCTCTTCTTAAATTGGTTATAGTGAACTATAGGCTTAGGCGTTAGGCCATATTTTGAGGTAGATCTGTGCAACTAATAATTCATGGTCAGCTATAATAATCGATGGCTTAATCTGGTGCACAATTGATACAATCATACAACGGCTACAGCTTTCAGTAATACAGAGATATAGCAATTCCTTGCCATGGTTGTTCTAGAGTCTCCTGATTCTAGACTAGGCCCTTCCAGAAGAAGATTAAAGCTGCTATTTTGGTTGATTTAAAATCACATTTCTCATATTTCCAAGCTACCGAATACAATTTCCTAGACAAGATCCTAACCTTTCTATGGCATAACTTCTGATGTAGTGTTAAAGCCTCTTCAGATGGTGCTCGCCACAGTTTTTTTTTCTGGTTATTGTGCTATACCTATGTGTGTACTACTCTACTTTTGATCTCGTGCATTCTCACAGATGGCTGCTGATGCCAGGAAAATGTGTAATCATGATAACCGGTTACAAAGCTTGTAGTTGCAATTGGGTCAGTGGGTAGCAAAATATTGACAGTTTTTTTAATTTTCAATTGGCTCAATAATGTTGAGAAAAAAATATGTTGTCTGGGAATTGTTGCAGCATATTACTGTTAATTATAGTTTTGCTCTTCTGCAATGTGTATAGGCTGTCTTTATCCTGCATATACTGATAATGCTTTCTCTTTTGAAGGTTGTATGCATGCTGGTTACCTGCACATGAGATGTTTTATTGCCTAGATGGTTGCTGATTTTTTTTTTATTTTGTTCCGCTAAATTATAAAAATAGGGTCAATGAAATAGCAAGGTGCACTGAGTTTTCGTTATCTCATATCGTGTGCTCAGTTTACATGAAATAGCATAATATACTTGGTTATTAAGACTGAATTTTAGATCAATCAGTCACAAAATCATTTTTATTCAATTTAAGTTTATGTGTTTACATATGGCACTGTTTGCAATCAGGCTACTTTAATCATAAATCATTGCGATTTTTATCATTTGCAAGGATTTTGCATGCGAATATGTTACTATTTGTGATAAGAAAACTAAGTTGGTGCTAGTTCTATATTGCCAGAGTGGATGGGATTGGCCGCTGCTATTTGATTATGTGATCTATTATCTTTGTTTATTCCCAAGCCTAATTTTCTTCCTGCATGCAGATCAAACACCATGAGCCGATTGTAAGGTGGGTGAGCACCCTATCCATTCTGCAGTGCCGCATCCTCTAGGCACCCCTGTGAGCTTATCGATTCACCAGCGTCATTGTCACCCAGTGTCTGCAATGCACACCTGGAGAGGGACCTCCAGGTTAATCTCTGATCACGATTTTTGTCTGGTTTCACCACACCAAGATGCTAGAAAAGATGTATTGCAGTTTTTAATATGTTTCTTGCAATTTATTCTGCTGTCATGCTTTTTATATGGTAAAGTGGCAAGATACATATTCCTTCATGTTTTGATTGTTGTATCCTGCGCATGGATGAATACAATTTTGATCGGATGGTTGTGCAGGTCTGGATAAAGGCTCCTCGTGAAGGTGTAGATGCAAAAAGAACCAGGAACAAGTGAGCTACAACTGCGACGCCTGGACCTAGATGAAGACACATGGTGCTAGGATGAGATTGTTGCGGCTTCAGCAGCAACCCGTGCAACAATAGTACAGCAGTTGCAGCCAGCAGCAAAACTGTTCATCAGGCTGGCTGCAAAAAGTAGAAGCGAGTGCCACCACAATTTCTAATCTTCAGCATTTTAGGCAACTGAGTATTCAGATTAGGCTGTGATAAGATCTTTGACCTTAGAGGAAACTGTGGAGTCAAAAGATCTTAATTGTCAGTCTACAAGCAAGATACCTCGGTGTAGAAAGAAAAAATATATATACAAAGATTGCAAAGATACGTAGTACTCCGTACGAGTAAAGATATGTTCAACTGAGATATTTTCAAACAAAAGCTCGATGTGAAACTTATGCGGCCACTAAAATCCTAATCTTCATGATCGACTGAAAATGTTTACAGCCTCACACAATTTTGAAAGTACTACATAAGACATTTCCTTCGATTTTTAGAGTTTGATTAATACTTTGTGAAGTATAAAATACATGTGTTACTTATACGAGTCAAAATAGACAACTCATCCCTTATGATCGGGGTCCAATAAATATCCACGTCCTACCAGAAACTGCGAGAGAGAGAGCAGAAGAAAACCAGCGAATATCCAATCTGATTTTCCACCTTGTGAGACCGACTCTCACGACACGGAGAAAACCAGAGATGAAACGGACGCGTCAGAGCTTCGGTTGCGGGGAAGTGGGCGGTCGGTCATATATATATATATATATATATATATATATATATATATATATATATATATATATATATATATATATATATATATATATATATATATATATATATATATATATATATATATATATATATATATATATGCTATGGAGATACATAGCTCGATCAGCTGGGCTCATGCGTGCTTGTTCAGGTACTCGATGGCCACGGCGGCGTGGAAGGCAGCTCCGATCGGGAGCGCGGCCTCGTCGATCACGACGTGCGGCGAGTGCACGTGGTGGATCTCCCCCGCCTTGTCGTCCCCGACGCCGATGCCGAAGAAGGCGGCCGGGATCTTCTGCGCGTAGAAGCCGAAATCCTCCGCCGCCATGATCGGCGGGCGGAGCTTGACGTTGTCCTCTCCGAGCATGCTCTCCGCCACCGCCTTGGCGTGGGCGTACATGGCCTCGTCGTTGACGGTGGCCGGGTACGGCCGGCGCTCCTCCTCCATGAAGTCCACGGCCGCCGTGCAGCGGCTCACGGCGGCCTGCCCTTGGATCACCTCTCCGATTCTCTCCCTGAGATAGGACAGGCCTTCGCTTGTCATGCTCCTGAACGTGCCACCCAGCGTCACGGACTCCGGGATGACGTTGAAAGCTTCGCCCCCTGCCATGGTGGTCACCGAGACTACCTGTAATGCAATTAAGCAAAGACCACCCTCCATTACCATTACCAATACCACAACATTTCTAGAGATTTCATTCTGAAGTGAAAGAGCCTACTGCGCCCTGGAGAGGATCGGTCTCGCGAGCAACGAGCTGCTGAAGGCTGAGCACGGCGGAGGACGCGGCGACGATGGGGTCGACGGCGAGGTGGGGCCCAGCCGCGTGGCCGCCTTTCCCTGTGATGGTCGCCTTGAACCGGGCTGATCCGGCGAGGAATGGGCCTGGCCTGGAGCCGACGGTGCCCACCGGCAGGGATGTCTCGACGTGCATGCCGAAGATGGCCTGCACGTCATCCAGGACGCCTTCCTTGAGGACATGGTACCCGCCGGCGTGGCCTTCCTCGGCAGGCTGGAAGACGAGCTTTACCGTGCCCTGCGCATGATGATATCATATCGACAAGAAGACCAATTTTTCAATCCTGGTAATGATGATGATTTACCACTGGAACAATTGGTTGTTCATTTCTATATATAGCTTTTAAAACGAGACAAACTGTTCGCTCATCTCGATCGCAGTGTCTAGGAGCTATCTCCGAGAGTACCAAAAACTACTTCCAATAATTAGTCTTAGGAATGAATATGAAAAAAGTGCTCCAACAGTTGTCTAATATGGATCTCAATTTTTTGGTGTGCCCAATATTTGCTCCATCTTAAGCCAAATTTACCTCCCCTTTTAGCACTCACAATTCCACGGAACAAAAAGAAAAATTCCGAGCTACCGTTCACGGAGGGGAAATCAACCGTTAGGCCCACGTATGGATGATGTGGCAGCAGTTAAATCGTTTTTGAGACTATTTTTTTAGAAGCTGTTGGAAGAGTGAATATTTTCTGTGTCCAATAATTTTTAATAATGTCTCAAAACTAATATATTGTGACTTTATTTTTTAGTCACTCTTAAAGATGCTCCGCGGCGAAACATAATCGGGACGTCTTATACAAGATCTCATTGGACCGAGCCGTTGGACGATGGATCTGAAAGTCAGAGATGGCTACCGTTTAATCAGGAATTCCCAGCGCGGATCGACATGCTCGCTGCGGCAAATTAAATTCATCTCATGCCCTCGCGTGCGGCAAATTTATATTGCTAGCATGAGGATGCAGTTGTGCAAGCATCATTGGGCGTATATTTTATTTCTTAAAGTAATGCTGCAGGGAAAGCATGAGTGCTCATAAAGTTGGCAAGAAAGCATCTTGCCATTGTTGTTGGAACCAGCTAAAGGAACGGACTTCTCATCAATTCAACTTGAGTTTTCTTAAGAATATGGAATTTTGAATGTGTTAATTTGTTCAAATTAAATTATCTTGTAAATGAAGTAATTGGAACCAGAGTTTGAGAACTGAATAAATGAGCTGTAACGATATTAAGACTTCCTGACAGAGAAGAACCTGATCGAGGAGTGGTTACCTTCAAATCGTTCTTGCGAGACTGAAGCAGCCTAGCAGCTCCTAGTAGCATCGCCACATGAGCATCATGCCCACAAGCATGCATCTTTCCATCTTCCTTGCTCTTGAACTCCCATTCTACCATTTCCTGCAAATGCAGCAAAAGGTTAAACGGAAAGTCACTATGCCAAATATCTGATCGATACCAGTAGGATTACATGCACACATGAGTAATATATTGTAGCGCAAGAAAATGTTTATCACATCTTGCTAGTACCATCCAATCGGTTTTATGACACCAGCCAAGCACCTCTGTTTGTACAGTTGTTAGGTGGTGTTTGGATCCAGGTGCTAAAGTTTAGCGCTTTAAATAAGTGATAATTAGATGCATTAAATATAAACTAATTATAAAACTAATCACATAAGTCATATCTATTTCGCGAGACAAACACCATACGTTTACTGTAGCATTACATTGTCTAATCATGGTATAATTAGGCTTAATAGATTCGTCTCGTAAATTACTCCTCGCTTATGTAATGGGTTTTTTAAATTAATATATATTTAATACTCCTAATTAACATATTTATATACGATGTGACGGTGCTAAAGTTTAGCGCGTGGGAAACAAACGGGGCCTTAGTCGCTATCAAACCTGCAGCTTGCTTCTCGGATAGCACTGTGTTTCTTTGGGGTAGAATTTTTTTTACCCCGTTTGACTAATAATTAAGGGTATTAAATAAAGTCAGTTTACAAAACTATCTTCACAACCCCGGATTAACTCACGAGACAAATCTAATAAGGCCTTTGACCGCACGTTTAGAGGATGGTTAACGTAACATTGCTGTAGTAAATCATGGACTAATTAGGCTCGTTAGATTCGTCGCGCAAAATTACACTCATCTCTAAAAAAGATATTATAAATAGACTTTATTTAATACTCCGGCAGATAAGATTCTCTCTAGAAATTTTTTTTTCTGAAAGGAAAGAAATAGGGCCCAAACATTTTTTTTTTACCACACGAGAGTGCCGGTGATGTTGACAAACGACGACAACACGGCACATGGGAAGCCCATACGACGTAGGGACAAACAAGATACTACTGGCTACTTGCATTTCTTTTTGGCCAGTGATAATTTTTTTTTCCAATCTCCACAACACTGGGCTGTTGCAAATTTTCAATCCGCCAAAGTACAGTTTCGGATTCGATAAGCCATCGCAAACATGCGTTGATGAATCAAGGAACGCCGATTTGCGCGAGACGCGCGCACGTACCTGGATGGGGAGCGCGTCCATGTCGGCGCGGAGCGCGAACACCGGCCCGGCGGCGGCGGCGCCGGCGATGGTGGCGACGACGCCGGTGTGCGCGACGGGCCAGGCGTACGGGACGCCGAGCGCGTCGAGCTCGGCGCGCACGAGCGCGCTGGTGCGGTGCTCCTGGAACGCCAGCTCCGGGTGCTGGTGGATTCGGCGGCGCACGCCGAGCTGCCACTCCGTGAACCCCGGCGCGCGCGCCGCGGCCAGGAGCTCCCGCGCCATCGACGCCACGCGGACGAGCAGGAGGCTAGAGGAAGGAAGAATACTAGAATAGAATAGGAATATATAGAGCTTTGGCTGCCGACTTCGGCAGTGTCGGTGCTGATTTGATTGGGTTGGGGCCTCGAATCCTCGATCTCATCTCATGGGGTTCTCGTCTCTTTTGTTGTTGTTCGTTTGTTTCCGCGAGGAATCTTCGACGGTTTTGTTTTCATCCGCCGGAAAAGAGAGGATGCCCTCATGCTCATGCATGCCGTGTGCCGCCTTTGGGCTTTTGGTGCCAATCCACGACCACATTCAGCCCGCAGGAAAGCACAGCCCAGCATGACGGGCCGAGCTACGCAACGGTACAGAGGCCCAGTAACACGACCACGCACGAGCAAGAGGAATGGGAGAAAAAAAACCCTCCAAGCCATTATTATAGCGAAGAAAATTAAAAAAACTCCAAGAAGCTGCTGAAATTAACGGAGGAGGAGGGGAAATTGCGCTCGCACGAATATTTCGACTCCAAAAACTCTCGACCCGACCTAGATATAGGAGTGGAGGAAGAACCGCGCGGCAGTCAAAGAGTGGCGGCCAGGGCAAGCTGGGATTCGTTCGAGCTATCTGGAAATCGGAAGAACCCTACTCCCCTCGGCCCACCGCGTCCCGCGTCGGTTTTCCCCCAATCAATCCGCATCCGCGCCGTGAGATGAGACGGTGACCCTTTTTTCACGCGAGTTATAAGATTATTTTCTGATCCTCTTTCATTCCTCGGTGGGGCGCGTCGGATCTCTGAGTTGTTACTCCTCTTGTAAAAGTCCGTTTGGAACCGATAGATTCGTCTCAGTTATTACTCCTCGATGATCTGGCGCGCTCTAAGGTTAGGATTGTAGGCTCTTCTTGCTGGTTTAATAATTTCCCCATTTCTGTCCTGCTCTTTAGGGCGTGTCCTGGCATGGATAAGTAGTTGCTGGAGTCGAAGTTTATGTTAATAATTCATAATGAACGATCACAGTCTGAATCATGATAACTTGCAGTAGTAACGCTAATTTACCCCAACAAATATGTTGTCGGAGGGTTCGGTTATCCAGTACTTTTATGTGATCTCCAGAAGCATATATAGTAGGCATTCATAATAACATTATGTGGGTGCTCTGACTAAAGATCTCGTATCATCCTCCTAATGTGAATATTTGCTAATTGCTACTATTTACAACTCTATAAAGACTTAAAGACAGTGACATTTAACATATCTTGAAAACTGGTAGCATAAATTAATCTGGTTTTTATGCATTTAAACATTACTGCAAAGGCAGTGATCTGGTGTTTTCCTTAACAGGTTATTATTCTGATATTGAATTTATTGTAGTTAGCTAGCACAGGGTCTCTAACCAGCTTACTATGGCATTATTTACAGGTTCTGTAATTGCTAACTGGCGTGATGAATTCGAGGCCAGTAGTTCTTATCTTCCTGCTGCTCGTGCTCATTATCACTTCACAGTTTGAGTGGAAGCAGCAGATTGGTGAGGCTGAGGCAAATCCTACAGCTACACGGAGGAGGCAGCAAGCACTTGAAAGGGAAGATGCTGTTAAAGAGAAAGTGAGCATCCTGTGTTCTTGTTCAATTGGTCACTTTTAGTTAATTTTCGGCATTTCCAATTTCCCGCTTGGAAATGAGAAGCCACGTAATTTATCTATAACATTTGATGCATTTGATGTTATTTTGTTATCAATTTACCATGTCCTGAGAGTTTGTGACGACACATTAACTGAGCTTTGAGCACAGATATTAAAACCACCACCATAGTGTAGAATGGAGAGGTTGATTGAAATCTCGAGCTTTTCACGTCTATTCTCTATTTTGTTTGAGGTGGTCATCTTAACAAACTTTTTTTTTGAAATGATATTAGCATAGCTCCTTTATGTTTCTTAGCTGCTTGCAGTTTAGTTCCTGTGTACATCAGTAGATCCTAGTATTAAAGATTTAAAGTTTTAGCTGAGTAAAGTCTTTGCCAAGGGCTGAGCATCTGTGACTTGGGGCAATTGTAGAGCATGCATTCATGTGTCTTGATTGAAAACACTTCTGACTTCCTGAGTGCTTGTTGCTCAGCATGTACTATAATCGTTGAACTCCTATTCTTCACCTACTTACGAGTTATGGCAGTAGGCCCCAAGATTTCATAGTTTTGACAGCATGGGAGGTTGCTTCCAGGTCAAGTGATTTTGTGGATTTTTCATGTTATAATAATATGCTCTCATATGGTAATTGATATGTTTGGAGTGTGGATTTTTGTGGATTTTATTAATGGTTCAATAAACTTCCAGTTACTTGAATGCCATGACTAGAGTTTGTATTTACCTCTTTGTTCTACATAATTTTGCTTAAATTGCCTCTAGTCCTTGTTGATAGAAGGTGATGTTCAATTGCTTTGTAGTCCTTGGATAAATGAAATAAAAACAATGGATGTTTGATGGTATAATTCTCCCGTTTGAGCACTTCAAGAGGTGCACACCAACCATCTTCATTGTTTCCTTTGTACATCAGTAGCTGGCTTCATCTGTCTAGTGATTCTGCACTGATAACCTTTTGGCGAGTCTTTTGCTATTAGGAAGTTTTGCTGTTTTAATCAGTAGCCATGAGACTATGACAAGCACTTCTCAGTGTCAGCAGCTACTGTTGCTCTTTCTTGCGGCCAATACTTTTATATGGGCTCAAAATATCACAGCTTATAATATTACGTCTTATGTACAGATAATATTGGCACAAGAGAAAAACATTCAGCAACTTAACGAGCTTATCCAGAGCCTTCAGCTGCAGCTGTTGCATTGCCGTGGCAGCAATAGTACTGCTCATACCACCTCAAGTCAATCGACTGGCGAAAACGAAGTGGAGGGACAGGAAACTATTGGTGATTGACTGATTGATAGCCCCTCTGTTGACGTAGGTAGTTTGCTTCAGAGTACAACCAAGACAAGAACAGAAGCTTTTTCATGCAATGGAAACCCGCATCATTACCATCACCGCCCTTTTCCTTTCGCCCAGCCTGTACAGGGTTTAGCATGTTGGTTTAGGTTTCTTTCCTGACCAAGGTTCGAATGCCTATGCCAGTCTTTTTATGTGATTGTTGATTCTTTTACACTCCCAACACATGTGCTCCAATCTGTATATGGCGAATCATTCATTTATTATCTTAGTTCCATCCTCTGCATTTTTCAGAGCTCTTCATTTTGTGCAAGTTTTTAAACTTCAAATTTCCTGGTCAATTTTTGTTCTTTGCCAACGTTGCACACTTGCACTCATGCACGGCACGCTCCCTTTGTCTGAAGCAAGAAAGGGGAGGGTGCAAGAAAGAGATAAAGCGGCACTCTCTAATTCTGAAGCAAGGGATTGGATTCCACTTTCCAGCAATGAAGGCATGAGTACCATGCTTGCGCTGATTCTCTTCTTGATACGGTTATACTGCTGCTGTAAATGTATTTGTACGACACGATTGTGAGTTTTTTTTTGGGAGCACATGATCAAACTGGCTCCTTCGAAATTCCTTAGAAATTCCGCGTTCCAACCAAGCAAGTACACACCGAATGCTGCATTATATATGGCATGCAATGCAGTGTGAAGCAATGATCACTCCAATCTCAGGGGAAAAATTCTATGCGGCGGTGCCGCACCGAGCCTCCTGTGCGACACCGCCTGGATAGCCTCCACGTGTCCCAAAAACCATCTCATTGCGGCAACTCGCGCCTGCAGTCCCGCACAGGCTGTTGAGCCGAAGGGATGCGGAGCCATCAGACAAGGAAATAATCCAGCCGGCTCCACGGAGAAAACAGATCGAGCCGCACCCATTCTTCGTGCTAAAGCCGTTGTCGACTGGTGCCATCGGTGCCGCCATTAGTGGCGAGCTCAGCCTCTGCCTCTCCTGCCCAAGTGTGATTCGCCATCAACGGCGAGCTCTGAAGAGTCCACCCAGGCTGTAGACCGCTGCCCCCACGAAGATCTAATCTAAGCCTCGGCCATCAAATTGCAGTGCTTTTCCATCAGAACCTAGTTCAGTTACCTTGCAATCATGCAATAAAATTATTAATGCTATATGGAGCATGCGGAATGTGAAACTGAATGTCAATGTCAGTCTGCTTGAAAGGGGGCATTGCAAACTGAATATGTCAATGGAAGTTTTACGAGGAACTCAAATTGGATTCTATTGAGACGAGACTATTGAAAACAAAAACCAATGTATCTTTCCAATGCACATGTGAACTGTATTTAGAGTAAAAAGAAAAAGAAAAGACAGATACCCTCGGCAGCCATCCAATAGGCTCTCGCTTTCCAGGAGATGTGCCTTGCTTCAGTCCTTACCGGAGACGGGGCAGAGTTCTTGTTGATGTCAATCACGTTCAGGCAGGAGTGGCGAAGGCTGAGCTCGCCAACGACGGCGGCGCCGCTGCCTACTGATGCTCGTCGTCGATGACTTCTGTACGAGAAGAATGGGTGCGGTGGGTGCGGCTCGATCTCTTTTTTTGACGGAGCCGGCTTGATTGTTTCCTTCGCCCAGGACTCGGCTATCTTCGGCTCATGCGGGTGCGAGTTGCCACAGCGAGATGACTTCTGCTGGGACGCGTGGAGGTCATCCAGGCGGTGTCGCACGGGAGGCTCGGTGCGGCACCGCCGCATAGAATTTTCTCCCCCAATCTCAAATGCATTTCACTCGAAGAAAAAGGAAAATGAAAAGAAACAAAACCAAGGAAACTTAAGATCAAAGTCGGTCGAAGTAAACAGCGACTGTACGCTCTGTGACACAATGCGGCGATTAGCAGCAGCAACACGTACTAAACGATGGATCAGCACCCCCTCTGCGATGACCGGAGCACCTCGCATGTTGTCTTCTGGAAGACGACGGCGCCGCCATCCTGGCCGGCGAGCTGCAGCTTGAGCGGGCACTTGGCCTCCAGTCTGCACCACGTGCTGTGCAGCTGGTACTTGACCTCGCCGGAGAGCGCCGCCTCGATGTCGAACACCCCCTTGTCGCTCTGCTTCCTGTACGCCCTCACGCCGGCGCTCCCGAGCATGACGCCCACGGCGTCGGCGCCGCTGGCGAGGCGGAACACGGCGGTCTTCCTCGCCGGCAGGACGTACCCCGGCGCGGCGACCTCGACGCGGTCGAAGCGCTGGCCGTCGAAGGCGTAGTCGGCCTCGAGGGAGCGGAAGGCGGCGGCCATGGCCCAGTTGGGGTTGCGGACGGCGAGCGTGAGCGTGAGGTTGTAGGAGACGGCGGTGGCCGGCGTCGTGGAGAGCGCGAAGCGAGCGAGCGAGGCGTCCTCGACGTCGAACCGGGGCTGCGCGGCGTGGCCGTAGCCGACGACGAGGACGACGATGACGGCCACGGCGGCGATGATGGCGACGCCGATGCAGAAGCCGCACGCGAAGCGGCGGTACGGGCCGAAGCAGCCGCAGCACTCGCAGTCGTCGCACATGGTGACGGTATAGCTCTAGTGTTGTGCGTGTGACTGTGACGGTTATGGCAGTTTTGGTTGTTGTTAACTTGTCAGGCCTGTGTAGATGTGCCATCTTATATAGGTGCAGCTACCAAACGTGAAATGTACAACGTGTAAAACCTCGATCGTAGTAGCATACGTTACTTTGTGGTGATTGGTGTAGCAAATGCTACTCTGCTTGTACTAATTGGATTGATTCTTTTTTTTGAAAAAAAGGTGAAACCGGATTTATTTTCATGCTCGTAGGTTGCCTTTACCATGCAACTTTAATTGATGAGGGATATGTGAACTGACACAACAATGGATAATAGGGCCGTTCGGTTCTCAGGCAAGCTTTGTCTAGTCTCGACAGCAAAAGCAAGCCTTGCCTTGCTAGTCTGAGCAAGCCAATTCGGCTCTATGCTAATAGCAAGGATTTTTTTTTTTTTGCCAACACAATGCAAGCTCCGAGGTCTTTTGTTTGCTAACCAAACACTGAGTTCTCTACATCCTCGCTAAGTAAGGCAAGGCTAGCTTTGCAAAGGGATCCAAACGGGGCCAATATTGATAATTATCATGATTACCGTTGAGGTACATGATCGTATGGTTAGGGGCGTGATCATACCACAATCCTACCACTGCTAGAAATAGTTACAAACTCATGATAAAATTTATTATTATTATTTTTCGCGGAAGAACTCATGATAATAAGATTTGAACTATATTATATATTGGTGCTCGTGGGAGGTAGCATAGGATCCTCTGATTCGATTGTTAGAGCATCTTGAAAAGACTAGCCAAATCGTTTTCTAAAGTTAAATTTAGCTATTATTAGAGAAAAAACGTTTTCAACAGAGTCCGTAAATGATCCTCCAAATTTAGTGGCTCTCCATCCCACCTCATTCGCTAGCTATTTTTAGCTAGCCCATCTCACTAGCCATCTTTACAGGATTACTCTGTTTGTTAGTCAAATATATATTTTAAGAGTAGCTAAATCAGTAAATTTGACTAGTCTTTTTAGCTAATCTCCTGGACATGCTCTTAATAGCCTTGTTCACAGCATCCATGCAGCAAGCCAGCGATTTTACTCCTCCAAGGTGCCATTTTTTTTCCGCAGGGGAGAAAAATAGCATAACAGTGTCTGTCATGTCTCGTTGCGTTTGCTCATCTTTGCAGGTGCTTTCCCCTGAGAGGCAGAATCCAGAAAAGCTCCGAGCGAGTTCGGCGTCAGTTTTGTCAGATCGGTTCTTGTTAATAATAGGTGCTCCGATCATACCTGCCGTAAATATAATGAAACCGCGTTCTAATCTATGCATCCACATCCCGTCAGCTTGAGTGCTTGCTACTCCCCTGTCCCCTTCTACGCGCTCAAGGCATCCGTCTCCGGCCAAGTTGCGTGGAGGCGAACAGCCCAGGGCATCGCGATCGGAGAACAAATAACCAGGGTCTCCTTCCCTCACTGGGCTGGTGGACCTGATTCCTAACAGCGAATGGTTCGGTCCTATTTATTTAGATTATCAGCAGCCAGCAGTAATATTTTTCTCTCTACACACACCAGTATCAGCCAGCGGTATTTTTCTCTCAACACGAACGAGCACCCGCCACCAGGCAGCCGTACAGGGCCGGCCGAGAAAAAGAAAGACCGTGCATGTCCCCCAAAATAAAAAGTCTCCTCTCCTCGTCAAGTTCAGAAGGTCGATGGAGCAGCTACGAGAGTGAAAGGGGCTGGGTGCATCTCAGAACGTAGTTGGCTTCGTCCCTGCGCTTTCGTGGCAAAGTAGACGGAAAGTGCATACAGCATACTCCACCGAGAGATATGAGGGAAAAATGATCTAGGCCTTGTCTAGATCTAAAATTTTACCCTCAAAATTCACTATGTAAAAAGAATATTGACATCACATCAAAATGTCATAGCATGCATGAAGTACTAAATGTAGATGAAATCAAAAACTAATTGCACGGTTTTGTTGTACTCTACGAGACGAGCATTCTAAGCCTAATTAATCAATTTTTGGACAATTTTTCACACATACAAACGAAATGCTACAGTGACGCACGCACCCCAAAAGACAAAATTTGCCCCTAAATTTAGGAACTAAACAAGGGCCTAGAACAGAACGATCCATTTGGAAAAAGAAAATTTGTTGTGCGTGCAAAGAAGAGGAAAATGGAAACGATCTATAGACGCAGGTTTATACGGCTGCAAGCTAAACTAATCTATACTAGTAATAAAACGGTATGATGGGTGGTAGCATGGCTTGAGATTGATACTACATCATTAGATGCCTTAATCATGTGCTCCCGCAGTTGGTGTCAACTTTTGTAGCCATCACCACCCCGTGTGCCTTCCTCTTTTGAGGGCGAAACACAGGCTTTTTTTCCCTCGAAACCGTGTTGCTTGCTGTCATGTGTCCCTGTCCGGCTCTCCTTTCAAACAAAAATTCTTGTGTCACGATATCGGTTGCGTTTAGATCAGCAAAAAGTCCGTAAAAAAATCACATTGGAGCGCACTGTAACACTTTTCGTTTGTTTGTGGTAATCGTTGCCCTATCATGACTTAACTAGGCTCAAAAGATTCATCATTAAAACTATACAATTAGTTTTTTTATTTATCTACGTTTAGTGTTCTATGCATGCGTCATTTGCTATATTTAATGTTTCAATATGATGAAAAGTTTGGAATTTGGTGAACTAAACACACCCATCATGATTTTCACCCCCAAATTCCACTATGCAAGAAGAAGATTCCATCACTTCAAAATATCGATACATGCATGGAGTAAACATAGATACAAGACGAATATTTTGAGCCTAATTAATTAACGTTTGAACAATCTTCACAAATACAAATGAAATGCTACAGCGGTAAAATCCAAACGCTAAAATTGCATCTAAACAAGGCCCATGCTCGATCTTCTTCGCTCCTGTGCTTGCTGGAGAACTGGCGTCTTCTTGCTGACCGAGACAATGGTTTTGAGGTCTGCAATTGCAAGCATTTGGATATGGTCCGGCTGACTTCACCCTTGACCTGCGTTGAGCACTTGTGGGTTCAGAATCTTTGGGTTCGGCTCATGTCTGCCAAACGGACGGCTCAACAAAACTCATGTGTTCATCCTCCAGGCCTGACAGTGTTGTTCTCGAACAGAGTCCTGTCTCATGTGTGCTTCTTCTTCCCCTTCCTCCCCTGGATATCCACTCATCAATGGCCTGGGAGATGCGTTCAGTTGACTGCAGCTCATCCGGCAGAGTCAGTCAACCCCTGCTTCCCAAGGTTCCAATAATAATTCTTATCAAAACCACAGCAACACATCACAAATCGTTGGGAACCATCCAGATTTATAAACATCAATTCGACAATCTCTTGAAGGGGAAGAAAACAAATCCTCGAAGAATTATAATACAGGAAGCAAGAACGGCAGCAGAAACCGAGCTCTATAGCTAGTAGCACTAGTCAACAATGGAGCTAGCACCCGGACTTCTTTGCCCGGAGGATGGTGCACTTGGTCCTCTGGAACGCGGTGGCGGCGACGTCGGGGTCGACGAGCTGCAGCTGCAGCGGGCACACGACGACGAGCGGGCACTTGGCGCCGCGCCCCTTGCACTGCAGCGTCGTGTCCAGCCGCATCTCCACGGCGAACTTGCCCGTGTCGTTCTCCGCCGCGAACTCGCCGACCCCCGGCGCGGTGAGCTTGACGGGCTTGGCCACGCCGCCGACGGCGACGCGCACCGTGGCCGTCTTGCGCGGCCTGGCGTCGAACGCCGGCACGGTGGCGGACTCGTCGAAGCGGGAGCCGTTGAAGGAGAAGGAGACGGCGAGGGGGCCGTAGGCGATGGTGCGGTAGATGTTGGGGTTCCGCAGCGACACCGTCGCCGTGACGTTGTAGGAGATGGTGGAGTTGGAGGCGGGGCTCCCCGGCGCCAGCGCGAACCGCTGCAGCAGGGCGTCGTCGGCGGTGGCCTTGGGCGGGTACACGACGGCGAAGGCGATGACGAGGACGGCGACGAGGCCGCCCACGACGAGGACGGCGACCGCCCAGAGGAGGAGCTTCGTCCAGCCGCAGTCGCAGTCGCGGCACTCGTTGTCTTTGCCGAAGCAGGGCTCCCAGAAGGCCATGGCTACCTCTGAGCTGGGCAGGCGAAGAGGGAGAGCGAATCACGAATCGATCGTCTTGGATGCTGTTGTTAAAGGAGGGAAGGGGAGGGGGATGACCACGAGTTGGGAAGACTGGAAGAGCGAGGTCAATGGGGCATCGGCTGGACCTGGACGCGAGGGGGAAGGGAAGGTCGACTCGGAGCAGAGCAGAGCAAGGCACCAATGGGATCGTAGGGAAATGGCGAAGTGAAACTGTAGGTAGGTGACCGTTGGCCCGGGGCCTGTCGATCTCATCGACGTAGCCGCCGGACGTGCCAGATGCGAATGCGATGGGGCTGTGCCGCTGTGGGGCGAGCTATCCGATGGCTATCATGTGGATGTAGGCATCTTCGCTAGTTCGTTGTGAAGTTGTAAATTCACCTTTTCAAAAAAAAAGTTGTAAATTCCTAATGGATGGGACTAAACACGTACTCTTGCTGCCATGTTTGGGTCACTTGGGCCACCACGACAGGGACGTGCATGGCTGAACGCTTCGTGCTGTTCACATTGATCACACTCTACTCTATTTTTTGAAAGACAATATTTTATCCTGGTCATCAAGATTCTCTACTCTATATCACATTCTCCCGCACTCGTTCATACGCTATCTTTACTCTCTGTACCAACCACCATCACACGGGACCCACCAACAAGATTTTTTTAACATCCCCCCTCTCTCCGCCTCCGCCTCGCCCATTGGCATCTCCGCGACGCGGCGGGCAAGCGGCGTGGGGCCGGGCGTGCGAGCGGCAGCCGCGGGCGCACGAGCGGGCGGCGTGGCGAGCAGGGCCGCGTGGGCGGTAGCGGGCGACCGGCGGACGGACGAGCGCCTCCTTCCCTCCCGCCATCTATCAGATCCCATCTCGCGTCGCACTCGCTTCTCCTCCTCCACCCGTCGCTCGGGGGAGTGAGCTCACTCCGGTGGCTTGGTCCCGCGGCTGGTCAAGGCGAGACGTGATCAACGCGGCCAACGCCACTAGCAGCGGCGGCGGCGGCGGCCTCCAGCGGGTGGCCAGCGCGGCGGGGGAGCAACGACCGGAGTGGGCCCACACCGACGTGGTGTTTACCGCTCGTTCCTGTACCACGCCTGGTTCACCGATGGACACCGACGCTTACCGCTTAGCGGTGCTTTTACGTGCCCCCGCTGCAGCTATAAAATGATACAGGCTGTGTTTAGATCCCCTGAAAGGGTGGTCGAAAAGTCATATCGATCACTGTAGCGCATCGTATCATTTTTCGTTTGTCTGTGGTAATTGTTGTCCTACCATAATCTAACTAGACTCAAAAGATTCGTCTCGTCGTATACATCAAAACTATGAAATTATTTTTTTTATTTACTTATATTTAATGTTCCATGCATGAGGAGAGAGATTTGATGTGATGTGATGGAATTTTTTGCGTAGTAGAATTTTGGGTGGAATATTGGGCACGTTCTTTTTTCTAAACAAGTTGCATTAGACTGATGATGAACTGCAACAGGAGAGCACGCAGGGTTCACAAATCCTCCTCCTCTCCTTTTTTTTTCTCCTTTTCAAAAAAAAACATGCATGTGCCCACGGCCCGCGGCCCAGTTGACGAGTCCGTCCAGGTCGCGGGCGACGGCAACGGCATATGCCTCTGCCACCCCCGTGTCCCGGGGCCCACCTGTCGTGCCAGCCAGGGAAATATCTCCGCGCCGCCGCTGGGATTTAGGGTTCTAGCCCGGTTTGGTGATTGATTCCCCATCCGCGCCTCGCTTCCCTATAAAGCGCCGACGCGACCCGCCCCAAGCCTTTTCCTCCTCGATCCAGTCCCTTTGCTAAAAATAACAAGGCAGAGGCATCTACGATTCGGCGACTCGACGTGCGCTTCCTCCTTGCGCGCGCTCAGGTATACCTGAGCAACTCCGCATCTGTTCCTCTATGGTTTCACGTCTGTTCTAGGGTTCTAGTCAATTTTTTTTTTATGCTGAGTTCTTGTCAGATTTGGTTGGGCTTTGCTGAGATTACGAGTTCCTGCAATAGCCCTGATCTGAAGCCTATCCTTTTATTTCGTATCCAACGAAATCCCCATGCGTTTGACAAGTCAGGTTAGATTACGTGCGTAGGCTCACATGGATTTAGAGTTGACCTCTGTGCTGTGCTGTTCTTTAGATGCGAGTTTAGTTAGATTTCTGTGTTTTCTTGTTGTGGGATAAAAACGTCAAGTGCAGATCTGCATCATGTCTGAATTTTAACTCACCGATGTTCATGCAAATTAGCAAAGGGGCAACTGATTAAGTTAATTTTCTTGAGCCTATGATTGTCTACCTCTGCTTCTTCAGTTTTATCCAGATTTGCTTATGTGAACTGCCGTCAAACTAACCAGACTACTTGCCTGTTTTATTGGTTGTTTTGTGCTATATACTGCCTGTGTACTAATTAGTACTCCGTAAATATACACCTTAGAAAGTTTGTTACTGACCAGACTAGTTGTAATTACTACTAGCCCGCACTAATCACTTTTAAGATGTTTTACCTTCCATTTGCTTATATGGCCTTTTTTTCTTATCTGCTCAAGAGATGGCTGATGTTGAGGAGTATCGTTGCTTCATTGGGAACCTGTCCTGGTCAACAACTGATGAAAGCCTCAGGGATGCATTTGGCAAATTTGGCAACCTCACTGAGGCAAAGGTGAAATGAAGAATCTCGCATCTTCAGTTTGGCCTGAAGTCATTCTTTTTCCTCGTGATAATATTGGAGATTATGTTGGTACCTTGCTTAGGAAAGTTATGTGCATGATCAGTATGTCAAATTATTTCAAACATTTTTTGCAAGTCAAAAAATGCCAAAAGGCTAAACAAATTTCTTTTCCACAACACAAAGGTATAGAGTTATTATAGTCTGTCCCAACAGGATCTTAGGTCCATCTTACACAACCTTTCTTGCTCTTTCTAGTTTTTTTTTATAATATCAAAGGTTTCTACAAATAAGTCTAGAATATACAGTATTGCTATCAATATATTAATCTTGTTTGTTGTTTTATTCCTGTCTTCCAGAATTACTTGGGCAATGTGTTTTTTTATTTCCCCAAAGTCACAGAATGATCCAGTGATTTGTAGCTTAACATCTACACATTGTTGTTTCTATATTTTTTTTGTATTTTATTTTAACAAGCATCTTAATTATTGTTGCTAATATGCAGGTGGTTCTTGACAAATTTTCTGGCCGATCTCGGGGTTTCGGCTTTGTTACTTTTGATGAGAAGAAAGCTATGGAGGATGCTATTGAAGGAATGAATGGACTGGACTTGGATGGGAGGAACATCACTGTTGATAAAGCTCAGCCACAAGGACCTGGTAGAGACCGCAATGGCGACCGTGATAATGATCGTGACCATGGATCTCGTTATGACCGTGGCCGTGACTATGGTGGTGGTGGCGGCCGCGCACCACGTGGCGGCGGTGGTGGTGGGGACTGCTTCAAGTGTGGAAAACCCGGTCATTTTGCTAGGGAGTGCCCATCTGGGGATGGCGGGAGAGGGGACAGATACGGTGGAAGAGATGACAGGTATGGTGGTGGTGGGGGTGGTCGTTATGGATCTGACCGTGGTGGTGACCGGTACTCTGGCCGTAGCCGAGATGGTGGCAGCTACGGTGGTGACCGCTACAACCGTGACCGATCTGGTCCCTACTGATGGCCTAGATCTCGTGCAATATGTGCCATCCAGGTATGAAAGTCTATCTGCTATATAAGGGTTTGTTATCGTGTGTCCGGAACTTTGTGATCCTGCAGTTGGAGAATTATGATGTACCGTGAGAAATCAGTTGCTTTTGTTATAGACCGCATCACTGACCGGTTTATTATCATTTCCTGCTTGCCAGGCATATGACTTGGTCATTGTGCTTGGCGCTTGGATCCTGCATGTTTGCTTGATATGCTATTTGGCTGGAATTTAGCTTGTTAAAAGATGGGTTTTGTCGCTGTGTTGATGACCCCGGTGCTTATGGGTGGTAACATAAATGCCTGGGATATGGGGGATTGGATGGCAAGTTAGTGTTTGCATTTGTGTCCTTTTCGGGGAATCAAGGGAACAATATTCTGCTTGCTTGAACATACCTACAAGAAAAATATCTGTTTCCCCACCTTCTGAAAGCAAGCAATGAATCTTCCATAAGGGAAAATTAACTGGTAAATCATTTCAATCTTTATCCTCAATATTGTATTACAACGTCATTCTCAAATGACTGCTTTGTTTTGGCAGGCTTGTTTTTTGTTACTTGTTCTCTTGTTCTGGATTGGTTGCTACTATCGTTCTGGATTGGTTACTACTATCGTTCTGGATTGGTTACTAGTGCCCTAAGATCACTTCAGTTGTCCCATTTTAGTATGGCGAGGGGGTCGCACGAATGCAGAGAGTTATTTGGTTTGGTTCCATTCTGTGTCATTAGCATTGAAGGACCACTGCCAAGAGTCTCCTTTGGTTCTGGTCTATGTACCATTAGCATTGGACGATCACTGGCTCGCCGGGCATAGCATACTGTTTCTGCCTCTACCAGGGTTGGTGGCTTGACTACCGCCATTATGGTTCCTTCCTTGACCTGTTGGGGTGGCTGCCTCCGGGTGTTCCTTGAGCTGTCCTGTTTGACATTGCTGGAATGGCTGCCTCCGGGTGTTTCTTCTGCTCAAACGTTCACTTGTGAGATAAGATATCATGCCTATGCAGCCCGAGCGAATCTAATTGCTGTTCTTTTGACAAGGTCCATCACATTTTCTGACCTGTTAAACCAGATCTTCCCTACTGAATTGTAGTTCAAATGATGTTATGATTCATTACATTAGTCTTGCGTTGCCCCGGTTGAGATGAGTTCCAGTGATTATGCTTCATCAGATTGTTGCATCGTCGTCTCAGGGAATACTGTCTTGTCTTAGTTTTATAAGATCGCCTATCAGAAGCTTCTTTTAGCCATTGATTATTAGCCAACCGAGTTTTTGTACTTATTAAGTATGTTACGAAGCTGTAACATTTGGCCCGTTTTTGAACATATGCCGACTTACTCAAGTTTACCATGAATTCAACGGATCGAGCTTCTTTTATCTCAGTGCAGTTTGCAGTTTGTTTTATTTTTTGAAGCGTAGTGATAGTGATTTAGCCGGCAAAACATCCGAAACTCGTCATTTGGTTGCATAGTACAAGAATCATATTGTCCTACATGTATCTCCTATTGTCCTACATGTATCTCGCGGCCGTTGAGATGGTGTGGTGCACCGGTAGCAGCGCTGGTGGTGGTTTTCTGATAGATAGAAAAGTACAGCTGTTTGGTGACTGATAAGCCAAACGAACGGGGCGCCTATCTTTCATCTCATCCTGTGGAAATGAAATGAAGCTACGTTCATGGGTTTGTGTTAGCCGCGTCGTCTCTTAGATCGCCGTTGCGATGATTGGGTACTTGTTCTTGGGCATCCGCACCAGTGTCGGCTGCACCGAGTCGTCGTCAGCCAGCGGCTTCCAGCTGCAACAACCACCACATCCAGATCAAGAAGCAATTGCCATGTCAGCTGCTGCTGATGCATCATTCATTCGGCAAGAAAGGCAAAAGGTGCTTGCTGCTAATTAACCAACCTGTATCGGCAGACGAGGTGGTGCACGAAGACGCAAATCTCGAGGCGCGCCAGGTTCATCCCGGGGCACATCCGGGGCCCGCTCCCGAACCCCAGGAAGCTGTAGGGCTTGAGCGTTTGCTGCGTCAAGTGAGATGGAAATCAAATCACATACAAATCAGCCATGGGAATATGTCCTGCTGTCAGTTTGCCGGCCGGATGTATATATTTATATTTATATACTACCTTTTCACTTAATGTTTGACCATTCAAAAAATTGCACAAGTATCGTTTATTTTATATGTGACTTGCTTTATCATCGTATATATTTTAAATATAGCTTATTGGTTCGTATATTTGAATAAAATTTTTAAATAAGACGAATGGTCAAAGATTATAAAAAAGATAATTTAGAACGAAGGTAATATATAATAACTAGACTTACGTCGAATCTGTCTGGGTGGAAACGCTCCGGGTCGGCGAAGACGGCCGGGTCGTGGTGGATGGACACCACGTCCAGGTTCACCGACGTCCCCTTCTTGATCTCGTACCCTGCATCGCAGCATCCATTTCGTAGCATCATCAGAGTTCAGCAACTATACTACTGTAGGTGGCGTTGCAGTCAGACTCTACTGACCATCGATGCTGAAGTCTTGTGCTGCTTTCCTTGAGAACCATGGCAGGATGGTTGCTCTCCTAAGGGTCTCGTTCATCACCTGCAATTGGGCAAGATCCATCAGCAACTCATCACAGAGTATCATCAGGATCCCAGAGTAGTATGTCTCAGGTGAGTGTGCTCGGATGTTCGAGGGAAAAGTTTATGCTGCTGATCCTATACCTTGTTGGTGTAAGGCATGTTGTTCACGTCTGACCATCTGAGATTCAACGCGCCGTTCAACCTCTCCCTGATCTCCAAATGCTCTTCCTGCAGCAATTCAGCTACATCTCAAAAACCTTTTTCTTTGGAGAACATGCCTGTGCATCTATTTCATTAAGCGGAGACATCTGAACGACGCATGCATGGAATGGAAGTTTTCAGGGCTCACCCGTAGCTTCTCCAGGACCTCAGGGTTCTCTCCCAGGAACTTGACTAGCCACGTCAGGCCCGCCGTCGTCGTGTCGTGTCCGGCCACCAGCAGTGTCAGGATGTTGTCCTTGAGCTGCGCGTCCGTCAGCTTGCCGGCCTCGTCGCCGGCGTGCTTCCGCAGGAGCGTCTGCAGGAAGTCTCCCCGGGCCTCGCCGTCGCCGCCCTCCCTCCTCCTCGAGATCACCGAGTCCAGCATCGCGTACATCCGGTTCCTCGCCTGCCCAATCGACCAAACATTTTGGTTTGATTTGATTTGATCGTGCAAACACTGCAGAAATATTATATATTTGTATATATGTAGCGTCGTCTTGTGATCTGAAGCACCTTGAGGCCGCGGTGGAAGGCTGTGCCTGGGACCTTGAGAGGCAGGGACGCGAAGGAAGACGAGATGACCTTGAAGTTTGCGCGGAATTTCTCCTGCTCCTCCCCTTCCGGCTCCAGGCTCACCAGCATGTTGGCGATCACCTTCAGCGTGAACTGATGGCGTCCCAGGAAACCAAAATTCAATCAAACTCATCTGAAGAAAAAAAATGCATGTGTAATTGAGAAGATTTTATTCAAGAACCGGAGCGAGTCTTCTTACAGACGAGGCCTCGTCTAGCACGAGGACCTTCCTGCCGGTCCACGTGTCCAGCGTCTGCACGGCGAGCTCGTTGATGAAGTCCAAGTGCTTCTTGAGCGCGTCGATGGAGAGCGGCTCGCCGATGAGCCGCCGGAGCTTCTTGTGCTCCTCGCCGTTGGTGGTCAGCAGGCTCGTCGGCCCCAGCACCTGCTTGCCCGTGTAGAACAGGTTCAGGCTCACCACGCCGTCCTTGCCGGACAGCAGGATCTTGGCCGCCTCACGCCCTGTCATGAACACCGTGATCCTCCCCAGCATGTACGTCTTGAACACCTTGCCGAACCTGATCGACGACAGGCATGCGTCAAGCAAATTATTAAGCCACGAATCTCAGATCATCTCCCACTGTGAATCTGTGATCCATAGCACTTTGATTGATGCAATATGCAAGTTGGTATACCTTTTCTGCCGGTCACGCATGAAGCTCAGGATGCCGGCCGGGCTCGAGAAGTCGGAGATGAAGGAGAAGGTCTCGCCGATGACCGGCCAGCCCATGGTGCCGGGGATATCCCTCATCTCCTTGGAAGAGCCCCGTGACCTGAACCAGATGAGGCCTGCACAGGCCACTGCCAAGGCTACAAGCACAGGAGCTCCAAAGAGAGCCATGGCGCGCAGAAACCCGAGTAGCCGCAACTCCGGCCGTCTTCAGATATC
Source organism: Echinochloa phyllopogon (assembly GCA_033239725.1). NCBI lineage: Eukaryota > Viridiplantae > Streptophyta > Magnoliopsida > Poales > Poaceae > Echinochloa > Echinochloa phyllopogon. The sequence goes on from BTCW01000018.1 coordinate 1,301,627, forward strand.
TTGAGAACATACCGTCGATGTCATATATTTACACCAAGATTTGTGTGTGATTCCTCGGAAGCATCATCACTATCTTTGTTCTCTTCTCTTGTCATCGTTACATGCGAGGGAACCATTTGGAGTTTCTTGGCATATCTTTGCTACCATCTTGTTTTGTCGTCCTTACAACGATGGGGCTTCTTTCGATCTGTTTGGTTCTTCCTTTGTTTTCTTCATCTGATTGTCGTGTTTTCCGGGACGGACACACGTGCTGCGCTAGATCGTCATTTGGATCAAAGGCTTGCTGCTGATATATGAATAAAAACTGTATTGTAATTCGTGTCCTAGTTGATGAAAGGTACAGAGCAGTGCCGTTTGCAGTGACATAAGCTTTGTTTTGTCACTGTACAGGGAGAGATAAAGGACCTGGTGTTAATTGTTGTCAGTACCTCTCCAACACACAAAAAAAGTATGTTTCTCTTGTAATCAGAAATATGACAACTTCTTGAACACCAATCAATTCTCCTAGGAACAAAAACATCATTGTCGTCCTTGTTCACCAGAATAGGCTGTTATATGCCTGCTGCCATTTGTAATGAGTAGCTGCAATGGCAAAGTCTTTAACCACTATAGTTTTTAATAACAGATTTAAAATACCGAGATATTCCAAAACTCATAGAATTTGGCAACCGGATGCTATATTATCCCTCAAGGGATTCATCCACGACGCTGAAACTGAAACTTTTGAATAGAATAGGCAAAGATTTATACAGATCAGCTTTCAAGCATAGGAAATACTCACTTTTAGCGAAAAGACAAAAGCTCTTTTATTCGATTAATAAGAAGAAAGAGGTTCGGTTCTCATTACAAATGGCGAGATATCACCAGTTCACCACGCCAGCAACATAGGGGAGATTACACGGTGAGGTAATTTCTCCGCATCATCATCGACTTAAGAATTGCATCGCATCTCCACAGGATATTATTCCACGCTATGTCCCTGCTCCCTCCTTGCCAACCAATTGACTCGTGCTTCCATCAGTTACCCGTAGCCAGTGGTTAATATAATTTATTATATCAAGGAACAAGTATTCGATAAATGCTACACTCTGACCCGTAGCGCACCAAATTGTGCAAGCCACCATTTAAGCGCGCCTTCATTCCAGAACACCTAGACTAACCTTAAAAAGCTGATGACCACAAGCATCATGAAGTTACTGCATCCCATATATTCTTTTGACTCCACTCCAGTATAGGTACCTGGCACCACATGCAAAACTTGATACTCGGTCCACAAATACGTTAACATCTTTCATCGACTGCAGCAGTACAATCTCAAGAAACTAAAAACATGGTCTGCATACGACATGAACACAAGCAACACAATACAATCCGACTACTCTTCCATCATATTATCTTCTGTCTGCTGCCTCTCCACTTTGACCAAGATCTTTGGTCTCTCAGCTGTAAGCTCGTTACTGATAAGCTTCTTTGGAAGAATGTTGATGTCCTGCTCCAGCTCCTTGCTATCTCTCTCCCGCTCCTTGGTTTTACCAGGTTTGTGCCTGTCAAAATTTGTGGTGCATATTAGACAAGAAAGCACCTTCACAATTGAACAGATAACATACTGGAGTTGAAGAACGAACCTGTCTGTGATGTGCTTCTTCAGGCGCTCATGCCTGACCTTTGTAATAAGCGGTATGGCCTTTAGAGTTTGCTCGGTCACATTCCGGTCATAGCGCTCAGGCCTGTTCCTCTTCCTCTCAAACTCAAAGGTCGAATCCTAGTCAATTTCAGATAATACCAGTCAAGGTTTGCACAGCAAGAAATATGACCGTCAATCATTACAGCATATAAAAAACAACATTCGTTTTCTAACCTGGGTCATGTCCTTGCCATGCAAACGCCTGTATGCTTTTGTCCACTTAACCTTACGAGGATTCCTCTTCATCTTGAAATTTTTATGACACTTGGATCGGCAAAAGCGAAAGATCTGCCAAGGAGATGAAATATCTGGTCACTCTTACAGGGCACCAACAAACTTAGTTTGAAGGAAAGAAAAACATATGCATTGCCCCATTTTGCACCAAGTATCCTAGTATTACAGTTTTCCCAATAAACTCTTGAACAGTCAAAAAGTATAAAGAAGGATAAATTTGAACATTAACATTAGAAATCATAATTCATGAGGCAAGAAAAAACACCACTAGAAATTTCTAAATGACATAAGCACTTTTACATTTCGATATCAATCCACAACAAAAATAAAACTCCTGAAGATCTTAAACCAAGAAAGAGCAACATTGATGTAGCATTGATTATATGGGACATATTTAAATCAAATACAGCTGAAGAAAAATATTTAGAGTTTAGACAAAGCAATTTCATATAAATACAACCATAACATTAATAAAAATCCAAGTTGGAATAATAGTCAAAGACTGTGTGTTAACCATTTTATACAAAAAGCAGTCTATGAAATTCTCGAAGGCGGCAGTTATGAAGCAAATGGATGTTTAGTAACTAAGCATACTTCACGACTTGTATATTTCAGATTATAGGCCATATTACTTTCATGGTAATATGGGTATGTTGGTACAACTACAAAACTACAATACCATTCCTCTAAGAACAATGGAACTCCTAATAAATACACATTACACTGGAAGTCTAAATGTTATTGTATAATAGATGAGAATAAACATTTTGCTCCAATTCACCAAGGAAACCACTCCGCACAGGCACAATATAAACAATAAGTAACATTTGTGGGACTCGGAAGTGCTATGAATATCATTGCAGAATCATGAAAGCACACAAATGGGATAAAAGACTAGAAAATTTTTCAAACACGTCGGAGAGTTACGTATCATTATATTAAAAAGACAGGTAAAAACACTCGTACACACCAGAGATTCTAAGGTTATAAGTGAAGAAAACTAGAAATTACATGCAGAAACAACAAGGAAAACAGGACATGGTGGAACAGTGCAAAACATACAAACAATTTTCTTCTAGATATAGTTTCCTTTAAAGAAAGAGCAAAAGTAACTTAATTAACACATGAAAAGTCAACCTATTGTAAGACGATGCAATAATTCCATATACTCTAGCAGATTCTGATCAGATAAAAACAGCCTTGTTCTATGTTTGTCACTACACATTTACTGACTTAACTATGATCATGAATAAACCATCAATGGAGAAGAGAAAAAATCTGCTGCACAAGGAGGAAAGAACAATTGTCTCACAAACAAAGCAGGTAACTAAGGTACGAGCACAGCTCTAATAAATAACACTGCACAAGTAAGCAGCAGCATCTCAGTCGAATATAAGGCTTAGTTTCACATCAAATAAACTGCAAGAGGAAAAGAGTTGGTTGTCTATCTTGCTTGTTGGTGCTACAGCAGAAAAGGAAGACACCCTAATTCAATCTATACTCTACCAATTTATGAAACCATATTTCATATTTCCATTAACAGGTGGTGCCAGAGAATTCCTGGATAACAATACAGACACAAAGTCTGGCTTCATCCAAGACTGCTACAGTGCTACCAGAAACTACAATGCCTCCCCAAATATGACCGTGGCGAGATTTGATTGAATACAAGCATCTTACAGTTTCATATTAACGAAACTTCCCTGATTCAGTAATGTTCGGGCACCACCAACAAACCAAACAAGCACAACATATACAAAGTGCTGGTACAAACCAATTAAATTCCAAGACATAAATGAAACCCAGGCCGCGCTCCTCGTGTCTAACAAGAAAACCTACGAGGAAACAAGAAGAAGGTAAGGACCTTGGCGTCGTTGCGTACGAACTGGATGCCATGGCCGGGGTAGATGGTGGAGGAGCAGAACCAGCACTTCTCCAACCTCATGGCGCCGCCTCCTTCCTTGACGCCGCCCTACAGGCTCCCCCAGTCGGCGGAGACTCGATTTCGGAGAGCACTTGCAGGCCCGATCAGGTCGCGGCGGCTGCAAGCGAAGACGAGGGCGGCGGCGGAGATATGGGGGAACCCTAGGTGAGAAGAGCCGCAACGCCGGGTGCGCGCGGCCGGCTGGGGGAGGAAGGCAACGGAAGTGGGTAGGGTTTATGTATGAAGAGGCTGCTCGGCCTTTTCCAGCCGTTGGTTTCCTCGAACTCGGATCAAACGGCTCTAACGCGTCGAAGATTGCTGGTCAACTTGGGCTAGACCTAACCGTGGGCCGTTATGGGCTGGGCCTAAGGCCGGTAATTTGTTATGTGCTTATACTAAAGGCCTATACTAAATTCGTAGTAGTTGGATGTCGAATTATGAGTGAACATGGAGAAACAAACTTCAAGGTGAGATTTCTCTTGATAGAGAATGACGCTTCTCTCGTGTTTGTCATAGTCTGTATTTTTTGTGTCCAAATTTCCCATACTCTGGCTCTAGATTTTTTTCAATGAACAAAAATCTTGCAAAATCGGAACTTAGAATTTAAGCAAAAGTTAGTTTTAACTTTGACGAGTGCCTATTGGAAAACTGGAACTTTGTGGTTTTCCAACATTGGTCATGAGTAAAATTGTCACTCTGTCTCCACTAAAGATGGCCCTTGTATTGTTAAAAACTAGCCAAATCATTTAAGTATCATGAAGATAAAACTATTTTCTTATTTTCTGAAACTCTCCTCTCCCTCTATTTAGTGTTGTATATTTTAAAATGAAGGAATTAATAATCACGACTATGAACCCATAATTTGGCCGCAGTTTGTTTGAAGACAGTTTGGAGCCAAGAGAGCGTTTCGCTCGAATTTCGGGTTTGCCACTTTGTCCCGTGCGTGCCCGAACGAATATAAAAGGAGCAGAGCGGCGCACACCTCGCCGCCGCTTCCTGCTCGTCTCGTCTCCCCGGCCGGATCCCCCACCGGCCGCCCTCTTCTGCCACAACGCTGCTCCGCTCTCGGTGCAGCGGAGTCGACGCCCGCGGACTGGTTACATCCATTTGTTGGTGAGTGATCCTGTTCCTTTGCTTGGAGTGGGGTTCCTTCGTTCCCAGAGGTGGTTTCTTCTCAATTTTAGCGTGCGATTGCATCGATGTCTGGATCCGTATTTTCTATTAGCGCTGCGCAACTGTAATCCGTGAAGAGGGTAGGTTATGCAGTATGTCCAAATATTAAGTGATCTTGCTGTGGATGCTGCTACCTTGATCGGATCCCCTTGGCTGTCTGTTAATGTTGTTCCCATCGATCAAGACTATCCATATAGTTCACGTATTATAGCGGGATCTTTGGAGATATAAATTGGATGTAGGGTAGAGGTGCATGCTCGTAGATCTCATCGCATGTTGCTGGCCTTGGTTTGGGACATTAGTTACTTTGGGAGGCTATTCATGGAAATGAAGGACAAAATGTTTTTTAGTTGGACATTTTTGCTCACCTGTCTGGATAATTGGAGTCTACAGTAGTTGGCAGCCTGAGTGCTTACTAAGCTTTTGTTTGACAGAGCTCACTGAGCCTTTTCCTAATTATAATAAATAATATACTCATGTACGGTGTTGCTAACCATATCCTGAATCTTTGCCAGTCTTTGGTCAGATCATCGTGGTCTGAACAACTCAACCTGTCAACTTTATATTACCAAATTGGCTGCATAAACGGTCCTGTCAATAATTTTTGCTAGCTGGAATCAGATTGTTGGGCGCTACTCTGCTTGCTGGCACGAGGACTTTAGACCTTGAAAATCTACGGCTAAATGAATTATCCAACTTTAGGCTGGTTGTGCAGCAGCAGCAATAATTGTGATCCAGTACAGCTGTAGTTTTATTCATTTTGTTAGGCTCAGTAGCACATGGGTGAGCAAGTGAGCATGTTTCTGTTGCTAAGGACAGCTTTTTATAGCTCTCTTTAGTTTCTTGAGCATAATTAAACCACTTTATGATTGATTGCAGTGTTACATTTGTTCCCTTCAAAGTTGTTAGTCCTATTAACCAGCCGGTCCTTTTTCAAGGATTCATTAGCAGTGATAATCTTGCTGCAACTTGACTTAGAGATAAGACCTGCTAAATACAGCTCTTCGTCCTTGTGCTTTGCTATCTTAAATTTTTCTTAATTATCACTATGTGTCTGAAAAGTTCATGGTATTTCCCTTACCAATCTTAATTTTACTTTCCAAGCTATCTATCATGAACTAGGTTCAAAATTTGCGCGACAGCAAGTAAATGCTTGAGATGGCTCTGAATTCAGATTGTTTGTGCAGATCAATGGCTGACGGTGAGGATATCCAGCCACTTGTGTGTGACAATGGAACCGGAATGGTTAAGGTTTGAAGCTTGTTCCATTTGTTCATTCTTTCCTGGAGCCTGTAAAAGGAGTTGTTACAGAAAGACCAATATGCTTCTTATCTCCTCTGCAGGCTGGCTTTGCTGGTGATGACGCACCCAGAGCAGTGTTCCCTAGCATAGTTGGCCACCCTCGGCACACAGGTGTGATGGTTGGAATGGGCCAAAAGGATGCCTATGTAGGTGATGAGGCACAGTCGAAAAGAGGTATCTTGACCTTGAAATACCCGATTGAGCATGGTATTGTAAACAACTGGGATGATATGGAGAAAATCTGGCATCACACCTTCTACAATGAGCTGCGCGTTGCTCCTGAAGAGCATCCAATTCTGCTGACAGAAGCTCCTCTAAACCCAAAAGCAAACAGAGAGAAGATGACCCAGATCATGTTTGAGACATTCAATGCACCAGCAATGTATGTTGCTATCCAAGCTGTTCTTTCCCTGTATGCCAGTGGTCGTACAACAAGTAGTGATTGTTTTTGTCCTATTAACTGATGAGTTTATGTATAATAATTTTATCTCTGATTCTCTTAATTGGCAATCTGACTTGATGCTACCTATGTCATACACAGGTATCGTACTTGATTCTGGTGATGGTGTGACCCACACTGTGCCAATCTACGAGGGATATGCACTTCCTCATGCTATTCTTAGGTTGGATCTTGCTGGTCGTGATCTAACTGACTGCCTAATGAAGATCCTCACAGAAAGGGGTTATTCCTTCACTACAACAGCAGAACGAGAAATTGTAAGAGATATAAAAGAGAAGCTGGCCTTTATTGCCCTTGATTATGAGCAGGAGCTCGAGACTGCTAAGAGCAGCTCCTCAGTTGAGAAGAGCTATGAGTTACCTGACGGGCAGGTCATCACGATTGGTGCGGAAAGGTTCAGGTGCCCAGAAGTGCTTTTCCAGCCATCGCTGATTGGTATGGAAGCTCCTGGCATCCATGAGACCACCTACAACTCTATCATGAAATGTGATGTTGACATCAGGAAGGATCTTTATGGCAATATCGTTCTCAGTGGAGGGACAACCATGTTCCCTGGCATTGCTGACAGGATGAGCAAGGAGATTACTGCCCTTGCACCAAGCTCTATGAAAATCAAGGTGGTGGCGCCACCTGAGAGAAAATACAGTGTCTGGATTGGTGGTTCTATCCTTGCCTCCCTCAGCACATTCCAACAGGTACTTATGTCATGGCCCTTCTTTTTTTGTCCATGCATTTGTGATCTTAATCTTGATATAGTGAAACTAATAATAAACTATTTGGCAAATTAGCCTGTGATTCCTGTTACATGCAGATACTTCTAAATTAGTAAATTTTTTATGCCAACGATCTTTTAGTCAGGTTATACAATCTGCAACTAACATATGTTTTCGCTCTTTAGTTATATGTGAAAGTATTGTTTCACAAGTAAAGACCTGTTTCTTACCCCAACCCTTTTCTTGTTGCGGATGTGGATATCTAAGGGAGAGTACGATGAATCTGGCCCTTCAATTGTCCATAGAAAATGCTTCTGAGCTTTCCTCCGTGCCTTCTTAGTGTCTTTACTAGGTCTCCAGTCCTGTGAGCTCTGCGTTGTTGATTGTCTCTGAAGTATATTTCGAGTTTCTGCAAGCATTTGTGCTCATGTGCTAGTACTACTGCGTAAAGGAAGAGATAGAGCCATGCAAGCGACCAAGCCTTTATTTGAGAGATATCCTCTGGTGATCCTTATGCCGTTTGTTTAGTCATAGTGTCATATGTTGGTAATAGTGTGCCGTGTGCGAGAAATGTATCGTGTTGGTTTCAGCTGTTCTGTGTGTAACATTAACTATAAACTATGTACACTGCTTACAGCCGTACAGTATTGACGGTATGGATCGAGTACACTGGTGCCAAGTTCATACTTTGTGCTGTATTCTTGTAAATGTTACTTACCCATCTGTGGTGATTATTATAGTATCTCCAAATATAATTTTCCCACAAAAAAAAACACCACAGCTTGTGCATGTTTCAATCGTGTAGAAATAATGACGGGCATCCAAAACTTTAGACGGCTGTTTCTAACAAGTAGTGGCAGCACATGAAAATAAATAAAATTTTGGGATAGAATTGAGGATAAATAATCAGATTCCGTCGAGGTTGCAATGCATAAGCCAAGTCGAGAAGGGCCAAAACGTCACCAGTTTTGAAAATGGGCAACAAGGGCCAAAACGTCACTCAGTTTATTAGTTGAGTGGTACCACCTACCAAGGTATTCGCTATCACATGACAAGTGACAACGGCAATAGTTGCCTTCAGCATCCCGACTCCCATCAGAAACTCGAGATTCTTGGCACAGAAAGCATGTCCTCGCTCAAAACGGGATTTGAATTGTTGTAGCTCAGCATCTCACGCATTTTTGTTCTGTTCTGCATGCAGTTACGCATGCATCCAGATAAGCACAATAAGCTCCGACTGGAATAACAGCAACCGCATGAGACCGAGGCAGCACATCAGAATATGAATGCTACTGTGAGTAATTTCAAAAAAAAAAAAAACTACTGTGAGATTCATAATCGACGACTGATAAAAAACAGATACCCGAACATACAAAAAAGCCATGAAATTATACTATTACGGCATCGCATTGGTTTTTATTGCTAGCTAGTATTCCCACGGGTTCCCGATCTTAATGCGCCAACTCTGAACTCACACTGACGCAACAAACAAGACAACCACCATGAAAGTTTGATGCCAGACAGTTCACAACTGGTAGGAAGGATGGAGCTTGCTTGACAACACAATTGAGAGCATTGGCCCCCTTGCCACACTGAAAAGCACTAGCCCTAGTACAGGTCACCCTCCTTATGGGTGTGGATGACGCAGTCAGACTTGGGGTATGCGACGCATGTCAGCACATAGCCCTCAGACTGCTGCCCCTCGTCAAGGAAGGACCCATCTGCCTGGTCGACCGTGCCATCCTCAATTTTGCCAGCGCAGGTGGAGCAAGCCCCAGCACGGCACGAGTATGGCAACTCCACTCCGGCGGTCTCAGCTGCATCGAGGATGTAGGTGTCATCTGGAGCCTCAAACTCATGCTCTACTCCTTCTGGTGTGACGAGCTTCACCTTGTAGACAGCCATCGGAGAGACATCAAGTTTCTTGGAGGTCTTCAGACTTGGAACCTTCATGCCTTGGCTGAAGAAGCTTAGTGATGAAGGGCTCTTCACTGCTGTCTGGGAGGCCTGTGTTCTAACATTGCCCAAGAGCGTGCATGAAGTAGCAAATGTGCTGGTCGACATCTTGAAACCTGACACGATCTTCAAATCCAAGGGGAGGAAGAACAGTCAGTTATCTAAACCATCTTGGCCTAACTTAAGAAACATACATAATTGTCAAATCCTCCTTATCGAACACAAAGCAACATTTGACCAGGAAAAATTTCTTAGGCATCCACATAGATAACGTGGCTTAACAATCAAGAAACATCTTGTAACAAAGGAGTAATTAAGAAGAAAAACCCATGGCAAGTAAACAATCACTGCCACAGGGCCATGCTTGAAACCAAGTTAACCAGAACAAAACCACCAATTTTTAGACAAGGTTCAGATACTCACATGGATTTTTTTATATATAAATTTACATAGCAACAACCAAATTCTGCTTCAATATTTACACAGATACATAACTTATAATGTTCCATGACAGTAAAAAAAGCATGTTTCGTCTGCAGCGATCCACAAGTCGCCCCCCTTTCTAGTTCACTATGCATAGTAATTCTACAACCAATACAGTTCATAGAGACACAGGGCCTGTTGATGTATCCCAATGGTATCTTGACCAATGAAGAACAATGGGCACATGGCATCCATTCCCTCCATGAAAAGGGGTATGTTACTCTGTGGAGCAGTATGAAAAAGGCAGGCATGGCAAATGCTCCCCGCCCTTCACTCGAAGCTCCAGGGACCTCAGTTCTTTTTATTTATTTATTTTTTTCTAAAAAACATGGCACTATGGCAGGGCTATCCACTAAAACAATTCATTGACAAGAAGTACCGAGCATGGAAACCAGAAGAGGCTAACCCCTATAAATCCCAAATCCATCTCCTGATGCGAAAATCTCAACTCTACCCCTACTCTCTCGAGACGCAAAAATTACAGGACCGCCAGAACCCGAGGCGATAAAAGTACGCATGAACAGTCACAATTTCACCAAATCACAGCTTGAACAACACAACACAAGATCCCCATCCACTAGATACACACGAGCAAACAACGATCCTGAAAAGAGTACTAGCGCCGGCGAGCGATCCGTACGGAAGAGCAAACTGAGCAAGCAAGGATAGAGGCAGGTACCTCGCCCCTGAGGCGGCGGCGGAGTGTCTAGGGTGTCCCTTCCCCCTTGGCCCTCCTCCTCTCTCGCTTGCGCCGCGTCGCTTTCCGTCACCCTGGCGGCGTGGAGAGTGGCGAAGTGGGAGTGGGCGGCCAAGGCGGCGGCCAAACCCTCGTTTTTAATGGGGGATCGGACGACGGACGCTGGGTGGGAATGGGAATCCCGGGTGCGCCCGCCTGCCGGGTGGGGTTGGTGGTTTCCTGTTTCGGCTCGCAATTCACTCCCGATCCCATCCGTCGAAGCTTCTCGAACGGTCCGGACCCCGCTTGGGCCGGGCACAGTAGACTGGGCTCGGATTGGCTGGGCCTAACTGACCGTGTGGTCCGGCCAAGCCAGTTCACAACTGGAGTCCCCTTCCTAAAAGAAAAACACTGAATTATGTATGCCTAGGCACGTAACGCTAAAATGTTTTTACGAACCCTTGCATGAATTGAGCTCTTCGTTCTATCAAAGTTCAGTACCATAGTTTGGAAAGGTCACGGTTCCCACCTTTTTTTCTGTACACGCATGGACAACGGCAAGCAACACATGGTTTGAACGTACGACCGGCTAGAGTACACTCAAACACATGTATTGCAATGTCGTTTTGGTCAGAAAAAAAAGGCCAAAACATGTGCCGCTGACCAGCCCTTTGCTTGGAATTCACTCGACGGCGAGCGGCACTGGCACGCCGCCTCAGTTTCTCGCATCACGTGTTGGTGCCTCCATGACCACAGCCAGCGTTGTTTCCCCATACATTCCTTGCACGAATATGTGCCCGTCCCAATCACCAGTCCCCAAAAGAAAACGGAATTAGTTCAGTGCACCATTGCTGATATGACTATGACTGGCCTTAAGAAACTTATGGCGACAAATGGCTCCACGAGCTGCTTGTCTGGAGAGGAATAATGTTGGCAATGGAGATGTGCTACTACCGAGTCCCGATACCCAACTGTACCCCTGTTAAATGGTGTATCATGTATGCATGCAATTACATTGTGCATTTGTACAGCCAGCCTGGAGAACATTCAGTTATCTAAAATGGAAAAAAAAATTGGCGTGCTACAGGGAGGCAAAGGCAGGGATCAAAGGATTGGAGAACAATAGCAAAGTCTCTTCCTGTCAACTTGTCGATCCCAGGAGTTGCTGCTTCAGTTTTCGTTCAGAAATGATGTCTTAAACAGTCCATGAGGCACGGTTCTGTGAAAGTTCTTCAAACCCATCTTTGGTCGAGAAGGTTTGGCACCTCGGTCATCATTGTGCTGTGCCGTGCCACCCAAAACCCAAAAGTCTGAGTAAGATGGGCACATATATGAAGCAACAATCCCCTTGCCTCCTTCGAATTGCGATTACAAATGTTCTGTTAAAACCTGGAGCAAAGATGATGATAGGAGACCAGAAGCTAAAAGAGTTCAGTGCAACAAGCAGAAAATAGCATCCTAAGTCTAACACAAGTACACAACGTTATGCTCAAAAACACCTACCAAGCAAAAAGGCAACTTGCAAGATGCCATCTCATGTCGAAAACAGCTTTCCATACTCGCTCAACAAGATGGGAATGTCATACATACGCAACTGCGGTATATCAGAGATAAAAGAAATGGTGAACTGATAAGCAGGGAGAGAATGAAAAAAAAGAGAATATTGTTGCAGGTGATCGTTTGCGGTGGATTAGTGGATTGTATGAACTTGTATGCATACCTGCGAAGCACCTTTCAAATGAAAAAAACAGAGAGCTTCCATTTCACGAAATGCAGGCAATGGATTTCCCCTGTAGTTGCGGGGAGAAAATGATCATGATCAGCGAAAAAAGATTGCTGAAAGTATTTTGCTTTAATGGGGAACTAGGAACTTGATGGTTAGATAATTTAGAATTGCCATTTTCAGGCATAATATGATGCAATGGTTTAATTTGGACTGCTTTGCATGTCTGAATAGCAGGGAAATTGACATGGCAAATTCACAACATTCAATAGGGTAAAATTCACGACTACTACAATTCGTCCAAAATACCAAATATGTGTTCTTTTCTAGCAGTTCAGGCTATCACATGACAAGAAAGAGAATAATTTGTGGACCAGAACAGTGGTCATGTTACAACGTCATGTCAGTTTCTACCATACAGTTTCTAGATTAGCGGAAAAGTGAATGGTTAAATAAGCAAATAACAAACATAGGGGGGATACTGAAGAGTGGAACCATACGAATAGCGTCGGAGGATGAGGCGTTGATAGTCCCTCAGCAAAGGTCCAAGTTCCTGCAGTTGTAGCGAGCTTGCTGGAGAACTTCTCCAATGATCACGAAGTACCTTGGTATCACACAAAAATGCCAAAATTCTCTCAGAAGCAGATACTGGTGAGCTATAGTAAAAGTGAGGGATGACCACATGAGTACCTGAATTGATGCAACCTGGTCACTAGCCGGAAGCGATTGACCAGCAAGCCTAGATGACAATTCCACAAGTTCCTTATCATTGATTTCATCAACAAAACTTCTTGAAACTTCCTCAGAAAGTGGAATTCCCAGTCGTCTGACCAATTCTGTTATTGGAGACTCCACGACTTGTGATGCCTGCAACCATCACATATTTTATAGGTTGCAGATTTTCTGTCACCTGAACCTTTCACAATGAACTCCCACACGTGGCCCCACACATGCAAGGATGTACCTTTAAGTTAGATTGCTGGGCATCACCAGTTATAGTGTTAGGTTTGCTGTTTGGATCCATGGTAGGAGCTAAATCTCGTTTCGCAATAGGATCATCTGCACACAAAAAAGTGAAATTTAGATTCTCTCTTTATCAACCATCATAGAGCAATAATCAAGAGCTTACATAGTTATATTTTAAAAAATACAAGTCATTTCAGACAATTTGGTAAATGAACCTGCATCATAGGTAGTACATTTTCCCAATATATATCCAGTTAAGCAGCAAATTGTAGAAGCAATTAGTCAAATGAGTGTTCCTTTTCTTGTGATATTGCAGACAACAGAACTCTTCTCACTTGTCACTACTGAACCATGCATGGAAGTTTAAAGGGTATGATGGCTGCAATATGAATTGAAGAATTTATGTGCAGAGTTTTATATCTTAGTACACCCTACACAACCCTCAAGAGATCAATATGCTGATATAGGAGCAGTTTATTCTTTTCCAGATGATGAGGATGAGATAACAATACCTTCAGGAACAAGCCACCACAAATCCCCAAACGTATTCTTTCCATCAAAGCCACCAAATAAAAGAAATCGAGACCCTAAGGAAGTCATAGAGTGATATGCCCGAGGAGGAGGTGGTTCATTGCTTGTTGGTAGGCGCTTCCATTGAACAGAGACTGTGAAGGATTGAAGTATTAGCCAAAAGGGGGGACATGTGAATGTGAAATTTTGGCGAAATGCTGATTGCTCGAAAAGAAAAAAAAGGTGGAAAAATAAAAGAAAAAGGTTGTTGAGTGACATTAGTTTTGAGGTTTGTGGTCAAGCAGAAAGCAATTAGTCAGCTAGATAATGTGTCCACTCTACTAAAAAACACAGGCTGATCCTTTTGAGATGATATATATGAGGTTTTACCTAATTGGACATCTTCATGGATACATGCCAACCAGTGGTGTACAATCATGTCATGTTTTTGGCACAGAAACTGAATACATCATAATAAATACATGCTGACCAAGCATCATTAAGGTGGGTCAGCATTAGAGACAACAATGGATCACAGAGATGATCCTAGCTGTATATATTGTTTTTAGTAAAGCAAGTTAGTCGCCTTTAGGTTGACAGTGGTGAGATTAGCTAGCGTAGCAGTGAGCTTTGGTATAGCTACAAAGATAGCCCGAGCAATGCGTGCAGAGACTCATCCGTCATGCATCATGCCTTGATTGCATAATGCAGTGCATATCAATCAGACTTGCCCAAAGCAACACATAGAATCAACCAGTACCACACTAGTTTCTTCTTTAGGTTAGACCTAGTTTACCTATGGAATCACATCTTATGCTTAATTATTGGGAAGTATTTTATTCAATCAAGAAATAAAATTTGTAACTCAACAGAATTGTTAAAAATATACTGTGTTCAATTCTGTATATTTTTAAGTTCAGTATTCCCTATGCAAAAAAAAAACAATCACATCTTACCCCTGTCTAAAATAATACATTCATTGTAGTACACATCGTATCTACTCAGCCAGCCTCCAGTTCCATGTCCTCCAAATAGCAAGAGCTAACAAGAAAGATCTATGCATCTTCAGTTATGTGATTGTGCAATTGAAACATTTGCATGGGAAAAATGCAAGAATAAATCCAACATAATCCAGCTAATGATAATAGAAATTCTAGAGTCTAGTCTAGGCATGAATGACGCACAACTTTAGGTTGCAAAGGTTCCAGCAGAACAAAGACACCTATTTTTTTATTAGACCCTTTCATTTATGCAGTTAGTTAATAAGAAGGAAATGAGGCTGTGCTAGAAATTTGCTCCTATCACCAACCTAAATTGATATGTAATGTGTTGCATACCCTGATATCTAAGATCTTAAAACCTGCAGACTATAAATATTTGTTAGCATAGCCACCAAAGGAATACCGATAAGGCGATAGGCCTATGTTATTGTACTATAATCGAAGCAGGAAACCCGTGGCCTTACTGAAAAGAGGGTTGCACTCAAAAACATAGTGCCTGCTATTCTACAGATCAGAATGCAACAAGGAATTCTAAATGTGCACCAATGGTACACTTGATTTATACAATGTGTCGATAATATTTAATCAATACCCAGAACAAACCATTAAATGAGGCCCAACTTTCTAAATATGGCGTATTATATGGTGCACTCAGAAAGACAGAAAAATTTCATAAAGCAAGTATGATGGGATGAAATTACATACATAAGGCCCACCAGACGTTACTGAGTGGCCATATCGTGGTGACGGAGATTGCCCTGGAAGCTTCAATTGTGTCCAACCTGGTGCCTCATTATCTTCCAAAATAGACAAAACCCGGTTAATATTATTAACTGATTACATCGGCTGAACAGTGCAATTCCATAACAACATAAAACTGAATGATCCCCTAGATAATTTAAGTATTTAATAGGAGAAATGTTGCCACTAATATTGATAATTTAAGTATTTAACATGAAAAACGTTGACACTAATATTGATAATTTACGTATTTAACAGGAGAAACGTTGACAATAATATTTCTCAACTACCACTTAACGTCTATCAAATAAAATAGGGGGCATCTCAAATTTCATGACCTACAAGAAAGCTAGAGTGATCATACTGAGCAGGAAGATGTCAGGATATGTACCCTAATTTGTTCCTAACGCACAACAATAATAAGAAAAAGGCATGTAACCACATCCGTTCATGATCGGCAACCATTCAAACTGGCGAAATTCCAGGTGTCCTGTTAGTTCTGTTGGTGTCTTCATCAACTGAGCTTTGCATTTGTTGTAAATATCAAACAGATTTAGAAACAAATCGAAGGAAATACCTTCTTCAGTAACACCCTTTAAAGCCCATAAATCACCCATTATTGGCCCTGCACCACCTATGGCAAAGAAGATTTGCAGTTATCAGAAATAGGCTGTTGATAGCCAAAACTTCATGAAGTAACTAATTGTAATCATTATAAATCATCATCACACATTCTCAGAAGAAAATAGTTTGCCATCGACAAGTCAATCCACATGAAAACCATTAGTTAGTGCTGTTAGATTTCAAAGAAAATTAAAATGATAAAAAAATAGCTTTCACATTTTGGATTTGGTAAGGAATGTGAAACATATTAGCATGCAACTTATAAGAAATAAAAAATGAATAATAAACCAAAATCGTTGAGGATCCCACAAAAGAAAACAAGAAATAACAATCACCTCTGCCTCCAAATATAAGCAATCTCTTCTCAATCATGGTTGCAGAATGCCCGCATCTTGGAGGTGGCACAGATCCGGTGACCGCTAATTCTGTCCACTCCAGTGACACTATACAACAGAGAATGCAAGAAATGAACACCTCTACATTTTCATTGCCATCTTCAAGAACAAATTCAATGGCTGACACAGATTGGAAAAGAAGTAGTTTGCCTACTTGTGTCCATGATGTATACATCTGAAAGCCATTTTTTGCCATCCCAACCACCATACCTGAATAAAGGTATAATGCTTGTCATAAGTAATGATATAGGAAGTATGACGGAGGCGTGTGTATCAAATGATGCTTACATAACAATTTTTCTATTTCCTATGGCTGAAGCAGCAGCAAACTCCCGTGGTGACGGCAAATCACCAAAGCCGGTCATCTCTGACCACTGCCATAGGTCTGAATGTAAAGCAGCAGCGTGATTCATGATAGCACTTAGTGGTTGCAGAAAACCCTGGCATAGGCGCAAAGTGCAAACAGAAGAAGAAAAGGGGATCTTAGCAATTTGATGAAATATAGAGGCTTACCGGTGTCTAGCATCCAGAAATCACCTAACCTATAAAACAAACACTGCATTGTAAGTAACAATAAAGGAAATTATTCCTGTTAAGCTTCCAAATCCTACTAGATTGGCTATCTTGATTGCATACCGCCTGCCCCCAGAACGGCCACCAAAGATGAACATGTTGCAGTCAATCACAACAGCTATGTGAAATGCCCTTGGGCTCGGGCCTGCTTGCCCATCCGATCCATTGCCGGTGCACTCAGGTGTGTACCATAGCTTATTCTCTGCGGCATAAGTTGCATTCAGAAGCTTTAGTTTTAGGTAAAGCCCTTTGGTCCTTCGAATGCATATATATGCTCACTAAATAACATTTGCAAGCATATAAATGCAATCTACGTTTCTCAATCAGATAGCCCTTAGGTTGAGTTGCGGCGTGTGCAGATGTGCTCTGATGTGGTGGTGGTGGAGGCAAATTGGCTCGGCAAGCCAACAGTTCGACAATTGGAGTGAGAATTGATTACCGACGTCGTAGACGGAGACGTCAGAGAGGAAGCGCTTGTCGGCGAATCCGCCAAAGACGACCACCTTGGACTTGCCGATGCTCACCGCCGTGTGCCCGCTGCACGAGATGGCAGAATCGTGTGGTCGTTGTTACGTGGGCACGGTGGGATTTAAAATCAAGACGGCGGCGGCGAGGTGAGCTGGATACCTGCGCGGGGCGGGGCGGTCGCCCCCGAAGTCGGAGGAGTCGGCCCTCACCCAGTGCATCTGCTTTGCCTGCAGCAGCTGCATCTCTCCCCCTCCTCTCCTGGCTCCAAAGCTCCCAGTCTACGCGGCTCGTTTCGCCAGAGGAACCGAACCCGGCACCAAACGGGAGGATGGGTGCCGCCGGCGTCTGGGGATGGCGGTGGCCGGCGGGGAGGCTGGCAGGTGGGGGGAGGGGATCGGACGAAACGGAGAAGTCAGAGCAGGAGGACGGAAACACCCGCAGCCCCAAACGAAACGACCACGACCCAGGAGACACGACTCCCATTACCACGTCACTAGACCCATCTGTCAAGGACACGTGGCCGCTGTCGTCAGCATCTCCCTTCCATTCTACGGCCACCTCGGCGGGGAACGTTAAAAGCGTCGCCCGCGAACGGCGCCAGCGTCGGCTCGCCGTCTCGTCTCCCTCCAGATCTCGGCGCGAGTTCGCCCTGCAGATTTCCATTTCCATTCCACACGACGACGACGAGGAAGAAGAGGTGCGATTCGGAGGAGTAAACCCTAACCGCCGTCTCGCGCCGGTGGTACGGTGCCCGCGCGAGATCCGCGGGGAAGATCTAGGGCTCGGCGCCGGCCATGGCGAGCTCCGGACTCGCCTACCCCGACCGCTTCTACGCCGCCGCGGCCTACGCCGGGTTCGGCGCCGGTGGGGCCACCTCCTCCGCAGCTATCTCCCGCTTCCAGAACGACGTCGCCCTCCTCCTCTACGGCCTGCACCAGCAGGTGACGCGTCGGCCGATGGTTTTGCTGATTTTGGCGGTTAATTCGGGGTGTGGGGTGAAATTTGCGTGGATCTAGCGTGAAATAGTCTGAACTGGTGCTGGCCGGGGGCTGAATTGCGTCGTTTGTTTGCTTGTCCCCGTCTCTCAGGGAGATTTTTGCTTTGGTGATCGCAATTCGGTTGGTGACTTTGGGTTTTGTTTTGTGCAGGCCACAGTTGGTCCGTGCAATGTGCCGAAGCCAAGGGCGTGGAACCCTGTCGAGCAGAGCAAATGGACCAGGTTAGTACCACTGAAAACTGCACTCAAATCCTGTTTCCTGTTGTCACGGTAGAGGCCAACTTCTGCTTTATCAATGGAAAGTGGAGAGCTAACTTGAAATGTGACTAGAGTACTGGGCATCAGCTGAGGCAATTGAATGTTACACATGTACTGTCGGCTTATGATTATGGCATAACCCAGAATTTGGAATGGAATTTGTTCCCAGCCAGAAATTAGCAAATGAGATGCCTATGCTGCAACCACAATATTCATGTGTTTCGCAAAAAAAAACCCACAATATTCATGTAATTCTCATGTACTGTCGGCTTATGTTTACTGTATAATCCACTATTTTGGAATTGGAATTTGTTCACACCCAGAAGTTAGCAAATGAGATGCCTATGCTACAATAACCACAATTTTCATGTAATTTGGATAATGAAGGGATCAGCCTGGAGAGCTGATGGAGTGGGAAATACCCAGAAACTACCATTTAGCGTTGTGTTGCATGTCCTGAAAACAATACACATTGCTTATATGGTTTGTGTTTTAGCTGGCATGGACTTGGAAGCATGCCGTCAGCAGAGGCGATGCGTCTTTTTGTCAAAATTTTGGAGGTATGAGTGATTATATGATATTGTTCAATGTGTTGCAGCTATGCAAATTGATCTGAAAGATGTATTGGTATCATGGCAGGAGGAAGATCCTGGATGGTACTCTAGGGTCCCTGAGTTCAACTCTGAGCCTGTTGTAGATATTCAAATGCATGTAAGCCATACTACTGGCTATTGTTTGCTTCCTTTTCTGAATATTCGAATTTTATTTTTATCACTGATTCTGTTGGTTCTATCATTTAGTGCTTCATCTCAATGTTTAGCTCAAAGTTTTTCTCCCAACAGATTTAGTAAGTTATCCATCTTTTTTGTGTTTGTTAGAAACCTAAAGAAGAGCCACAGATTGTACCAGCTTCAACAAATGGAACATCAATTCCAGAACCAAAAATCATTTCTGAAAATGGAAGTTCTGTGGAAACACAGGACAAAGATGTTATTCTGGAAGGCCTTAGTACTGTTAGTTCTTATGACGAATGGACTCCACTATCTGTCAGTGGTAATCGTCTGAAGCCTCGTTATGAGGTACACCAGATACTCCATTTCCTCTTCCTTCATTTAATTCTTTTGTTTTTTTGTCCATTTACTTTTATAGCACTAACAAGAATTTTGGTTGCTGTAGCATGGAGCAACTGTGTTGCAAGATAAGATGTATATATTTGGTGGAAACCATAATGGGCGTTACCTTAGTGACCTTCAGGTATGTGGAAATTGAATAAAACAATCCACAAAACCATATGTATGCATCCTTAATTATCAGTTATGGCTTATAGCATGTCACTTTGTGGCATATGCTGTTCTACTTCTTTTGATTAAATCATCCTTAAAGTGTGTGTCTTATTTAATACACTCTCTGGATTAATTGTCTGTTTCTGTTCATGGTTCCTAAACTTGGCCTTTTTTGAATTGGTGTGATGTGAAAGTATGTGTGTCTTGCAACTATTGCAAGTCTTCCATGTGCTTGCTTATGCCAAACCTTTTAGGTTAATAGATCCTTTTGAAATTGGGTATTCTCAGTGTGCAAGGAGATACAACAGACTAAAAGCTATTTCCCCCCCAAAATATGGCAAACAAACCTTCATGTCTTCTGATATATCCTGCATTCAAAATGGCAAGCTACTTAGGTAGCATTTGCTTAGTCAAAGTTGCTTAGATAATATTTGAAGCAAGAAGCTAAACATTAAGTATCACTGATCTAACATATGTCTCTTGTTCACAATTTATGCCAAAATAGGCTTTGGACCTGAAGGCTTTGACTTGGTCGAAGATTGATGCCAAATTGCAAGTAGAATCTTCTGATTCGGCTCAGACCTCACAAATTGCTCCCTGTGCTGGCCATTCGTTGGTAGACTTCTGCACAACTGATTCGACTATTGCAAAGCCATTTATCTTTAAGACTAGCTAATGGCAGCTGCCTGTTATTCTGTAACATTTTGTAGATAACATGGGGCAACAAATTTTTCTCTGTTGCCGGGCACACCAAAGATCCATCTGAGGGCATTACAGGTTTCCTAAAATTCAGCTTTAATCTATTTTGATACTTTTCTTGTAATTTTGTCTCCCATTGCATTAATTTGTTTTTCTGATGTTGTTGCTTTACTTGTGGTGCTTTTATTCTAGTGAAGGAATTTGATCCACATACCTGTACCTGGTCTATTGTCAAGACTTATGGAAAACCACCGGTACTAGTTTCCTTCAATCCACTGTTCTTATATTTGGACATGTACATTTTTATGTGGTGCTTTTAAACTTGAAACCTGTATTGTGAGGCAATTGATAGGAAATTCTGCAGCATAGCAATGCTCAGCTGCTTTGGTATTGAGTATCCAGTTATACCCAGGAAAGTACATTGCTTATGTAAGTTTCATCTGCTGTAGGTTTCTCGTGGAGGCCAGACGGTGACTCTTGTTGGAACAACTCTAGTTCTGTTTGGTGGTGAAGATGCAAAACGGTGCCTCTTGAATGACTTGCACATTCTTGATCTTGAAACCATGACATGGGATGATGTGGATGCAATGTAAGTACAGGAATCTTGTTTTTTTCCTTAATGCACAGATGTTCAACTAGTGAGAATAAAAAAAGCATTATTAGTTTCATGCATATTTGCGATATGACTATATGAGTTTAAAATAGTATTTTCAAAAGCTTATAGGTTTGATTGATAAGCTGGTAGCCAAACATGATTGGTATGCATGGTAATTTTCACATTGTCAGCTATTAGCTTTTATACTAATATACAAAAGGGAGAAGGAATATAGATTTCATCAAGCCCTTAAAAATGATTTCATAGCTAGGTAAAATATTGATCAGAGCTGTATTTTGGACTGTGGAATAATCTCTCTAGTCAGATCATACACATGTTCTGAAACACAAGGCAATGGTCTTTTTTGAAGCCAGCAATTATCTTACTATATTTTGAACTCAGCTCATCTCGGTGTTTGCTTTGTGTTTTAGAGGCACCCCTCCTTCTCCAAGATCAGATCATGCTGCTGCCTGCCATGCTGACCGCTATCTTTTAATTTTTGGTGGGGGGTCACATGCGACATGTTTTAACGACCTACATGTGCTTGATTTGCAGACGGTACAAACTTGATCTTACTCTAACTCTGTAAAATGTGTATGTTATCTTTGACTATTAAAGTTTATTGTTGTAATTACAGATGGAGTGGTCAAGACCCAAACAGCAAGGCCTGACTCCAAGCCCACGAGCTGGCCATGCTGGTGCAACTGTTGGTGAGAACTGGTACATAGTTGGGGGTGGCAATAACAAAAGTGGTAAGTATTTAATGTCTTAACTTAGCATGTTAAAATGTTTCTTGATAACTATGATATAATCGTTATGGAGTTTATTTATGGAGTTTATTTATGGGGTTCATTTTATATGCTCATGTTACTAGTCACTTTAGGCCTTCTGAGAGAATTTCGCCAATCAGAACCTCGTTTGGATGTTTTGGGATCCCACATGATCCCAACATACCCGAACCAAAGGCCCTTAATCCTGTTCTTTGCATTTTGATGCTAAGTAAGTATTTAGCTCATACTCTTCTATACAGGTGTCTCTGAGACGCTCGTTCTTAACATGTCAACTCTGACATGGTCAGTTGTTAGCACTGTGGAAGGACGTGTTCCCCTTGCTAGTGAGGTATATCTCTTGAGCAGTATTTGCTAGTCAGGATTATTTTACCTGGCCGCTAATATTTAAAATTGTTGTTATCTAGGGCATGACTTTAGTGCATAGCAATTACAATGGATATGATTATCTCATTTCTTTCGGAGGGTACAATGGGAGATACAGCAATGAGGTAACATTTTCAGTTGATGCTACAAGCTATCACTTCCGTATGATACAGTGGACAATACATGGAAATATGGAATTAACTTCTAGCATAACTTTTTTTTCCATATGATGAACAGGTTTACACTCTTAAACTTAGCCTCAGATCAGATTCCAAGTCAACCACAAAAGAAGAAACCGTCTCAGATACTACATCTAGGGTCCTAGAACCTGAGGTTGAAACTTCTCAAGATGGGAAGATACGAGAGATTGCCATGGACAGTGCTGATTCGGACCTGGTAATGTTATGATCTGGATATTTTGCCTGTAGCTAGAACTCTATGGTGCTTCCTATATTAGCCTAGCCACTTTGATTGCCTTCCACCCCAAATCATGTTTCTTTTGTGTGTGTATTATAGAAACTAAGCTTTGTGACAGTTGAAATTCTGCAAACTAGACAGTGCAGCTAATTATGGTTCTGGCACGCATAACCTAGATTCCGTCTGATACAAAATTATGGATTGTGGTTGCTGCTACCAATTATTATTTGAGTTATTGAGGATACTCACTTCCTTTTATCTCTGTGTTGTGTTCCAGAAAAACAGTACTGATGAAGCAAGTGAACAGCTTTTAGCAGCTCTTAAAGCCGAGAAAGAGGAACTAGAAGCTACACTTAACAGGGAGCAACTGCAAACTGTACAACTTAAAGAAGAAATTGCTCAAGCAGAGAGCAGAAATGAGGAGCTCACAAAGGCAAGTCATCTTTCTTTAATGTCGTAGGTTACTAGCACATATTCCTTCAAGCATTTAATGGACCTTATGTTTTAAAGTTACTACGTTTATCACATAATGCTATTATATTCTTTTAGGAACAAATTAGAAGTCTAAATTCTTCTTTTGAACTACTTTTATGTTAGATATAGAAGCATCTGCTTTCAAAGAGGGGAAAAACTTGCTGTAGTAGAATAATGTGCGAGTCTATTCATGCATAGTTTTATATTATTTTATCATGGCATATTCAACAAAACTGGAGCACAGTGACTTTTAAGTTAAAGGTTGGGATAAAGTGGTGTAAGACAAATTGTACTTTTGTGCTTTCACTTGACGTTTTTTAATCTGTATCCTGGTTCCTGAAAAGGAAAGATGAGGCACGGCTATGTAAATATTTCCGGAATGATTCTAGGGCCCTTACTTTTTCTCATTTAAATTGTGTAGGAACTTCAAGCTGTCCGTGGCCAACTTGCTGCTGAGCAGTCAAGATGTTTCAAACTTGAGGTACACATCGGCTTCTTGTTCCAATCAAATGAGAACGATTGTCCATCATAATCATTAGCATAACAGATAAATACAATGCTCTGCTCATACCTAATTTCCGGAATGCCTCCTAGGTTGATGTTGCGGAACTACGACAAAAGCTTCAAAGTATGGATGCATTGGAGAAGGAGGTCGAGCTGCTTCGAAGACAGAGAGCCGCATCAGAGCAAGCAGCGTTGGATGCTAGGCAGAGGCAAAGTTCGGGAGGCATGTGGGGTTGGCTCGTGGGAACCCCTCCTGACAAATCTGAGTCATGATCGCGCCGTGAGGGCAGTACTTTTAGTTTATACAGGCCGTGATTCATATATTTTACTTGTAAAATTTATACACCCGTTGATATTTTGACAGTTTTTATCTTTGTTTCTGGCATTGGTGTTCATTTTGACCACAGAAGAATAAGCTGTTCTGGCGATCATTATCTTATGTTCTCAAAAAATCTCCCCTGATTTGGCGTATGCTATCACTCAAATGTATCAGTAGGTTTCAACATTGTACACATCATGTATGGGTCATTCTTTTGACGTTGTGGTTCAATATAGTTGATTCGTTTCACCCGTCTGTTCGCACTAGTTCAATGCTTTGGCGCTTCTCCTACGCCCATGCTCACTTGTTTCTATGTAACTGTTGTACCTTGCCTTGATTTACGAACCGCAAATAACCACGTCTAGATATCGCTTATGAATATGTTGTGTTTTAACGGTGCAACGCCACCGTTAGCAGCCTATTTGTTACGAAAATGGTAACACGTCCCATGACCACAACATAATCCCTGACAGAGTCTGTATTCACATCATGAGATAATTTCATCTTATTGTTAACTTGTAGACAAATGAGACATGGACGCGTATCATGACGACATCCACTTATTTCTTGTCTGGGATCTTTTTCAACAATTCGTCGAGAACTTCGAATAGATCGGCAACGAGTCCATAATCTGCAACCTGGAAGCACCATTGTAGTTGGCTTAGAAGTTTTAGGACTTTCAATTATACTGATGGGTGATACATATTACTACCTTCGTTCCAAAATATAGTTTGTTTCGGCTTCTCTAGGTACATTATTATTTTTGCTATGTAATATAACCAAAATGACATGTAATTTGGAACACGGGGAGTATTTATTAAATTCGAGAAGGAACCTGAAATATAGGGGCATCCCCATCTTTGTTAACAGCCACAATAACCTTCGAATCTCTCATTCCAGCCAAGTGTTGTATTGCTCCAGAAACTCCAAAAGCCATATAGAGCTCTGGTGCAACAATTTTCCCTGTCTGACCAACCTGACGACAAAAGGACATTGTATCAATAATACGAGACAGCAATGGACTAGATGGTCGTTCAAAAAGGAAGACATCAATGAACCAGATAATGCCACTGGCTTAATAACAGCACATGTGACTATATATTAGCCGGATGATTCAGAACACATTTAGCAATTTCCAATGGCACGGTATTGAACATGGTAGACATGCGGTACTTACCTGAAGGTCATTTGGAACATAACCTGCATCAACAGCAGCCCTAGTCGCACCCACTACAGAAAGAAAAGTAATCGGTCAGAAAATTAGTCTGTGGGGCGAATGAATTTTGCACGAGGCCTTCGTAAAATATCAAACTAACGATTTCAGTGGCATCAAGAAAATTGATTGTATGGGCAAGCAAGGAAAGAATTCAGATAGAAGCTCAAACCTGCTGCACCAAGTTTCTCAGCAAGCTGCTCCAACAATTTAAAATTTTCAGCACTTTTTAAACCTCTGCCTCCAGTGACTACTACACGTGCATTTGCAAGATCAGGTCGCTCTGTGTCTTGGGATGTCAGATTCACCCATGTAGATTTCCCTATGGTAGTATACATCAATAATAGGGTACTATTAGTTATGCCGAAACTTATATCAGTGAACTGTCAGTATAGGACTAAGAGATAACTATCCTTAATTACTGCCAGAGTTTAATTGCATGTCAGAATATTGCTAGAACAACACAAAACGGGTAAGAATAATTCTCAATGATTGCTGATTGTTAACAGAAGAATATGGTGAAGGAACTAAACAAACCTTCACTGAGGAAAGAGAGATCAACCTGGGTGATAGGTGCAACCTTCGTTTCAGACATAGCCTCAGTAGTCAGAGAAAACGAAGTTGATCTAATACTCATCATGCAAGGATCTTCTCCAGTATATTTCACAGTACAAAGTGCATTTCCAGCATAAATTGGCCTGAAGTCAGAAGTACATATATTAATTAAAGCATGAAACGGTGGATGCCATATAACGTTGGGCTCTACACTAAGGCATGAAGCCCCAGCAAAAGAAAACATCACAAAAGGCGCTGTGGACCTGTGTGAATGACTGAATGAGACCATACACAACTTCACTATTTAGGTTCGCCATCTTTTACACTTATAAACTAATAGTAAGCGTAATATGTGACGAAACAGGTTGGCAATGAGCAAAACTGTGCCACAGATCTCCAGCTATAACTTCAGATACGGTAAACTATCAAGAAGGAGGCATTTGATAAGTTGCCGCCGTTAATAACGGCAGTTGCAGTACCTGGTCTGGGAACATGCAGATGAGCTCACAAACAGGAGTTATGAACTGAGGTTCATAGACTGCTTTCCAAGACATGAAAATGGGGCCAAATACACTACATGTATATATGAAATTAAAAACCTTAACCAACATGCTGGAGGCACAATATTTTTGTTTTACCATCCCACTCCCACGTGCTGAATAAAATGCTAAAAACTTAGTAAACAGAAGAATATCAAACCTCACAAAGACTCGTGGCTCCTTTACTGCAGTGACATCAGTAACAGGGGATACATCAAGAAGAGCTGCAGCACGTGGAAGCAAATTCTTCCCAAACGACGTCGATGAAGCTATAACATGAGAGTAGCCTCCTTTCTGCTGAACAGAGCAGAGTACCTCTGCCCACAGTTCAGCCAAAGGATGTGACAAGGCTTCTGAATCGGCAACAAGCACCTGCGATACTAGAAAACCAACTGATAAGCACAGGTGCTCGCGGAAGAATGTTATATTCTCTTTTAGTATTCACCTTGTCCTTCAGAGTAATTGAAGGGATGAAATTGACATCAATACATGATCACTGGGTTGGACAGAATTAGGAAGCAGCACAATACCTCAGAAACCAATGGATGACTGGAGGCAGCATGATCGGCAGCCTTGTGAAGCGCAGGCCCGGATCCACCCAACAGAACAGCGATTTTGTTCTCTTTTGCAATGGCTTCCGCAGCAGCCAATGCACTCAGTGAAGACGGCTTCACGAACCCACCTTCGTGCTCCGCCACGACCAGCGTGCTCGCCTAGATCGACACAGACACACCCATAAATAAGCACTAATCTGTGGAGAACAAAATAGAAGGCCCGAACCAATGTGAACTCGTATTTGCAATCTACTTCAAGTTGCTTGATCCGCGGCTAAAAACTATCACCAAGCACTCGATTCCAACTCGACCAACAAGCGGACCGGGGCGAACGCATCCACGTTCTCGCGGAACAACAACACAATCCCCCCGAATGAGCGGGCGGACTTAACTGAGTGCGAGGAGGAAAGGAACTCACGAATCTGCGAAGCGACTGCGCGAAGAGACGCGAGCTGCTGAGGAAGCCGCCGCCGCCGCATCCGCTTCCCCTTCGCAGCGCCCCCACCACCATCGCCGCCATGCCTCTCTCCCTCTCTCGCTCGCTCTCTCTCTCTCTCTCTCTCTCTCTCTCTCTCTCTGAATTCGGAGGAGTGAGCTGAAACGGGAGGGCTCGGCGGAGGCAACAGTAGAAAACGAAGAAGAGTGGGGAGAGACGTCACGGAATTGGATGGAACAGCGCACGTGTACCCACGTCTTAGTGCTTATCGCATTTGCCTAAGCCCACGAGGAGGGAACGTCTACTGGGCTGTGGCCTACTTCTGTTCCCTATGGGCCGGATCGTATCAATTCGTGGCTGAAATTGGCTAAAACGGTGGAAAAGGCCATAAATAATTCAACTGTAAACATGTAACTTTTATGGCATTATTTCACTGATAAGTTTGCGGAGCCCGTCACACATTCCTTTGGAGCTTCCAATTAGTGCCAAAACTGCTATCTACTCACATCACGTATCCAGGCGCATGCACCACCACGGGCATTTATGGTCGCCGGCGGTCTTGACGGAGCCCCATTTGCCGCAGCCGCCGTCCGGTGACGACGACGACGATGGAGAGCGATTTACCGGATCGTAAAGCTGGCACAGTCTCACTTCGCTATGGGCCGGACCGTGTCGTAAAGCTCGCCCAGTTCGTGGGCCTTGTGGGTTTAGGCCTATTTTGTTGTTTCATTCTCGCTCGGTTTCAGCCCGTGATAATCTTCTTTTTTAAAAAATTGTTATTTTATCAAGAGGAAAGGATCTTCTTTAAATTTTTCACTGTGACTCGGTGACGCTTCATTATTTTTTCCTTTCCAAAACACAACAAACAAACACTGGTGACTCTCGATAAGACCAGGAATCAAAGGGGTCAGCCGGGGCCCGGGGCCGGAGCCCGACTACGTCCAAGAGAAAATCCTGCAATCTTGTACCAGCAAGCAACACCCGTATACACGCACCAAATGACTCGTTATATAATCGGGAGAGGTGCAAAGTGCAAACATATAAAAACGCGTTTGCTTTCACGGCTGGCCACTGAAATCTCACAAGGCAGTGATCAGTGAAGGCGATAGCTCACTCACCAACCACTTTAACTACGACGGGTACGCGTACGCCCACTTGCACCTGTCTCAGTTCAAACGAAACAGAAACTCTGCCCTTGTTGTTTAGATCCCAATTTGTCACACCTAAACTTTAGAGTAACTTTAGAGTTTGATAATAAATACGCACGATAATATTTCGTTTATATTTATAAATAATTATCTAAATATTAATTAATTAGTTTTAAAATATTTATCTCGTAAAATACAATAAAACTATACAATTAATTTTTGATTTCATCTATATGTAGTACTTCATGCATGTGACGATATTTTAATGTGATGAAAATCTTCTTTTTACATAGTGGAATTTGGGGGTGAAATTTTGAAACGAAACAAGGCCTCTGCCTGTCTCAGTTCAGTTGCATCTATTTTTCATTTATATTTCAGAAACGAAAATTTTAAATTTCAATCTGTTTTTAAGGAAGCACAGCGCTGTCCTGTTTGATACGAGCTAGACAGACGACGATCAAAGCAGCAGTACGAGCGAGAGTGTGACCGGCGGGGCCCACGCGGCGCAAAAGGACGGGGAGGCCTTGTCAGACTGCGGGGCCCGCGACGGCGACGGGCACGACCACTAGCCTGCCTGTTGCGCTGTGCGGGCGTCACTGGCCAGCTGTCCACCTGGTGGACAGCACGGCTGGCCGCCAATAATTCCGCCCCCACCTCAGGCTGGGCGATGGCATTATTCGCCCTCGACCATGCCGAGCGAATAGCCCTATGAATCATGCCACTAAAAAAATACAAATGTGGGGGTATCACAGCATCAGTGCCTACATCATTTGTACTACTGTACTCATCAAATGGAATCCATGAATAGCTCCAGCATTGCGTAGTGGGAAATCTTCGGCATATGTTCAGTTGGATTCTCGCAGCAAATTATGCTCACAAGCTTTTCTATTTACTGTTACTGGATCAACCACCGGCCAGCAGTATTTTTCCCTCAGAATAA
Organism: Echinochloa phyllopogon; assembly: GCA_033239725.1. Lineage (NCBI taxonomy): Eukaryota > Viridiplantae > Streptophyta > Magnoliopsida > Poales > Poaceae > Echinochloa > Echinochloa phyllopogon. The sequence goes on from BTCW01000018.1 coordinate 1,331,318, forward strand.
ATCAGCCACCAGTACTTTTCTCTCAGAAAAGATCAGCATCGGTCACTAGCCAAACGAACATGACGATGATTTCAGAACACCTCTATAGACACTAAAAGTTTTGACCACAAAGATGGTGCTAAATTACAAGGACATTGCACACAAAGATGGTGCTAAGAGATTTTTGTCCCTTGGCATCATTAAATGTGAATTCAGTTTTACATAAAAACAATTACGAAAGGAAATGATCAACAATGTTTGCCGAAGACCAGGAAAAGGAAATGGTAGGGGAAAGAAAAACAGGAAGTGAAGTGAAATTTTAACGCACAACAGACAACCGGTGTGTCCAGCACTCCAGCTTTGAATCCTTCAATTCCCATAAAACACGAATGGCTCAACGGGGCAGTTAAGATTCTATTGACGCCATTTGAAATAGAATCACCCAAAAAGCACTAGTTAAACCACCGGGCTAGTGCGAATTGAACTCTCGCATTATTTTTTCCGATTATGTTAAGAAGCTTGTCGCCAAAGGCCATTTGATCACCACTGTTTTTAATCAACTCCATGATAATGCCAACCAGACCCCCAAATTAACAACACTAACCAGCCAGCTAATCGGGTTCGAATTCGCATCCCCTTTTGGAACCCGATTCCGGGCTCGCAAGTGGCATTCCCTTTTTGCTCCCTCACGGCTCCTCCTTTCGCCTATAAATAGCCCCTCACCTCCAAGCCTCTGATGAATCTACTACCATTTCTCTGCTCTGCAGCCTGCACACACTCTTTGGTTAGTCAGTCTAGTGAGTCAGTGTTAGGATTTTTTTGGTCTTTTGGCAAGGCAGCCATGCCCATCAAGCCCCCTCAGCTTCCTGCAGGGGAGGGCTCCTGGGCTCACGAGGTCAAACAGGCCCTCCGTGACAAACTGCGGCGCTCCGGCGGCACCAACGCCGCGCCGGCGCCGAGGCCAGCCAGCGAAGGCCGCACTGCCGCCGCCGCTGGACCGAGCCGTGGCGCAGTGGCCGACTGCCGCGGCTCGGCCGCCGAGGATCCCATCAGGAGAGTCATGTTCTTGGCTCCCTGGGGTCACACATAAAAAGAGAAACAAAGATCTGCACATACAAGAACATGGCTGTGCTTTTGCATGGCCATGTCTTGGTCAGATCTGCAAAGAACCGAACCAAAAAAACTGGAGCTTGTCTTGTAAAGAATATGGAGTTTGCACCATGAACATGAACTCGTTATGAAGGGCTTAACTAGGTAGATATGGTACTATATATGGGTATGATGTGAAGAATGAAGGTATGTAGTTCATGTTTTCCACCTTGGGTAGACTGAGCTCTTGAAAAGTTCATGGGTGTGGGTTGAAGGGAGAGATCCAAAAACTTTGTAGCCATGAACTTGTTTTCCAGAAAGTTTGTAAAAGCTATGGGGGAAAAATCTTCCTGCTTTGCATGCCCACCTTTGTTTTAGCAAACCTTGGTGATCTTGTGAATCTTGTACCTAAATAACGTTGTATGTGCTATGATCCTAGGTTTATGTGTAAAATGATCCCTTTTTTCTTGCCCTCTTAATCTGTTTGGTCCATCGTCGTTTGATGCTTTAATACTAGCTATAGATAGCGTGTTCATGAGCTGAATTCATGATTTCTTGCAAAGAAGCATCTAGAAACTGGTATGTTTGTCCACCTTTGGTTTGGTTAGTTGTGTGCAAATTTCTTCATTTCATTTCTTATGATCTGGTGAGCGGTCCTGGGATTTTAGGAACCTTAAATCCTGCTAAGTGCCCATGAGAGATTGATGATTTGATTTCCAGTCAAGGAAAATTGCAAACTTCAGCAATGAACCTCAAAAACTTCTACTCGCCAAAAAAAAGGCTCTCAGAGTTCAATCAGATCAAAGGTTACCTATTGAAAGCTGCAGCCTGCAAGAAACTTCCTCTCCGGATATATTTTTGCGGTATCATATCATTTGTTATATGTGCAATATCATATCATTATTATAACTTGGACATAGGTCACCCAGAAAAGGAAGAATAAAAGGAAGGAACTTTAAAATTGGACTCCACTTTTCCTCTGGATTAATGGCCTACGAATCCTATTCTAAACAAGAATGAAAAAGACAGACTCCCACTTGCAAGGATAAGCCAAACCCAGTGGGCCAATCTCCCTGCTTACTTTCTCGAGCACCTTATCTTATCTCCAGATATTTAAAGAAAAATCACCAAGGATATTAGAAGAAACAGAAGACTCAATCAAGTTGATATGCTTCCAATTTAGCGTGTAAATTAATAACATTTGCTGCCTGAAGACGAGCTACCAGAAACTAAATTTTCAGGAGTCACGATTTTCATGTCACCTGATAAAAAGGGAGATTAAACTTTGATTGAATCAATTGCTTTTGCCAAGAAAAAAGAAACATTAACCACAAATTTTACCCAGTGCGGCAGCGCCACATCTGGATTTCTTGTATCCACCACATTTTAACTGCTTTATCAATGGGAGACCAAAAACAAAGTTTAAAAATAATTTTGCAGAATTTTTTTAAATGCAAGTGCAAGGGTCTAGGAATTCCCTTCCCTACTTTCAGCATTGGGTACACCCTTTTGTTTATCAATGGGAGACCAAAACGAAGGTAACCTTTTTTGGTATTACGATTTTCGGTTGTGTTACTAGTTACAACTTTTGACCAAAATAAGCGGTTGGACACCAACTGTGCACTGAACTTTAAAAAAGGAAATGGTAGCACAACAACACTTATCTTGATTCTTGACAGAAAGTGATGGCTCAACTTCCATTCCTAGCAAATTCCCCAGAGTTTGCAGTTTCCAGCCACCTCCTCTTCTTTAATCACAAGCTGGGAGGAAAATGATGTGCTAGCCAACCTCTGAATGGTTGGATCTTGGAAGTTCTGAACAAAGCAACATATAAGTGTCAGAAAATTCAAAGGATTTCTGAAGTTAGTTCAAGGCAAAGCTGCATCTACTCCTTTACGGATAAACATAGATTCAACTGAAGAAACTATTCTGGTGGTTGTATTCAATAAGAAAACACCACAGTCAAATTCTCCATGACATAACTGAAAATGCAACACAAAAGGTGCCAAGTAAGACCTAATCAACAGAATACTATCTGAATCCTGAGCAGAGAAAGTGGATTTGGAAAAGAGTGGTATGTGTCATAACAAAAGAAAAAAGAAAACTAGATGATTTGTTACTCTAGTAAACATAACATTTAGCCCAGCACAGTTCCTTAACCAGTTGAGCCCAACACAGCTCCTCATCCTTTACAAGCCCAATACAGTTCCTTAGCCACTTAGCCCAACACAGGTCTCTAACCATTCACTGGAAACAAATGTCATGGGATTCACAAGAGGTTCATGTAAGAGAGATGTAATGATTGTTCTTGGACTCTTGCCAAATATTCACTTTTGTGACTACAAACAGATCAATGAATATGGACAATCATTCCAACAACCAGACAATTCTACATACTATAACAGCCTAACTATACAGGGGGAAGAGGTTGGATGGAAGATTGGAAGTACGACTGAGAAGCTTCAGCAGTAATTGTTTAACAATGAACAAGTAGAAACCCAACAGAAGGAACAAGAAAAGGTTACAGATGCTAAGGTTCAAAATGTCTTACTAACCAGCGCTACTCAGCATTAGGATCAGTACCAGGATGCATCTTGTTCCACAAATACATTGTCGCTGAACAGATACCTAAAAGGGCAATCTTCAGCTGTTCTGAAGTGTTGGCCTTGATGCTCACTCGTCCAGTTAGTTTGTTGTTTACATCAACATGAACCACCATGTTTGAAGTCCTCCCAACAGAGAGCTGGGAATCAAAGTTTGCGACCACGCCCCATTCTTTACGCCACCTTAATAAGGATGCACCCAAAGTTGCAAGCCCTTGACCCACAGGATAACTTTTCTCACGCAGAGTTGCCTCCATATTCACCCCATATGCAGCATCACCACCCATGGACACAGCACCAGTGTTGGCTACCAGTGTTAACCTGTTACCAACTGAAAGTTTGTCTTCAAACTTCGCTCCAGTCACCAAGGTGTTTCCCAAAAAAGTCATGGATAAACAGCCAGTAGTGGTGTTTTTCTTGAAGTTCTTGAATTTGGTCTCCCCTCTGAGGGTGTAAGCAAGCTGGTCCATTATTGTTTGGATGTCAAAGCCTGCAAGGCTTGAGGCATGATCTCCATGCTTAACTGACATTGAGGAATCCAAATGAATGGTGAACTCTCTCTTGTCCTTGTTAACTTGAAACCACAGAGAAGCTGGATACTTGCTAGCAATGTCAAGGCTATGTTGGACGCTCACACCATCAAAACCACAATCATGATCCCATCCATCTGGGTTATTAACAGGACGCACCAGAAGGTTAGGTGTAGGCTCAAGGCACCGATAACGGTGCACAGGATTATCGGAGTCAAACGAAGATGGCAAGGCCCAGTCTGGCATAGGAGATCTATCGGTATCATATTCATCATCAGGATGACCATCGTCAGAAGGTACATCATTGTTTTCGCCCTCCTTCATTTCCTTAAATCTTCTGAGCTGTTCCTTCAACTGCTTTTTCCGAAGAAGCTTAGTTCGGTAATCATATTCATCAAAATACAACTTCTGTTGCTCCTTGGAGAGTTTTGCAACCTGGGAGTTACTTAGTGGCTTAAAGGGAGGAAGCTGATCGTAGTCATCTTCATCTTCTTGATCCTCATTCAGCAATTCATCTAGATCAAAATCTGAGTCCATGCTCCCAACATTATGGTCATTAGAACTCCTAGGGTGCTCTCTAGATCGCAACAAAGATGATAAGAAGTAAGGAAGTGTAGGCACTTGAAAGAAGCGGCCTAAGAAATTCGCAGAAGAAGCACGGCGGGGTGAGAGACTTTCAATCTCAGCAACCATCTTCTTTGAGTAGGATAGGAGGAGGAGCAGACGCCTCCAAATAATGCCATCAGGAAGCACCTTTTCACCCTCTGTGTTCCTCCGACAGAGATGATGGTTCTCCACAAGAGCCACTGGATTCTCAATTCGAGGATCATTAGTTACCTGCCGGATGCTTTGCTGAATTGCATGAGTTCGATGAGTCACAAACATATCATAGCTCATTGCTGAACCACTAGGGCCTTCAGGGGGAGCTGCTCCTGAGTGAGTGAGGGTAATAATTGCTCTGGACCATATTGATAGGCCTAGCACACTAGTAATATGTCTCAAGAGCAATAGGCTATTTGCCTCCTGCCGCTGGGTATCAATCCGATCGACGTACAGAATAATATCAGGAGGGCATCTCTTCATATACTTCTTAACAGAATTGAGCACTTTCCTATTTGATTTTTCATCATTGGCCGAAGTCCCAAGTCCAGGGGTGTCAATGACACGAAACTTAACACCATCAACAACTCCAGTAATCTCCTTCACAGATGATGTTGCCGGTAGAAAAGCATTTGTTTTGGATTTATCTTCACCAAAGATGGAGTTTATTGTTGCACTCTTCCCCACACCAGTCTTCCCAAGGACCAAAACATTGCAGGAGAATTCAAGGTCCTCAATTCCCTCTGCCTCAAGCTGCAAAGCTCTCTTCCAGGCGTTCTCAACCTCGGATGGATTGTTCGCCATCCTTAAGCGCCTGACACCTTCAACAAGACTAAGCCGATACAACACTTGTACTGGTACCAGATGGTTAGTATCATACCCCAATCTATGAACAAGACGCATGTACTTGATTCGTGCCATGTCCACCTTTCTGTATATCTTCTTTTCCTCATCAGTCATCTCTTTCTTGGGGTCAGCAGTTACTTCTAGCACTGGAGTAGAAGCCACGCCTGCCCTAGGAATGCTGGCTGCAGCGGGAGGCGTTTTAGGCTCAGAAGATTCGACTGGAAAAACCTTGGTCTTTCCTTCTCCCAATGAAATGTTTGCTGCCCTTAGAAGTTCAACTAGAGCTGAATAATCAAAAAGCTCGATTTCTTTTCCATTCACCTCCTCTTCATATTCATCATCGCCGTTTATCTCCACATCATCTGAATCATCCACATCAAAGTGTGTGCCTTTGGAAGCAGGCACACTTTCCTCCAATTCTTTTACCAGAAGTTCCACAGCATCATCACTTGCAGAGATTGGCATGGATGCAAGGTCATCAGAAGCTTCATCATCACCATCGGCTTCCTCATCTACCTTGTTATGACCGCCATATGCAACTGATTCTGGTTCATCAACGGTATCACGAACTTCCACAATGTCAGATGTGCCATCTTTTGTGGCAATATATTCAGGACTAGCATATTCAGCATCCATAACTGCCTCATGCTTGGCTGCACTACCTTTTCCATCAAAATCATCTCTGTGAAGCTCAACACCAACACCCTCTCCTTCTATAGCACTGGGAACAGGAAGCAATTCGGCAACCTCATGATCAGGCGCGCCCTTCCCCTCCAAAGCATCCGCAATGGGCAGGTCATCGACCCCAGCAACAGGCATGAAAGGTTCAGTAACCACATCACTGGCAACCTCAGCACCAACATCCTGCTCCCCCTGCTTACCATCCATCAGGACAGGAACATCTGTAACATCCACCAGATCACCTGATTCAGCAGCCTCCCCGCCATCCAGCGAGCCGATGACGCTACTGGAACTCTGGAAGCTTCCATCCAGCGATCCCTCGACGCCCGTACTGTTTCCATCAGCAACGGCACCGTCCAATCCGCTCCCTGCGCCGGCGTCGAGCAGTTCCAATACGCTCTTGGCGCTCGTGAAACTCTCTTCCAGCGACCCCTCCGCAGCGCCGAAGTTGCTCCCGCTCTCGGGCGCAGCAGCTGCCCCCGCGGTCTCGCCGCCGTGGACCGGGGTCGGGTCCTCGGTCGCGGGCGGCGGCGGCACCCTTGCGACGGCGAAGAAGAAACCGTTGGAGACCTCCTCCACGAGCTCGCCGTCGTCCCCGGAGCTGGTGGTGTCGTCGAACGACTCGCTGACATCCTCCTCGGTGGACGAGAGCTGCGCGGCGACGCGCGGGGCGGCGAGGACCGCGGCGCGCGCGCGCGGCGGCGGCGACGCGGGGAGCGGCGAGAGCGGCGGGGACGAGGCGGCCGAGGACAGAGAGGACCCCGTGGCCGCGTCGTCGTCGTCGTCGTCCAGCGAGGAGAGCCGCGCGCGCACGAGCAGCGCCATGGCGGCGCGGTGGGTGGGCGAGCGAGCTAGCGGCAGTCGCCGAGTAAAATTTGGATTCGATTCGAAGGCGTCGCTGGTTTTTGGATTAAAAAAAATCTGGATTATTTTTTTGTGGGAGCTGGAGGGGAAGTAGCAAGGCAAGGCGTGAGGAGGGAGGGTGGATTCGGCTTGGGTGACGCAGCAGCGCGAGATGGGGATGGCTGCGGCGATAGGGGATTAGGGTTGGGACTTTACTACTCTGCGGTTTGGAATTGGGCTTTGATGCCTTGGACTCTTCCTGAATTTTAGGAGGCCTTTTTGAGGGTCTTCTCCGTTTTCCTTGGGTTTGTGGTCGTGAGATTTGTTATGAAGTCTTTGTGTGTTTTGTTCGTTGTTTTTATGGTTGGTTTAGAGTCTGAATTCTTGGCCAGGAAGGAGTGCACGTGTAGGGTAAGCTTGGCATATCGTAGTACGAACCATCTACTGATCTACGTGTCCAAATCTTACGTGGAGTACGTATATATGTTTTTAATATGAAGTAGTATACGTATACATGTTTCATCGCAATGTCAAGCGGACGCATTGTTGCATGTTGTTGTGCGGCAAACTTTCAATCCAAAATCATGGATTCATGGTAGAGTAATCCCTCAAGTGGGCTCATAATAAACACTTCTTTTTCTGTTTTTGGCAGAACGATCGAGATTACGTACTAGTTCTGAGGCAACAGCTTTGTTTATTAATGGACATGGCGTCCCGGCTCTCCAGCATCATCGGATGAGAGCGACCTGAACTAACACTTGAAGAATTTGTCAGCCTTAATGTGCTGCATATTTCGTTCAAAGTGCTGAGCATATCTAAGAGTGCTTAATATTTTCACTCCTAATAATCTGGAATTGGGACCTTGCCAAAAAACTTTAGGCCTAAAAAACACATCCTACTCCAACAGTGGCTCTATTTTTTCCCCCTAAAAATAGGCCACGTCATGCTATACAGTATAACAAATCATTTGTCCTGGTCCCAATTATGTATAATCAACTGCATCGAACATGCAAGATCAAACACTCATATAATTTAGGAGCTAATACTACCGCACTGCTCGGGCCCCGTTTGGCAGAGCTCCTAGAGCTGATTTTCTTGTGAATCCAGGAGGAGCTCTGTCAAACAGTTTCCAGCGAGAAGTGATTCTCTGCCGATTCTCTCCATTTGGCAGAGCTCCCAGAGCTGATTCTCTTGTGAATCCAGGAGGAGCTCTGGCTGTGTTTAGTTCCCGAAAAGGGAATGTGAAGTTTGATGAAAATGTCACATCGGACACTGTAGCGTACTGTAGCACTTTTCGTTTGTTTGTGGTAATCGTTGTCCTACCATGACCTAACTAGGCTTAAAAGATTCGTCTCGTCGTGTACATCAAAACCATCTACTTAGTTTTTTTATTTACCCACGTTTAGTATTCCATGCATGAGGAGAGAGATTTAATGTGATTTGATGTGATAGGTGAATAGTAAAGTTTGGAGAGAGAATTTTTGGCTTTTCAAGGGAGCTAAACAGCAGGGCCTCTGTCAAACAGTTTTCCAGCGAGAAGTGATTCTCTGTCGATTCTGTGAAATGATTCTCTGAAATGAACTAAGGGGCTGGGAGCTGAAAAAAGTAGCTTCTCCTGATTTTGTAAAGTGATTCTCCATCCTAATTTTGAAAGTTTATTATAGAGAACCAAAGAGAATCACTTTCAGCCACAGAATCACTTCTCTTAGAGAATCAACTCCCATAAAGAATCAAAATCACATGAGCTCTGCCAAATAGACCCTCAATAGACAAATCATGTCATTATTGCTAGTCAGTGAAACATTTAGTTGTGCAAAATCAGAACACGTGTAGCTGTTTAATTTGTAGTGAATTTACATGTCGTGAAGCTTGGAAGGGAGGACACCTGGCTGCACGTGAGGGAATTTTGGTAGTATTGCTTTTGGGCTACTGTTGGAGCATGGGATTTCCTATGTACAGCCAAAAATTAGTTTTGAGTACTAATTTTAGACACTCTTGGAGATACTCTTACAACCAAAAATCAAATATCTTTCTAGAATCTGCACAACCAACACCGTTCGAAGCTCCTGAAATTATTTTGGCAGAACTCTTGCAAAAACAAGCTAGGCCTCCTGAAAATGTTTAAAAAAAATTCCGTTGCCGGGACTCGAACCCGGGTCTCTCGGGTGAGAGCCGAGTATCCTAACCAGCTAGACTACAACGGATTCTGTACGTTAGCGTATTAAACATATTCATCACAGTTCAAGCGCAACCGAGCTACTAACTAATAGTGGGATGCAGTTACCAGCTGGTGTGTGTTGCTAGCATGCATTGGTGTAAACTTTGATCTAAAGTTGTAAGGAAACAAGGTTTTCATTACAAAACAAATAAAAGGGCTTGATTAATCATTAGTACTCAAGACCAATTGGCAAAACACTGATACTGGAAGATCGAATGCCTATGTTGGTGGAGAAGGCCATTGGAACCTATCCCTAACCCTTTCGACATCAAGCAAGGCAATGTCATCCATCCTATGATGTCTAGTACATCCAGCTGCTATTGAATGTTCCGATCAAATCAAGAACCAACTCCGGATCGATTTTGCATGTGATAAAATATATCAAAAGGGATAAATGCACGAGGATTATTGAACTAACGTGTTCACAACACAAAAGGTTTTAAATCTACGGGCTAAAAGCCTAAAACTAGTTCTATTCATGACCATTTCATTCTGCATCAGACTCCAGCTAATATCATGCCACATCAGACCCTGATTTCCAGCTAATATCATGCCACGTCATAGACCCAACACCACGGATTAGACAATGTAACATACTTAGATGAGTGCCACAATGTAATCATTTTACAAACTTTTTAGGAGACTCGTGACCTCCAACCACTACAATTGTTTTAAGAGTGACAGTTCGTACTCCAACCCACCTTGTATCACCGTTCCCATTCAGCTTACACCTGCATGTCATTCTCAGATTAAAAGTCTGTTATGTCCAACATACCTATAGACGTTATCCCGCCTTGTGTTACCAACCCATTCAGCCTTCACCTCCAGCATATATAAACCTTGACAGAAAGTCCTGCAGTTATCCAAATGTCGTAGGGTGCCCTCAAAGCATGCAGCTTCATGACCACTGTCATATCCAACAGAAATACAGATAAACAATTCCTCATGAACTGGAACAGCTACCAGACGACGGGATAACGCAACAGATCCAGCTGCTCCAAGTTCCGTCGAAGTCCCTGCCACTTTACTATCATGCAGGATGATTTCATTCCTATTTCCACTGGTCCAAGCAACCACTTCACCGATGAAATCAGATGCCCCGTGCACAACACTGACCGAGAGCGTAGCTATAACAGCAGATGGCACATGCGTATATTCTAGCCGCACTGTGCTATGCCAGCTAGTCAAAAACTTAGTCACGAGTTTGCCATCACTAACACAAGCGTTGTGTTCTATGACTCCTTTGCTTAACACACTCATCACCAGAGTCACACTCCATCCTCAAATTGATCTCAAAAAACATGCTGTCTGTTACAGCAAGTCCTCGACATGGATCTGTCAGGGTTAGCATATCCTTCTGCAAAAGCGTATAAGACAAAGGATATCAATGTATGTCTTCATATAAATGAATAAATGGCTTGCAAATGGACAAGAGAAAATGAATCATGCACAACAAATAAACACAATGCCAATATCGCAAGTTAAACTAGGGCACATTAGCTCTGTTGCTTCAGCAGTCAACAACCAACAAACTACACAGCCAATACAAAATATCCCTCCATCCCAGTAAAGAAAAATGAATAACATGGTACAAGAACATGTGGACAAGAAACTAGTATAAGTCTGACCATATGGGCATATATTGTATTTTAATTAGTGAATTGTGGTTTACTCCATATAAAGGTAACATATAGTCTGAGAAAACCCAAAAGAAGTATCTTGTACCACTTAAGCCCATATGCCCATATAAACATGCTGAATTGATCCACTTTGCACCCACATTAAGCACTAAGCCCACAGTACATTATGTTGTCAATTCTCATCATTATTATATGACAGGAGCTATGAAGTAATAGATGATTATACCATGCTACTGTAGGGACAGCTGTACGTTGCTATATATAACTCAAAGGCAGAAGTTGAGAAGAAATGCCCAGGGAAAATGGTAGAGATTGACTACACCATCAAGGACAAGCACCAGTTTGGTGAGATCTTTGTGGCCTTGAAACCATGCAAAGATTGTTTCTTGAATGGTCATAGGTCTTACTACAGCTTAGATTCAACATTGCTTAATGCCGGATACAGGGGAATACTAGCATCTGCATCTGCATCTGCAGTGACATAATTGGCTCCCTGTTGCAATTGTTGTTTTGAATCAGAAACCTAAGATAATTGTTCGTGGAAAAGCTGAAATTGGCTATCAGCAGCCCACCTGGTCAGCCCTCCACTCCAATGCTCTAACTGACTAACTGGTACGATCAGGGAACTCTTTCTTGAGTGTGAACAAAGAGAGAGTGTGAACAAAGAGAGTGCCTGCTGTGTATGTGGAAGAATCTTAACAGGAAATATAAGGGGGAGTGTTTGATAGGAACATATGGCCAGCAGCAAGAGTATGCAGCGATGACATTAATGGTGCACGTGAAGCACATCAGGGGCAAGTCCAGCAGCCATAAATTGGTTGCGTAAACGAGCCCTTTATATGGACAAGGAGCAAATCCAATGGCCTTTGCAAGTTGGACTATTTCAATAGAAACATTTCTAAACGCTTTAATAAAAAAATCAATGATTTCAATGCATTGCCAATTATGGGCCTCTGTGACAAGCTAAAGCAGCTTACGATGATGAAAATAGAGCTTAGAGATAGGATTGAAGCTAGATTTTACAAGAAAATCATATATAAAGTGGAAAAAGGTACTCAGAGTGAGGACAAGGGGGCTAAAGGGTTACAAGATTCTTAAGAGTGGACCATTAATGGTACAGGTGGGAGTGAAGCATATGACAATGGTAGACCATGGAGGGAGTCAGTATATCTGGACATGAAAACGTAGTTTCAACCAGCGGCAACTTAGTGGGAAACCAGGCAAACATGCTCTAGCCACCATAAAAAATGATTCAAAGTGAATAACTATAGCATATATATATATATATATATATATATATATATATATATATATATATATATATATATATAAACTGTGCATGTATCGGTCTAGTAGATAATCTAGTAACCTCTTGGAGATAGAGAAATGAATACACACTGGGGAGTTGATGACTTGAGGATCATCCTTGTCACGCTTGAACAGATAGACACACTTGTAGTCAACCTCATCCCTTGCAAGCACAGTGCCAAATATTTTGATTGGGTAGTCCATATCAGATTCACATGTCAAAGAAACAATGTTGACTGAACTCTCCAACAGCATATGATCGTATGAATTTAGCTCGAGAAATGGTGGCCCAGGCATGGCTTTAGCTGCACATTAACGCAATAACATTAATAAAAAAAATGCAGATGCAATTTGAGCATATAAGACCACTTAGGGGGTACATAGAATTATTTGAATATGGCATTTTAAATGCAGATATGAAGTTGAAAAAAAGGCTAAATCCTTTGGCATCCTTTTCTTTTGCAGTTTTCCCATGTAGCCCATCAGTGTTTCTTAAAAGTACTATATGACAAAATTGAATATTTGTTTATGTGCTGTATCAGAAGTGGGAGTGCAGGAAAACAGTGCATGTAGAGTAATGCATGTGATATTGTGATGAATAAATTAATTGGTTAGACGATTTATTACTTGGATATACATCGATAAACTCACGAGAACAGTGGCATACATATGATGTGCACAGAAAATAAACCAGACAACATATATTGCAGAATTGGATCTCACACAAGCCTATCAAATCAACAGCAAAAACAGCTTAATGAAATGGTTGTAAACATATATATACACTTACACTCTTTCTCAAAGTCGAAGTATGCCAAGTTATATATGCAGAAACGTGTTTGGACACGAAAACATTGCACAGGATCATATTCGGTGATCTGGTGCAAACGAACTAGGTGAAGAACTTTCACCACCCGTTCCTCCCACGAGTCCTTTTTACTTATGTTCACATCTGCTAGCAGCGCATAGAGATGCTCTGGACACAAAGCAGTGAGCTTCTTCCAATCAAGCTTACATGTAAAACAATGAATATTTTGTTTTTCATGCTTCAGATCCTTGTGTGTCAATATGTCATGAACATGAAAGCTAATACAGAAAAAACGAAGAGTAAAATTCTCAAAGAGAACAAAACAATTCCTCTGAATTTTGTTTTACTAAAAAAACAAACCGTCCATTAAACAAATATTAGCTATCGGGGGGCAATCCAGATGGGGTCAGGGGGCATCATCAGAAATTCAAAAGCAGCAGTGGGACAGGGACTAACCCTTGCTCCCCATCTTCTCAGAAGCCTCCTCTAACTTCACATCTAACATCTTCTTTCTTTCCAAGTTCCTCTTCTGTCTTGCCAAGTTCCTCATCTTTTCAAACTTCTGTCTTTCCAAGTTCCTCTTGTTTTTAAACTTCAGTCTTTCCAATTACATTTTATCCTCCATCTCCAGAACGGCATCCCCGACCCGGAACTCCCAGCGTACTTGATCAGCTTGTCCCCGTCCCCGTCAGCCATGATATTGGCACCGGCGACCAACTAGAGGAGCATGAACACATAAAACGAACTTAGATATACAGAAAACAAATACGGCCTATCGAGGACTTCCGGGATTGGGGAGCACCAGAAATTCTCAGAAGCGGACTGGATCAAGCAGAGTACCGCGAGCAGCTCGGGTGTACGGAGTATGTGTGGCCGCTGCCGGCCGCCGACGCCGCCGAGGGGAGGAGACTAGGGTTATGTGACGCACAGGCCGCACTACGGCCTCACCAAGTCATGGAATCGCACGGCCCAGTTCGGCCCGAGTAGGAAAGGGCTATTCTGTTTAAATCCGACTTTAGGATAACATAACCAACTCGCTTGTGATAATCGCCGACGCTGCTGGCCTGTGCGGCTGCTGCGTAGTACTGTACGTGGCACGCGCGCCTCGCACGTACCAAACCAATGCCGAATCGACTAATTTGCCGCCATTGAATTGAATCGATCTTCCCTTGTTGGCTGATCAGATAAAAATTAAGGCGGCCGATCGATCCAGCAGTGCCGCCCTCAACAACTTCCTTCTCTTCTCCCTCCGATCCGATTCCGATCCATCTACCGTCGTCGTCGAGAACAAGCGACCACCGATCGAGATCCATCATCGATCATATCCATCCTTGTTATCCCGTCGACGCCCTAGCTAGCTAGCTGCCAGCAGCACATCTCATGGCGCCGCCGCGATGCACCTCGCCATCGTCGTTGGGCCGCAAGAGGAAGGCAGCGGACGCCGTCCAACACCCTGATGATGACGAGGCTCCTCCGATCCAACCAGATCGCGGCTGTTCGCGCAGATCCTGGAGAGCGAGATGGAGGAGCAGCAGCAGATGAGCCAGGAGGCCGCCGACGACGACGAGGACGCCATGTCGTTCGCTCAGATCCTGGAGACCGAGATGGACATGCTATGCGGCGACGGCAACCACGATGAGACGCCGGAGGAAGACGACAACAACGTAACGGAGATCAGCCTCGACGATTTCTTATTGGCTTCTTCAGCTCCCCGCGCCGCCGCCGCCGTGCGCCGCTCATCGGCAAGAAAACGCCGCGCCGTCTCGTGCGTCATCATCCACTAGCTACACGACGACGTCACGGCATGGTGGTCAATCTACGGACAGCGACGTGGTCAAGGTAAGCGAGCTAGCGCTGACAAGTTGATGGGTAGTGCTTGGGCGCCCGGCCTGTGCATGAGCACATCACAAAGTCCACTCACTAACGATGCGGCCTGACGTGCCCGCCGATGGATGACGCCTACGTGGAGCTGATACTCCCCAAGCCCTTGACCGGGCCTTCGTGGAGGAGTTCATCAACGATCTCTAGATGTTGTTCTGATCTGATGCAGCAAGTCTACGTGTGTAGGATGGTGTTTCTGACCGTGCGTGTCAGCGCAATTATATATACTCTGTTCATTCTTTACTTGAATGTAATGTAATACATTTGTTGAATCTAATTCTTAGCATAAGTAGAATATAACATGATCTTAGCTTAACCTAAATTATGATCAATCAATCTAATGCGGAAACATTAAGGTAAAACTATACCAACGTTAGAAGCTGACATGTGTGCTCCTGCCCGTCCGTAGAGGAAGTGGTGTGATGTAGAGCGCCGAATCAAGAACAGCAGCAAGAGGGACTTTGGGATTCTGCTCTCCTTCAACTCTCTTAGCAACCGATGTTTTGGGCGAGTTACTGATTGTTGGCTTGAAAAAACATGTCCAAATCCTCCTCTCATTATATAGTCCAGAGGTGTGGAGGCAAGACCGAGTTCTAGTAGGATACATTAGCATGTTTCTACCGATTACAAAACAGAGTCCTAGTCCACCACGAGACGGAAACGTGGAGCACTATTTCCTTATAGATTAACCGTTAAAATCACGTTTAAATATAATATCCAACAACCTGATCTCGTGATCATGATCTAATAAAGTATGCATTAATTGTTGATGCTGTTGTTCAGCTGATTCAGTTGTCTTGTTCTTAATGTACCTGCTCACGCTAAACAGCTAATGATGAACGAACGATGCTAAAAGATAACACTATCCGCACTGAACTAGGACGAGATAAGAATAATCTGTGAATGATATACTAGGAAATTGAGTAAAGTCATGCATCATAGCATCAGTTTCCCTCGGCATCATCTTGCGCTCTGGAAGAGCGGTTCCCATGTATGCATTTATCAACGAAAGATCGTGTGCATCCAGCGCCCTGTCTCGATTGTGGAGGCACAGACCACTGCCCAGCTGAACCCTCCTTCTAGCTACAACTATCAGACGGCCAGCACAAATTCACAGCCGTCGGAAGCAGGATCGATCACCCGCTGGCTCTTCTGTTCAGATCGCTCAAATTGAAAGCACAAGTACACTAGTGTCGCTGCAATACCAGTAAGTAAAGTACAACCACTGCTGAGGTGTATACAACTGAACATAGAAGCTTGACTAGATTATCACTCAAGCGAAAGGACATCAGTATTTATCCACTTCACATAAACACACCTCTCACACTAGTCATACCTTCAACGCTTTAAACAAGCATACTGTAGCAGTTACATTCAAATCCATGAACCATGGTTTGCAAAATCAGCATGCCCTATTTTCTTGCACCATGACAACTCATATGCGACCATTTGACCAACACCTGGCCAGTATTTCTACCCTAAATGAAGCAAATAAATATTTCTCACCATAACTGCTCAAATTGCCCGTCAAACATGTCAAGAGTGGAATTTTTTCCCCACTCATGGCAGACATCAACCAGTCATTAGACAATGGTAAGTTAGACACATTTCATCTTAATAAACACTACGCAATTGAACGAGCAAGTTACCCATATACAGATACAGTATAAGAAGACACATGGAACAAAACATTGTGGCTGTCAACTGGTATCGTTAGTGACGGGATCAGCGCCTGCTATAAGAACGAGCCAGTCAGAAGATCAGCGACCGCTTCATCGATCAAGGAACCTAACAACTCCACTGCTATGTCTGCGCCAGCCTCATATGAATCCATCTTGAAATCAACCCAGCTCCCCAGAGGACCACTCATTTCCCTGTACACAAGTTCATCCACCATCCACTCATCGGCAACCTTCAGGCTGGTCATCTCTCGATGGGTTTCTTCCGTGGACAAGTTCTGCAGGACCGCCATCCCCATGAACCATGATCCGTAGCCAGCATTGAAGTAGTACGCACATTTCACAGTCAATAACTCATTGACACAGTCAAAGAGCAGCCTCCGCCTCAATCTGTAACCTTTGCCCTCTTCACTAACCAACAACCTTGTATTGCCATTCAAGTCTTCCAACAGATGTGGATCCAGAATATCTGAATCGCCAAAGCGCTCCAAAAAAGAGGAACTAGAGTTCAGTATTTCTCTTATAAACTCCACCTCCTGTCTATAATCCATATGACATGAGCTGCTACTTTCTGATCGAGGGATTTCTGTTGTAGCCACTGTGATTGATGAGGCTGTGTCAGAATATTCTGAAGAGGCGTCCACTTCTAGGAATTTGTTGAAGTGTGTTGAATCAGAAGTTGCTGCTCCTTCAGTTGAACTAAATAATCTTGCTCCTGCAAAAGTAAAACAGGAAAGATTTGAGAAAGGTCCATGCCTACTGTAACAGAAAACACCCAAGTACTCTATTTACCATTTGCACTCCTCCAGCTCTCTGATGAGCTGCAGGTTTCCGTCGAAATAGAAGCTTCCCACGTTGAGAGGGGACTTAGGCGAAGACGCTCTAGCTCCGCTCGATCCGTGACATCATGATCACACTTCGCAGGTTGAAATGACTGATTAAAGGGAGATATGTTATCATATAGATTGATGTTTAAAAGTTATAGCTACATTAATATCAACATAGTCCTCTTTATGTTGGTGTCAGTCTACAGCTTTTGGGCAGTAAAATATGAAAGTTTAACTATTCCACTCTTAACCCAGTATGACTTCCCTTCAAATATATCAATCTATGACATTGATTCGGAGCTTCTAACTTCTGATCTGATTGTTTGCATCCTTAGAATAGATGTAAAAAGGGACCTAATTTACTGAAAAGGTATGCACCTAACTAAACTGAAAATGGAAGCCTAATTGTACTGAAAAAAATGAAAGATTATCATTTAAACTATTCAACGTACCAACATATGCACTGTTACCAAATGCACCTTTCTGCTGCCCAAGTAAATTCTGGCAGGAAAATTACCAGATAAAGAGGTGCAATTTTGGGACTGGGAACTGATTGTGAGCATTAACAAAAGTTATTTGCCATTATTAACTCGCAAGCCATTAAAGGAACAAACTATCACTCCATAGCTCTTTTTTCTGGTGAGCAATACAGACACGTCTCTCCTTTTGCGCAGGAATAAAATGTGTGTATCTTTTGATGTATCATCAGCTACACTACATTCAAATTCTTCCAAACCTTCGTTCACCAAAAAAAAATGTCTTTCCACACTTCAAATACCAGACAAACTAAACATATATGGTACTAAATGTGTTATATGGAGAAAAATGCATATGCCTAAACAAACATAAAGTTATCCACTTTCAAGTTTACTCTGATCTGATATAATAACAATCATCGTATGCTCAGAACTAGGAAATTAATACGCATAAGATG
The DNA here is from genome assembly GCA_033239725.1 of Echinochloa phyllopogon. Taxonomy (NCBI): domain Eukaryota; kingdom Viridiplantae; phylum Streptophyta; class Magnoliopsida; order Poales; family Poaceae; genus Echinochloa; species Echinochloa phyllopogon. The sequence continues at coordinate 1,349,784 of BTCW01000018.1, forward strand.
GTGCTGACAAAAGGGTGTGACTGGAGAGGTGCACTTGAGTCTCTGATGCGCCATACCTGGCCACTTTTAGTAGCAAGATCTTCCTGGGGGTGAGTAGCCATTCCATCATTTAAAGATTGCAACGACTCCCTATCATAATCAGTGGAAGCAATGCTAGATGTTTCACATGCTGATGCTGTATCTTCTAAAGCTGCTGAGTTGCCATTCAATTTAACACCATTGGTTGGCTTACAGTAGGGCGACCTCACCCCTGATGTCAACTCTCTCAATTTCTGTTCCAACAGGAGCCCCAAATAATCGCCATCGATGACATCAAGTTTGGTGTTTGATGTATTGCTTGAAGTTGACACTGCGTTCAAATTCTCTATAAATTGTTTTTTCACTGAATGATTGGGGAGGTGGGAGCCATGTAATGATTTGTCAACTGGAGAGGTAAATGTGAATGAAACAATCTCAGTGCTGATTTTCTTTTTGTTTGTTGAAAAAGACGATTGCTCATCTATCACAATATTGTGCCGAATCCGCCTCTGGCTTCTGTCAGAGTTAATACTATGACTTGACTGGCTTGTATCAGAGTACATTCTCCTGTTTTGTAACCTTCTTGGCTTGGGGATTGCTTTGGCTATGGAATTATTTCTTACATTTTCATGAGCAGTTGGCTGCAAATCCACCTTTCTGCTAGCTTGAGTACTGTTTCCAGCAGATGTGTTGGCTGCCTTGACCTTTCTGGGAGAGGCATTTATTTGATGAGCATTGCTCCGTTGTCTGCTCGGGTTTGTTGGGTTTGAATTCACCTTGTGTTTGGGGACCATAGCATTCTGCCTTCTGTTGTTTGGCACAAGCACACTGGATGAACTAGTTGTGCCCATTTGATTATTATCCTTTTGTTGGTTCAACCCATTTCTCTCAACCAAGTTATTTTCAGGGTTCCTGCGAGTTTCAAGCTTTCTACTGCCTTTTCTCGTGCCTTCTTTTCCTTGGGCATGCATAACTCGAGCAACATTTGATGATCTATTGCCGGATTTGACCTTTTGGCCAACAGGAGCACATCCATTTGAATGTGAGATCCTGGAAGACGATGCACCCTCTGAACTTCTCAATCTTCCTTCCAAAGGTTTTCCATTTGGTGGCCTAAAAGACGCAGGGGCATCACGTTTCCTCAGTGTGTCATTTAGCTTCTGTGACCTCTGCTGGATTCCTATGATGTCACCCGGGTTGTAGGCACGTGCAGCATTCATGTGCCCACCATCATGGACTCTATAAGAACTGATATTTTCAACTCCAGGCCTAATGATCCGAGATGCTGCCTCCATTATATCAGCAGCATTTCTGCTGGATATATGATTAGGGTTCTTCATGGGAGACAATAACTTATATTGTGCAAGAGGCAATGTCCTCTTGGCAAGTCTTGGAGGCAGTGCTTCCATTTTGAACCGATCAATAGGACTACCCGGCATCTTATGGGGACTGCCAACATAACTTCTGCCAGTCAAATCATCAAGGTTGTTAGCTTGGAAGGGTTGTTGCACAGTTAATGGTATGGGATTGGATTCAGATGAGCTTGCCACAGGCATGGAATCCAAACCCATAAGCCTAGCCACGACAGTGGGACACCTCCTTGCCTGTGCTTCTTCATCAATCACTGAAGATGAGCAACTATGCTCGCTGTTTTCTTTGAAGCTAGGTGCATCTTCAAGAATCTGCAACATACACAGAGCTTTAGTCATTCTGGAGTCTGGACATTACGCAACACAACCGAACAGCACAGGAGGAAAATTAGGGCAAGAGCACACACCGAATTTGACTGTGTACTTGGTGTACTGTCATCAACATCCTTCCCATCTCCAGCATTCTCTGCAAAGATAAATTAGCATATAAACTTAGGCAGATCCCTCGTAAAAGATGTAACCCAGTATGCAGCAATCACTTGGCTCTGCTATAGCAAATTTACTTACTCGGATCCGGAGAACTGCTCGCGCTTGCAACGAAGAGCCGCTTTTTCGACTTCTTACCCCAATCAAAGAGGCCAAAGAATCCATGCCCCTTTGAAGCTGGTTTCTCCACATCCATCTCTCCTCTCTACCAAAACCTGCAAATAAAACTGCTCGTATAAACACAAGAATCAACAGAACATAAGAGAGGTAAACACATTTAGCCCAAATGCAGGTAGGGTAGCTAATAAGGACAGCACCAACACCTAGTCTGGGCTCCCAGAATCCAATCTTTATCTCGAATTTGACCCATAAAAAGTCAAAAAGTCGGAGGAAACTAAAAGATTCGGACTATGAGCTGACTCCCGCATCCTACCAGCAAGCTTCTACGAATTTAACCAGAATGCAGGTAATCCCCAACACAAACCACTCCGAGAATCCACAAGCCACCCACACCCATGGCACAGAACGCCATAAAGATCCAACCTTACCGAGGCAGCAACAGCAGCGCGGGTCAACGGCGCGGGATTCACCGAGCCAGCGCCCAACCCGAGCAAAATCGCGACGCAGACCAATCCGGATCGAGCCGCATTGGGCCGTGCCTCCCTCGCCCTCGAAGCTCCCAAAGCAGCGACCTTTTTTCTCCCCCCACGAACACCTCGAGGAAACGGGAGCCGCGGAGGAAGATCCGTGCGAGGGCGCGAGGAGCGGCGTCACGTTAGGGTTCTCGCCGCGGCGGGAGGAGGACGCGGGGGTGGGAGGTGGCCGCGGCTGCGGAATCCATTAATGCCGCTGCGTGAGGTGGGGGAGAGAGATTGGAGGTGAGAGAAAATGAGAGGAGAGAGGACGCCTTTCTCTCTCTTCTCTCACTTCTTCTCCTCTGTGTAGAGTAGAGTCCCTCTTGGTCTGGTCCGGTCGTGGCTGGGCTTTGCTCTTTTAAAAAGGAAGAAATGTGGGGGCTTTTTTGGGATCGGTCTGGTCGTTTTGGTGATGTGTACTGTAGTAGAGTAGAGTAACGAGATTTTGGCGTTTGGGATTGGGTGATTTGGCGCCAGATTTTTTGGAGTTTTCTAGGGCGGTTAGTCTGGGGAAAAAGAATGATTTTCTTGACGCTGAGATAGGACAATGTCCTGTGGAGCCCACTGGAATTCCAGAAGGGAAAGCTAAGCGAGATCAATGGCTGCTGTAGATCTCCTTCTCCAGGTCTTAACTTGTCCACAGTGCAGTATGTCGGATCGGATGGAGTAGTGGTGATCGACGTCTGATTCCCATTACTCCACCTTTTTGCGAAATTATAGCATTTCCAACGGTTTGGTTTCGGTTACTCTTTGTTGGGTGGGATTTAGTTTAACTATTTGCATTCAAAGGTGCAGTACCTTCATCTATACAATACCTGTCTGTTTGGCAATCTTTTTTTTTACAAGTGATTGTCACTTGTCGATTCCTTTCGGAAAAGTTATCAGGTGTATTGTGCGGAATCAACCTATTACCAGTTACCACCCACTTTGGTGGTCTTTTGTATGTTTAATCATCGGAAGGTAATTTCGTCCAGGCGAAGAGTGCGTTTGGTTTCGTTACCAGAGTGTGTTTGACTTTCTAAGATAAAGTTTGACTACTTTTCTCTAAACACTGACCGATAATAATTCTTGGTCAAAGCTATCTCAATTCGTGACAGGGAAATGGTGAGATCCTACGTACGTATTCATCTTTGCCAAATTCTGGTGGCCCAACGAAACTATTCCACAAATGAAAGGATAGTGTAGTGTTGTTTATGCCAATGCTCAATTATTTACGGTTTCAAGTCAAAAGATTAACCTCGGGCGCGAACATGTACGTCTTGACTAGTTTTCTGTGAAAAAAAAAACTGACAGAAAACAAACAACCCTTGGCTGCAGCTACTCCTATGTTAGCTTCCAGCGGTCAAGGTTTTTCTGAAATCAAGAGACGAAATCGGTGAGCTCTGACCTCAAACTCCGAGTACGCACTGGAGACCAGAGAGTAGCAAGCAGGATATGCATGGCGTCGCGATGCGGTAGCCCAAGGCTAGCGGAACACGCGGCGGTTGTGGCTCGTGGCCGGTGTCTGAGACAAAAATATGATTGGTTGATGCTAGTTTGTGTAGAGAGAAAAATACTGGTGGTTGGTGACTGGTGCTGGTTTGTGCTGAGAGAAAAATATTGCTAGCTGGTGCTAATTTATGTATAGAAAAAATACTGAGCCGGAGCCGTGCGCCGCCGTGGTTGGTTGGCGGCGGTGCGGCATCACCATCAGGGCGCCCCCGCGCCGGACAAAAAGAAGAAAAGGAGCGGCATCATCACGCACCCTCTAGCCTAGCTCTAATCACGCCAAAAATCACCTCGTTATGTTATGACGATGGCATAGCCCAGGGCCAAAAACCACCTGCTTATATATTTACTTATCGGTCACGTAGTGGTCGTGTCGTGTGGTACGTGCGTCCACGTCGCGGTACGCTCGCGGCCAAGGAAGGGCTGGCCTATGGCATGGAAGAATGAATCTGGTTAAGACGAATGCTTGAACCTGACTGAACATCTCAACCACCGATTCAGCCAGCGTCTGCAGGGCAGAGAGACTTGTGCAGAGAAGAGGCTGCTGCTGCTTCCTTCTCTTGTCCACAAGGCACGCATGGACCTGCTGCATACGCGAGTACGACGGTGAGCAGTGACTGTTGACGGGGCCCGGCCGGCTGACTCCACTCACTGGCCATCGCGTTTCGTTCGTTTGGCTTATCAGCCACCAGCCATCGGTACTTTTCTCTCACAACATATCAGCACCGGCCAACACCGGTGGAGTGCTGTTAAAACTTAGTAATCGCGCATTTATACTAGTCCGATCAATCAGGATCAAAGGGTTTCCCTCACGGTCAGGGCACAATTAGCTTTCTGATGATACTGCACCTGCTGCTGGAGCTGAGGATACAGTCGTCGGTCATGCCGATTGCAGAGAGAGCTCGTCTCCATCGCCGCGTGATCGACGATGCCTCAACAACCACGGCATTAGCGACTACCACAGCTACGCAAAAGCAGAGACACACGGGTAGGATCGATGGAGCGTGGTTGCTTACGGTCATGCCATCCTGACGAACTAGCGATGGGTCGCACACCACTGTCAGGCGCCACTGGCCGATCAAGCGATTTTGTGTGTTTCTTTTGGTTGCTTTTGTGTGTCTATGCTCGAGATGAGATGGGTATCGATCTGAAATTCTGAACGGGAGCTGATTCCTTCCTTGCTCTTGTTGCTGTGCAGCACGCTAGCAGTCTAGAAGGGCACATGCAGCAGGTGGTGCTGGTACACTGTCACCATGCCCATTGCAGTGGCAGATGTATCGATTAATTTCTTTTGCCCCTGGTAATAAGCAAAGGTTTTAGGTTTATGCTCGAGGTGGTCTGTCGTTCAGGGAGACGCACCAGCACGCTGCGTGGGAATCTCCCTTTTGAATTTCCATCTTTCTGCAGGTCGAGGAGCCTCCCACAAGTTCAGTTGGAGTAGTGGAGGGGAGTTGGTGCGTCTAGCAGATGCAGCACCACAACCAAAGAGAAATGAACGGTGACGGTGAAAGCTGTTTAGTTTTCACCCTTCCCTAAACTTTTCTTCCTGAATGGAGAGGGGGCAAAGGCAGGCCTTTGTTTGCTTTCTTGGCTGAGAGAGAGAGAGAGAGAGAGAGAGAGAGTCTTGGAGGTGCTGCCAAGATTGCTACCTTTTCATGCCATGGAGGCAGTGTGTGCGCAGCACGATGAAAAAGATGAAGCCATGCGCGTAGATACGCAGAATGCAATGTGTGGGGAGCACGCAATGCGATGGCCATGTGATTTTACTGTTGTTCGTTGAAGACACATATTACAGCCATTTTTCTCTCTCTCGATGTTATAGTAGTATGTGCTCGTGCTGAACCTCTTTATTTTTTAAAACTGCCTGCTGCTGAACTGAAGGTGTAGTAAGTACATCTGGCCTCTAGAACTGTTTGTAATGATGCACACAACTACAGGGATGCCGTGAGATTTCTCGATCACGCGACGGCAATTATGCTCCTGTTACCATTCTCGGGTTCAGGTACAGCATGCGGTTTTGTATGCTTGTACTGTGCCTTGCCGTTTCCTTGTTCCATCTTGGCAATGGCATGATAACGGTGTCATGCGCCCAGCAACCAGACTACTCCTTCCGTCCCTAAACATAGGTCGTTTTCGCTTCTCGAAAACATCTTTGATCGAATATATAAAAATATATTTTAATATTTATGATACATAATAAATATTATCAGATAGATATTTGAATCTATTTTTTTAATAAATTTATTTGAAGATTAAAATGTTACCCGTATTTTCTATAAATCAAAACAAAGTCGTGGCACGAAAACCAACGACGATCTACATTTATATTTATGGACGGAGGGAGTACACGCACGACACACCGCAAGCGGAGGCGAAAGCACGGCATGGGGGCAAGCATCCTACGAATCAGCGGCAGGTGCCTTGCCTTCTTCTGCGTACGTACCAGTCGCCGGATTTCTTTTCTTCGCATCAAGAACAGCAGCAGAAGAAGAACGGTGGCAGTAGGCTCCTATCCATCCGATTCCGATCGACCAAAATGTACAGCTGAGTGCAGGTATGCTGTGCAGACGGATCGGTTGAACGAAAATCTGGTGGGTCATTGTGATTTTGTGACGGATGAAAAAAAACTAAAGGCAGAAAACACGAATATTGCTTGCCTGCTTTATAATTAGGTATAAAGATATAAAGATTACCCCTAAATGTCATTGACCTACCCCACATCCCCTCGCAAGCAGGGGTGGTAAAGGGCCTTCAATTTTGTACTATAAATTTTAAGAATCGGGTTCAATTAAGATCGGACCAAAATAATACTACTTTTTGAGCTAAATTTTGATAGGACCAAATTGGATTGTGAAGGAGCAAAAGGCCATGATCCGTTACCACCCCTACTCGCAACCCACTTCGGGGCATTATAGTGGAAATTATGCCTAGATGTCATTGACCTAGACCCACATCCCCCTCCAGGCTTACTTTGAGCGCATTATAGCCAATTATTTTTTTTTAAAAAAAGAACCAGGTAGCACTCCAACAACCCATATATGCAAACATCTTCTAGCTTTTGCAATTAAGGTTTCTATGATATGGGACAGATTCTAAAGCGGCCATGTCATAGAGTTAATGGGAGATAAAAAAAAGTTGTATATTCATGAATTTGCAACCTGGGCTCGAGCCAACCGTGTTTATGCTTGGCCTATTGTCTAGGATATCTGAGAGGTGAGAGGCAACATTGAAATTCTATGCATTGGTTGAGTTGTATCACACAATATATGACACATGGCAATCCTAGAGAGGGTGACATGATATATAATAATACATTGGAACAAGTTGTAAATTAATCATTATATGAAATAATAAGGGAAATTATGCTAGAATGGTTTCACGAAAACTTTCACTGGCTGAGACTCGGAGAGGTGGGCTTCACCTAAACTTTCACTAGAGTTTTTTCTAATAATGAAGGCAACCTCTTTCTTGAACTCCGGAAGTATATTTAGAGAGCTTCTACTAATTATTTACTTGCGCAATTCTCATCTGACATGTTTTGCCAAGTCGCTATAAATCCACCTCTTGACACCACAACACATAGGTAAGAGTTCGAAATATTTGGAGAGTACGTTCCTGTCAATGCTGTTGCACCCGTAAGAACAACAATGAGGCGGAACGCGCGAATAATAAAACAGCAAGAAGAAGAAGAAAACAAACTTTCACGGACCTTTACAAACACAAATTGATCGAAGGACACGACGGTTAAAGCAAGCATCCTCACGCAAAAAGGTCACATACGTAAGTATGACAGCACCTCGCTTCACAGCCGCCGACCGAGGCCGGCCCGTGGGTGCCGAAAAAAATACTGCTGACTGACTGTGGTTGATGCTGATTTATTCTGAGAAAAAATGCTACTGACTGATAGTAATAAGCCAAACGAAGAGAACGCGAGTCGCCCAACCACCACCACGATACGCAGCTGCCGTGCGACGGCGGCACGGAACTCCTCCAGGTCCCTCATCCACACGCGGCGTCGTTGCGCACAGCTGGATCCTTGCTTGGACGCAGCAAGTATATGTAGAGATCGAGTAGACGAGACGACACGAGTTAGCGGCCGGCCACGACGGGACGCAGCGAGCGAGGCGTGTGAAGTTTTCGTCGTTGACCTTAACAACTTTTAGTTCAACACATATGAAGTGGAAATTAGAAGACAACATTGAGCTCTAGAACTAGCAACAATCGCACAACCTAGTACAGCAATAGAGAACCATACACCATGGAAATAAAGAATAAGAGCTTACACTTAGCAAAATGGAATTAAAAATTGATGAACAAAAATCATTAGTATTCGAAACATACCATGCAACAGACATCCAGCTAGACGGCAGCAGATCACAACTTTTAAAGGTCTTCAGAGCTGCAAATCTATCCGCAAGAGTTGATAACTGAAAGCTATCTATAGTTAGATCCTAACCACAGGATATCTATGGTGAGCATTGGTTTAGGGAAAAAAAAACTTGCCTTGTCCGTCAGAGGTTCTCTAACATATGGAGGATCCCTCTCCAGATATTCAAAAATGGGAAGACTTGAACATGCATCAGCTTCACCATCGTCACTTCGTAGGCCACCATTTTCGAGCCGATGCGTAGGTTCCACGGATGAGACTCTTAGCCGGTCAACATCACTTTCACTGCTGCTCTCACTGCTAATATCCATAGATTCCCCATCACTTTCATCCCCAGGACGCCTTAAGTAAGCGAGAAAATTAACTAGAAAAAGTTATACACTATCAAAGACATCACTGAGGTAATGAAAGCAACCATAATGAACAGAGTTTTGGTTGTGGCTATCTATACTTTGTAACTTCTCTCATTTGTTTACTTCATTTCATTTCTTTCCATATTTTTCCACTGAAATAAAGTTGCATAAAGTAATAGACATGTCTATTGGACATCAGGTGATACTAAAGCTGCAACTCACATCTATCATTCTTTTCAAGTTAACATAGAACAAATCTGCAAAATGTTGTTACATATAGAATTTCTAGACAAACTCACGTTTCTAAACATGAGCAATGCATAAGATAATTTGCCTTTGAAGGGAATAAGTCAAATAACTGATACAAAAGCTTGGAGTGAACAATCTGCCTAATGCTCTAATCCAATACATTCAAACATAGTTATTTACTTTCATATAGATGTCAGGTGTATCCGAAACAACAAAAAAGCATGAATTACAATCCTTGCCATTCCATCAGTATTCAGTTCCGCTTTCTGTTACTATATATGAAAATACCCAAGCTCAAACTAACCGGCACATAAACAAACACAAACAATTGAAATCTTTTGGTACACAGGTCAGCCCTCTTAAGGTTGAAGTTCAATGAAAACTTTTCTAGACATCAAGACAGTTGTGTGGCATAGATTAGGATGTACCTGTTTCTTGAAGCGGGTCTGGATGGATCTGCATACAGTTGGATAGCAGAAAGATATGGCACATAGTACTGTATCACAGAGTCATTGACATTTAACACCAGTGGAACACCGGCCTCATAAGCACTCCATTCCCTGAAATATTTCACTAGTAGCATGCCAGTGCTAACGCTACTGAAAAATACATAAATTTCAATCTCTATGAACGGAGACACAATTATGTCAAATTGCCAAGTGACAGCTTGGACATATTGCATACTACTGCTACCACTATATAAAAAAAGATTCATCACATGAGGGCGAATGGATTCTACTTTATGTTCTGCAAAGCAATATCAATGCAGTTATCTAATATTTTAGGTGTCCAGAAAGGAGCATATCATAAACCATTTTGTTTGAAGGAAACCAAGGAAAGAGATATAAATAACATGGATCTTAATATAACAGTGATACTAGATTAATTGTTTCTTGCTTCCCTATGATTGATACAACTCCTCCCTTTATATTGAGAGGCTTACTTGACCCCTAAGCAAAAGAGTCTTAATCCATTACTCTTATCTCTAACTAATCCTAACCTGCAATATTACAGTTCACGAGTTACTGTAGCACACCTGCAACCGTGCCGATCTGGCCCAAAGGGCCTAGCCCATAACAAGAAGCCCTTAAAATCAAATTTAGAACGTAAAATGGTGGTGGTTACCTAAGTTATTACAATAAAACTGAAAAGGCACTGTAGATGTTAGTATAAATGGATTCCTAATAGTTCATTGCCTCCTGCAGGCCATGGCTGACATACATGAAAACAGTTACACTGTCACCTTTTGCTATCAGGTTTCTCAACCTTTTCAGTTTCAACCTTCATCTTTTTTATGGAATCCAATAGGGATGATGACTGCTCTTTGTTGGATGACGATTTTGCAAAGGGGTTAACTGGTCGTTGAGGCTCTGCTTGAATGCGGTCTTCCGTGCTCATCATTTCCGTCCCAATCTGAGCCATGCTTCCTTTTTTATTCTGATCGACTACAGTTGCATTGGATGCTCCATTCTTGTCTCTCTTTGTTTCACTGCTTTTGGGTACTTTAGCCAATGGAGTAAAGGCAGGTGAAACTTTATGAGCACTTCCATTAATTCCAGGCGCATGTTCTCCTGGCTTCGGTTCAATTAACCTGCTTTCTTGATTGCCAGGATTTGGTATGGGTAACGAAGATTCCAGAATAATGTTTCTGTTTTGCACACACATAGAAGGTAGAGTTGCATGACTGGTCAACACTGGTGTGTTTCTTGCGATTGTAGCATTGGAGCAAAAAACTACTGTTCCAGCTTTTTTCCTATCATTTAATGTCCTCTCCTGAAACATGATATTCTATAACCATCAGTCAAACTCAACAAGGTGTTATAGACAAGCACACAAATCAAGTTTGGAAAATAGACTGTTTCAAGTAAGTAGAACATTAAGGCGTGTGGCCTTCACCTCAAGTATGGAGCTGAACTTCTCTTGCAAGATGGTAAGTTTCAACCGCGTAACTAATGTTAGTGCTCCCTTCATTGACTTCTCTAGTGTCAATAATTTTGCAAGCTCAGTAGCTCGAACTAACTTATCACCTTTGGGAAACAAAAACATAAGAATATTAATTCCATATAGAAAGCTAAAATTAGCAGTGATTCATGAGTTTTGCTAGTTCAAGTCTGGTACCACTGCAGCAGCTAGAGATGAGCCTCAAAATGCAGCGGTCAAATCCTGCCTCCATGTTGAATGCTTCATCGTCATAGGCAGTTGTGTCCAGACCCAATACAGCCATTTCATCCATCTTCTTTTGAATCTGAGATAGACAGCAATTTTAATCACCAGATCACAGAACACAGATAACACGCACGGTACTGGAAAGGAACAGTATGAACCTGTGACAGATGTAGCTTCCTCATCATGAACTCACTTTCCAAACTATCAGCACCAAGATCAGATGAAGCAATGGGAAATGAAAGCCCAAGTATGGTTAGCACAGGCTTGGGCATCACCTAAGATCAGGAGCAGGTAAGTCAAAGGGCAAAGTAATTTAAAGTGAGGAAACTAGCAATGGGTTATTGCCCAAGTTTCCAACAAATATTTAGAGCATTACATATATTCCAGTTTTCAAGATGAAAGAGAGACAAAAGAGTCAACAATTTCATTTTTGGGGAATTAGCATGGCACCTCAAAATAAGCACAATAAAGATAATCAAACTACATGTTTGCAAATCCATTAATAAGGTAACACCACAAAAGCAAAGTTTCAACCTTCCACTTTACATAGCTAAAACCTTTTGCTGGAACTATCTGTTGTTAAAAAGTTCCACTAATACAGATGTAGCTGAAAAGAAACAAATCATACCTGTGGATAAGACTGAGGGTATTTGCATAGAATGCAGAATATATTATTAGCATCCAAACCTACCACCCAATGGCTTTCATCTTCAGATTTTCTTGCCTTGACCGAACTGAAATTGAATAAGAGTGATTTTCTGTGCTTTAGCAATAACATGAGTGTTTATCCAGTACAGAATGAATATTCAATACCTAAATACTGGAAGCCAACTTCCGCCAAACTGACTGGAAAAGACCCTTAGTATTCCCTGGAAATTTTGTTGCCCATAAACACTCTTGAATATTGATATCACTAAAGTTATGTTCAATACTAACATACTTGTAGGTCATACACACCTTGGAATCATATGAACTAAGTTGGCCGTTATCACTGAATCCAAACCAAGATAATTGGGATGATGGAGTCAAAAGAAGGCGGCCAGACAATGATTCTGCTCTTTCAGATATGTTGAATACCTTAACATCCAGCACCTGCTGATGCGAGTCACAAATATTTAATCAGTTACGACATCATTTCAGTTCTGACAGAGAAGTAGCAAGCAATAGGATAGGTCACTACTTAAATCCATAAGGTTGCTTTGGCACATTGTGTATCAAGATCACTATCCTTGGCACTAAAGTAAATTAAAATTCTGACAAATACCTGATCTCCTGAGGGCAGACAATCGGAAGCATGAGATACAATAGCTAGCTGATCCCCATGGCCTGCTGCTGTAACAACTGGGCCACTAACTGAGAGGATATGCATCTGCAGAAAAATATATTTGTTCGATTAGAGTTGTGATGTTGTTTTGTCTTGCATAAGAGATAGGTGAGATGCATTCAGGGGCGAAGCTACCTCTAAATTTATGGCCTTGCACAGGTCAAGGAGCATACAGAAATTTATACCAGTGGATATGAACCTATCTAGTGGCAAAAAATTTCTTGCCCTGGTGCACTGGCACCAGGCTAACACAGGTCAAGGAGCATGTTGACTAAAGAATTGAGCAGAATGCAGGTTACATTGCTGGCAATAAGAGATGTGGAGTGACGGTAGAAAATAGAAATAAGGAGTGTTGGGAATAGCAACTGGGAATATGGAGATGTATTTGTCCATTGCTTGTGTCTATCTTGACCTCTCCTGATAATTTATATGACTCAACCCTCCTACTACATTGGCCTCCACTTGAGTTTGCATTCTATAATCTTACATGACTTTCTTACTCAGACTCTTAAATTCATTGGACTCCTCTTTTCCCCTGTTTTAGCCAGCTATTGCCCTTCCCTACATGACACGGTCAGCTTCTGCGAGACTACAAGATCTCTGAGAATCTACAGCAACTGTATTCCCTATTCAGTCTTCTTGTAAAAACTGAATGTTAGAATACCAATCAAACCACCAGTAGTCCTTAACTTTCATTGTCAATGGACTGGTTTGTTTGTGTCCTTTTCCTTTTGGTTGTGTTCTTTGGGTGGGAATAAAGACCGGTGCCAAAAAATTGTTATCAGCCATTAAATACATATCTAAACTTCAGTCTTAGGGAGCTCTAGGCGGTGGTTTGTGTCCATTTTTCTTCTTAATATAATGATGTCCAATAAATTTATAATATAAGCTAGCTCTAGTCATAGAGTGCGGCTCTTCTGCATATTAGAGAAAAAAAATCCTCTAGGCTGAAGCTGTGAATATGAAATTAATTTAAGATGGAGGAGCTTCCTTTCAGTAAAAAGATATTTGCTAAATCCCAGACAAGAATAAGACTATACAAATAATAATATATTTAAAATGTACATCTCAGGAAAGTTAATATAACCTGCAAGCCTCCTTCCGTGAAAATGCGCAAAAAATTTAAGCTTGTGACTGCAGCAACCCATCCAGCACCAAGAGCCACAGCCTTCACTTCTTCCCCCTCAAATCTCATTGACCACTAATTTTCAACAGAATCATTTTTGTATCAAAATGAATAGAGGAACTAGTATAACCTTAGCACAACATATTAGTAGCGTACCTCACTGTTACCAGCCCAACTGCCGAAAGGGCGGTACATTAGGGTGCTCATATTCTTGTTACCTTTGCATGGATTTGCAAAAACACTTCCTGATTCATTCAGTGCAGCCATTGTGAAACCAAAATAGTCTGTCATGGAAGGAACTCTAGGGCCTCTTCCTGTGTCATGAAAGTCAACCTGGAAAATGCACAAACAATTATTGCACTCTAAAAAGGAAGAATTGAAATACCATCAGATGGCTTGATTCACATGCAAGGTGCATCACTATGAAACAACAGGTAACAGCTGACCTTACCTCTACATGCGAATGCCCCTCATTTTCAGTAGTAGTAATACTTCCAAGCATGTTGTAGGCGAGGAAATTTCGCATGCCAGGCTGAGGCGGTGTTGATCCAGGCTGGAAAGCATCTTGCATTCTTGCAGTAACCAGCCTCCCCGAAGTTGCAGAATTGCCTCTTGCCTTCCCAGCATCCCCCTTTTTATCTTTATGCTTATCTTTCATTCTTTTGGATGATTCCAATTGATGTACTAAATCTTCATCTTCACTGTCTCCGTCAAATGCAGACTTCCTCTTCAGTCTCTTGTGGCTGAAAGGAGTTGAATCACAAAGACTTTCATCGATATCATCCTCCAAGCCACCAGAGGTACACGGCCTCTCATCATCATCGTCGTCATCAAACAAAGGAACCTTAGTGGAGTTGTGGTCTGGTATACCCTCGATAGGTGAGTTCATAGTCGAAGGTATGACTGATTCCCAAATGCCAAACCTGCCCATGACATCAATCAGAAGTAAAGCATTTCCATCTGGCTTCCAAGCCAAGCTGCATATCCTCTCATCAAACTTCTGTCTCTCAATGTCCTGCCTTGACTTCACATCCCAGATGAGCACTTGCCTATCCAGGCCAGCACTGGCAAGGTATCGCCCATTCGGAGACCAGCACAGGCTGCACACTGGCTGTTCATGATCTCCTTTCAGCATGGACACCTCCTCGCCTGTGTCCCTATCATACAGCACCACATTGTTCCTCAACCCAGGAACAGCAAGGGTCTGCCCATCAGGGCTCCAACACAGGACATTCCTGACCGAGTTATCCGAACGGAATGTGGGAGCAACGCGGACTAAGGTACGGACCTCACCGCCGATGCAAAGATCCCAATAGATGACAGTGCCGAAGCTGTCAACGGAAGCCAGATAATCGTTCCTGGGGTCAAAGGCCAGGCCGGTCACGGAGCCCTTGTGGCCCTTGAGCACCTTGGAGATGGTGTTGTCGATGGTCGCAATCAGCTTGATGCCATCGTCGTCGCCTGCGGCAGCCAGCAGGGTTCCCTTCTTGTTGAAGCAAAGTGACCGGATCGGAAGGGTGAATCGGGCAACATTGCTCTGGAATTCCCCCTCTGCGAGAAATCCGAAGCCTCACAAATCTTGCCATGAAAAAACAAAACGAAAGACTCGGATCTGATGCGCGCATCAGGGCAGTGGGATCCACGAACCTGGGAAGGTGTAGAACTTGATGGAGTGGTCGATGGATCCGGACGCCAGCGAGCCGCCGGGGCCCGGTGCGACTGCGATCGCCGTGACGCCGTCCTTGTGGTGCCGGATCGTGGCCAACGTCGACAAACCAGAGCCCCTGCCGCCAGCGAGCAACGCGGCGGCGTCGTGGATCAGGACGGCGGTGTCGGCGGCGGACGCGGTGACGACATGTTGCCCGCCGGGGCCCCACGCGGCGGAGCAGAGAGCCGGCGAGCCCGACTTGTGCGCCTCACGGAGCTTTACCGCGCGCCCTTTCATGGCGGTCCTTCGGCCTCACGGGCGGACGCCGGGTCGCCGGCTGAGAAGGGCGACAAGAGCCGGGCGGGTGTCGCGGAATCGCGGTGAGGCGGGTGGGGGGCGGCGGCCGGTCACGGGTGGGATTACGAGTCGGGCACTCGGGCGGTGGAATTTTAGTTTTTAGGGTTCAGGAACGGGCACAAAACTTTTGTGGGAGATGTTCCCGCTTCCGCGAAAATTGGCGGGTGTTTAGCGCGGGAAAGGTGGTAGTTTTGGCGGGACGAGCAAGGCCGGGTTAGAGGCTTAGAGCTGCTTATGTCTCTCGTAGTGGGCCCTTATGCTTCCTTTGACAGGCCGAGTTTTGGGGTGGATTGTTTTTTATACTAGTTTTCGGGTGGATTGAGGGCCCGTTCCAAGCCCCACGTGGAACCTGGCCCATGGCGGATTGTCTCCCCTCCTGGCCCAGAAACCCATTTGGCACTGCTGTACTTCGCGGGAGTTATATGACCCAAATGAGAGCTATTCACTAGTATTTCGCTCTGGCCTCACTATCACGGAACATTGGACGTGCTTTTTGATTTTTTTTCTATACTGTATATTTTATATTAAGCTGAGTTTTAATTGGGCTGTTGACTGTTCTTTGATTGCTTGTTCACCTTCTCTTTAGTTTGTTCCAGATGCTAATAAAGTGAACGGTGCCGCGGTTATTTTTTATTAATAATACTTCAGCTCTCTTCAGTTTTTTGGCTTTGACTATTCCATCACGTTGACTGAAATACATTTCCGTTGACTGAAACCATCACTCAAACGGTTTTCACTATTCCATCATATCTCAAATGATGCCGAAGTTATTTTTTATGATTGATACTTCACTAGTAGCACTCTTACATAAATTTCAATCTCTATGAACGGAGACACAATTATGTCAAATTGCAAAGTGACAGCTTGGACATATTGCATGCTAAAGCTACGACTATATAAAAAAATGATTCATCACATGAGGGCGAATGGATTCTACTTTATGTTCTACAAAGCAATATCAATGCAGTTATCTAATATTTTAGGTGTCCAGAAAGGAGCATATCATAAACTATTTTGTTTGAAGGAAACTAAGGAAAGAGATATCGGGATTACCTATTGGGATCTACATCTTGGTTATCAACAGGAGGAATCACCTCGATAGGCTCTAGGCAATCAAACTCATCAACATCAGCAACTGTTCTTTCAAATACTCCTACAACAACTTGGCAATGCATATGATCCTTGTACATTTCAAAGAACTCATGCATCTGCGAGTCATTAAGTAGTCCAACGTCTTCACCCATCCTTTTGTCAAAGAACCACACACAAGGAATATGGCTAGGGGACCATTTGAACTGATTCGACAAGCTTTCCATCAGCAACTGAAAAGTGAAGGATCCTACCTCCACATCTAATTTAATCATACTACCCTTCGTGTAAGCTTTCCTACCATTACGGTCTGTAGTATAGAAACCTTCAACTTTAATATCTAGGGAGAACAACCGAACCCTAGCACCAAACAACAATTCGCAAAAAAAGACACTAGGGTCAGCGCAATTCCTCGACCTACTCGCATCGGCACTCTGATTCAAGACATTGAAGCTTCGTGATCCATACTTCTCGTCGTAGCCGTCCATATCTGTTGCGTCAACCATTGCGCTCACTGGAACACCATCGTGAGGTCGCTGGAGAGGCTCCACTCGGGCGGCAGGATGGCGGCATATAGAGTTACAGTTTGCGCCGCTGTCGGGACTTCGAGGATAGCTCGGGCACGGGCTCCAGGAGCAGAGCGGGGCGCAGGCGGCAGGGAAGTGGGTCGCGGGCGCGGGCGGCAGGACGACGGTGGCTAGAGTTAGGGTTGGGGTCGCCGCCGTCGCCGCTTCGAGAGGAGGTGAGGGTGAGAGACAGAGTGAACGCGAGAGGAAGAAGAGACTGAGGGATGGGGGCCACGGTGCAGGGGTCTCTTTCTCGTTTGGCACAGGGGCACAATCATCCATACGGAAAAGCGTACTGGTCCAGACGGCTGGGAGACGTAGACCATGACATTTGTCAGTGAAAATTGAAGTTGTAATGGTACATTTCCGAATAGTTGAATTGTAATGATATATCTCAAACTTTTGCAAATTGTAATGGTACAAATTCAAATAACTCTTTGTTCTACCACCCACGTTGCCGCATTGAATTTCCATCTTTTCGCGGGTCGAGGAGCCTCCCACAAGTTCAGTTGGAGTATGTCATATCAGTATATTTAATACCATGGAACTTCCCATGAAACCCCACTGAGACTAGCCTTAGAGCCCAGTGTTTGAAGTGTGTCTAAGTGCCATGAAGATTTGATCCTTACAACAACAAGTAAAATAAAATATGTTATAAAGAAACAAACGCTCTAGCGTAATTCTTCTTTGGTTTTGGCTGACGTGTTCTTCTCTCATCCTTACTCTTCTGGATCCATTGTGTAACTCTTGCTCTATTCGTTTAATGAAATACCGTATCAAGTACGTTCTTGTGGGGAAAAAAAGTAGGCTTACTCGGATGCAGTGGCGGAGTTACGTTAGGGCCATCTGGGCTCCGGCCTCCCCTTGCCCTGGTTTTATTTTCAAAGGACCAAACTATTTTGCATGGCTACATGCATGTCTCTACAGCTGCTGCATGCCACGCTCCGCCACTGCTTAGATGTATGACTAAGTAAACCAATATATATGTTATCAGAAATAAAACAAAGACATGCCTAAGGAGAAGAGGTTTTCTCTAACATATGGCCGGTTTGGCTATGGTGACACATTGGAAAAGGGAGACACATTTTGAGAAGAGGTTTCCTTTAACGTATGGCCTACCAAATTGACACGGTTAAAAATTAAAAGAGGAGTTCTTCAATGTATGTCTAGTGATATGTTGTAAAGAATAAAGAGAAGGCATCTATACTTTCTGAGCAAAGAGGCATCCTTCTGCTAGCTAACTTCGAAATAGGAGCGTAAATCTAGTAGCTTGGAAAGGCTCTTCAGCGTTTGAAAGTATGGAACTGTGCAAGGGCCACAGATGTTTGGATCAAATCTTTCTAAGATACTGGAATCATGCGTCAGCTTGCATCATGTGTGGAGGTGAGACATGCCCCCAGCATTATTTAGATTCGTCTTAAAAATTTAAAGAAAAAAATGTATTCAACAACTATTATGCTACCAGTCAATATATGGTTTATGGATGGCAAAAGGATCAAAGGATCCATTGTCTTTTAGTGAAATTACCCCCAAATGTCATTGACCTACCCCACATCCCCTCGCAGGGGTGGACCCAGCTGGCAGCTCAAGGGGGGCTGAATTCATCTTCTTCCTCCTTCTCCACCTGCTCTCTCTCTCTCTCTTTTTCTTCTTCTCCTTTCATCTTCTCCACCCTTAGCTCCTCCTTATCCCAGTGAAATTTCCAGCCAGGAGGGGGGCTCCAGCCCCTTCAGCCCCCCTCCTGGATCCGCCACTGTCCCCTCGCAAGCCACTTCAAGGCATTTATATCTATATAACATATATAGATGCACCCCACCAACTATTTCTCTCAAAATGCAAGCTATCCCCATCATACAGGAACCCATTACATCTAATGCCACGTTACCATCCACTAGGACCGTATATTTATGTCTTCCACCGATCTTCTATGACCATCCATGGTCTTTGCGACTACAGTGCTACAAAATTCCCACATTAGAAATACATAGATGATCATTCATTTAAGAGTCGTTCTCTCTCAATAAAATAAACATGTTTTTATGTATAATGTCGTTGTAAAAAAGGAATGGTGCCATACAATTACCTTAGTGTTTTTACTTTCAAATTTCACCTTAAATGATGTATAATGTCGTTTATAAAAGAATATTGCTATGCAATCACCTTAGTGTTTCTATTTTCAATTTACCTTAAAATATTGTTTAAGAAATTCCCACGGCATCGCGCGGGGTATCACCTAGTAACCTATATAGATGCACCCCACTAAACATCTTTAACTTCATTTCGCTTAACATGCAAGCTATCCACGTCATGTCACGTTACCATCCACTACCATCTATTTATATCTTCTACCGATTTACTGTGACTAATAGCATCTATGCATAAAATTTATTAGTCTTTGCGAGTACAATACTAAAAAAATTCCCGCATTATAAATATATAGATGGTCAATTATTTAAGAGTCGTCATCTCTCAACAAAATGAATATGTTTTCACGTATAATATCGTTGCAAAAGAATATTACCATGCAATCACCGTAATGTTTTTATTTTCAAATTTCACTTTAAAATTGGTTTAAAAATTTTCGCAACATCACGAGGGATGTCACCTAGTCATAGTGGAAATTATGCCTAGGTATCATTGACCTACACCCACATCCCCCTCCAGGCCTACTTTGAGGGCATTACCAATTAACTTTTAAAAAGAACCATGACCCCCAACAACCCAAATATGCAAACATCTTCTAGCTTTTGCAATTAAGTTTTCTATGATATGGGACAGATTCTATCGTGGCCATGTCATAGAGTTAATGGGAGATAAAAAAAAGTTGTATATTCATGAATTTGCAACCTGGGCTCGAGCCAACCGTGTTTATGCTTGGCCTATTGTCTAGGATATCTGAGAGGTGAGAGGCAACATTGAAATTCTATGCATTGGTTGAGTTGTATCACACAATATATGACACATGGCAATCCTAGAGAGGGTGACATGATATATAATAATACATTGGAACAAGTTGTAAATTAATCATTATATGAAATAATAAGGGAAATTATGCTAGAATGGTTTCACGAAAACTTTCACTGGCTGAGACTCGGAGAGGTGGGCTTCACCTAAACTTTCACTAGAGTTTTTTCTAATAATGAAGGCAACCTCTTTCTTGAACTCTTGAATGTTTTGCTAAGTCGCTATAAATCCACCTCTTGACACCACAACACATAGGTAAGCGTTCGAAATATTTGGAGAGTACGTTCCTGTCAATGCTCTTGCACCCGTAAGAACAACAATGAGGCGGAACGCGCGAATAATAAAACAGCAAGAAGAAGAAGAAAACAATCTTTTACGAACCTTTACAAACACAAACTTTCACGAACCTTTACGAACACAAATCGAAAAAGCTAGGTGAAGACGGCGTACTACTCCGACAGCCAGCCACCTCGGCGCCCCGTTGGTTGGGGTTGGTCTTGGTCAGTAGCGGCGCACGAGGCCGGTGCAGCGTTCCTTGATCCAGCGGAAGCCCTTGCGCAGCGACGCCTTGACCCTGGCCTCCACGGCGTAGGCCTTGTACCCCGCCACCCTCCGCCGGCGCTTCGCCTCCGGGTCGCCCGACCACCACGACGACACGGGCCCCGCCCCCGCGCCGCCGCCGCCGCCGTCGCTGCCGCCACGGAACTCCTCCAGGTCCCTCATCCACACGCGGCGTCGTTGCGCACAGCTGGATCCTTGCTTGGACGCAGCAAGTATATGTAGAGATCGAGTAGACGAGACGACACGAGTTAGCGGCCGGCCACGACGGGACGCAGCGAGCGAGGCGTGTGAAGTTTTCGTCGTTGGTGCTTGGCATGGCATTGGCATGCCGCCGCGGGTGGGAGAAAGAAAGAAATCGGCTAGGCAGCAGGTGAGGACGGCACGCTGCGTTGCTGCCGGATTCATTATTTTAGCCGGAGTGGAAGAGCAGTGGTTGCCCCGTCGGCCCGTCCCGCAGCTGTGATTAGCTTGGCTCACTCGCAGCCGGGGCGCGCTACCATCTCCTGTAGCCACATTGTATGTAGGGAATGTCCCTGCTTGTAGTTTTCACAGCATACGGAGTACGTATGCCTCAAGGAAACCTCTCTATCAAATAGAAATAGACATTAACGTCTGTATTTCGCGGGCACTTCTTAGACAACTACATTAGTAATAAAAATCGCTTAAGCTATGCAGAAAGATACATCTGAAAACAGCATTAGAATGTAAAAAAAAAAGAGTAATAGCAATCTGCGCTAGCTTCACGTTTTTGGTCAATGCAAAATCGGCAGCGGCACGCCATCTCTTCTGAATAATACACCAAATCAGATAGGGATAACCAGTACGACACAGATGCACATCATGTTTTCCAACTCTAATGGAATTTTTTTATTTTTCTTTCCTATTTTGTTTTTTTTTTCAGTTCTACAAGTCTCCAATTCTGCTTTTCCACCCCATCCATCCTTTACTTTACCACAAAAGATACCTACAACAGATAACTTATTGGAGACCAGAAAAGTTAGCACGCAGGATTTTTAACTCGTACAACCCCCGTTTCAAGAGGGCACTCGGTCTCTATACGCCATAGATAGATGTGCAGAAGCGAGTTCAGTTCAGACGCCGAACAGTGTCATCATACTAACAACCATTTACAGTCACGAATCATCTCCACGTTGCGCTGAAATTTTTGTAGAAGAAACTGAAATCTGGATGGTTTACTCGTATTCTGCCGAGCCAGCTGCCAGCCTCCTGCATCAGTGATGTGACGCGCTCCCGCTCTTGGGTTCCATCAGATGCCCAAATGGAAGCACGGAATTTGTAAGGTGCCAGCCCAAAGATTGGCAATGATAGTTTCCCTGTTGCATTTGTGCAGCTGTTGATTCCCCCAAAGCCAGGGCATGCTGGAGTAGAAGGGTCACAATCTGCAAGAACAATGGAAGAGTTTTACTCAACAGAATCAATGCAAACTAGAGTTGCATCTACAAAGGCAAAATGTCACACAAGTGCCACCGCCATCTATTCCGAGGCAAAGTAAAAGCCCTATTCCATATGGCACTAGAAGGCACTTTAGTATTTACCCTTGCAAGGTGTTGCTAGACAATGGAATGTCAAAAAACAGGCATCAAGATCCTTCAATGTTGGTCCTGTTGGAATTCTATATATGGGGTACCTGCAATTGGAAGCACGAGGATGAAACCAGTAACGTATAGAATCATAGCAACACCAGGTTAGCAGCGTTGCTCTTCTACACAGGTTGTGTCTTATGCTGAAATTCAGCACACTAGGCAAGCCATTGTTAGGCATTGCAACTGGTAGGCATCCTCTGCATGGGCCAGCACAGTTGGCAAATGTCATAACTCTGACCCATAACTCTGCAATTGATTCATTCTAGTTTGTACAAACCAGAACACGGTATACAGAAAAAGAAGCACTACATTATGGCAATGGAACTAGATGCTATCTGATAATAAAAACACTGAGATCAACTTAATGCAGATGTAGTCTGGAAACGATGAGCAGCTCTTACTTAGAGTTAGATCACAAGAAAAACATTGACCTTAACAAGTTAGTTCAACACATATGAAGTGGAAATTAGAAGACAACATTGACCTCTAGAACTAGCAACAATCGCACAACCTAATACAGCAATAGAGAACTATACACCATGGCAATAAAGAATAAGACCTTACAGTTAAAAAAATGGAATTAAAAATTGATGAACAAAAATCATTAGTATTCGAAACATACCATGCAGCAGACATCCAGCTAGACGGCAGCAGATCACAACTTTTAAAGGTCTTCAGAGCTGGAAATCTATCCGCAAGAGTTGATAACTGAAAGCTATGCATAGTTAGATCCTAACCACAGGATATCTATGGTAAGCATTGGTTTAGGGAAAAAAAACTTGCCTTGTCCGTCAGAGGTTCTCTAACATATGGAGGATCCCTCTCCAGATATTCAAAAATGGGAAGACTTGAAGATGCATCAGCTTCACCATCGTCACTTCGTAGGCCACCATTTTCAAGCCGATGCGTAGGTTCCACAGACGATAGCCGGTCAAAATCACTTTCACTGCTGCTCTCACTGCTAGTATCCATAGATTCCCCATCACTTTCATCCCCAGGACGCCTTAAGTAAGCGAGAAAATTAACTAGAAAAAGTTATACACTATCAAAGACATCACTGAGGCAACGAAAGCAACCATACTGAACAGAGTTTTGGTTGTGGTTATCTATACTTTGTAACTTCTCTCATTTGTTTACTTCATTTCATTTCATTTCATTTCATTTCTTTCCATATTTTTCCACTGAAATAAAGTTGCATAAAGTAATAGACATGTCTATTGGACATCAGGTGATACTAAAGCTGCAACTCACATCTATCATTCTTTTCAAGTTAACATAGAACAAATCTGCAAAATGTTGTTACATATAGAATTTCTAGACAAACTCACGTTTCTAAACATGAGCAATGCATAAGATAATTTGCCTTTGAAGGGAATAGGTCAAATAACTGATACAAAAGCTTGGAATGAATAATCTGCCTAATGCTCTAATCCAATACATTCAAACATAGTTATTTACTTTCATATAGATGCCAGGTGTATCAGAAACAACAAAAAAGCATGAATTACAATCCTTGCCATTCCATCAGTATTCAGTTCTGCTTTCTGTTACTATATATGAAAATATCCAAGCTCAAACTAACCAGCACATAAACAAACACAAACAATTGAAATCTTTTGGTACACAGGTCAGCCCTCTTAAGGTTGAAGTTCAATGAAAACTTTTCTAGACATCAAGACAGTTGTGTGGCATAGATTAGGATGTACCTGTTTCTTGAAGCGGGTCTGGATGGATCTGCATACAGTTGGATAGCAGAAAGATATGGCACATAGTACTGTATCACAGAGTCATTGCCATTTAACACCAGTGGAACACCGGCCCCATAAGCACTCCATTCCCTGAAAGATTCCCAAAGATCTCCAAGGCAGAAATAAGGACGTGAATCCATAGCATTGCTACTTTGCCGCATCCTTAGGCTTGTCTAAGACAAAAAAAGCTAGTCAGCAGCAGAAAAAGCAAGACGATTCTATAAATGGAAGTCGTGTTTCTACCAAGGAACTGAAAATTGACACTTGAAGAATACATCACTACATGTAACACCCTAAAAATGCCTATTTTTAAAATTTTAGTAATTAAATGGTTTTTATTTAATTTATGCTCATATTTATCTAAGGAAAATAAAATTATTTACGGTAAATAAAATTAAATATAAGGTTAGAAACATTTTTGCTGCATTCATGCCGACTGCATTGAGTTTTGTTTGTGTGTGGTTCCGTTGGAATTTAAATTCTGTTTAAATTCGGATTTGAATCGCTGTGTTTGGAGCTCTAGAAAAGTTTCTGCGGCCCGAGTCCACTTTTTCCCCCTAAACTCTTTTTCCCCGTCCAAATTTTGGCCCTCCTATTCTTTTTCCCTCAGCGGCCCGCCTCCCTCAGCCCCACTTTTGGCCCGCCGCTGGCCCACTCCGTTTTTCCCCGCCGGCCTGCTCGCCGCCCCCCGCTTCCGGCCCGGCCCGCCAGCCAGCAGCAGCCCAGCGCAGAAGCTCCGCCTCCTCCCGGCCTGCTTCGCTCGCGCCGGCCCGCTCGCGTTTCCGCCCCCGCGCCAGCACGCCTCCCCTCGCTCGCGGCCCACCTCGCGGCCCAGGAGCCGCTGGTCGCGCAGCCCAGCCAGCCGGCCCGCCGAAACGCCTCGCCCTCTCCCCTCCGCCGACTGACGCGCGGGCCCCCCTTGTCAGCCCCATCCCCTACCTCTCGCCGAGTCCGGCTCGGACCCGACCGCCGGAATCCCGCCCGGCCACGTCGTCGTCGTCGTCGAGGACCCGGACTCTCCTCGGCCGCCCTCAAATAGCTGCGCCGCCCTCGATTTTCCCCCTGCCCCAAACTCCCCAAGCCCTAGTCGCCCTCGCTCTCGCCCCTCGCGTAGCCGCCGCCGAGATCTGCCTCGCCGTCGATCCGCCGGTCTAGCGCCGCTCCGTCGCCAACGACCGCCCGGGCAGCTTTGCGTGGTGGTAAGGATGCTCCCACGCCCCTCCTTGCTCTCTCCCTCCCCCTGCTGCGAGCTCCCCGGCGCCACCCGAGCGCCGCCGCCGCCATGGGACGTCGCGCGCCACCGTCGTTGCTTCGCCGCCGACGAGAGCCACCCAGTTGAGTTTGTCGCGTCGCCCCGGTCCTTTAGAGCCAGCCCGCGTCCCGAACCGTGCCCCGTAGCGCGCTCGCGCGTTTCGCCGGCGACCCTCCGCCGCGCGCGCAGGCGGCGCCGCCGCAGCACCCCTCGCCGGCGACACCCCCCTCTCCCCGATCTAATCTGAGCCGTCCAAGTTGAAACCAGCGGTTCAGATCGAGTCAAGTCCCGGGTCAAAGTTGACCATACCGGTCAACCCCCAGTCAGCCGAGCCGTTTTTTCAAAAGAACCCCTGCCCTTTTTCAAAATTAACCCGCAGTCCTGTTCTATTCAAAAATAATTACAATTAAGTCCTGATTTTTACAGAAAACCCCCTGTCTTATTTAAAAATAGTACCCGAGGTCCTGCTTTGGTCAAATTGCAAATAAACCCTCCTGTTTTTATACAAAATTATGTTTTAGCCCCTGAGTTTTTGCAAATAAGCCCCTGGAACTTTTAAACTTTGCCAGCAAGTCCCTGAACCTTAGAAAAGCCATAACTTCTTCGTTTTAGCTCCGATTTGAGTGATTCTCGCGCTCACGTGTTCGTAGCGAAGCGTAGATTAGTTTTTCAGCCCTCTTTTGTTCTGTTTTTATTGTTTGGTGTACTGTTCTAATAGATTAATATTGTTTGCATGTACTGGCTTGTATGGATGCTTGTGTGTTGATGTATGAGTCCAGTCGGTGAGCCGTACGCATTTGAGTTCGAGGGTTACGAGGAGCAGGACCAACAGCAGCAGCAAGAGCAACAGCAGCAGTTGGACGAAGGCAAGTACAGCACGGACAATCCTTGCTACCTAAACACACCTTTACAATAAATACTGCATATGCATGTGTCTAAATTGTTCCTATTAAGGCTATTCCTAGCTTTGTTTACCTTATACCTTGATTACCTTGGGTTATTGCATTTGGGTAGATCTTTGCTAAGCGCCGCTACTGTCACCAAAGTTTAACTGTTAATCTTGACTTAATGGTTCACTTCAATGATAATGTTAAAATCTGCTTTTTAGCAACATTGATCAGGGAGCTAGGGCGTATGCCTCATGCTTGGCCCTAGTGTCTCTCCGTAAGGACTGGTTCTTAAAGCGGCAACCCAGGAACCTGTCGCCACCGCCGGAACTATAATGGCTCTGGTCTTGGACAAGTAACTTGTACGGCTCTAATTCAGCAGTGGTTACCGGTGGGCCACCGGCGTTATGGGAAGCATGGGTGAGAGTATGGTTTGATCCACCGAGGACGGGTTTCCGTTGGCTTTGCCCTCGTGAGGCACAGTCCCGTGTAGGAGCTTCCGTTTGGCGGGGGTTCTGCACGTTGCGCTATTTAATTCTGTTTCTGCATTACTTTTCTGCGATTGGACGCCATTGACCCCCTCGTGCTGCGGCACGGGCGTAAGTCAGTCTCGGTGCCTCGGGTCATGCTGCCTAGGTTGTACCATAACGGCTACTGTTTTGTTAGGGTGTCTTGTGAAAAGCCTCGTAGCGTCCCTATGCAGTCACACCTCGGAAGTGTTGATATGCGTGGTTGGGTGCAAAGTTCCTTTGAACTTTTACGCGACTGGTGGGTAAAGGGCGAAACCTCTGCAGAGTGTACAATCTATCATGATAGCCTTGCTCAGGGTCAAGAGCGGCCTGGATCCTTTTTGATTAGAAGTTGATGTTTATTGTTGTTTAATGTTCACCTCTACTTTATTAATTGGGAATTGCAACTGGGATTCACATAAATGTAGAAATCTTGGTTTATGTTAAAAAGAATCAACTAAAATTGCTAATGCAGTACAGCCGTGTCAAGCCTTTCTTTTAAGCCTTCATTACCGTGTTGTATTTGCTAAGTAAGACAATTACTTACACTTGCCATTCAACAAAATCCCGGATGGGTAACAGATGGATTAGATGGTACTGCTGCTATTGAATTTCCTGAAGATCTGCCATTCTACTAGCTGTGCTCAACCAGTCAGAGTCCCTGTGGATTATGGAGTTCGGCTTCGTCTTCGTCTTCGTTTAGAGAGAGTTAATAAATAGTCTTCCGCTGTGTTATTTAGTACTGTTAGTCAAACTCTGATGTAAAACCATTTTATTCGAGCATATGTACTCTGTTTATCATATTTGTTATCTATATGTGTTCTGTGGACTTCCTGGGCACACATATAGAAGCATTCGGGTTTCTGTGTAAATCCGGGTGTGACACTACATGTTCTAGAAATATGCTATCATGTCTTCCCCATAGCACTGTGTATTTATTCTTCTTGAGTTCACGAAAATGCAAAATCTAGAGATGGCAATGAACATACATACACGTGTTACATGGAAGTGCAGATGAAAGCGTGTGACATGAGTAATGTACTAGTTTGAAATTTACACAACCAACAGATAAACTTCCGTATTGAAGTAATAACAAGCAGTGGTTAAGAAATTGGAAGGTTGACTGCCATTCCCATTTCACCACTATGGTCACTAAAACATGTTAAGTATAAAACATAGCTTAAAACTACAACCTAAAGTGCTATATAAACTAGCACTGGATGCACATATTTTGCAATAATCCATCCATATGAAGTTATGATCGGCAGTTATACTCATCTTAGTCCTACATCAAAGAATGACTGTTGCTTTCAATACATAACTACAAATCAGAGCTAAACAGAAACTTTAGACTAGATTGAGAATTATTAGTCATCGTCTGATCTTAATTGCAGTGTATCTCCAAAACCATCTACTTGCCTTTGCCATTGCAGTACGAATAGTATAAAGACTACAATTTCATCAGATCCTATCAAACGCAATCGGATGCCTCTGAAACCAAGACACTGCATTCTACTGAAGTAACAAAGCGTAAGCCCAGAATACCTTGTGCAAGTACTGTACAGGCACCGAGGGCGTCGTGGAAGAAAGAAATCTCTCTAAATTCCCAGCCTCCTCGGCAGCCGCGGCGCCCGCCGTTGTCACATTCACTTCAACCGAAGTGGCCGCCGTCGTCGCCACCGACGGCTTCGACGACGTCGTCGACGAGGAATCGTCAGAATCCACTCGGCTGTCCACATCCGCCGACGCTGCCACGGCCACGGCCACGGCCACGGCCCCCGGCGGCGGCGGCTTCTGCCTCGCCGACCGCGGAGATGGCGACGGGGACGGCGACGGCGACGCGGACCGCTGACCCTGCAACCGCTGCTGCTGCTGCTGGCGGCGAATATGAGGTGGATAATAAAAGCGGTTCTCCGGTACGGCACGGGAGTAAGCGGCGCCGCCGGATGAGCCTGCCATGTCGGCGGCGGCAGCGATGGTCGGATGGGTAGGTGGGGCTGGGCTAGGGTTTTGCGGGGACGAGGGATTGGGGAATTGGGATGATTAGGGTTAGGGTTTTGGTGGCTTTGAGCGCTTTTTAATACGGGGTTTGGATCTGAACCGAGCGAGTGGGAGGGGAGGGAGCGCAAGCGAGCGAGGACGAGAGGAGCCGAGGAGAAACGCGCACGCGCAGAGCGGTGGTGGGCGCTGCGCTGGTGCGGCGTATTGTGTCGCGTTGGTTGGGTTGCTCTCTGACCTTCCCGGCTGCTGCCCGTTGCTAAGAATATAAATGGTTCTGGTTGGATGTGATGGCCACGATCACCTGAAGCATGGAGAGTCTTCTTAGTTCTTCCTTTTCTCTCTTTGTGGGCATAAAGGTTCCTAATGCCATTGAAATTCCGAGTAATCCATCTTAGACCCAAGTGCATATGCTTTTCTATTCCCATATACCTGCGATACTTTGAGTTCTATGGCTACCATTTCTTTACTTCATTCGATCTTCAAATAATTGGTTTTTCATACAGCGACACAATCACCAGGACACTAGTTTGACTACAAATTAATATGACTAAACACATTTTAAAATATTGCAAATACGTAATATTATGAAACTATTGCGGCAAGAATCCAACCATACCATTCTCAGAAAGTTAATTTAAAAGATTGAAACAGGTGCAGATAGCAAGATGTATTGGATGCATGTATCTTAAAGCATCAATCAATTATTCGAAGATTAGAGGGAGTATGCTTGGTACGATGGTACCCAATGCCATTATTCAAAAGTAAAGTCGTTTATCCTGAACTTAGATG
This sequence comes from Echinochloa phyllopogon, assembly GCA_033239725.1. Lineage (NCBI taxonomy): Eukaryota > Viridiplantae > Streptophyta > Magnoliopsida > Poales > Poaceae > Echinochloa > Echinochloa phyllopogon. The sequence continues at coordinate 1,379,361 of BTCW01000018.1, forward strand.
AGCTTTATTGTGGCCCCAAGAGAAACCATACAAACATTAATTTATTATCAATTTATTGGAATAAATTATTATTAATTTATTATTAATAATTAAATTAATTTATTGGAGGGAGTATGCCTTATGGTTAATTGTTTGGTGCCCAATGCCACTATTCAAAACCAGTGTCATTTATCCTGAACATAGCAAATGAACCTTATTATCGCACTCAAGAGAAACCATAAAAACATTGGCCACTTCTATTACAATCTCGAATAGCCAAACAACCCAACAAGAGGAACATCGGACTATCAAATCAGCAACTTCTCAAGAAAGCAGCTTTTATACCAATGCGCAATTCTTTGAACACATACTGGGCAAAGGCGTGTCTCAGTCTCAGTTTCTTCCTATACACACACCCAAAAGGAAAAAAAAAAAGCAAGGGCAAGCACATGTTACTGCACTTATCATTGTCGAGCTTTACTGAGGAAAAGCTTCTTCAGTCACAACAATGTTGCTTGTGTCGTGCATAAAAATGGAAGGCGGTAAAGGTCCGAACAGCGAAAAGAAGCAATCTTGTAAGGACCAGTAGTCACTTGCGCCTTGCCTAGTAGAACTAAAATTCTACCATACCACGGCTATAAATCGCCGCAGTAGACTAGGGCCGGGGCCAGAAATGTTTGGACAGAAGAAGGAACGAGCTTTCTCGTCAATGGAACGAAGCAAAGCAACCATGGCTTGTCCATGACCCTGGAGGAGAGGAGTTGGGGCCCATCGAGGCAACCGTTGCTGTTGGAGGCAGAGAAAAATGTTTGTTTTGGGATAAAGAAAATGCAGTGCTACTCCCTGCCGTAGTTTAGTTCACCCATACAACCATACCATGCCATGACTGCCTGCCGTGTTCACGGCGTTTGGCCACGCGGCGGCATGTTGCTGCCATGTGGCCACCCGCCCTGTCCTCGCCTCTCACCTTTACCACTGCCCAGGCAACGAGGCGAAGAAGAGTAGAAGACCTCACCTCACCTGTGTCCTTTGCATAGGCATGACATCAACCCAAAGAAAGCAACCATGGCTCAGCCTCGGTTGAATCCAAAACTAGCAACCATCACTAAATCATGCGCGACGGCATCATCGTCGTCGTCGTCATCATCATCACACCGCCGCTTGGAATGTGCTGCTACCAGCCTTGTCACTGTCCAGCGGCAGCACGAGGCCCGTGTGGTGCTGTTTCGCCACAAGGGAAAGCAAAACCATCGGCTTCTCGCAGGAAGCGAACAAAACGGAACAACCCAACAACCAGGATCACAAGATGCCCACAGGCCACACAACACAAGCGTGCGCATTATTTGATTTGTTAACATCAATCGATCATCCAATAAGACAGACGGAACAATCACACGATCCACAGGAGCATTATGCACCCTCCAGAAGAGGAAAAATACCCAGGAACCTTTCCAACCCCTGAAGCAGCAGCACACGGCATCCATGCCCGGCCTGGTAAAGTGAGCAGGCAGTAGCTACTCGTACTATACTAGCAAGTGTGACTGCTGCGAACACTCACTCGACACTCAGCTGTGGACTGTGGGGAAGTGTTGACTGCAGAGCTGAGTGATGGAAATGGAGTTTCCCTTTCAGGAAACACCAGTGTGGGTGCTGAGCTGCTGACCATTCCAGCACATACCAGACCGGTGTGCTAGCAAGCAGATGCAGTGGCATACTCCCTCCATATCGAAATATTTGTCGCCGTTGACTTTTTTCTACAACTTTGACCATTCGTCTTATTCAAAATATTATGCAAGTACCATCCATTTTGTTTGCCGCATGCTTTACTATTGTAGCTATTTTAAGCTTGACTTACCCTTTTACATATTTGTGATAATTTTTTGAATAAGACGAATGGTCAAAGTTGTAAGAAAAAGTCAACGGCGACAAATATTTCGATATGGAGGTAGTACCTTTCAAACTTTTCACATCCAAGGATTAAACACCGCGGCACCGGAGAATCAGATGCAACACATACATGAGAATCATCATCAGCAGGTCAACTATGACGCAGAAGCAGACACGCATGCATACATCAGATCACACCGCAGCAGAAACAACCATGTCGTCATCATCAGTAGCCACTGGTCACTGCATCGGGCAAGAACTGGAGCGCACCGGAATTTCCGGCCACGGTTTCCCGGTGGAGAGGCGCACAGATCCGGGAGCTGCTGCTCCCTTGCAAGAACAGAGAGGATGATCAATAAGCTCTCCTTTACATTGCAAGGTTACAAGATACTACCACACTACTACCAGTAACATTACAACTAGGCAAGAACAGCAACAGTAACAGGTGAAGAACAGCTACTAGTCTAGCAACGACAGGATTATTAACTCGCTTTTGTTCCAACAACTACTTAGCCGGGAAAACTTAGCATAGATCCATGGGGGAAAAAGGGGTAGAGAGAGACGCACATCTCTCTGGGCTCAGATCATGCTGCATGTTAAGCAAATCTGCAGCTGCAGCCGCTCTCTTCCTCTCATCGCCTTTGGTGCCATGGCTGCTAGGTGGGTGGGTGGTGGGGGGTCAGGCGTACACGACGCCGGAGGAGAGGGCCATGAGCAGTATGGCCGCGCGCTCCTCCTCGCCGAGGCGCCTCCTCCGGCGCATCCGCCGCCGCTGCTTGAGCACAACCTCCTTGCCGAACCCCACCGTGCGGAGCTCCACGGTGACCTCGTCGGCATCGGCCTCCTTTTCCCTCTCCCTCTCCCTCTTGGAGGCGGCGGCGGCGGCGGCGGCGGTGGCCTTCTTCTTCCGCTGCTGCTGCTGCTGCTCGCCGCCGGCTGCGGCGGCGGCCTTGCTGGCGTCGAGGCCCAGCGCCTCCCTTCTCTTCTTCCGGTACCGGATCCCGCACGCGTTGCACAGCGACTGCAACAAGAAACACCCCAGATCGGAGCGGATCAGCCCAAAACGCACAGATCGGGGAAGGGGAACGGGGCGCTAGGGTTCCCCGGAATGAGATCGGGGCTCACCATGGGTCCGCAGGGCCCCCCGCGCCAAAGCGGGGTCTTGGTGGTGTGGCACTCGGTGCAGGCCTTGGGCTCGCCGGAGGCCGGGCGCTCGTCCGGATCCGGTGACCCGCTCCCCTGCTGCGACAGAGGGAACAAAACCAGCACGATTAGGACCCGCAACAACCATTCCGACCGCAGATCGAGCGGGGGAACCGCGGATCGGAGCTCACCTTGTCGGCCGAGGAGTCCATCTCGGGCGCCATGATCGGCGGATCTACCACCGCGGAACTGCTCCCCTCCTCCGCCGTCTCCAGCCTCCCGGGGCCCCGGCGCTCGAGCGGCGCACTCCCCTGCCCGGATCGGGAGCTCGATCCGTGGGGGGAACGATCCCTGGCGCTCGGATCTGGCCGCTTGGGGTTGCGGCGGCGGCAGTAGCAGAAGGGGTGGGGGGACTAGGGGTTAGGAGCGGGAGAAGCGTCGAGTGGAGGGAACCGAGGCGTTGTGGCCTTGTGGGGGATGGGATGGGATGCGATGGACGGATAGGAGGGGGGAGAGAAGAAAAAGGGGGAGCCCGAGGTTTTGATCTCAAAATGGAGGAGGGAAAGAGGGGCGCGGATGTGGAGGGAAACAGAAAAAACCATGGAGGGAAAATTTTTGGGCCGTATACGTGTGCGTGGCCGTGCCTCACGCCAAAACCATGGAGGGTTTGCGCGGCTTTGCTTTTGTTTGGGCCGGCGCGGACAAAATTAGGCGGTAAACTTTTTCGGTTCAACTCTGGTTTATTTAAGTTGGAAACTCATCTGGTCCAATTCCTTTTTTCATCTCGACTGCTAATTTCCCCTGATTTATTTATCTAGAGTGCTGGATTCCTGAATATGATTTTTTTCGAAACAATTCTCCTGAATATTAGAAAATAGAGTGGAAGTTGTTTCATTCTTGTGCACGAGCCACCTCTCAAAATCATTTCTGAAACAACAAACATCTCAGAGATTCCATAACAAAACTCACCCAAGACTGTGGATACATTTCTCACCGAGTCCACTGGTTCTACTACTACTTGTGTTGCAAGCAAAGCAAGTGAACAAGCCCAGGTAGCAGGAGGCGGCGGAGCTCAGTACTACTACTACTTCACTCCCGCGTGCGGCCCAGGAGAGGCGACTGCCGACCGTTGGTTGCCTCCCGCACGCCACACGCGCGCCCACGCGCGGGCCGCGCCGCACCAGATCAGGGACCAGACCGACACTAGAACCCAAAGAGAAGAAAAAGCCGAGCCGCCTCGCTGCGCGGCGCGGCGCACCAAACACCGCACCGTTCCCACCCCCGCTGTTTGGTGTTCGGCCGCCGCCAGCGGATCGCCGCGCAGGCAGGGTTGGCGGCAGAGGCGCAGGCCCGCGCTGTCCGCCGCGGGAAAACCCTCAATTTTCCCCGCCCACACTGAATTGACCGAAATGACCCTCCCGCGCTTTGACTGGTCAGACCTGGGCCTTCTCGAAATATCGTCTCACATGGGCCTCTCTCTCTCTCTCTCTCTTGGGCTGCAGAAGGACGTCGTTACTGCCACCACCGAAAAAGAAGGCCCGAGCGAGCCACCGAACTGGCCCGAACCGGCCCACGGACAGAGCGCGTATAAACCCTAGCTAGCCTATCGGGTGTTGGGGAAAAAACCCTTTGCTCTCCTCCACCATCGCCGATTCGCCTCGTAGCAACGAGCGGCGAGCGCGATGGCCGGCAGCGGCGGCGGCAGCAGCGATCTGAAGAAGCGCAAGCGCGAGCACGCGGAGGGGAAGAGCAAGCCGCGGCCGCAGGTCAAGGGAGCTGGGGACGGGGATAAGCGGAAGAAGCACTCGGCTGCCGGCGGTTACGCGGCCCATGGCGGCGCCGGCGAGGCTGCGCCGAAGAAGAAGCTGCCGGTTACCCACAAGGAGAAGCGCCTGGCGGCTAAGGTATGTCCACTTTGTGTTTAGAGCTGTTGGAGCACAGGCTTCGATCGAGGCCGTTACCTTTGTATTTGAGCTGAAATTGGACGGGTTTGAAATGTATCAGGAGATGTCAGAGGCAAGGAAGATGAAGAGGAAGCGGCATTACAGCCTCGAGAAGGTACTATTTTTTTTTCACCCCACATGTTCCAATTTTGAAATGATTGTAGCAGTACCACTTTTGCTGCCAACTGCAATGTAACTTTCATTATGATTGATCAATCCATTTATGGAGTGGTCTCTAGAGTTTATCTCAACACGTCAATCTGTACGTAGTTAACTATGTCCAGACTCCAGAGTCAGTTCTTGGAGTCTGGTTCTGTTTGCACTGCTTCTTCAATGAGGTGCTAGACTCGTGCTAGACTTTTGTGCTTAAAGAGAGAATGTTAACACAGCATTAAGCATTCATTGTTATAGAAGTTAATCCCTTCAATGCAAAATGGTGCTTAAATAGGCTCGACTACCTTGTTAGTACACATTAAGCACCAGGTGCAAATGGGACATGATGAAAGAGAATCCCAATCTTTTTGCAAAGAAGCTCCCCTTAGCACCGATTGTACATGCTCTGCATATTCAGACCGGAAGATGTTGCCCTATAATAAGACCCTCATATTATCGAGTGCTTGAACCTTCACTTTTAAGTAAAGTTATAAGTTTGCCAATCTCAATTCTCTTTTGCTTTGTTTTCACATAATGCTGGCAGGAACTAACAAAACTATGGGAAAAGATACGATGCCATGATGTGAGCAAAGAGGAGAGGTCCAAGTAAGCATTACGATCTAAAGTCTTGTATCTTGTGTTTGTGCTCAGACATTGAAATAAATGGAAAGTCCAAGTCTTGTACCTTTCCAGGCTAGTAAGTGAGGCTATCCGGAAAATGGATGGGAAATACTTGGATATTGCTGGATCCCATGTTACTGCACGTGTTCTGCAAGTAAGCTGAGTACATACAATATGTGTCAATCTGCTGTGTATTTTGTTAACGTTGCATATGTCGTGGTTCTGATGATCAGTTGATTACTGTTTCTTGTGGCAGACTTGTGTAAAGTGGTGCTCACAGTCAGAGAGGGATGCTATTTTTAATGAGCTACAACCACATTTGCTCACTCTCTCTCGCAAGAAATATGCTGTTTTCCTTGTAAAGAAGCTTATAGAACTTGGTAAGCTTTGCTTAACTTTATATGAGGAAGGATTGCTTTGTATGTGGCTATGTTAGAATGTTGCATTATTGTTTAACTCATGTTTGCATTTGCAGCCACTAAAAAACAGTTTGCCAGTTTCATCTCTTCTCTTCATGGCCATGTTGCCAAACTTCTTCCTCATACTATTGGAGCTGCAGGTATGCTTTTGTTACTGTAATGGCTTGAAACTCGCCATTTTCTCTTGTCATAATGACATGATGTGTAGCACTGTCAAAGTAAATGTTTGTTTGCCACTTGGATGCATGGACATATTCACATATTCTAAATGAGTAATAAAATTTAATCAATGTCTCGTATTAATATATGTTCTCTTTTTCAGTCGTTGACTACACATTTCAGCGGGCAACACCACCTCAGAAAAGACAGTTGTTATTGGAACTGTACTCCACTGAGCTTCAGCTATTCAAGGATCTAACTGTGCAAAGTTCCTTCAGGTCGATAGAATACATCCATCCTGGCCATGTATTTTTGAAGTTTCCTTTGCTCTTTACTGTTTCTGAACACCATTACTACTGTGGTAATAAGCTAGAGCTAAGCATGTTCTTTGCCCTGCGTTTGTAGTTATCCTTACAGGAGCTATTTTTCTCTAGATATGACAGTTTCATGGATTCTTTTTTTTTTGTGCTAAACCCTAGTTCCAACTCCTTTTTCAGTTTGTTAGAGACAATTTCCAAGCTTGGATTGCAGAAATCATCTGTCCTGCAGTACATGACTATTGAGATTCAAAAAATTTTGGAGAAAGGTACTGTTGAGTATTCCATAGTACACACGGCCATGTTGGAGTACTTTACAATTGCAGATAAGGTAATTGTATTGTATGCTGTGTTCTGCATACTTTTAGGCTACTGCCCTTTTCTGTGAACTTATTCTCCAGTCTATCACATGGTAATCTATACATGTTTTTTGTAGACCTCAGCCTTGGATGTGATTCGTCAACTTATCCCCCTTCTTACTCAAGGAGCATCAATCATAGATGGAGATGAACCATCAATCACTCCTGAGCTACCAAAGAAAACAAAAGCTAAGAAGAAAAGGTCGTCAGAGCCACTTATCGTTCGGATCATGCAGACAAGGGAAGGATTGAAACTAGCAATTAGTTGCCTCAAGTATGGCAGTGCGAAGGTACCACTGTTACTAGCCTTTTTCTGTACAAGTTCTTATTATGTCTTGTAAGGTCAATCACTTTCTGCAGTACTATCCTATGGTGTTTTATTTGGTGCTGCTTTCTGCGTACTTATTTTCTACTGTATGGATTCTCTTCATAAACAAGACTAAATTGATATGGCAATGGATTTCAGGACAGGAAGAAAATTATTAAAAGTTTGAAGGGGCACATTATGAAGCTTGCTCTGAATGATTTTGGATGCCTTGTAAGTAATGACTGTATTTGCGATTCTTTTCGCTCTTAAATTGGGAGATATTGTGTTTTGATTGTGTGATTTGTAAGGTGGTTCTTCCTTTTCTAGAAAAGATTCGAGTTCAATTTGTCCTTGCAAATGGTTTGTATTTACCTTAAGTCCTCTACTAACACTACTCTTTCTCATCCAGTTCCTTATCTGCATTATTTCCATTGTTGATGACACAAAGCTTGTTTCTAAGGTTGGTTAGCTCCTGCATTTTGCTTTCTGTGAGAATCATGCCTCTATTACAAGCAGTTAGAAATTGTCGACACTAACAGGTTTCCTTTGGCGTGGTAGATTGTGATTCAAGAGCTGGCAAAGCATTTGAACCAACTCATCTTTGACAAGGTCCGAAGAGTTTATCGTTATTTCATGTTTTGAAAACTAATGCTCATAATACAACTACTAATTGGTCTCCTGTGCTGGAACAGAATGGGAGACGACCTTTGCTGCAACTACTTCACCCTCTTTGCTCACGCTATCTGTCCCCAACTGATCTGGCTTGTCTGAGCTACAGCGTGCCTTCTCTTGGTTCAAGGGAGGCAAGTTAGCTACTCTTTTGTCTCTAACTATTCTCAAGAGGAACACATGCTAAATATTTGCTCTTTCTGGTTCAGGGTGAGGCAGCAGCGAGTGCTACTGAAGCTATATCAGAAAATAAGGTGGATGCTGTGACTGATGAAGAGCCCGATGCTTCTGAAGGCATGAAGATTGTGTCTGAGAGCAAGAAAGATCCATCACAAAGGCGACATGAATTGTTGATCAAAAGTGAGCTTGCTGAGGTAATGCCCGTACCTATTTAACTACAGTTGTATAGGCAAGCAGCCGTATCATTCATTGAAAAAGTACTAATTCTTGCAACATGGATTAGATATGGTTTGTAGGCAATATTAATCACAGAACCCTGAATGACCAGCATACTCTGCTTGTTAGTCACAGAAACTCTAATTCCAGCATGCACATCAGCACATTCACTAGCGCTCCTGAGGCCACCTGCAGTATTGCCTGTTATTACCCTGTTGTTTTGGTAGTCAGCAGCCATGTTGATTATATTTCTGTTCATTTTCATTCTTGTGGTTGTGCTTTTATGGGTGGGAATTCCCTTTTCTATTTTGTACTGGAAGCATGTAAGTGCCACGTGGTGCAACTACCAAATGCCTTGTGGATGAAACATTGAAACCTGATGTACTGAAGGTTACATTCACTCATGCTGCAGTCTGTTTCTGAACTTACAAGATTGTGGCTGTGTTTAGATCCGTGAAAAGGGGGTGAAAAGGGTAACATCGGACAATGTAGCGCACTGTAGCACATTTCGTTTGTTTGTGGTAATTGTTGTCATACCATGACCTAACTAGACTCAAAAGATTCGTCTCGTCGTGTACATCAAAACTATGCAATTAGTTTTTTTATTTATCTATATTTAATGCTCCATGCATGCGTCATTTGTTATATTTAATGTTTCGATGTGATGTCGATGTGATGGAAAGTTTGGAAAGTTGGGAGGAATTAAACACAGCCTGTGTTCCTAATTACTATTTTCATATTTTTCTGCAGGCACTTGTCCAATCTTGCATTGGAAATGTTGGAGAATTACTTCGAACAAATTTTGGCAAAGAATTATTACATGAGGTGATCTTCTATGTCATGGCTCAATGCAGATGATGAAACCTGCTCTATTTATTGTTTGTAAGTTATTATGTGGTACTGTTTTTGAACCTTGATTATCTTTAGCAAGCATAAACCCTTCCTCTAGTGTTTATGAAGTGACGAATGCACCAGGAATAACTATGTATATCACCACACAAACCAATAGATTTTTTTTTTGCCCTTGTTTGGTTTTTGACTATCCAGGACAGTCGTCATTGTATTAATTTCATGACTGTTCTGACTTGAACTGCATGGTTCCATTTGCAAACCACAGGTTGCTGTTGGAGGAAAAGACAATGTTTTGGAGGGTGTCACTGATAGGATCCACTTGTTGCATAATGCAATTGCTTCTGATGCAGCAGAACCAAAAACAGAAGATATTGAACACGCCTTTGATAACTTCTTTTCCAGCCGTGTAATCAGAAGAATGGTAATCGATTGTCCAGCGTTCGCAGTCACCCTCTGGAAGAAGGCTCTTGAAGGCAAGTGCAAGATATGGGCTGAAGGGCACAGGTACTATGTTTTACTTGTTGATATGATGCCATGTACTTGTGCTTACAATACTCATGCGGCTAAATCTTTGTGTAATTTTGCTACCATTTAACTGATTTTCCATTATTGATTGTGAACCTGCAGTAATTCCACATCTTATTTCACTTATTTGATCTGTCTAATGAATCTTATTTTGGTCGTCATGGTATTGCAGTTCTAAGGTTGTTGCAGCGTTCCTGGAGTCTCCAAGTGCCAAGGTGAGGGATCTTGCAAAAGCTGAGCTGCAACCGCTGATCGATTCTGGCATTCTGAAAGTGCCAGACCATAAAGCTGTGGAGAAATGACTTGAGCGCGCGGACCTTTTTGCATCAGAAATGACTCAGGGCCATCATTCCTGTAATGGATGAGATTTTGCCACCTGTGGACGTTCTGCCGATAAATTGTTGTCATTCGTTAGAGTGTATGCCAGTCTTTTGTACCCCCATATAGGCTAGAAAATCGGATCCGGTACTTATCTGTATACTCAACGCTCCGTTTATTTGTATTTTTTTCACTTTCGAGTATATGATTTTATTTCGTAAATGGGGTATTTGGGGGCTTTGGTCGCATTTATCCCTGTGCGAACAAAGAGGCATGGATCAACATTTCTCAATATAAAACGCTTATGAAGATCGCCTTTTCGTAAAGAAAAATCAAGTTGGTCACTGTCAAATGGGAGTACTGAAGACCGGGAGAAGGCGACTGGGGTCAAGCATGATAAATCGGCAAGAATAATTTAAAACAGGAAATCTGTGATGTAATAAGCTGCTCAAAACTATACTACTGATCCATCTGTGCTGGCGCCGATGGCTGGTAAATCGGCCGCTATGTCGCTTGAATCTCGTCAGGTAACTGAAAATGGGAATATCGCAGGGCAATGAGCCTCAGTCTAAAAAATTAAATACCCCATGAAATTACCTGTAGGCGTGCAGCTGAGTCTCTTTTCACAAAAGTTTTTTTTTGTAATTGTGCTTACTCCAGATTTCACTGTAATGCTTTTCTTGTACGTTTCGTACTTCGATCTAAAACAAAGGTTGAATCTGAATGCAACAAATCTGAACACTTCTTTCTCGAGATGGAAAAGAAGAAGAAAAACTAACTAAAAAAAACTCTTCGCTTATGCTAATGCTGAGTTCACCATCCACGGCTGCTTCTTGTTCTTGGGGTGCACTCTGCCGCCGCCGTCCTGATCTGGTACACAGGCGACTCGCCTCCGCCTCTGCACCACCTCTGGTTCAGGTTCTGATCCGCCGCGCGCCCAAGTCGCTCGTCGAACCGCCAGAACTCCGCGTTGCCGAACGGCGGCGCCGGCGGCGGGCGGACATGCGGGTAGTCTGGGAAGCGGCGGCGGTCGGAGGGGTCGAAGAGCGGGAACGACTGGCGGCGGCGCGCGCAGGCCGCGGCGTTGTTCGCCCGCAGGCAGCCGTCGATGACCCGGCACTCGTCCCGCATCCGGTTCTGCACGTCCCGCAGCGCCTGCGCCTGCGCCGGCGCCGTCGCCGCCGGGGCGCGCGGCTGCTTGCTCCTGACCGCCGCCGCCGCCCTCTGCTTGTCGGCCGTGGCGCGGAGCCTGCCGCCGGCGGCGGAGGAAGACGACGACCTGGCCGCGGCGTGGCGGTCGTGGCACGCGGCGCAGAAGCTGGCGCGCCGCTCCGCGTCGAAGGCCCGCCGGCGCGCCTTGTCCGTCAGGCACGCGTGCGCCTGCATGCATGCATGCAAAACCGTGACAACACGCTGACGCGTCAGATTATATAACTAATCAATTGGAGTAATTACTCGCACTCCATTTATGCTGGTAGTAAATGCGGGTGGGTAGTAGTAACGGCAAACAGCTCGTGAGCTCGAATTCGCAGCGCCTGCACGCGTACGCCAGCCGGCGGCATCGCATCGGATCACGATCGCCACGTACTCCTACCCTGGCGGCACGGGCACCTCCATTAACGCCCGTCGCCCAGCATGAGCTGTATGGCCGAGATCCATGCATCCGAATCCAACGCATCCATCCATCCATCCATCCAAACCGAACCAAACATTATTCATTCGCCCAACATGAGAATCGGATCGATCGTAACAGACAGCAGCAGCAGTTCATCAGTGAGCTAGCTGCTGCTACAGTTGAAGGAATTCGATTGAATTTCAAAATGCTACTACTGCCTACTGCTGGTTGATGGGAAGGCGCGCTCGAGACGGCAGCGGAAAGGCAGGAGAGATAGATTCGAAATAAAGGATGCGAAAGCAATCGCGAGGATTGAGACGGGGACCCGACCCGATGCGCCATGAATTTAGAAATTGGGAAGAATGTGCAGAGAGACAGAGAGCAGCGTCGTCACCTCGGAGACGATCTTGAACGCGACCTCCGCCTTGGGGTGCCTGTTCTTGTCCGGGTGCAGCTGCAGCGCTGCATGCGTACAAAACCACAAGAACAAAAAAATGGATCATTCATTAGTTTAGTATTCCAATTTGGTGCCATTCGCGCCGCGCGACAGAGCGACCCTCCATCCAATAGCATTTCCAATTCGGTGCCATGGCGGGCGGCCTTACCGAGCTGGCGGTACCGCCGCCGCACGGCGTCCTCCGACGCGGCCTCGCCGATCTGCACGGCAATGTCATCGATCATCGTCAATGGGAGGAGCACACGCTGCGCCATGAATCGGAGGAGGATCGGATAGAGGGAGCGGCGGCGGCGGTACGGCTACTCACGGCGAGGACGAGGTACCAGTCGACGAAGTGCGGCCTGCCGCCGCCGCGCGGGGATCGGCGGCGGTGCGGGCAGGCCGCGAACGCCGCCGACGCCGCGCACACCTCCCGCGCCGCCTGCGCCTTGGCCGCCGCCGCCGCCTCCGCGTTTACGTCCCGCTCCCGCCCCGCGCCGCCCGCCATTGCTCGATCGATCGCCCGCCAGCAGCTCCAACTGAGACCGCGTCCAACAACTTAGACGGCGATCCCCGATCGGCGGAAGACGACGATGGCGGCCATGCACGCGCGCGCGCGGCAACAAGCTATGACTCCCTCGACTCCGCACAGCAGCGAGACGGCCGGATCAATGGAGCCAGCCAGGCAGCCTTGCCCGCTGGTGGCGCGGCGCGCTAGTAATAGTAGCGAGCTAGCGCGCGGGGGGGACGAGCGCATGCACGTGCGCGGGTCACGTACGCGCGCCGTGCGTGGCGGTGGCCATGACCATGCCCATGACCCAGCAAGGATCGGATTGGCCGGGGTGGTGGTGGTGAAACTGGATGGAGATCGTGTCGTCGTGTGTCCTCGACTCGGGGCAGTTGGGTGACAAGGAGAAGATGACAGAGTTTGGGGAGATCGATGGGTTGGGTTGCGGGGATTGCGGGGGCGACGGTTTCGAAACGGAGAAAAAAGGCGAGCAAACGGAGCGGAGGCAGCGGCCCATTTCGCTCTTCTTCACAGGCACCGAGGAAGAAGAAGCAGCAAAGGCAGGGCAGCAAAGATGGGCCCACACGTCATATACTCTTTCCCCTTTTTTTCCATCTCGAGCTAGTCACCCCACCGTACGTGCGTGTTTTTCCCCCTCCTTTTTATCATTTGAATTTGGGTTAGTTGGAATCAGGCCATTATAATTTTCACGTTTCAGAAATATGTCATCGGTGTGTCACTGATAGATGGAGGTCACCACAGTCACTGACAGTGATATTTTTCAAAATTTTAAAAATTATAATGGCACGACTGAAATTTTTTCTTTTTGTCTTTTTATCTTTCTGGTGAGATAGGTACTTTACAGCAAAACGAGTTGCAACATGTTTGTCTTGCTTTTCAGTAGCCAGCAGCAGTATTTTTTTTTCTCTGTACAGATCGGTCACTAACCAGCCAACGATATTTTTTTCTCAATACAAACCAGCACCAACGACCGGTCACCAGCCAGCGGGTCAATTGCAAAGGGTAGGTAATACGCGTTGCCAACGTGAATAATGTGTCACGACTATGCGGGAGTGATCGATTTATAGTAATATAGTATGTATGTACACAGAGCTGCGATGGCCGGCCGGGACCGGACTACACTCTTGTCCCGTTGCTTGTGACACGAGAGCGTCCAAGGTTTTAGGTTGCCAACGCTGAGCAAAAGTCCTCGAGTCCTTTCTGTTTTTGGTTTTGGCTTTGGTTCTCCAATTTTGTTGCGGTGATGACAGTCGGTATATTAATCCTGGTTTGGTGGGTGCACAGATCATCAGATTGCAATTGGGACCATGCTGATCTGCACTTGGTGCTCGGATTTCAACCTGTCCTCGTGGATCTGTTGAAATTCTTCATGACTACGCTGCAGGAGCCAGCAGCTTGTTCATACTCTGCGTCTTTGACATCCCCTGTTTCCGATTTAATCTACGTGTGGTAAGAATGTAGATTTCCTACCGTGACAACAAAAAATAGCCGACGAATTGTACTTGAAACTTCTTGAGCCCTGAGACCCTGACAGCAATGTCTTTAGAGGCTCTTAGATAATGCCTTGAGACTTTCAACTAGAGAGTAAGTAGGCCACAGGTGTCTCACTTACCAACGCAGGTGGTTTGTCCAGCACTGGTTGGCAAGATAGCTCCAGGCTCTAGCCTGAATGCAATCAGAAATTCAGTGTTAACAGAAAGACTAGGTTCAGGTTCAGCCAGGCAGTCAGCCAGAGCCAGTCCAGTCCAGCCCACCAAATGGGCTGCGTGGGTTTTCTGTACAAAATGATACAGTAAGATGTCGGCCCAATAACACCGGCCACCCTGGCCCCACGGAGGTTGGACCCACAAGTCGGTGTCAATGTGCCAATCATTCTCGCCGCCCTGTTGCTTTCCCTGATTCATGTCGAGCTGACCAATAGCCACCCCATGTGATCCACGCTGTCCTCCCGGTCCCACCCGTTGCCCGCATGCGATAGGCATCTGGAGATCGCTAAAGCCCGTGGGTTCCAATTGTGGATTTGTACGGGGTCATTTTCACAAAACGACTGCGCGTTGGCACTTCGTATCTGTTACTATACATGGACTGGACATCATCAGCCACTAGTATTAGTTTCTCTTCTTTTTGGTGAAAGGCAAATATTAGGATTCGGGATCTGTTGTTGGAGGCAAAGTTTATATTTATACCATTTCATCTTTTTTATAAACTAATTTTCGGAGGAGTCACTGTTTAATCCAGGTTGGTCGCTCCAAGCTATTTGACCTGATATGTCCGAGCGGCGCTAAGTATTTTCTTTAAAACACACTCTTTTAAATTGTATTGTAATTTTTCTAAATTTTATTTTAATACAGGTCACTGGTAAGATAAGCAGGGTTTAGTTGAGTATATAAATAAAAAATAGTTTGATTCACATGACAAATTGGTATACTTAGTTTTTTTGTCACACTAGTACACTTGTGCATAATTTTTCAAGTGTACAAAATGTCACATGACATCCACGAGCCTTTATGCAAGGAACCATAATGAACTCCAACAATATTTGTTTTAGAAGCACACAAAATTATCATACCATATCACCATTGCGTGCGGATGACAATGACAGGACCAAATCGAGCGGTGCATTTCAACTTTTCAAGTCTTGTTAGGCTGCACAGTTTCAAAAACTAATTACACAGTTTTGGTGTACTCTGCGAGACGAACATTTTGAGCTTAATTAATTAATTTCTGGATAATTTTTCACACATACAAACGAAATACTACAGTGGCGCAGACACCCCAAAAGACCAAAGTTTGACTCCCAAGTTCGGAAACAGTGCCCCAATCGAGCGGTCCATTCCAACTTTTCAAATATTGCTACCAACACCTTGTCGCATTTCATCATCATTAACTCTAAACACGTATAATATCACCTCCCAATCAAGCTACTGTCAATCAACACATGGCCTCATGAATCTGATTTTTTTATACCAAAATCATTACTTACAAAATAAGCCTGCCTGGCTCACTTGCAAGTTGCAGAATTTACAAATCAGCCCTCTGCAAAATAAAAGCCTACACTAATCCTCTCCCCCCATCTCTTCCTCTTCGTCGGCACTTCAACTTCAACGCCTCCCTCCGCGATCGCCCAAATCCTTCTCACTCCTCCCCTCCCCGCCCGCCGCGAATCCCGAGGCTCGCGATGCCTGCCGCCGTCGCTGCTGCGGCGGCGGCCGCCGCGTCGGGCGGCGCGGTCCTGCTGTACCTGCTCCTCACCTGCCGCCCGCGGCCGGCGCCGGAGTCCGAGAGGGGGAGAGAGGAGGACGAGACGTCGCCGCTGCTGTCGGGGTCCAGGGCGGCAAGGGGGAGGGACGCGGAGAGCGACCGCGAGGAGGAGCCGTGGCCGGACAGGGCGCCAGTGACCTGCTGCGAGGCGGCCGCGGTGGCCGCGCGCACGGCGCGGCGCACGTGGGAGCTCACCGTCGGGCGGTGGGGCCTGCACGGCCTCGCCTTCGGGATCAAGCGCCACATGAAGCGTCAGGTGAGAGAGATTTTCCCCATTTTCTCTCGCGGTCTCGCTCACACTGTCACTGAGTGTGTCATGTTCTCTGCTTCTTCTGCGCGTGTTTCGTTTTCCTTTGCTCTGCTTTGCTATTGATTGGATCAGAGCATGATTTGAACAATGGCTTTCAAACTGAGTGATAAAAAATCTCAAATAGCTACTGTAAGTAACTGCAGCATTTTGGGAAAACCAGTCCTGTTGGGTCCAATGCTGAAGCTATTAGCTAGTTGCTTTCAGTGGACTGTTTCCACTTATCCACTTGCTGAAGGTGTTTGTGTAAAGGCAGGGTTTCTGACCTTTTTACGGTTTGACTTGCATTGACTTGGAAGACAGGTTTGGGATTTCTTTACTCTTGGGTCATGATTTTTTGAATTATCGGTCAGTTGCTTCTTGCTTTGATGGATACGTTCACTGCACAAGGATCCAGGCACTTGCACAGCTTGATCATAACGACGTGCTCAGTTACTTGAGCTCGAGTTAAGGTTGATATTGCATGTATGGTTAGGAGTCGTTGATCGATAAGATCCGATTCATCTGTTTTCTGAGTAATACTAGTTTAGAATGGTGATCATAGTATTGAAGGCATATAGCACATGTCACCATTCTATTTTTGAGATAAAATGGAACTACACATGTTTGTGATGCACGATGCCAGTGGATTCTTTTACCCTCAATTATTTTCATGACAGATGCATTCACCTTTTAGACGGATCTCGTTATTTGGTTATGGTTGCGTGAGTTATGAATTAGGCCATCATTCTGCATTAAGATCAACAGTTCAGCCCTATGTCTTTCTGTCATGCCAAGCCATTCTCATTCATGTCATAAAGAGTCAACAGACCGTTTATTCCATGTTTGAAAATCAGCTAAATAAGTTGACTCACATCCAGATTATCTTTTTATATTGAAAATGCGATTGCAATACAATGCTCACTGAAAGTGGATCCCTCTGCATAGTATTACCAGTTTGCTTCTGTATTGCTCTCTTGGACACAGTTTACATATACATAGGCAATGGAGGAAAACATATGGTAACTTATTTTCTTGGCTGTGCCACTTCAGGGTAATTTGCAGCATGAGTATAGTGGAAACGATTGCCGTCAACTTAAAGGCCATCAGGCGCATACTGAAGTATCTTCTCTCCTTGAGTACTTGAAGCTTTGCATGTTCTACTCAAAGAAATCTTTTTCAGTGTTTCTGAAGTTTGGTGGGTACAAACAAGAAGACATTCTCATCCACAAGGCTAGGGCGAGGGTGAGTAAGTATCACCGACGTTAAACTTGTGCTGAAAGTCATAATTAACGTTCGATCGCATATGTTGTTAGAAGTGTCTTATTCTTGGTCCATTGCTTAATGCAGCTCATGCAGCCTTCTTTTGCACTGGTGTGTGACAAAAGGACCAAGTGTTTTCTGCTTTTCATTCGGGGTGCTATCAGTACTAAAGAGCGCCTCACTGCAGCAACCGCTGCTGAAGTTCCTTTTCACCATATAATTCTAAGTGAAGGACAGATCAGCAATGTAGTTTTAGGATATGCGCACTGTGGAATGCTTGCTGGAGCTCGTTGGATTGCAAGACTAGCCATTCCTCATCTTCATAATAAAATGCAGGAATTTCCTGGGTACCAAATTAAGGTAATTGTCACTAATTTTGTGCGTGTGAATAAAAGACATATATGTCCATCATGCTGCAGTTTATTATAGGTGAATACAAAGCCCCTTCTATTTTTGTCTACCTCGTTGTTGAAAGTGCTGATTTGCAACTATTAGCTGTTGGTGATTGATGCTCTGTATGAATAGTTAAATTATTAATGTCGATACCATCTTCTTGTCAAGAAGTAGCACTGCTTGCTTTATGCATTTCATACCATCTATGTTCTGAGTTCTGACTGAAACAAATGGAAGCTTGCACTTCATTGGTTAGTTTGTGTGGAAATTTCAAAGTGAGGAATGGCCTATTTAATTTTGCACCTATGTTGGTATGCTTTCGGTAGAGCTTTATATAGGTGTGTGATAATGTGGTTTGGGTATGTATCCCGTAAGTTTATGAGTTCATCTGGTGCTCTGCTTCAAACTGCTGTATAAGGCTAGCATTAGTGCTGTGCGTAGATACTAAACTTTTATTAATAGGTATTGTGGGTGTAGTTTATACTCATACTAGATCTCACTATTTCTTTCCGAACCTTGTTTACATGTATAAAGTTATCTAATCCAGCATGGTGTTACCCATTGTATTAGGTCATTGGGCATTCAATGGGAGCTGGCATTGGAGCAATTCTAACATATATTCTCCATGAGCATTATGAGTTCTCGTCCTGCAGTTGTCTGGCATTTGCTCCTCGTAAGTGAAATTGTACAAAAATTCAGTTTTGTTGATTGTTAAACATTGATTTGAAAGTTCTTGCTTCTCATTTCATTGATAGTCCTAAGCCCCTGTGCTGGTATGTGGAGAACTGGAGATCTTGTTTGGCATTCAGATGCCCCATTGGTTTTTGTGTTTCGAGTTGGCTACTTGGCCACTTTCAGGGTTTTTCATTACTCTCTCTGTTTGAATGGCGGTAAAGTAAGTTACTACACAAGATTTTCAGCCATGCTAACTATTTTCTGGCAATTTATTCCTGAATTTGTGTCGGTTACATAATAAATACTTTTGAGCAATGTCATTGCAGATTGTAGTGTTATTTGAACTACATTTGACTGTGAGATCTATGATAGAAGCATATTTCCTTTGTAGGAAATGATTCCAGAATTCTAAAATACCTTTTGTGTTATTTAGCTGCCTGTATGACATGGAAGCTGGCGGAGTCAGGCAAAGATTTCATCACTTCTCTTGTCAATAGAGATGATGTGGTACCATCATTTTCGAAAGTTTCTTCTGAGAGCCTGCGATCCGAGGTACCCTGATGGCAACTCTTTGCAGCAGCTTATAAAATGTAACTGAACTTTAGCTGACACAGACTTACTCATGGCAACACTCCCCACCGAAGTTTCTTTTTTCAAGAAAATGGCAACACATAACTTACTCGTGTTCTTTATGTCACAATATGTTTTAGCTTTACAATTGACCTCTTATTTCTGTACTGTGTAGGTAATGGTATCTTCAAAGCTAGATGATGTTGACGACCACTTACACCGTGGTTTATTTGCCAGTATAAGCCAGCGTGTTGCCTTCTTCAAGTTCCATATGCAGTCCATCTCTCACTCAACAGGCAAGATTGCAGATCATGACTCTAGTATATCTGAGGTGAAGTCCCTCAAACTCTCCAGCTTCTCCCATGAACTTTTTATGGCTGCTCTGGCTACTGGAACAACCAAATCATTAACACAATGATATGTCCAGTTCGTTTTTTTATTTTGAAATAAAGGTATTTAAGACGCCTCTCAAATCCTGCACAAATATCAGATTAATTACCCGGGGTTTTTAATGTGCTAATAACAGCTGAGATCCACTGAATCTTTTTGGTGTGCTGTCCCAATCACCGCCAATACCACTAGTCCACTAGCAACTGTGGGCATGCAACCCTTCTGTCTAGTATTCAAGTATCTTGTACATATTGGTTCTAGTGATTTATCCTTTCACTGGCAATGCAATCATTAGAAAACAAATATCCTGTGCAAATTTATCATTTCTGGCAACTGCATTTCTGTTTTTTTTCTGAGTTTCCTGGGATGCCCCTTCTTTCATAAGGCAACCAAACTAATATGGATATTAACTTTAGTTGAACCTGCCAACCAATATTTTCAGAAGGAATCCTTCATTTTTTTGATTAAATCAGTAAGCAACAGTGTTACTTTGTTACAGTATGAGCATGCTGTAATAAAAATAAATAAAGACTACTATATTTTCTTTTGTCTAATTTGAAACTAGAATTATGATTTTTGAGAACGTGTTTCTTCTGCCATGCAGCCTTTGCTCAAAGAAGCTGCGGATGCCATACAGCCTGCAGCAAATGGACACAGCATTGACTGCAGCCGCGGCGGGCAACAAGTTGTTACCTCTGAAGAAAGGGTCATACTAGCGAACAATGAAGATGTCACCTGTATCAAGCCTGCTGATTCAGGCTTTACATCACAAGAAGATTCAGATAGCAATGGAGCACTAGTCACTCAACAATCATCCTCACCACCAGATGAAGCAAAAGAAGTTCTGAATCAGAACAGCACCGGAATGGATAAACAGAAAGAACCAATTTCTGGCATTGGTTCGCTCCAGTTTTTCCCTCCCGGGAGGATCATACACATGGTTGCACTGCCCCCGCCGGACTCGACTCCCGGTGAGGGCACCAGCAGCAACGAGATGATCGGAATTTACGAGACGCCGAGAGATTTGTATGGGAAAATTAGGCTCGCACCGAATATGATTAGAGAGCATTACATGCCTAGTTATATAAGTACAATGGAATCGTTGTTGGAACAGCTTCAGAAGGACGATGACTATAGCGTATGTACCACACCAAATGACCTGTGAATTATTGTACAAAACTCATCAGTTGTGATTAATCCAATTCTTTTTCATCATGCAATGTGGATCGCATTTCTCTCAAATCGATTCCACGATTGAACCTGATTATATGCTTTACTGCTTCTCTCACCAGATTGCCGGTACCTCGGCTGCAAGCTTTCAGAACTTGTTAGCTGAGGCTGGAACTCATTTCCTTCGTCTAAAAAAAAAAGATTGCCGGTATCAATTCACCAACAACGTGGTAATAATAAATTTATTACTGGGTCAAAGTGCAAAACATTTCGTTGGCTCGCCCTCCACAAGCTGCCATGCATATGCATGCCGCTGCGAATCCTCTCGGCCTCACGCTGGAAGAGATGAAGAGAGCACCTCCTGCTCCATCTCCATGAAACAAGGAGCTCCCATCCCTCTCGCTCGCTGCACGCCATTGCTCGCACGGGATCGACATGGCTTGTCGTCTTCGCTGCCTCGTCGTCGTCCTCGCCGTCTCCATCTCCCTGTGGGGCGCCGGCGCCGCAGTCAACGTCAAGGAGACGTGCAAGTTCACGGCGCACCCGGATTGGTGCGAGAAGGCCATGTCCAAGCTGGTGGAGCCGGACGGGGGTGCCGCGCCGACGCCGGCGCCGACGCCGGCACCGACCTCTTCCTCAGATTAACGGACATATATATATATATATATACATCGCCGTACAATGTTGAACAATAACAATGGCGCTCTGTAATTTGATCGTCCAAGTCGCTAAATGTCTTGTAATGTAAACATAGTTCCTGAGTCGACTGATTGATCAACTCCTTTTCTTTTTGGTCGTTCCTGTGGCCTTTACTCCTGCTTTTATCTTTATCTTGCTCGCTGTATAGAGAAGGACTGGGTATGAAATCCTGGAGAAAAAGAAAGACTGGAAATAAAGGCTCATCATTATTTTTGAAGCTCCAGGCGTGCTAAATGTCTTGTAATTCCTGAGCGAACTGATTGTCTCCATCTTGTTCACTGTATGAAAAGGAGTGGATATGAAATCCTGAAGAAAAGAGTGCCATGTACTCCTTTCACTGATTTCAAAGATGAAGGGCGCCATCGTCTTTGAAATTCCATGTGTGCTTGTACACAAAATAAACAAATCATAACACCTGTTTTTCCCCTTTTTGTCCAAATATAAAATTGGTACTCCCTCCAGTGAAAGGAGCTTGACTTTCTGTGCATGATACAATCTCCACATTATGCGCCTTTGACCACTGTTTTCTATCAGAATATATATTTAGTTATTTACAGAATCAAACAAAACTAGGGCCCGGGATATGATAGCATATCTCAACACAAATAGGCCATGTATGATTGTAATGTTCCAAACAAAATACTTGAAAAATGAAAAGTTCGGCTGGTTTTTGTTAAAATGCAACGATATATTATTGGAGCGAGGGAGTATATGCCTCAATAGAGCATGAATTGAAGGTAACTAACTTCATTTTTGAGACAGATAGTATGCCGTTATATATACAGAGAAGCAAAATAACCTTTTTCACACTTAAAAAAACCTTTTTCACAAATAAGAGACATTCTTTTTGGGCAACACAAATAAGAGACATTTTGCAGATATACATGGCTTACAAAGCTTAATCTTCGTACGAGTATCCGTGCCAAAGCCAGATTCAAATAATTTGTAAGATATAGCATATCCCAAAGGAGACATTTCTCACTTCAACAATGACCGTGCAATAATTTCCATATACAGTATTGCAGAAAGAGCCGAGGGTAAATGACTTGTAGTTTAAAAGAAGCATACGTCAATGACCAAAATTTTGAAACGGAAATTTCATATTAGAAGCTGTAGAATCATCGGCTAAATATACCGCCAGCCTTTAATTTGAGGCCATACGCCCATACCAATTCAGCTAACAGTTCTACCAACAGGTAAATTTAGCCGGTCAAAATTGAGACCGCTTGCCGTGTCCCCCGTCCGTACGCTCGGGCCCACCGTGCATGCAGCTGCAAACCTCCTGGCCTCACGCTACAAGAGAAGAGCTCGAATATAATGGAATGCTCCTCCATTGAGACAACGATTTCGCTTTTCCTGAATGCCATCATCATCGCTCGCGCAGATCAACATGGCTGCTGCTTCCGTTCGTGTCCTCGTCCTCCTCCTCGCCGTCTCAATCTGCTCCCTCCGGCGCGCCGCCGCCGCCACGATCACCGTGGAGGAGGCGTGCCAGAAGCACACGAAGAACCCGGAGTTCTGCGTGAAGGCCCTGTCGGCGGCGAACCAGGAGATGAAGGCGGCGGCCGTGCAGGGCGGCCTGCCGGGGATGGCGGAGCTGTCGCTGTCACTGGCGGCGCAGCGCGGCGCGGAGACGGTGACGTTCGTGAAGGGCCTGGCCAACATGCCCGGCGGGATGCCGCCGGAGTGCCTGGAGGAGTGCGTGGGCAAGTTCCAGGAGGCGGTGGCCGAGCTGCAGCGCTCCAAGGTGGCCATGGAGCAGTCCAAGGACGCCGCCGGCGTGCAGAAGTGGCTGGCGGAGGCGAAGATAGACGGCGACACGTGCATGCATACCTGCCGGGGGCGCACGGGCCCCGCGCGATCTGCCGCAGGAAGGCCATCCGACGCCAGCGTCTGGAGGCTCATCCGCTCCGCTCGGAGCGATTCGGCTCACGCAGCAGAACAGACTCGCTCGGCTCCGCACGCGACGTCCGCTCGGCTCCGCCCGCCGGCTCCGCACACGACAGCGCACTCGACTCACGAAGACGCACGCGAGGGCCGGTGCTTCACTTCCCTGACGACCTAAATCGCCTGACACTTCTGATCGCATACCGAAGCTGACTGCACTTGTCTGAAAACGTAATTCCTGAAGCTCAGAATACAGAAGACGAGGAGCTGCATTGCATATATGTTTCGCGTGATTACAGGCAGTAACAAATTAAAGCAGATGTGTTCCAGGAGCTGCACATCAAAGTCTGAAGTCTGAAACTGAACAGTTACTATCTTCTGCAGTCACGACACCTTTCACTAAGATCGGCAACGAGGTAATCATTTGTATGATACATCACAAAATATTTGGTAAGACATGATGAAATGATGCAGACGAGGGACATCTCTCGCATCACATATATATCATCAAAAGTTTCAGTGTCAGTACGGACCATGGAAGAAGACAACGCTAGCACTACGAAGGTAATCAGTTACCTGGAGAATTTCATGTTTACACATTAAGAGACTTGTTTACACATAAATCACAACCAAAATAAGAACATGTCTACATAAATTCATTATTGTGCACTCCATCAAAATGTAACTTCCTAACAGCAGATTGTGTTGTAGCATATTGATCAACTCCCATTAAGAGACTTGTGTACCCTCCTGGTATGTATGGAGGAGCCATTGCAGAAGGATTTGCAAATAAATTGAACTGGGGCATTGTGACATTAGCATATCCACCTTGGACGAAAGGAGCATTCATGGTTGAAGATGCCCCAACATTAAAATCCTGTTTGTAGGTCAAGAAAGTGTTCATAAATCATGCTTCTAATGAAAATAAATTTTGAAAATAGCTACTGTCTTACAATTATTTGGTTTGCCTCAGCACGTTTGTCTCTTGCTTCGATATCATCATGTTCCAGATGGTCTCCTACAATGCATTATATGTGATATTGAATTATTTAGAACCCAAATTTTACAAATGAACAAAAGGTACTGGACAGGTCTCTACCTTTCTTTTGGGCGCTCTTCTTCTTCTTTTTCCCTGTGATCTTTTCAAGAACATTTTTACGACGTGTCTCCTTTGGACCTTTTATGACTGGAGAGATTTTGAATGATATCACACCATTCAGTGATTCTCGGACACATTCATTTGTAGTAGGGGGAATCTCATTAGATTTTTCATTCATCTCACTTAGATAAGTATCCGCTT
The DNA here is from genome assembly GCA_033239725.1 of Echinochloa phyllopogon. Lineage (NCBI taxonomy): Eukaryota > Viridiplantae > Streptophyta > Magnoliopsida > Poales > Poaceae > Echinochloa > Echinochloa phyllopogon. Next base: position 1,403,882 of record BTCW01000018.1, read on the forward strand.
CCAAGTTGAAGTCATGCATGGCTTTCTGCAACTTATCAAGAAGTTCTTTTGACGATGAACACTTCAATGCAATAGATGTCCCTGTCGAGATATAAGTGTTGCCTGTGTTTTCAAATCTCCGTCCTTAGATCCTTGTTTTTTAATGTAAAATTCACTTTTAGCATATTTTGTCCATCTAGGTAGTATATATTGTGATGGCAAATTATATACTCCATTCATATTGTAGACTCTAAGAGCATGTTTGCATAATATTCCTGAAACATAAATCATAACCAAAATATTTCAGGATACAAAATGCAATTTAAACAACATGTAAGATAGTAGTAAACATACCTATGCATTCAAACATCCGGCAAGAGCATGTAATAGTACAATCTTCCGCCTTCAATACTACTGTTGCCCCACGATCTGATTGCATATACTTAACAAAGAATGTCGAGTTTGTCCCCTTGGCTTCCAACAAATCACAAGACAATGTAAATTGTTTTTTAAATTCTTCCTCAAACTCCGAATACATTCTCCTTATATATTTTTCACCTGCAGTTTTCAACATTGGTAGATTTGGAATGTAGCAAACAGGGATCTTTCGACGTGACTTAAAATCAGCATCCAACTCATTCGACCTTAGACTAACTGCAACATTATCACATTCCAAAAGGAGTTCTGAAAGACCGAGTTTCCTACGAAATCTTTTCTTGAAGACATTATTCATACCTTCGCTCCTTTGGGTCGAGTGCATGTCGGCTGTAAATGAGACACGGTGTACCGCATCCCACTTTGCCCTCAAAGCATATAGGTTTGACATCCATGAGTTATCCTCAAGGTTGTATTTAGCCAACAATTCATTCCATTTTTTGCGTGAAGTAAATCTCTTCTCTGTCTTCATAGATACAACTTTTGAAATCTGCCTAGAACTTGTTACCTGATTTGTCCTCTGCCTCGTCCTCTGTTGCATTAACTATAGGACCAAGATGTTTGGCAGCATTTTGGCAAATATGAAACAAACATAGGCGGTGGGTTGTGTTTGGGAATACATGAGCAATTGCTGCTGTCATTGCCGCGTCTTGATCTATGAAAATTGTGCTTGGGTGCTTTCCAGACATTGCTGTTAGAAAGGTCTGAAATAGCCAAACAAACGATGGAATAGTCTCATCGAACATAAGTGCACACCCAAAAATTATCGTTTGCTTGTGATGGTTGGTGCCAAGAATCGGAGCAAAAGGCATTTCAAACTTATTTGTTTGAAATGTGGTGTCAACGGACACAGCATCACCAAAGCATTTGTAATCCATGATAGACTGACCATCTGCCAAAAGAAATTTGCTATATGACCAGTTTCCTTATCCACCTGAATTGCATAAAAAAATGTAGGGTCCTGGGCTTGTTTATTTCTCAGATATTCAGATAATGTTTGTGCATCATTGGCTGCTAAGTACTGTTTGCGCTCACGACCAATCTCATTATAGCAATCCATCTTAGAAAATGGTACTTTGTCTTCCCCTCCATAATGCTCCTTCATGAAATCATAAACTTGGGCCGGTTTCATTCCAGCCTGTCGTATCTGCCCAATTAATTTTCTATCTGCCTCTATAAGATTTCGTTGGGGCCTCAGCTTATGTGACTTATTTGGACTGGCAAGATAATGGTTGTGCTTAAGTACGACCTTTTGCACTGTCCATACATTCTCCTTGCTAATACTAAACTGAACACGAGCATCACAATCTTTCCTTGTAATATCCTTTTATGATGTCTCATTTTTTCGATGTCCTTGGCCACTACAAACTAGATGTTTCAGACATAAACTACCACCTTGGCGGTACCTTGTCTTGCTCTTTCTAATACTGAACCCAACCTGTCCAGCATAAATGTTGTACATCTCATAAGCCTTTTCCTCGGATTCAAAAGTCATTCCAACTCTTGGCGTGATCAAATGCCGTACATTTTTGTCAACCACCTCCTGTATAAATAATTAAAAGTTAAAGATGTACTATAACAAAAAATATATATATATATACTCTGTCAAGTTTGTTACTTTCATGTTTTTTTACCTCATTTGGTACTTCAATATCCTCTGATCCGGCATTGATCATTTGTTGTTCCTTTTCTCCACGATCGCAAGCAACATCATGATTCACAGAAGGATCATTTGATCTACATCAGGAAGTGATTATGAGGTCCAATAAGAAATAAGACCATGAGAGATCGATGTATACCTTTAAACTACCTGTAAAGAAAATTATAATAGGCTACATTGTATTGGAGCTTTTATCTGAATTTTATAATCATACTGTAAGGAATCTGGCTACATCAAACTGAAATGAAAATGACGATGAATGCAATCAGGAAGGGTCATATAAAAATGATGTTGTTCAGCTTACAATCTAGCTACTGCCTATCGGAACTGCCTTATTGCTGTTTTAGTGTAACGTGCCCTAAGGTAAAAGAAAAGGATAGAAGTATAGAACCATTACTATGTTTTATGATTAGCTGGGCAGTTTTGATTCGCAAGCTACAAAAAGATGGGTGGATAATGGACTCGAACTCTGAAATGCTGACCCTTAACGCAATCACGGGCCTGGCGATCCCTACCTGAAAATCGACGGCGATGAAGCAGCTGCCATGCCGCCTTTCTGTGCCCGCTCAGCGACCCCGCCAGAGACGTCCACGCCACCTCCGCCGACGGCGCTCGCCTCCGCCGTGCATATCGCTGCGACGTCGAACGGCTCCACGGGCTTGTCCCCGATGGCCATGGTCGACCCTCCAGCGCCTTCCCGAGGTGTCGTACGTCTCGTCCACGACGCCGTCGCAAGAACTGGCCGGGCGCAGGCGGCGGAGAAGACGTTTCGACGGAGTAGGAAACCCTAGACAGAAACAAGCCGAGCGGGCTCGCCAAACGGAGGCCGAGGAAGCGGACGCGGATAGAAGCTGAGTGGGCGGAGCCGAGTGATAGAAGCTGAGTGAGCGGACGTCGCGTGCGGAGCCGAGTGAGTCTGTTCTGCTGCGTGAGCCGAATCGCTCCGAGCGGAGCGGATGAGCCTCCAGACGCTGGCGTCGGATGGCCTTCCTGCGGCAGATCGCGCGGGGCCCGTGCGCCCCCGGCGCACTGTATTTTTTCCCCTCCAAACAGGACCTTATATGCTTATTACAAAAGAGAATTAAAAACGTTTTGTATTTACAGTTGATCAGTCACTCGCTGCCCGCCGCACTACGGACCAAAGAATCGTGAAGGCCACGATGGCCGAGAACAAATTTTGTATAAGAATCGTGGTAAAAAAAACGTTGTTGCTATTTTTTTTTCTTCTGCTACGAATCGTGAAGTGGAATTCACGACGCCATCGTGAACGTCGTCGACCGCCACCATCTCCTCCGCGCCGCCGCGCTTCGCCAGCGACGCCAGCACCGCAGCGGCGGCCTCCGCCTCGCCGACCGGCGCTGCGGAGGCGGCGCCGGCCTCCACGAGCCTCCCGACGTTCTCCCGCTCGGCGGCCAGGGACAAACAGCGCGTCCTTGTTGGTGCTGGAGAGGCCCTCCCGCGCGAGCTGCACGACGACGCTCGGCAGGCTTAGGGTGTTTTCATGTTTCAAATAAATTGCAACACATGGTGCTTCAAATTTGTTTACCAAGTGTACCATTTTTTTTAATAGTTGCAACACTAGTTTGTCAAAACATGTACGGGTACTTTGAAAATCTTTACTTTCATAAATTTTATTTTCCAACTGTACCATTTTTATTGAATAGTTGGGTCATATTATAAATTACTTACTTGTAATTTGTAGTACGAGAAATTAGCTAGGTGCGATGGAGTCGAGTTAGTTGACGCTGTCGCTTCCCATGCACAGCCGTTGCCTCGCAAAACGCTCCCGGCCGCTGGTGCGTACGAGACGGTGGCGCGGCCTCCTCGGCCCCGGCCGCTCCATCGAACCTGAACTAGCAGCTCCGCCCGCCGCGCGTATATTTACATGCTCGCATGCCAGCCGCGCATTCTATTTCGATCTCGCCGCCGGCCAGAAGCTTCGCTTCGTGATCGATCGAGATGGATGCCCGATCGGCCATGAGCTGCTACTGCGGCTCCCTCTTCGCCATCGTGGTCGTGCTCTTCCTCTCCGCCTCCCTCAGCACCGGCGCCGCCGACCTCAAGGCTTCGTGCGCCGCGACGCCGCACCCGGACGCGTGCGTGAGCGCCCTCCAGGCGGACCCCGGCGCCAAGTCCGCCGCCACCCCGCGGGACCTGGCGGAGGCCTCCATCCGCGCCGCCTCCAAGGTGGGCGGCGCCGCCGGCGACTACGCGCGGCGCGAGATGGACGTGGTGAAGGACAACGCCATGTGGCAGTGCCTGAACGAGTGCGCCGAGGACATCGAGGAGGCGCTCTCCCACCTCGACGACACCGAGGGCGACATCGACGACGCCAAGTTCAAGGAGGCCAAGCTCTTCCTCGACACCGCGGACCAGGACACCTGGGACTGCGACGACAGCTGCAAGGGCGCGCCCAACACACCCGCCAAGGCCACGCTGCTCGCCAAGAACAAGGACTTCGAGGCGCTCATGGCGGTCACCCTCGCGCTCATGAAGAGGGCGTCCGGCGGCGCCGACGCGCCGGGGCCGGCGCCGTCGCCGACGTCCAAGCCGTGACCGTGAGTGGGGCTTTTAATTATTTGCTACTATATATATAGTATTTGTTGTTATAGTCGTTATTAATTATATATATATGTTAAATTACTTAATTCGGGCGGGCGCGCCATATATGTATTAATATTCGTTGTAGCTAGCGTTGTGTCGATCAGTTTGATTAGCTTGTTGCAAAAATGATTTTTTGTCCTGACAGGTGATACCTAGATACTTGGTGTTTATCTAGTTTGTTGTGTAGCAAGTAAATGGTTATTAGAAATTAAAAAAAAGACATTAAGCTTCATGCATGCTTGATACTGTGTTTTTTTAAACATGTTTGATGGACGAACTTCGCTGGGCTGAATTGATCTGGGCTACTGTATCTCCATTTTTTTTATCTGGGCCTAGAGCCTGGCTATGGTTGGGCCGTTCTGCGTGATACTAGTAGAGTAGGGCTGGACGCTCGTGGTGGATACGGTGGTCCCATCCTCCGTACACGCATACGTATCGGTGTACTGTATCATGATATAGGAGCCGCGCAGGTCGGCGGTCGCAGTGGTGGGACGACTGGTAGGTATGGCGGCGTCGCCGTTGCAAGTTGCAGCCGCGTCTCGTGCTATCAGGCTGTGGGTGGGCCTCCGCCTGGACACGTTTGGATTGGACCAAGGGAAGGAAAGAGCATTGAACCTGCTGCAATTTAGACGCCTGCTATCTGGCGGCGGAGATTCGGAGGTTTGGGTAGCATTTCGTTTGTATTTGTAAAAAATTGTCCAAAAATTGATTAATTAGACTCAAAACGTTCGCCTTGCCGAGTACAACAAAACTGTGCAATTAGTTTTTGATTTCATCTACATTTATTACTCCACACATGTGTCGAAATTTTGATGTGATGAGAATCTTATTTTTGCACAGCGAACTTTGGGGGTGAAATTTGGGATGTAAACAAGGCCTCAATTACACATATCGCATGGTGCAAATTGTACGACATTGACGTGTTTTTTTTCTTTTATGCGTGCCTTGCAAATTGTTCGTCATTGACAAGGCGGCCACAACATTAAAATGCTCTATTTTGAAAAATCACAGGGTAGTTGTGGGAAAAATATTGGTAGTGTTTTTTTTTTGATAAGGAGCTGAGGGCCAATGGACTGGTCGATCAAGTGAGGTAAGCTTTTTCTTTTTGGTATATAAAGGATTTGCTTGCTTGGCCCAGCAATGTAGATGTGAGGACGGGGTTAATTGTATACCAAACGAGTTCATGATTGAGCCGTTGTAGCGGGGCTCAAATTGTGGCCATTTGCTACAAGTCCACGGATTTCGTGCAATGGGATGCATGGTGCTTCTCACTTATAGTCTATGTTGAAGTTTCGTTGCATTATATTGGGGAAAAAACGCGTAACGCATTTCTGATTGTAGCAGAGGAAGAAGAAACTTTCATAATGTCCTTTTACCTATGACTCGGCAAGTTAGATGTGACGGGTCAAAATTGAAATTGTCGAAATACCAGTACAGATATTCGCATGCACACTTATATGAATACATATGTAACCTCTATCTCTATAAGTATCACAGAGACAATTAGACCGATAAATCCGACCTTAACCTGCTTTTGAGGATATGCCGCTGACTACTAAAAGAAAACCACCGGTTAATTTCTACTACATTCGTTTCAAATTACTATTCATTGATGATTTTTTCGTCTTATTCAAAAAATTATGCAAATATTATTTATTTTATTTGTGACTTACTTTTGCACCACGTATACTTTAAATATGATTTATTTTTTCTTATATTTAGATAATTTTTTTAAATAAGACGAATGATCAAAGGTTGTACAAAAGAGTCAACAACGAAGGTTGTACAAAAGAGTCAACAACGAATAGTAATTTAGAAAGGAGGGAGTAAAATAAATCCATAAAAATGTGAACACAGATGCCAAATCGATAACTCAAACCTGAATAAGTACGCAGATTTACCAGAAAAAACCTAACCAGCTGAGCTATGTTGAGTTCACGAGAAACCAACATGTTAACCGTCGGTCTACCCATTCATATATAAATTAAATAAAAAACTAACAGCAACTAGAAATACTGCTATAACCAAACCATCAATACACACAACGAGAGCGATAAAAAAACGAGGCCACCGCAGCGGCTGGCAAACGAGAGCCACCTCACAGCATGAAGCAGCAGCTGAGAGAGAGGAAGACGTTCACATGGCGATATTTTGAGAGAGGACGAAACAATATCAGCAGACCCAGCAACTCCTACTACAAGTTTGGCTAAAAAAAACAAACGCGCTGGCAGTGTTGCACGGCAACGAATTGATCAGATCAAACGCATGGCAAAAAGGATGCGCGCGGCCCATGTGCGTGCAGACGAGAAAGAGGTAATTTCCGTGCGCTGCGGCCAAGTCGCCGCCGTGGTGTTGTGGTCAACGAGACCATTCCATGCTGGCTGGTTGCTTGCTTCGAACCGGCGCGACGCGCATACTGACAATTCGGATCAGACCGCCGATCCACACGTACCCACTTGGCCGGCCCCATTTGCTCTTGGCTGGCCCGGCTCCGGCTCCGGCTCCGGCTCCTCCTCCTCCCCTATATAAGAGCACCGCGCGGCCTCGCTCATTCCCTGCAACCCAAACGCAAACGCAAACGCAACACAAAGCGAGCGGAGGAAGCAAAAAGCTGCGACGATGTATCCGGCGAAGCCCAGCGACGACCCGGCCGGCATGGCGACCGGCATCCCCGTCGGCAGCCCTCGAGCCGCCGGGCCCAACCAGTGGTCCACCGGCCTCTGCGACTGCACCGACGACTGCGGCCTCTGTAAGCATGCTTGCGTTGCTGCTGCTACGTACATACTGTATCTGTTGGTCTCTCTCCGGCCGGCCGGCAACGAATAACCAACCAACCAATAATGGATGATATATGCAGGCTGCCTGACCTGGTGCTGCCCGTGCATCACGTTCGGCCGGATCGCGGAGATCGTGGACCGCGGCGCGACGTCGTGCGGCACGAGCGGGGCGCTCTACGCGCTGCTCGCCTACTTCACGGGGTGCCACTGGGTGTACTCGTGCACGTACCGCGCCAAGATGCGCGCCCAGTTCAACCTCCCCGACGAGCCCTGCTGCGACTGCTGCGTCCACTTCTGCTGCGAGCCATGCGCGCTCTGCCAGCAGTACAGGGAGCTCAAGGCCCGCGGATACGACCCCGTGCTCGGGTGGGACATGAACGCCCAGAGGGGCGCCGGCGCCGCGCCGGCCATGTACGCGCCGGCGGCACAGGGCATGGGACGCTAGGCTATACACTACTAGCTGACGACGACCAACCAACGAAGAGATGTCTTTGTGTACTTGGTTTCATCAATGGTTTCGAATAAAAAGAATTCTCTGCGCTGATTTGTGACTTTTTTTGCGACATAAATTCGTTCTTGGCCCGCCAAGCAACATCCGTACTGAATTCTGTCTCTGCGTTCTACTCTAACTCTGCTAGTCAGCGCTGGTGCTAACATGGATGTTTGTCAACGGGAGCTACGAGTACAACACATGACACATCGATATATCGATCAAAGAATCATCAACCGCCCATGCTCCGTCTGACCAAGTCAAATATGCTAGTAATCAAATGCGCACGCGATCTTCGATCATATCTCTACTGATTAGTATAGTCACACACGACTTGCACAGATATTGTAATCCTAGTTTTCCACACCTAAATGTTCAGGTACGTATATTCTCAGACAAACAACTAATAATGTTCTATGCCAGCTATCTTTTTTTATTAGGATGATATCATTTTGCACTGGTCATGCACGACTTTCACATATATTTTATTCCTAACTAATCTTCCTCACCTAAATGTTCAGGTAAGTATATTTGCGGACAAAACAAAAATAATGTTTGATGCCAGCCAGTATCATTTTTTAGTTATACCATATTTTGCTTTAGTCATGCATGACTTTCAAAGAAACAGCATTCATAATCTTCCATAAGCAAATGCTGAGATAAGTACATTTTCAGACAAAAAATGTGTTTGATGCCGGCTATCATCTTCTGATGATATCATTTTGCACAAAGTCATACACGACTTTTGTACGGCATTCCTGATCTCGCAGAGTTTGTTTTTTTTTCACTGCCATGTTGCTGCTCCATCTCCTCTTCCTTGCTGCCGTGGTCTAAGCCCCCCATCTTTTTCTGTTAAAAAAATAAAGCCCCCATCTTTTCCAACTTGGACGAGGTGTGCTCAACGAGACTTTTTCATTTAGCTAGCGTTACCGCAACCTCAACTTGGAGTGCCTGCATTGTGTGTTCATTCATGGGTTACAAGTTTGTGTTTACTTTCACTACATGTGTTACATCGATCGTGCAAATTTATGTTCAGTAGTCATCAAAAGATATATGTTTATGTCTAGTTGTTCACTACATGTGATTCATGGGTTACAACGTACACGTTTGTGTTTACTTGTCCACTACATAGGTTACATCGTGCCAATTTATGCTCAGTAGTCATCAAAAGATGTATGCTTTTTTTTATTCAGAAAGATGTATGCTTAGTTGTTCACTACATGTGTTACAACATACAATCAATACAAATTAATGTTCAATTGTTCACTAATCATCAGCATTCTTTTTTCCCCAAAAGAGGAATCTCTGTGTGCTTGTGTGACGGTGTCAGTCTGTCCGGTACGTCCTTGTACCCTTAAAAAACAGAGCAGTACAATGCAGAAACGGAGAGAATGTCCCCTAATATATCTTCTCCAGTTCGTTCTACTCCATCTGCCACCGCTCATGGCGTGCATGTGCATGGTCAGATGCACGTCGGCATCACCGGATCGGAAGGAAACGCCGCCCGGCCATGTCGCATGCAGGCAGAGCACGACCCGGTTCCTCTGCTGTCGCGCGGCCTGCCATGCGTCCATCGTCGGAAATGCCTCCCGACCACACCCGCCGACGGCGAACACCACGAGCCACTCGATCCCTGACTCATCCGTCACCGTTATAAATGATAGAAATGTACCTTCGGGTAGAGGGGCGCCGCAGAAGAACTTTAGGTGCATATTTCTTTTGTTTCTTTAACTTGTATTTCTCCTGCAATCAGGATGATTTAACTAAATCAATCCTCAACACTCTTCAAACATCAGGAGATCAAAGAAAATAAAGCTACCAAAATATTGTACTAACTTGTGAGAATACAGTTGTCTTTCCAAATGTCGAGCTATTCACTATCAAAGCTTCCACAATTGCGTCACCAGTTGCACCATCCCTATTTTGAAAAAATCAATTTGCAAAGAAATTTGGGTGTTAAATCATAGAGAACAGACAAAAAACCATATAGACTATAATAAGAATAAGTTGAATATGATCAAGACCTGACCTCTTCATTGCTTCTATGTCGTCACTAGATAAACTCTGGGCTGTATTATTATCGACTAGGGATCTATTGTCCCTGATTTCATCCTGCACTTGTCCATCGGGATCATCTTGCATGCTCTCATCTGGATAAATGAGTAATTTTTACATAAATCAAATAATGTAAAAGCATATGTTTGGTTGAATCTAGACAGTTAGAACCACTGCAGCATGGTGTTTATCTTTATGGGAAAAAACACAAAGTGATTGTCTGTAGGAATGAATATCAACACAGAGTAAGACCGGCACTACTTGGGACCCAGCGAAGGTTCAATAGCTGACTAAAACAATGACGAGCTTCTATATTTTTTAGTTCAATATTGAAAACTGAAAAGCTCTTCAAGTTAAAATTCTACCGATCCAAATTGAAAAGTTTAAAACTGCAATTGGCAATTCAAGTTGAGAATCCCACTAATTCGATTAGACAAGAGTTAACTAGTTCGCTAATCAGTCAACGTTTCGTCAGTCAGAATCCTTGAAACTTGAATTTCTTTTAGCTGAAATGTTTAAAACTGGTGAGTTGGCAGTCCAAGTTGAGAGTCTCACTGATTCAAGCCAACAAGTGTTAGCTAGTTCGTTATTTCGTGAGCTTTGGCTTGGTAGGGACTTCGAATCAGAATCCTTACCACGAGATGGGGCATCCGCGGCGGCGCAGGGGACGAGCCCGTCAGACCCGGGCGGTCGCCGTCGTTGATGTCGAGGAGGACGCTGGCTGCAGCCCTCCCACGCCTCCCGGCAAATCGCCGGCGACGGGTCCATTGGTGTGGCGAGGAGTGGGCTCGAACACCGGGTCCCTTTTAGCCCACTACGCGCCTTGTTCGCGGCCCAAAAGCCCACGAGACAAGAACACCCTCCTCCCTCCCTCTGCGCACCACGCCACCACCACGCTATTCCCTTCCCCATCTCTTTCCCCACCCGCCGAGCCCATCTCCGACCACCGCCGCCATGTCGTCCGCCGCCGCGCTCCTCCTCCGCGCCACCCCCGCCACGACGCACCCGCTCCTCCACCTGTCCGGCCCCAAATCCGTCTCCCTCCGCCTACACCCGTCTCGCCGCCGCCTGCCAGTCCCGCGCCTCTCCCTCACGCCCGCCACCGCCGGCAACAGCAACAGCTCCCCTCCCCCGCCGTCCCCTCCGGCCCCCTCGCCTGCGCCGGCGGCCCCGCCCTCCCTGCTCGCGAATTGGTCCCCGCCGCGCGCGATCTGGCGGGGGCTCTCGGCGCTCCTCCTCGCGGGCCAAGTCTTCCACCGCGTCCTCACGGGACGCGTCCACCGCCGCAACCTCCTGGCGCAGCTCCGCCGGGTGGGCCCCGGGAGCGCGGGGGTCGCGCTCCTCACCGCCGCCTTCGTCGGCATGGCCTTCACCATCCAGTTCGTGCGCGAGTTCACGCGCCTCGGCCTCCACCGATCCGTCGGCGGCGTCCTCGCGCTCGCGCTCGCGCGGGAGCTCTCGCCGGTCGTCACGGCCGTCGTCGCCGCCGGCCGCGTCGGCTCCGCGTTCGCCGCCGAGCTCGGCACGATGCAGGTGTCCGAGCAGACCGACACCCTCCGGGTCCTCGGCGCCAACCCCGTCGACTACCTCGTGGTCCCGCGCGTCCTCGCCTGCGTGCTTGCGCTGCCGGTGCTGACGCTGATCAGCTTCGCGCTCGGCCTCGCCTCCTCGGCATTCCTGGCCGACTCCGTCTTTGGCGTCAGCGTCAGCATCATTTTGGAGTCGGCGCGCAGGGCGCTGCGGCCATGGGACTTGATCAGCTCCTTGCTAAAATCTCAAGTGTTTGGTGCCATTATCGCGGTGGTGAGCTGTGCCTGGGGTGTCACCACCCATGGAGGTGCCAAGGGCGTCGGCGAGTCCACAACATCTGCAGTGGTCGTTTCTCTGGTTGGGGTCTTCATTGCAGACTTCGCTCTGTCGTGCCTGTTCTTCCAGGGTGCTGGTGATTCGCTCAAGTATGCAATGGGTTGAGGCAGGGTCGCTGCAGAGTAATTTTTTGCTTTGTAGGAGCGTAGCATAGTATTGTACATTAACAAGAATGGTGCAGAGTATTCAAATAGGCGAACATTGCAACATCAGGCAATCTCCAGGTGACATCCATCAATTCTTGTTCCTGATATCCAGGATAAGTTATTTGCTGTGTTCCGTTGTACCTTTGTTGAGCTTGTGCTGAACTGCTGATCAATTATTTGCCAGTGATTCATGTGTAACTTATTCATCGCGAACTATTGGTTAAGCCAGTGTAACACATGCTAATATTACAGTCTGTTAGCGGCAGCAATGTGACTACAGAGTGCTTGGGAGATCTGCTGCTTTCAGAAAATAAGTGAAATAATATTGTTGACCAATTGCAACATATAAGCCTGGAATTGCATAGGTTCATTTCTTTTAGTAATTCTAGGTGATCCAAATAATGAGGTTAGCTATGTTCTGAAAATTAACTATCTCTCAACTAAAATTTGGTCTATTGACCCTTCAAACTAAACTAGTGGGCTAATTTATGGTGACAAATGAGAAATGACCAAAGTACCCCCCTCCAAATCTCATCCTCTAGCACATTGCACAACATGTATAAGTAGCTTTTCTAAATACTCCAGCTAAGAATTGGCTATTGGAAAGAATGCAGTAGAGGTGTGGGTGATTAAGATGAATAGAATAAAGAAATTTCTTAAAGGATGGGGGCAAAGCCTGAAAGGGCACAATAAGAAATATACTAGAAGTCTCCAGGAGGAGCTGTTCAAAATTGAGAGAATTGAGGAAAATACTATGCTTTCAGGTGTTCTGTTAGAAAGAAAAAATGTTATACAAGCATAATTGTTAAAATTAATGGAGGATGAGGAACTTTACTGGCATAAAAGATCAAATAATAACTGGTTGCTTAAGGGGGACAACAATACAGACTACTTTCACAGAATTGCAAATGGAAGGAAAAGAAAGAATTCCATTTTTAATTTACACCATTGAGGATTCTATCATTGAAGGGGATGATAATATTGTTAACCATGCCACAGAGTATTATAAGAGCTTATTTGGACCCTCGGGTAGTCCAAGTATACATATGGATGCCCTCTTATGGAATTCTACTGAGAAAGTCAGTACGGCGGAAAATGAACTGCTTACTAAAAAATTTACAGAGGAGGAAATAAGAAAGGCTGTGTATGACATGGAGATAAATACTGCTCCAGGTCCTGATCATATACCAGTTGAATTTTACCAGGTCTGTTGGAAGGTAATTAAACATGATGTGGTAAATATGTTTGTAGAATTTGAAGAACAGAGTTTGGACATTGGAAGGCTAAACTATGGGGTAATCACTCTGATACCCAAAATAAAAGAAGCTAATAAAATTCAGCAATAGGCCGATTTGCCTTCTAAATGTGATTTACAAAATCTTTACTAAAGTTTTAATGATAAGACTGGAACCTGTTATGGGGAAAATAATCAATAAATGCCAAAATGCTTTTATTAAAGGCCGCAACATCATGGATGGTATTATGAGTTTGCATGAGATATTGCATGATACTAGAAAAAGAAGTAAAGATTATATTATTCTAAAACTTGATTTTGAAAAAGCTTATGATAAAATCAGCTGGGACTTTCTATTTGAATGTCTCGGGCAGAGGGGTTTTGGTGAAAAATGGTGCTACTGGATCAAAGTAGTGACAGGTGGGACTTTAAGTGTTATGCAAGGGGATCCTTTATCTCCATTCCTGTTTAATATTGCGGTTGATACACTAGCAAAAATGTTCAAGGTGGCTCAAAATAACCAGCTGAGTAAAGGTCTTATCCCAGATTTAATCCCATATGGCATTGCCATCCTGCAATATGCTGATGACACAATTTTGTGTCTGGAAGACGATATAGAATCGGCAAGAAATACGAAACTCATTTTATACATGTTTGAACAAATGTCAGGTTTAAAGATTAATTTTAATAAAAGTGAAGTGGTGATGGTGAGTCAGGAAAATCAAAAGTCGTTAATGCACTCAAATATGTTCAATTGTGCTATTGGGAAGTGGCCGATAAAATATTTGGGAGTACCTGTATCTGGCTCTAGGCTTCATGTGATGGATTGGCTCCCCTTAGATGAGAAAATTCTTAAGAGACTGGATGGCTGGCGAGGAAGTGCATTATCTTATGGTGGGAGATTAACTTTGATTAATTCGTGTTTGAGCAACATTCCCACTTATTGCATGTCTATGTATTTGCTCCATAAAACTATTGTCAAGAAAATTGATAAATCCAGGAAAAGATTTTTTTGGCAAGGAGGAGGGAATAAGAAGAAATATCATCAAGTGAAATGGTGTAAAATCTGCCTTCCAAAGAAAAAAGGGGGATTGGGAATAAAAGATCTGAGAAAAATGAACTTAAGTTTGCTAAGAAAGTGGTGGTGGAAATTGGAAAAAGGAGAAGGTCTTTGGCAAGAAATTGTTAAGAACAAATATCTTAATCAAACCTGTGTGAGAATTGAAATGGAAGAATTCAAATTCCCCTGTGTGGAATGATTTGTTGAAAGTAAAGGACTTTTATTTGCAAGGAAGAATACTGATTGTTGGGAATGGGAAACACACTGACTTCTGAAGAGATATTTGGTGTGGATCTGTCTCTTTAAAAGATAAATTCCCTAAGCTCTTTGAAATTTGTAATGAACAGCAGTGGACAGTAGCTGAAGCAGCTCATCATAGATGGTGCCTTAGTTTTAGGAGGTGGTTAGGAGAACATTTACAAGTCCAATTAAGGCAGCTGAGAGATATGTTAAGTGCATGTGCCTTATCAAATGAGGATGATTTTCCAAAATGGTTGTGGGGAAAATCTGGCTATTTTTCGGTGAAATCTATGTATGAGCATTTGTGTAGAAATGAGATCACTACAACTAATAAAAGAATCTGGAGAGTCAAGATTCCTTTGAAGATTAAAATTTTTATGTGGTTAGTAGAGCAAAATGCAATTTTAACCAAGGATAATCTTCGGAAGAAAAATTGGCACGGTGACAAGAAATGTGTTTTTTGTTCCGAGGATGAGACTATCAAGCATTTATTCTTTGAGTGTTCTATGGCCAAATACCTTTGGAGTTTAGTAGCTTGGACAATTGGTTCTAATTGCAGGCCAAATTCTATTGAACAGTTTTGGACTTGGATTAAATTTTGCATCCCTCAAAGGAAAAACATTCATATGGCTGGTTTGGCTGCAATAGTGTGGGCTATCTGGAAGTCTCGGAACAATGTTTGTTTTGAAAACAAAGTAATTAGATCACCAACTGAGATCCTTTTCCTGGCATGCTCTTTTTTATCTTATTGGGCAGGTCTGCAGAAGGAAGCTGATAAGGGAGCTACGGAGGAGGGAGCAGCAATGCTCAAGGCTGCTGCTCTTCATTTCCACCCTCATGAAGCTGGACAAGATAATACTGGGATGGTTTTGCTCCAATGAAGCAAGATATGCAGACAATGAATCGATTGATGCTTCATCAAAGATAGACAGAAAGTTAGTTTCGTGAAATGCTTTTGCTGATTGTAAATATGGAGGGTGCTCTCTGATGGGCAAATCGGAAGTCTGGGTTCTGGTTCTACTTTTTCTAGTAGTTGGTGTTATGTGGTTGGTTTGTTCTGGTTAAGCAACCTAGTTGTTACCCTTGGTGTAGCAGCTGGGTTAGCTGATGTCGCTAGGCTGGATGTTTGGGGAGTATCTCAGACAATCTGTGACTCAAAAACAGTTGTAATTTCGTTGCCTAACCGGGAATGAAATTCGGGTATGCCCGCTGTGGAAAAAAAAGAATTGGCTATTGGATCCAAAACACGATATGACTCATTTTAGCCAGCTAAAATTTAAGATGGTGTTTGGTTGGCACACCGGTAACGGTAATGGTATTTAAATTAGATTACAGGGTATTTGACGGAGGAATCACGGTTTACATGCTTTGTTTGGTATGACGTTGGTAACAGTATTGAAATGAAGAAATCGAGTCCAGGAGCGGTCATCAGTGGAGTTTTCGCTCAGGGAGCGTGGAGGCGCAGTTGAGTCCAGAAGCAGCGTCGCTGGTATCACAGCATCGCGAAGCGATTACAGCCACGAAGGAGAGGGATCACTTTTGAATATGACGGTATCCGATTACATAGTAATCGATTCCACTCCAAGTTGAACCAAACGGCTACAACAGTATTGGTTAACGCTCTGTAATGCGTTTACGTTACACGTACCGAACCAAACGCTATCTAAATGTAAAGTTTTAGACTAAATTTTAGTTTTAACCCATCCAATATACCCTAAATATGCTCAGTAGTCTAGTTAATCAATGTGCTTAATGGTTGCCTAAAAACATTCATGGCTTATAGCACATAAACTTGCAACTGTTCTTGCTTGGTTCAGGGAAAACGACTGCTTTAGCTGGTGGGTAGCAAAGCAATGCACACAAGAGTTAAGGGCTGAACGCTACTGGCAACTAATCTGAGAGAGAAAGAGAGAGGAATTACAAAACCGGTTTTGAAAATTTGAAATCGGAAAGAAAACAACGTCCGGTTTAGTTTGTACACGCTACAGCCCAGTATGAGCGCGTGGCGCGTACACAAACAATCTGGCAACTATAGGCAGGTAGGCAGCACTGAGTATAGCATAGTACACCAAAATTTCCGATCTGGGCTGAGCAGCCGTGCATGAGCCAGCGCAGCCAATCAACCCCCTGTCCTCCCAACCGCCTTCAGTTCAGGCTTCAGGATCCGAGCTGGTCCTGTTTCAGATTCGCCTTCATCATTATTTCGTCGTCTTCTTTTCTTGAAAGTTATTTCGTCGTCTTCTGAGTTATTCCCAGCGCTCTGCTTCTGCTGGTTCGATCGATCGTCGTCTTTCTCCAGGACTCCCAACATGTTCGATCGTCTCCCACTTACAACCACATGTACTGTACTGCACTCTTCTTAATTATCCAAGTCAAATTGGATTCCAAATTCCACTATGTAAAAAAAAGATTTCCATCACGTTAAAATATCGGCATATGCATGGAGTACTAAATGTAGATGAAATCAAAAACTAATTGCATTGTTTTGTTGTACTTTACAAGACGAATATTTTGAGCCTAAAATGCTACCGTGACGAATTAATAGTAAAATGTCAAGTTTGACGTACCAAATTTTGAAACTAAGCCAGGCCTAATTAAGATGAATGGTACGGTACGGACCTCCATGACGTGATGGCGAAGTGAATCCACCCGTGACCGTGTCCGTGCTGCATGCTGACAAGTGAGAGTCCCGATCAACTGAACCCAACTGCCGGCGGTGATGCTCATGCCTCGCCCATAACATCCACGTGTTGCAACCCGTCGCGCCACTGACCCGTGCCCACACACACTTTCGTTTGCCCATTTGTTCACACGATTCCCTCCCCCTCTCGGTTTCTTCCTCCTGCTGCCAAACAAAAGCCAGGACGCAACGCTAGCCTCCAGCTCCGGCCACCATAGATAGCACAACACCAAGAGGCGCCTTGAGAGGTCGAGAAGCCAGCGACAGAGAGCGAGCTGTGTTTTATTGTTAGTTAGGATAATGGAGGACGCGGCGGCGGCGGCGGCGATCAGGCACCGGACGGTGGAGGCGAACGGCATCTCGGTGCACGTGGCGGAGGCTGGCGGCGGCGAGGGGGCGCCGGCGGTGGTGTTCCTGCACGGGTTCCCGGAGCTGTGGTACTCGTGGCGGCACCAGATGGAGCACCTGGCGGCGCGGGGCTTCCGGTGCGTGGCGCCCGACCTCCGGGGCTACGGCGCCACCGCCGCGCCGCCCGACGCCGCCGCCTACTCCGCCTTCCACGTCGTCGGCGACGTCGTCGCCCTCCTCGACGCGCTCGGCCTCGACAAGGTACCTGTTCACATCGATCATCATATCGCTACCTTTTTCTTTCTTGTCCGGCCTTTTCGCGCTTGAGTACGCGTGGTGTGGACTCCATCACTATTCACTATCTCAACCTGTCTCTCTCTCTCTCGATTATCTTCATGCTTGCGGGGTGCTTTGTGTTCCTTCAATTCTCACAAATTTCTAATCCGAAACTGGTGACGTATGTGTCAAACAAAAGAAAAAAAAACGAAATCAAGTTGAAAAGGCGAGCCGGGGCTAGATGGGACGTGAAGCGAAAGATTTTTTTTTTGACAGAAAAAGCGAAAGATTCGTTTTTGTTCTCCATGCCGTCCAAAATATGTACAGTCGTCAACATATGATGTGCGTGGGTTAGCTCACCGTTTATTAATTTGCTAACCTACCAGCTCCTATAAAAATACTACACATCATAAAATATGGCGTCCTCCAGACTAACGCTACGGCTGCTAGCTGTGGCGTGCATTCAGATTAGCTTATCATATACGGAGTAGTAGGCGATCAAACTAATGTGACACGCATAGTTATCAATATCCATGGTTGCTCTCAACTTCAAAGCAATAGAATGATAGAAATATACAAATAATACGTTTCATCAATTAATTCTCTGAAAGTCTGAAATCTTTTTTCCCTCTAGGGCCGTACGTGGAAAAATGATAAAATACAGTAGTAACTCTACTAGTACTACGTACCACACTAGGATGCAGGCATTGAAACTGCATGTGCAGAGGATAAAGAAAAAAGAGAAGCTGAGGCCTTGTTTAGATGTTAAATTTGGGAGGTCGAATTTGAGAGTTTGACGTCACTTCGTAATCATTACTTCACTGCAGCATTTCGTTTGTATTTGTGAAAATTGTTCAAAAATTGATTAATTAGGCTCAAAATGTTCGTCTCACAGAGCACAACAAAACTGTATAATTAGTTTTTGATTTCATCTACATTTAGTACTCCATGCATGTTATAATATTTTGATGTGACGGTGAATCTTCTTAAATTTGGGAGTTGCTTTTGGGATTAAACAAGGCTTGACTTGGCTGTTGCACTGTGATTGAGAGGTGTTCGTGGTGGGTCACGACTGGGGCGCCATCATCGCGTGGTACCTGTGCCTGTTCCGGCCGGACCGGGTGACGGCGCTGGTCAACACCAGCGTCGCCTTCATGCGCCCCATCTTCCTCCGCGCCGGCGCCGGCGCCGTCAAGCCCACCGACTTCTTCAACCGCACCTACGGGCCCACCTACTACATCTGCCGCTTCCAGGTAGGCCCCACTTCCCGTTGATCGATCTGTACCTGCCGCTACCACTGCTCTGCATTCTGCAATTAGCGTACGTACACACCGCATTTCCACCACCGTATGTATCGTACTAGTAGATCACTTCTGTAGATTGTGTACGGTGATTTTTCTGGAATTTCTGCCTGCATTTCTACGGCACGTACTACAGTATCACTTGGTGTATGGTAAATTTTTGGCATTTAATTTGCCGGATCGATCTGATCGGATCCTGCTGCTGTCTATACCACGTCTCTGTTTCAAATTACTATTCGTTGCTGACTTTTTCGTTTAACGTTTGATCGTTCGACTTATTTAAAAAAATTTACAAGTATCATTTATTTTATATGTGACTTGTTTTATAATCGTATATACTTCAAGTATAATTTATTAGTTTATATATTTGGACAAAATTTTTAAATAAGATGAATGGTAAAAAATTATAAAAAAAGTGAACAATGAATAGTAATTTGGAACGGATGCAGTAAATTATTCTTCACAGCATGGTGACACCGCATCGCCGCGTGATACCGGCCGGCCAGTCTCACCTTCCTTCCCTAACGTACCATACACGTCGCAGATATATTTCCACTCTTTCCTTATTCCACAGTGGCGGGTAGTATATATATAGTTGTATGTAATTTTGGAAATCAACTAGCAATCAATTTGTTCGATCAATCAGGATCCGCATGCATGCTACCTTCCGTTAAAAAAACAGAAACTGAAGATCTACTTGAGCCAATTACTAAGTAATAATGCAAAAGTGGTTCTACAAAAATACGAGTGTTGTTGATTTAATCCATAAATTATTTGGCACGTGTTTGTATTTTATTAGCTACCATTTTAGGCCTTTTAACTCCCTATTCAACCACTACCAATGTTGTTGTCATTTTATTAATGAAAAGTTAGGGAGGATATATGCTTCTATGGAAGCAAAAACGAGCTAGCGATCGTGTAGACTATAGACGTTTATTGGCCAATTATGTCACTATCATAGCGAGCATACACGTTCCTCAAACTGTATGTCGATCGAGGGCTCGAGGCCCGTTTCTTTATAAACCAAAGTAGCCTCTCTGATCACGTAAACTCAAATATCGACCCTTCTATCATAATAGTGTACATTAATTATTCCAGATATATTATTGGATTATAGGAGCATTCTAGATTTCCAAATAAAAGAGTGATATCAAAACCTTTGATATATATAGGAGCACTCCAAACTTCAATGAAATAAAACCTTTGGATAGGTTACCAAAACCTTTGGATATATATAGGAGCACTCCAAACTTCAATGAAATAAAAAAAAGACCATATCGCTCGCATGATCTGTGATAAGCAAACTTTGATACTAACATATTCCATTCAATTCATACCAAAATTCTTTGCCACTGAACCAGCAGGGTAGTGAAAATGAACCCCGCAGGTCTGCACACAGACTCTTTCATGGCTGGCACAAGTGCACAACCATAACACACACACACACACGACAGAAAATATATGAAGACACGTTCCTAACACATAACACGATATATAGTAGCATGATACCAAAAAGCTTTAGAAACTACAGTAATTAACAGCAGATCCAGTACGTGAGCACGACAAAAAAAAAATCAATCGCTCCAACCATACGCCGCCGCTGGTGTTGGTTGATCGATCGGCCGGCCGGCGATCACTGGACGGAGCAGCAGCCGTTGGGGTTCTCGTCGTTGAGCCACACCGGCGCGTCGTTGGGCATGTACTGGGGCCGCGCGTGCAGCAGCTCGCTGGGCACGTACTGGAGCAGGTGCTGCGGCGGCGCGGTGGAGGGCACCCAGCTGACGGCGGGGGCGACGCCGTAGTACGGCGGGTAGGCCGGCATCGGCGGCGGCGGCGCCTGGGCGTAGGGCGCGGGCGGGGCGAGGTGCATCATCCCGCTGTAGTGCGGGAGCGGGTACCCCGGCGGCGGCAGGGCGTACTGCGGCGGCGGCGGCGGCTGCTCGTCGGCGCCGTCGCTGACGACGGTGACGGGGCTCTTGATCCTCCTCTGGATCTTCCACCTGAGCAGCGACGCGTCGAGGGACGTGCCGGCGACGACCACCAGCCCCGTGTCCACCGACACCCACACCTCCTCCACACCTGCATGCAAGCACGGCGAGAAAGATATATATATGTATATATACATATACCGTGTTAGATCGATGGAGCAAGATGTATATATATACATATATGCATCGACGACGTACCGAAGAGATTCTTGAGGACCTTTCGGATCTTGCCGGCGCAGCCGTAGCAGTGGACGTCCATGGAGAGGATCACCGGCGCCATCGCGGGCTGGCTCTGCAGACGCCGGTGACTCGGTGTGCCGTGCGGGGCTGACGCGAGAGTTAAGCAAAGCGCTTCTAGTTGTTGGGCTTTGATATGAGCGACGGCTTATATAGAGTTATTAGGAGGGGAGCAAAACAGGCAGGGTGCAGGGGCATTTGATTCTTGTCGGGCAGCTCGGTAGCAACGCTGCTATTGATCTCTCTTTACCATGCAAACAAATTCAGAATTTCCATGTTTCAGGCTGGATATGGATTTGGCGGCGTAATAATAAGCTTCCAAATTTGTCATACACGCTGCCGTCTTCACAGCCTTGCATGATGATCTGATACGTGCGCGCGACGTACCATATACGGAGTATGTTATTATTATTATGATCGTATATGGATAATTTTGTGATTTCATAATTAAAATGGGTGCAGGAGCCAGGGGTTGCAGAGAAGGAGTTCTCTCCTGCCAACGCGCGGCTCATCATCAGGCGGATCCTGTGCAACCGTTACACCTCCAAGGCGGCCGGCGGCGACAAGCCGGAGCCGACCGACGTCGAGCCTCTGCCGCCATGGCTGACGGAGGCCGAAGTGGACCACTTCGCCTCGGAGTTCGAGCGGACAGGGTTCACCGGCGCCATCAACTACTACCGCAACATGGACCGGAACTGGGAGCTGGCGGCGCCATGGGCGGACGCCAAGGTGCAGGTGCCGACCAGGTTCATCGTCGGCGACGGTGACCTCACCTACCACTACCCGGGCATCCAGGACTACATCCACAAGGGAGGCTTCAAGGCCGACGTGCCGCTGCTGCAGGATGTCGTCGTCATCCCCGGCGCCGGCCACTTCATCCAGCAGGAGAAGGCCGAAGAGGTCAGTAAGCACATCTACGACTTCATCTCCAAGTTCTGATGAAGTATCAGCTATATATTCAGCTCGCCTGCATACTGAAATTATATGAAACTGTTGATGATGCCTAGACATCATACGCGATGCAGCTATATGTAATTGTGCTGTGTTTCGAATTAAGCCAGGATGCATATGTCTGTTCATTTGGTTGTTAATAACATCAATAACACGATGCGGATCAGGTTTTTGGCCTTGCGCTAAATACCAGTTGGTGTTTCTCATTACCTCCAGAACACATGCTTTGAGTTTGTATCCTCCTGGTTTGCATGGAGAATTACATCCGCGTGCTTGACATAATTTCAAATTTGTGTTGCTGGCTGTTAGTAACCGATTGCACTGTTTATTCGTAAAGAAATTTTATTGTTTTCGCTATTGCAGCAAAACTTCCATGGATCGGTGTTTGTATGTCTTCTATATGTGTTGTAGTTTCCTGAAAAATCTGTCTTTTTAGCTGAAACAGTAGAGGAATTACCTGTCAACTCTTTCTTTCGATTCACAAAGAAAGAATAAACGGCAAGAAATTTGCCAAAGTGGAATTCTTTGGTTCTTGGTTGCTAAAAATACTCTTGAAATTATGACCATAACCTTTCTGCAAATTTGCAATTATGCTTATATTATATGAAACTTGCTATGAAATGCATGGTACATGCTGGAGTTGCTCGTGAACACAAATATCACAGAAGAAAGTAACTCGCAATTTTCCCCCCAAAACTCTTGTGAAAAAACATAAATGAATCCCCTTAAAACACAAACTCGTTTCAAATTACTTCTCCATATTAGATCATGCGTTCTTACAATCATGGACTGCAATTTACAAGCAAGCTAGCAAAGAATTGTGTTACAACTGTCAGAAACAAACAATAATCCACATCTACACTACCTTATCGCCCTGAGCTACATTCGCTGCATCAAGGTATATGCATGTCCAGATACGTCACGGCAGCTGGTGAACTTGTTCTCCAGGCATGCAGGCCGAATCAAAACGCACAGAGTGCAGCAGGCGTCATCCATGGAAGTATTGGGCTTGGCGTGCTGCTGCAGTGCTGCAGTGGTCGGGCGCTGAAGAACCCATCAACTCCTCGAGGCTGAACATGATCACGGCGTCGTCTCCTGACGGCGTCTCGACGCGTTCCTCCCGCCGAGCAGCGCATGGCGGCACGCCGGCACGGCGGCGGCGCCCGGCTCATCTTCTCCGAACAGGTACTCCACAGGGTCGAATCCGGCAGGCAGCTGCAGGGTCATCTCATCTTCATCAGCCTCCAAGAACTCCCTCAGCATCGTCAACTCGTCGGCATCGCTGGGGCCTTGTGGGATCTTCAGATCACCTCCGTGCATCTGCTCTGTCCATTGGCACGCCGCGTCGTCGCCAGACAGTTCGCTGCACCCGATCTGTTCGGACAAAATTGCGCACAACAATGCAAGTGATTATCACTGATAGTACTACTACTACTACCTGCTATCTGAAGCGATAAACTGCTGCGTTTATCAGCACGTGTATAAACACAAAAGCAAGTCGTGCAAATCGATCTAACGGGCCTGGCAGGCCCGGTTTGAGTCTGGCCCAACCCACCATTTGGGCCCATGTGGAAAAAGGACGGCGTAGCATGTCAAGTCAGAATAGACAACTGGTACTATCTCGATCACACCCACACTGTCCCAGTCAACAGCAGCGGCAGAGCAGCGGCGCGGCGACACCCATGGCGGCGGTGAGGCACCGGCAGGTGGAGGCCAACGGGATCTCGATGCACGTCGCGGAGGACGGCCCGGCGGGCGCGCCCGCGGTGCTCTTCGTGCACGGCTTCCCGGAGCTGTGGTACTCGTGGCGCCATCAGATGGGCTACCTCGCCGCGCGGGGCTACCGCTGCGTCGCGCC
This sequence comes from Echinochloa phyllopogon, assembly GCA_033239725.1. NCBI lineage: Eukaryota > Viridiplantae > Streptophyta > Magnoliopsida > Poales > Poaceae > Echinochloa > Echinochloa phyllopogon. Next base: position 1,428,067 of record BTCW01000018.1, read on the forward strand.
CGACCTCCGGGGCTACGGCGGCACCACCGCGCCGCCGGAGCCGTCCTCCTACACCGTCTTCCACATCGTCGGCGACCTCATCGCGCTCCTCGACGCCCTCGAGCTCCCTCAGGTGCGCGTTCCCCCCCAATCGAATTCCCCTCCAAACTTCGCGGAAACTACTTTGTCCGTGGGCATATGGCATGCGGAGATTCATGTGCTGGTTTTGCGGGCGCAGGTGTTCGTGGTGGGGCACGACTGGGGCGCCATCGTGTCGTGGAACCTGTGCCTGCTGCGCCCGGATCGGGTGCGCGCGCTCGTTAACCTCAGCGTTGCCTTCATGCCCAGGCGCCCAGGCGTCAAGCCCGTCGAGTACTTCCGCGCCGCATACGGCGACGACTACTACGTCTGCCGATTCCAGGTGAGCAATTGCTCTTCCTATCACCTTATGGATGTCTCGCTGCCACGTTGCTTCTGCAAATGTTTGGCATCAACAGGTTGATTGGCAATTTGTTCGAATTGGAGCATATATTTGAACATGATTAGCATTCGTGCGTTTTTTTTGTATGTTCCTTATGTTTCCACTGATGTGGGATCAGATGACATTGCAGTACCATTTCTTATTGTAATTATGATATGACGAATCTGCCATATGGTTTGTTTACAGAAGGGGGGAAAGATATGATATCCCTCAGTTGTGATCCGAATGCACATGCCACTGTCAAGTTCAGCCGGCCCCATTGTGCGGATTTATTGAATCTGATACAGACTATATGTGATGCTCCAAAGAGTCCAAGCCTGACCCCAAAGTGGTGTTCTCATGTGTGTTCATCTTGATGCATTAATGGTATAGATAAGCACCCATGGAAATGACTATGCACAAATTCTGGGTTAGTGCGTTGAAGTTTCCCATCAATCGATCTTCCAAAGGTGTACTCTAGTATGTTTTCGCAAAAAAAGAAGGGTGTCACTTGGGATTCTATCTGTTTTTGAACTTGCAAATTTTGAACCTAAAGAGTCAGATGAGTGATTTAATTTTTTTTTTAAAGTCAGACAAGTGATGCTGATTTTGAAAGCTAACCTTTTAAGCGTCACATTTATTGGCAGGAACCTGGAGTTGAAGTAGAATTCGGTGCTTTTGACTTGAAGAGTTTCTTCAGATTGGCATTGACTGTTCAAACCACAGGTTCTTCTGCTATGAACCTTCGAAAAATGCAGGCATACAAAAATGAAATAAAACTCCCTTCTTGGCTCTCCGAAGAAGATGTCAGTTACCTTGCAAGTGTGTATGCAAAAACTGGATTTGCTGGTGGAGTAAATTACTACCGCTGCTTAGACCTGTAAGTTCGCAACTAATTTGAATCTTATAAGCATGCAAATCATGATCTCCTGAATTCATATGTCACAGTTTTCTAAAACCTCTCTGCACATTGCAGACACCAAACTTCTAAACCATATGTTTATCACCCGTTTCCACTTTTTCATGCAGTAGTTAGATGCAGTGTAGAGCTTTAGATTGCAACATGTTGATATCAACAGTAATACTATTGTCTCAAATATTATGCCTTAAGTTATATGGTGCAAAAACTAGAATATAAATCAGAAACAGAGACATGTATGACTGCCATTTCATTTCAATTCACCTTGCGGGTCCGATGTGTTTTACACTTTTACTCTTTATGTAACCCATTGCTTTGTATCAATCATTCTCCTTCCCTATCATCCTGCTCCTGTCATAGTGCAGTCTTCAATAATATAAGAATCACCACATTCTCGTGTCTCCAAAATGGTGCTGTTAATTGTTTGAGCGGTAGGATCTCACAACCAACATGAACCATGGTGTAATATGAAATTGTAGTAAGTTGCTGGAAATCTACATCAATGTTTGCCTTTTTCTTTCTAAATTAGAATTTGAATTGTTTTTCCACAGAAATGAAATTTTTATTTGACATATTAGTCATAAAGCAAGTCATGTTAGAACTATTTGGTCTACTAGAGTAATTTCAACTACTTTGACACCGTTCATCATCACAATCTTACATTATCATAGACTGGAGAATTGCATCATGCATCATTACCTGCGCACTGCATCATGCATGTACAAGAGAGTAATTATGTCACATGTGTCCACAGGAACTGGGAACTGATGGCGCCATGGACAGGAGCAAAGGTACAAGTGCCAACTAAGTTCATCGTTGGGGACGGCGACCTGGCATACCATCACCCTGGAGTGAAGAACTACATCCACAAGGGCGGGCTCAAGATGGACGTGCCAATGCTTGAGGAAGTGGTGGTTATCAAGGGCGCTGGGCACTTCGTCCAGCAGGAACGAGCACAGGAAATCAGCGAACACATCTATGACTACATCAAGAAGTTCAGAACAGGTGTTTCGACACTGAAAGCTTCGAAACTGTGAGGTTGATGGCTTCTGTACAGAACTCAAATCATCTGGGAACTTTTGTAGTGCTGCGGACTACTTACACATGGACCATAGGCATGACATGAAGGTGTTGCATTTGAGAAGGATGTTGAGGGAAGGTGTTTATCCATCTGTAACATTTTGTAATATTTCATCTATCGTTTAAGAAAGTGGAAATTGTTTTGTAACACAGCATTTCTCATGCACGCAGAGCACTGTAATTTGTCCAGTGCAGCAGACACTACAAAACTCAGAATGTGGGACCAGTTGATTCCCATATGTGTACCATGCTTATAAATGGGGTGAATATAACAAAAAAAACTAACCCAAGCTGTGGATTCATTGTGTAATCGGACCATTCTCTCTACTTATTAATACAATAACATGTAGTTCTCCTGTATATTTGAAGAAAAAAAATCAGGCACAACAAAAATTGCCTAACTGATGGACTCTGACCCTTCCAATCTTTCATCGTCGATCATGCGTCTGGCAACACCATCACGGTTAATCATCCCGAATAGTGCTGAAATTTCTCACATTTCCGTTGCCTTTTTAGTTCCCATCCACGACCGACAAGTTGAAATGTACAGCAGTTTGGAACAGCAGGATCGGAGCAGAGGACAGACCACGAAAAGCAGGAGCTGCCGGGCTCTTTTTTGCAGCAACGCGTTGCCGGGAAACCCGGCCGGCGGCAAAGGTAAATGCGGGCGGAGAGGGCGAGCGAGCGACCGCCTCCGGCAAGACCAGACGGCGCGACCCCGGGTGTCCCGTTAGCCGGTTGGATCGGACGCGTGCGGCCGAGATTGGCGCGGAAAATTACAAAGCGACGCCCTTGTGGTCGTCCGTCTTCCTCCGTGCGGTTGGGCTCCACCAGCGTCAGCTTCTGGTCCGGTCCGTGCCATCAGCGTCGTGCCCTGGACCGCACATTTTTGTATTTTAGCGCTTTTTTTAAAAAGAATCTCACGATTATACCTCTAGAAGAACGAACGAATTACGATTTTAGACATCGGCGCCACGCATATCAAGACGCTGGTGTCCGCTGCAGTTTTCTTAATCACAGCAGTGCAGAATTAAAAAAAAAAGGGGGGATCTGTCTACGGAAACGTCAGGGCACATTTGAGTGGAAAAGTTTCTTTATTGCAGAAAGTTTAAGCATTTTTTTATTTTAAAATATAAAAAGTTTAAGCTTTTTACAGCTCCATCGACAGGGAGAAAAGATACAAGAAGGAACAAGTTGACAGATTCATAGACCGTTTCCCAGGCCTAACATGGTCACAGAAACAACAAGGCTCAAGAACGATCTGCGGTTGCTCCAGGAAATCCATTGTCAAGGAGGACGGCGCTATGTATTCACCTGATGACCTGAAGACAGCACGAGTCATAATCACAAATACACATAATATGCAACTGTACAGAGTTTGATGGCTCGACGAAAGTAACAAGGCAGGCGCCGAATCCCTGCTAGGCTTACTATTGAAATTGTTGAGACCATTTATTTTTCGTCAGGGCAACAATAGTTCATATATTTCCATGTTTTAACTTAGTATATAGTTCATATATTTCAGGTTTTCATGGTTACCTATATATATATATATGTGAGCATATGGAATAGGATAACTTTAGCTTTGGCACAGTTTGACACATAAGCCTTATACATACACAGCACCTGACCTCCTAGGTCAAACACATGAATATGATCCTTTATGATCATAATGGCCTTGCTACAGTGGGACAAGAATTGTGTGCCCGAGATCAATTATCTGATAATATTTTGTCACACCAAGAATTAAAGCATGCAGCCTCACTATGCTATGTCATTGTATTAGAAGAAAATCAAGTCCTGCTGATATGCTCCCAATAAATGTCGCTTACCATTACTCTCTTGCTAATTGCATCAGGCAGAAAATGACCGACTGCGCCTCTGAACATCAAACTCGACATCAATGAGGTCAGTTATACCAGCTTTGATCTTCTGACCTGCTCGGACAGGACCTACACCCTCGGGAGTGCCTACAAATGACCAAATGAATAACCCACAGAAAGATTTCAGATGTGAAAAACAAGATGGACATAGGGAAAATGTCACTACCTGTTAGTATCACATCACCCTCCATTAATGTCATGATGGAACTGATATAACTGATTAGAAAAGGGATCTTGAATATCATGTCACTTGTTGGTCCCTTCTGCCTTAGTTCATCATCCACCTGGATATAATTGGTAGTCAATTGTACACCGTATGATATATGACTTCAGGCAGCGATAAATACATTCACTACAAATTTGCACAGTTACCGTTAGCCAGAGCTCTAGATCATCGGGATTAGAGACGGCCGATTTGGGAACCTGTTTGATGCAGAAATTATAATAATTTAAGTCAAAGCATGGTTATCATACTGATGAGAATACAAAATTCATGTCATTAGAATGGAGTGGCCATGGAGAACAAGGCAATGGAGGTGTCTCTATCAAAAAACAGCACTGACTAACTTGAATATGACATTGCAATGTAATTATAACTAGTGAACACGTATAATTTTTTTTTTAAAAATACTGTTCCTAGACACCTACTACAACCAATTTCATACAGCGCTAAAAATACATTGCTTACTACTGCACTAATTGGAGTGAAGGTGTCTTGTCCTTTAGCCAAAGTCCATGGAAGACCTGCAGACTGCAAATTCCCGTTTAGTGAGTATAAGAAAGTAAAAACTAGAGTTTACAAGAAAAATATTAAAGATTTAAGTCTCTTTCATAAAAATAAAAGGCCTTTGGTGTGCAATTAATGCTACAATTTTGCACACAAAAGTATACTGAAAAGAAAACATTATGTCATCATGGGAAATGCAATATATTGGATGAATAAAGATGCCAACTGGCTCAACAAAAAAGAATCCGACTCTTCATTATTCAACTAAAACAATGACTCATGAGACTAAAATGCAAAGTTTGTTGCTCAATTAACTTATGTAAATGGAATGATTAATTGAATGCTTGTATGATCATGCATACCTTTCAACAACCACTAGGGAGACAGATGAAGGAACAACAACGATAATAGAATAAGTAGCACAAGACTCAGGAAAACCACAGAAGGTAGCATTCACCTTAGCAACAGATTGAAGATCCCTTGCTGTCATGTCCAAGGCAAGTGCATAACCTGGGAAATTAAATGATGTAGGCAGGTATATTATATTAATTTATTGCTGATGAAAAGGCCAAAAAACGTTTTATTGAACCACAACAAAGATGACTCTAAACTGTTTAATTTGAAGAGCATGAAACGAAGATGGTGGAAACCACAACAAAGACCACATATTGTAAGTTATTCGCTTGAGTTCACCACTGATGAAGAGAACATATTACAAACAATGAGGTTTTCACTCTGGTCATACAAGCCTATGAATATAGACAACACACCAACTACAAGAGAATACACTTGAGCTCATGGGCTCTGCATTTCTATGTACCATGGAACATACTTCACATTCCTGGTACATAAAAATCATTATCAATTAAGGATGTGCTTGCCTTGCCAATTCTAACTTCTAATTACAAACTTGCATTTTCCACCAAGCTTGTCAGATGAAGATGCAACTGCTAAAATCCATCTTTCCGTAGTTGACATTGTTCTTGTTACAACTTATAACAAAGAAGTAAGGCCAGATTAACTCTCATCATTGATTCCAAATCTCAAATATTTTTCAGAGCCTTTACATATACTACATTCCTAACTGACCTTTCTGGTCGATGAAACCATTTAAATTTTTGCTGCACTTTGCAACCACACTATTTTTCCTCCACAAATGAGAATGTAAAGCCTTATCATCACAAGAATGCTGCGCTGTTAATTTTATATATGGGGTCACTTTTTTTAAGGGCAGACTGTGGGGGAGTTCCCCACAGCACTTCGTTTTTAATTAAATAAAGGCCTTGTTTAGATGCCAATTTGGCACCCCCAAATTTGGGAGTTAGGAAATCGAGGCGCACTGTAGCATTTCGTTTGTATGTGTGAAAAATTGTCCAAAAATTTATTAATTAGGCTCAAAATGTTCGTCTCGTAGAGTCCAACAAAACTGTGTAATTAGTTTTTGATTTCATCTATATTTAGTACTCCATGCATGCTATGATATTTTGATGTGACGGGAATGTTGAACTTTGAGGTAGAATTTGGGAGGCCGAAATATCGGGCCACTTGTTGCTGACACATTTCAGGATTACCTCCGACGAAGTCCATGGCTGACGCCTCGGGGACATCGCGCCCGCGCCGGGAGATGACGACGGCGAGCTCGACCTCGTGGTGCAGCGACTCGAGCGGCTCGGGGATCTCGATGGCGGCGGTGGCCACGCCGGCGTGGAGGAACGACGAGGTCGGCTTCAGGAACAGAACGGGCTCCTGCAACACATTGAACACAAGGGCAGCGCCGCGAGAACAAATCAGAGGCCGCGCGGGAACAAGGGGGAGCCGGCGCGATGGAAGTTGGAAGCATGGGAGTGTTTTGGGATCGGATGGGAGGGGCGCAGACCTTGGGGACCGGGTTGCCGAGTTCCTTGGCGTGGGCGATGTAGTTGCGCCCGACGCCGATGATCTTCGTGCTCGCCGCGAGGAGCCTCTGCGCCGCCGCAGCCGCCATGACCGGCATAGTTGGTGGACCGGAGGTGGAGGTGAGTGGGTGAGTGGTGACGGAGAAGCAAATGGGTTCTGAGTTGACTAGTCGCTGCACGCCTGGTTTCCAGCTAAATGGGCCCATTTTCGTGTAGAACTTGAGATAAATGGGCTTACATGGTATCTAGGCCCAATATTATGGTACCTGACTGATATAGTAGTAGTCCTAGTAAGGTATCCCCAAAAAAGTTCAACTGTAGTAAAAGGCAGATCAAGAAAATTTCGTGTTACTATCCTGTTATTAGTTCTTACAACTTTGTGATAAAAAAAAGATTGTCCCATTTCGAAACTCGTTGGTTGTTTCCCATTTCGACGCTCTAACAACCAACGAGTTTGGCAGCATTTTACCCAGCTAGAGATGTTTATCAGTTTATGGTTGATCATCCTGTGCTGCACTGTGTCCATTAACGACCAACCGAGTTTCCGAGGGGAGATTCTCAGTTAATCGTACCGAACGAAATGTCCGATCAAGATAATTCGGCAGGTCTGCAATTTTAGAACTTTCTCTGTGCTTTAAGCACTGTCTCACGTCGCGTCCGGTGTTGGGATTGATGTTCCAAACGCTCAAGGAATCAAACAAAGCATGTCCTATTTGGTTGCACATCCTAGGCCGGTCGTGTCCGTATCTTGAGACGGGATCGATTAGATTAGCTGGTAAGAACCATCAGCATAAACAAGACCTGTTTGTCACGGTCCAGCACGAATTAAACGAGACCAAATAAATCGCCGGATCGGTCGGTATACAACAACAAATTTGACGATTTTCGACCGAATAATAAGTAAATTCTTATCCCTCAAGATTTCCCCGTACATTCTGCGCGTCCTCAGGCGACACGTGCCGTGCGTCGACACGCGGCGGGCATCAGCAGGTGGCCACGCTGAGCCAACGGGGTCCCACGGGGCATCGGCAGCATGCGCCCCGTTGTTGCCAACTCAAGATTTACCTCCTCGCACGTTAATCGCCGCTCCCCTCCCTCCACTTCTCTCTCTCTCCGTCTCCCCCGCCCCCGGCCTCCACTCCCACCGCCGCCCCGCCCCCTCCCTCCTCCGTCGCAGCAGCAGGGGGTGGGCGCCCGCGCGTAGGAGGAGACCCGGGCGGGCGGCCCTCGCAGCGGCGGCGGCGAGCCGGGCGGCCACTACCCCGGCCCGTCCCCTCCCCCACCAACGCCCCTCCCCCGGGCCCCACCGCCACCCCGCCCCCTCCCTCCCCGTCGCACCAGCAGGGGGCGGTCGCACGCGCGCGGCGCGCAGAGGAGGAGACCCGGCCGGGCGGTCAGCGCGGCGAGCCGCCCGGGCGCCCTCGCAGCGGCGGCGGCGGCGGCGTAGGAGGAGGCGACCCGGCCGGCCAGCCCCGCATCCGCACCAAGGTCGCCGCCGACCCGGCGGCCAACGCCCCCGCCGCGTCCTCGCCTGCTGAGGAGACGGAGCCGACGTCGTCCTTGTGCCGTAAATAATTCGGGCGCAACTTGCCTTCTGAGGAGACGGAGCCGGATTCGGCGAACACGCTTTCCCTCACCATGCTGGCCTCCACGCCCCACGGCCCTGCGGAGGAGAGAGGAGGTGGAGCTCGCACGCCCAGAGGAGAGGGAGGAGACTAAGGTCCGTGTCTTGCCGCCATGGAGGAGCTCTCCCGCACCGTGCCGCGCCACGAGAAGCAGTTGGAGTGTGGCTGCTAGATCGAATCGAGACCCCTTTTGTGGCCCTCCTCCGCTCTGGCCTTGCTAGACTTCCCGACCCGGCGGCGGCGTGGTGGTGCTCCAACCGCTACAGCCCTCCTCCGCTGGGCGCAAAATTGGTAGCCATCAGGTGCGTCATCAATGTTTCTCTCCCTTCTCAGTTCAAATCCGATCGATCTCCTGCCATCTCGCGACCCTTCGGGCCTAGATCTACGTGCTCTCACCGTGGGATACGCAGCAGCTAAGGGGTACGAACGAACAACTGTGGCTCCGGGTGAGTGTCTGTGCCTCCCTCCCTCCTTCCGCTGGTTCTGATTTGATCTGGATATCGTGTCTTTTTCTGATTGCACAGCACCACTCCAAAATCAGTGTTGGGCCGTAAAACAATGTATCACCGGCGGAAACTGCTTTTATCTTAGATAACATATGTACGGTCTACCATATGGAACAACCAAAATCTCATATGTCCAAATTATTTATGCACATCTTTATTTTCATCAGATATGTTTATTCATTATAAAGAGTTCATGGCTCAGTCTTTCCAAAACAAACATGACACCATCTAGGGTTCATCAAATTACTAAAACGAGATTCCATAAAATTGAACATATTATTTGCTACCATTCATAGTGCTGATTCTGAACCTACTGATATTTTTGTTTCCCTATACTAAATTATTCCACAAAAAACAGGCTCCAGTTAGCACTTCTCAAAAGATTATCAGTGCAAGTTCTTAACTTTTGATGTCGTTAGATTAGCCTTCCAGCTGTTGCACATATCAGATGCTTATTCATAGTTGGTGCAAAAGTGACGAGGAACATACAATGTTTTAGGCATTGTATGTTGCTCATCACTTCTACGGCAAATATATAGCTACATGCCCAAGCCAACGCAAATACTGTGTCCCATTTACATCAAGATCGAATAGGAAGCCATGACTGGAAAAGATGCTCGCAATGTAAGTAATTGTTTTATATGCCTTTCCAGATTCCTGATGCGCTTACATCATTATGCCCAAATTATGTACAATATGTTGGTTTCAGCACCTTTTCATGTATTTATTTTAATAATTATACATTTGATTCCCGTTAACAAATTATTGACTCTACGGTGTTATGTTCATGTGCTCCAAGCACATTAACAAATTATACATTTGATTCCCGTTAATAAACCAGTGTGTTTGTTATATGCTTCCCGCAAATATATTCTCTTCATTGTTCATGTGCTCCAAGCATCAAAATATGATCTCACAAATTCGTCGTGGCTCCTTCCAGTCACAAGCAGCAGCCAAAGAATCAAAAACAGATGCTAGGCAAGCCAAACTTTGTTCCTTATATTTGCCTGCATTCAGAAGTCTGGCCATGTATTTGTAATCAGAGACTGCAGTTGTCACAACTTTTTTTTCGTCAGTTATCTTCTCTTCCCATCATCTTTCTGTGTAATAAGTATTCAATACAACATCAATTTGGGAATTCCAATGAATTAGTACAAAATATTAGTACAGCGTCAATATGGCAAATATCCTTTGCTTCGCGTTGCTAATATCACAATAAAAAATGGGCCAGGCAGAGTTTTTGGTGGTGCTTAGCATAACGTCACATCCTACGGGCGCGGCGGAGCGCGCTTGCCAACCTAGTTAAGAGTACGAACAAAGGATAAGCAATACTGAGGATAACTTTGTTGCTCGATCGATGTCTGCTCACCCCTCTCACATTAGGGGAAGACGACACTGAAATGGCCGTTCTCGAATGTGTTTCTTTCAGTAGTGTTGTACAGGGACGGACTACTCGCCATGTCGAGAAGCATGGCTTTCTTCTATTGGATTTGGATTGGATGGTAACCCTACCAGTAACTACGATGACTGAAACCAGAACAGAGAATTCGACAGCCTGCCTCTGCTTCTTCTGCTCTTCATCCGGCACTCCCTAGAGCTCGTCCTGCACAGCCGTAAACAGAAAGGAACGTTAAAACTTTATAAAGGAGAAAAATAAAGTGAGGCACGATATGAGATGCCAAAGTTTGGTTGGGAAGTTAACGCACATGTTTCTTCTCCTCAGCAGAAGTATCCTTGCCGTCCTCCACTAGTTTCTCATCAGCAGCGACGTTGCCCTCCTCTGGTTCCACATCCTTGGCCTCCTCAGTGGCAGTATCAGCTTTGTCGTCGTCGGCATCATCCTCATCCGCCTGCCATATGCACAAGAAAATGCCACTTGGCATTAACAAAAGATCGGCTCATATAGCTAGAAACTTGAGTGCAAACAAATCAACCCAGAGCTTACATCTGCCTCATCATCGTCCTTAGTGCTTGCAGATTCCTGACAAAGAGGAGCATTGACAAGTTAAGACAGAACTGAACACAATTGATTTTGTTCCAGGGGATGGCATTGCACAAAAGATTAGTGTGTAATTCTGCATACCTCGTCAATCCTCTTTTTCTCAGCTTCGTCAAAGGCAGCCTTCTCAGCCTGCAACAGATCATTAAATTAGTTGTGCAATTAGACAATGTAACACACAAAATAGTAAGCCTATAGAGCATAGACAAGTTGACATACATCTTTGTGCTTGCCCCAGGTCTCCTCTGCAAACTTCTTGGCGTACTCAGGGTCATCAGTGATCAGAATGTTGTCAAACAAAGTTCCTGATTTAACCTGGTAAGAGAATGAAAATTAGCGGCCCTCCAGGAAAAAAAACCCATTACACTATATTCATAGAGTACAGCACTGACCTGCCACAATTCAATGCCAATGTGCTTCAAACTGTCAAAAGCGTAGATGTATGGGTCATCCTTGTAATCTGTACAAGCAAGAAGAAAAATAGCCCGAGCTTTCTTATTAAACAGAAAACGGTGAAATGGACAGTAGGTTTACCCTCTCAAATTGATATTGTATATTTTCAGTATTAAAAAGGTAACATACCTGGGTTGTCAATCAAAGGAGCCTTCCACTTGCCCTTGTAGTTGGGGTTCTTGATTTTCTGAATAACACAAATTTAACTCATGTCAGCAGCTGTGGCGTGCTACACAGCATCTTGTCTGCCGTAACTAATCCACCTAGACCTAGTCATGTTCGTACCTTTTGCTTCCATGGTCCTTTGTACTCGGGGTTAGGAATGGTGGGGGCTGTCCATTCACCATCTTCTTCTTCATCCCAATCCTCTGGCTGCAACAGGTAACGAAGAATGTGAAATTGAGTATCTGTTGATGATCTGATCACAGGTGATATACATACTAAGGAATAGTCAAAATGTGCACCTTCTTTGCATCAGGATCAGGAATTTCCTTGGGAATATCATCATAACCCTGCAGAGAGCAATATGAGTTCACCAACAGCGATAAAGATATTTGGCAAAAGACTGTTTATATTACTACAATATATGCTCATATTGCTCTATTAGTAAATGGAAATTTTACTTTAAGCTTGTGAGTTACAGAAACTGATGAAGACAATATGACACAGACTTCCATACCAGAAAGCCAGTAACATCCCAAAGTGAAATTGGTCAAACATAAAAGGACACAATACTGACAGAGAATCTAAAGGTGTAGCAGTAAAGGAAAAGATACCTCTGGCTTCTTGTCCTCAGGATCAGGAATGTATTCTTTGTCATCCCAGTCTTCTGGCTGCAACCATCAGCATGCCACATTAGCACATCTGTGAAAAGAGGCTAACCAATGTTTGTTTAGCAGAGACAGGAATCGTTCTCTAAACATCACCTTCTTGGCTTCAGGATCCTTGATCTTCTTTGGAGGAAGAATATCCCAATCATCATAGATGCTGCCAGTTTGCTTCTCAGCATTATCAATGAGAATGCTGTATGTGGCATCAGGGCGGATGATCAGAGTATACACATGTGTCAACTGATCAGTCTCACATGGCACATCCTTCTTGATCAGATGGTTCTTGCCGTTCTTAGTAAGGATAGCATGGACCTTCTTGGTGGCATACCCACAAATATCCGGCCCAAACATGATGCTGAAAGTAAAAGTTGCAGACACATTGTGTTGTTCAGTCAACCAATCCAAGATGTTATTAGCCTGAGTATGCAAAGAGATTGTGGCCCAGTCATCACCTGTATGGGGTGTCCCCACCAAACTTCTTCTGGTCGACATCACCACCAAGCAATTTCACATAGCCACCACCACAGTCGAGCTTCTGCTCGTGCTTCACCGAGAATTGCAGCACCAGGGTCTTTTCCTTGTTGCTGAACTCAGGGTACTGTGCTGAAATGGCGTAGAACCTGTAGTCTTGGGAGGTTTGGATGCCTGTACCCCAAAACAGAAATCTCTGCAATTTAGCACATGCCAGAAATCGTCAGTAGCACAGTGAATGTTGGTCCTCACCTTTGTCGTCGGCATCTCCGTTCCATTTGCCAGACGTATGGTTCCACTCGCCGGCCGTGTTGTCGTCCTTCTTCCAGTCGGATTTGACCCACCGATCCTCCCACCCATCTGTTGTCAAATCACACGATTCAGAGAAACAGGTCCCGGAAGACGAAGAATTTTTAACGCCGGTATCAGAAACATTAGATCGCAATTACAGGAAACCTAGGGAGAAATTTTGAACGCATAAACCCCAAACCTTGGACAACAACAGACAAACTTGTAGAATTATTGCCAAAATTCCAGGGAAACAAACAAAGGAGTGAAACATATGCGACTGCCACAGGAACGCGCTGATCTACGCACGCGAAGAAAAATCAGTGTCGAATGGAAACAAAATTCACAAGCAAACACACATTCGTGACCAAGATATCAACGAATTCCGCTCAAGGATTCCTCGCGTCGAAACAAACGGCATGCGCCAGGAGACTAGAACACCGATAGCACCGAAAACCGAAAACCGAAACAGCCGCATCGCTCCACGAACCAACGAACAACTCAACCACACTGCCTGATTGTCTCATGAGATCTAGAGATCATGAAGAAACTGGTGAGATCCGGGTGCGATTACCGTCAAACTTCTCCTGGAAGAAGACCTCGCCGCCGCCGGCGGCGGCGGCGGCGGACGCGAGCGCGATCAGGGCCGCGACGGCAACCGCGGCAGGGGACGACGACCTCTCGAGGACGGCCATCACCGTCGACGGCGAGCGAACGCCCACCACTATAACCGGAAAGTTCTGGAACCTTCCGCCGGATTCTCCTGCCCCGTAAACCTCCTGGTGGATAGCAAGTGCGAAGTGCACCGCGCTTAATAAAGAGCGGGACGGGTAGGGGTGCCGTCCCCTCCGGTGAGGCTACCGGAGGGCGAGTTGTTTGACTGACGGCTGGGGCCGGGGAAGTTGACGAGACACGCGGCGTACACGTGTGCTCGCGTGGCCCACAATGGCTGCCCAATGGTGCTCGCAGAAATGGGGGCAGGCCAATAGGAACGCGCCGCGTGGAAAATGCGACGTGTTTCAGCGATCGGAAACGTATTTGCCAGGACGCCGCACCATGCGCGCCGGCGCCTCCATTGGAGTCATCGCCTCTTCGCACTGTCTGTACGGTGGGTCTCCATGCAGTTGGGTCCCACTATGGCAGGCCCACATGTCAAAAAGAACTGTTAACGTGTTCACGATCAATTCACAGAGCAATTTGTCAACCAGTGCAAAATGTCATGTGAAAACTGAGAAGTGTAGGTAGGCCAGTCCCACGGTGTCAGTTGATGGCCATCAAGATCCCAGAACAAAAAATATGTCTCTAATAACCACACAAAAATCTAGCTCATCTTGCAGCTTCCTTGATCGAGGAGTTGCCGTTATAACAAGCAAACAGCTGTGCATGCCTTGTAGGCCCGGATGATGAAGAAGCAATCAAGCATATACAGGTTGACATGTTTCTTACCTTTGAAGACACTTCACTGTGACATAATATATGAACAGAGCGATCGCCTTCTCTACAACATTTGAATGACCAAAAGGTTTTCTCATTTGCTTCATACAAATTTCCAATTTCTCATGTTTGCAAGTCATAACATCCATATATCCCCTCTCCAGTAGAACAAGACATTCGGACAACTTGCTCTAATGGCGGCATAGGAAAAATTTGCATGGACAACAAAAAAAACTTCTGGGTAAAACATTAGCCAATAGAACATAAAGTGTGCAAACATCATGGCAATATAGGTTCTACAAAGTGTAGTCATTACATTGTGACATGGAAAGTTGCCGAACAAGTAAAGAAAGTACAGCTCATGGGCATGTTGTATGGATTAAAAGAAATCATCTGAACACTGGCAACTCATATCAGAACTAGTACAGCAAGGATCGAACCGCAGCTACAGCGTCGCCTTTGTGCTCTCGGAGGGTTCTCTCTGCAATCTTCTTGTCCAACTGCATAATCAGATGCAGTTGAGAACAGGGTTTTAAAACAATTAAACATTATTTGTCAATCCAAGTTTGGAATGGGCACCTCAAGCTCATTAGCAATGATTTCAACATCGGAAGGGTTGATCTTGACAGCAGCTAATTCTTTTTCCCTGGTGAAAGTGAGAGTAAACGCAAGGAATTCATGTTATAACAATTCAGGAAAGAAGAAGAAAAATCAATTTATGCCCAATGGAGAAGACGAGAGTTCATATGGAACGATGAAACAATATCATATCAGAACTAAAGAATATCCACAGAGTGCACAGGCATTGAAGCGTCAAAGCATACTACAAAACCTAAAGCGGACAAACCACCAAAAAGAAAAGGCAAGGACTGTGTCATTAAATTGTTCTTTTTCCTGTGCTTTTACTATTGGCTTCCGAATGAATATTAAAGTTACAGAAGCAAACATGCTATTCCAATTAAACTTAGTTCCAATTTCCATGCTAGTTTCGGGTAATTTAACTCATTAAATTCCTGGAAGCTTTATTTTCATTCTGTACTGTTGTACAATCAGTAGCCAACTACGAAAAATTGCAAGCCATACAGAATCTACCGTAGGGGAATGCATGAGAATTTTGTAAGGAACGTGTCAACATGGTATATGCTAACCTCAGCCTCATCGCATTCCAATCAGACTCTTTGGATGAAGCAAGAGCTGCCATGGCCTGAAACATAAATAAAGCATGTAAAATATCTTTTGGCATAACTAATCAGGCATAGAATTTCCATATCTACATTTTACTTCCAACTTTCTTGATGTCTATGCTTTTAGCGTTGAGTTTTCATAAAAGGATGTTCGTTGTGCAGAATGTTCTCACATATATAATCCTTTCTAGATCATTACAATGGGAAGATAAGACTCATAGGTAAATCACAAAGTTGTCCAAAGACAGTGTAAATACCGCTTTTATTTTTTCCATTAAAATTAGACATTATATATTCCCTCTGCAAACAAATGATTATATCATTTTGTGCATAGTCGGATGCAATTGTTTGTAAGAAGCTATGAACGTCTAGTACATAGAATTCACTTTTCATGACGAACTAATCAGTATTAGTTTTTCTCGATCAATCTAAAACAATTTAGTAGTAGTAGAAAATCAGAAAGTCCAACGGCAACAGGTTTTGCATATGGAGCGACTACAATAATTCTATACGTTGCCACAAAACTGAATTTAATATTCGATTGTAGCAGATAAAACTATGGCAAACTATATTCGGATTAGTAAGATACTAAGATTACAGATGTCTGTGATTAAGAACGGACATATCTTGATTTTGACAAGCAGCATTGCTAATTTATTGTCAGAAATATCCTGGTACACTTGGCCTTCGGAAAGTGTGGAATGAGTTTCATATATGCAGCAAATTTGAGATCAACAGTTAGACGTCCTTGTGAGATAGACAGTTCAGGAATGCAATAGCAACAGTCCTGATAAAAGCTTTTGCAAAGAACAGCAAGTATTGTCATTTCTATTCAATGATGTGGGTGCCTTGTTGGTGCATCATGATTCATGTAATTTTGCTTACAGAACTTAATCTGAAGCATGATATCACCACGAATATGTAAATTGCACAAATCGAGCCGTATGAGCTTACTAGTGAATCAGCGTGATGGAGAACAAAATCCCCCTCCCCCCCCCCCCCAGCCCGTCGCTCTAATCTACTTACTAATGAACGAACCAACAACCAATCAATATCTATTCCACACTAGAGACGCAACAAACAGAATTAATGGATAGAGAAAATTGGATAGTTTTGTAGATGACGTACGGATTGGACTCGAGAGGAGTCGAGCTGCCGGTCCTCGACGTGGTCGGTGAGCTTGTCGAGCGCCTTGCTCTGCTGCTGAAGGTCCTTTGAGTCCACCGCCGCCTCGCCCTCGGCGGCGGCGGCCCCCGCCGCCGCAGCCGCCTTCTCGTCGCCCGCCGCACCCATTGCCCTCTCTTCGCTCGCCGCCTAAAACCCTAGTTCGGATCTCCTTTCCCCGATGGCCCGAGATGGTGTGCCGTGTGCGGGTATTACTCCGGTCGGGCCTTAAGATTCGTGCGGTTGGGTCGTGTCGAAGGGCGAGAGAAAGCTGTGATGCTGTGCGCCTGATCGAGTGTTAAGGCCCGGTCTGGCGGAGGCCGATTATCCGGTGAATCCAGCTCTACCGAAACGATTACGTGAAATGAACTACGGCACTGTGAGCTAAAAAAAATAGCTTCTCCTGATTCTGTGAAGTGATTCTTCATTCTGATTTTGAGAATTTATGCTAGGGAATTAAAGAGAATCACATTCAGCAATAACTTCTCTCGTAGAATCAGTTCCCATAGAAAATTGAGAGGTGATCCTTCAAAATGAACTAGGGGGCCGGGAGCTGAAAAAGTAGCTTTCTCCTGATTCTATTAAGTGATTCTCCATCCTGATTTTGAGAGTTTACGCTAGGGAATTAAAGAGAATCGCTTTCAGCCACATAATCACTTCTGTCATAGAATCAGCTTCCATAAAAAATCAGAATCAGATGAAGCTCTATCAAACAGACCAAAATCGTGCAACCGGGCACATGCTCTTACTGTTTTTCTTTATACTACTACGTACTACACTGTCTTATAAAGTTTCCTTCTCCAAAAAATACATTTTAAGTTTATCAGCATTTGGGTTGGATGCTCAAAAGTTTATGGCGACCAAAGATCTACATGGATAGCCCTATGCGTTTAAAGTATAACCGGAGAGTCATCTTGTTACACCAATAAAAACATAGAAATAAAAATACAGAAAGAAATAACTTCCCCCACCGGACTTAGAGAAGAAGCAATTCTCCCGTCGCAATCGAAGAAGACCACCGGATTAGGGTCAGGGGTTCGGGTTTAGGGTTGTCGGGGAGGGCTCCATGGCCGGCGGGTTTAAAGGGATGGTCGGGGAGGCGGCTAGTTCGGCGGCGGTGGCGGATCTAGGGCAGCGAGCCCGGGCGATGATAGCGCCGCCGGACGGGGCGGCGGAGGACAACCAGTGGGCAGTGTTGAAGTGGGGACATGACGATAAAATCGTTGGGTTAGTGCGGCGGCGGTTGGCGGCGGCGAATCCGGTGAGGAGCAGGTGGGCGGGGCAGGGGCGCTCATCGAGAAGAATATGGCGATGAGGTTG
Source organism: Echinochloa phyllopogon (assembly GCA_033239725.1). Lineage (NCBI taxonomy): Eukaryota > Viridiplantae > Streptophyta > Magnoliopsida > Poales > Poaceae > Echinochloa > Echinochloa phyllopogon. Next base: position 1,446,284 of record BTCW01000018.1, read on the forward strand.
GCGAGCTCCATGAAGACGAAGATGATAATAAGGTCGTCTGAGACGAAGATGATGATGAGAACGGTAGTAAGGGAGAATGAGAGAGATGGGACAGAGGAAGGAGGGGTGGGCAGGAAAACGGTAGTGGAGACTGATGCGTGGGTAGAATTTTTTTGCGAAGAAACCAGCCGATAAGATGAGGGGACTGGTTAGTGGACGGGGAGCTCTCGAATGGAGGTTAAAGGGAGGGCGCTCTAGCTTCAGTCACCTCCTTTTACCGCGGTGGTCAATTTTATGTATTGTATGTTGATCAGATAGCGCTTTATTTTACATCTGCAATGATGTAGTTTTCTTGCCTATCCTTTTTCTTAAACATTACATTTATATTCATTGTTGTTGACAAAAAGCTTCACGTTCTCTTTCTTGATAAGTTTTATACAAAGATAAAGAACAGATGGTTATTCGTTGCAGTCATCTTGTACTAGGCATTATAAATTTTCTGAAAATAGACCTCTATGCGACTTTGTATCCAACTTTATTACTGTCGGTGCTGAGATTGACCGCCCAACCTCAGCGCCACACAGAATGCGCTGTGTCCCGTCCCCTGACGGTTGATGCAAGAGCTAGCACGATGACACAAGAGTTTATCCTGGTTCCGGCCGCGGGGCCGTACGTCCAGCAGACTGTGCTCGCGACACTATACTATCTTGCACCGAGGTGCCCGCAGTGGGGGGGGCTACAAGCACGGCGGGAGAGGAGAGGAAGTCTCCAAGTCCCTGAAAATGGGTGTGAAAGTGATTGAGGAGAGTGCCAATATCGTGGAAGGCGGTGATCGTGTGCGTGTTCGTCTGTTTTCTCTCTCGCCCCCTTCCTCCTTTTATAGGCCAAGGAGAGGGGGGCCTACAAGTACAAGTACAGTGTGTGATACAGGGGCGCGCACTGGAGAGCGTGGCGCCGGGCGTGCGGTCGTCCTTGACCCTGGCAGGGGATTTATGGCGAGCTCCGGCTTCTGCGGGTGTCACGGTCGTCCCTGTGCTTGTCCTGGAGTGGTTTCGAGGGGCGGTGCCGCCGTAATCCGCGCCCAGCCGTCCGCCGCTGGTTGGTTCGAGGGCGTGGCAGGTGGGGAAGGACAGGAGTTGGCGGCACAGGGGTCGGCATGGTGGTTGCTGTTGACCACAGTGCGCGGCGTGCCCGGTTTACCGGGGAATGGCCGAGAGTTGGTGGATTTGACCCGGCGTTCGTCATCACCGGGCCGCGCCTGACCGGAGTTCGTGCTCGGTCGCTGCTCATATATTCGTTCGAGGGTTCTTCACGCCCATTCGAGGGCTGCACCGGGGGGGGAGGACGGGAGCAGGTAGAATAGTGGTGCGGAATGACGCCTGCAAGTCTGCACAGGGCCTTGCGCAGCGCCGCATGCGTCCGCACAGTAGCGGTGAGGACGCATAGTGACCGGAGCAGGTAGAACAGCGAGCTCTGCGGTGTCAGCGGCGCGGCGTGGGGAGAGATCGCCCTTTGACTTCGGCGCCCGCCCGATGGGGCGGGCATTAAATGCTGTTGTCGGGCGGGGCGCCGGGGCGAGCCGCGTCGAGTAGAGGGGTGGCCTCGAGCGAGGCGGTGTTGGCTTGCCTGCTTGAGGGGGTGCGCGGCCCTCGAGCGAGGCGGAGTTGGCGTTGCGCCTGACCCGGGGGGTCCGGGTCCCTCTAGCAAGGCGGAGACGGGGGTCACCACTTGGGTCCCCTCGACAGGCGAGCTCGGACGGCTGTTTTGGGCCGTGATAAGCTGTGACGGGTCGCGCTGCCTTGGTGGCCCTTTCGGGCTGCTAGTGATTCGGCCCTCCGTGGTTAACGTTTTTTGAGGGTGGTTACCCCGATGGTTAGGGGACCCCCTGGGTCTGTCCCCGATAGTAACCCCCGAGCCTCTGCCGGACTAAGGGTCAGTCGGGCAGAGGCTGATGATTTGCGGGATCGTTCCCGGGCATTCTGCGGGGGTTACTCCTTGATTACGCATGTTCTTCCGTGGGGGCGCGCGAGCGCACTTGCGGATGTAGCCCCCGAGCCATTGGAGGGATGAGTTCACTCGTGCAAGGGCTTTGACTCCCGAGGGTTGTGTTAGTCGCTCCCCATTCGACGTGGTGGATTGCGGGGATGATACCAATTTATACGGAACTCGGGGGGTGGGTCCTGCACGGCTTCGACGTGTTTCGCGCATAGGAGGAGGAGGATATGCTGCAAGGAGCCCCAAGCCCCTGGCCCGAGCGGAGGCGATCAGGGGGGCTCTCGTCTTTGAGTTGCGACCCTCGCTTTCCCTTCGCGGGGGAGAGGGGTGAGGTCATTTGTGTAACCCTCGAATTGGGCCGCGTACACGGATGCCTCGGCAAGCTGCTAGCAGGTAGTTCAAGTGGACGCCCGTGCCCCGTTCGCTAGGAGTCGGCTCGTGGTCCGGAGACTCGTCCATAAGAGCGCTTGCAAATGTTTGCTAGGTAGGGCTCGTCCCCCTTCGATGGAGGTCGAGGACGCGGAAGCTCTCCCTCGATGGGATCCCTCGTCTAGCTGCCCATGTCTGGCCTTGAACACAACAGGGGCGTACCCAAACTTCGCATTCGGGGTAAAGTCCGTTGAGCACGCCCGAATCGTCCCTGACTCTGTTGATTCGGAGCGCCTGTCGAACCCTTTCGTGGGCCAGGCTTCGTACTCCTGATCGGTGGGGCCTTGCGAAAGGTGCAGGTCGCCCTCGAGCCGCGGGCTCGAGAGTGGGTTGGTCGAGCGTGACCTGCAACCTTCGCATCGCTTAATCTGGGGCGCCCGCCGAACCCTTTCGAGGTCTGGCCTTCGAGCCCCTGATTAGTAGCACCCCGCGCCTCGGGGGGGGGCATCCTTGTCTTACCTTGGAAGGAACCCTTCCGTTCGGTTGTTGACGTTTCGGTTTGCGGGCCTACGCGCGACCGCTGGCGGGCGTGGTCGTGGCTGACGTGGCACGGAGTGGGCGAGGTGGGCGCACCTTTTTAGGCGAAGTTGGCGTGCGCCGGGGAGAGGCGAGGCGACGGGCGGTCAGGCGTCGCTGCCGCGTCGTTTCGTTTTACTGTGCCGCAGTAAATGCGGCCGCTCACGCGTGCCGTTCTCCGGGGAAGGGGGAGGGGGGCCTTGGTTGTCATTGATGCACCACGCGCGCCGGGCCTGTCGCTGATGGTTTTGTGTGCCGCGGCGGGGATGAACTCGCTCCCTCCCTTATAAAAAGGAAAGCGGGGGGAGGGGATTACTTACCTTCGCCATTCCCCGCACCAGCTCGCGCCTCCGCCTTTCTCTCGCTTCCGAGTCCGCTTGCTGCTCTCTGCTCGTCCTGCCCGCCTTCGTCGCCTTTGCTCCCCGCTACGCCGTCCGCCATGGTGGTCATTGAGGGCGTCACCGAGTGGACTCCGTCCACCGCCACCGATCACCTCCTGGAGGGCCTGGTGACCGGCGGGCAGCTCTCGCCCCGGGGCGATACGGCGCGGCCGGTGTGGATTGTCCCGCCGCTGGCGGCCAGGGTGCCAAACCCGCCGGCGGGGTACGTGGTGAGCTTCATCCGCTTCCACGAGCGGGGCTTCAACGCGCCTGCCAGTCAGTTCATGCGGGGCCTCTGCTACTACTACGGCGTGGAGCTCCACAACTTCGCCCCCAACGCCATCTCTCAGGCGGCGGCCTTCGTCGGCGTCTGTGAGGGCGTGCTGGGGATCGAGGCGCACTGGGACCTGTGGGTCCACCTCTTCCGTGCCGAGCTCAGCACGTCCGGCGCGGGGAAGGGGGTGCGTCGTTCTTCGTGTGCCGGCGGTCTTACGCTCGCGCCGTTCGAGCCCCGGAAGCATCTGTATCCGGCCTGCAGGATGACCACCAACAACAATGGCTGGGCCTAGGGGTGGTTCTATGTTTTCTTAGCTTCCTTGGTTGTTTCTGTGTTTGAGTTCGTTTTGACGTGCTCGATCCTTGTCAAAGGCTGCGGAAGGCCGAGGCCGAGAAGGCGGACGAGGTGGTGGCTGTTCAAGCTGCCTACTCCGAGGCTCAGGGGGAGCTCGAAACTCTGAGGGCCGCCGCCGACGCCGCGTGCCGGGACATCCAGTGCGTCGACATCCCGTCGGGGTTGCAGTCGGGGTCGTCATTGCCCAGCCGCCTGAGGTCTTTGAGAGGCTGCGTGGCGGAGCGCCTCGAGAATGCTCTTCACCTTGGTGTGAAGAAGGCACTCGGCGTGGTGTCGACCCACTACGACATCGACCTTGCGGTGGTGGCGCGTGGTTATTTTATCGACGCAGACCTGGATGACGCCGCCGCCCTTGCTGCTCTTGACGAGGCCGATGACAGTGCCGAGGACGCCGCCACAGCGCTTGCCGCCAAGTTCGGGCGTGAGCTTTTTCCTGGCGAGGATGAAGATGAAGATGTGCGCGCCAACATCGGGCCCGAGGCCGTGGCTGCCCCCGAAGCCAAGGCTGATCCTGAAGCCGACGCCGTGGCGTCCCTTGAGGAGGCCATCGCCTCGGTGCGCCGTGATGACGATGGTCCTGGGGCCCTCGCGTTGGTTCCTTCGACTGTCGCCGCCGAGGCCGCCGCCCTGGGGGGTCTTGACACTGCCGCCGCGCCCCCGCAGGAAGGTGAAGCCTGAAAGGTTCAGGCTTAGAGATCCAGATGTATCTTAGTTTTTAGGAGACTGGCTCTGTACATAAACTAAGTTTGAATTTCGATTGTGCGCTTCGAACTTGTTTGATTGTTCTATTGTGCTATTCTTGGCTTGGAGAGATTTTGGCCGGGTATTTTGAATCTGCGAGTAATTAAGGCGTGGAGTGGAGAGGGAGATGTTGTATCCCTTCGAGGGCGTAGGCGGTCTCACGGCTCAGCCGGCTCCGGCTTTAGTTAGCTCGCGCCCTGCATCTTTCTAAGCGTTCTGAGTGTTAGCATAATTTTAAAATTGAGACGATTAGGGGGGTAAACCCCTGTGCAGCCCCCGAGGGGGGCTTGGCTCTATCGAGACTAGGTCGAGGATAGGACCAAGTCCCCCTTGTTCATGCTGTTAGTAACAATGTTTCCATGTTTTTCACCAACTTTTCATCGTTGTTGGCTAAGAATATGAAGTATTTACAAGGAATGCTGAGAATTTTAAGGATAGAAGCGGCGTAGCTGTTGGATGTTCCAGGCATTCGTGAAGATCTCGCCCTTCGCGTTTGCCAGCTTGTAAGTGCCAGGCTTGAGGACCTTGGCGATGATGAATGGTCCTTCCCATGGTGGAGTGAGCTTGTGGCGCTCTCGATTGTCCTGGCGCAACCTTAGCACCAGGTCCCCTTCGTGAAGGTCTCGACGCTGCACCTTCCGAGCTTGATACCGCCGGAGTGATTGCTGGTAGCGTGCCGAGTGAAGCAACGCCACGTCTCGAGCCTCATCTACCTGGTCCAGCGAATTCTCGCGGTTCCGCTGTTTTTGTTCTTCTTGGTAGGCATTGAGCCTCGGAGACCCGTACTCCAAGTCTGTTGGGAGAACGGCCTCGGCGCCGTAGACGAGGAAGAACGGGCTGAAGCCTGTGGCCCTGCTTGGGGTTGTCCTGAGACTCCAAATCACCGATGGCAGCTCAGCTACCCATTTCCGGCCAAACTTGTTTAGCTTGTTGAAGATCCTTGGCTTCAGGCCTTGTAGTATCATGCCGTTGGCACGTTCTACTTGGCCGTTTGTTTGTGGACGTGCTACGGCCGACCAATCTACACGAATGTGATAGTCGTCGCAGAACTCCAAGAATTTCTTGCCGGTGAACTGGGTGCCGTTGTCGGTGATGATCGAGTTGGGTACCCCGAATCGGTGGATGATGTCGGTGAAAAACAACATGGCCTGCTCAGATCTGATGCTGGTGATGGCCCGGACCTCGACCCACTTCGAGAACTTGTCGATGGCCACCAACAAGTGGGTGAAGGCCCCGGGCGCTGGGCGGAAAGGTCCCACGAGATCCAACCCCCAGACCGCAAATGGCCATGTTACAGGGATGGTCTGTAGGGCGTGCGCCGGGAGGTGCGTCTTTCGTGCGTAAAATTGGCACCCTTCGCAGGTGCGCACGACTTCGTTCGCGTCGGCTACGGCAGTAGGCCAGTAAAAGCCTTTCCGGAACGCGTTACCCACGAGGGTACGCGGCGTCGCGTGGTGTCCGCACACCCCGGCGTGGATGTCGCGGATCAACTGCTTTCCCTCGGGGACGGGGATGCATCGCTGCAGAATTCCTGAGGCGCTGCGTTTATACAGCTCGCCGCCGACCGACACCAAGGTCTTGGCCCTTCTGGCGATGCGGCGCCCCTCGGTACGGTCCGAGGGCAGCTCCCCGCGGTCGATCCACGTGAGGTATGGGCCACGCCAGTCTTGCGGTCGTGTGTCCACGTCGATTTCCATGGCCTCGCCCGAAGAATTTCCAACGTCGAGGGCTTCGAGCCCTTCTTTCGAGGGGTCCTCTTCCATGGGCTCGACCCCCTCAGCCCCTGAGGGCGTCTTGAGGGCTCCGGCCCTTTGTTCGAAGTTGACGGAGGGTTGGTCGAGGTCGCGGGCGAAGACGTTCGGAGGAACGGTGACTCGCTCTGACGCGATCTTGGCCAGCTGATCCGCTTCCTCGTTGTATTTGCGCACGATATGGTTCAGCTCGAGGCCATAGAATTTGTCCTCGAGGCGGCGAACCTCATTGCAGTACGCCTCCATCTTTTCGTCGCGGCAGCTCGCGTTCTTCATGACTTGGTCGATGACCAACTGAGAATCTCCCCGGACGTCGAGGCGTTTGACGCCGAGGTCAACGACGATGCGGAGCCCAGCGAGGAGGGCTTCATACTCCGCCATGTTGTTCGACGCCGGGAAGTGCAAGCGAACCACGTATCGGATGTGCTCTCCGAGGGGTGAAACGAAGAGGAGGCCCGCGCCTGCCCCAGCTTTCATCACTGACCCGTCGAAGTACATGGTCCAGCGCTCGGCTTGGATCTGTGGCGGTGGAAGTTGGACGTCGGTCCACTCAGCGACGAAATCCGCTAAGGTTTGCGATTTTATCGCTTTTCGTGGCGCGTAGGAGAGAGTTTCTCCCACGAGCTCCATAGACCACTTCGCTATCCTACACGAGACGTACGGGTTGCGGACTATCTCCCCCAAAGGGAAAGATAAGACCACAGTGACCGGGTGGGCCTCGAAGTAGTGTCGTAGCTTTCGTCGCGCGAGCACTACAGCGTAGATTAGCTTCTAAATCTGTGGGTACTGCGCCTTGGTCTCGGTCAGCACCTCACTGACGTAGTACACCGGCCTCTGGACCGGCAGAGCGTGTCCCTCCTCCGTCCTTTCCACGACGATGACGGCGCTGACAACTTGCGTTGTCGCAGCCACGTATAGGTAGAGGGGCTCGCCGTTCTGTGGCGGCGTGAGGATTGGTGCGCATACGAGCGACGCTTTTAGCCCATCGAGGGCTTTTTGGGCTTCGGGGATCCATGAAAAGCGTTCGTGCTTTTTTAGGAGCCGGTACAAAGGCAAGCCCTTTTCACCAAGTCGAGAGATGAAACGGCTGAGAGCCGCGAGGCAGCCCAGTACCTTTTGCACCCCCTTGAGGTCCCGAATTGGCCCCATCCGTTCCAGGGCCGAGACTTTTTCGGGGTTGGGTTCGATGCCTCGTTGGGAGACAATGAAACCCAACAGCATGCCCCGCGGCACCCTGAATACGCATTTCTCCGGATTTAACTTTACCCCGTTTGCCCGGAGGCAACCGAATGCGATTTGCAAATCGTTTACCAGATCGTCCACCTTTCTGGTTTTTGCAACGATATCATCTACATATGCCTCAACGGTCCGCCCGATGTGACTTCCGAAAACGTGTTACATATATCGCTGGTATGTAGCTCCGGCGTTTCGTAGGCCGAACGGCATAGTGACGTAGCAAAACATGCCAAACGGGGTGATGAAAGAGGTCGCGAGCTGGTCGGACTCTTTCATCTTAATCTGATGATAACCAGAATAAGCATCAAGAAAGCATAGCAATTCGCACCCAGCAGTGGAGTCTACTATCTGATCTATTCGAGGCAAAGGGAATGGAACCTTAGGGCATGCTTTGTTTAAACCGGTATAATCTACGCACATATGCCATTTTCCGTTTTTCTTCCTAACTAGAACAGGATTAGCAAGCCAGGTTGGGTGAAATACCTCCTTGATGAACCCGGCCTGCAGAAGCTTGTGCACCTCCTCCCCGAAGGCGCGGCGCTTTTCCTCGTCGAACCGCCGCAGTCGCTGCATCACCGGCTTGGAGCGAGGCTGGATGTCAAGGCAGTGCTCGGCGACCTTCCTCGGAATACCCGGCATGTCCGAGGGTCTCCACGCAAAGATGTCGGCGTTGGCGCGGAGAAAGTCGATGAGCACTGCTTCCTATTTGGGGTCAAGGGTGGTGCTGACCCTCAACGCCTTGCCCTCAGGGGCATTGGGGTCGAGGGGCACCGCCTTGGTGTGCTCTGCAGCCTCGAAGGTGCCCGCGTGCCTTTTGGCGGAGTCGACGGCCTCGTTCGCCATCTTTTCCAAGTCCGCCACCAGGGTCTCACTGTAGGCGAGCGCCTCCGCGCCCTCGACGCACTCGACGTCACACGCGTAAGCATGCACGTACGACGATCCCACGGTGATGACGCCCTTTGGCCCCGACATCTTCATCTTGAGGTAGGCGTAGTTGGGGACCGCCATGAACTTGGCGTAGCACGGACGCCCGAGAATGGCGTGGTACGCTCCTGGGAATCCTACCACCTCAAAGGTGAGGGTCTCCCTCCGAAAGTTGTCGGGAGTGCCGAAGCAAACGGGTAGGTCGATCTGCCCGAGGGGTTGGACCCGTTTTCCCGGTGCGATGCCGTGGAACGGCTCCTTGCTTGGCCTCAGCTGGTTCGTGCCGATGCCCATGAGCTCTAAGGTGCGGACGTAGAGGATGTTGAGGCTGCTGCCCCCGTCCATCAGCACCTTGGAGAATCGTGTGTTGCCGATGACGGGGTCGACGACAAGTGGGTAGCGCCCCGGATTCGGGACATAGTCCGGGTGGTCCTCGCGGCCGAAGGAGATGGTCTCGTCTGACCAGGCGAGGTAAGTTGGCGTCGCGGGGTGAATGGAGAAGACCTCTCGGCGTTCACTTCTTTGCTCCCGGGACGTCACGTTCATTGTGGGGCCCCCTACGATGAAGAAGACATTCTCCACATGGGGGAAATCGTCGTTGCCGCCATCACCCGTACCCTTCTTCGGGCCATCCTCCTTCGCGGAGGTGCGCTTGTAGTAACCCTTGATCATCTCGCATTGTTCGAGGGTGTGCCTGACAGGGCCCTTATGGTACGGGCATGGCTTCTTCAGCATCTCATCGAACAGGCCTCCCCCTAGAGGAGGGCCTCGAGGGCCTTTGCGGCCTCGCTCGACCGCGAGGGCCTCGTCAGAGTCCTCGCCCTGCTGCTGCTGCGCGGCTTGCCGAGGCTTCTTGCCTTTGCCACCTCGTTTCTGCTTTTTAGCCTTTCCCTTGGACTTGCTGCCCTCCGTGCGCTTTCCCTTGGTCTTGCCGTCGAAAATCGCCCCAACAACCTCCTCTCCAGAGGCGAAGTTGGTAGCGATGTCGAATAGCGCGTTGACGCTGGTGGGATGATTTCGCCCCAGCTCACGCACCAGCTCCCGACAAGTCGTGCCTTCAAGAAAGGCGTGGATGATTTCGGAGTCCCCCACGCTCGGGAGCTCGGTGCAGCGCTTGGAGAAGCGGCGGATGAAGTCTCTCAGCGGTTCGTCGGCCGCCTGCCGGCACCCGCGCAGGTCCCAGGAGTTTCCGGGGCACACGTACGTGCCCTGGAAGTTACCCACAAACATCCTGACCAGGTCGTCCCAGTCGTGGATCTGGTTCGCGGGTAGGTGTTCGAGCCATGTCCGCGCCGAGTCCGCGAGATGAAGCGGAAGGTTGCAGATGATCATAGCATCGTCGGTGGCCCCGCCCAACTGGCAAGCCAGGCGGTAGTCATTGAGCCACGTCTCGGGTTTCGTCTCGCCCGAATACTTGGTAATGGTGGTCGGCTGACGAAAGCGCGGCGGGATGGCGGCCGAACGGATCTTCCGGCTGAACACAGGGGTTCCCGGGGGTTCCGGCGTCGGGCTTTTGTCCTCCTCGCTGTCGTAGTGACCCCCTCGTCGGGGGCGCCTACTGTGGGGAGGTGCCGCGTCCTGCCTCTTCTTGTTCAGGACGTTGCACGCGTCACCGTCATTAATGGCGCCTCATGTGTCCACGAGTCGGTCCTTCGCGGACCTCCTCGTTTCGCGGTCGCCGGTCATGAGCACCTTCCCGTCGTTCGTCGGTCGGTGAGGCGTCCATGCGCCCCTAGGCGGGGTATGGATAGACTGTTCCTTATCCCGCTTGCTTCCTCCGGCTCTTGAACTGGCCTAGTGGCGCATACGAGAGGCGAAACTTTCTGCTTGTTGAACGGCCGCTTCTTCGACAAGGGCCTGCACCTGGCGCCGCATGTCGCGCGCCTCTGGTGTCAATGGTTCGGGCATGGCCCGAATCAGAGTTACTGCGGCGACGAGCTTCTGGCTTGCCCGCGGTGGCATGGCAGGGCTGGCGTCGTCGCCATCATTCATGATGCGCGCTTGAGCGATGTGCCCGGCGGCTTGCGCACGTTCGCCGCGCGCGGGCTGCCGAACTTCCAGAGCTGCGCGTAGCTCCTGTACCTGCTAGCGCTCCTGTCGGAGCCTAGCTTCCAGCTCTTGTACCTGCATGAGCTGTGCCTGTGCGAGTACGGCTTCGCCCGATGGCTCGGCGGGCGCTGGTGGCGGTTCGTCGTGTCCGGCCCCGTCGCGTGTTTCTTCATCCTCTCCTACGGACTCTACTTCGCCGTCGAGGACGAAGCATTCCCGCGTGGGGTCGTATTCCCCTTCGCTGGAATCATCGGAACAGGTGAGGCAGAAGTCCGCAGCGGCCTGGAAGGAGGTAAGACCTTCGCGGTCGCGTAGCTTGGAGTAGTCCAGGCTTGGGTGCTCCTGGCCGCGCACACTTTCCCCGTCGTCCGACTCGGGCTGGGACCCGCCGGGCGAGGAAATGTTGAGGTCGTGGATCGAACCCAGCTGGTGACCCGGCGAATCCTCTTGCGCGTTCAGGTTGGCACTGATTGCCGCGGAGTAGCTTGCGGCCACGTTGCTCATTCCATAAGGGAGCTGCACCGGCCCGGCCGCATTTTCCCAGCGTGCTCCCTCCGCGGGAGCCGCTGGTGGGGGTGCGCTCCCCTGTACTGCGGCAGCGGGCCGGAGCAACAGGTGTGCGTCCCAATCAGGGAGGACGATGCGTGGGGCAACGCGCTGTTCCACGCGAATCTGCAGCTCGTGCAGTCTTCGACGTCTCCTGAGCTGGGGCGGCGTTGGCGGCGCCGGGGTAATGGCCATCATGTCGGGCGTCCTGGAGGCGAGCCACATGAGGAGGCCCTCACCGGTCGCTTCGAACTCCAGGCTCCCAAACGTGATCCGGTACCCGCGCGGAAGCGGGCCGGGGGACCCCGTGGCGGATCGTGGCGGCATGGCCTTGGCGTGGCTTGCCGTCAAGGGAACTGATCGGGTGAAGTGGGTTGATCACAGCGCAACCCCTTACCTGGCGCGCCACAGTCGGTGCTGAGATTGGCCGCCCAACCTCAGCGCCACACAGAATGCGCTGTGTCCCGTCCCCTGACGGTTGATGCAAGAGCTAGCACGATGACACAAGAGTTTATCCTGGTTCCGGCCGCGGGGCCGTACGTCCAGCAGACTGTGCTCGCGGCACTATACTATCTTACACCGAGGTGCCTGCAGTGGGGGGGGGGGGGCTACAAGCACGGCGGGAGAGGAGAGGAAGTCTCCAAGTCCCTGAAAATGGGTGTGAAAGTGATTGAGGAGAGTGCCAATATCGTGGAAGGCGGTGATCGTGTGCGTGTTCGTCTGTTTTCTCTCTCGCCCCCTTCCTCCTTTTATAGGCCAAGGAGAGGGGGGCCTACAAGTACAAGTACAATGTGTGCTACAGGGGCGCGCACTGGAGAGCGTGGCGCCGGGCGTGCGGTCGTCCTTGACCCTGGCAGGGGATTTATGGCGAGCTCCGGCTTCTGCGGGTGTCACGGTCGTCCCTGTGCTTGTCCTGGAGTGGTTTCGAGGGGCGGTGCCGCCGTAATCCGCGCCCAGCCGTCCGCCGCTGGTTGGTTCGAGGGCGTGGCAGGTGGGGAAGGACAGGAGTTGGCGGCACAGGGGTCGGCATGGTGGTTGCTGTTGACCACAGTGCGCGGCGTGCCCGGTTTACCGGGGAATGGCCGAGAGTTGGTGGATTTGACCCGGCGTTCGTCATCACCGGGCCGCACCTGACCGAAGTCCGTGCTCGGTCGCTGCTCATATATTCGTTCGAGGGTTCTTCATGCCCATTCGAGGGCTGCACCGGGGGGGGGGAAGGACGGGAGTAGGTAGAATAGTGGTGCGGAATGACGCCTGCAAGTCTGCACAGGGCCTTGCGCAGCGCCGCATGCGTCCGCACAGTAGCGGTGAGGACGCATAGTGACCGGAGCAGGTAGAACAACGAGCTCTGCGGTGTCAGCGGCGCGGTGTGGGGAGAGATCGCCCTGTGACTTCGGCGCCCGCCCGATGGGGCGGGCATTAAATGCCGTTGTCGGGCGGGGCGCCGGGGCGCGCCGCGTCGAGTAGAGGGGTGGCCTCGAGCGAGGCGGAGTTGGATCGCCTGCTTGAGGGGGTGCGCGGCCCTCGAGCGAGGCGGAGTTGGCGTTGCGCCTGACTCGGGGGGTCCGGGTCCCTCGAGCGAGGCGGAGACGGGGGTCGCCACTTGGGTCCCCTCGACAGGCGAGCTCGGACGGCTGTTTTGGGCCGTGATAAGCTGTGACGGGCCGCACTGCCTTGGTGGCCCTTTCGGGCTGCTGGTGATTCGGCCCTCCGTGGTTAACGTTTTTTGAGGGTGGTTATCCCGATGGTTAGGGGACCCCATGGATCTGTCCCCGACAATTACTAACAAAGGGCTCACTTTTGGCAGTGATCTTTCTTCTCAAAGCCTTAAAAGGATATTTTTTCGGATATCCAATATAAGGTGAGTCCTACCGCCAGTTGTAGCCTAAAAAAAAGGTTGAACTAGTAAATTAAGGGGAAAGATATAATACATCAAAGTTGTAGAAAAACAAGATAACATTACCTTATTGTTAACATCGTAAGTCCAATATTTTGAACACCCCATTTTGGCTGAATCTCTCTTCTGGAAGAAACAATGTTCTAACTATGAAAAACTGAGACTCAGTTTTCAATTTTGGGTAGAATCTGATAAGTGGTTGGTTTGCCCTCTAGACTAAGGAACCGTTTGGTGAAAATTCTTAATTTCTAATATTAATTTTAACATGATATAAGTATATTATATTGTATGATTTGTAACGACCACATGAAGTGAATGCATACGTGAGAGCACACCATGACAAAATTATTCCGGGTGAATCATTATCTTGCAAAAATCTGGACTCCAAAGAATTATCGATAAATAAATGATCGGACTAGCGAGTTATTGGGAAAGAGGTAGCATTCCAAGTCCAATAAATTACTAGGTAAAATTTTATTTTTTATATGAGTACCAAGCATGCCCTAAAGAAAATACGATGACATGGGTTTATTTTTAACATTCACGCTCTGTTCGTCTGGCTGGTGGCTGGTGCTGATTTGTTCTGAGACAAAAGTACCATTGGCTGGCGACTGATTTGTTCTGAGAGAAAAGTACTGCTGGCTGATGGCTGATAAGACAAACGAATATGGTAAGTCCAAAATATTGAAGGCCTCATTTTGGCGGGATATTTCTTCTAGAGTAAGCAACATTCTGGCCTTATGTACTGTTTGTCCTCGAGACTACGGAACTGTTCTATAAGTTTAAAAAATATTACTTTTAACATTCTATAAGTTTAATATTCTGGAGGATTTGTAACAACCACATAAACTGAATGCGTATTTGATAGCACACTATGGCAAGATTATCCTGACCCAGTCAATATCTTACAAAAATCTAGACTCTGAGGATTTCTACAGAGCTTTTAGCAAAAACAAACAAAAACGGTGCTCACAACAACACCTACGAGCACGTAGGCGCAACAAGCCAACAGCGACACCACACACACCGCACTTTTTTTTTTGAAAGACCAGCGGCACACCACACTGACCGCACGATACGCCTCGGCGGGCCGGTGGCTACTTACTTTAAAGCACGCCACGCACGAAAAGAAAAAGAATTAGACTTAGATTTTAAATTTGGGGTGCTAAATTTGGGAGTATGATGTCACTTTATAATCATTGGGTCAATGTAGCATTTCGTTTGTATTTGTAAAAAAATGTTTAAACATTGATTAATTAGGTTTAAAATGTTCGTCTCGCCAAAATAAAACAAAACTGTGTAATTAGTTTTTGATTTCATCTATATTTAGTATCCGTGCATGTTATGACATTTTTTGTGTGATGGAATTTTTTTTAGCTAAAAAAACGTCACCCCGCCGAGGGGGGGGGGGGGGGGGGGGGCGTTCCATCCCCTCCATTCTTCCCCTCCCATTTCTTCTCGTACGCGGCCGATTGCGACCTCCCCCACGGCACACGGCGCCATCGCCATCGCCCCCCACCGAACCCGCCCCCGCCTCCGCCTCCGCCCCCGCCCCCGCCCCCGCCCCCGCTCGTCCTTCCTGCGCCGCCTCGGGGACGTCCCGGTCGGCGATGTGGCGGGAGCATGCTGGGACCGCTCCTCAGGCTCCTCTCGGCGTGCGGCGGGGTCTGGCCCACCTCACCGGCCCCCGGCGCCGCCTCCTCTTCTGGGGAGGACTCTGAGGGCCGCGACGGCCTCCTCTGGTGGCGCGACCTCGCGCGCTGCCACGCCGGCGACGTCTCCATCGCCGTCGCCCAGGCCAACCAGGTGCTCGAGGACCAGTGCCGACTCGAGTCCGCCCCGCCCCTCGGCACCGTCGTCGGCGTCTTCGACGGCCACGGCGGACCCGACGCCGCCCGCTTCGCCTGCGACAACCTCTTCCCCAACCTCCGAGGTAATCCAAACCCGAATGCAACCCGTCTTTGTCGCCGGAACGTAGCGGATGGCGTGAGATTATATAGTCGACGTTTGATCTGCGCGCAGAGGCTTCGTCCGGCCCGCAGGGCGTGAGCGCGAACGCCGTTAAGGAGGCGTTCCTGGCCACGGAGGCTGGCTTCCTCGAGCTCGTCTCGCGCCTGTGGGAGGCCCAGCCGGACATCGCCACCACCGGGACGTGCTGCCTCGTCGGCATCGTGCACAACAGGACTCTGTTCGTTGCCAACCTCGGCGACTCCCGGGCTGTTCTCGGGAAGAAGGTGGGCCGTACCGGGCAGATTACCGCGGAGCAATTGTCCAGTGAGCACAATGCCAACCAGGAGGCCGTCAGGCAGGAGCTCGTGGCTCAGCACCCGGATGATCCGCAGATTGTTGCGCTCAAGCATGGTGTCTGGAGAGTAAGGGGCATCATACAGGTCGGTCTTGTCTGAACCCATTGTTTTGTATCCATTCATGAAATTGGAGTCTGGTGCATCCTGTTCATATGTGGGCCGCGTTGCAGGTGTCGAGATCAATCGGTGATGTATACCTGAAACACGCGCAATATAACACAGAGCGGATCAAACCCAAGTTCAGGCTTTCTGAATCATTCAGCAAGCCAATATTGAGTGCTGATCCATCTATCATCTCCCGCAATCTTCAACCAAGTGACAGTTTCATCATATTTGCGTCAGATGGTTTGTGGGAACACATGAGTAATCAGGATGCCGTCGAGATTGTTCACAACCATCAACGTGCAGTAAGATTCTAATCTTTTACTTTCCATCACCCAACTTGTTTATGCATTTTTCTTGATTTATCTGGCTTTCTCTAGGTTTCGGGTGGGTAGTTGGAACGTAGGGTCTCTAACGGGTAAGTTACGAGAGATAGCCGAGGTAGCAATTAGGAGGCGTGTAAATATTCTATGCGTTCAGGAGACTAAATGGAAGGGCCAGAAGGCGAGGGAAGTAGAGGGTACTGGCTCCAAGCTTTGGTATACGGGGGCGACTTCGGGAAGGAATGGTGTAGGCATCTTGATCGATAAGAGCCTTAAGAATGGAGTTGTTGATGTTAGGAGGCAAGGCGATCGAATTATCCTAGTTCGGTTGGTAGTTGGAGATTTGGCTCTGAATGTGATCAGTGCCTATGCCCCTCAGGTAGGCCTTAGTGAGAGCACCAAGATGCAGTTTTGGGAGGATTTGGATAGCATGGTTAGTACCGTGCCTATCAGCGAGAAACTCTTCATAGGAGGAGATATCAACGGCCATGTAGGTGCGTCTAATGTAGGTTTCGAGCGAGTGCACGGGGGGTTCGGGTATGGAAATAGGAATCAAGAGGGGGAGGATGTTTTGAGCTTCGCGTTGGCCTACGACTTGTTGTTAGCAAATACCCTATTTAGGAAGAGGGAATCTCATCTGGTGACCTTTCAGAGTGGACAACACTCGAGCCAGATTGACTTTATCCTTGCAAGGCGGGAGGATAGACGTGCGTGCTTAGATTGTAAGGTGATACCTGGGGAGTGTGTTGTCCCTCAACACAAGTTGATGGTGGCGGACTTCAGATTTCGGGTACGTGTCCAGCGGGACAAACGTGCCAAGATAGCGAGAACGAAGTGGTGGAAGCTTAGAGGGGAAGCAGCGCAAACTTTTAAGGACATGATGTTAAGCGAGGGGCCTTGGGAGGACGGAGAAGATGCAGACGACATGTGGCTAAAGATGGCAACATGTGTTCGGAAGGTGGCTTCAGACGTGTTTGGCGTGAGTAGGGGAGGAAAACAAGAAGCGAAAGACACTTGGTGGTGGAATGACGAGGTGCAAATGGCTATTAAGGAGAAAAATGAATGTTTCAAGCGCCTTCACCTTGATCGGAGTGCAGCCAATATCGAGGGCTATAAATTAGCAAAGAGGGCTGCAAAGAGAGCTGTGAGTGTAGCAAAGGGTCGTGCATATGATAACCTTTATCAGCGGCTAAGCACGAAGGAAGGGGAGAAGGATATTTATAGGATGGCGAGGATCCGCGAGAGGAAGACAAGGGACATCAACCAAATCAAATGCATCAAGGATGGGACGGATCGACTTCTGGTGAAGGATGAGGAGATCAAGAACAGATGGCGAGAGTACTTCGATAAGTTATTTAATGAGGAGAATGGTTCGACGCTTGAGCTGGATGACTCATTTGACGACGCCAACAGACGTTTTGTGAGGAGAATTCATGAGGCAGAGATTGCGGAAGCTTTGAAGAGGATGAAGGGAGGTAAAGCGATGGGTCCTGATGGTATCCCCATTGAGGTGTGGAGATGCCTGAGTGACAGAGCAATAGTATGGCTGACTAAGCTTTTTAATCTCATTTTTAGGTCAAACAAGATGCCTGAAGAATGGAGAAGAAGTATATTAGTACCGATCTTCAAGGACAAGGGAGATGTTCAAAGTTGTACTAACTACCGTGGGATTAAGCTGATGAGCCATACGATGAAGCTTTGGGAGAGGGTTATCGAGCATCGCCTTAGGAGAGTGACAAGTGTGACCCAAAACCAGTTTGGGTTCATGCCTGGAAGGTCGACCATGGAGGCGATTTTTATAATACGACAACTCATTGAGAGACATAGGGAGCAAAAGAAGGACTTGCACATGGTCTTTATTGACCTCGAGAAGGCATATGATAAAGTACCAAGAAATGTCATGTGGTGGGCTTTGGAGAAGCACAAAGTCCCAACTAAGTACATTACCCTTATCAAGGATATGTACAAGGATGCGATGACGGTTGTCCGCACTTATGGTGGAGACAGTAGTGATTTTCCAAATAAAATAGGTCTGCATCAGGGGTCAGCATTGAGTCCTTATTTATTTGCTCTGGTGATGGATGAGGTCACAAGGGATATACAAAGTGATATCCCTTGGTGTATGCTCTTTGCTGATGATGTGGTGCTAGTTGATGAGAGTAGAGCAGGTGTTAATAGGAAGTTAGAGTTGTGGAGGCATACGTTAGAGTCCAAAGGTTTCAGACTTAGCAGGACTAAGACCGAGTACATGATGTGCGATTTCAGTGGGACTAGATATGAAGATGGAGATGTCAGGCTTGATGGGCAAGTGGTGGCCGAGAAAGATACCTTTAGGTATTTAGGATCGATGCTGCAAAAGGATGGTGACATTGGTGAAGATGTTAGGCATAGAATTTCAGCCGGTTGGTTGAAATGGCGTCAAGCTTCTGGTGTCCTATGTGACAAGAGGGTACCACAAAAGATAAAAGGTAAGTTCTATAGGACGGCGATTCGCCCGGCGATGCTATACGGTGCTGAATGTTGGCCTACTAAAAGGCGACATATACAACAACTGAGTGTAGCAGAGATGCGTATGTTGCGTTGGTTTTGTGGTCACACAAGAAGGGATAGGATACGGAATGAAGATATTCGAGATAGAGTCGGAGTGGCACCAATTGAGGAGAAATTGACGCAACATCGGTTGAGATGGTTCGGACATGTCCAACGGAGGCCTCCTGAGGCGCCGGTGCGTAGTGGGGTTCTACAGCGGGCCAATAATGTTAAGAGAGGTAGAGGGCGACCCAAACTAACTTGGGACGAGTCGGTTATTAGAGACCTTAAAGAGTGGAATATCTCTAAGGATTTAGCTATGGATAGGAGCGCTTGGAGACTAGCAATTAATGTGCCTGAGCCGTGATCTTTGCTTTCTTTTCTGCTTTCCTCTAACTTTTTTTTTTTGACTTTTTGGGTTTCACCTCTAGCCTACCCCAACTAGCTTTGGACAAAAGGCTATGTTGTTGTTGTTGTTGATCTGGCTTTCTCTAGTTTCCTGTGATGACCTTATTCCTAGAAAGTTCTGGTCCAGAATAATTAACATCACAACTGTCTATATTAACACTAAATGTCTCAACCTCTCTTATGCAGTTTTTGTTTTCCACATGATAGCAACAATTTCACTATACCAAAAGTTTTGATTTGCAATGGTAGGGAATTGTTTCTAACACTTGGTGAACCTATTTATAAAGCCCATGGGACTAACGGGGGACTATAATTATCAGTCAATGTAACAATTGAACAATCAACATATGATGGTATCCAGTTCATATAGAATTGCATTTGCTTATAATCAAAGGAGAATACAACTTTGCTGCATTAAAATCTAGGCTGCAGCATTTTGTCAGCACTCACCACTAGTATAAAATTGAGCAGCCCACATTGGCCAGCATTGTTGCTACAAGACTAACAATTAATTCATTCTGGGTGTTTTGCTGGCACTCAACCTGTATCCACTCCCCAATATCTCCAGCACTCCCAATCGCCCATGCCATCACATGCTCCTATGCTCCCATTTTAAAAACATAACCCATCAAAATGCGCATGAAAAATCAACCAATAATATGCACTGGTAGATGATGCAATGCTACATGTTCATGCACAGTTTGAGCTTGAACAAAATTTTATTCAAGGAGAAACAAAAAAGAAAATCGGCGTGTGATTGGCTCGGCTGCACTGCTCATTTGGATCTGAAATCCGCATCAAATGCATGCTGATTTTGTCCTTTTGTTTCTCCTTGCACAAAATCTTGTTCAGCCTCATATTTGCCATAAACATAGATCATTGCATCATCCATCCTTTTATATTTTTTTATGACTTTTTCCATGCTCTTTTTTATGTTTTTTTCTTTGAACTGGAGCATGGGAAGGGGGTGGGCACTGGATACATTCGCCTCACAGTTCTATTCATGTTCCCATCCCCATAGGGTCACATGCTGGCAACAAATTTCCAAGTGAGCAGTTATACCCTTGATTACTTTGCAGCTAGGATCACCCAAATGCTTTAAAGAGCCTGACCATGTCTTCCCCACTAATATAAATCATTTGGTATTAATTTTGGATAAAAAGTTAGTTGTACTAATGATGTACTGCCCACCAGTAATGCAGAAAAAAGAACTGAGGTCATGATAGTTATTGTCTGCTGATACAAACTGTGTGCATGGTTGTTTTGATGACAACTACAACATAATGAAATATAGCACTTTCATGGAAAAAATATCGGTTCTGAAATGTTTTTGAAGTTCTGGGGATGCACTATCATGACTTAAGTCCATTTAGTCACTTTCTCGTGTTAGCTTTTTGTTTGTTTGGTCTGCTGCCACTTGATGTCTCATGATTTCACTCTGAGGCCATGGCGGGACATGTTATTGCTGCGTACACCAATATACCAAGTAAAGCAATCGCATACAATTGACAATTTGGCATGCTAGTCTACTGTCCTACTCCCAACACGCACAATAGAAATTTAATTTATTTGTCACCGATGCAAGGACTGCCTTGATTTTACTGGCTGGCTGACTGTTGGTTAAACTGATAAAATGTGCTTACACATTCAGTGAATTACTTCTGTCATTTTCCAGAACCAGTTTCTCTAACTTTTCTTTTTTGAAAGATAGTTGCTCTAACTATGATTGCAACGATTTTCCTTATTCAGGGAAGTGCAAGAAGACTCATCAAAGCTGCTCTCCAAGAAGCGGCACGGAAGCGTGAGATGCGTTACTCGGACCTTACAAAGATTGACAAGAAGGTCCGCAGGCATTTCCATGATGACATCACTGTCATCGTCTTATTTATAAATTATGACCTATTAGTGAAAGGCACTGCACAAGTACAACCCCTCTCCATCAGATGCGCTCTAGATTATTGACAGCGAGCTAGTCCATCCTCCACTGATGTTCGGCTCCTATCAGCAGCAATATCCAGAGTCAGATGACATATGGACAACCGGTTGTGAAAAGCACAACCTCCGGCAGCAGTTTTCTTTTCGTTTTTTCATTTTGCACATAAGATCGACAAGTCCCTAAATTCCCAGTTTTTCCCTCTTAAATTATGTCGTATAAAATGCGGATACTCTCAGTTTTGGAGAAATGTGCCTAGAGTTTGAGGGAAGGTTATAAAAGATCCTGTAACTTCTGATTGATTCATTGTCTAGTTCTTTCTGTATGTAAGAATTATAAGCTTGTTTAACCATAGCTACTGACGTTTCTGACAGCGACAAGCAAGTACTCCACGGCCACCATGTGAAGAAATGGCTTAGCCCATGCCTCGGAGTTGGCACCCCTACCACTGATCCGTGATCCTGTGTCCAGTGGTATTTCCCTGGTCGGATGATTCACCAATGCGATGTCATGGAGTAAGATTTATGCTTAATCTGATAAGCAGTCTTGGACGCTCGAAACTTCTGAAAAATCTCGTTCCAACTTGACAGTTGGAATTTGATGAAGTGGACGGCTGTTTGTGAGTTTGTGCAAGTAAAGATTTGAACAAATTCTCCCTTTTCCTTCTTGAAACGCTGAACACTTCTCGTGACAAGAAATGTTGAACAATTATCTTGAGAACTGAGATGGCTGTCGCGCGAATCAAGCTCAGGCTGTGCACTCGTATCAAAATTCGGGCCTGCGAGACGCGTATCAGGTTATCATGATCATTTTTATTAGGCGGCCATCACGCGCGAAGCGAAAAACGTTTCCCGCTCGAGACGCCGCTCTCTCCCTCTCTCCAACTCGTCGCTGCGCTTCAACTCTCCCTTCCCGCTCTCGCTTCTCGCAAGCTAGGGTTCCATGGATCCCGCCGCCGCCGCCTCCGGCGACGGGGGCGCA
Organism: Echinochloa phyllopogon; assembly: GCA_033239725.1. Classification (NCBI taxonomy): domain Eukaryota; kingdom Viridiplantae; phylum Streptophyta; class Magnoliopsida; order Poales; family Poaceae; genus Echinochloa; species Echinochloa phyllopogon. The sequence continues at coordinate 1,467,940 of BTCW01000018.1, forward strand.
TTTCTGGAGTTTGTGGACTACGCCATCTCCATGCTCTCCTCGTCCGGCGGCGACGGCGACGGCTATGAGTCCCCGGGGGATGGGCCGGCGCCGGCGCGCCCGCCGTGGGGGTGGGCGGTGGCGCAGGTGCTCAAGTCGTGCTGCGCCTATTCCAGCGGCACCACCGCCGGCATCCTCCTCTCCGACCTCTTCCAGGTTAGCTTGATTCGATTCACTGCGGCGCTATGCGGCGGGAAGTATTCATTCTATAAGTTGTTCAATCAAGTTTGCTAATTACTGTGGAATTGAGTCGCTGCATCGCAATCTATGCTACCTAGTTGAGGCTACAGTCTCAGTACGCAGCCATTTCCATAAGTTGTTACTGTACTCCCTCCGGTATCCTATTAGAAGTCCTTTAGGACAGCGACACGGTCACCAAAGCACAATTTTGACTCCACTTTTCTATAAAAATATTTTTTTCTATAAAAATATTTTTTGAAAAGTTATATATGTATATTTTTATGAAAGTAATTTTCAAGACCAATCTATTTATATGATTTTCACATTTCCAAACTCAACGACTTAAATGTGATTCATGATTTATATTCCCAATGTTTGACTCAAACTTTGTCCAAAAGGACTTCTAATACGATACCGGAGGGAGTATTTGCCTATGCTTTGTGCTGGGCTCGAACTTGAAGCAAATGTCAATGTGGGGGCAGGGAGCAAATTTGGTTCCTGTAAAAAGTTATAACAATGCAATATGAAATGTTGTCTACTTCCGTAGCTTTTGGTACTGCCGGAGCAAATATATGTTCTGATTATAAATGATCCTGTGCAGTTCAACCATTATCTACCTCTTTTGATGTCTATCTTGACTTTTCCGAGGCTACTTATGTGTTTTTCCTGTAGTAGAAATATGCAATAGGAGTTAACATCTAGCTTCTCTTGGTAGTCTTGGACAGAACAGCGTAAATCCCTTACCTCAAAGAGGAACGACGAGCTGACCAAACTTATAAACACAAGAAATAAGAGGAGGAGGCTTCCTAATACTGTTACAATCGATTCTATCCATGAGAAGAACTTCCTTTCTCCCAAGAGTGTCCTTGAAGCTGTCGTCATCGACATGTTTGTCCTTCCTGGTATGCTTGTACACTTATGCTATGAACAAACTATATTTGTCTGTATGCTCCTAGATTAGTTGAGTTTCCATTAAAGTGGATGGTTGCCACCCATAACTTCCAAATTTCTATATATTTGGTATTATCAATCCATCCCATTCAAAACATAATTCATGATCAAACTTGCTTATAATTTTAACTCGCTTTTGATGCATTATTAGTTACTTGGATTTTCTCGATTGCACCCTTAGTCGTGTGTCATTCTTCTAGGTACAAACATATACATGCTTACCTTGGGAGACATGTGGAGCGCATCCACTATTGATCTATATTTACACCGAAGGTAGATCTGACTACATGTCGCTTAGTTATGTTCATATTTGTTTAACCGATGTATATCAGTAAAGAACGTGTCAGCTTATTTCTGGACAAGTAATTCTGCAATGGTAAGTGGTAACTAGGCTATTAGAAATCTCTGTTGAACTTTGAGCACTCTGTGAATCTTTCATTGCCTCGAATGGGTATAACATGTAACTCTTACACAAGTTTTTGTACCAACAATTATTTTTTTTATTTCAGGTATTATGACTATATAGGACAATATGGTATATTGAAGAAGGGCCGAGAAGTTATGCTCACAGGATGTTGTCTTCGTACGGCCATGGAGGGATCTGGCCATGTTCGCATTTTGCCCACAGAATACATGGTGATATTACTGGATGAGGTACCGTTCAATGCATTTACGTGTATAAGGCAGCGCTGCTTAGAACACATATTTTACTTGCAATTTATTACTTAGAATTAAATAAAATTCCTTTGTGTTAGTTGCATGCTTGACCCTCACAAAGGCCACAATGGGAACCTAAATAATTTAAAAATGTCAAAGTAACTTCCTCTCTGTCTATTTTAGTTGTCACTGTAAATTGTAGAACTCTTGCTTCTTAAAAGAATACTGACTTGCAATGTTGTACCTGTTTCTTTTTGTTAAAAAGAAAACGTTGTACTTGTTTCTGGACAAATAATTTCACATTTAGCTGCTAGAGATCAAATGGGGGCATCTGTAGTGGTTAGTGAACTTTGTTTAGGTTCATGCATGTTTCTATTTATGCAGGACCAAGATGAAGATGCCATGTTACTTGCTGCACAGTTTTGCACCTACTCATTCTCATCTATTATTCCAGAGGAAAGTAGAAACGATGTTCCATACTCATTTTATGCCAGGTAAAATGATGTTTATGGATTGTTGTAGCTACAAGCAGATATATTTCTCCCAGTTTAAGTTTTTTGTTTCTACAGAATTTGCAATTACTTTTCCCATTTTCTATGTTGTTAGGTTTGCAAAATCTGGACATAATCTTTTTCTTTTGCTTTTAAAAATATTTGACTGTGGTAAAAGATACGATCACTCAGATATAAAGTGCTGAATGGTTTGGTGATAAACATGTGGGGATTTGGGGTTTAGTAGTCTATTACTTTGTCGAATAGAGTTTCACCACCTTTTTCTTGCAGGATTGAGAAGATCGAGTCCTTGGAACCTTTTAGATGTACAGAAAGAAAGCAGATTGTTCTCGTAGACAATGATGATGCAAAGATGAAATTTATTTTATGGGGAGAGCAGGTTTTACTTGCAAATCTTTTCAGGTTCATCCCATTCCATCTAAGATTTATGAAATATTTCATTAGACTACAGTAAGCTAAACATTTTATATCAGTGTAGGGAGCATGCTTGCATTGGATAGACCTTTCATTGCAAATTTTGTGGATAATAATCATGAGGAGTCTGAGGAAATGTGCCTAGAATATGGCAGTGCAACACAGGTTTACTTGGTGCCAATTGCTCAACAAGAAGAACAGGTTTGTAGGGATGTCTTCATAGTTCTTCCTCCATAACTCCAATTGACCAACATGTAACGTGTGTGCTAGGTACCTTTTACACCTACTCAAGTAAAGAGCCAAGGACCTCGGCTATCGTGTGTTCCAACTGATAATGTAGCTTCACAAGTAACATTACCACGCGATTTGCATGGTTCCGTTGACTTCACCAAGTATCCATTTCGAGTATGTAACTTTACCTTCTCTCATTTAAGCTTCTCTTGGAAGATAGATTGCCAACCATTATGTTGCTTGTAGCGTTCAACCACTGATTCTGCTGATCTCTAAATCTGTATTGACAACTGATTTATATTGATCTGCTCATCTGCTGTTCCTGATGCTATCATGTTTAGCTTAAGGTACTGTGAGTTTGCCATCATAAAAGCCAAAAGTATTGATCTCTTGTCAGCTATTACATCTCTAATTTCATAAGCTCCTCAGTTCCCTGCCATCAATATAATGTTGCCTTTTTTGTATTCTTTGTAAGTACAAACATACTTCTAGAGAACAATACCTGATCTTTCATTCTTTATCACTGTTCTCTTTTCTGTTTATCAAACTTTTGATTATCATTGCTTTCTTCATGATGTATAACACATCTAAGTTTTCAGGTATATGTAAGTGACCTTCATGATAAAATGGTGGGAATCTGTCTGTTTGGTACCGTAACTAGTGTTTGCAAAGCAAGCGCATCAGGGACTACATTTTATTTGGAATTAGAAGACATTACAGGAGTTGCTCTGATGAAGCTTATCTTTATCGGACCCTGGTACCACCTATACTTAAGTAGTGTCCTATTTATTTCTGTTTTCCATCCATTCTCTTATCTGTGAAATTGTATGCCAATTCGACTGATAAATCAAATGTGTGTCATGCTAATTCGTTGCGCCTTATTTGCAAGTTTTTTTTGGCAATGGTTTGGCAAGCATGCAGTAGCTATTTGGATGAGTTTGAAGTGTAAGATCTTAGGTTCCTGAGTCTGGTCAACATATTGAACTCAATAAACTTATGTATACCGACAGTGAACTGCTTATGCATCTATATGTTCAGTATGATCATGACTGAGTGTTGGCTGTGCATATGCTATGCACTGATACGTTGAACTGTTTCTCCTTGGAACCGTCGTGTGAGCTAATAACTATCTGCTGATGCTATATCTGACAGCCTGTTGCTGTCGTTCTTTTAATAAAGTATGCGGCTCTGTACATCGATAAGCATTATACTGTCTTTGGTATTCTAGATTCCATCTTTCCTGCTCACCATTCTTCAGAAATATATGTTATCTTGACATCATATATACATGTCTCTTTCTCTGCAGGTCGCTAGGTAGAGTAGGAGTTGGACATATGGTGTACATCTCCGGTTTGACTTGCACCTTGAGTTCTACAAACATGTAAGCAGCATATTCTTTTATGTTGATATCTATTATCTATATGCTACAATGTGATTAGCTCGCGAGAAATAAACCTATGCTACAATGTGTGCAAAGTTCTGGTTGGTGACTAACTTTTGGTCAATAGCCTTGAAGTTTCATGGCGCGAAAAGGAGCCAGGATCGCAGCTTGTTAATTTAAGCTTGCTGCCAGCACTGCTGAATTCATCGTGCCTGTATAATTTAGCGCCTTTGTCAGATCTTCCCCATTTGACAAACAGAACACATGTAAGTCTTATATATTACTGTTTTGAAACCTTTTACATAGCTTTTTAAGTTTAATTGAGCTGACATTTAGATAAAACTGTCCATGACATTTTAGAAAACGACTACCTGATCACCTTTAACATGCTCTTTTTTTAAACAACCTTAAACTTGCTTTGATATGTAAAAGTATAGCAAAAGGATAAAACCGTTACAATCTGTTTTATTTCTGTCCCTAAGAACTCCATTGCATTCTTCAACCGTGACCAAATTCTTTTGGGTTGGTAACATCCTGTATTTGTTCTACGTCTTGATGTTCAGGTATGCCATGTTCGACTAGACCACATCGACTGCGACAGCTTAAAGGTGCTACTATTCCACAACATTTGTGGCTGTGTTGTGAATGAACATTCAGGTGGACTTCAATGTTCTTTTTGTAAGGATGCCTGTCATAGTGGATGTGCACATGGCTTTCGGTTGCACTTGACCATTGCAGATGACAGTGCAAAGGTCTTCGCATGGTGTGTCGGGCAAACAGCCGTGGGGTTCCTTCAGATTTCTCCTGATGAATATCTGGAACTCCCTGAGGTACAAACTCGGAAACTTGCCCACTGCATCAACAAAGGAAAAAGAAAAGCATTGCTTTTTACCTTGCCATTGCACCCAAGATTTTGTTTTGTTTTGTACATCAGAGCATGGTTTGGGTCTCATGCAAGTGGTTTACTCTGTTCTCACTCAAGTTTTGTGATGATAAATGATCAGGATGAACGGGCAATGTATCTGTACTCACTCCAGAACGAGAGTTACATGGTTGCTATTGCAAATACCAGCAAGCGGGTTGATGGATGTGCCGTGAATGACAAAGCTCTCCCAGTCTGGGAGATCACAAGAGCCCAAAAATGCGAGTGACTTTCCTCCGTAGCTGGGAAAGAAAGGTCGATGAGGCAAAAGCTACTGCCCATGTTTTTATTTAAAAGTTTGGTTTGTGGTGCATCAGTAATTCTTTGTAAGTAAGCTTGGGGAGAACATTATTAGTTAAGTAAAATACTCGTGAATAATGGGAAAAAATGCCGTTCGGGAAGGTGTAGCGTTTGGACACCGGTCCACGGGCACGCGGAGCCCAACATGTTCCAACTTCCTTGTCACACCTGGTTTTAAAGGCAAAACATATATGCGCCAGGATCAGTTTACACACATGGTAGACGTCACAAGTGAATATCTATAACCATGCATAACGAAAGAGTATTATAGTGCATTTATTACAATCTCAGAGTTGACTCAAATGTCATAGCGGAAGACTTAAATAAACGTTCATCTAACGAAGCAAAAGTGACTCTATCTCCACAGGCATTGACTGGGGGAGACTCGCCTAGAACTCCTCAAAATCAGTGGTGAAATCCTCAAAATTCTCCCAATCTGAGCAGCATTCTGGTTGTAGTTGATGTAATAAAAGAAAGAAAGAAAACAAGCATGAGCACATGACGTACTCAACAAATGTAATATGACATACAAGGCTGAGGCAAAAAGGTTGGCTGACCAGTAAGCACTTTTAGTTGATCAAGTTTTATTAAGCAACTATTTACTAGCAAATGAAAGTATATACCACCCACAAATTAATGAATGTCATATTCCCAACATATTCATATAACCACGATTTAATCCATGTTCAAGTATGATTATCATGTAAGGGTCCAGGCCGCTCTTGACCGTGAGCACGGCTGTTATAACAGTTTTACACTCTGCAGAGGTTGTACACTTTCACCATAAGCCGCGTAAAAGTTCAAAAGAACTTTAAACCCAACCATGCCGAGGGGGCCAATCCTCTTAAATCACACTACCGAGGTGTGACCGCATAGGGACGCTACGAGGCCTTTACAAAGATTTCTTAGTAAATAGTAACCCGCTAAGGTTTCCGGTTCAGAAGCAAAGCATAACCCTCCCTAATGAGATCTGTCTCTTACCAAAGCCCACAACTCAAGAGGACCGAGCTATACCCCGTCAACCGCCGCGCCTCTTGCCCCTTTCGGGTAAGGTTACCATCCACTAAAGTCCCTAATTAGTTAGCCAAGACCAGAGCCATATGGTACTTATGGTTGCACTGTTTTCCTGGGTGGTTCTCCATGTTCCAATTAAAAAGATCTGATCTTGCCAATTAATTATTTAAAAGAGTATATGGAACATAGAGTAGGGGTTCATTTAACCAATCCCAGTTGAGCAAACTAAGCATCATCTACCATCAAAATTAATTAAGTAACCCAGTTTCAGGGGAATATAGTGGCTAGGCAAATCCTTAAATAGGAACCCATCAAATTAAGACACATGCATGGGTGGTGAAATTAATAATTATTAGGACATTTACATGACATAATACACTTGCCTTCTTCCCAACTCTGTTGCTGCTCAAATCCTTCTCCAACAGTTGGTTCTTTAGAGAAATCCTCGAACTGGTCGTTTCCTAATCGCATCACACATTCACATGCAAGGAAACAATACAACCAATAAGAAACAGTACAACAAACAATTCCAACAGATCAAAACAGCGGCACAAAACTAATCTACGCTTCACAACGAACGCGTGAGCGCGAGAATCACTAAAATCGGAGTTAAAACGCAAAAGATATGGCTTTTCTAAGGTTCAGGGACTTGCTGGCAAAGTTTTAAAAGTTCCAGGGGCTTAACTGCGAAAATTCGAGGGCTAAAACATAATTTTGTATAAAACTACGAGGGCTAAACCATAAAATAACAGGGGCTGAACTGCGGGTGCTATTTTAAAACTTGCAGGGGCTAAAACGAAAGAAAACAGGACCTAAACATAATTATTTTTGAACTAAACTGGACCGCGGGTTGATTTTGAAAAACTTCAAGGGCTCTTTTGCAAAGTTGCCAGCGCTGACCAGTACGCGGTCGGTTTGACTCGGATGCTCGGCTGACGTGGACCGTTGGATCTCGATCCGATGATCCAAAAAAGATCGGCCGAATGGGTGACGTCGGCGACGACGGTCGCGGCGGCGCCGCCCGTTCCCGCGGCGGAACTTCGCCGGAGTGAACGCGATTAGGCGCTACGGTGCACGGTTTGTGACGAAACTTGGACGGGGAGAAAGAGGGGAAGACGACGAACTCACTCCGGGGGTTCTTGACGGCGGAAGAGCGACGACGGCGACCGACGATGAGCGACGGCGGACGGCGGCGCTGTGATTTCAACGGTGAGCAAATTAGCGCGGCATAGCGGAGGAAACGAAGCGCGGCCAACACGGGAGGGTTCCTTACCTCCTTGCGAACCTCCCGCGGTGGTTCAAGTCGAAGGAAAGGCGGCGGCGGTGCGAATCGGCGACGGCGGCGCTCAACTTGGCGGCGGCGGCGCGGGCAGCTAGGGTTGCGGCTCGCGGTTGATCTGGAGGGGAAGGCAACGGCGGCGGCGGTTATATAGGTGCGGAGCGGGGGCTCGGGCCACGCCTTGGTGTGCGTGCCCGGGTTGGACACGGCGGTGCGGCCAAGTCGGACTCGGGCAGTCCTGCTCGGCGACGAAGGGGAGAAGAAGAAGCTGACGAGTGGGCCCTACGCGTCAGTGAGAGAAGGTGGGGGAGAAAAAGAATGGGCCGAAGCTGGGCCGAAAGTGGAGAAGCAGGCCGAGGAAAAGGAATCGGGCCGGGAAAGAAAAAGAAGTAGAGGGGGCAAACTTGGACCGGGCCAAGAGTTGGAGGGGCAAAAACGAACTCTGTCTATTTAACTTTTCTAAAACTCAAACAAAAGCAAATCAAATTCGAATTTAAACAGAATTTAAATTCCAACTTGATTTACTAGCAACCAAAAATATATGCAACAGCATGAATGCAACAAAAACTTATTTTGACTAAAATAATTATTTACTATGATATTTAAATTGATAAAAGGCTAGAAATTCCAATTAAATCCTAGAAAATTTATTTAAGCCTTAATAAATTCTAGAAAAATTTAGAGAGTTGCTACAATTTAATTGTGATGAATTTTAGGGTGTTACATTCCTACTGGTTCTGACTTCCGAGGCTATGGAGTGGCCAGCACTTTATGCTTGTGGCTCAACTCTGACGCCGCTGCGTTGTACATGTACTTGCTTCTGCCGCAGTCGGTAGAGATCCCTGACTGTTTGTCAAAAGTTGCTGAATCTAGCTGTACACCCTGATACGATAAATTCTGGGTTGCTGAATTGTCTAGGTGACGCAACCGCAAGTCCACCTGTCGTGTGCGTTGACTTTGTAATTGTTAGAGCCAGCTAGATGTGATCATATATAATTTAGAGAACAATGGAAATATTCAACAAAGTCAACCAAAGGGAGCATTTCCCTGTGTTGATGCGGGTTTTTCTTTATAAAATTTTTAAACTGTTTTCTGTATAAAGTATTGTTGGAAGTGTCAATTAATCACGAACGGAGGTAGTACTTTGTAGCGTACAAATGGCTTCATCATGGATGAGTCCGTGGCGCATCATCACGCCATTGACCAACAAAGTGGATCAATGGAGTAGCGTGGATGCGTCAAGTTTGACTTTACCACCACACGCTGCAGGGCATGCCCCCGAACATATATTTTCAACAGCCAAATCGCACCTTGACAGCCAGCGGGTTTCAACTGTCAAATGGAGCTTGATACGGAGTAGTAGAAGTCAGAACATTTCCAACGGCCAAGTGCAGCTCGAAAAGCACTTGAACAGTGATTCACACAGGCAGGAGTCATACTGCGATGACAGGTACATTTTTACGTGGCAACCGTGTGTAAAACGTACACACGAAATCGAGTTTTTTTCGTTTTCCTTTTTCTTAACCTTGAACGATCGGATAATAATGCATAATGGATATACAAGCCGATCAGCATCTGATAAGTCCAGGAATCCTACGTGGACTCCGGCCCCACACAAGTGGTGATCAGGCCCGGCGGCGCACTGACCGGTGGGCCCTACTTAGTTACAGTGGGGGAAGTCGTCGCGTGTATATATAAAAATATATAAAAACGAAGCTCCTAGAAAGTTTCAAGTCGCAGTCAATCGCTCAATCGTTCGAGTCACGCCATACAACACGGATAGAGACGACAAACGCCGCAACCGCAGCGCAAGCGCAAGGGTGACGGCGACGACGACCACCACCACCGAGGCCATGGCGCAGCAGCCGTCCGGGGGCGGGGAGGCGGAGCTCATCCCGACGCTCTCCTCGCTGGAGCCGGTCTACGGCGAGGGCTCCCAGCTCGACGAGGCGCGCCTCCGCTTCGCCCGCCTCGGGGAGCGCTTCCAGGCCGTCTACGGCGCCAGCCCCTCGCTCTTCTCACGCTCCCCAGGTAGGTACTGCTCCCAGGTTTGGCTTCGGGTCTCGGTGCGTCCGTGTGCGTGAGCGGAGTAGAGGCTGATTTGGGGATGGGCGGCGTGTTGTTGCAGGGAGGGTGAATCTGATCGGGGAGCACATCGACTACGAGGGCTACTCCGTGCTGCCCATGGCCATCCGCCAGGACATGATCGTCGCCATCCGGAAGGCAGACGGCGGCCAGGTGCGGGTCGCCAATGTCGACGACAAGTACCCCGTCTGCGTCTACCCGGCCGACCCCGAGAAGGTAGCAATGTGTTCTGCTCTGCTCCGCTCCGCTCCTTCCTGCCCGATCCATTGGAATCGGTAATACGATTTTGTACGGGGTGCGATGCAATTGGGGTTTCATTTGGGCGGCGGTGATTGGGGGTAGCATGTTGCTATCAGTGGGATTTTCGAATCAATCTGCTCTTAATTCTCGGGGGGAGAGAGGAAGGGGGAGGTAGAGCACGAGAATCTTGTTCCTATCTTTAGGCTGCGGTGGTTATATTTACTTCCGATTAACTAGCATATCCCAACAAAAAGCTCGTGATGCGGGGCCTGTGCCGATTCGATTCCTTCCCGTGAACAAAATAATTTGGGATCCACGTGGGTCACTGAAATGTGGACCCTCCTCGTGGACTTGCAGTGAGTTCCCCTGTTTCTGCGTAGTGGGAGCAGTGGACCTATAGGACAGCTCGAGCAGCCTGCTGGGCTAACAGTGAACTAGTAAATGCGAATTATTAAAAAAAAACTAGTAAATGCCAATTGTTTGTACCATGATGCAGCAAATGACAGTGTAGTTTGCTTGTCCAATAAAGTGTTACATTTGTCTTGTGCCCAAGTGTATTTTCCATTTCATTTTGGGATAATAACAAATTGCATTTACATCTGCTAGTTCAGCATTGTAAGAGTAGTACTGAATCTGCCACAGTGCAAAACATGATGTGCCTTTTGGTGTCTGTCATCTGTAATACCATTTGGCCATGATTGTAACAGCACTTTGTTTATCGTGCAGGAAATTGACATAAAAAACCACAAATGGGGGCACTATTTCATGTGTGGGTAAGTTGCAATTTCAATTACTGCTGTAGAAGCCTGGATACTGATGATTTTTGTTGTTCCCAATTATTTTGACAGCAAATAGTGATTATATCATATATTCATATTCACTTAAATTTGCAATCTACAGATACAAGGGCGTATATGAATACTGTAAGTCAAAAGGGATAGATCTGGGCAAACCAGTCGCGCTTGATGTCATCGTTGATGGCACAGTTCCTCAAGGTACAACTCAGTCTTTACTTCTAAAATTAGTTTCTGTCTTTCAGACAATGTGCAATATCAAAAGTTTGCTGTTATTGTTGCTCTTATTCAGGATCTGGTCTGTCAAGCTCTGCAGCATTTGTCTGTTCGTCAACAATTGCTATCATGGGAGTTCTTGAGAAAAACTTCCCAAAGGTATTACTTTCTGCAAAGTAATTAATTTTGTTAATTGGCAAGAAGCAAGTGCATGGTCTTGACTAGATTGGCACGTTCACCAAATTGTGGTACTTATGAACGTTTATCACAGAAAATTTCCAGTGCGAATTCCCATTTACATTGCTTATTATATTCATCGAATCATGCAGAAAGAAGTTGCTCAATTCACGTGCCTGTCTGAGCGCCACATTGGAACACAGTCTGGAGGCATGGATCAGGTAATTAAATCCAGAACTTTCTTGTTGAAATACCAAGGGTGTTTCTTATATTGTTTGTAAGCCGTGCCAGATGCTAAAGTGGATTGAAATGCTTTGCTTAACACAAATTATCTTGTTCCTATTTAACAGTTCATTGTATTTTTGCAGGCTATATCAATCATGGCCAAATCTGGATTCGCTGAATTGATAGACTTTAATCCAATCCATGCAACTGATGTCCAACTACCTCCAGGTGGCACATTCGTGATTGCCCATTGTTTGGCAGAGTCCAAGAAAGCAGAGACAGCTGCAACAAACTATAACAACCGTGTTGTGGAGTGTCGCTTAGCAGCGGTAAGTGACTATTTAGTTTCACGAGGAGCTTCCCTGAAAAATGCTTGACAATGTCATACACATTTCTGTTACCATATTGCACCAGTACACCTTGTCCATTGAACCAAAATACCTTTTCTGTTGAAATTATTTATATTGTAATAATACTGAAGTACCTTTTTTTTTATTAAATGACACAAACAATGTTCGAGTTTACATACGTCAGCTTGTAAGAAAATATCATTTGTTGTAACTCGGCTTGAGCTACTGTTCACACAAAAGATGTTTATTCCTTGTCATTTACATATATGTAGCTGATGTCTCTCCATTGCACTTTTCAGATTGTCCTTGCCATCAAACTAGGGATGGATGCCAAAAAGGCCGCCGCTTCTGTTACAACACTCTCAGATGTTGAGGGGCTATGTGTCTCTTTTGCTGGGAAGGAAGGTTCATCTGATCCTGGAGTAGCTGTAAAGGTGAATATTTTCTTAACAAGTTTTGAAGTGAGATTTGCAGTGCTAGGATGTTCTTTTGACAATTTTAGCATCCAGTTCTGCCTGTTTATCCTATTTATTTCTTGAGGAAACACATGTGGACTGTGTGTCATCACATTAAGAGAGAAGAATAAAAGAAGCAATGTTTGATGAGCTATCACGACAAGTTTCCTTGACGAGTCATTGGTTGCCCTGACAGTAACGTCTAGGCATCTCAACATCTGGGAAGCGGTCACTTGATTCCGCCTATTAGTGAAATCTGGAGCCTTTAGTTTGTTCCATTTCTGCAACTTCCTTCTCTCCTGAGTAGGGCAAATTAGGGGCTTGGCTTGATATATCTGGAGCACTTGAGTGGCAACAGATGCTGTGCTAGACTTTCCTTTCCTGTTACGATTTTGATACTGCATGATGTTACTCGCCAGGATGGTTGTTTGATGTTGGCTAAGGACCAAACAAATCATTTTTCCTTTTGTTTGAGAAGATCAATGGTTTGCAAATTGGAGATACTTTTTAGGTCTTACAATGTACTCATATTGTTGTGCAACATTGCAGAAACTTCTGCACGAGGAGCCATATACAGCAGAAGAAATAGAGAAAATTACAGGTGAAAGCCTGACATCTGTCTTCAAGAGCTCTCAAACTTCTTTGGATGTTATAAAAGCTGCAAAACACTACAAGCTATTTCAGGTTGATTTCTTGCCCTTGTAATTTGTCATCTCGTAGCCATCTAAATATCATATTATTGGAGATCCATGTTTGTTTCTGAATTATTATTATGAAAACCACTGGACATGGTCAGATGGCCTGTATCAATTTAGCAAACTTTGAATTGAAGCTTGCTGCAATCTTCTTAGCACCTATGCTAATTGTACTATGCTATGCCAATTTCAGCGTGCTAGTCATGTCTACTCTGAAGCAAGACGGGTTTATGCCTTCAGGGATACTGTATCATCAAAACTCAGGTGTGTTGAGCATTTTGTAATCTGTCTTTTCTGCTCTTCCTTTTACATTCTTCTCTAGATTGTGCATCTCACAGATCTCCGTTGGAAGATGGTCCTAACAAACGTGTGTTTAGTACAAGCATTCTTCTTCTGCTGACAGCCTTGATGCTTAATTGTTTGCGTGCAGTGAGGAAGATAAGCTTGAGAAACTCGGTGATCTTATGAATGAAAGCCATTATAGTTGCAGCGTGCTATATGAATGCAGGTATATTTTCAGTGTATGGCCTAACCTGAGAATACCTGTGACCATTATTAACTATCTATAAATTGTCCACGGCGATTGTTCCACCAGGCTGTTTACTAACTACACGACAACACTTGTGTCATGAGCAAGTTTTTCAAACAAACACAAAATATTTCAACAAACATGAACAAGGTTTTCAGATACTTTATTTACTAGGGTACTGATAAATTCCTCTCTGCAGCTGCCCTGAGTTGGAGGAGCTTGTGAAGGTATGTAGAGATCATGGAGCCCTCGGAGCACGTCTAACGGGAGCTGGCTGGGGTGGCTGTGCGGTGGCTCTGGTCAAGGAGCCCATCGTCCCGCAGTTCATTCTCAATTTAAAGGCAAGTTGAAATTTGTCATATCTCCTATTGCGAATACAAAGTTACAGGCACGCATCAAAGTTATACTTGCTCTACTCTGTGGGGCCAAATCGCTGCAAGAAAAGAAATGCATGGCATATCATGGCTAGCTGCGTGCCTGCGGCCATTCTGCATCTGTCTTCCATCGCGCGGCAGTGCGCTAACCATCATATCGTTTGTTTACCTGTGCTTTTGTGCAGGAAATGTACTACAAATCACGGATCGACCGGGGATTGATCAAGCAGAACGATCTGGGGCTATACGTGTTCGCGTCGAAGCCGTCGAGCGGCGCGGCCATCTTCAAGTTGTAAGCGGGCGCCCATTCTCTCGCCCGCTGTACATGAAGCAAACGGCCAGCGATTGGCCATGGATGGGTCACAGAATAAATTCCTCCTCTTCTGTACTCTAGCCCCAGTTGCGTTCGTCTCGATGAACACCCGAGTAGAATATATTGTATCGAGTTATATGAGATCGTACATATATACTATATTAAGTCGCCGCAGGCATTTGTTGCGAGTCGCTCCTTGAGAATTTAGATACCGGCTCGTGTCTGGCTGCCAAGCATTTCCTATTCCTTGATGAAGCCATCGATCGAGGTCGTTGATGTTGCACAATTCTTTTGGACTTTGGTGCTGTACGAATTTAAATAAGTCCGTACGGTGATTGGTCATGGATGATCGTGTGCACGCGTGTATGGCATCATGCATGATGCCGTGCTTTACTACAGGCTGATCACTGATGGCTTTGCATTGGCATTTGGCAATGCCACCGACCAACTGGATGGTTAAAATTAAAATAGTGATGGTCCGCAACCGCAAGCGCCCATGCCCGTGTGCTCTGCGTTTCACGTTCGGCCAGGTCATTTCTTCCCATCACTCCCGCCACCATCCTTTACACGAGGTCCGTTGACACGACACAAAGGCCTCCCGAGCTCTCCGCAGCAGCCATGTGATGTGAAGCATCGTTGTCCAATGCTTTGGGTCATTGGTAACCTACTAGCTGCCGCCTCCACTGCTAGCGAACGTGGTAGTAGTACCAGTTAGATTTGGATGTGTTTCCTTTTTGCAGTCGTCGCCGCAATCAATTCAGGGACGGTTGGAAGAAAAGCCGCGCGTACCATGCGGATCGAGGCTCTCTCGACTCGACTCCCTCTTACGCAAAAAATACAGCTTCATCTAATTTTGATTCGAGCTGATTCTTTGAGAGAAGTGATTTTGTAGCTAAAAATAATTCTCTTTAATTTTTCAACATAAACTTTTAAAATCAAGATGGAGAATCACTTTACGGAATTATGAGAAGCTACTTTTTCAGCTAGCCTCTTAATTCATTTCAGGAAATCACTTCACAGAATCAGTATAGAATCACTTTCCTTCAAAAAAACGTTTGACAGAGCTCCACTTAAATTCACCAGAGAGTCGGCTTAACTCTGTCAAACGGAGCCTCAACCGCCGCGTGCTCCCGTTAGATTAGATCCTCATCACCAAAAGCCAAGTCTCGTCGCAATTTATGAGGCGCGTGAACGTCCACATGCGATGCGTGCACGTCCGCGACCCTAACCATGCGTGCACGCCAGCCGGTCTGGTATACTGAGGCGCTGATGACTCGGTTTGTGCTCGATCTATCTTATTATTTCCCTTTTCCTTTTGATGAATAAATAGAAAACAGGTGAAGCCATGCATTTGACGAGTTTTTTTTGGCTCGAGAATTAGAGAGACCGTTTCAATTTACAAAGAATATGTACTTACAATTAAGGCCAAGTTGTTGGAGCCAGGATGAATTTTTATGATCCAGAGGAGAGGGAGGGACCTAGTGTTCTCACATTAGTCTTTTTTACTCGCAAATTAAAAATATAGTAGATAAAAAATATTTATCTTATAATTAATATGGTAGACCTGGTATAAAAACGATAGTGCGCGAAGATTCCGCCATGCAATTCCGGCAGCGGTGATTGACCAAAAGTATTAATGGCTTGGGGGTATTTTGATCCCACGTCTAAAATTTAGATCCATCGCGTCCAATGAAAGGATGTTAATTAAAAGTATTAAATATAGATTAATTTAAAAACTTATTACATAAATAAGGGTTAATTTACGAGACGAATCTATTGAGCCTAATTAGTTCATAATTAGATAATATAATGCTACAGCAAACATGTAATAATTATGTACTAATTATAACTTAATTAGGCTAACATTCGTCTCATGAATTAGACATAACTTATGTAATTAGTTTTATAATTAATTTATGTTTAATACATCTAATTATTATTTATTTAAATGACTAAACTTTAGCCCATGGATCCAAAACAGCCCCTTCAAATATTGGAGTTGCATTTCCCTTGCTTTTTAAATAAGGAGTACTCTGTTCATCCCTCCGGTGACCTTTTAAATTTCTTTAATAACAACCAAATTTGTGCCTGCTGGATACATGTGCTTCTACATTCTTTGTGTTCTTGTTTCCGCAAAGATCACATACATAGTAGGCACTTAGGCACACAATTTGGACGGTAGCATGGAGCTAGTTTTGCTTTTGAAAGGCACCGGCTAGCATGGGTGCGGGACATTGTCTTAGGAGTTAGTTAGGACGACGCAAGCGGTCATCAGAACAAAGTTATCATCCAGTGGCCGGTGCAGTGTTGCTGTGGCTGTTGTGGTGTGGAGTTTTGGCGGCATTTTGGTGCCGTTTCATCGTTGTTCTCATTGTTGATATTGATATTACTCGTGACTGTTAATCGATGTGATAGCGGTTGATATATACTTGATCGTCCTCGCAATTGCAAGACTACATTAGTTATGCATTTTTTGATATTAAACCAACTTTTATTATTTTTTAAAATACATATATATTGGCAAAACCATCTAGAGAGTTAAAGTTGTCCGGTTTTCATAGTTTTGATGGTAAAAAATACTCGGTTTTAAAGTTTGATGGTCAAAACCAGACTTCATCAATAGTTTTATAGTTAAAAATGGACTTCTTTCTTAAGAAAAAGCTTGAGGGGCTTTGGTTTGAGTTTTCATTCCAGCGACACCAGTTGCCTTTAATTTTTTTTTCACCGTCCTTGATGTACAATTGAGTTGGGCAAGAGGCGGACCGATCGGCCACCTGGCATATACATATTTTTTTCTTTTTGTCCAAGCTATATAAAACTTTGACCCTACATACATACTGATACTGTAGCCATAATGACATACACGATCCAATTTTTATTTTAGGATAGCACAAGAAGCTCACGGGCGTATTAAATTATAAACATAGCTCATCTCATATTAAATCAGCAACTGTGCATGCAAGATCACCCACCCATCCGACGGATGACACTTGATGTGCAGTCCAGAACTTTCGCTTGTGGTTCGTACTAAGTTCAGAGACCCTGGTCCCACTTCTGTTTATATATAAAAGCAAAATTAACATGGTGTCCCGCTTGGATTTGTTGATTGAAAGACAATACTGGCCATCTATCTCTCTCTCTCTCTCTCTCTATATATATATATATATATATATATATATATATATATATATATATAAGCAGATGGATGCCGCGTCTTCCCATCCACTGCTTCGTCGATCGCACATCTCACAGTGCCTGCCAAACCCTGCTGTGATTGTCGTCGAGCTCGATCAGCTAGCTCTCTCTGCAGGCTGCAGCTAGCTGGCAGCCATGTCCAAGGCCTTCGCCAAGTCCCTCTCCCAGCTCAACAAGGCCCTCGTCAGGAGGCTCAACGCCCTCATCATCCGCGCGCAGCCTCCGCCGGCGAGGCCGGATGGGCGCGCGGCGGCGACGGTGGACGCGCTCCCGGCGAGCGGCGGCGTCGCCGTGTGCAAGGTCGAGGGCGGCCTGCTCAGGTCATCCTCCGCCTTCCCCTACTTCATGCTCGTGGCGCTGGAGGCCGGCGGGCTCCTCAGGGGCCTCATCCTGCTGCTGCTCTACCCGGCCCTGCGCCTGCTCGGCCATGGCCGCGCGATCAAGGCCATGGCCGCCGTGAGCTTCCTCGGGCTGAGGAAGGACGCGTTCCGGGCGGGCAGGGCGGCGCTGCCCAAGCTGCTCCTGGAGGACGTGAGCGCCGAGGTGTTCGACGCGGCGGTGGCGCGCCGGCGGCGGTGCGTGTGCGTGAGCGCCATGCCGCGGGCGATGGTGGAGCCCTTCTTGAGGGAGTACCTCGGCGTCGGCGCCGACGCCGTCGTGGCCCCGGAGATGAGGGAGTTCAGGGGGCGCTACCTGGGCGTCATGCAGGATGAAGGCGAGGTGCTGCGAGGGCTCGACGTGGATAAGGTGATCATCGCCAGTGGCAGTGACGACGACGTCGTTGGCGTTGGTGGACTCGGGTCCTCGTTTGCCCAGCTCTTCCAAAAGCATTGCAAGGTAATTTGTAAACAAGAGAGTTACATTCTTAGATTTTAACCGCATCAACATGCATATCAAGTTATTATCACTGGCAGAGAAGTCACTTTACATCCACCCATTTTGTCCCGGTTGCATTTTAGCGCGAGACAAATATTCTTTTTAGTCATGGTTCGTATTTTTTCCATGTCTCGAGAGACTTAATTTACTTCCCTAGGTGAACCTTTTTTTACCCCTTAGTCCAGGACCCTGTTACCGACCGCCCTTTTAGTCCCGACCGTGCGCCCGAGACTAAAGGGGCCGTTGTCCCGGTTGGGAAACCGGGACTAAAGGTCCTCTCAACCGGATAAATACCACTTTTTCTACTAATGTATGTTGATTTGACACATGAAAAATGACGCTATAACAAGAGAGTTTCATATATGATCGGAATATTTATCGTATATATGTGCTGTCATGATATTTTATTGAATCTAGTGGTATATGTTTGTAGTAGTAGATAAATGCAGGTCCGCTTTGTCACTTTCAAAGCTGTTTGGCCATTCGAAAAAAAGAAGGAAAAAAATCTGTTTGTCGGCCACAAATAGAAAAGGCAGTGATATACATGGCCCGTGGCTCCAGGGAAGATATGCATCAAATACGTGATTGCATGACCGGACGGGGTAATGACATGGCCTAACACGTAGCACAGGGAGTAAACGTTGTCAAGGAAAGGAACTCATCGCCATTTATAAATCTATACGCTGGTAGACGTCCATGTCGTCTCATAAATCCATGATCGTGCTATCTGATAGTGCGTCCCGGCTATTGCAAATTTGGAAAATGCATGCGTGTATATTTATGTGTTTTGTGTATATCAGTTTATACAATAGTCACGTAATTAAGCACGCATACTCACACCGCACATCCTTCCTAATACACGCACTCTCTACACGTCTACAGAAACCTGAAGAGCTAAAAGTTGGTGAAGTCCTGTAATTGTCATCATTGGTGGACAAAGAAATAGCCGTGTTGCACTTGCACATATGGTGTCAAACCTGGTGGCTACAACTGCAACCAACTTCGCTAATCATCCAAACTATTAATTGGTTCTCAATCTTTGGTGATGTTGATGCAAGAATACTATAAATAATTTTGCATCAAAACTATAGGAAGTGTCTAATTTCTCATAGCACAATTAATAGTTTGGTGTTGTTTAGTATTAACTGTACGTTTTGAGCATGCAGGCGGCATCACCTTAATTTGAAGCCTTGAAGTAATTAGAGTAAAATTTGCCAAACTCTCGAGCATGACGGAGTGCTCTGTGTGACTGCTTATCTTGGCGACTTGAATGAAATGGGAGTAAATTTGGTGAAAATTTGGACATGAACTGCTCATGGTTAAAAAAGCACTCGCACTACTAGCACCAATATATTGAAGTTAAAATTGACCTTAATTGGGACAATTAAATGCAAGATGAAAAAACATCAATTTTGTTCAAGTTCTTTTTGGTGTAGCTACTACATACGGATTGATGTATACATCCATGGTGGACGCATGCAGGAGGTGTACGTGCCGACCGAGTCGGCGCGGCGGCGATGGCACGCGCTCCCGCGGCGGCGCTACCCGACGCCGCACATCTTCCACGACGGCCGCATCGCGTTCCAGCCGACGCCCGCCGCGACGCTCGCCATGTTCATGTGGCTGCCGCTGGGCGCGGCCCTCGCCGTCGTCCGCATGGCCTCCTTCCTCGCCCTCCCCTTCTCCCTCTCCGTGCCCCTCCTCGCCGCCCTCGGCATACACAACCGCCTCATCGCCAACCCCTCCGCCGCCGGCACCAACCTCTTCGCCTGCAACCACCGCTCCCTGCTCGACCCGCTCTACGTGTCCGCCGCCGCCGGGCGCGCCGACCTCGCCGCCGCCACGTACAGCATCAGCCGCATCTCGGAGATCCTGTCGCCGATCCCCACCTTCCGCCTCACCCGCGACCGCGCCGCGGACCGCGCCGCCATGCAGGCCAAGCTTTCCGGCGGCGGCGGGCTGGTGGTGTGCCCCGAGGGCACGACCTGCCGCGAGCCGTTCCTGCTGCGGTTCAGCCCGCTGTTCGCGGAGCTCGGCGGCGGCGTGACGCCGGTGGCGCTGCACTCGTCGGTGGGCATGTTCCACGGCACGACGGCGGGGGGATGGAAGGCGCTGGACCCGCTGTTCCTGCTCATGAACCCGGTGCCGGCCTACGTCGTGCAGTTCTTGGACACCGTCAAACGCGGCGGCGCCGGTGGGCCGGAGGCGGCGCGCGCGGTGGCGAACGAGGTGCAGCGGCGGATCGCGGAGGTGCTGGGGTACACGTGCACGGGGATGACGAGGAGGGACAAGTACCTCATGCTCGCCGGCAACGAAGGCATCGTCGACGTCGACCACGGCGCCAAGAAGAAAACTGCTTCTACTAATTAACTACTAGTTGTGATCGCAGGCAAAGGATAACAAAAGGAGATTACTAAGTTATTAAAGGTTTTTTGTGCTATTCCGTGTTATATATACGATATGTATATGTATATACTACTTATACTAAAGGTAGTGTGCAAAAATCACGTACGTGCGTGTGAAATTTAACTGATGTATTTTGAATGCATAAAGATGTGACATCCCTTATTTTAATTCAAACACGGTGTCTGCCTTGTTTGGGAGTTTGGCAGGGGATGAGACGTCCTCACCTGCATCACTATTGAGTCATCGATGAACTGACGTTGCATTCCATGAGTTTGTTTTAAAGATACATAACCCATTTATTGCAATGGCTATGATCCATTAGACATTTGGAAGCTGACCAGGAAAGGACTCACTATGTAGGTTCCTTGTTGCAACCAGATATTCCTGTAGGCAATTCATCATGCTAATCCCAGCCAGCAACGCCTAACCACTTCCAATTCTGACCGATTTAAAGGCCTGTGCTGCCGTGCTGGTATGACCTGCATAGACCGGCAAGAGGGGCGATTGACGCTTGCAGCTTCATGATCATGACGTTGCAGATAGTTTTCCCGCGTCCCTATCAAAATTCTGCTTCTGATTCCAGCAACATTCCAGCACAACAGCACAACTTAAGCTAGGATAATGCAGCTTACGACATAACACCTGCAAATTACGCACACGACCTTAGCATATCTACGTGCATTTTGCACTTCGATTATAGCTTTTCACAACATGCAACAAGCAAGTTCCCAAAGGTCAGGACCACCCGACATTCTTTCACGTTGGAGCCAGGATTTCCAATGTCGCCCGGGGGTTACCAACCATCAAGGCAGGACCAATTTGTCCGAGTTGTGTTCCATAATCAAAATGTTTATTCTGTTTCTTTGCCCCCTCTTCCCCGAGTTGTGATTGATATACCCAACCTGCTTCGCTTCACTTACCACTGTTTCTTTCCTTTCTTTTTTTTCCTACTACTATTGCTACTGCTACCCTTTGTGTTGCTTCCACTGCCAGGTGTAGTGGGGTCGCCTTGTGCACCGAATGTAGTTTCGAACATCCCAGAATTGACCGCGTTCTGTAACCACTCGAAGAACTCTTCCTCGTTGAGTTCTCCATCCATGTTTGCGACGTTTGGGACCTTACCACCTCTCTGCGCCGAGGTACTCCCCTTGCCACTGCTCTGCTTTGCCATGCTGGCATTGACATGAAAGCTTGGCTTGTGAGTGTTTACCGGGCATCTCATTCCCTGGAGAAGAAAACATAAATTCATATATCAAATCATGGATCCATTACTTGACAGTTGACACCATTGTGTCTTCATTTCCCTTTTTGTCCCCACTGCATGCATTTGTAGAATACTCCATTGAGCACAGATTTGAGTAAATATATATAATTATAATTTGTTCCAACTACAACTAGAAATACCAAACTTCAATGTAGAAATTTAACCTTTTGTTTTTGCATAGAAATTGTGGTTAGCCTAGTTAACTAGTCCTGTATGCATTCTTGCTTTGCTTTTCGTATTCCTGATGGCAGGTTCTATATATATGATTTGTTAAGTGTTTCATTATGTATACATCTATGTCCATTGGATTTAGATGACACAGTAAAGTAATGGTAAGATGTGGCAATGTGCGCTCCCTAGTGCCCGTTTTATTACAACTCAAAGCTCTTAATATGGAGGTATAGGTGTATTGATTGCATATAGACGATGCTGAATTTATATAGAATGGAGAATTAAAAAAAGTCAATAACAGCTCCTGTTATTAGTTACTACTACTAGATGCATTGACTATAAAGGTAAAGTGGGCTGTACATGAGACTCATTGCCTACTTTGCTTATATGAAAGTGCATGAGATACAAAAAAGCAAGAGTGATGGCCCTTTCATGCAGAATAAGCAAATGTTTACACAAAAAACTAATAAACAGATCTGAATTTTCATTGAAGAAAATCTGGATCACCTGACAGTCGAACCACTCAGTGACATCAAAGATGTAGCTTTCTGCGCAAACATATGCATGAGGTAAATCTAGCTGCAAAACAAAACACGCAATATCACGTCAATCAAACCTTTTTTTATACAGCAAAAAAAAGATTGTAATAATTGGTATTTACCTTCTGCAGCATGCCAAATAGAACAGGTTGAAAGGACTGTTCAACCCATCCATCGCCATCTTTAGCTTGATGAAACTCCTTGCAGTCCTGCAATATAAAAAAAATATGGTAGTTTCTTTAAGACAATGACCAGTAGCACACTATTACAAATCACCCATTAACACATGCCAAAAGAAAGCACCTGACACCATCTAGCTTGAGATTTAGCTCTTCGCGTATAAATCCAAAGATGGAAGTCACCGCACTTTTTGCAGGCTATCCTTCTTGAAAGACCATAAGGACCTTCATCAACACCTTCAGAAGGGCTAAACCCATGTTGGAAAGTACCGTTTCTTTCATTCTAGTCGACAGAGAAATCACGCAAATCAGAACTGTAATGAATTCAACCCATTTAAAGGATGGAATAAGAAACAGGACACTCAAAAGATTGTCCAATATAACAGTAGAGTTTCCATGCAACACATACCATAATACCTAATAATGCAAGCTAACCAGTATCCTTCTAAGTAGACCATGTCTTTTACTGTCACTGAAATTTTTGTCTGCTTCAGTGAGCAGGCCTTAAAAAGCATTTTATGTGATAGCACTTTATGTGAAGCATATTCACCCAGGGGCGGATCTAGGAACCAGGCTGGGGGCACTGCAGCCCAGGTCCAGCCCATACAGTCCCTATTCTGCTCAAGAAAAAAGGCCCATCAGGCCAATATCATCCCAATTCGCCCACAGACCACAGAGCCAGCCCGGGGCTCATCCAATATCTGGGTCCGCCCTGTATTCACCTTTTATTTTTATTAAGGTTGACTAAATTACAAATCTGATAGCACTTTAACTGCTAAATAAAAGTATGAATGCAAACTTAAACTATGTAACATCCTGTTCGGTAGAATTGTCTAGACCACAAATGCTGTATTGAATCATTAGTGTTTCCAAAGCATACACATGTGAGACAAACCAGTTGTATAAAGAATTTATCTAAACTTAGTTTGATATCCTAATCAAACTAGGAGATATACTAATTTCAACAGCAGCTTAACAATAAGCACAGCACAGCAACCAAAAACTGACACAAGTCTGTACCATAAAATTAGTACAACATCGAAAACTATCCTTCAAACTACATAGAACCATTGAACAAGCTGTTCTCAACTTGCTTTCAAAAAAAGCTGTTCTCAACTTCCTACTGAAACCATAAACAACTGTCTAAAGGGGCCACTGAGGGCACCTACAAGTAAAGTTCTCTCCAATAAACACACCCACAAAAAAAATGAAACACTACTGTAGAATTCCTTAATCAGTTCAACTTTGATGGCTACTAATAACATTGATGGACCATGCTTTCGAAATCATTA
Source organism: Echinochloa phyllopogon (assembly GCA_033239725.1). Taxonomy (NCBI): domain Eukaryota; kingdom Viridiplantae; phylum Streptophyta; class Magnoliopsida; order Poales; family Poaceae; genus Echinochloa; species Echinochloa phyllopogon. The sequence goes on from BTCW01000018.1 coordinate 1,492,195, forward strand.
GTTCAGAGCTGATTAAGATCATAGATAGAGTTGAGTTGCAAGTCCACAAATGACCAAAATCAGCCTAAGATCAATTCGATAAGGCGGTAGTCAAAGATAACAAAGAATAAATGGCAATCAAGGAAAAACTAACAAGACCTTTTGAGAAACACTCTGAAACCGTCTGAAGTAATTAAGGAGCTCCTCCCTTCTCAACTCATCATCATATGTCTTTCGTTTCAACGAATCAAGAAGAACCTGCGCAGAGTTGGAACTTCATGAATATGCATTGCCTTAATAAAGATGCATCATAATCGGATAGATGATTATCATGACAAGGATTATACACGAACCTCGTATGCATTTTGGAGCTTTTTAAATGCATCGGCAGCTTTATCATTGCCCATATTCTTATCAGGATGGACTAACATAGCCTGCAAAATCATTAATCACTGTTAACAGAGATTATCGTGACACAGCTTTAAAACATTAATTTAAACTGATAAAGTAGCATGCTTTAGTTCATCTTTCAGCATCACCTTTTTCTTGTATTCTCTCTTAAGAGATGATACATCTATGTTCTCATATCGATGGAAACCTAATGCTGAATAGTGGTCACTGCAGTTCAGTAAACGAGCCACTTCATCTTCAGAGGTCAGCTCTTTCTCAGCTCCACTTGTTGAAGGATCACCAGGGTTTGGATCTGAGGCTCGAGCATATCCAGATTGAGAGGTGCTATCTGATGATGGCTTAAACTCTTCAAAGATGTTGCCTGATCTACCTGAGCTTTGTTCTGAGCTCCTTGAAGAACCATTAGACTTCTTATTGTCTACTTTGTTCTTGAGAAACTGCACTAGAACGTCACTAGAAAAAAAGGATAGGTTGAGGCTCAAAAGTAATCCGAGCCATCCAACATAGCTTCTTGCACAATACATTGAATACAAACAGGCAATAAGGAGAGCTATTCGTTCACGTTTCAAGAAGAAGGAAGCACCTGCAGTTTAGGGGGGAAAAAGGATAACACAGCTTAGTTATCTCTTCATTTACAAACTGTAAAATTTGAACAAGCTTTATCCCAAATAAATAAGTTGCGGCATATGACCTCCAAGAACTACTACGGCACTTGTTGTCCAAAAGCTTCCATAAAACCACAAAATCACCACTGCCAGCACTGAGATAAATAGGATGGCAAAACCTAGACCAATGAAGGCAACTGCAGAAGCGGTAATCACCTGAATAAAAAGAGTAGCGAAAATGAAAAGAATTATAAGGCCCAATGAGCATGATTCAGATCAGAAACACTATGACAAGGGCAATGAAACTTTAAAACAAAACCAGACATAATTCGCATAGCAAAAAAGAGATGTTGAGCATTTAAGACAAACTTTTCATTGAAACTACATTTACTGATTTACAGTCATTGAATTATATTAGCAGTGACCATAATTGAAATATTTGCGAAAACAGTAGAACTAGTAAACATAGTCTGAGTTGAGAAGAAAAGGATGAACACATAAAATGCAAACTTATATGAATAGTGTACTGTACATTTGATTGTGAATGATATATGATTATATGTTGCATGGCGACTCAATTCACTTTTAATATATGGGGAATAAGTGCCATTGACAAAGAAATGCATCTTTTCCACCACTACAGATGTAGATATACAGTGTTATATACAGTGTTGGTCAGTTAATTGAGAAAAGTTAATTAAATGTTGGCAGAAACTAAAGTAAAAACAGGTTGGAAATGTCATGTGTCCATTCATTATAAGTAGACACATATCACCATATCACAGAAATCACAAAACTGTGAGGTCAAATAAATGATATTGTGGCTAAAAGCTTTCACAAGTCACATGAAAAAAGTATTATGTACAAGCATTGCAAGAAAAAACAGGACTCTTGCTCTAATGATCTTGCTAGCAAGACGCCGCTAACAAAGTTAAGAACACATGTTTATTGCGCAAGCAAGATGGCCCTTTCACTACTGAGGTTAATAAGCCTAATGTTATTTTGATCTGCAGTGTCATAGAAAATGAAAAAGGTCATCATCAACTTTGCAATATTATTTCTATGTGGGTGCATTGTACAACACATGAGAAATACCATAAGTTAAACTAGTACACATTTGTCAAATAATTTGAACATAACGCCAAAGGGATAGCTGAAACATACCGTGAATATGAACATTTTTTTCATCCCAATCATTGCAAAAATTGATAGGATGCTGCACCAAAGTACTGCAAGGAGGGAGTTTGTCCCCAATCGTAGCAAAGAATCAAAACCCCTTACATTGCAGTCTAACCAAACCGTCAACAAGAGCAACATCAACCTTCCAGCATTAAGCATCCAGGCTCGAACTATGGGATAAGCATACTTGAATTTGCTTAAGACATAGGCATGCCCTTTGTTCACAATAGCCATATAAGTGTTGATTGTTGGCTTTTTCCTATCGATGAATCTTTTACTTTCTTCTGCTAGATACATCATGGAAGCTCCAAACATGGATGAAGCCATACAAGTCATGCATCTGGTCTTCTCCAAAACATTTTCCACCCATGCAGGCAGTGAAGTCTGCTCAATCGAAAAACTTTTACCAGAACCACGCCTTGATGGCTTCTTGTTACTTCTTTTGTTTTTAGTACCTCTTGATGGAAGCTCATTCTCTTCTGAACTGCTTATATCAAAATCAGTATCCATTTGTGGCTGTTTTCCCAAAGATGGGATGCTATTGATTTTGCTGTTCTTTTTGCTGCTCCTTCCTTTCTTCTCACTGCTTCTTTCAGAAACCTTAGATCTGACCTGAACATGTGAGCTCAGATTTCCACTATCCATGCTGCCCCTTTCTGGTGTACATTGTACATCGCCATCAGCTGTACTTTGGCAGTTAGGTGAAGCGTGATTGTGGCCACTTTTGCTTTGATTTCCTTTTCGAGCCATGATTTCACTTGAAACAAGGATACTCACAGCTTAGGTGTTTATATAAGAGGGCAAATACATTATTCTGTCCCCCTTTAGCAAAATCAGCACCTACGGGTGCACCAAAACATACAACAAAGAAACATGTGAGAACAGCACTTATGAAAAAAGACTAATGAGAAGATAAAATGTATATACGTCTACAAATAAGATGCTCAGATTCGTGTGCAACATTTTTTAATGAGACGAGAAATAATAAAAAAATTTGGCTATATGTTAGATATAATACTGCAAAGTTTTCAAGGCATGATATAACAAAAATAAGAACAAATTCATAAATGGAGGTTAACCCTTGATGCTTACTCTAACTAGATATTTTGGTTTTCTACAATTCTGTTACCAGGCAGTTACTGGTGAGCACAACTGCTGAAATCCTGCAGGGTTTAGCATAGGAAACTGCAACTTGAAATTTGATATAAGTGTATGGCATCATATTTATACATGTGCAGGATTTGTTGATCAGTCCATAGAAGTTAGGGAGGGAGTTAAAAGAAACGATTTGCAACCAGAAGGCTATTATGTGCGTTCTCAGTAGGCTGTGCATGTTCAAGGTACTGTACAGAGGTAAGTGCAAAGTAGCTTCAGGTTTTGGCACTGTCTATTTTGAACACCTAACATCATGTTTCTGTGAGTGAGAGTGGAACAAGATTAAGTGCATGCATGTCATTTCTACCTGTGTAAAACACTGTGCCCAACATCTTCTCTCTCAAGCCCATATAGAGGTTGGGTGCCTGGGGTCCAAAGTTTCAGGTAACTACAGCTAACTGTGTTTCCTAGTTAAGCCGCTAGATAATGCTCCTACAATGCAGCGCATATCCAACTCATGAAGAGTTATCGCTGAAAACTGAATTTGAGTTGAGTTCTGCTTCCCTGATGTTACAGAGCTCGGTGAAGCAGTTCTCAACTAGCATACATAGCTAGACGCGGATGCTGCATGGGGCAGACTTCAGCACAAAACTCAATGGGTGTGTTTGGGGCAGACTTGGGTACCAAAATTTCCCATGGGTGTGTCAACCAACATCAATCAAAGAACGAACTAAAGGAACAGAAACATCGATGGATTGGATTGGATTACTGGGTAGAACCAGGCAGCATGCAATCCGGTAATCAACTGAACTGAGGCGAGCCTAGTAGGTTCGATTGATGGCCAACAAACGAACCCTTAGAACATAATAAATCCCGTGCAGAAGGGATAGGGTTTACTTACCCAGACGAGATGAAATCAATCCACGCCGGGGCGGATCCCCATTCCACTAGGGCGAGGCGGGGAGTTGCGTTGCGTCGGCGGAGCGGTTGCCTGCGGAGCAGCCAACGGAGGATCGGCGGGGGAGGGAGGCCGCGTCGGGGGCCTAGCCTAGGGTTTGGTTTGGACTCCGGAGTCGTGCGAGGGGGATGGGATTCATGAGGTTGGGAAGGAGGGGACGAACGGGACGAGACTGCTGCCTGCTTCCCGCTGGCACCCGCCGATCGGATTTTTGGAGTCTCTCGAGTCTACGCTTCTCTCTCTTCGATAATCTCTGATTCTCTCCCTCATTTCTCTTTTTTTCCTCCTATAATATATGTTTTATATTAATTTTCTCTCTAAACAAGTATATTTTTCATCGTTTCGAAAAATATGAGTTATACTTGAAGTGGCCTGTTTTTTTATATCATAAATATAATTGAAGTGATCTGTTCTTTTATAACAGAAATACAAGTCACTTTTTATATGAATAAACTATAGTACAATCACGAAGCACATCCAATGGCCAAAAAAAAAACTTTTCTCATAGTCAATGTGTAAGGCAGCTTAATTGAAGTGATATATTTCTTTTTTCAATTTTGTCCCTCTCTTTTTTGCTTTTTACAGTGCTTTGTAGGTGTGAAAGATCTCCTTTAACCTCTCTTTCACCTGATAGGGGTGGGTATAATTTTTCGAACCCGAATCTCGAATCTAAATTACCTGAATTTGATCAATCTAATCAATATTTTGGGTATGAAGTCTAGAAACCTGAATTTAATATGAAAAATTCAGAATACTATCTTATTTTCCTGAATTACCCAAACTAATTAAATAGTTCACTGTTTAGATCACAAGTCAGTCAAATGTTTGCGTATCATGGTATCGTGATTATTAAATCATAAGTGTTTTGCTAAATTACTTGGCTGTTTGTGATACTGTCGTGATCGCTCAAATTGTAATTGTTTTGCTCGATTGCTTATCGTTAACCGTATCCAACGTGGTCTAATTTGGTCCATCGGGATTATCCGATAGTCGATTTTGAAATTCTAGATACTAGAAATTTTGGTTTCCTCTCCTTTTCTAGTGGAGTTGGACTGTTGGAGTAGCAGTTGTAGAAATCCGAAATTTCAAATACCCGAACTATCCAATCCGATTTTCTCGAATTACCCGAATGCCCACCCCTAAATATTGTGCCTCTATATTTAGCTAAACATATCTTCTAAATTTCAAGTGCTTGAAAATTCTAGGGATTCTTTAGTGGATAGTCTTTAATGTAAGGGGATTACATGGCTGCCAATTTAAAAGTAGGTCCTACAATCTATTTTAAGGCACCAAATCATCGATTAAGAGAGCATCACCGTAGGAAAGTGAAAAATAATTATAAACAAAACTTGAATCTTACGAAGTTTTGGCAATTTAGAAGGTGTTCATCATAAAACTTGCCCCGAGACCACTCTATGGCCTTATTTGGATCCATCCAGCAGCTAATTCATTAGCTGGTAGTAATTTGGTGGTGGATCCAAATAGACCCTACGACACCTCTCCCAGGAAGGAGCAGATGGGTATCACTAGATGTGTGTTGTCGGGGTATAAATCGATTCGTAAGCAAAATAAATCCGTAAATCTGTTCTGATTCGAAGGGCGGGCTTGGTGCAGCGGTAGAGCCTACCGTCTGTAACCGGAAGGTCCCGGGTTCAAGCCCCAGCCTCTGCATATTTATGCGGGTAAGGTTTGGGCGCTATTACAACCCTTCCCCAGACCCCGCACGGTGCGGGAAGCCTACGGCACTGGGTACGCCCTTTTTAAATCTGTTCTGATTCACTAGCTGGCATGTTTGCTAGGAAAGAAACGGGAATTTTTTTACTTTTGACACCCAAAAATATATGGCTTCGCAAGTTTGATATCTAAAATATGAACTTCGCGAATTTGGCACCTAAAACATTAACACGTTGATTTCCTTGCCATTTTATCTTTCTATTGATTTTGTTTTTTTTTCCATTTACTAGCATCTAAAACGACCAAAATACCCCTGAGCGCATGAACCTTATCCATCTATCTATTTTGCCGTGACTTTGACCATGATTCGGCCGTCGCCGCTCCTCATGCGTACTTGCTGGACGCTAGCTGCCCGTCGTGCGTCGCTCACGGGTCGCCGACCACCGCCCACACTTCCTCCATCACCGGCCATCGTGTCTCCCTCGCCGGCCGCCGTGCCTAGCTCGTTGGCCGACGCAGCCCGCATGCTGGCTGCTGGGCTTACCTGTAGGCAGCTGGCTCGCTGGTCGCTGCCATGACTGAAGACATGGCATGGAGGTGTTTGTGCAGGTACTGAAGACGATGGAGATGTGCACGTCCTGAAGATGGCGAGAGCAAGCAGATCCTTGATGCAGTTGGAGAGCAAGCCAAATGAAGCAATGCAATGCACTTTCTCATTTGTAGTTTTTTTGGATGGGACGCAACAACAGTGCATGACTGCATGTTATTAGATGGAAGCTTCAAAATTGGATGCAACGAAATGCATCTCTAGCTCGCTTGTAAATTTCAGATTGCAATCTACATGACAAAGTGAAAACTTGCATTTGGAGAACAAGCCAAGCGGCATGCAATCAGGGACGAGCATGAGCCCTGATGGTAATGTACCACTGTGATCGGCGGCCTTGCAATTTGTCTATTTTAGTATCTAGTTTCGCTTTTTTATTGAAATAATATTATTAAAAAACATAACAAATCACCACTGCAATCGTCGCAGCGGTTGGATTTTCTCACAAAAGCCTTACGGTTCGGACACCAGTAGATGCATAGTAAGCTAAAATAAAATTGGTTGTCACTTGTCAGTATTATGGTATAAGCAGTGTAGAATTTGATGCGATCTAGATTACATACAGTATTCGTGACTGCTCAGAAGAATTGTCATTTCCACTGATTCTGCCATGGGAGTCCATCTCGGATCTGCGTGTTCAGAAAGCATGTTACATAGAGCCAGCCGATGGTCAGATTGTCAGAATAGAGATGGACATGGACCATGGGTATTTCTCTAACCCTGTGCACAATGATTGATCAGTAGCAAAAGAAAATGGCAGTCAAAACTCAAAACTCAAGAGATAGACAGGAGAGAAAAGAGGATGTCTTTGTGATGAACAGCATGCCAAGCTGGAGGAGTGTCGCTTTCCTGTGCCCTTTGGACAGGCCAATGATTCATCGACTGTCGTCTGAACTCGTCGAAGCGGCAGTCAGCTCTGGCTGGCCGCTGCAGGAGTAAGCAGGGCACAAACAAATTCAGCTGGATTGCTGCTTGAAGCTGTAAAGTAAGAACTGATTCCATTTTTGCCTGAAATCCATGCTGCTGTTGTCGCGCGAATACATGGTCTGGTCTCTGGTCCCTGCCTGGAATCGAATCTTCCGTCTCAGAGACCACCAGCAGCAGCAGTTAGCAGTCAGAATAACTAACCTACTTTCTGATAAACCTCTAACCAATTTCTCCAGTGCTTTTGATTAACTTTTTGAAAGAAACTAGGGCAACCATAAGGTTAGAGGTTTACAACAAGGCACAGATTCTCTAAAGGGAGAGCTATGCACAGGAAAAAGGAGAGGAAAGCCACGGAAAATCGGCTAACAAGGAAATAAATTACTCCACTCTATCAGCTTCTCTCTGTCAAAGGGATTACTGCATCTGTTTGACCACAACAAGAGATCATCTCGGCACCACCTTGAGGTTTAGGAGTTCAATTCGTCCTCGTGTCTAAACACCTCCGCATCTCTGCACTTCCATATGTTCCAAATGATGCAAGTCAGCACCATAGTCTTGATTCGCGATTCTTATTCCTGGAGTGGGTTGTTTGACCAAAGAATTTCGACATCATCATAACTAAGCAAGGATTCTAGGTCGAGGTTGATGAAAGACCAGAAGCTAGAACTTCGCTGACAGGAACGGTGCTTTTGATTAGAAATGACAAGAAGAAATGGCCTGTCTTGCTATCAGATCACTGGAGATGAAGAAAAAATTGTCCAATTCAGATTAAAACTGACGCAGAACTGAAAGCGAAAAAGGACGCCGGACGCAACTCCGGTGTCTGCCGCCATCAGAGCGAGTATAATAACAGGCCACAAGCATGCTGAATCCTACGTGAAGGAGAGAGAGGAGAAGAGAGAAGAAAGTGGGCTGTAAACTTACAGCCAGCTGAGGCACAAGTTTCTAAAAATCTTGTGAGAGTGGATGGTGGACCAAGTAGTATGTTTCTTAGCCAACCTATTATATGAATGGGCTGTCAGTTGACTATAAGTTATGTGGCAACAACATACAGCCCACTTGCTGGCTGTATTATTAGCCTTTGCTCTCAAGGGTGGAAGGGCGGAATCAATCAGGCAATTGATTGATTTCACTGCTGCCCTATGACCTGAGGATAGGAGACAGGGAGATTAAGCATGATGGCACGAGATCCGATAAGAGCTTTAAATATCTAGAGGCTCCTCCAAAACTCTCCAACTGATCTTTCTCTGAGTCGCCGCCAATGAACAGGCACTTGAAAACTCTCCCCAGGTGTAAAGCGCAAGCAAAGCAACAGCAAAAATTCCTGCAAATATTTTGCGCAGCAAGCTTCGTGTCTGACGGCGGCATCAGCATTAGAGATCAGTAGATCACACCTTTCAACATTCTACAAAATTTAAAATGCGAGGCCGTTTATCATTTAAGAGTGGGGCTGATGGTAGTCGTCGATAGAAGTATTTCCAATAATCAATTCTGCGATCCGAATTCCGTTCTGAAATCTTACTTGGGATCTTCCCTGTTTGTTTTCTTTTAAATGGCGTCGCCTAGATTGCTCTTGGGATTACATTTTTATTTTTCATTTCCTGATAAGATTTCTTGTGTGGATTAGTAATGCACTGCTAGCAGCGATCAGTGCCCGGGCCACAGGAGGCATGCCAGCCGGAGCCGTGGGAGTGCGCCATGGCTGTGTCTGCCTCAAAGGGTGCAATCACCCATGGCCTCCACATGCACCTTAGTCAGTAATCACTGCCTCCATCTCGTCTGCAGCAGCTTTCATCGTCTTCTCCCGTGGTTGATCCAAAAAAAAAAACTCAAACAAATATCCAGTAGTACTCCCACCCTTTTCAGAATAAATCAGACGCTCCCTCTTAAATGGTACAGTACACTGATGGGTGGTGTATGTTGTTTTGATCAAGTTCATTAAATAGCAAAAATGACCTTCATTGGTACTCCATCACCCACCCACCCACCCAAAAAAAATGTAATTGTAGAAATTCTAAAGAGATTCCCTTGGCTTATCAGCAGCCAGCCAACAATATTTTTTTCTCTGCACAAATCAGGACCAGCCACCAACCTGTCAGCAGTATTTTTCTCTCAGCACACATCAGCACCAGCCACCTGCCACCCGCCAGCCGAACAGGGTGCCGGTGAAGGAAAATGACCTAGATATCCATCATAGGGATGTACCCATAGGCGGAGGATCCACAAGGCGTTTTGGTAACCTTCTGCTAACTAACCAATTGTGCGTGTAGAAATTCAAAGAAAAAGAACAGAACTAACTCGCACAAGGTGATCCAAAAACTACAATTATATTTTTGTGAGGCAGATTTTGAATTTAAGAATTGCATTTTCAGTGGAACGGAGTGAGTAGTTTATTACTACCGCGCTTTTTTCTATCACAAACTTGCAGCAAACAGTAACTAGTATTTATCGATTTGCGAGTGTAACGACGCTCAATCATGTCCTCTCGATTATATTTAAAAAAAGATGTGTTCTATTAAATTAAAATACTGACGAGTTGACAAAATCTATAGAAAACTGTGGCCTATATATAAACGCAGGCTGAGCCCATCCCTGACAACGCGCTAAACCAAGTTAGCATCAGCCATGTCCAAGCCAAGGTGAGTGTGCTGGCGGTGTTCGGTTTTTTTTTTTGGGGGGGGTTCGAGCTGCGACGTGCGTGCAGCTCGTGCACTGACACAGTGGGGTTTTCGTCGTCGGCGACAGGTTGGAAGGCAAGGTTGCCATCGTCACCGGCGGCGCGAGCGGCATCGGCGAGGCGGCGGCGCGCCTCTTCGCGTCGAGCGGCGCCACGGTGGTGATCGCGGACATCCAGGACGCGCTGGGCGAGGCGGTGGCGGCGTCGGCCGGGTGCACGTACATGCGGTGCGACGTGACGGACGAGGCGCAGGTGGAGGCGGCGGTGGGCGCCGTGGTGTCGGCGCACGGGCGGCTGGACGTCATGCTCAGCAACGCCGGCGTGCTTCTCCCGACGGGGCCCGTGATGGACATGGACCTGTCGGAGCTGGACCGCGTGATGGCCGTCAACTTCCGCGGCGCGGCGGCGTGCGTGAAGCACGCGGCGCGCGCCATGGCGCCGGCGGGCGGCGGAGCCATCGTGTGCACGGCGAGCGTGGCGTCGGTCCAGGGCGGGTTCGGGCCGGCGTCGTACACGGCGTCCAAGCACGCGCTGCTGGGCCTGGTGCGCGCCGCGGCGGCGGAGCTCGGGCGCCGCGGCGTGCGCGTCAACTGCGTCTCCCCCAGCGGCGTGGCCACGCCGATGAGCTGCGGGCTCATGGGCGCCGGGCCGGAGGAGCTGGAGGCCATGACGGTGCCGCACAACGTGCTGCGAGGGAAGGTGCTGCGGGCGGAGGACGTGGCGGAGGCGGCGCTGTTCCTGGCGTCCGACCAGGCGGGGTTCATCAGCGGCCACAACCTCGTCGTCGACGGCGCCAGCACCGCCGTCAACCCCGCCGTGCTGCGCGCCGTCGGCCTGTGAACACTGATGACCAGCATCAAATAAACACACGGCGGATATTTACAAACATGTTCCATCGTTTCGATTGCTACTATTGATCTGATTTGCTTTGTTCATACACCTCGATCTAGACGGTGTCACGAATCGTGAATGAAATAGTAGTTGTAAAACTGTAACACCCTAAAATTCATCACAATTAAATTGTAGCAACCCTCTGAATTTTTCTAGGATTTATTAAGGCTTAAATAAATTTTCTAGAATTTAATTGGAATTTCTAGCCTTTTTATCAATTTAAATATCACATTAAATAATTATTTTAGTCAAAATAAGTTTTTGTTGCATTCATGCTGTTGCATATATTTTTGGTTGCTAGTAAATCAAGTTGAAATTTAAATTCCGTTTAAATTCGAATTTGATTTGCTTTTGGTTGTGTTTTAGAAAAGTTAAATAGACAGAGTTCGTTTTTGCCCCAACAACTCTTGGCCCAGCTCGGCCGTGCCCCCTCTGCTTTTTCTTTCTCCCCGGCCCGATTTCTTTCCTCGGCCCAACTTTCTTGCGGCCCGGTTACCTTTCGGCCCAGTGCCGGCCCGCTCCACTTCTCCCCCATCTCTCTCTCGCTGACAGGTGGGACCCACCTGTCGGGTCCGTCTTCCCCGACAGGGATTCTGTCCCGAGTCCGTCCCGACGCCGTACGCCGCCCCGAGTCCGTTCCGCCGCCGCGCCGAGTCCCTCCGTGGCACGCACGCCGAGGCCGGTCTCCGGGCCTATAAAACTGCCGCCTCCGCTTCCCCTCCAACCCAACCGAGCCGCAACCCTAGCCGCTCGAGCGCCGCCATTGCCGAGTTCCGCGCCGTCGCCGCCGCTCCTTCGACCAGAACGACTCCAGGAGGTTCGCCTCGATAACCCGAAACTCCCCATCATGATCTTGCCCCGATTTTGGCCGCGCTCCGCGCTAATTGTGCTCGTCGTCGAACTCGCAGAGCCGCCGTCCGCCGTCGCTCGTCGCTCGTCGCCGGCCGCCGTCGTAGCCCCAAGCTCGTCGTGAGCTAGCTTGGTGAGTTCGCCATGTTCTCCTCTTGCTTCCCGTCCAAGTCTCGTCGCAAACCATGCACCGTAGCCCTAGATCGACCTTACTCTGGCGATGCTCCGCCGCGGGAACGTGCGGCGCCGCCGTCCCGGTCGTCGCCGTCGTCGACCGAGCGCCCGATCTAATCCCGGCCGTCCGATCTAGATCCAACGAACCGCAGCTGCTCCAGCCTCGAGTCAAACCTGCCGAATACCGGTCAGCGTGGCTGTTTTGCAAAAGAGCCCTTGAAGTTTTTGAAAATCAACCCGCGGTCCAGTTTAGTTCAAAAATAATTATGTTTAGGTCCTGTTTTCTTTCGTTTTAGCCCCTACAAGTTTTAAAATAGCACCCGCAGTCCAGCCCCTGTTATTTTATGGTTTAGCCCTCGTAGTTTTATATAAAATTATATTTTAGCCCCTGGTTTTTCGCAGTTAAGCCCCTGGAACTTTTAAAACTTTGCCAGCAAGCCCGTGAACCTTAGAAAAGCCATATCTTTCTCGTTTTACTCCGATTTTAGTGATTCTCGTGCTCACGCGTTCGTTGTAACGCGTAGATTAGTTTTGTGCTGTTATTTTCTTCTGTTGGAATTGTTTGGTGTACTGTTTCTTATTTGTTGTATTGTTTCCTTGCATGTGAATGTGTGATGCGAATAGGAAACGACCAGTTCGAGGATTTCTCTGAAGAACCAACTGTTGGAGAAGGATTTGAGCAGCAACCGAGTTGGGAAGAAGGCAAGTGTATTATGTCATGCAAATGTCCTAATAATTATTAATTTCACCACCCGTGCATGAGTCTTAATTTGATGGGTTCCTATTTAAGGATTTGCCTAGCCACTATATTCCCCTGTCCCTGAAACTGGGTTACTTAATTAATTTTGATGGTAGATGATGCTTAGTTTGCTCAACTGGGATTGGTTAAATGAACCCTACTCTATGTTCCATATACTCTTTTAAATAATTAATTGGCAAGATCGTATCTTTTTAATTGGAACATGGAGAACCACCCAGAAAAACAGTGCAACCATAAGTACTATATGGCTCTAGTCTTGGCTAACTAATTAGGGACTTTAGTGGATGGTAACCTTACCCGAAAGGGGCAAGAGGCGCGACGGTTGACGGGGTATAGCTCGGTCCTCTTGAGCTGTGGGTTTTGGTAAGAGACAGATCTCATTAGGGAGGGTTATGCTTTGCTTCTGAACCGGAAACCTTAGCGGGTTACTATTTACTAAGGAATCTTTGTAAAGGCCTCGTAGCGTACCTATGCGGTCACACCTCGGTAGTGTGATTTAAGAGGATTGGCCCCCTCGGCATGGTTGGGTTTAAAGTTCTTTTGAACTTTTACGCGGCTTATGGTGAAAGTGTACAACCTCTGCAGAGTGTAAAACTGTTATAACAGCCGTGCTCACGGTCAAGAGCGGCCTGGACCCTTACATGATAATTATACTTGAACATGATCTAAATCGTGGTTACATGAATACGTTGGGAATATGACATTCATTAATTTGTGGGTGGTATATACTTTCATTTGCTAGTAAATAGCTGCTTAATAAAACTTGACCAACTAAAAGTGCTTATTGCAGTATGGTCAGCCAACCTTTTAGCCTCAGCCTTGTATGTCATATTACATTTGCTGAATACTTTATGTGCTCATACTTGTTGCCTTTCTTTCTTTTATTGCATCAACTACACCCGGAATGCTGCTCAGATTGGGAGAATTTTGAGGATTTCACTACTGATTTTGAGGAGTTCTAGGCGAGTCTCCCCCAGTCAATGCCTGTGGAGATGGAGTCACTTTTGCTTCGTTAGATGAACGTTTAATTAAGTCTTCCGCTATGACATTTGAGTCAACTCTAAGATTGTAATAAACGCACTTTAATACTCTTTCGTTATGCATGGTTATGGATATTCACTTGTGACGTCTACCATATGTGTGTAAACTGATCCTGGCGCACATATGAGATGCACCTGGTTTTGCCTTTAAAATCGGGTGTGACAAAAACAAATCATTGTAGCCTGTAGGAGAACTCTGTAAAACCATTGTTGTCTTTGCCATGCTACGGAATCACAAAGTTCCAAAAGTAACCCCAAAGTTCACTATGCAAAAAGAAGATTCCCATTACATCAAAATGTCGGCCCATGCATGGAGTACTAAATGTAGATGAAATAAAACTCTAACTACACAGTTTTGTTGTACTCTGCGAGACGAACATTTTGAGCCTAATTAATCAATTTCTGGACAATTTTTCACACATACAAACGAAATGCTACGGTGCCGCAATGTTTACGAAGTGACCCCAAACTCCCAAATCCCCGCCCCCCTGTTTTGCATAATCAAAGCAAACAGATCGAGCTGTTGCCGGCAGGCGGCGCAACTGCCATTCTGGCTCAAGCTAAGAATGGTTCAGAAACCAAACCAAATCCACACTCATCCATACTAATTCTAACATATTTATGAATCAATCCAATCTCATCCACTTAGCATTCGAACCGAACCAATCCAAACCATTTAGCTCTTCTCTCCTAACCAAACCAAAATAATTGGTTTCAACCCAAATATTGAAACCGGTTTTTACTAACTACTCGTAATAAGGATATGTCCTATGGTGTGGGGTCCACATATTGATATAGTTCAACCAATTTGCACAGAGTAGCTAACTCTTATTCTGAGACATCTTCAACAAATTTCAGTAAAATTCGCTAAAATTTTATAGTGTGAACGCGAGGTTTTAGTTTTAGGGTCCAACTTTTGACGTGGGGTCCACATATGGATCTCATAACATAATTTTGCACAAAGTAGCCAACCGTCGTTGAGAGTCATTTGCAACAAATTTCAGCCAAATTCGCTAAAATTTTATAGTGTGAACGTGAGATTTTAGTTTTAGGGTCCAGCTTTTGACGTGGGGCCCACATGTGGATCTCATCACGTAATTTTACACAAAGTAGCCGATCGTTGTTTTGAGTCATTTGCAACAAATTTCAGCCAAATTCGCTAAAATTTTACAGTGTGAACGCGAGGTTTAAGTTTTAGGGTCCGACTTTTGACGTGGGGCCCACATGTGGATCATCACGTAATTTTACACAAAGTAGCCGATCGTTGTTTTGAGTCATTTGCAACAAATTTCAGCCAAATTCGCTAAAATTTTACAGTGTGAACGCGAAGTTTAAGTTTTAGGGTCCGGCTTTTGACGTGGGGCCCACATGTCGATCTCATCCCATAATTTTATACAAAATAGTCGACTGTCATTTTGAGTCACTTGCAATAAATTTTAATCAAGTTCGCTAAAATTTCATAGTGTGAACGCAAAGTTTAGTTTTAGTCAAACTAATTCGGAACTGATTCAAACTGGTTTAAACCATTATAATTGTTAAACCAAACCAAACCAAACCATTCTCAGCTTGAATTCTGGCAACGGGAGGATTTTCAAGTCTGAACCCGAGGCTTTGTTGGTCAGCAAACACATGACGCCATGATCAAAGTCAGACGCTGGGTCACGAACTCGATCACGTGGTGCTGAGGAAAAGCGAACGGGCAACTAGTCGTTGTGTCTGCAAATCGTAATCACTGCTGGTTGACACTTGACAGGCAGAGCGATTAGTTTAAGCGTTTCTCTGAAACCCTGGGATCTTGTCCACGCAGGAACGGAACACCAGAGTTTCAAGGGCAACAGAAACGGTTGGGAGCCAAATTTTGATTTTCTGAGGTGGGTGCGCTACTATAGCATTTCATTTTTTATATGTGAAAAATTATCCAAAAATTGATTAATTAGGCTCAAAATGTTCGTCACGTAGGATACAACAAAACTGTGCAATTAGTTTTAAATTTTATCTACATTTAGTACTCCATGCATGCTATGACATTTTGATGTGATGGAAATCTTCTTTTTGCTTAGTGAACTTTAGGGTTGGAATTTGGCATGTAAACAAGGCCTTACCCGCAATCCTGCACCAGTGAGACAGCTCAATTTTTCTTGGCATCGTCAGTCAAGTTCAGTGTAGCGCAGTGGACGCCTGAATACGCAACAGGAGCCCCCAGATGATGCATCGCTGTTATTCAGCTGAATCACTAGCAGCATCTCTCTCTATTCATGGGATTTAGTAAGGGTTCAAGTGTAAAAAGTGACTTTTGGCTCATCTAAACCGTTTATCTCGGATCTGACGGTCAATAGGTCTCTCTCAAGACCTCTCCGTCTTCTCACCCGAAACCCCTACACCTCTCTCCGGCGCTACCGTTCCTCCCCCGCCGCCTCCCTCTCTCCGTCGTTGCCGCCGCCGCCGCCGCCAGAGATGGGCCGTGCACCGGCGAACGGCAAGCGCTCACCACCACCGCCTCCCCCTTCAGGCCGTTGCCACTTCTGGCTACCCAACAAGCGCCGCCACTGCGCCAACTCCTCCCTCCCATCCTCAGAGTAAGCAACTCCGACTAAGCTTCTTCGCTCGTCAGTCAGTAGTACAACCCTTGAACCCTAACCCTGGTTCATCCTGCTCCTCAGGTACTGCGGGAACCACCTGCCCGAGTCCGCCTCTGGCGCCGGCCGCCGCGTCCCCTGCCCCATCGACCCCTCCCAGTAAGCCCCGCCACCATCCCCACAGTTTGGGTTGGCTCCAGCATCACCGCTAACCCAGTAACCCTCGGCTTCTCTTCTCACGCGCAGCACGGTGCTCGAGGAGAACCTGGAGGCGCACGTCGGCAAGTGCCCCCTGAAGAAGCAGGTCGCCGCGCTCGCCGCGCAGCCGTACTTCTCCAAGGGCATCAACTCCGGCGGGGCCGAGGCCTGCCGCGGTATCACGTCGGCGGAGAAGCGTGCGGCCGTATACAGGCTCACGGAGGATGAGTTCCGGGGTCTGCTTGGTAAGATCCGGTCGGTGCACGCGGCGGCGGCCGTGGCGATGCGCGAGTCCTATCTGATCACTGATGCTTGCGACAAATGGATGGGCGGTCAGGTCGATAGGTGGGGGAATTCACCATTTTGGGAGTGTAAGGTTCATTCTTCTAGTGGGGATCGATTTCTTCTGATGGTGGGTTGGGCTACAGGAAAGTGCCGTACCAAGAGAAGCATGTCGCCCAGCAGGCATCCATTGTTGGAAACATGGAGGCATTTGGCTTGCTGCAGAAGGGTAGCGCTGAGGTGGTCAATGGCGATAATGTGGCAACGAATGCTCAGGCGGTTGTGGAATTTGGAGCTGGAAGAGGTTACTTGACTCAGGTACTGGTGGACTGTTATGGGATCAGGAATGTGTTCTTGGTTGAGAGACGGGCCTACAAGCTTAAGGTCCGTAAATCTAAACAAACTATTATGCTTTCGGGATAAGATCCACTTGATCTGTATGTAACACCCTAAAATTCATCACAATTAAATTGTAGCAACCCTATGAATTTTTCTAGGATTTATTAAGGCTTAAATAAAGTTTCTAGGAATTAATTGGAATTTCTAGCCTTTTTATTAATTTAAATATCACATTAAATAATTATTTTAGTCAAAATAAGTTTTTGTTGCATTCATGCTGTTGCATATATTTTTGGTTGCTAGTAAATCAAATTGGAATTTAAATTCTGTTTAAATTCGAATTTGATTTGATTTTGTTTGAGTTTTAGAAAAGTTTAAATAGCTGAGTTCGTTTTCGCCCCTTAAACTCTTGGCCCAGTCCAAGTTTGCCCCCTGAACTCTTCTCCCGCTCGCTTTTCCTCCCCGCGCTTCGTTCTCTTTTCCCGGGCCGATTTCTTTTTCCCCGGCTCGGCCTTCTCCATTTCCGGCCCATCTCCGGCCCGTTCTGCTTCTCCCCTTCTCTCTTTACCCGCGTCGCTGACGGGTGGGACCCCCGTGTCAGGTTCATCTCCTTCCCGTCGCCGACTCGAACTCCTCGGCCGAGTCCGAGTTCGCCGCGCCTCCGGCTCCGATTCCCATCGCCGTACGCCTGCTCGAGCCCAATCCCCGAGCTATTTAACCCGGCCGCCGCCTTGATCTCCCCTCCAATCCAGCCGAAGCAGCAAACCCGAGCTGCCGCCATCGCCGAGCCGAGCGCCGCCGTCTTCGATTCTCGTCGTCGCCGCCGTTCCTTCGCCAAGAAGCACCCCAGGAGGTTCGCCTCGTTAATCCGCACCTCCCCTTCGTGTTCTTGCTCGGAGTTTGGCAGCGTTCCGCGTTTAATCGCTCGTCGCCGTTCTAACAGTGCCGCCGACCGCCGTTGCTCGTCGCCGGCCGCCATCGTCGCCCTTCCCTCGTCGAGACTAAGCTCTGTGAGTTCCCCATCTTCCCCTCTCTCTTCCCGTCCAAGTCCCGTCGAAGTTCGTGCACCGTAGCGCCGGATCCGCATCCACCCGAGAGCTCCGCCGCCGCGCATGGCGCCGCCGTCGTCGTCCACTGCCTGCGCGCCGAACCAGTCGTCCAGATCACCTTGGTTGAACTCGTCGTGGTCCGGCGAGTCCATAGGACTTGATCCCGTTGCAATCTGAGCCTCGTAGCTCTAGATCGGGTTTGCTCCGGCGGAGCGCCGCCGCGGAGGAGCGCAGCGCCGCCGTCCTCGCCGGCGACCGAGGTCCCGAACCCCCCTGACCGCCCGATCGTGATCCAACGGCCCACAACAGATCCAGTCCCGAGTCAAAGCAAACCGAGTACCGGTCAGCGGTGGTCACTTTGCTAAAGAGCCCCTGTAGTTTTTAAAAATCAATCCGCGGTCCAGTTTAGTTCAAAAATAATTACGTTTAGGTCCTTTTTCTTCTGTTTTAGCCCCTGCAAGATTTACAATTGTACCCGAGGTCCAAGATTTGTCTTTTTACATGAAAACCCTCGAGTTTTTATACAAAATTATGTTTTAGCCCCTGGTTTTTCGCAGTTAAGCCCCTGGAACTTTTAAAACTTTGCCAGCAAGCCCCTGAACCTTAGAAAAGCCATATCTTTTGCGTTTTAGCTCCGATTTTAGTGATTCTCGCGTTCACGCGTTCGTTGTGACGTGTAGATTAGTTTTGTGCTACTGTTTTGATCTGTTGGAATTGTTTGGTTTATTTTTTCTTATTTGTTGTATTGTTTCCTTGCATGTGAATGTGTGATGCGATTAGGAAACGACCAGTTCGAGGATTTCTCTGAACAACCAACTGTTGGAGAAGGATTTGAGCAGCAACCGAGTTGGGAAGAAGGCAGGTGTATTATGTCATGCAAATGTCCTAATAATTATTAATTTCACCACCCATGCATGTGTCTTAATTTGATGAGTTCCTATTTAAGGATTTGCCTAGCCACTATAATTTCCTGTCCCTGAAACTGGGTTGTTTAATTAACTTGGATGGTAGACGATGCTTAGTTTGCTCAACTGGGATTGGTTAAATGAACCCCCACTCTATGTTCCATATACTCTTTTAAATAATTAATGGACAAGATCATATCTTTTTAATTGGAACATGGAGAACCACCCAGGAAAACAGTACAACCATGAGTGCCATGTGGCTCTGGCTTTGACTGACTAATTAGGTGCTCTGGTTTATGGTAGCTTTACTCGAAAGGGGCATGGGGGGCGGCGGTTGACGGGGTATAGCTCGGTCCTTTTGAGCTGTGGGCTTTGGTAAGAGACAGACCTCATTAGGGAGGGTTATGCTTTGCTTCTGAACCGGAAACCTTAGCGGGCTATCATTTATTAGAGTGCTTTTGTAAAGGTCTCATAGTGAAACCCAGTATTCGGTCCACGTGGTGTGGGAAGGGTACAATGCTTCGGCAATGGGAATCACGGCTTATGGTGAAAGTGTACAACCTCTGCAGAGTGTAAAACTGTTATAACAGCCGTGCTCACGGTCAAGAGCGGCCTGGACCCTTACATGATAATTATACTTGAACATGATCTAAATCGTGGTTACATGAATACGTTGGGAATATGACATTCATTAATTTGTGGGTGGTATATACTTTCATTTGCTAGTAAATAGTTGCTTAATAAAACTTGACCAACTAAAAGTGCTTATTGCAGTATGGTCAGCCAACCTTTTAGCCTCAGCCTTGTATGTCATATTACATTTGCTGAGTACTTTATGTGCTCATACTTGTTGCCTTTCTTTCTTTTATTGCATCAACTACACCCGGAATGCTGCTCAGATTGGGAGAATTTTGAGGATTTCACTACTGATTTTGAGGAGTTCTAGGCGAGTCTCCCCCGGTCAATGTCTGTGGAGTTGGAGTCACTTTTGCTTCGTTAGATGAACGTTTATTTAAGTTTTCCGCTATGACATTTGAGTCAACTCTGATATTGTAATAATTGCACTATAATACTCTTTCGTTATGCATGGTTATGGATATTCACTTGTGACGTCTACCATATGTGTGTAAACTGATCCTGGCGCACATATGAGATGCACCTGGTTTTGCCTTTAAAACCGGGTGTGACACTGTACTAATGCATGTTGTCCGTTAGTCTATTTTGCGAACTGTGGCTTAACCTTCACACTCAATTCCGCATCATAGTTAGGCTCCATAATCAATACATTGTCTCAATTTTGTATAAAAAAACGATGTGTTAGTTTTTGCAACCTCTTGGCTTCTTGTAGTTTCACCATGCTCAGTGTAGCCTGGTATTTTGCAACTGAATGTGTGCGCTTTCCTGATGCAAAAATTGACTCGTGTACTAGTGTAATGTGTAGTTATGCCATGCTGTGTGTTGTTTCCTCAATCTAGTGCCACTGCAGTTAATTTGGTGGCGTTTCAAAAATTTTGGATAATATGTTATTTTCTATAATAAGCTTGATTGTACTGTGAATTTTTTTTCAAACATCTTAGCAACTTGCTGTTATGGTAAATCTAATTTCGCCAAGACAAGTTCTTTAACCACCTGATTAAGTACCTGTTCTCTTTTCTGTACAATTTCTAGGCTGATCGAAGCTTGCGTCAAAATGAAGATGTTACCTTGGAGTGTTTGAGAATTGATAGTAAGATCTCCTTTTCATTTCTGTATGGATATCAAACATAATAAATTTCAAGTGATTTGCAAGCACCGTCTTAGCCGAATCTTTGTGTGTCCAACTGAGCTGGTTCATTTGATCATTTGTATTTGTGTGGTTGACTGGTTGTACTTTCTTATACAAATATAACTGTACAAGCACTGATAAGGAACATAAACAAAATGCAGTTGAGGATTTGAACCTGCACGGAATAGAGGCATTGAGGGGATTTAGGTATCTAGCAATTGGAAAACATCTGTGTGGACCTGCAACAGGTTGTCCTAATATTGTAATTTATGCATTGATTTCATGTTGATAAAAAAGTATAGTATCTAAGAAACTTGTCTTCCATCTCCAGATATGACCATGACATGCTGTCTCCCTGAACAATATGACCAAACAGAAGAAAGGATCCATGGGAAACATAATCTTCAGGGTCTTGCTCTAGCTACCTGTTGCCACCATCTTTGTCAATGGAAGCATTATGCAAGTAATTTCCTTTAAGATTTCTAAGCATTTGGTCAAAAAGAGAGGATGTGTCTGTTCTACCTTTAAAATTGTAGCAAAGCTGGTTTAACTGATTGGCAAGTAATTTTGTTTTCTTATCACTGCAGATAAATCTTTCCTCTCAGGACTAGGTATTACAGAGGAAGAATTCCATGCCATGACATGGTTTAGCAGCTGGACTGTGGATGGTGATCACAGCTCCCCAGATTCCAATGTGGAGGTTGAAGACACATCTTCTAAAGTCAGGTTGGGAATCAAGCGAATAATAAGGGACAAAAATCTGTTGGGTCTTCTCTGCATTTTCTATAGGGACATTCTGTTCCTGCCATTAGTCTCCTAATGCATTATGCCTGGTTATCTGAAGTTTATTTTCAATCAACATTTAACAATTGAATAACTCATAACTCGTTTTCTAGAATTTCGACCATAAGATGTCGTGCATTGAAAGAATAATAGGTATTTGATGACTTTTTTTTTTGTGTGTGTTGGGCAACGGTGCAGAGAACCAGAGAAGTCTGATCCAGAGACGATCGGAATTGAGAGAATAATCCGGAGTATGCCAACTGGGGAAAGGGCCTCTTTGGGATTCATGTGTAAAGATATCATTGATACTGGGAGGCTATTATGGCTTAGACATAAGGGCCTAGTTGCAGATCTTGTAAGCTATGTTCCATCAGACATTTCACCAGAGAATCGTCTACTAATAGTAAAGTGTACATCTTGATCGGGCTGAACAGAAAGTGCATGTGTTTCCGCGCCACAAAAATGCAGGAACTTTGTAAAATAACCTTTTAACAATACAATGTTTGAGATTTTTTACATCATTCCAAGAGCAAATCTTACATTTCGGTTCTCAGCCTGTATATAAATATAAGAATAGATGTAACATATACGCAAACAAGATGACATTTATTCTGATTGTTCACAAAAGCTCCGCAAAAAATGAATTCTACAATAAAAATGGATGAATGGAATGGAAGCACGTTAGGCTGTAAATACAGTTGATATTAACGATATGTAAGCTTACAGGATCCGGCTTCAAATACAAAGGAACTTCTTCACACGGTAATTATGTTCCTTTGATCTTACCCACCACACTAAAGCTCTCAACTTACAAACAACAGCTAGGCTTATTTCATCAAAAAACTTCTTACATGGGTCCACGCTCCAGCAACTCCCATCTGAATGTGGGCGCGGCATAAACCCTGGGAAAGGTGTGAAGAAGTATTCCCACACACACACAAACCACGGCAACTCCCATCACTGTCAGCATTGCTGGCCGGTAAAGGAAGGTTCTTGCCCTGGAATTTGGATACACCCGCGCTTTATGGCTGCAGAGGAGGCAACTTGGCACCGATACAGACATTGGCCTGCCGATCTCAAGGCTAACATCGCCAGGCTTGACACCATCAGTTATTATGGAGCATATACTACTCGGAACACCAAGGACAACATGGCATTTGCCAAGATGCTTATCAATCTTCCTTTGGACCAGATTAACGTAATCATCATTGCCTCTCTGGCGAGCATAGTCTTCTGGTGTGAAGCCTGTTTCATCCCGTACGTTGCTCCATGCACTGATTCCAACCTGGATGGGTAGGTCATAGCAGACATGTTAGACATAAGTAATAATGTAGTCATCGCTTCACAGTTCAATGCATCTGTACATGCTTTAGTTAAGATAAAAAAAAGTGATAATTTACTACGTTGCTACTGATTTTCTATTGTAAATATAATAAAGTTAACCCAACTTGAGGTGGTGAGAAAAGGCAAAATTCCAAGAACTAGAAAAGAGAATACCAGTCCAGGATCATCAGTCAGAACATCCAATACATCCTCTGCATCACTAGTGGCAGCTGCTATATGAAGTGGGGTTATTGTTGAAGGGCCCAGAGCATCTGGTCTGAATAGGTATGTCTGTGCAATTCCCTTGCTTGGTTTGTATCTCAGCAGAAAGCTAACCATTTGTACAGACTTCCTTTGTACAGCAGTGTGCAACAAATTTTCTGAAAGCACCACCTCTTCTGGAGATCGGGAACCCACATCAACAAGGCCAATAAATAAGAAATCTAATAGCATTTTGATCACAGCACACCACTCCCGCTCCAAGGCAAATATACCAAGATTCCTGAATCTCCGCATGTTGAAGGCAGCTAGAGGTGTATCCATTTCATTCTGTTTAGACAGTCTGTTCACTCTGTGGAGAAGCCAGCCTAGCTCATTTAGAAATTCCAAGGCCTGGTCCCTGGCATTATCATCAGCATCTGCATGTTCATTACTGGAGGACTCAAATATGCTCTCCAGCTCAGAAACCTCAGAGCATACATCCTTTTCGGCAATTATAAAGGGGAAGAAGCCATTGCTAAATCCACTATCTTCGACCTGAAATTGACATTCAGGGGAAATTCAAAATTACAGAAGAAAACCGAAACCAACACATCATAATATTCTATATAACAATCTGTACCTCTATAAATCCTCTTCCTCTTGGACCAGGGATAGAACAACAAAAACTGAGGCATTCAATGTCCTTGTCCTCGTACTCAGCATCATCTGCTACGGTGTCTATGTCTTCCTGGAATATACAACGCCCTTCAAATGAACAAATTAACCTGCGAGCATGAGAAGATGGTATTTAGATGTGAATGACAAGGATTATTAGTAACTACTACATGAATAAGTTATTCTACTTCAAGATGATAAAGTACCTTGAGGAAGTACTGAGTAGGTTAAAACCTTCTACCCTGAAATTTATTGTTGCAGAATAAGGTGCAGCAACTGGTCTGACACGCAAAATCTTGCAGTAATGATGAGAACTGGGTGCCAATGGTCTGTCCAACATAATTTGACCTGGAGCAACATGAATGAAAAAACATGACAATTAAAAAAAAATCCTACACAAAGAATACAGGATAAGACTTGGACAGCGGCATAGCTGTATAAGAACCTCACCATTATACATAAAAGCTAACTGTTGTCGAACCATCACAAATATCAAGCCGGATGCCCAAAAGTCATTAGTGGAGCCACTCAAAAGCTTATCCAGGTGCAGGCTCATATTATCAGAAAGCTGTAGAAAAGACCATGAATAACCAAACAAAAAAGGGCATTACTTTTGAATAAGAAAACTAAGAATGAAAGCATACCTCTCGCCATGCAGACTCAACTAACCGAAGATATACTGTTAGAATAATACATCCAGGTCTAATATAGCTTTCTATATCAGTAGGGCTACTTGATAACCAACCAAGAATCTGAAAAATAAGAATTTAAGTGTTAGGTTCAGGATATATTTCTGTTCCCATGCTGAGAGAATGCATAATTTACCTGTGACCGCAAAACTGGAGGTAAATCACTAGGAACTTTGTTGAAAAGCTTGAAGACAATCTTATCAGTCCGGCACTGCAAGCAAAATAATAAGAATCAGATGTTTCACAAGAAAAAAGAGGCCATCTAAGCATAGTTAGGTGCAAATCCATTAATAAGTAGTACGTCAAACTAGTATCTTAGTGTTTGTGTGAGTGCTACCAAGACTATGGCTGTTTACATGAATTCTCTTCATGCATGACTTTTCATAGATGTCAGAAGGTTGTCCAGTTCATGTTTAGACCTTTTGAGTATTCACATTGATTTTTGTACAGAAGACACAATGAAGAGAGTGTCTATCTGATCAACATCAATTCAATAATTAATGCAACTTTGAGGAGAAATTTTATTGTGCATGATTTTTTTTCTAGGTTTGGATCTTGGGGATCAAACACTTGTTTGGTGCACTGTTCCATCAAATTTCACTCTAGCAGATCTTGGCGGCTGTCACAACTTCTAGTAAGGTTATCAAAAAGTCAAGTAGGTCTAAAAGTCAGAAGGTTGTAACAGTAAAGCTAAGAGTTATTAACTCCCTAAAGCGAAGCACTGGATTCCTGATATAGTCCTCCATAAACCAAATGTATTTGACAATTGACATCTCACTCCCTAATTCAGGTCGTGTGCATTGAAAACCTCATTCCAATTCAAATTACAATCTTGAATATTCTCCACCAGAGAAAGTTGGTTCCTGATAACAGTTTGATGCGTATGCAGTTGTACTATTCCAGCAGCATATTAGCAGCTAGTTAGTTGTCAATTTCCCATAAAAAACTGTTGCAAGTCAAAATCTTTTTCATCGATATATAGAGCTTACTATTCTGATTGATAAGTCGTACAAGAATTCATAACCTGCCTTTAGCATTCTTTATATGAAGTTGTTGCAAGGAATAAAAGACAAACCTGAGCATCTCCATTTGAGCTTGACAATGATTGTGTTGATGTTGAATCTGAATTGCCGCTAGTCTGTGGTGGACTTTGAGTAGAATCTTGCTGCATCCATGATGCACAATTAGGAGAATCAGCTGCCTTAAAGGCAGGTGTAGGTGAACCTTCTTGCCCATCCTCAAAGCCTTCCATATCATTGCAAGTGTCATTCAGATCAAAATCCTTAAGCTTGCATGATGCAGGCTCTGTGCAGGCAGAGAAAAAAATGTAATATGAAATTGTTAAATATAAAATAATTTATGAAGGTTTAACAATGGGCGTACATCATACCTGGAGTTACCACCATGGTAGTCTTGGATTGTACTGGCACAGCAGATGATGATGCCTGTCCACGATGACTACCATTCACGGAAGGCAACTTAGAGTTAGATGGCCCAGCAGCCTCTTCCGCAGCATTAGCTGTTCCAGAGGTTCCAGCATTTGGTCCATTTTGCAGGCTTTGGTATGCCTCCAGCAGTTTACATAGTTCTTTTGGCTCCAGTGATTTGGCAACAGACCCTAGGTTCTTCAAAAGAGTGGATAGCAATTCCTGGCTGTTTGAATGCTGAACACTGTCAGCTGCAAGTACAATTATAAGAGTCATGTATCTTCCTGAATATGACCATATGAGCAGTTCTGCAGGCTACTAACTATGATGATAACAGTGCAGTTTGAATGCACTAATTATATTGGAGACAAGCTTTCACATGCTAATTTAGGGTCACCCAGCTAGTAATTGCAGTATTCCGTCAGTGTGAGATGCTAATGGCTCAATATGAGATCCTACCATGCAGCTGTGGAGGAACTTCCTGCGAGCAATCCTAGAATTGTACAAAATAAATCAATTCATGGAACTTCCAGGACTAAAACCATGTAACATCCTTATGGAACTAGAGTAACACATAGAGTAGCAAGAACTCGTATTGTACAACTGAATAATCGCTAGTAGTGCCCTAAGTCTATACCAATAAAAAATTCATTCAAGCATTACTAACACAATTTCATAAGGCTGAAAGGAAAATAAATTCTACAAGTATCAGAACCTTAATATGTAGAATAGAAAACTGTGTATGTGGTATAGAAAGTTAGCAAACTTACAGTTCAAATTAGCACAAATTCCAATAAGACTCAGCAATAAATAATTGCTGACTTTGTCCTCAATTGAAGCTGCCCCACCGATTGCAATATCAGGGCGGGTTTTCCTCCTCCGTCTATTGTGGCCTGCTAAGCGTCGCCGGCAACTTCGCTTCCCTTCATCAAATTCTTGAAGAAGGTGAAATCTGCAGAAGAGCAGGCAAAATAATTAGAGAGTGGCACCAACACATGACTTAAACAGCTTAAGTTCTAAGCATGAAACTATTTAACCACTTGATGAATGTTTTGATCTCTAACATTTACCAAAAGTTTCCTTGCAAACAATTTTCACTTAGATATTGCCAATACAGTCTCGGGATGATAAATGTGCCTTTTCATTTATTTTATTCTAAGGCTGTCACAGATTATGGTGATTCTCAGGTACTACGGTTGGAAAACATCATGGTCAGAGTTTGCATAAGGTCCATGTTTGGCTGCGCTAAATATAGATTGCATGAGATATTCGACACTCTTCTCCTATAAAAAATAGCTACATGTATAGGAAGAACCATGAAACTAACCTGCTACATTGCTGGCAGAACCTCTGGACGGTGTTCCCGACCACAGCGGTGGTGGCCTTAGCATGCATCTCGCAGACCTTGTGCCGGCGGTGGTAATCCTTCGCTGCAGTCAGATCTGCCTCGCAGCCCTCAACCTGGCATGACGGCCCACTTGAGCTGCTCCCTTGCACCCTGATCTTCTTTCCATTTCTCTCATCCTCATTTGCATCACATCTTTCCATCGCTCCAACACCAACAGCACTACCCCCGATTTTCAAGCTCAGTGACCCGCCACCGTTCACAGTTGTGTCCTGATCCTCCCTTTCATCATCATCAATGACCACCACCCTTTTCCTCTTATCAGCCTCGCCTCTCAGACCATCATTCCTAGCCACCTCTGCTTCTGCTTCCTCGGATGAGGATGGCGAGCTGTTCAATCCTGAGCCATTCGCCGCAGCTGTTGCCACCGGCGTGGCAACAAAGCGCTCACTGTCCCAGCTCCAGTCGTTGAGGTCCCAGCCAAACACCCTGCTCTCACGCCTGTTCAGGTCAAGCTCACCCAGCCCGCCGCCGTACAAGTGGCTGCTCTGCGCGCCGAGCCTGGCGGCCTCCATGTCCCCTCACCTCCCAAAACCCTACACGAACTTCGATCACAGCTAGCCTCCCAGACTCTTCGAAGGAGCGCGGCAACAGCAGGAGCCGAGAGATCTAGTCGGCTCCCCTCTGGAAATCGACAAACGTGACCCCCACGCAGCCACGGATCCACACCAGAGAAACCCACATGCCCTCGCGCCTCCACCTTCGGCAAGCAGGAATCAGAAACACCACCGCCAATCCGAGCTCATACGGCGGGAATCACCGAAATACTCGAGGGGAGCAAAAATAAAAACTGACGCGAATCAGCGAGACACCGAACCAAGCAAATTGTCGGCCTATGCCGCAGCTTCGGGGACGAATCGAGCTCCGGGGTTGACGAACTTGGCGAATCCCGCGGGAGATTGGTGAATTTGGTGGGAATGCAGCAATGGAGTCGAGGTGGGGAGCAGGGGTGGAGGGGAAAGAGCAGAAAGGCGGAGATGGGATGGCATGTGTGAGTGGGGAGATGATAGATGGGGGACCCGTAGCGGAGTGGCCCTGTTGAAATGGGGCCACCACAAATTGCACGCCGCACCCCAGCGGCTACACGACAATTTGGCACCCAGCAAAGGAAAAATAATCCGTAGTTTGTGGTTGCCCTGCTTTTTCCAAAGGTTTGATGCAATGATGAGATGATTCAATAAGTCAAATTGTACTGTATGATCTTACGGGCTTGAAAGTACAGCTATGAGCGATTTTGAGATACAAGAACTATTAAGTTCCATCAGTTTGAACTAGTAGTAAGAGAAGAAAGCTAAAGGTTCATTGCACACACACGCCTAGGATAAGGTGATGACCAAAGATTTCAAACTACATACAGCATTTATACGAAAAGTAAGAGTTATTGTGATATAAATATTGTACATGTTAGATTTGACTAAATAGATAGTGATAGGCAACCTAGTAGAGTGTACGGGTGTGTTCGGTTGTTGCAGAAATATAAATATTGATCCATAGTTAAAGATTGGAGAAAGTCACCTTTGTCTCCATCACTGTATTCCTATACAAGGTTGCAATGAATATTCTTCTACCATAAACAAAAGTGAATAAAAGTTAGTTCATTATTCAGACCATTTGAACAATTCTAAATTTATTGCATGCATCTCTCGCTGTCAGTGCCTCCATCTGAACCTCAAAATCACATTGACACATTGTCAACACCATAATTACATCATTGTTTGTATCTAATGTTCTTTTTTAAATATATTAGTTTAGCGTGCCACTATTAATTGCATTGATATAAAAGACATCTATATGAGGATGTGAAAACGTGTATACTAAAGGATTGGAATGCAAGTTTTTTTTATCTAAATCATAATCAAAGCATAGAAAAACTATGCAAGTTTTTCTCCGAAAAATACTCTACATACGCACTCGCCATCTCTTTTACGCCAAACACAACAACAAGATCATATTATTGATGGTGAATGGTGCGTGTGTCCATAGCGCAAGCTCCCTAGCTTCTACGGTCATTTCAACACGGTTACTTTACTTGTGTGCCATCGAGCCACCTACCATGGATAGCTAGCAAATTCACTCTAGTTGAGATTCGATGAGTTCGTCAATCGGCTCATTTTGTGGTGATAGCTATCATGTTTGGTTGCTACCATTAGGGAGCCGCATCACGCCACCGCACTATAATGTTGCTAATGCCAAATAATGCATGTGTTGGATGGACGGGGATTAGACTATGACAAGCATTTGACTACATGCACCACATGTTAATTGATGCGCGCCGTTATTGCCACAAGCTGCTGTAACATGGGATTACCATGTTGTCATCCTATGATTCGCCCGCGAGGTGATCACCACCGGTGGAAAATTAGTGGCGAGACGACATAGTATGGTCGTGGTGCTTGGGTTATCGGATAATTTAATTAAGGATATGATTTGGGCTGTCTTTATCCGGTATGGCAACGACTTTGCACACTCTGAACTGAAGTGTAAATTAACATTATATTATATCTAATGGAGCTCAAATGACTTTGCGTCAAACCTGGTAGAAAGAATATATTTTCTTAATTATGAGGAAAAGCGTGTGGTCAGAACAATTTCCCATCGTTGTACGATGATAGTAAATGCTGGTAGCATATCGTTCTAGTTCGGCCTTGTTTAGTTTCCGAACTTTACCCCCAAATTTCCATCACATCAAAATACCGGCACATGTATGAAATACTACATGTAGATGAAATCAAAAACTAATTGCGTAGTTTTGTTGTACTTTACGAGACGAACATTTTGAGCCTAATTAATCAATATTTAGACAATTATTTACAAATACAAACGAAATGCTACAGTAATGCATTAATAGCAAAATGTCAACTTTGATATGGCAAAGCTGGGACCTAAACAAGACCCTAGACTCCTAAAGTTCCATTCTATCACTGTGAATATACAGTAGTTCACGAACACGCTTTCTTGATATATACAGTAGTCTACGGTGTCCCGCTCAGTCGCTTCGAAACCGAGTGACGAGTGGTCAGACTTTGAACACCTGTTGACCATCCATCGACTTCCCAACACTTCAATGGACAGCTAGCTATCGATTTAGGCATCTAGCTACTGGCGCAGATAAAATCAACCCGAGTCTTAACTCTTAAGCCGTTTTATGTTGTCTTCAATAGAAGAAAAGAAACTTAAATCAACCGTAATTTCTAGGGAAATCAAACAGTTAAAACAGCACCTGGGCATTTGATGGAGCGCCATATGGGTTTCCGTGCAGAGATTCGTTGCTTCGTCTGAACAACTTTTCAGTGGAGTATCTGGGCGCTGTCGGAAGAGAGAGATCCCAGTAGTCCAGTACAAGGTCACTGCTCAGCCTCGTGGGCTAGGTTCTCGTCGATCGGCGTGTCCCCTCGCTGACTGGTGGGCCACAGGGAATTATGGGTCCATGCGCCTGTGGCCCACGCCCACCTGTTGGTCACACGGGATCGGAAACGGCTGTCAGACTGTCCTCTCTCTTTCCTCCTTCAGTACGCTTTTCTCTGTCTGTTTTGACATCCTTGCAGTAGATACGGTTTCACGCTGTTGCAGTAGCTGCACATCTCGCCCTCATTTGGTTGGTGTTTAGATGTTGAATTTGGGAGGTTGAATTTGGGAGTACGATGTCACTTCGTAATCATTACGTCACTGTAGCATTTCGTTTGTATTTGTGAAAAATTGTCCAAAAATTGATTAATTAGGCTCAAGATGTTCGTCTCGTAGAGCACAATAAAACCGTGCAATTAGTTTTTGATTTCATCTACATTTAGTACTCCATGCATGTTATGACATTTTGATGTGACGGGGAATCTTCTTTTTGCATAGTAAATTTGGGAGTGGAATTTTGGAACTAAACAGGGCCTTGGAATGGGAATGCACAGATTTATTTCAATTTCCTGCGAATTTATGCATAGCTGAAATACGCAACTGCCAATTGGCTCACCGCAGTGCTCACAGCAAACAGTCCCGGCACAAATTGCATCTCCTGGCGACCAGTTTGGTGCTATTTCGATCGGTCATAGATCACAAAATATCTCACTCATAGCTTCTTTCCAGTTGCAAGGAACAAAAAGGACAGCGAGATATTTCAATGATAGCCCCCAATCAGAGAAGCCATTAGCCAGGACAGGTACAAACGCCTGGCAATTGGCTTATGTATCTTCAGGCTTGTCTGTCCTCAGGGGAAATGCTCTCGCAATTCCTCCTGATCAAAGCACTAATCACCACATGATTGCACGCTTAATCCTACATACTATATCTCTTATGTGGTTAGCCCTAGACGTTGTTGCCGTTGCCGATTCTTTGGCATTTTCCTTTTGGGTCTTCGGAGAGGACAGCCAGACAGGGTCTAGCGTTGGGGAGATCCGCGATTCCAGTTTCTCTGTCGCACGCCACGGCGACCGGATGATTGCTGCGACTATATATATTCTGCTGCGTGCTCCGATCCGTGTCAATTCACATCAGATCATCATCATTCCTCGTATGATTGGTGATGGATTGGTGTATAGGACGGTGGTATACGTTGCTGCAGTGTTCGATGATAGACGGATCCAGGTATATATATACTAATAATATACACACTCCCTTCGATTTCATATTAGAAGTCGTTTTGGACAAGATTTGAGTCAAACATTGACAATATAAATCATGAATAACATTTAAGTCGTTGAGTTTGAAAATGTAAAAATCATATAGATAGATTAGTATTAAAATTACTTTCATAAAAATATACATATATAACTTTTTAGCAAATATTTTTATAGAAAAAAAAGTTAAAGTTGTGATTTGGTGATCGTATTGCTGTTCTAAACGACTTCTGGTAGTGAACTGGAGGGAGTATGTATTCTCGTTAATCAGCGTCCTGCGCTGTGCATAAAACAGAAGAGAGAGACATTAGGAAATGGAATAGAAGGTCACGGGGTATATAGCTCACATGCTCCATCTCCGTGTTTAGAAAAAGCCAAATCATTGGTAGGGTCGAGCGGAGTAATCATTGGTAGGGTCGAGCGGAGATAGCCTGAGGCATAGTCACAAATTCCCGGATCGATTGGGTGGAGGAACGGAATCGAGGGTCGAGAGTCGATGCTTTATGAAATTGTGGTACCGAGGAGGTATGTCTCTTTGAGAAAAAATTCACAACATGGTACGTGAACCAAAGAGTGTCGGTCGATGACCCTGGAACGAGGTATAGAAGAGTCAAGGAAAACAAAGGAAATGAAGAAAATGATGAAAGAAAAGGGCTAGATGGGCTGCCAATTACTATGCTTTACATCATGTTGGAGCTACCAGTTACTGTGCTTTACATCTATGCTGCAACATCGTGCATGCCTCATGTTGGAGCTTCTCCACGGCGACCCACAGGACCTTGATCTGGAGTTCATGACCCTACGGGGTGGGGACAATGATCCAGCAAAAATTAGGACGATGACCCATGGTGACCCCGATCCACGAATTGGGACGACGTTTCCGGGTCGAGGAACATGCCACCGACCCCGTTTCCTGTTACTATGGTCCGAGGCAATACAATTTGTGGCTCGTATATATTGAATGGAAAAGTCCTCGTGAAGGCAACAGAGAAAGATGCGTACGGCTTGTTTGGTGAGAAGTCTCTAGAAACTCAGGTCCAAAGGAGACTTTTTTAGTTAACGACGTATTGGGAAAACATTTGGTGTATGCATATTGTCCATCCCATAGTCGGCCAGGAGCTCCTGTTTAAAAATAAAGGAAAAAAATGTTTGGACTACTGGGCGGCTCGTGATTTCTCACGCATAAATGCGCGTGCACGGTCGCGAGGACTCGAACCCAAGACTTCTAGCCTCGTACATTGCTTCCTAGCATGTCATCCTACCTATGCATCATATGTGACTGAGTGGGAGATGCTTTTTAAAGTAACCCGTGGAGGACCATAACACCAGCCGGTACTAAATGTCGCACTTTAGTATTGGTAAGTGTTACCAGCTGGGACTAAATGATTGCGCCACACCAGCTGGTACTAAAGTGTGAATTTTAGTACCGGCTGGTGTTACTGACCGGTACTAAAATGGCTTCGAGAGGCTTTTAAGTTTAGATCTGGTACTAAATGCAGTGGACGAATGTGACTTTTTATAGTAGTGTCGGTGAGTTGGATACGTAGCAAAGGTTCTATTATTTTTCTTTCTTTCATCAATTTCTTTTTTATTTGGATGGTGTCCGCAACATGTAACCGTGCAAGTTTAGGCGTCCTATCATATTTTCTTTGTGACGAACAAAATATTACCCACATTTGAGAGTTAGTTTGGTAGAAAGGTGCGTCAATGTTTGGACATCAACTAGGGACTTGTTGAGTTTCTGAATTTGGGAGCCAAACTTTAGTCTTTTGGGGTGCGTGCGTGTTGGGGCGATCATTAGGGCTATCCAAACCTAAGGGATAACCGCCCCAGTGAACATTAATCTTATCCAAGTAACCAGAAAAAGAAACGAAAGTTAAGGCCCGCGGCCCAGCAACAACTGAAGGCCCAGCCAAGACGCCCCGCGGCGTGCCTCGACGCGAACCAAAATCTCCGCTTCGCTCGAGGGGGCGGACCCCTCGAGCGAACCGGAGAACTCCGCTTCGGTCGAGGCCTGGGGACCGAGCCTCGAGCAACCCACAGAATGGGGAAAGCTCCGCCTCGGTCGAGACCCTCGCTCCGACGAACATTAAATGACGCCATCTGCCACCGTGCCTCCATAGTCAAAAGGCAGATCTCTTGCCATACTGTCCTGACGGCCACGACCCCTCACATCGTATCCACCAACTCCCATCACTATGCTGCCAACCGAGGCTCTGTGCGGACAGGCCGACACTGTGCGAACAGAGCCCGTCACTCCGAGCTCCTGTACTGCCAACTCCGACGACTCGAAGACCTCCGTCGGACGGAGAGACCCTCGAGCACACAGCGGGAGAAGAGCACAGGACGACAGAGGTATGGCGGGCCATTCCGAGCACTATGCGACTAACCCCGGCGCTGTGCGGACATGTCGCCGCCGTGCGAACAGGGCCAGGTCACTCTAACTCCCTGTGCCACCGACTCCCACAGCGATTTCCCACAGAATAAGCTGTGCGCAGGCATGGGATACCCTCGAGGTGCTGTATGGACGAGCCATTATCGCGCAAAGGACGCCTCGGATCCTCAAGACCACCCCTCGACGTCATGACCAGTACAAGAATCGACAACATCAAACAAGGACACAGAAGCACGCCCAACGCCACTCCCACTACTGTGCGACAACTATGCCTAAGCAGCAACACGCTCATGTAACCCCTCCTCCTTGGCTTATAAAAGGAGGGGATGATCGAGCAAGAAAGGAGAGACGGAAAAAGAAGAAAAAGAATCCGCATACACTCAGAAAGGATCACGATATTGGCACATTGCCTCAATCATTCGGGACTCGGAGGTCTAGCCTCTCGTCCCAACCTGCTTGTACCCCCTACTACTTGCAGTCCGGTGCAGAATAATACATCGCATACACCGCCTTGCTAGAAGTACGGTCTTCTGACCGGAACCAGGATAAACCCGTGTCTCGTGTGATCTTCTGCATCAACCATCAGAGGAGGGAACACAGCGCATTTCTGATTGGTGTCGGGACCACGATTTCTAAACACCGACAGTGCGTCACTGTAGTATTTCGTTTGTACGTGTGAAAAATTGTTCAAAAATTAATTAATTAGGCTCAAAATGTTCGTCTCGCATAGTACAACAAAACTGTGTAATTAGTTTTTGATTTCATCTATATTTAGTACTCCGTACATCTGCCGATATTTTGATGTGATGGAAATCTTTTTTTTACATGGTGAACTTTGGGGGTGGAATTTGGTATCTGAACCAGGCCTAGCTCGGAGGGAAATTGTGGCCTGAGCCGGCGTACGGGGCCCGTAGGCAGTGGGTCTCCGTTGTCGGCCGGCGGTGAATTTTCTTACGGGAGAAGCTACCTATTATAGCAAGGACGCTGGGCATGGTCTCGGGTCGGAGCTAGCTGGACCCACAGCACAGGCGCAAGCGAGCGAGCACGAGGCGGCGATGGCGACAGATGAGATGACGATCGCCGATGAGCATCTGCAACTGTAATTGCATGGTGGCGATCGATGACTCCGACCGGCCGACGGCGATGGACACGGCCGGAGAGATCAGTGGCAGCAGCATCAGCGTGTACTGATGCGGCAATAGCATCGGCTGATGGTCCCCAAAGCCTGTTCGGCATATTTTTCTCTTTACACTGATAAACATCAATCACTAGTCATCAGTCAGCCAGCGGTATTTTTATTTCAGCACCGGCCACAGACCAGCGGAACGGTTCCTATCTTGCTGCGATGCTGTCAGGTCTGGTCCATCCTTCTTCTTGGGTTTCTTTCTGACGCGGAGCTGCTTGTACAAGCTGGTTCAGGTCATTTCAGCGCCTCACCAACGCATGCCACGAACGAGATCCCCGTGCACCCACTAGAAGAGCAGGACAGTTTTTTTTTTGCCTCGACACGTCCATTTCCTCCGGACCAGAGAGAGAGAAAAGAGATACTCCGTATATGCCATTCGCGTACAATAATGTAAAGCACGGGAATATGTCTCTCCTAGCCACGCTTTCACTTTTTTTTTTCAGAGAGAAAATGTTTAGGGTGTCAATAATTTGATAGTTCTTTTAGCGGATGCGCTTCAAGGCGTCCGTCGTCGGTTGGAGAATATGTCAATTAATCAGAACAGAAAGGGCCACGGGCATCCTCTTGGGCCACAACGGGCCGGTGCACCATTCTGAGGCCGCCACGCAGCGCGTCTTCGTCGCCGACATTGGGCCCATCACACCTGGCGCCAGAACCAACGAAGGGCACGCAAAACACAACCTTGCTTCAATATTTTCCTGTTTGCTCCGTTTTATCATTCGTCTGTTCGATTTGGATCCATGCCTTGAACCTATCCCTACGAGAAACTGCCTACTGCTTGTACTATATATACATGCACTGAATGATTGTTTGGGAGTAAGGTGCAACAGCAGTTGTCAAATTTATCTCGGGACGTCACCTAATTCTTCGAACTAAGAAAATACATGTTTGAGTTCTTAAACTATGTCATCTAGAGATGAAATAAATTCTGGTTTAAGATAATTTTTTACAAATTACCCATTTTAGATAAAAAACATGAAATTGGTACCAATAATTTTTTTTCTAAAAATGTAACGTAATTGTTAGTGTGCCATTTGGAGTTATTCGTACCTTATTTGTTCGTATTTCTTGTAATATCACTTGCTATTTTATTTAAATCGTCATTCTGCACCACATCAAACGGAGCAATAAAAAACGGTACAATATAAAATAAACTAGTTATGATTTTTTTAGATTAAACCAGAATTTCCTTAATCTGTATTGATGGGAAAACCACCTTTGAAAGTACTAAAAAGGACCTACTTTATCCGGTTTTAACAGTTGAATGGGTTTGATTTTGTTTTCGGATGTTGAAAATCGGACTACTATACTAGTTCTGTAAAATGAAATATCACACGCTCACCCAGCAGCACGCCACCCCCCTCAGGTGACCTCGCCGGCCGCCTCCTTTTCCTTTCCTTGTCTGTTCCAAAGAGCAAGTCACCAGCGAATGTTCCTCCGATCCTCGAATTTCATCCCAAATTCCACCCCCAAAGTTTACAATGCAAAAAGAAGATTCTCATCACATTAAAAATGTCGCCACATGCATGGAGTACTAAATGTAGACGAAATAAAAAACTAATTGCGCGGTTTTGTTGTACTCTACGAGACAAATATTTTGAGCCTAATTAATCAATTTTTGGACAATTTTTCACACGTACAAACAAAATGCTACAATGACGCACGCATCCTAAAAAGTCAAAATTTAACTTTCAAATTTGGGAACTAAACACTTAGTGCGTGCAAGCTAGTGTGCAACCAAACAAATTAAAGCGGATTGATCGCCGGCGTGCGTCAGCTAGCAGCTGCTTTTCCGCTAGCTGCATCTGCATGGCCGCCCGCCGCCGCCGTCTTGCGATTGTTTAATCAATCAATCCATCCATGATCCATGCCCCATCAGCAACCACGTACACTTGCGCTCGCTGGGCTCGGCTCGGCTCGGCCTTAGCTGCTAAGCAAAGCGAGATCAACCGATCGAGTTGCATATGCTTTATTAATTTTGCTCCCTGTGATGTCGTCGATCATCAAAGTCAATCTCGGATTACCGGTCCGGCCGGGCTGGGTGCTCGATCTTGGCGGCTACCGAATCTTGCTTTGTGTGTGTGTATGTGTGTGTGTATACTGATGATTCGTGACAAGTCAGCAGCCATCCACTCGTTCAACAACGCAGTAGTACGTAGTAGGGTAGGACCGCGTGCGTGCTCATCCTCCCATTAGGTCATATCAATTTTGCATGCCACATTATTGGTTGGCTAGCTGCTTGGATTTGCTTTGCCTCGGGTACGTTAATTCTTTCTTTGGTAATCTTACCAACTGCTGCTTGCTTCGCTTGCTTGCTTACAGTAGTAATTATGGGTATATAACAAGTAACAGCAGCTCTTAATTATGTCTCATCTTCTAATAAAAGTTAAAAAAAGCAGCGCTTTACATATTCCTGCAAATGACGCCTGAACTTAATTTCAGAGAAACAACAACAGGGATTTCAAAGGCTGCAAATCCACTTTTGTATATTCATATGATCATATTGTACGTCCGCATTTCGCATGCGTATTCCATTTGTTATATACTCAATCAGATATTTAGTTTGATCGACGGCGACAAGGCACGTAAAGCAGATGCCCACAACCGATTTAATTACGATTCCTCCCATGGAACTTTAATCTAATTAATATACTCCTCCAACTTGTTCATACATTCATCAGGCGCCAAGTGCTCGATAAAAGCCGCTTAAAGCGCTCATGGTTTCCCTTGCCAAGAAGCATCAACGCAAACTAACCCCATCGCATCCCTCCGATCATCACCTGCTCCGCTTCCTTTAGTTTGTACACAGCGCACAAAATACATCAACAATTACCTATTTTTATTAATTAGGTCAGTATTGGTAGAAACCTATGGTCATCGCATCGGAAAGCGTGTCAAAGTAGCACAATGGAAGGAGTAATTTGTTTTTGTTCAATCATGAACAGCATTTGGTACATGAAAAAGGAAAAATAAAAGGTTACGGTTTTTTCGCTGATGGAAAGTAGTAGTCATAGATTAGCTATTCTGCCATGGAACAGTACAGCAAGTGCTGTCTTCTGGTGTGGCCATTGGGCTTGGATGACATTCTTTACACTTGACCCTTGACATTGCATTGCTACTTGCTGATCCTAAAAGGAAGAGGATATCTCATATCACCCTCTTATCCGACCTTTGTAGAAAGAGATGAGCAAGAAGAGATCGATAGCTCAAGTCAAGAGTGATGTGTGAGATGGCACAGACAACAAATGTGTGGCAAAAGATAGTATGCATGACGATGCATCTGTTCAAGACACCAGCCTGAAACCGATCGAGGATCCCTCGCTGCGCTTCTTTCTCTTCATGTCTGCCTTTTTCGATCTTTTCCTCCTGGCCAATTATGGTGCAGGCGAAGAAAGCCAAGTTCTGCAGCCTGGCCTGTTTTCCTCCTCAAATTAGATGCGTCACTAAACCCAATCATACAGCAGTTTAACTTTTTTCCCAGATTTTTCTCCACTCTGATAAAGATTATTTCTTTTTTAAACATGTGAAAGTGTAATTCCATGTGTCTTCAGATGGAGATAAAAATACTTGCTGGCCTTATAGGGAAGAGGAAGTGTAGGAATATATTCCTCTGGCATGCGCAGATTCCTATTGCCTCACTCTTCAAGGATAAGCCATGTCAGCATGCATGGTCCTGCACTGTACCAGTTGAAGGCCTGTGATAACAACATAGCTAAGGATTCTGCAGCGAGCTGCTCACCTATTTGCGCCTTTACCCAAATGCTTCGAGAGCCTTGACAAGGATCTTTGAAACGCACATGGCATGAGCAACCAAGGGCAGCCTTTTGGAGGGTCGTGCTTGCTGCCCACTGCCCCAGTTGGTCCAAAAGCTCGACGTCCCACTGTTTTCATAGTACAGTTTTTTCTTCTTCTTCTGAAAAGGCAAGTCTAATAACTGTGAATACCCTGTCAGACAATAAGAGTGTTTATATCGGTGTGATCGCGTTGTGCACCAATTCATGGCCTTACGCGGACCAACTCAAGACTAGTGCAGGGTCATATGTAATGGTCATAAGAGAAAGCCGCCTTTATTTTATTGCTTAGACAAAGCCTTTTGTCCATAAAAAGGATAAAAAGAATCAAAATGTGATTGCAGGTGCATCGTAGTGTGCAGTTAATTCACACTGAACGCCTTGTATACACATGCTTTTCTTCTGAATACAAAAAAGGATGGCATCTCAACCTTCAGAATAGTGTCTTATGACTCATGATGCAGCAGATAAGGATGTCAATGCATTTTCATCCGTGCAGATCAATAACAAAATGCATATCTTTTGCCCCTTAAATATGTGAAATCACTTATAGTGCTTCTACAGCTAAGCAAAATGACCAAGCTCCCAATAAGATGAACGCACCAAAAAAATTGCATACAGTTTGGTACAGTGCTCCAGCTCCAGTCATTTTCTCTGCATGGAAAAGGATGTATGCACTGCACAGTCTGCACTGCATCCTGTTTTGCCTGTTCCAAAGTGAAAACGAAGCATGCATTGCATATCTAATACAATTGTTATCCACTTTGCCACTTTCTCCCTATTGCTTATGCTTTCCACCTTGTGTCACACAACCTTTGCTCCCTTGTACTTATATTGCAATAGCTTCTTTCTCCTACCCTTCCTCCCCCGCTGTCCATTTGGCCATCTCCAGCTCATTCCCTTCAGCGCAGCTCAGCCACACCCTTGCCAAGATCTTCTACTCCTTCAATGGCGGCAGCTACTCGCCGTCTTTCTCTCGCATTCTTCTTCTGTTGTATCGTCCTTGAAACAATATGCTGTTCAGGTCAGTGTCTTTTTTTTTCTTCCTTTCTGAATCTTTCGTTTGTTAGAAAGCTTTTATCTGTCAGCGACTTGCGCGGCTACTGATCAGCATAATGCTGTTCCATTGATGCTACTGGTATATACTTGATGAAATTTACCTTGCCTGAAACAAATCCTTATTCTTTACTTTCAGCAGCATTTGTGGAATTATCGTATGATTCGACACAGGTCAAGATACTGTCCAGCTCAGTGATCACTGGGTACAGAGTCATGGTCACTGAGAAGCAGCATGCCTACCTCTTCTTGAAGCCGTTTCAGTGCAGGGCAAAGTCATGCAGGCCAGAGCATCTTGCCAGTTCATTCACCAATGAAGTTCTTGATCCCAATCGGCACCTCAACGTCAGCAACATCATCGTCGTGGCCACCGACAGGCAGCTCGGCGCGCTGCGCCGCACCTTGCAGTCGGTTCACTCTTCTCTCGGCGCTGCCGGATTGGCTCAGAGCGTCAAGGTCTCACCGGAGCTCTTGCTGTCTTCTCTACGGATCATGGCCAAGGATCGTGCCCAGAAGAAGCAGTGGTGTAAGGTCATGGAGTTCGTCAGGAGGTCAGGCTCGTTTGTTCAGGTTCAGATAGAAGCAAACAGTGAGATCCAAGAGGCCATCGCTGAGGTCACCCCTCTGTTGGGCGCCGGCTCCGGCGTCGTGCTCCACCTCAAGAGCCGTGCGGCTCCAAGCGCGGCGGCAATGGCCAAGATGGTCGGCGAAATCAATCGGGAGAGGAGATTATTGGGTGTTCTGGTGGAGGTGTCGTCTTCTCGGCGGGAGCTCGGCGAGGCAAGAGCGACGGCGCACGACGAGTTCTCGCCGGTCACCAACCCGGCGACGACGCCCGTGACCAACCCAGTGACCGTGCCGGCCACGAACCCGGTGACGAGCCCGATGTCCCCGGGCTTCGTCACCGTGCCGTCGACCAACCCGGGCAACGGGTTCTCGACGAACAACCCCAACCTCCCGCCGCTGTACCCCGAGCCGACGACGCCGGCGGCCACCATGCCGGACCCGACGACGATGCCGCCAGCGACGGTTCCCGCCCCGGTCACCAACCCTGCAGCCCCGGTGACGAACCCGGCCACGACGCCGACGCAGTTCCCGGGCACGTCGCCGGTGACCAACCCGGTGACCGACCCGTACCCGCAGCAGGGCGGCGGCGGCGGTGGCGGTGGCATGCCGACGACGCCGGTGTACCAGCCGCCGGCGACGATGCCCGGCGGCACCGTGCAGCCGGCGGCGCCCACCGTGGCGGGGCAGACGTGGTGCGTCGCCAAGACGGGGATGATGGACGTGATGCTGCAGAACGGGCTGGACTACGCGTGCAGCAACGGCGGCGACTGCTCGGCCCTCCAGCCCATGGGCGCCTGCTACAACCCCAACACGCTGCAGGCGCACGCCTCCTACGCCTTCAACAGCTACTTCCAGAGGAACCCGTCGCCGACGAGCTGCGACTTCGGCGGCGCCGGCATGCTCGTCAACGTCAACCCAAGTAAGTTGTTCACTCTTTGCGAATTGCAATCACTGAAAAATCTGTATGTACTACTGTACTTGCTTAGTTGCATATCTAACACTCTCATTATTTACTTGTGAAAATTTTGCAGGCTCAGGAACTTGCATGTACCAGACATCATCATCATCGTAAGAGCGAACTCAAATTTCTTTCTGCCACCACCATCAGCACAAACAATCATATCACCCATGCCATAGACGCACGCAGAGTTCAATGAGCCAGTGGCATGTTCTGACTCCATCCTGATTGCAGTTTCGGCGCCGGTTACAGCCCGGGGGCGACAGGCACCGTGCCCACCGGCTACAGCCCAGGGA
Organism: Echinochloa phyllopogon; assembly: GCA_033239725.1. Classification (NCBI taxonomy): domain Eukaryota; kingdom Viridiplantae; phylum Streptophyta; class Magnoliopsida; order Poales; family Poaceae; genus Echinochloa; species Echinochloa phyllopogon. The sequence continues at coordinate 1,534,488 of BTCW01000018.1, forward strand.
TGTCGGGCGCCGTGCCCACCGGTGGTTACGGCCCAGGGATGTCGGGAGGGGGCTCCGGCTCGACGGTGCTGAACGCCAACAACCCCGGCGGGAGCTCCATGTACGGCGGCTCCGACAACCCGACGGGCCTGACCGCCGGGTCGGCGTCCCTGTCCTGCGGCTGGGTCCTGTGCCTCATCTGGATGGTCACATTTGCATTCGTCAAGGAGAAAGTGTAGCCATTGCCTCCTTGTTTTTGCGCTGCTGCTGAAACTGATCGGGATGCGTGTTGTTTTTTCAGTTGTGTACAGACGAGGGAAATCAGTCATAGGGGAGAAGACTAGATGTTTTGTGTGTGCGTGTGTGTATACATGGGCTGAGCTGAATCTGAATCTGAATGATGCTTGGTCGTACATGTTTGTAGGTGAACATAGAGTTGCTTCTATATGGACCATGCTTGGTGTAGCGCGTGAATCATGATTAATCTCGCTTGGTTACTTTTCTTGCTTCATCATGTCCATGACATTACGCACTGACCAATGAACTTTTTGATCCGACAAGAGTTGCCTGTAAATATTTTTTTGAGCAATGTTGCCTGTAAATATGCTCAGTTCCTGCTGAAACCTGACTTTCTAAGCACAACCCGTTCGGCTGCCCGGTGGCCAGTGGCGGGTGCTGATTTCAGCTGAGAGAAAAATTTTGATGGCTGATAAACCAAACAAACCAGGCTTTATCTCGAGAAACTGTCCCCAACAGGTCCTGGGTCGGAGACTCGGAGCCTGGGACCAGCACGTCTCGTCCCTAAGCTCCGCTAGAGCTGGGATGAGCTGAATCTGAATGATGCTTCGCCATACATCATACGTGTACTCCCTCCATTCTGAAAAAACTGACGTGTAGTACAGTGACACGGTCTCCAAAACACAACTTTGACCTCTTGTTATTATAAAATTATTTATCAAAGAGTGATATATGTATACTTTTATGAAAGTATTTTTCAAGACAAATCTATTCATATAGTTTTCACATTTGTAAACTCAACAACTTAAAAGTTATTGATGATTTATATTTTCAATGTTTGACCCAAACCTTGTCCTAAACGTCAGTTTTTTCAGAATGGAGGGAGTAGTAGATAAGCTTAAGAGTTCCTTCTGTATGGACCATGCTTGGTCTGGCGCAATGATACCATTTCTTATGATTGATCTCACATTCATCTGTTCCATGGTGCTACCAAGAGTGGCCTGTAAATCTGTGATTGCCACCGAACCCTTAGAGTGCCAGCGTGCCTTGAGGAACTGGGACCAGAGCCTCGTGTTCCTACGATTTTTTTAAAAAACTAATTACTACTAATTGAGAGAAAAATACCGGTGACTGGCTGGTGCTGGTTTATACAGAAAAATACTGCTGGCTGGCTGCTGATAAGCCAGGCGAACACGGCGCTGGTTTTCAGAATTCACGGGACAGTAAAACCAAACCAGATTCGCATGCTAATAGCAGCATCTATAGCCTCAAGACGTTCGCATATTTTTCATTCCTATTTGTCAGCAAGTCTCGACAAATAGAGAATCTAGAACAGTTGCTGGAGTAAAACAATGTCATACAGAAATGTGTTGAGCGTACAGGAGGACATGATCAGACAAATCCGTTCTAATACACCTGCTCAATCAAAGTTACATCAGAGAATAAAGATATATCATTCACCTCGAACAAAATTTCGGCAGGAGTAGCTATGGAAACTCCTTGCTCTTCTGCAGTTACAAACAGGGTCCACATCATTTATAAGATTTCATGATCCTGTTGCTTATGAAATCTTCCGAGCAAGATTCTTCACGCCCGCACCAACACATTTTAATGTAACAGTCTCCAAATTGGGATCAGGCTTGATAAGGAACTTCACATCAAGAAAATCCCTGATGTTTCGAAGTGTTTCTATACCCTGTGGAGTCAACTGTCCCACGCGTACCTTTGATACATCGGGTGGGCATAAAGCGCACAAGATAAATAGGAGACCCTGCAAGCATGGACAAGAGAAATGTAATGTCACTAAACAAAAACTTCTGTAAATTACCGTGCATGAAAAATAACCATGATAAACACATATTAATTGAACAAGGGCAGCCATAACCTCAGGCATAAATGTATAACGCTATCAGTTCAAGAGAGGACATCAATTTATATAACAAAGTAGATAGCTCAAGAATGTTTTCTATATCTAGTTATCCACAGGCCATGTAGAACTTCAGCAGACGGTCTGCTTTGCTAGACACAAACCATCCAAAAGAACCAAGCAAATGCTGCATAGCCCTGTCTAAGCTTCACTGAGCACATAACAAGATATAGGGCGCCGGGCGATAATCAAGCATAGTAAAGGTGTGTAGAGAACGAGGGGACATAAATTATCAGCTACAATTCAGAAAGGCCTAGGCGGATTGAATGCAGAAGCAACCAGAAAAGCTTGTATAAAAAGCCAGACCTGATGTGTAGAGTCAACAACCCCTCCTTGAGCCACCTCTTCTAGTAGCATAGATGCAGCTTGAACGCCAAGATCCTCTGGAGACATCAATTCTGGCTTCTCAAATTCTTCATTCATCTCGTCAACACTAGGATAACTCACAGTGGCATCTACAGAGAGCAGGCAGCCTGTGGTGGTCTCAGCAACTAACGATACACCATAGCCTTGTGACCTGCAACATGCCAAACAAAAGTTAAAAAGAACTGGCACATTGCTGAATCACAAGAGATAACAGGAGAGAGTGCAGTTATCGATATTCAATAGGATTGGAAAAATACCTCCCACCAGAAGAACCAGATCTATGATCAGTGAATATATGAACATCAGGAATGAAGCGATTGAATATTCCACGTGCAGCATAGATAATGCGGTTTTCAATCTGTGGAGACACTCGAGTAGAAAATGAAACACCCCTTATCCTCTTCACCATACCTTCATCGACCCAGTTTGCTGCCTGTGAAGGTTCTAAGCATAAGGTGTCAATATCAATAGAATTAACATAAAATCAATGAGAAATCAAAATGAACGCACCGTCAATGTGCTATTTATATTGGGAACTCGGAGAAACACTTCACCACCACCAAGAGGAGGAGAACCTCGGCTATCAATCTTTAGCTCCAAACCCTCCAGAGGAACACCAAAATGCTTGAGCATATGCAAGGTTGTCATCCGGAAAGTATCCACAGAAGGGTCCTTTGTATCATTAGTGATTCCTAAAAGCAGGGCACCAAATTCAGACTTTGAAATAATAGATGGTATAGCTATAGCCATTCTAGAGCAGAAAACATAGCTGGTGATATGTGGTTTTAGTTACTTTTTTTTTGTTTTAACAATTGACGACATTAAGCAGGTAATCCCCAAGCACAAAAAGAATTAGCACAAAAAACTCAACCAACACCCTGATAGTTTAATTATTCAGGATCAGCCAATTAGACCAATTTAACAAAATCCCAACCGAACAACTTCCGTTTACATGAGCTACAACCTCAAAAGAAATTCACCGGGAAAGAAATTTCCCTCCCTGGCCAAATTCCTTAGAGCAATCCACCCGGGCTAGCACTTACAAACAGCAGCACAAACAAGTGAAGACGTCACCTTTGAGCCGAATCGATATGGGCGCCTTCGCGAAGAGGCCGAGCAGTATGAGCGGCTCGAGGAAGTAGCCGATCCCCCGGTGCACCCCGCAGTCGTGCTCAAGGCCCTTCCCTCCTTGAATCACCCCCGGCCGGTACCTCAGCTTCGTCCCTGCAAGCACATACAAGCACCACACGCCCGTAAGCACCGGCACCCCGTAACAGAACCCTGAATGCAGGGGCGCAAAGCACAGGCAAAGCTCGCGGGAGCAAGTCCATGCCTGTCTCGTTGAGGTCGATGGTGTGGCGGTCGGAGATCTTGTCGAGGAGGCGGAGGAGGGAGACCTCGTGCGGGCGGAGGCCCGGCGCGGCGTCACCGGAGCGGATGTCCTCGATGGTGACGGCGGTGGAGGTGAGCGTCGCCAGCACCAGCCGCTGCCGGAAGCTGCGGCTGCCGGAGAGACGCCGGCTCTTGTCACGCCCCATCTCGTCGCCGGCCTTCGTTCTCCTCGCGCGGATGGGGGGCGGTCGCGCGGCGGAGGCGGAGGCGCGGAGGGGTTAGGGTTTTAGCGCGCGCCGCCGAGGCCGGGCAGCTTGGGGAATTGCCGAAGTGGGATGGGAACGGCGAGGAGGCTGACGTGTGGGGTCGGCTATGTTGGGCACACTCCAGCCTCCTGGGCCTCAAGTAATGGCCCATGTAGCCCAGGATCCGACCGAACTAGACTAGCCCACAAAGACAACGAATGAATTGCCTAACAAAAGGCTGGGAATGCAACCTATGCAGAACATTGATACTAATTTGGAACGGATTTTTATGAAATACGAATACTATTTACCAAACGTAGAACTGCTTCTTTTTTGTATAGCGTTGTACAATGAGTTAGTACTAGCAACACTTATATCTGTGTATGTTATGTACATGACCATCACAGATTCGTCACATTCTAAAGTTGCATTCGCCTATTCAGAAAAGCACGGGAAATGGAAGACGCCACTGCTCTTTTCAGCAGCAGCCAAAGAGCCTAAATTTCGCAACGACTCTGCACGAATCCGAGGCTGGAGCATGGACCTTACCATTTAGCAAACCTGCAGAACCGCCTGCCCTGTTCCAGCCTTCTTCTTTTCTTTCTCCCCCAGCAAACCCGAGCCAGAGGTATGGGGCCAAAGACATTCATTCAGTGATTCAGTCTGTGTGTGGTTGGATGATACTGTATGATGATCCTGATTCCAGCCATTTCAGCTCCAACAGTCCCGGGGAGAGAGAGAGAGAGAGAGAGAGAGGAGGCAGCTTGGCACATGGCTGACCATGGAGTTACTGAACGTTGTTCCGGGAACGGCTTGCGTGTGTTGCGAGGAAATGGCAAAGAAGTACTCTGCCTGCAGATCACCATATTCGCCATGCTCGCCGTGGCGCTGTGTCCGGCAAGCTGCTGTCAATGACCCCCCGTGATATTTCTTCACGTGTGCTGTTCTGTACTTGTGTTCTTCCAGGCACGGGCCGCACAGGCAGATCTCATCGTCCATTAGGCTAGCTATAGTGCAATTTGTTTTATCTTCTGGACTCAAAACAGATGAGCTAGTTGGCCAAATTGGACATGCTATATATATATTTCTTTTAGGGCAGGTTCGGGAATTTTGGATCCTGTCCCTCCTGTCATTTGAGCCTGTCATTTGAGTTGAATTGGAATAAGAAATCCGTGCATGACATCTTTCTGAACACATGCAGGATGCAGCTGGTGGCCCTGCTGCGGAAACAGGTATCATGCAGGTGCCCCTGATCCTATAGCAGTAGGATATATAGCTCCTAGGTTCAGAAATTCAGAAATCATTGGTGACCACTGACAAAGTGACAAGGCATGCAGATGCACGGCATTGCTATGGCCGTAGCATTTGCTAGTGCAGAGGCAGAAAGATAAGGGATCCAATTCTTCTTTCTCTACCCCTATAAAAAGTAAAAGTGAGTGATCCGTCATCCTGGATGGTCGTCCCTCCAGCTCATCTCGACCGTCCGATCGAGAGACCGTGACTGCAGGCCGTCCCCGTGGTCCGTCAATGATATGGTCCGTCTTTCCAGCCGATCTGGTGCGTCCGATTCCCCTCCAGCAGATCTAGAGCGTCCGATTCCCGAACCACGATTTTCAGCCGTCCATCCCCCGCACCCGCACCCGCACCTCCCCGCCTCCTCCCGCACCCCGCGGCGGAGCCACGCCGTGCCTCCACGCACCTCCCGCCGTGGACCGCACCCGTACGCCGCGACCTCTGCCGCCGCCGCCTCACCCGCCCGCGGCCGACCTCTGCCGCGATGGACGACCTCCACTGCCTCGCACCCGGAGCCGTCCGCCTCGCCCGCCCGCGGCGGCCCGCCCCCGCACGCCGCACCTCCCGCGGCCCTCGTCCCGCACCCGGAGCAGCCGATGCGCCGCTAGAGCAGCCGATGCGCCGCCGTCCATCCCTGTGCCAATCCCCCTCCCCACTTCCGCGCAGGACGGCACAGCGGTGGCCAGCGCAAGCGAGCCCTCTGCTCCTCTCATTCCATGGCAGTCCGGATCGAGGGCTCTACCGCGCCAACGCCGTACCACCTCCCACGGAGCCCCTGCAGCAGCAATGGTATGCCCCCTCTCCAGCCATGGAATCAAGAGTAGAGAGAGGGAGAGCAGCCTATAGATCCGCGCTGCAACTTGACGCTTGCCGCCTGTCCGCTGTCACCTCCGCTTCTTCCCAGCTCGCGTTGCCGCCCGTCAGGTGCCCGTCGCCAAATGCTCCTTGCCGCTGCTAGGTGCCACGCCTGCCGCCCATGGCCCAAGCCACTCGCGCCCCCATCTTCCCTCTCCGATGCCAAATCAAGGCAGAACGGATGCAGCAGCTGGGGCCTGCAGCATGCGAGAGGGAGATTTATGAACGTTTGAGGAATCGATTTTGCCTGTGAGAGGGCGATTTGTTGAACGGGTGCTTCTACTTGGTGTTACTGCTTGCGGGAAGGTGCAGGAAGTGATCTGAGATCGTGTGCTTGTCAGATATATATAGAGAGAGATGCTTCTGGTCTTATGCAGGTGAAGCCTGTAAAGAAATTCATCTTCCATCCGTTGCTGAAACATACAGGTATGATCAAACCGAATAGAATACTACTTCCCTTTCCTAGCAGTAGGAATAAATGTTTGCTGACAGGATTAGATATGTAGAATGTACTTATCACTGTGCATGAATATTTCCTGACAAGTGAGTATGTGAAGTTTCTCGGATCTGGCGCTTCACTAGATTAGAGGATGTGCTGTAAGCTTGGGACATCGAAGGTTCAATATAATTTAGCATCAGGTTTAGTGTGATCTTAGTTTATATGCACGCAAAATTATTGCCGTAGAATTCACTTTCACAGTTAAAAATCACAGTTATCCGGTAATAGTTTTTCTCATTTTATGCTATATCGTAATAGTTCAAAATATTATTCATTGTTTTGAGCCACAAGGGAATTTAATAGGGGTTGGCCATGATTTCTTTTCTAGAATTCCCCTCTGAAGTTGACTAGCTATGGGTGCCAGTGAGGCGGTGCGCAGATAATCAATTGTTGACTCAATATATTCATGTATCTTAATTTATGTTGAAGAGGTTAGCTCACTGCTTCTCGCAATCTTGCAGATTTTGCACACCGCAAGTTTTAGATACTGAACAAGATGGCATCAGCGGAGCTTTCCCGTGAGGAGAATGTGTACATGGCCAAGCTCGCCGAGCAGGCTGAGAGGTACGAGGAGATGGTTGAGTTCATGGAGAAGGTAGCCAAGACCGTTGACTCAGAGGAGCTCACAGTCGAGGAGCGCAATGTTGGTATTCTGTTTTTGTTTGTGAGTGTAGACTTTGTGTGGTTTGTGAGTGTGACCTTGTCAAAAGTAGCTTAGCTCATGGGCTTGAATGTTTTCAATCCTGTCTGCTTTTCTGAAGTCTTCTATACAGTTAAGGACCAAGATTTTGGTATTTGGGTCTGTTTTTTTATTGAATATATGTCATACGCATCACGGATTTATTGTCACATTTGAGCACATGGATGAAAAGGTTGAATAGGAAAGTTTTAGCTTGTGCTCGTGGACTTGTAAGAACTTTATTTGGAGTTATGTGTGGTGTGCCAAGTGAGAACCTTTATGTTTGTAAGACTTATTTATAATTCATGCTAGTGTGATGTTGAACTTGATGTCATTTTCATGTGATGCTTATGGATGGTGTAATGTTATTTCTCTCTTTAATGATTGTGAATATATGTCATACGCATCACGGATTTATTGTCACACTTGAGCACATGGATGAAAAGGTTGAATAGGAAAGTTTTGCTTAAATTTGTGCAAAAGCATTTGGGGCTTTTTAAGTAAAAAAATGCATAAATTTAGGGGGAGCTTTTCTAACTATTATTGGATGTGAAAAACATGAATTTTATTCTTATCTTGTAAAACAAAATTGATATTGTCATCAATCACCAAAAAGGGGGAGATTAAAAGTGCATCTAGGCACTTAATCTATTTTGGTGATTAATGACAATAGAAATTTGGATATAATGCTTTGAATGAGTTGTGCAGGAATAAAATGAAAGAAAAGAAAAGAAATGTGAAAAGAAGGTCCCCAATTCAATTTCTTATGGTGGTGGACTCGATCGAAGAATTTAATTTGATTTTCGGTTTGAATTCGAGTATAGGATCACCATGCTATCAAGGGGGACGTGTTTGACAAATTCTAGTTGTTTTAAGTGCTATGCTTGAGATGAAAATCCACTTGAGAGACACACAAAGTCACATTCACATGTTGTCTGCTTGGTCGGAACTTAGGCCGGAAGATCCGACCGGAAGTTCCGGCTGGCTCGGTTTCGGGTTGTTTCCCATCGGAAGATCCGATCCTAGCATCGGAACTTCCATCGGAAGATCCTACACTGTGTCGGATCTTCCGGGACTTAGCCAGATTTCAGCCTTTTCTGTGTGTCACATGCATGTTCCGACCCCTGGCCGGAAGATCCGACCGGAAGTTCCGGCCAGCTCGGTTTGGATTTATTCTGGTGCCGGAAGATCCGACACATGTCGGAAGATCCGACAGGGTGTCGGAAGATCCGACGCCTGGAACTGTTCTGAGGGCTTTCTTGCTATGTTCTGTCATTTGCCGGAAGTTCCGGCCCTCATCGGAAGATCCGACACTATGTCGGAAGATCCGATGCTTGGAATTTGTCTGGGGTTTTCTAACACTAATCTGTCATTCTTCGAAAGATCCGACGCATGGTCGGAAGATCCGATACCCCTTCGCAGAACACATAACGGTCACATTTTGGGGGGTTGGTATATATACCCCCTCACCCCCTCATTCATTGCTGCTGCCTCTACTGACCTAACTTGTGACAAGCACCCACTTGAGCATTCAGTTCACTCCTCTACTCATTCCCAAGCTTGATTCTTGCAAGGATTCTTCTAGGGTTTGAGTGAGAGAGAAGATTGAAGGTGTGAAGCTTGTGCTAACTTTGAGCCCTCACTTGTTCATCTCTTGAAGCACTTGAAGTAACTTTGATTCGTCGATTCACGTTTGTTACTCTTGGAGCTTTGCTCCTAGACGGTTAGAGGTGCCGGTGAGCTCCCATTCCTTTGTGGTTGAGGCCCGGAAGTTTGTATTACCCCTCTCTTTGTGAGAGCCAATAGTAAGTGATTCAATCTTCCTTTGTGGTTGATTGAGGGAGACTTGGGGCTAGTGTGACAGCCCGGCTCTTTGTGAGCTTCTCAACGGAGACGTAGCTCCTTTGTGGAGTGAACTTCGGAAGTAAATCCATTGTCTCCTTGTGCTCATTTGTTTTATTGTTGGATTTGCTTGATTTGATCCGATCTACTTGCTTGCTGTTATTCTATTGCATTGATCATATCTAGAAGGCTCTATACACTTATTGTCACACTTCTATTCAAGTAGAATCTTTAAAAAGTGTACTAGAACTCAAATTACGAAGTAAAGTTTTTATCCTGTCGGAAGATCCTACACAGTGTCGGATCTTCCGGGGGTCGGAAGATCCGACACTGCGTCGGATCATCCGACTTCTGACAGTTTTCAGAGCAATTTTGCAGAAATTTTTACAGGGCCTATTGACCCCCCCTCTAGGCCTAGTGTTGGTCCTTTTAGAAACCATTGACATTCGAGATTAGCTGATGTTCTCTCCTTTGCAATTCACAGGCTTTCGATGAGGCCATCTCAGAGCTGGATACCTGAGCGAGGAGTCCTACAAGGACAACACTTTGATCATGCAGCTCCTTCGTGATAACTTAATAAAAATATATTCCCAGGACTGAAAATTTAATAACTAAGCATGTGAGCTTTTAACTTCATGTCTGGATAGGTTGTTCCTTCATCCGTATAACTTTATTTCTTTTACTATTTTTACTATCATTCTTTTGTTTTGCACCCATGATGTGGGCATGTGGCTGATAGCTGGTGTCACCTGCAGGTGAACTGCTTATTCTGGTGTGAGTGTGAGAAGCAATGTAGAAGAAACAATGGTGAGAAGTAATTTAGCCATAGGTAGAAGCAAAACTAAGAGGTAACATAGCAGCAAAGTTGAGAAGTAATGTAGCCATAGATTATGTGAAGGAATAACATTTTTAATCTTGGTATGTAGCCATTTGTATTAGAAGTTTAAAACATTTGGCATGTTAGGTACACTTTCTTTCTATCATTTTTAACATTTTGCTACTAAAATTTATTGTTTAGATAATGTATCTATCGTATTTTACCATATTTCTATAAAATAGTTTTATTTTATTTTAAAATTGTGTGCCCGTAGCATCGCACGGGCCTTTACCTAGTTTTTTTCAAAGAAAGAAAGGGGGATCCAATTCAATCCCTTCAGTGTAGCTAGGAGCATGCATGCATGGGAAATACACTAGTTAGTTTTTTTAGAATTAATACACTAGTTAGTTTATATGCAGGAGGACAAAGAAGCCTAAGAAAAAGAACTCGACCTACTAATGAGACAGAACTACATCTGAATGCAAAGGATTCTTTTACATCTGAATTGCTAAATGTAGGATCGTTGAGCTCTTCTTCCTCATCTGAAATGCAACACCTTCCAGTCACAATGGATGAATGTAACGAGACTGCGTGGGTGCTGTCTTTCTGCCAGCACCCACACATACCTGCCGAACAAAATCCAAACTTGAGGAGCGTTCTTGTCAAGATCTGGATCAAGCTTCATGTGTGCCTTTGCCTCATCATATCCATAAGGAACGGTCGATGTCAATCCATGCTACAAGACCGGGCCAATGGTTGCATCGTCCAATGCATACATTGGGCATTTCTTTCCCCTTCAATCATTGCCCTTCTCTCGACTAACCTCTCCAATTACTTCTAGATGCATGCGATCATGCTGGTTAATCGATCCATGGAGCCTACCTCTTGTCTGCTGTTGTGTAGCTTTGCGAGCTTAGGTCACCCACAAGCAACCATTCTTATATATGATAAAAGTTTACAATGCCAGCTCTCCCTCCTCCCAAACTGTTGATCAAAGTGTCAATCTCGCTGTGATATTTAACAACTCTTCACCTTTAAGACTACTGGTACTTAATTCGTTGCTGCATGTGTTAATGCCGATTGATTACCGGCAGTACTTTGTACAGAGGGAAAGGACCCCGCTGTTAGCATAATGGCCATGCGTTGCGCAGCTTAATTATAATCGGCCGGCCGGCAAGGCTGGTTCTGCCGCCTCTGCCTCACATCCGCGTGCGCTAGCCAAGGGGCCCTGCCGCTTCGATCTGCTGGTCTCAGCTCAGCTGCTGCTGCCGGCCGGCTTAAACCCTAAACCAAGTCGTGAACAAGAGTATGATTTCTTCCGCAACTCTCAAGCCGTGATGGTTCTTAGAAGTGCTCTTAGTCCCTATGAGTACAACAAGATTAGAGGAATTGAAGTTGCAAAGGATCTTTGGGACACTCTTCAATTGTCTCACGAAGGGACGGATGTGGTCAAGGAAGGCAAGATTGATCTTCTACAAGGAGAACTAGAAGCCTTTGTCATGAAGATGGATGAGACTCTCCAAGAGATGTATGATCGGTTGAAGCTACTTGTCACCGAGATACGAATGCTAGGTAGAAAATATTGGGATGAGCACAAAGTGACCAAGAAGATGCTTAGAGCATATGCACCCAAGAACCCAATGCTTGCCACCATGATTAGGGAGAAGGGCAAGTTCAAGAAGATGCTACCCATGGAGTTGTTCAACAAATTACAATATCATGAAATGAACAACTTGGATGTAGCTAGATCGACGGAACCAACCGAAGTGAAGACCATTGCTCTCAAAGCCGAACCAAGCAAGAAGGTTGAGTCAATTGAAAAGACTTCCAATTCCAAGAAGAAATGAGACTCAAGTGATGGTGATAGCACCGATGAAGAAACCGACATGATGGTGAAGAACTTCAAGAGGTTCATGAAGAACAAGGGCGTCAAGAGGTCCATGTCTCAAAAAAGATGCTACGAGTGTGGGGAGAAAGGGCATTACATTGCCGACTGCCCCCGCAAGAAAAATGACAAAGAAGACAAGAAGTCGAAGGACAAGTACTTTGACAAGGAGAAGAGATACCAAGAGAAGAGTCAAGAGTACAAGAAGAAGTTTGGAAGTGCTCATGTTGGTCAAGGATGGGATTCTTCGAGTGATAACTCCGATGATGAAGAAGTGGCAACCCTTGCCATTCAAGTCCCTACATCAACATCTAGACTCTTCAACAAGTATCAAGATAGTGATGATGACGCTCCCATGTGCCTCATGGCCCAAGGGACTAAGGTATCAAACATCACCCCATCTATCTCATCCACCATCTTGACATCTAGGAATATAGAAAATGATCTAGATGAAGAGGAAACCGAACATGAAAAGAACATGATAAACAAGTTTGGCAAAGAAGGCTACAAACAAATTAAGAAACTAGTAGAGAAATTGGAGAAAAGGAAAGAGTCTCTTGATAGGCAAGAAGAATTACTCATCCTTGAAAAGGAGAGAAACCTTGCTCTTGAAGAAACTCTAGTTGAGGAGAAGATCAAGGTGGAGAAATTGACTTGTGACTTGTCACTTGCCAATGACTCCTGTGAGAAGATGTCTAAGGAATTGTCCTTGGAAAATGAATCTCTTGCCAACCTAAAGAATGTACAAAGTGAGCTTCAAGAAAGGCATTCAAGCCTAGAGGTCAAATATAAAGATCTAGAAGTCAACTTTAGCGCTCTTTGGGAAAGCACCAAGATTAACTCTAAGGCAATTCTTGACTCAAATGTCTCTACTAGTGAAGGTTGCTCAAGATGCTATAAGTTTGATATAAATGCTTGTGCCACTAACCTTTCAAAACTAGAAGAGAAAGTCAAAGCTAAAGATGCAAAGATTCAAAAATTGACCAAGACAATTGGCAAAGGAAAGGACAAAGGTAAGAGTGAATTTGAGAGCCATCCGGCATATAAAGCCGGAAGATATCCTAGTATCAAGGATGGGCTCGGATTCACTAGAGGAGGAAAAGCAAATGGTACAAGAATGTTGAGAGGTCATGAAGTACCAATGTTCACCAAGGGTGCAAACCTTGGAGACTTGATGGACATTGCTCATGGTGCGATTGTGAACACCATAGAAGACAAGCATAAGGTTGAGGCAATAACCAACAATGTCAAGAGCTCAACCAAGATCAAGAAAGAAGAAAAGAGCATTGAGCATAAGCCATCTCCCAACTACACCATTGACTACACGGTTGTGTGGGATCACAATGGGAAGATGGTGGTAAAGTATGTGGGTGCTCATGCAAAGAAGATGATGAGGAGTGTTTTGGGTGCCTAAGATTTCAAAAGCTAACACTCAAGGACCCAATCTCTTTTGGGTACCTAAATTCAAAGCTTAAACTTGTTTTGTAGGCATATATCTCCGGTGGATCCTCATGGTTGCTTGATAGTGGATGTTCAAATCATATGACCGGAGAGAAGAACATGTTTGCTAAATTGAAAGAATATGACTCGCCTATAGAAAAGATCACGTTTGGTGACAACAACCATGGTGATGTGATTGGTCAAGGTGAAGTTGCTATATTACAAGACTCATCTCTTTCAAATGTTTATCTAGTTGATTCTCTAGGGTACAATTTGTTGTCCGTATCACAACTTTATGAAAAAGGCTACAATTGTCTCTTTACTAATGAGGGTGTGAGCGTCCTTAGAAGGGAGGATTCCTCTATTGCTTTTACAGGTCAACTTAAGGGAAAGCTTTATTTAGTTGATTTCACAACAAATAAAGTGGAACCGAAGACTTGTTTAGTGGCAAAATCTAGCTTGGGTTGGCTTTGGCATCGCCGGCTAGCTCACATTAGGATGAGGAACTTGGCCAAACTTCAAAAGGATGAACACATTCTAGGATTAACAAATGTTGTCTTTGAGAAAGATAGATTGTGTAGTGCTTGTCAAGTCGGAAAGCAAGTTGGAGCTCCTCACCCACCCACAAACATATTGACTAGCTCAAGACCCTTGAAATTGCTTCACATGGATTTATTTGGGCCAATTGCTTATATAAGCATTGGTGGGAACAAGTATGGACTTGTCATTGTGGATGATTTTTCTTGATTCACTTGGGTTTTCTTCCTACAAGACAAGAGTGAAGCTCAAGGGGTTATCAAGAAGTTCATTAGAAGAGCTCAAAATGAGTTTGAGTTGAAAGTCAAGAGAATAGGAAGTGACAACGGAATGGAATTCAAGAATCTCAAAGTTGAGGAATTCCTTGATGAAGAAGGCATCAAGCATGAGCTCTCCGCTCCATACACACCTCAACAAAATGGCATTGTTGAGACAAAGAACCGGACCTTGATTGAAATGGCAAGGACCATGCTTGATGAATACAAGACTCCGGATATCTTTTGGGCCGAGGCGATCAATACGGCTTGCCATGCCACTAATCGCCTCTATCTTCAAAAGTAATTGGGCAAGACTCCGTACGAGATCCTCACCGGTAACAAATCAAAGGTGCACTACTTTCGAGTTTTTGGTTGCAAATGTTACATTCTTAACAAGAAAACCAAAAGCTCAAAGTTTGCACCCAAGGTTGATGAATGTTTTCTACTTGGTTATGGTACTAACGAACACGCTTATCGTGTCTTCAACAAAACCACCGGTTGTGTTGAGATCATGTGTTGAGATCATGGTAGACGTGAAATTTGATGAATCAAACGGCTCTTAAGTAGAGCAAGTTGTGAATGACCTTGTAGATGAAGAGCCACCAAGTCAAGCTATCAAGAAAATGGGTTTAGGTGAAGTGAAGCCTCAAGAGCCCCAAGTAGAAGATGAGGAACAAGACCAAGTCTCGGAAATCATATTTAACATTGATCCATCAACATCATCAACAAGAGTGGAACCACCAAGCTCTTCGCAAGATCAAGTTCAAGATCATGGCGACGATCATGATCATGGCAACGATCAAGGGGGAGTTCAAGGTGATGAAACTCAAGGTGACAAGTCTCACAATGAAGAAGATGATGATGGACCTATTCAACGTCAATCAACACTTCCACACCCAAGAGTTCATCAAAGCGTTCAACGGGATGATCCCGTTGATAACATTCTAGGGAGCATCCAAAGAGGGGTAACCACTCGTTCTCGTCTAGCAAATTTTTGTGGATGTTACTCGTTTGTTTCCTCTTTGGAGCCTCTCAAGGTGGAAGAAGCTATTGGCGATGCGGATTGGGTCATTGCAATGCAAGAAGAGTTAAACAACTTCACAAGAAACGAAGTTTGGGAATTGGTCCCAAGACCTAAGCAAAATGTCATTGGCACCAAGTGGGTTTTCCGGAACAAGCAAGATGAAAATGGGATTGTCACAAGAAACAAGGCAAGATTGGTTGCTCAAGGTTTCACTCAAATTGAAGGTCTTGACTTTGGTGAAACTTATGCTCCGGTGGCAAGGCTTGAATCAATTCGTATTCTACTAGCCTATGCCCCACATCACAACTTCAAGCTATATCAAATGGATGTGAAGAGTGCATTCTTGAATGGACCTCTCTCCGAGTTGGTATATGTGGAGCAACCACCGGGCTTTGAAGATCCCAAGCATCCCGACTACGTCTACAAACTCCATAAGGCGCTCTATGGGCTCAAGCAAGCCCCAAGAGCATGGTATCAATGCCTTAAGGAATTTCTTCTCAAAAATGGCTTTGTAATGGGCAAAGCGGATTCTACTCTCTTCACTCGAAAAATAGACAAAGATTTATTTGTGTGTCAAATTTATGTTGATGATATTATCTTTGGTTCTACTGATGAAAAGTTTTGTGAAGAGTATAGTAGGATAATGATCAAGAGATTTGAGATGTCAATGATGGGAGAATTGAAATTCTTTCTTTGTTTTCAAATCAAGCAATTGAAGCATGGAACTTTCATATGTCAAACAAAGTATACAAGTGATATGCTCAAGAAGTTTGATATGGCCAATGCTAAACCCATCAAGACTCCAATGCCCGTGAATGGTCATCTTGATCTCAATGAAGAAGGAAAATCGGTCGATCAAAAGGTATATCGCTCCATGATTGGATCTTTACTTTACCTTTGTGCATCTAGGCCCGATATAATGCTTAGCGTGTGCATGTGTGCAAGATTTCAAACCAATCCAAAGGAATGTCATCTAATGGCTGTTAAGAGAATCTTTAGATATCTAGTGCATACTCCGACCCTTGGCTTATGGTATCCCAAAGGCTCCACTTTTGATTTACTTGGCTATTCCGATTCGGACTATGCCGGTTGCAAGGTAGATCAAAAGAGTACAATGGGGACTTGCCAATTTCTTGGTAGGTCTTTGGTGTCTTGGAGTTCTAAGAAACAAAATTCTGTTGCGCTATCCACCGCCGAGGCCGAGTATGTGCAGCCGGTGCTTGTTGTGCTCAACTACTTTGGATGAGGCAAACCTTGAGTGACTTTGGATGTGAGTACAAAAATATCCCTCTCTTGTGCGACAATGAGAGTGCCATTAAACTAGCAAACAATCTCGTTCAACACTAAAGAACCAAACACATTGACATTAGACATCACTTTCTTAGAGATCATGAAGCCAAAGGAGATATCGTTCTAAGCCATGTAGGAACCGATAAACAACTAGCCGATATCTTCACCAAGCCTCTCGATGAGTAAATGTTTTGTACTTTGAGGAGTGAGCTAAATATCTTGGATTCTCGTAACTTGGCTTGACTTGTTGCATACCAAATTGTTTGTTGCCTAGATTAGAAGAAAAATCGTTTTATTCTTTTTTTGTGTGAGTTTTTCAAAATCTTTGTATCTTGTGATCGGTGGATCATTCCTTGTCTCAAAAGATCATTGTTATGTGTTGATGATTGTGGCTGATCTTTTTGAGTCAAGGGTCTTACATGTCCATAGGCAATATCTCTCAAAATCTTCCATAAAATCTCATCTCGAAAATCGTTGTCAAGTCAGTTTTCTGGAATTCCAGATCTTCCGACACACCATCGGATCTTACCCAATGAAGTTCCGGACAGCTCTGCCTCGCTTCGTTCTCTCTTAGTTTTCTTTTGGAACTTCCGGCGGTCGGATCTTCCGATGGACCGTCGGATCTTCCGGACCTGGGAAAGGCCGGAACTTCCGCTGGAACTTCCGGTTACTTTCTCCAGGGTCGGATCTTCCGACTGTGCGTCGGATCTTCCGGCCTGCTCGCGAGTATAAATATCTGGGATGAACCGTTACTTCCTCTATTCATTCCATTCTCTTCCCAACTGCTTCCTCTCACTCACTCTCCACCCGTGCGGCGATTTTGGAGTTCAACCGAAGGATTGTTGATCCTTGTGGCTCATTCCATTCTCCTCATCTTGCAGAACTCAATCCCCTTCGGATCTTCCGAACTCTTCACGGGAAATCTCAAAGATGGGTCGTATGAAGCACACTGAGAAGAAGAAGTCAACTTTACAAGCCCGGCCTAGCTATGGAAGAAATATTGGCTCACCATCTGACACCGAGTCCAATTCTGACAATGGGACAAGAGAGCAAGGAAGAGGCAAACGAGTAAAGAAACAACTTGCCACAAGGACTGTTAGAGGAAGGGGGCCTTCTAGTGGTGAAGGACGAGGAAAGGAAATTCAGATCACCTCCTCTCCTCCACGTCCAAGGACTAAGAGAGCTAACCGTGAGGAACATACTGGGTTAGAATACAATGATGACATTGATCTATCTACTCTTGCTCAGAATTTCATATCCACTACTATTCCATTTTGTCATCCGAGTGATAGAGCTTTGATAAATTTTAAGTCTGCAGCCAATAGCATGAAACCACTTCGGTTTAGTGCACATGAGGACCCTAGATCCATCATCTCCAAGCAATTCAAGGGTGATCCTCGTTTTTGGCTGCCTCATCAAGCGGATTGGTATGAGTCAGTGATTCTGAAGATGGGTAGGCTGTGTACACCCATGTATTGGGTAGATTGGAATTATTTGAAGGGCATGCCACCGCCACTGAAGCCAGTTATTGATGATGTTTATGAGCGGTGTGTTGAGATGGATGTGGCCAACATCATGGCCTTTGAGTGTGCCTATAATGAAGAAGTGATTGCTCAGTTCTATGCCACCTTGTGGATTGATCATGAGAGGGATGAGATGCATTGGACTCTTTGTGGCAAACGCCTATCCATTTCCTTACATGCTTTTGCGGGGCTGTTTGGGTTAGCTGAGGAAACCGCCTATGCTCACACTATCAATGATCACAGCGAGGTAGATCTTCATCAGGGGCGTGAGATTGATGATGTGAAGCTCGCTTTCATGTATGATGGGGCTTATGGAGCTGTTGTCTTTGGGAAGTACAAGGGTCTCTCTCCGTTTTACAAGTTGCTTAATCAACTCTTTAGGGGAACCTTGTATCCTAGGGCAGGTGATGCCGATAACATTTCTAGGAGGGCCAAGAACTTGCTATTTCAGATGGCCCCCGGCAAGCCCAAGTTCAAAGTGTTCAACTTCATTTGGAACGAAATTATCTTGTGCTCCCATGAGTCATCTAGTGCCTATCACTTTGCTCCCTACATCTTCCATATGATTAAGCATGTGACTGGAGTAAACATTGTGACTGACAAGCCTCACTTCCCATATCGCTCTCCCCAAGGCAAAATTGAGCAGCTGTTAAAGATCAAGGCCAAGCCCTACGAAGGTGTCCGTGCTCTGACTACTACTCATGGTGCTTCATCTTCTCGTGCACCTCCTCCTTCAGCAGGTCCATCTTCCTCTCGTGGTGCTCCTCTCGGTCCCAAGGGCAAGAAAGGGAAGCTAGACTTTATTGTGCAAGGGCTCTTCGCTTGTTTCACCGCATGCTCCTATCAAGCCAATAAAGCTCATGAACATGATATTCGCTTGGATGAGGACATGTGCAAGCTTGACAAGCAACACAAAGAACTCTTGGATCACTATCAGTTGCCTCATTCCCCCGTTCGCCAGCCTAGAGAGTTCTCTCCTCCTCCTCAGTTCTACAATCCTTGGGAGGCTAATACTCAAGAATATGTCTTTGGAGCCCCTCAACAACATGATGAGGATGAGATTGAAGAAGTGGAAGACGAAGACACCGACGGCAAAGAGGAATTCTACCAAAGCGAGCCGGAAAACGAAGAAGAAGCCGGTGACGATGAGGACGATGACGGTGGTGATGATGGTGAGGACGATGATGATGGTGGTGTCGGGGACGACGACGAAGCCACCGAGTAGCTCCCTTTTTGGTCCTTGATGACAAAGGGGGATTGAATTGGATAGAGGCCCATCATTATCTTTTATCCTTTATTCATGTTTTAGCTTGTGCTTGTGGACTTGTAAGAACTTTATTTGGAGTTATGTGTGGTGTGCCAAGTGAGAACCTTTATGTTTGTAAGACTTATTTATAATTCATGCTGGTGTGATGTTGAACTTGATGTCATTTTCATGTGATGCTTATGGATGGTGTAATGTTATTTCTCTCTTTAATGATTGTGAATATATGTCATACGCATCACGGATTTATTGTCACACTTGAGCACATGGATGAAAAGGTTGAATAGGAAAGTTTTGCTTAAATTTGTGCAAAAGCATTTGGGGCTTTTTAAGTAAAAAAATGCATAAATTTAGGGGGAGCTTTTCTAACTATTATTGGATGTGAAAAACATGAATTTTATTCTTATCTTGTAAAACAAAATTGATATTGTCATCAATCACCAAAAAGGGGGAGATTAAAAGTGCATCTAGGCACTTAATCTATTTTGGTGATTAATGACAATAGAAATTTGGATATAATGCTTTGAATGAGTTGTGCAGGAATAAAATGAAAGAAAAGAAAAGAAATGTGAAAAGAAGGTCCCCAATTCAATTTCTTATGGTGGTGGACTCGATCGAAGAATTTAATTTGATTTTCGGTTTGAATTCGAGTATAGGATCACCATGCTATCAAGGGGGCCGTGTTCGACAAATTCTAGTTGTTTTAAGTGCTATGCTTGAGATGAAAATCCACTTGAGAGACACACAAAGTCACATTCACATGTTGTCTGCTTGGTCGGAACTTAGGCCGGAAGATCCGACCGGAAGTTCCGGCTGGCTCGGTTTCGGGTTGTTTCCCATCGAAAGATCCGATCCTAGCATCGGAACTTCCATCGGAAGATCCTACACTGTGTCGGATCTTCCGGGATTTAGCCAGATTTCAGCCTTTTCTGTGTGTCACATGCATGTTCCGACCCCTGGCCGGAAGATCCGACCGGAAGTTCCGGCCAGCTCAGTTTGGACTTGAAGTAACTTTGATTCGTCGATTCACGTTTGTTACTCTTGGAGCTTTGCTCCTAGACGGTTAGAGGTGCCGGTGAGCTCCCATTCCTTTGTGGTTGAGGCCCGGAAGTTTGTATTACCCCTCTCTTTGTGAGAGCCAATAGTAAGTGATTCAATCTTCCTTTGTGGTTGATTGAGGGAGACTTGGGGCTAGTGTGACAGCCCGACTCTTTGTGAGCTTCTCAACGGAGACGTAGCTCCTTTGTGGAGTGAACTTCGGAAGTAAATCCATTGTCTCCTTGTGCTCATTTGTTTTATTGTTGGATTTGCTTGATTTGATCCGATCTACTTGCTTGCTGTTATTCTATTGCATTGATCATATCTAGAAGGCTCTATACACTTATTGTCACACTTCTATTCAAGTAGAATCTTTAAAAAGTGTACTAGAACTCAAATTACGAAGTAAAGTTCTTATCCCGTCGGAAGATCCTACACAGTGTCGGATCTTCCGGGGGTCGGAAGATCCGAGACTGCGTCGGATCATCCGACTTCTGACAGTTTTCAGAGCAATTTTGCAGAAATTTTTACAGGGCCTATTCACCCCCCTCTAGGCCTAGTGTTGGTCCTTTTAGAAACCATTGACATTCGAGATTAGCTGATGTTCTCTCCTTTGCAATTCACAGGCTTTCGATGAGGCCATCTCAGAGCTGGATACCTGAGCGAGGAGTCCTACAAGGACAACACTTTGATCATGCAGCTCCTTCGTGATAACTTAATAAAAATATATTCCCAGGACTGAAAATTTAATAACTAAGCATGTGAGCTTTTAACTTCATGTCTGGATAGGTTGTTCCTTCATCCGTATAACTTTATTTCTTTTACTATTTTTACTATCATTCTTTTGTTTTGCACCCATGATGTGGGCATGTGGCTGATAGCTGGTGTCACCTGCAGGTGAACTGCTTATTCTGGTGTGAGTGTGAGAAGCAATGTAGAAGAAACAATGGTGAGAAGTAATTTAGCCATAGGTAGAAGCAAAACTAAGAGGTAACATAGCAGCAAAGTTGAGAAGTAATGTAGCCATAGATTATGTGAAGGAATAACATTTTTAATCTTGGTATGTAGCCATTTGTATTAGAAGTTTAAAACATTTGGCATGTTAGGTACACTTTCTTTCTATCATTTTTAACATTTTGCTACTAAAATTTATTGTTTAGATAATGTATCTATCGTATTTTACCATATTTCTATAAAATAGTTTTATTTTATTTTAAAATTGTGTGCCCGTAGCATCGCACGGGCCTTTACCTAGTTTTTTTCAAAGAAAGAAAGGGGGATCCAATTCAATCCCTTCAGTGTAGCTAGGAGCATGCATGCATGGGAAATACACTAGTTAGTTTTTTTAGAATTAATACACTAGTTAGTTTATATGCAGGAGGACAAAGAAGCCTAAGAAAAAGAACTCGACCTACTAATGAGACAGAACTACATCTGAATGCAAAGGATTCTTTTACATCTGAATTGCTAAATGTAGGATTGCTGAGCTCTTCTTCCTCATCTGAAATGCAACACCTTCCAGTCACAATGGATGAATGTAACGAGACTGCGTGGGTGCTGTCTTTCTGCCAACACCCACACATACCTGCCGAACAAAATCCAAACTTGACGAGCGTTCTTGTTAAGATCTGGATCAAGCTTCATGTGTGCCTTTGCCTCATCATATCCATAAGGAATGGTCGATGTCAATCCATGCTACAAGACCGGGCCAATGGTTGCATCGTCCAATGCATACATTGGGCATTTCTTTCCCCTTCAATCATTGCCCTTCTCTCGACTAACCTCTCCAATTACTTCTAGATGCATGCGATCATGCTGGTTAGTCGATCCGTGGATCCTACCTCTTGTCTGCTGTTGTGTAGCTTTGCGAGCTTAGGTCACCCACAAGCAACCATTCTTATATATGATAAAAGTTTACAATGCCAGCTCTCCCTCCTCCCAAACTGTTGATCTCAGCTGCATCATTGTCGAAGTGTCAATCTTGCTGTGATATTTAACAACTCTTCACCTTTAAGACTACCGTTAATGCCGATTGATTACCGGCGGTACTTTGTACAGAGGGAAAGGACCCGCTGTTAGCATAATGGCCATGCGTTGCGCAGCTTAATTATAATCGGCCGGCCGGCAAGGCTGGTTCTGCCGCCTCTGCCTCACATCCGCGTGCGCTAGCCAAGGGGCCTGCCGCTTCGATCTGCTGGTCTCAGCTCAGCTGCTGCTGCAGGCCGGCCTGCAGCTAGTGCCGTTACCCTACCAATCGCAAAAGTTTCAGAGCCTGCTTTGGCTTGATGCAGACACGCATTTGCCTAAGCTAACTGCATGTCCAAACACTCGGGCAGCGCCTTTTGGGGCCTGCCTGACAGACAGCGACTTGGAAATTGGAGGGCCAGAGAGGCCGGCATATATCTAGCAAAGTAGCAATCCAGCATTGTCATTTGCGTTGCGATATGAGACGACACGGGCGCCGGACACAGCAACGGTTGGAATGCCAAGAAGGTGGCAAAACCCATGAATCTTTCACTGTTTCTGCGTGAGGTAGCAGCATGCCTGCGGCGGCATGCATGTCCATACAAACACACGAGACAAAGTTCTTCTGTTGTTTTTGTGTCCTTGTCCCTGTAATTTTTGTGAAAACCCCAATAAGACCGCATGCGTGCTAGTAGAGTATCTGCTATCGCTTTCTTTTCTGAACATTTCTGCTGGTTTCGCGACGGTGCGTACAAAGTGTTTCATTGCATAGGAAGCAGGGCAGACGAAGAATGTGGACACGCGCGACAGATGCTTCTGCCAGAGAGCCGCGGCAGCGATCTTAATTATTAGTGTCGAGCTCTGTTAGCCGGGGATGCTCATTGCCATGCCCTCCAGGTCAGAGAAGGCAGCAGCAGCAAGCTTTGGAGACACTGGGCAGACACTGACACTGTCCCGAATGATCGACATACATTACCAGGCTGTCGAAAAGGAACCTCGCAACTTGGTACACTACTCCAGTAATGAAAACGGCATACGATCGAGTTAGCAAGAATATCTAATCTGTTGCCAATAGCAGCCGTGTAAAAGGATGCCACAAAGAACATAACTTTTTTTAAAAACATAAGGTAGAAGCACTGCCGATTTATTTAATAAAAAGAAACAAGCGGAGTCTTACACAGTTGATATTACATAAAATGGTAAAAAGCACATAACATATAAGTAGGGTTAACATAATTAAATAAATGAGGAATCTCCTTGCCCACGGGTAGTCAGCCGGAGCTGCATCTCTCTTCTTTTATGAAAGAACCCGAGAATTCTATTTAGAAGCTGGAACAGAACAGCTTGGACTGGAGGGTTTCCATGGATCAAGCCGTTAAACTAAAAGTGACCTGACACAAGTATGGCGATGACGAGCAAAGCGGAACACGGGATGCCGTCCCATATCGATATGATATGCATCATGGGATGGGATGGGATCGCGCCAGCCGTTTTGGACGCTCGTGCCCGTTGGAAAGCCGGATGCTAAATTGGGACCCCAAATTTGGAAGTGGAGAAACCGATACGCACTGTAACATTTCGTTTATATGTGTGAAAAATTATTCAAAAATTAATTAATTAGGCTCAAAATGTTTGTCTCGTAGAGTACAACAAAACTGTGCAATTAGTTTTTGATTTCATCTACGTTTAGTACTCCACGCATGCTATGACATTTTGATGGGATGTGAATCTTTTTTTTGCATTGTGAACTTTGGGGGTAGAATTTGGTACTCCCTCCGTCCCAGAATATAAGCATTTATTGACTTTCAGACATCACGTTTGACCGTCCGTCTTATTCAAAAAAATTTATAAAAATATAAAACAAATAAGTTACACTTGAAGTATATTTAGTGATAAAACAAGTCATAGCAAAATAAATAATATATTCACAAAATTTTTGAATAAGACGGATAATCAAACGTGATACACGAAAATCAAAAAATGATTATATTGTGGGACGGAGGGAGGGAGTATCTACCCAACGAATCCGAAGGAGAAGATTCCTTGGAGCAAGCGAAGCGAAGGCGGCTGCTGAGGCACGACGCTGACCGTGCGGCAGTTGGCTGGCGCCATTTCAGGACGACGCCCCCAAAAGGCGGAGGAGGAGCACACCACGTTGTCTCACTGCTGGCCAGCCGCTGCTACTGGGCCCCAGCCTCCCTCAGCCGTGTTGGACCCTGACGCGCGCGCCGCCGTACCAGAGGCAGGCCAAGGCCCAAGGCTGCGGCGCGGCCGCATGGGCTGGGCCTGGGCTCGGGCTCCTCCTATCAGGGCCCTGGCTGTCAGAGGTGGTGTCGCTCGTCTTCCTCGGCTCACCAACCCTGCCCATATAAAAAGGGCTTCACCTTCCCCTGATCGGCTCGGCTCGGCTCTGCTCTGCTTTGACCCGGCCGGGAGGAGGCTCCGCTGTGCCGCTCCGGTCCTCGCCCCCGCCCCCGCCACCACCATCACGGCGTCACCGTCCAAGCGCAGGGCTGCCGCGATGGGGCACACCCCGGCCCCAATGGAGTCAGCCGCCCACGCCGCCCCTGCACTGCACACCGTGGCATGATTGGGTCCCTGCCCCCTTTTCCCCTGCACTCGACTCGACTCTGCTCCCCCTCCCCACACCCCCTCACTCACTCCCGGTCCCGGGGTTGCTGCTCGCCTGCTCCCTCCTCCTCCTCCTCCGCCCTCCTCTCTCTTTCTCTCTCCCTCCCTCCGCGAGCAGGAGCAGAGGAGGGTAGAGGAGAGGGCGTCGTTGATCCCCTCCCCGGTCTGCCTGACGATCGGCTTGTCCTGGTGGCTGGTGGGTGGCTCATCCCTGCTCCGTACGCCCACTGTTTGCACGCCTCTCGTCACTTTCTTGATGGGTCTCTGGCTCTGGTTGTTGCGGCTCTCGCAGGCGGTCCTGCCACGGCGGCGTGCCGCATTAAAGCCGCGCTCGTCTCTTGTCTTGACCGGAGTAAGAGGCGTGGGGGGACGCGGCCACTCAGGAGGAGGGGCTCTTGGTTCCGGACGACGAGCAAGATCTCGCCGGGGAAGATGAGGAGATCTGCATCTGTGAGTGCCCCATTCCCACTGTTTACCTTACCCCCCCTACTACTGGCTACTGCTTTCTTCATCTCTCGGACAACGGATGAGGGTGTCGTTTCAGTGAGGGGAGTCCAACAGCGCCATTGCCCTTTCTGCTCTTGCTGATTGCAGGTGTTCATCCAGGAGCTATGCGCGTCTTTCTTTGTTGAGATTTTCATTTCTCGTATGTAATGGCATTGCCAGATGGCCTAAGGGAGTAAAATCGTGATAGATCGATCCTGCATTCCTGCATTGCATTTTCTAGCATTGGCTGGCAGTGGCGCGTGATCCATCCTAGTCATGTTGCGATTTGGAGGCTCATGTTCCTACTGTTTTCCCTGTCACTTGATTCAAATGCTGTTTTTTTTTTGCAAAATTGGTATCAGGTTATGTCCTCGAAAAAAAATGGGATCATGTTCTGAATATTTGACAAAATGCTGCAGCCCAAGCTCACGATCCACTATTGCACAAAGCAACTATAGTCCTAGTGTTGTGATAACAGGTGAGGTTGTGGAGTATCTTTTGGATGCGATTTCGAGGAGGATGTATTTCAATATACATAACATGAGAGAAAGCTACCATAACTTAGCTGGCCCTGTTCAGTGTTGTGGAGTGTTCTGGTGCCATAAAAACCAGATTCATTAAGGTCAAAGTAGAATTTTGTTTTCAAATGCATAACTCTGGTCAATTTGCACTATTCTGTAGTTTATTCACAGCTGGAACTTACTTCATGTTATCTGTTTTAATGGTGCTAATAACTATTAGCACTGGGGTATCCATGCCGGCAACTGATTTTCTATTTTTGTTTGGAATTTCTGCTAGTTATTTCAAGTCCTTCTGGTTTTCACAACCATGGTTGAGACTCAATGGTCTACTGCATCTGGCATATACTGCAAAGAAATGTCACCGAATGTATATCGACCTCACAGTGTCACAATAACTGAATTCGGTGCTGTTGGGGATGGTGTAACTGTTAATACAAAAGCATTCCAGAATGCAATCTTCTATCTCAATTCATTTGCGGACAAAGGTGGCGCACAGCTCTTTGTGCCTGCAGGAAGGTGGCTGACAGGGAGTTTTAATCTGATCAGCCATCTCACTTTGTCACTGGACAAGGATGCTGTGATAATTGGATCTTCGGTAAGATGAATTGCAAATTTTGCACACTGTTAATTTATATTCCAATATGAGTCATGATTACTCTGTTATGCAAACGGACAATATAAACTTATGTTACTGAATGCTATCATGATCTAATTCTCTTTTAAGGAACCATAAAGGGAACAACTGGCAACAACCTATGATATATTTCTTGGACGCTCTAATAAAATCCTTAAAAGTTTAGGAATTTACCATTTTTTTCCTCCTTGAACACCACTATTATTGATGAATGCACTTTCGTTATAATGCGTTGAATGCATTCTGCAGGATTCATCTGATTGGCCAGTTATTGATCCTCTTCCATCCTATGGGCGAGGTAGAGAGCTTCCTGGAAAACGACACCAGAGTCTGATTTTTGGGTCGAATCTGACAGATGTAATTATAACCGGTTAGTAAATAATATAATTGCATGACCATTTTCTTCGAGTATATTATTTAGTTAACTTGCCAGCATTCTAAATGTTGGTACTCTTGGACAGGCGCTAATGGTACCATTGATGGTCAAGGAGCTATTTGGTGGGACTGGTTCCACAACCACACACTGAACTATACTAGGCCACACCTTGTTGAGTTTATGTACTCTACCAATGTTGTCATATCTGATTTGACCTTCAAGAACTCGCCGTTTTGGAATATCCACCCTGTATACTGCAGGTTGGTTTTCTAGATAGCCACTTGCTTTCTATTACGTAAAACATAAGAATTCATTCACAATACAGATATATTATCTGGAGTGCTTTTGCTAAATAAACAGCCAAGTGCTTGTCCAGCACGTCACAATCCTAGCGCCTTTGAATTCACCAAACACTGACGGCATTAATCCAGGTAATGTGACACTTTTAATCATTCACTACTCTCTTTTATGTCTAACCTTATTCTGTTATTTATAATGTTTTTCATGTTTCCTCCTTTCCCCCAATTAGTTCTGAACTAGGAAATTAACATTGCCAAACAGACTTTGGGGCATGCTTCCAAATTCATTTACCTTTCATTTATATACATGGGATTTCTGAATATATGCAACTGTTTTGTGAAGTGATAACATGCTTTTGGTCTTCAGATTGCTGTCATGTAGTACTAAAGATAGTAAATAACACGAGCACAAACTATCATAAGTGTCCGGTAGTTTCAACTTTCAATATGCATAAACCGGATATCTTTGCTTGAAATTCAAATTTATCTGAGCCCTCCAAATTTATTATAAATCAGTAGCTAAGAGGTTGATGCAAAAATATGCTTGTTTTTAACTTATGTTGGCACTGCAAAACCATTTATCATATTTGCACCTATGGTACTAATAAACATGTGCAAACCATTCAGATTCATCCACAAATGTCTGCATCAATCATTGTTATGTCAGAAATGGTGACGATGTTATTGTCATTAAAAGCGGGTGGGATGAGTATGGCATTTCATTTGCTCAACCAAGCTCCAATATCAGCATAAGCAACATCACAGGAGAGACAAGGGGTGGTGCAGGGATTGCCTTTGGAAGTGAGATGTCGGGTGGCATATCGGAAGTCCGGGTGGAGAGCCTCCGCATTGTCAACTCCCTGCATGGGATCAGAATCAAAACAGCCCCAGGGCGTGGAGGCTACGTGAAGAATGTATATATAGCTGATGTGAGCATGGACAATGTTTCAATGGCTATCAGGATCACTGGAAATTATGGTGAACATCCCGATGATAAATATGACAGGAATGCTCTACCCATGATAAGCAATATTACAATTAAGGATATTGTTGGCATCAATATTGGCGTTGCTGGCATATTGGAGGGAATTCAAGGTGATAACTTCAGCAACATTTGCCTGTCCAATGTTTCCCTCAGTGTGCAATCTCCACATCCATGGAATTGTTCGCTTATTGAAGGGTATTCAAACTCCGTGATCCCAGAATCATGCGAACAGCTCAGAAGCAATTGTAGGCAGACGCCAGTTTGCTATGACGGCAGCACTTCTTCAGCAATGCACGTGCAGGCACCAAGACATAAGTCGAGCACCAGCCGACTTCTATATCCCTTTCTGAAGTTGGCTTCGTTTTAGTGTAGGTAGAGATTTGCTTGGTATTCTTGCAAAGGGGCTACCTTCCTTCATGGGATGAGTCCTGTTAGTCAATGTACATCTTATTCTTGCGATTATTTGTGCCTAGAGTGTTGCTTGCTTCTTGTATATAGCCGTCGAGATGAGATGACTCTTGGTGTACCTTGCCTGTCTTGTTCCCATTTTTGATATGTGAATGTGATCGCTGTGTTTCAGGGCCTTATTGGAAAGTAAAACCACTTTTATGGTTTTGAATGTAAATTAGAAAATATCCAAGAAATTTATCTTTGCATGTCTATGGGAATGGCAATATGCCAAACGAAATGACTCAAAATCAAGTAAAATGCCATCGGTAATTAAGAATGAGAACAAGGACAAGGAATGGCAGTGTTCATGTTTGTCAGAAACAGAACAATTAGAAATCAAATATATTCAAATTGACAGATTTATGGCCCACAAATGACATGATACCGAAAGTTGCATTATTCTTCTTGAGCATAAGAGGCCTATTGGAATGTTAAATCCACCAAGAATTTATCAGTACATTTGGAACTTCTCTTTAGTCTTCTCAAAGACTTGTTCAGCAATCAGGGCTCCATTTCCATCTGCTTGCTTTATCTCCATGTTGGCCTTCTGGTAGTACCCGGTTCCTCTGAGAGCATCAGCAATGAAATCATCGAACCCAATGGCAATAGCAGCTTCAGCCTTGGCTCCATACACCAGCCTCTGCAGTACAGCAAGGGGCAAGATTGCTGGTTAGTAATGCAGTATTTATTCTATCATATGAAAAATAAGGTAAGAAACAGACCTTAATCCGAGATAGATGAACAGCACCAAAACACATTGGGCATGGTTCACAGGATGCATAAATTTCACAATCCGACAGCTCAATTTTTCCAAGCTTTTTGCAAGCCTAGTATATGCAAAAGAAACATTGGTTATATGAGATGGATATTGAATTATACGAGCAACAAAAAAAACTATTGCACAATGCAACAAATACTGTGAAAGAAGAATTTTCAGCATTATATGGCCAAAAAGGTCAGGCAGACCTGACACTGTCATTTTTTGATCCAGTGATCTTGAAAGCATCCATTATACATCAAATTGTCCATCACATGTACTGCGAATGGGAAGAAAACAATGTTGTGAACTAGTCTTTGGCCCCTCACTACACAATTTTCAGCTATTGATTTGTTTTGCTTTAGCGGACCTCAACCGCAGCGCAGATTCATCTTAAGTTACTGCCACTAAATTTGAGTCTGCTAAACTTAATATATGTATGCTTAGAGTAGAATTCGAGTCAGCCCACATATACAAGCACATACCAACACCAAAAGCATGGAGGGGGAATCCAATTGGGAGGTCAGCAGTTCACAAATTTAGATTTGAGGCCCGAGTTATAGCTTTAGTCCATTGAACACCCTACCTCTCTTATCGCAGTTACTTCAGCATGTGCGGTTGGATCGGTGTGCTTCAAAACCATGTTATGGCAACTAACTACTACTTCATCATTGCGGACAACAACTGCACCAAACGGGCCTCCGTCTCCACAATCAACTCCTCGGTATGCTTCTTCGACCGCCTTTGATAAAAACTTGTGGTCTCTGTCTTGTACAGCTGTTTGATGCACCAAAGCTTAAGTAAGCAGCTAGTTTCTAACAGTGCTAAATTGATAGTGCATAGTAAATGCAGGAATGTATAGGTCTAATTGGTTGAGAGCCATGCAATGCAATGCAACAGGGACTAGAGAGTCAGTGGATGAGGAAACTACAATCTTACCTTCCTGATGACCAGCAAACGCCGAAGCAACTGAGATTGTTCCGTCCTTGGACTCCACAACTACAGTAAAGTGAGCAAGATACTATACGAATCATCTAAATTAACTAAGATTTAGTGTAGTCCAAAACGAAGAAAGATTTAACACCTAGCTAGAATATACTATTCAGCCATCATGAACAGTTAATACTACTTAAGGATGACGAAATATAGCAACCATGTTATTACATAAGAAGGCAAGGTGATTATGAAGGCAATTATCTACACAGTACACCCCAAGGCCACGAAGGAAAATGGTGCAGTAGATTATTTTAGCACGATTTCCAAGTAGGAAAACAAATTGACAGCAAAACTTTATTTCTGGAAGATGGACAATATGTCAAGGTGCCATGTTGATTCTATAGTTGTAGCAGAAAAGTATAGGACCAAGGTACTCCCTGTTAGCTTGGCTGCTCAATACAGTGTACATGTACACAAGTTTTCATATGGACAGCCCCAAGCAAAACCTATGCTACGTTATCAGTACTGAAATTCACAACTTGGCAAACGTAGATAGAGCCCTGTTTTCTCATTTACCAGCATGATAGTCTGCTAGGAAGGAACGAATGTATTACGACTATGCTACACAGAAATCACAAAGACTAATAATTTGTGATGATCCTAGTGAATGGAAAGGAAGCATTTTTTAGTCTGAGCATGTGTCAGGTGACAAGAAAAGCAGAATTGAGCCCCTGACGAACAGAGCGTTTGCCTGAACAGAAGGAACGCCCCCATTATGCTACAAAGCACACAGAACCACCCAAACTCTACTCCTTTCACTGCAATACTCAAAATCCACCCTTTGTCGCTACAAATTATCTCCAGTTAAAACCAAGCCACGGCCCATCACGCATCAAACACCAAATTTTGCAACTTCCTGCTTTACACATCCTGAATTAGAAACCCGGAATCCACCCTCCTCCCACCAAAGACCAAGCCTCTCATCTCTCAGTGACAAGACCAGCACAGCACACACCAGCCCATAACCCGAGATTTCCACACTTCCTGGATCCCGAATTCCTCTCCTCGAGCACAACAGCTCGAAGAAATCGCAGTCGCGGAACGCAGCGTACAGCAAACTAGCACCAACCATGCACCAGGCGCACGTACCCTTGGCTTCCTCCATGGCGGGGGTCGGCGGGGGAGGGAGCGGGAGCGGGAGCGAAGCCGAGCGAGATTTCCCGCAACTTCCGAGGGGACAGATGCGGATGCCGCTCGCCCGACGGAGAAGGAAGGGATGCCGCCGTCTGCGTGGGTGGTCTGCGTCCCTCCTCGCTTGGCGTATAAATACGGATGGGCCGAGTCCCTTGCACGCGGGCCCGGACATGAGTGGGCCCCGCGCCGCGACCTTTGTGCGGACGGAAAAGCGGAAAGGGAGAAGTGTGGTGGGCCGCTTGGGTGACGAGACCGTGGTGGACCCTGGACCGCGTCCTCCGTGATCCGGGGGCGCTTGGCTCGTGGACGTAGGGCGTAGTAGGCCTCCGACCGGCGGCGAGCCGTGGACGGTGGACCGCCGACGCTGGAGGCCCGTGGGCCGTGGCACCGGCCGGGAGAGGCCGCCACCGGAGCGGCGCGGTGGACCCGGTCCACGGCCGTAGCGATAGCGTGTGCTCTCTCTCTGCGGGCGTGAAAGGCAGGGCACTGCCAGCCTGTCACCGTGTGCGTCACAGAAGCTTCGCAATGCAGGCACCTGATCCACACAACTCGCCTAGTTTAGACGTCCAATTTAATTTAGGAGGTGGAATTTGGGAGTTCGATGTCACTTCATAATCATTGTGTTAGTAGCGTTTCGTTTGTATTTGTAAAAAAATTATCTAAAAATTGATTAATTAGGCTCAAAATGTTCGTCTCACATAGCACGATAAAACTGTGTAATTAGTTTTTGATTTCATCTGCATTTAGTACTCCATGCATGTTATGACATTTTGATGTGACGATAAATTTTCTTTTTACATTGTAAATTTAGGAGTTGTTTTTGGGATCAAGGCCTCACCACCACTCGTGTAAACTCCCACCCGTTAATTTAATCTCGCCACGCGGAAGGTACAGTGGTCGTGTAACTTTTGCCGTCTGATGCGTTCACACTTGCCTTAAACTAGCTTAGCGTGAGTGACACCCATCTTTTAAATATCGTTGTGTCGCTGATGGATGCTCATAGCTTTTGTTGACAGCATTATCCGTGCCATGATGTGCTGTGCCACATGCAGTAAGCACCGTCCCGTCTATTTGGGGCCAGTTGAATATTTGGCATATATGTGTTGCGCGTAGGAATGCAATACTGTACATGCTGATTTGATATCACTAATGATTCCCATTCTTTTGAAAAGTAATCTTTAATTCGCATGGGAATAAAAGAGGAGGCAAATGCATGTGATGTGAATCATGCGATCCGCACACGATCACACGCAAAAGCAATGGAGAGCAAGCATCTCATACTATACGGCATGAAAAAGGGGTAAGTGGTTGAGGTCTCCAAGACAAAAATACAATTGCCACGCATGAAACGGCACGGCACCTACTACCACTGATTGGTTCCGTGCAACTCGTGGCGCTACACTTGTCTCTATCTCCATCCAAATTCTGAAAAGGGGTAGCTTAAGGCCTTGTTTAGATCCCAAATTCACCTCCCAAATTTACTATGCAAAAAGAAGATTCCCCATCACATCAAAATGTCATAACATGTATGGAGTATTAAATGTAGATAAAATCAAAAACTAATTACACAGTTTTGTTGTACTCTGCGAGACGAACATTTTGAGCCTAATTAATAAATTTTTGGATAATTTTTCGCACATACAAATGAAACGCTACAGTGGCCGGCCTGACGCGCGTCAGACCGGCCAGGCCCGAATCGGGGCATCTAAACGCGGCCTAAGAACGTAAGTATCTCACGGAAAGTCTATGCAAAGCACGTATTTTTACACGAGCTTAGACAGTTTTGCTTCCACACTAACATCTCTACACTAGCTCACGGCAAATCGCATACGACCAAGGCCCTGATTGGATCCACCCAACTAAAGTTTAACCAGCTAATTTGTAGTGGTTTATTTTAGCTAGCTAAAGAGTACACCTAAACTTTTAGCTATGAGTGTTTGGATCCATCAGCTAATTGAATTAATTGGACTATCCTAACCTTCATTAATTTTGGACAGAATCATGTGACATTGGAAAATTTTCATAAACATGTGGGGGTATTTTGGTCTTTAAACTCATTTAGCTGCGTTTAGCTAGCCTCGACCAGCTAAAGGAATCGTGTAACTTTTGGCATGTAACTAAAGTTTAGCTGAGTTTTAGCTGCTCCCGTTTGGATCCCTAGCTACTAAACTTTAGCCGCTAAACTTTAGCCAGTGGATCCAAACAGGACCTAAGCCCTTGTTTAGTTCCAAAGTTTGGACACCTAAACTTTAGAAAACGTCATAAATGCAGCACTATAGCATTTCGTTTGTATTTGTGAATAATTGTTCAAACATTGATTAATTAGACTCAAAATATTTGTCTCGCAAAGTACAATAAAACTGTGCGATTAGTTTTTGATTTCATCTACATTTAGTACTCAATGCATATGCCGATATTTTGATGTAATGAAGATTTTTTTTACATAGTGAAATTTGGGATGGAATTTAGGAACTTGTTCAACAAGGCCTAACGTTAGAACTTGACAGGAACAGAGGCATATACTCCAATACTCGGGGCAAGTGACAAGCGATCTTCGCTGAACTGCAAACGCAGAGGGTGTGATGTGACCGTGAGAATCAGCTTCTCCCAAATGGCTTACAAATCAACCCGGTTTATAGAAAATAGATATTGTGGACTCGAAGGAACGTGCTGTTCAGAGGTGCTCGTACGGTTTGGATGTGTGTATGCGTGTCTAGAAGTGACCGTATCCCTTTTTTTGATAAAAATAAAGATTAATAAGGTCCCTTTTGTTAGAAAAATTAATAAGGTCCTGTTGAAAAAGAAAAGAAGGTTGGCCCATTATTACGTATAACCTTCTCAAAAAGCAAAGAAAACCAAAGCCCAAGGCCCCAAACCCTGGTTTTATCCACTTCCACTTCTCTCTCCCGGCTCCCGAGGCGGGAAACTGAAGGTTCGCCGTCGCCCGGCCGCGCTTTGGTTCGCCTTCCTCGCCGCCGGTCAGTCACCGCCACCATGGGAATCAAGGTATGCTCCTCCAGCGCTCTGGTGGTTCACCGCTCCAATTTCTCCTCTGGGCGCTCGGTGTAACAGCCTTTTTATGTTCGTGGCTCGCGCTAGGGCTTGACGAAGCTGCTGGCGGAGCACGCGCCGAGGGCCGCGGTGCAGCGGCAGGTGGAGGACTACCGCGGCCGCGTCATCGCCGTCGACGCCAGCCTCAGCATCTACCAGTTCCTCGTGAGTCATCACCCCCGGTCCCTCTATTTTATTCCTCCGCGTCCCCCTAGCTTCAGCTCTACACTTTTAGTGCGACCGTTTCCTAGCGAGGAGTCGTCGCGTCTGGCTACGAATTGTGTCCCATTTTTTTGTTGGATTTCCCTGACGATATGACTTGGGAGTGTTCCCGGTTTCAAATTTGGTGCAATAGCACGGGTGATTGCTGCATGTTGCTGTTGTGAGTAGCACAATCGGTTGGCAAATTTATGCGCTGTGTGGTTCATGGGGGCTATATGGAAGCATTATGATACAATATCCAAATTTTTCTTTGAGCCAATGGCTACGTTCTGGTACATTTGGCATCTGCTGTATTTTGTGCATGCATACCAGCACGCTTATTCTTCCATTTCAGAGGCTAATATCAGTGTCAGAATTTCAATTTACAAAATTACAGTGCAGTTTTGCTCTGCAAATCTCATGCTAGTAGCATCCGCAGGCATTTTTTATTTTTATATGTTGTGTTATCTTTTCATTGGGTCAATGTTCCATTGTGGGTTTCTCTAGTTGTCATTCGATTCATACCAAATGTGTAGTCAATCTCTGCAGATCGTGGTTGGAAGGAATGGACCAGAGCTTCTGACTAATGAATCCGGTGAAGTCACAAGGCAAGAAATATCGCTTGCCCTGCCCGTGGTCAGGTCATTGTCATTTCAGCTTATTTAACTTTCCATCTCTGTAAATTCTCTAGTCATCTGCAGGGTATGTTGAACCGGACAGTAAGAATGCTAGAAGCAGGGATAAAGCCTGTGTAAGCTCCATGCATTCCTGTGGTCCTCGTCAACTTTTTGCAGTTAGCTTACTTTTGCTGACTCTGCTGAGCTTTTATGCCAGATTTGTTTTTGATGGCGAGCCACCTGAAATGAAGAAAAAGGAGCTTGCAAAAAGGTATGCAAGAATCTTTTTTCCTTTACTCATCTTCACTCTTAACCGTTAAATCGCAATACATGCTTTTCCAATTGAGATTGGGTGGGAGGTGTGGTTGTGCATCCCAACCACTAGGTTCAAGTCCTCCTCAACTCGATTTGGGTGTTTATTTTATTTTTAAACCACCTAGTTTGTCCTAGGCCGAATCTTGTTTTACATGCTTTTCCAATTTTCGCTATTATTTAGGTCCTTGAAGAGGGATGCTGCTACCAAAGATCTTAATAGAGCTATAGAGGTCAGTTGCTCCTCAAAATAGTTCTAGAGCTTCCTTACTGGCCATGCTTATCTTTTTCATTATTTTTGCTGGATTTCTGAGGTGGTACTTGCATTACAGATTGGGGATGAGGGTTCAATTGAAAAATTTAGCAAAAGGACTGTCAAGGTAATGATCCTACTGTTTGAGGAAATAAGCAATAAAGAATTTGTTCAAAGAATATCCTTGAGTTTATATCAGATGAAGCAGCCTTCTAGTTTGCATGAAATATGTCATTTGGAGTTTTTCCAGTAAAACAGCTTAAGCCTTCTAAGCAGTCTGAGGAGTATTACTAGGAATTTTTATTAAATTCTGGACTAATTCTGAGCATGTACTGTAATGTATGCCTTCCCATTCCAGGTCACAAAAAGGCACAATGATGATTGTAAGAGGCTGTTAAGGTTGATGGGTGTCCCTGTAGTTGAGGTACTGTTATTGCTTTTGTCCAGCTGTCGGTTAAGTTTTGTTTTTTCTTTACTTTTCTACACAGATAAACTACAGATTGATGTGTTCTTCCAGTGCCATGGAGGGTCAGTGAATATTGAGAACCTTTTGAACTTTAAAGAATTGTTTGCACTAGTCTAACTTACATAATGCTTGCTTGGGAGGCCTTAAGCTTCTGGTTAGATTTCCCATAAGGTCAAGTCCTATTTGAATGGCTTCTTAGACAAGTTTTAAGCTACATGCCTACATTCCAAGTTGAGTTCATGAGGTTTCTAGACCTTCGGGCCCTACAGACATTTTAGGTGAGCTTAGCTTGTGAGCCTCCACAACACTCATGTAAGCAACCTTCTACCGTTTTCAACTATCCAGTGTCTTGCCGATGTGGGGAATTAAGCAGATGACTTAGCTTGAAAATAAAATGTATGTTTGGTATTGGTTTAAGCTTATGCTGCTTTTAAGGTTGGGCTTTAACTAGGACAAATGGACCATTGATATGTGTTGCACACTTGAATATATAAAGTTTGGCAATCAATAGCTGCCCGACATGGTATAGACATTATCACTACAGAGAGAAAACTAGATTTGATGTTCTCACGGGTGCGATTCTTCTGTTTTCTGTACTATGATTTGATGGCATTGATGCAAGCATGTTTCCTGGCCTTTGTGATCTTGTACTGTCATAGGAAATAAGTAATTAAGTTTTTCTGACCACTTCTGCAGGCACCAGGTGAGGCCGAAGCACAGTGTGCATCACTTTGTGAAAATCACCAGGTATACCAAGTTAATAACTTTACTAAATCCTGTATCTTGGCATAATCGAATTTATTTTCATTCTGAATTGTGAATGCCAGGTCTATGCTGTAGCTTCAGAGGACATGGACTCACTGACTTTTGGTGCACGAAGGTTTCTTCGTCACTTAACTGACCTTGGTTATAAGAAATCTCTTGTGACAGAATTTGAAGTGTCAAAGGTTAGCTTCACACATTTTTTTTAGTCTTCTTTTGAGCATCTTAGTAACTCTTTATGATTTTCCAGGTTTTGGAAGAACTTGAATTCACGATGGATCAGTTCATTGACTTGTGTATCCTTAGTGGATGTGATTACTGTGAGAATATTAAAGGTGTTTTACCCTGTTCTATGTTTTTTACGTACAGTTTGTATTCAGCCCATAATATGATTCAGTAATTCAAGCATCGCTGAACCACTCTGAAAATTTTAATGGTGGCTCTCATGGGGGTTTTAAGATGTATTCTGTCCCAAATTTAGCAGCAATAAACTGTGGAAGCTGAATGTCCTAGGCTTTAGGTTTTAGGTTCAGTTATCTGTAATTTCCTTCTGTTGGCTAGTTCCTGAATTAGTAACACTTGAAGCTCAAAGTTGGGTTCAGAGTAGAGAGTACTTTTGCTTTAGGTTGGATAGTTTGGTGCCGCATGTAATCTACAATCTTGATCAATCTTCAAGCCAATAATGTTCATCACAACTCATTCAACATTTAATTTATAAGATATTTAAATTTTATTGTATCTGTCATATTATTTTGTTCGTAGGTATTGGGGGACAAAGAGCCTTGAAACTCATTCGACAACATGGTTGCATATAAGAAGTTCTGCAAAATCTTAAGCAAACGAGGTTGTTTTAATGAGATAGTCATTGTCTTACATATGCAGTCATGTGCTTGCTCAAATCCTCTCTAGTGAGTTGTGTTGCCAGAAAAGTACACATTTTTTTGAACTCCATGAATGATAACGTATGCAATGGAATGTTACGCATGCCTTTTCAATGTCGATAGTGATGCTATGTTATATGGACATGCTAAAATATTCTTACCATGGACTGAGCTTAGGAATATGTGTGCCTTGGTAGTGTTAACGGAGCTGCAGATGATTTGGATTGTTGATTTTTTAGTGTCGCATTTTTTTTCAAATAATACTAACCTGAAAAAGAAGCCAGTTTTTATTATGCTGACGTGTTATACACACTAGGGATTTTACGCCACTAACATGTACCCTGCTGTCTCCATGACCATACCACCCACTCTGTCCTGCACAGCTTCTGTTGCCATGCTGCAGAGTTCTGCTCCTTTAGCTTCACCATGCTGTTGGTGCTATGTGCTTCTGTTACGGGGCATCTATGTCATCATGTGTCATGCTGTTCTCATGTCACTATTCTTTCTTGTGCTGCTATTCTTCCTTCCTACTGGTTACTGCTGTCGAGATGCCGATCTTGCACCCACGTTCACTCTTGTGTTTCTATAGTTTACAGACACACTGCACAGACCAATGAAGGAGAAACATGTCTTCAGTAGCATGATGCAACTCGCAAGGAGAAAATGTGTAGTTTGTAACAGCCATAGCTGCTAGTCCTCAAGTTATTTGTGTCCGAGTTTTTTTATTTTCAGTCTGACCAATCTTTGCCTCCTTGATGACCGCCTGAAGTGCTCCATTATAACCTAAATGAAAATTATGTCGAGGATTCATGATTGTAATGCTCAGTCATTAATCGTTTATACCTAGGGAATAAAAAACTTGCATTTAGGATGTACCTGTGAGTTAGTTCTACTTGCATGGTTTTCCTAGTTTATTGTTTTATTCTCTGAGTAATCTTTAATTGCTGGATCTTACTATGCGTGTTCTTTTTGTTCTGTAGATTCAGTGTTCTAGAAGACTGGCCTTACCAGGAAGTTCGGACCTTGTTTAAGGAACCTCATGTTTGTACAGGAATTCCAGATTTCATGTGGACAGCACCTGACTCAGAGGTTTTCATTGATAGAACACAGTACATGGCTCTTATTGTTTTAAAAGCTAAGAGTGCTTTGCTTTCTGTGTTCAGGGCCTTATGGATTTCTTGTCAACTGAAAACAATTTCAGTCCTGATAGGGTAGAAAAGGTATGTGCTATGTTTTTTTTAATTTCACTCCCAACTGA
Source organism: Echinochloa phyllopogon (assembly GCA_033239725.1). Taxonomy (NCBI): domain Eukaryota; kingdom Viridiplantae; phylum Streptophyta; class Magnoliopsida; order Poales; family Poaceae; genus Echinochloa; species Echinochloa phyllopogon. The sequence continues at coordinate 1,573,852 of BTCW01000018.1, forward strand.
AAACCATATGATTGATCCCATGATATAATATATGCCTTTATTCATTAGGTGGTAGAAAAGATTAAGGCTGCAAGAGATAGATATTCCCCAGGAAGGTGAGCTGCAATCTGCCTGTTATCTCATGGAGAACCATCCATGCACATGTGAAATGCTTTTTTTTTGGTTGTGCAGATTGAAGCATTTGACACCAGTTGCTGGCATGCCGGGATCTCATACCGAGAAGGTGCAGATCTTAAATAATTTGTGTGCATGAAAATCTTCATCCTTTGGTCGCCTTTCCTTTGCCTTAGTCGTGATTTGCATTGGTGTTGTGCAAGGACATGATGTGCAGATCATTGTGTAACTTTGATTTGCCAGATGTTCAGATCATTGTGTAACTTTGATTTACAAGAGTTCACTTAATACATTCAGTGGCACTGGGTATACCTGTTGTCTCTTAAGAAGTATCTGCCCTTGCAATAGACAAAATTAATTTTTCCATCAAGTATCTTCAATGTTTTTTATGAATTAAATTGTGAATTTAGAGAAAGCTCTCTGGGAAAACATGTATTTTCCTCTCTCCTCTCATATTCCATGCACCTTGTTTGGCATGGATTGGTTGACCTATTGCATTATTGCGTGTCGTGCTATGATTTGAATTTCTTTAGTCAGTTCTGTAAAGTACTAAACCGAGAAAGGATGCAACACTGATCCATTTCTAATTCATTCCTATTCAACTGAACAACAGGAACCGACATGCATACTAGGTTCTCCAGGACAAAGTCTGAAGGTCAGATCTGCTCCACAAGTGTGGAAGAGTTCAAGCTCTGGTTTCAGATATGATAGCTCAAAGCCATTTATGCTGGGCATGAAGTCAGGATTTCACGGAAGACCTAATGCTCTCTTTCATCTAAATCTGTAGCTGCTCTGGTTTACAAGAGCTGACTGGTTGTAACTGCAGCTACATGAAGAAGTGATGCTCACTTAAAATATGTTAATCTCATGCTACTATTGTAATCTTGCCTTTTGTATTGTAACCTAGCTAGTGAACTACTGCAGTTCATCTCCTCACATGTAATGCTGATTTCTCCTACACCACTTGATCTTTCCTTATTGTTCTTCAAGGATTTGACCACCCTTTGGTTACATCCTGAGCTATTGGGAAGGTGTTTATTTCAGCCCATGCTGAGGAGAAACCGGCAGAAGTTGCATGACTATAACAGTATAACGTGATCACATTGTATGGACTGTACAATTATTCCATTATATAAACTAATTCAAATTGTAAATTAAATTTTCATTGTGCGTAGAGGTTGTACACTAGTATGCAATGATCATAATGTTCAAGGAGTTGAAAAGTACCCTTTGTTCCTTTGTCCAAGACTGGAAGATTCCTCTGACATTGGTTGTTCCAATTGAGTTACCATTGGACTTCACAAACAATGGCTAATGACGGTATGTGCTAACTTGGATCCATGGAAGTGTCCCATTCGCTATACCTTTTTATTATTCGTACTCTCCCATCCTATGTGACTTTCAACAGAGGCTGCTAGATAAACAACAGCACTTGGAATGGCATCAAGTACTTCCAAGTGGACCTATTCCTCAACTATGCCAAATTCCAAGGTATTTAAAGAAGATGCTGTAATATTCTTTGATCCATTCAATTGCAGCAATATATTCTCATGCCACTTTTGTAGGAACCTGCCATGCTGTTCTGACTTCTGAGGATATGCGGGCCTTCAAGGTTGAACACTGCCCCTGCTTTATTTGTGGAAGGAAAGAGGCATCCTTGCCCTGATGGAAAGCTACAGGCAAATTGGCTTCAGGATCGTTCAAATGTTGAATATCATGCCATCTACTAAGTCTGTTGCTCATTGCTCTGATGTGGAGAACCTTGGGCTACTATAAGTAGAGCACCAGAACCACCAGCTTCAACACCATTCATCAGAAACCTTCAGTCCTTGGCATTTTAGAGGTAACCTCATTGTCCGCTATTCTGTTTTCCTGTTATTTTATCCTTCTGCAGTTCCACCTTTCGAAATGCCTTTTACCTTATCCCTACTAAAGTTGTTCTTAATGAACTGAGCTGTACCTTCATTAACTCCTAGTGCTAATTTTGAGAGGTAAATTCAAAATTGCATCAAGAAAGCACGTCACCCCATGGAACATCTAGAAAGTGACCATCTTCACTCCTGCAGACAACACTGACTGCTTTATTGCTGAGCATGATATTCCCCTACACAGAGCAATATTCATTCTTCACTCAGCCAGAAGGATGTGAGATCCATCTCCACTTTGGTGTTATGTGGCCATGCGTCTTGTCCTTGAGTCCCTCATCACACTCGCTAAATACATCTAAGAAACGCTTGACAAAACCTAAAGTTGATAGAAGGATCTAAAATCCGCAAACGTGGACAACCTTTTTTCTTTGCCATCCAAACTACACACCAGGAGCACCACTAATTTCCCTTTCAGTAATGTCTAAGCACCACTTTACGGGTCTTGAATATCACAACAAAAATTAGAAAAGAGAAAACAATGAAATGGGTTCCTTCTAATTGATGCATGTGATATCCTTTTTGCTATTCTGACAACATGGAATAAGTGTCCCAGTGGCGGTGGTGGTGAGCGGGTCGTTTATGTTACATTTGGACTTAGCTTGCTATATTTACTTAGCGTATGCATACTTATTGTTGGTTTTACCATTGAATCTGTGCGGGATCTAACATGACATTCATGTGTGAAGAAGTGATGTCCTTTCCTAAATGATTCAGAAGTGGTGTCCTTTCCTAAATGATCCATACTTTTTTTTCATTCTCATGCTTCTATTCTATCCACGGCAAGTAAATTTAGCAGCAGCATATCACATTATTCGTGCTTAATGTTAAGATCGTTTACATGGTTGGCCCAAACCCAATAATGCTAGCTGTCTGTGTCCATACACATGAACATCACTATGATAAGTTGTGTCGCTTAGGGCCCGTACACCCCTGTCTTATGGGTGCAATCGGTCACACGGTACCCCGCTGCGATGGGGCCATCTGCTGCTTCTTCAAATGGGCCATTGAAAGGGATGAACCCAGGTGTCTTATGGGCACAATCAGCTGCATGGCACCCCGTTGTGGGCCCATCCGCCGCTTCTTCAAATGGACCATCAAAAGGAATGAGGGCTGCAACTTCCAGCGATATGGATGAGGGGGGCTTTGCAACTGACAAAGTCTCCAAGATGGTCACTTGATCCACTCTCTCAAGAGTGCGCGCGCCGTGCACGGACAAAATGGTGGCCATGGCCAAAACAAGGAGGGTCGTGAGGGCGGCAAGCTTAGCCATTTCTTCACAATTTGGTGATGGTTGTGTATTATGTAAACAGGTGGTGGATGTGAATGGCTTACTGATCTACAATATGTAGGAATAACTTATTTTTATAGGTGAGAGTGAGGTTACTTGTTACTTAATTTTGTGAAACTGCGGTGGAGTTAATGAATGTGTTTGACACTAATAAAACAGGAGTTATTATACTATAATCAATCAACTCCGTTTGCTCGGTAAGAAACATAGGAGTTTCATAAAAAACATAACTATAGGAGTTAATGAAGTGAAGTTGCGTCCAAGAAGATTGATGTAGCATTGAACTGAATATTTAGGTAATATCAGAATATTCTGTTTCTTGGGTAGTAACAATGGTGACCTGTGATTAATGATGACTATGTGAGATGTTATAACTTTTGTATTGAATTTGCAAAGACCTACTTGCTTCATGTGTTCTTGTTTTATCTAGCATGCTACAGAATCTGCAAAGACCATAGGGTCATATGGTTGATCAATGTGGATAGTAACTTTTTTTTTTCAATTTTCTCTGAAAAGTGGTCTAGATTAATTTAGCAAACTTCAGCTTTTGAATATTGAGGATGGAGACCATTCTTGAAGGACCAAAGTACGAGTGCTTGCTGTTTGGTATGTTCCCTGCTTCAACTAAATCCAGAGAAATTGTTGCTTCATTTATTTCTTCATTTTATTTTATTGCCGAATCAAATAAAGGTGTTCCCTATTTCATTTTCAGATCTGGATGACACTTTATATCCCTTCAGCGTAGGCATCAATCTCTCTTGTCGCAAAAATATACAAGGTGAGTCAAGATACTAATCATTTTTCATGGCTTCATGCTTTTGTTGTCCACAAATGTCGAACAAACTGCAATATTGAAAGTTTGGCCACCAGATTACATGCGGCACCATCTACAAATTGAAGAAAGCCAAATTGCTGGAATGTGCCTGGACCTGTACAAGGAATATGGCACCACAATGGCTGGCCTTAAGGTACAGTTTTTTTTGAAAGACAAAAAACAAAGTTGTACAACTCATGTTTCGTTAGTTCGTTGAGTATTTACAATGAGCTACAGTTTCTTCTCCTCTTTAATCATGATATTCTCTACAGGCATTAGGCTATGAGTTTGACAATGATGAGTTTCATGCAATTGTTCATGGTACCTTGCCATATCACAATCTAAGGCCCGACCCTATTTTGAGGACCCTCCTACTTTCAATTCCACAGAGAAAAATAGTATGAGAAGTCACCAGTTTTTCTATTTTCTTTCTGTACTCTTAAGTGGCATGCTTGAAAAAAAATTGATCGAGGAGAGCATTTTTACCAACCTAAATTTGGTTGCTGCAGGTATTTACAAACTCTGATAAAGCTCACGCGGAGGTGGCTCTGCACAGGCTGGGTTTACAGGGTTGCTTCGATGGTGTGATATGCTTTGAGACATTGAATCCTTGCAACGGTCTAAGCGAGTCCCAGAATTGCATGCTGTTCAAGGATGAAACATCTGCCGACTCGGTTGATCTGAATGAATCAGATGGGTTCAGACCCAAATCGCCCATCCTCTGCAAGCCGTCCATTGAAGCCATAGAAGCTGCAATTCGGATTGCAAATGTTGATCCCAAAAAGACAGTAAGAATTCTCCTCTCTGAAACATGACCAAGAACACGTTTAAACAATAAGCAAGGAATATCTCACTGGAAATATGCCATCTATGAATTTTCAGATATTTTTTGATGACAGCACTCGGAACATAGCTTCAGGAAAGGCTGCAGGCTTCCATACTGTGATTGTAAGACATCATACATGGTCCAAATACCACATTAACTGCCATTCATGTTCAAAGGAAAACTTAATCACAAAACTTCATGAATACTGCAGGTTGGCCGATCGATACTTGTTTCAGGGGCTGATCATGCCCTGGAGAGCATTCATAACCTCAAGGAAGCTTTGCCCGATATATGGGATGGTCATGATCGGTCTGAATCCGATGTTCTTGCTTCCAGCTGCGCCGTTGGAGCTGCGGTGGTTGCTTAGTGTGAGTTTGGATAGTGGATGCAGAAGATGCATCCTAGCTTCATTGATGAAGATGCAATCATAGTTCCAACTATTAGTGGAACTGTATCATTAGTGCGAGCTTAAGTTGCTGAACAAGCATATGCAGTAATTCTGCAGATGTTATTCGCATTCTCGGTATGTCATTTTCTATGCACCAGTGCACCATGTTTGTACCACAGAATAAAGTGATAGTACACGTAATACGAAACTTCAGATGTTTGTATTCGTTTCCTTTTACGATACAATGCCTTTTTGAAAAAAAGAAAATATAGTGCCGCTTTGACTTTGTATTCTTTCGACATATCAGACCTTCGTTTATTTAAGTTGCGTTTGGGCCGAGCTGGATAGTTAAGCTTAGCTTCTGTTTTTTCTTCCAGGAACCCTTTTGATGGGTGGTTTTTTCTTTTTCAGGCCCAGGCCTAATTTTGCTCGTATCTAACTTTAGTAGTAGACTTCCAGCAGAGATTACAATCGTTTAAAATGCTAAATTTTGTTGGATTTTAGAAGTACTCCCTCCGTCCCAGTATATAAGCATTCCTAGGGTTCAAATTTTGTACCAAAACGTAAGCATTTTAGGGATAGGACAAAACTAAATGGGTTGCTGAGTGGGTGGAGAGTAGGTGGGTAGTGTAAAATGAGGGGTACAGAGGTCTTTTAGCAGTTCTGTTATTTTTTGCATTTGAATGCTTCAAATGCTTATATTGTAGGACGGAGGGAGTAGTATTTGTGATGAAAAAAAGTTAAATGCGGCAAATTGCACTTTTATTTTATTTTTTCTTTAGTGTTTTTGTTCTGTTCTAATAAAATAGCTAAAAGATAAGGGTCCTTTTGTAATTTGGTAAGGCTTTTAAACACTGCAGAGCGGATAGGATAAGGCCCCAACCAACTCGCCGTTGTGCGGGAGACGAAGAAAGCAGTGAAGAGCAGCGTCGCCCAAGTGAGCCATGCTCGCCTCGCCGGCGCTCGCCGGCGCCCACTCCTTCGCGGCGTCCGTGTCCGGCAACCTCCGCATCCCCTTACCGTCCGTCCCAACGCCCTCGTCCACTCCGGCGCGGCGCCCGGCGCTGTCCGTCGTCGCCAAGGTCAAGGTGCCCACGCCCCAGGACGACCGCATCGCCCGCCATGTCCGGCTCCGCAAGAAGGTAGAAATCTGCACGAGAGCCAATTCAGCCTCCTGCTCCTCCTTTCTCTTTACGAACGCGGACGTCAGTGTACACGAATTCTAGCGATGACGTTTTCACTCTGCATTCGATTAGGCGAGTGGGGGTAGTGGCAATGCCGTGCGCCCGTGACTCCGACCTGTTCGACGAAATGCTTGTCATGAGCGGTAGCCTAAGAATATATCAGCTATAGAGTCCACGAATTGAATTTACCTACGGGTTGCCATTCTAGTTTCACGAATCTGTCGTACTTGTCAGTCTTACATAATTCTTTCCAGGTGAGTGGCACCACCGAGAGGCCGAGGCTGAGTGTTTTCCGCTCAAACAAGCATTTGTATGCTCAAGTCATCGATGATACAAAGCAATGCACTTTGGCTTCAGCTTCAACCATGCACAAATCTCTCTCCAAGGAATTGGAATACTCGGCTGGGCCGACAATTGTAAGTTATCAGTACCTTTTATTTTGCTTGAGAAACTCTGATCTTGGTTGAAATGTCAGTACCGTTTCCAAAAGCAGTAACAAAGGGTTTATTGGCTCCTTGCCGAAAGCATTCTTTTTCGGTCCTCGTTTATTCCATGGATTAAATAAATGGGGGAAGAGTGCCCTAGTGAAAATGCATACTCCTTTTGTTCAAAAAAAGAAAATCCATACTCCTTCCACTTGTAGCATCATTGGAGCAGATGATAAATTAATTATCTATGGCCCAATCAAATGTATATACTCTGTTTGTGTACTGGAATGTCATTGCGATTTCAGATTACATAGTTTGAGATACTTTAAACGAGCCACTTATTTTTACTAGCTCGTAGAACAGACATGGTCTTATGTAGTTAGTCATTGGTGTGGAGAAACCCTGGTTTCAGCGAAAGTAAAACAGGGTACCAGATTAGAAAAGGTGAACAGACAATGCAACCTTTTTTAATATATTTCCCCCACTTTGTATGTTCCTTATGCTATCCACAAATGATAAATCCACTGCTAGAAAATCCAAAACAAGGCTATCATCAGTCTACCAGATGAGGGGGCATTTGCGGCACTACAGTATATGCTGATATCGAAAAACAGTCTAGTCAATTTAATCAATAGACTCAAAAGTCCTAGGTTCAATTTCTATCTTTTCTTAAGAATCAATGATGTTTTAGGACAGCATATTGGCAGCAACACCACAAGGACTTGTACATATGCTGAAATATGTTTTAGCAGCTATTTCTTGCCGATGGGTTATTATTGTTTGTGACAGAAGTTTGATATTTGGTTTCCAGGAAGTAGCGCAAAAGATTGGTGAAGTGATTGCCAAGTCTTGCCTGGAGAAAGGAATTACCAAGGTTGTCTTCGACCGAGGTGGTTTCCTCTACCACGGCCGCATAAAAGCTCTTGCTGATGCTGCTAGAGAGAATGGGCTTGAGTTCTGAATATTTACTCCAAATGTTTGTTCATACTTCCAGGATCGCCTGTAATCTTCTCTTTTCCCCCCTGTATGTTGAACAGAGTTTGTAGTAGACTTTGCCAAACTTTGATCGCATCTGATTTTCGTACTAGTCTTGCATTCAAAAGCTTCTCTACATGATATTATCGGTGCACATAGGTGTATATGATATTACAGGTGCTACCTGATGTGTTCTGTCGTTTGCATGGTATTGCTAGCTCCAAGAAATATACATGCAGCGCAGAATAGCTACAGGTGTACAATAACAACCTATACTAGTAGTAATCTAGCATTATCAAGTCGACTTGTAATGATGTTGCAGAGCGTCTGCTAGGCCTCATGTTGGAACAACCCCAATTAAAGTAGTCGCTTTGGCGCTACTGCTCACAGTGTCACCTGTTTTGCGTGTACGACAGCGTCGATCAGCTTATTTCTTTACTGTTATTTTCCTGTTGTTCATCAATTAATGCTACTCGCATTTATAAAACAAATCTGCCATGTTGCCTGTATCTTTCTTAGTAATGGCAACCTACTTTTGTGAAAAGGATGTATAGGGAATGCAATAATATATAGGGCTCGTGGTGATCACGCTACAGTGTCGTTTTTTTTTTGGCGAAATCTTCAGTGCTATAGTTGGCCGGTGTGCCTAGTTGCACCGAGCATATTAAGGGCTCGAAGATTGTAAGGCTTACCCTTGAAACTTGGTAACGGACTCTTTCCTCGCAAGATAAACTGAAAAGATATTGCTCCGCAAGGGATTCAGATCCGACAAGGGTTGTTACGCCAATTTTATTACGGTTTAATTTATGAAAATCCTGAGCTTTCACTGATTATATCACCCGAAGATTTCTTGGTTCCGTGCGTTGTCGATCAGATTATCGAAAAGATGGTTTTGGAGAAAAAGTGAGGCTGGAAAAAGACCGATTTTATTTTCTCAAAGTTCATTTCAGGATTCAGTCGGTGGTTACTTTGATCGTGCTGTCTTATTCAGTAGATTTATGAAACTATTGTGGTCCTATTCGGTTTGATTTTTGGGCTTCGTCCGTTTTCCTCTTGGATTGGATGAGCTCTGTTTTTTTTTTTTGCGAGTAAGCTCTGACGTCCTTTCACCCAACAGGTAAGGCTGTTGTAATCCGCTGCCGTATTGCTGTCCTTCTTTGCAACTTCTTAAGAGTTTTTTTTTAGAAAAAAAGTTAGCTACCATTTTGTTGAGAGGCAGGATGATCCCTCGACGGTCGGACAGTTCATCATCCAGAGAAGAATTTCAAGAAGTGAAAAAAGGGAGGAAAATGGCCGAGTTGTTGAGAGAGAGAGAGAGAGAGAGAGAGAGACGTGTCTGAAGTGGCCGGAGCATGTGTTCAGACACGAGAGGTCCAACTGTCCAGGTAACAAGAGATTGGGATGTCTGTGGCGGCACGGTAGTGTGTCAAACTTGTGTGCAAGGTTGACACGACACGATCCTTAGCTTTGGGTCAGGTACGTAGTGCTTCCTGGCCGGCCTGTATGGCAAATGGCACCACGGCTGCAATGCATTTGCATATGCGTCTAGTGCTAGTATTGTCTAATAATGGTCAGAGCGGTTCTGGAGAAACCTGCCTGGGTGCCTGGTAACACGTCATTACCAGTGAGTGAGTAAAGGCTTCCAGTTACAGTGAGGTGGTGTACTGCACCAGCACTACTAGGAAGTAGCCTCCCTCACATCGATAGCTCGATCAAGGTGTCTGCCACCTTTAACTTTTGCGATTTCAGCTTCTTCTCGGATCTTCATTGCTTGTAAGCTTCATGAATCGTGAAACCGACTCAAACCACTCTCAAAGCTTTCCATGTTTTCTGTTGTAATACAAAAGAGCTAATTGCTTGGTGCATACTGCACTCGGTTGCTTCTTCAAATACAGCGTGCAGAGCCTGAGAAAGATTGAATCATCTATCATAATAAAAGATATTTGCCGACGGCAGGCCGAAAGGGATGACCGTGAGGCGGCCACGTAACTTTCCGCCGGCTTTAGACTTTGTGTTGCTCCGTGCAGAGTAAGCCTGTTGATGGATTCGATACACTTTTACCAACCAAATATCCAGGGAACAAGCGTAATAAGATGTCTAAACAGTAGCACGGCAGCTATCAGAAGATCATCTGTCCTTTCACTGTCAGAAAGTTAAAACAAGAGATGGCAAGTGCCATCCTCTTAGAATTAAAGGTTATTAGCAGGCTACGAAGTCGTGCGAGGGACCAAAAAACAAAATTTACAGCGACGTCGCAGTCGTTTCCGAGAATGTATATACAGTGTTGTCTGTCATAGTCACAGCCGCCTTGTACTACATATATACTGTGTGGTAACTGCGTATTGGCTGAAGTGAACCACCCTTGATTATTAGGCGTCGCGTCTGATGACGCACTGGATGGGATCTACGGAAATTAAACGGAAGCAGCCACGTGGAGCTCCTTGTCTGAATTTTTTAAGGTGTGTGGTTGGCTCGGGTCAGGTGGCATCGGACTCGCTCCGATCAACGAGACGCAGCCACGCCTGAGGCCACATAAGCATATGCAATCGTACGTTGTACCCAATTTTGCCTTCCCTAACTACTACAGTACGTTCGGTGCTTTGGATCGATAATCCCAGTCTCAGGTGCAGATGGGCACGTTGCGTGTCGATCGAGAATTAGCAGACGGACGGGCTACATGCTGATGTGCAGTGCAGTGTCGGCGAGGCATATAATTCCCAATTTTCTTAAAAAATAATTCCATGCAAACGACAGAGCACTCCTGATGCACAGTGTCGGGTTCGCATCTTGCGGCAGTAGTAGTACGGCGCGATCCATCCAAACAGAAGGCACCGGCTGTGTTTCCTGGGAAAAATTTTACACCACTAATTAAAGATATTAAATAAAGTTAATTTACAAAAAATATGTACAGAACTTCAGGTTAATTCGCGGGACCTATATAATGAGATCTTTGTTCATGTAATTAGAGAATTAATTATTATAATATTACTATAGTAAATTATAGATTAATCTTTAAAAATTATAAATAGATTTAATTTAATACTTACAAGATTCCTGGTGAAAAAAAAATTTGGGCCAGCTAGGCAGCAGAGCGGCCAGCCGGCCGGGAACATACGCATCCCAGCCATTGGTCCCTCCTCCTCGGCTCCTCCTTGACACGATTGATGATGATGGCGGCCAGGCTTGTCGCAGGCCGCATCGCTTGGCATCCAACTCGAAGCGAACCCGAGGACGACGACCATTTCTCTCGCCCAACGCATCGTGCCGGGCCGTTCGTTCGTTGTGCTGGCCCCTGGCCTGGACCCGCCTCCGCGGCCGCCCATCAGGTGAGTGTTCTAGCGACCCATGGCTCCGCTCTATTAATACGCGCGCCCGCACGGCCCCAGCTCGCGGCGGACATGCATCAATACGAGCGATGATGCTTCCCCTTCCCCAGCCGGCCAAACCGGCTATGGCGCAGAGAGGCGCTATGGCGGCGGCGCCACGGCCGGGGTGCCTCGCCGCCGCCACCATCGCGGTCCTCTTCCTTGCCGTCGCCTCGGCCGCCGCCGCTTCCGACGGCGGGCTGTCGTTGGTGGGCGTGGACGGGACGCGGTTCGTGGTGGGCGGCGCGCGCGGCAAGACCGTCTACTTCAGCGGGTTCAACGCCTACTGGCTGATGCTGGTGGCGTCGGACCCGGCGCGGAGGAGCCAGGTGGTGGCGGCGCTCCGGCAGGCGTCGGACCACGGCCTCAACCTCGCCCGGACATGGGCCTTCAGCGACGGCGGCGACACGCCGCTGCAGTCCTCCCCCGGCGTCTACAACGAGGCCATGTTCCAGGTGACGACCCTGCCGTGCAAACCGATGCAAAACACAAGGCAGGCATAAGCATGACTTGTCGTGCGCGCATGTGCAGGGTCTGGACTTTGTGATCGCCGAAGCCAGGCGGCATGGCATCTACCTCCTCCTCTGCCTCGTCAACAACTTCCACGACTTCGGCGGCAAGCGCCGGTACGTCGCCTGGGCCAGGGAGGCCGGCGCCGGCCTCGCCACCGACGACGACTTCTTCAACAGCACCGTCGTCAAGGCCTACTACAAGAACCACGTCAAGGTACGTAGTATAGCCTCGACGATACGTGTCTCCGTCTCTGATGAACGTACCTACTCGATATAATCCTGCAGCTAGCTGCTTATGTGTTGGTAACGTATATATGCAGACGGTGCTGACGCGGGTGAACACGGTGACCGGCGTGGCGTACAAGGACGACCCCACCATCCTCGGCTGGGAGCTCATCAACGAGCCGCGATGCGACGCCGACCCCACCGGCGCCATGGTGCAGGTACCTCCGGCCATCCTCGTGTACCACGCTGAATTATTTATTCTCATTCAGCATCCATCCGTCGATCAATCACATGCGCCATATATATATACATGCTGCTGTCAGCGTAGCCCAATATATAATATTGGGCTACGTTGACAGCAGCATGTATGCTGTATATATAATGGAGCCGTCCCTGATCGAATTGAAAACCCAAAGTTAAGACCCGTCCGCAACGAAAATGATAACGAATTAATGAATACAGGCTTGGGTGGAGGAGATGGCGCCGTACGTCAAGTCCATCGACGGCGATCACCTGGTGACGCCGGGGCTGGAGGGCTTCTACGGCGCCGGCGCGCACGAGAGCAAGGACCTCAACCCCTGGGGCATCTACTACGGCACCAACTACATCGCCACCCACCGCGCCGCCGGCGTCGACTTCGCCACCATCCACCTCTACCCGGACGTCTGGCTCTGGGGCTCCGCCGCCGCCGCGCAGCTCGCCTTCCTCCGCAACTGGACCCGCTCCCACGCCGCCGACACCGACCTCTACCTCGCCAAGCCGCTGCTCGTCACCGAGTACGGCAAGTTCCTCTGGGACGGCGTCGCCGACGCCAACCGCACGCAGCGCGACCGCTTCCTCGCCGCCGTGCTCGACTCCATCTACGACTCGGCGGCCGCCGGCGGGCCGCTCGTCGGCGGCGCGTTCTGGCAGCTGCTGGACCCCGGCATGGACACGCTCAGGGATGGGTACGAGATCATACTACCGGAGGACAGACGCGCCGCCAGCATCATCGGGAACCACTCCAGCCAGCTCGCGGAGCTCAACGGGCAGGACGTCGAGGCAGTTCGCCGGAAGAATCGGCGGCGGAGCGCGGAGCATAGCCATAGGAAGGTTGACGTAGGCAGCTGCAGCTCGGGTAGGAGTAGGACTAGTGATACGCCACGGTTACACGTTGTCTTGGTTCGTTTCATCTCTTTGTTCTGATCAATTATTTCTTCGCTGCTCGGCAGTGAATAGAGTGACCGTTTAGGAAATTTTGTTGTACAGATAAAAAGTACAGTACATAGGTCTAGAGTATGTATACGGTTAGAATTGAACATACATGTCCTGACAAGCTGTATGTATTCTGTACCTACCACACTACATTTATACTGGATGCTAAAAAAGAGTACTGCTTGAGCCTGGTACTGTAGTTTTCATGGGCCATATGAAGTCGGTGGTTCATCTTCCAGCAAAAGGATCAGTCCATTTTCTGTTTGTTCTGACTGCTCTGGACGGCAACAGTTAAAGAGTACCATGAGCTACATGACCGACAAAAAGCAGGGCGGCAGTAGGTCGATGGTCCTGGCAATTCTAAACCATGACTTCTACAACTGGAGGAAACTACAAACCAGGACACAAAAATGTGTAAAACTTAGGCATAATAATTATGTGCATCGCTAGCAAGGCTGCAAGAGTAACACAGGCATGCATAACAGGAGGAAACCGCCGGGTAACCATGAGCCATGGCCTTACTTATCCTTACACATCTGAAAGTGAGTGGCAGCACGGTTATTAGATGACTCACCAGTAGATAATCCATTATCCATGCGTGCTGAGAACTCTTACCACTTGGGAGGCTGGGACTCAATTAGTTGTAGAGCATCCTCTACTTCTCTTCAGGTTCTGACTTCTGAAGCGTGCAAAACTCTCTCTGGTCTCTGTTTTTTTTTCTTTCTTTCTAGACTCTCTTGCGATCCCAGTGGCTGTTTACTTCCTGAACGTTCTGCATTATATTCACAGGGAGTGAACTGTTGCATAGTTTGATTCAAGGCGAGTAGTGGTCTAGTGGACTTCATAACTTTGAATGTGACTGGTGTCCAAAATCTTACCAACATTTTCTGAAATGCAGGGTGAATCATTTTTTTAAGGTGTTGAGACCTTCTCTATGCACCTTATCAGTGGGATGCTTTACTGTTAGCTTTTGTAGTTGAGTAAGTCCATAGCTAAAGATATGCCTCCTACAGTTGAGATGTCACTAAATTGATTCAGTGAATGATATGACAGAACAAACTAGCTTTCATGTATTATCTGTGCACTGTCAGTTTAAAACATGTTATATGATTATGCAATGTCCTAAAGACCTAAACTTCCTCTGGTTTGAAATTTGACAGGTCCTTATCTTCAATAGCATGATGTAGAAACTAGAAGTTTCATTTGCATAGATTATGGCAGACTTATTTGCAAAGTTAATATGATTTTTGTAGTTTATCAATACGAAACTATGGCAAATCACATCATAGCTGGTTTCTGGTTGTATTCGGAAATCTGTAAACGCTTCGTTAAAGGCTTAACTGTATTCTCTTACTTCGGCCAAAGTCTCTGAAATCCTACATGTTATCTGCTCAGAAACCACCATGGTTGAATCATCTCGTCAGATAGCATACTAAGAAATCATACCAAATCGCTTTCACTTTATATCCAACAGAAAATAAATATCTGATTGCCATGTCAAATATATGCAAGAGAACAAAAAAAATGCTTACTCACTGATAACAAAAAAAAAAGATGTATGATCTACGTTGTTTGATCCTTTCTGTAGCTACATTAAACATGACTCACTCTGGTAATACAATTGAGCCATCAAAGCTATGGACAATTCTTGTTTATACGAAAAGGTTTAATTTTTGCTACCTGGAGCTAAAAATATCAGCCAGACCAATTTCAGAAAAAAAGCTACTGACTCATGTTTCATGTTTGTGTTGATTCCAGCAGAACCAGCTCATGTCTAAAGAATGATGCATACAAGAGTAGACAATGTTAGTAGCACCATTTGTACAGCACACGTATTAGATGCCCGAAAAAATGTCTCCAGGTCTTATCCTTTTAGAAATGGATCGGATATATTGTTCTGCCATCTCATCCATTATATCCCTCGTTATCTCTTTTATTTATGCGACTGCAGTGTAGCCACCTACAGTATGTCTTCATGGCATCCTTATACCATGGAGGCACAAGAATTGCAGGCATGGCTTTTGAGTTATTAGCTTAAATTCTGCAAACTGATGCGAGTACAGGCACCCACCTGATTATTCATCTTTTACGTTTTTTTTCCTATGGAAGTTTCTTTGGACATCTGAATCTCCGTTGCTATGCTACCCTGAATGAAGAAGCAAAACTAGCAAGTAGCAACAGCGCCATGTGCTGACCTGGTTTTCAACTGGTTTGTTTGGTCTCTGTTTCGCTGGCTGCAGACCGGGGCGGAAGCAAGTCGTGGAGTCCTCATCCACCCAATCCAATCCAAACAGAAGAAAACAGCAGACACGCCGCCTCTACGTGGCGTCCACGTCCGGTCGCGTCCAACACACCACTTTGGCCTCCCCGCCCGCGTGCCGGCCGCCGGTCTCCAGCTACCCCACGTCAACAACATCCCTATCCATGGCCTGGCCCCCTTGGATCTTATATATATTTACCATATCCATCTCTGCTTTTATATAAGCCAGATCGAGCCACAGCTCTGGTCTCGTATCACTTTGTATGTCTCGATCGTCTCACACATCAGATCTCTCTCATCTCAAGAATCTTCTCTGCTGCGAGACCTTGATTGATCGAATCAATCGCCAATGGATGGTGAGATGGACTGGATCGCGGCGCGGTTCCTGCTGTCGACCATACTAGGGGTGCACCCGCTGGCCGTCCTGGACGACGGCGGCCGCGACGAGGAGCACTTCCCCGTGGACGGCGGCCTCGGCGGCGGCGGGGTGCAGCCGCGCGTGGTGGTGGTGCCGGCGGCGGTGGAGGCGCCGGAGGGGGTGGCCGGCGTGTCCGTGTGCGCGGTGTGCACGGAGGAGGTCGCGGCGGGGCAGGCCGTCGTGCGGCTGCCGTGCGCGCACTGGTACCACGCCGGCTGCATCGCGCCGTGGCTGCGGATCAGGACCACATGCCCGACGTGCCGGGCCGAGCTGCCGACGGAGGCCGGGGCCGGGACGCCGATGCCGGCGGCGGCGGTGCGCGCCGCGGCGCTGGCGGAGACGGCCGGCGGCCGGCTGCGGCGCGAGGCGTCGTACACGATGCTGGCAGGCGCGTTGCCCAGCTAATAAAACTGTGAACTAGCTGGGGGACGTTGACAGGGGGCCAGCACGTGTGTATTGTACAGCGAAAAACTTCTCTTTTTTTCAGTATTGACCAATGTACAGAGATAATCTGATCGAAGCGACAGTTTCGAGGTTTTTAATCGGAACTAGTTAGTTCCTTCATGTAATAATCAAGATTAGCCAATCTGCTAATCTTGATCTGACCTGCTTAGTATTGCCCTAATTGTCTCGATGTAATAAACACTCTGGCCTCACCACTAGATGCAGAGTAGTACTATAGAGCGACTGCGCCCTAGAGAATCCCTGAGAGGTTGCACGTCGCGGAGACCAATCCCTGGATCACGCCGCGACGGGTGGCTGGTGCGGGTTTGAGCTAAAAATACTGCTGATTTGTTTCGAGAGAAAAGTATCGATGGATCGTTGATAAGTCAAACGAACAAGACGATTAATTGTAATGGGCTGGTTTCATCGTCTAGTGTATGAAATAACGACTTGTCCGACTGCCTCCATACTAGCTTGTCCTGACAAGCTGTGTGTACCACTAGATTGAGTAGTCGTTATTTCATCTTCTAACAAAAGGATCAGTCACTACTCACCATATGACTGTCTGCAGATTGTTACTTGACGCTGATAAGACGGTTGATACGCACGAAGTGCGCGTGGATCCGTGGCCTCTCTTTTCCATGTAGGTTTTCCTCCCTCCATTTTCAGCCACACATCATTTACGGCTGCCAGTACCTGCGCCGTTTAAGCTGTTTCAGCCAAGCAGGGAGATTAAACGAAGGACCTAGCATTATTTCATATCGCTATGTATATTCAGTCTTCTTTTAATTCCCCCAGCAATCGTCATTGCATATATAGGTACCCCAGTTAAATAAATCAGCTTTCTACAGAACGCTAAGGTGGAATTTGAATTTTATCTGAATAGATCCTTGCTGATCATGCATGGCTTCAATTTAGATCACCGGCCCCAAGCCATATATGCCCTGAATTGGGTTGTTGTGCTAAAAGAAATGATGGTCCGGCAAACTTAATTAATTGTCAGTAGTATATCAAGATCATCAGCCCCATATGCTGAAAACACGCACAGGCGTACACGTTGGGCTGGACGGCTACGACGTATCAGCTGACGCATAGTACGTGGCCTACAATAATACAGAATATAAAATAAAAAAAATATGGTAAAGGGTGTCTGTATCGTCATTTTTCCAATGACTCGTGTACGTGTAACAACACAGCCTAGCAATGGTATAGCCGTATAGGCTACAGTTACTCTCAGATTCTCTGAAGAATAATCATGTACTACCGACCACTATACCGATGTGTACTTATTTGCTGTTAGGCTACTAGAGTATCCAATTCGAACCGGCCCAACGACGCATACGTACGGTTTGCTCCGGTGTCCTCTATAAATAACAAGCAAGCTTAGTGATGGAGGAGAGGCGATACAAGAGCCCATTGATCACAGTCCTCCACACACACGAGTGACTCAACCGACGGCCAGCCGCTCACAGCTTCAACCTTTCCATTCTCGTCTGTACGTCGTCGTCTCTAGCGAGCGAGCGGCCGGCGAGCGAGCGAGCTCCCCAGCCTCCACCGGGCGCCGCTGCTATATTTGTCCACGAATATCTCGGCCCATCATCAGGTGTGTGTGTGTGTGTGAGAGAGAGAGAGAGAAGCATTTGCATCCCATCGCGCGAGCAGATCGAGCACGTCGTACAGTCACACGTGTGTGCACTTGGTTATATTTGCACTGCACCCTCCTCTCCTGCGCGCTCTGATCTTCTTGCTTGCTTTCTTCTTCTTCTTCCTTGGCTCGCTCTCACCGATCGACAATTATCTTGGCCGGCCTGCCGGCCTAGCTAGCTTGGGAGATCGAGGCACCGCCGCCGACAATTGTCAGGGCGGGTCGTCGCGTCGGATGATGGCCGCCGCCGGCAGGGACGCGTCGTCGTCGTCATCGGCGCCGGCGCTGTGCGCGCCGATGAAGGCGACGTCGGAGGGGATGTGGCAGGGGGACAACCCGCTGCGCTTCTCGCTGCCGCTCATCATCCTGCAGGTCTGCCTCGTCCTCGTCCTCACCCGCGGCCTCGCCTTCGCGCTCCGGCCGCTCCGACAGCCCCGAGTCATCGCCGAGATCATCGTAAGCTCTCCATCATATCTATATCCATTCATGCATTCTTCTTCACGATCATACCAAATATATATATATATATATATATGTGTGTGTGTGTGCGCGCGCGCGCTTTTAATTTGTTCGACGAATTGGCCGTCTCGCTCTCTTCATTTTGTTGCAATTTGATCGCACATGCATGTTGTTTTGATAATTTTGTTTTCTTTTTCGAGAACATGCAACACGTATCTCAATTCTCAAACACAACCATGGGTTTTATAACTAGCTGTATTTCCTGCTAGTACTTCTCTCCGTTACCTTCCACATGCATATGGCAGCATTTTGTTCATGATGTCAACGAACGTTCCATCAGTAATGTGCAACATACTAGTTCCTGTTTAGCAGGGATTCGATTTCTAAAAAAAAGTTTTTAGAGAAAAGCTGATTTTGATTCTGGTTTTGTCTCTAAATCCCTTAATTGTTTGGAATGGATCAATAGTGTTATAATTATAATGTATCGTGAATATAGCTTGTTCACTGAAGTTGTACAGTGACTGAACTAATCAAGCTAGTTTTATTTGAAAAAATATTACTTCTATTTTAGGCAAATAAAGTCATGCTTTGGGCCCCACGATAGCTCCGAGTTGCTAGGACATACAGTAGCTCAGTTTAGTCACCTTCCACTTTTACCTTTACCTACTTTTGGCACCGTAATACTCCTACGATGAACCCACTTTTCAGCTCTATGCCTCCATCAAACCCAAATTCGGGCTATATATGTCCACAACGATGAACTGGACCTGACAGAGGACGGATGATAGAGGAAAGTTGGAGTTCCTCGGTTTTTTCGTAGAAAGGGGCGCATGATTTTAATCTATGCTTCAAAACTTGTTTTAAGCAAAGATAACCCAAACAAAGGCTTTTGTAAACACATCCCAACAGAATAACCACCTAAAACGGATTCTCCTAAAAATTCTACTCAAACTGGTTGATAATTTCGGAGATCCAAACAACCACTAAGGCCAAGTACATTGGTGTCGTCTAATAGCCGGTCTCATGCAGTGACACGTAATCTTGAGACAACTTATCAGACAATCTATACAATGAGTTGTTGTTTTGGCTGTCTCGTAGTAATATAATATCACTTAATTTATGGAAAAAATAAAGAAATACTATTGGTTGCATGGCAATAAAACTCATACAATGGAGGATGAGTTGTCTCATAGTCCTAAAATTTAGCCCATGAGCCGGTTGTTTCGCGAAGCAACGACCTCTTTCTCTCACCTCGCTCTCTCTCCTCCACATAAGTAAAAATCCTACGTGACACTGTATGAGACGACTTATGAGACCGTTGACGTGTAGCAATGTACCTGCCCTAAGGGGCTTGGGCCCCTCTCTTCCTCATGGACATAGACATAGTATCGTACGGTATTGATGTGTCCTGGAGAAAATAATGTGGAAAAATTATGAGAAGATACACGGGATTGAGGAGAGCACACGACAACCCTCTCCCTCCCCACGCGAACAAATAACCCATTAACAATGTACCCCGATAAATTTTACCTTCACTATTCAAATTAATCAGGCGCATAAACAAATACTGTCTCTATTGAATTATCGGGCCACGTGGATTCAGATGCTCAGATCATGACTATGACAATCGCATCGCTAAATTCTTTGATCTCCGGGTCCAAACAACACTTATCCGGATATCCTGAAGATAGACAGACGATGGTACAAAAAAAGACATTATTTTGCGATTTTTAATAAAAATAATAAAATGGGAAAATTTTACTCCATGCCTGCAACGCTAACGTTGAGCATCTCCAAGAGTGGCTAAAAAATAAAGTTCCAAAATATTAGTTTTGAGGCATCTTCAAAAATTATTGAGAGGGGAAAATATCATTCCAACCAACCGTTGTCAAAAAGTTAGACCCAAAAACAGACACGTCATTAATTGCAGCGCCCGAGAGGGGAGTAAATTTGGTTCAGAAATAGAGTCCGTATTGAGCGCGTAGAAAAAATTAGCACTGTTGGAGGAGTATTGTTTTTTATTTTTATACTTAAAACTGATTATTGGGAATATTTATTGGGTGCTGTTGGAGATGCTCTGCCACTCATGCTCCTGTTATACTGCTCGATTTGAAGTGTGTTATACTCACAGCTGCAATGCATCGATGGCAATAATGCAGGGCGGCATCCTCCTAGGCCCGTCGGCGCTTGGCCGGAGCAAGGTCTTCCTCAACCACGTCTTCCCGCGGGAGAGCCTCACCGTGCTCGACACGCTCGCCAACATCGGCCTGCTCTTCTTCCTCTTCCTCGTCGGCCTCGAGCTCGACCCGGCCGCCCTCCGCCGCACGGGCCGCAGCGCGCTCGCCATCGCCGTGGCCGGCATGTCCCTCCCCTTCGCGCTCGGCGTCGGCTCCTCCCTCGCGCTGCGCGCCGCCATCGACCCCGCCGCTCCGCGCGGCCCGCTCATCGTCTTCCTGGGCGTCGCGCTCTCCATCACCGCGTTCCCGGTGCTCGCCCGCATCCTCGCCGAGCTCAAGCTCCTCACCACCGACCTCGGCCGCATGGCCATGTCCGCCGCCGCCGTCAACGACATCACGGCCTGGATACTTCTCGCCCTGGCCATCGCGCTCTCCGGCTCTGGGTCGCCGTTCGTGTCCATCTACGTCCTCCTCTGCGGCGTCGGCTTCGTCGTCGCCGCCATCTTCCTCGTCCGGCCGGTGCTCGTCTACATGGCGCGCCGCTCCCCGGCCGGCGAGCCTATCAAGGAGTCCTTCGTCTGCGGGACCGTGGCCATCGTTCTCTCCGCCGGCTTCGTCACAGACGCCATCGGCATCCACGCCCTGTTCGGTGCCTTCGTCATCGGCGTCCTGATCCCCAAGGAAGGCGCCTACGCCGGCGCGCTCACCGAGAAGATGGAGGACCTCGTGTCGTCTCTGTTCCTGCCGCTCTACTTCGTGTCGAGCGGGCTCAAGACCAACGTGGCCACCATCTCGGGTCCCAAGTCATGGGGCTTCCTGGTGCTGGTGATCACGACGGCGTGCGCCGGCAAGATCGGCGGCACGGTGCTGGCGTCGCTGCTGATGCGTGTGCCGCCGCGGGAGGCGCTGGCGCTGGGCCTGCTGATGAACACCAAGGGCCTCGTGGAGCTCATCGTCCTCAACATCGGCCGCGACCGCAAGGTGCTCAACGAGGAGGCGTTCGCCATCCTGGTGCTCATGGCGCTCACCAACACCTTCATGACCACCCCGGCCGTCACGGCGGTGTACAAGCCGGCGCGGCGCGGCGCGCCGTACAAGCACCGCACCGTGGAGCGCGGCGACGCCGACAGCGAGCTGCGGGTGCTCGCGTGCTTCCACGCCAGCCGCGGCATCCCGACGCTCATCAACCTCGTCGAGGCCTCCCGCGGCACGAGGCGGAGCAAGCTCACCATGTACGCCATGCACCTTGTGGAGCTCTCGGAGCGGTCGTCGGCGATCTCCATGGTGCAGCGCGCCCGCCGCAACGGGCTGCCCTTCTCGAGCCGGCGCGACGGCGGCGGCGGCGGCGGCGGCGGGGAGGTGGTGGTGGCGTTCGAGGCGTTCCAGCGGCTGAGCGCCGTGACGATGAGGCCGATGACGGCCATCTCCGACCTCAACACCATCCACGAGGACATCGTGGCGTCGGCGCTCAACAAGCGCGCCGCGCTCGTGGTGCTCCCGTTCCACAAGATGCTCTGCCACGACGGCACCATGGAGCCAGTGGACCGCGCCTACCACCAGGCCAACGCGCGCGTGCTCCAGAGCGCGCCGTGCTCGGTCGCCGTCCTCGTGGACCGCGTCCTCGGCGGCGCCGCGCAGGTGTCGGCGCCCGAGGTGTCGTACGCCGTCCTCGTCCTCTTCTTCGGCGGGCCCGACGACCGCGAGGCGGTCGCGTACGCCGCCCGCATGGGAGAGCACCCCGGCATCGACCTCACCGTCGCCCGCTTCGCGGCCGCCGCGAAACCCGCCGGCGACAGGGAGCTCGCCAGGGACGAGGAAGCCCTGCAGAGATACGTCACCCGGGCGGTGAAGTACGAGGATGTGACGACGGCGACAGAACGGCAGGAGGTGACAGGCGCCATCAAAGCGCTCGGGAGAGGCAAGAACCTGGTGGTGGCGGGCCGGGCGGCGCCGACGACGGCGGCGCTGGTGGAGAAGAGTGACTGCCCGGAGCTGGGGCCGGTGGGTAGCTACCTGGCGACGCCGGAGTTCTCGACGACGGCGTCCGTGCTGGTCGTGCAGCGGTACAACCCGCGGAGAGACCCCACGTGCAGCGGCAGTGGCAGCAGCAGGCCGGCGGGGGAGGAGGACGTGGAGGATGCCGTCGTGGCGTTCCCGTCGTCGTCGTCGTCGTCTCGGCCGGCGGCGGCGGCGGCGGAGTCGGAGTCAGAGTCGCAGCACAGCACGTGACACACGACGTGCAGGGGTAAGGTTTAGCATGGCACGCCCTCTCCTAGCTAAAAGTAGCTAGTGAAAACTAGTGCACTGGTGACGATGTACATACATGTGCAAATAAAAAAAATAGGAAAAGGATCGGAGTATGGTAGGGCATAGTGTATACGGTACACATACAGATATATAGTACAGGCTAGGGCAATCAAAGGTGTTGTTACAGAAGTGTTACTGATCAGTGAATGGACATTAAAATCAGGGAAGGAACTCATCCAGATATTCAGAATCATTCATGTGATGAGGTGTCCCATGTCTGAATCTGTAGAGCATGTTTCCAAGTATCTTCAGGATTGACATTATCACAACCCGCAACACACGGAGACAGTGCCAAAGACGTCGATCCGTCTCCCCCTGCTCCTTCTTCCTAGCAATCGAATTGATGAACTCCGTAGAATCAGCATGTTGCGAGCCCTTCCTTGTCACCCAGACATTGGTTATTGGTATGGGAGATGGGTATACAGTACGTGGTAGGTAATTCAGGAAGTAACCGAATTTGCCATCCTGGGGTATTTCATTTCACCCCCCACAGATGGATCTCGTTATCATCTCAGTACCTGCAATTTTTTTTGAGAGAACAGTACCTGCAATTTTTTGAGAGAACAGTAACTGCAATTGATTCCACGGACTTGTTTAGTTCCTAAA
Organism: Echinochloa phyllopogon; assembly: GCA_033239725.1. Classification (NCBI taxonomy): domain Eukaryota; kingdom Viridiplantae; phylum Streptophyta; class Magnoliopsida; order Poales; family Poaceae; genus Echinochloa; species Echinochloa phyllopogon. The sequence continues at coordinate 1,597,409 of BTCW01000018.1, forward strand.
TTTCACCGTATAAAAAGAAGATTTACATTACATTAAAATGCCGGCATATGGAGTACTAAACGTAGATAAAATCAAAAACTAATTACACAGTTTTATTGTACTTTGTGAGATGAACGTTTTGAGCCTAATTAATCAATGTTTGAACAATTATTCACAAATACAAACGAAATGCTACGGTGTTGTATTTATAGCGTTCTACCAGGAACTAAACAAGGCCATATACACCGGCCTACGGCGCGCCCACCTTACTTGTCACGGCCCAATAACGATCTACCGGCGCGCCACCCGAGGGGTAAGCAGCAGAGCCCACGGGCCAACTAGGGACGGGAGCGTGGGCTTCCCACTAGCACCCGCCGCGCGCGGGGGGGTTTCCAGTTCCACGGCCCAGCACTGGCCGTTCACCGTCCTTCCGCCGGTCAAGCATTGCGTGCTGGCCGCGTCAAGGACACGTCACAGGCCCATTGTCACAGCTGCAGCCTGCAGGTATGTTGACTGGCCACACAAGTGCACAGCCGGCCTATGTCGAGTTTGATGTCACTTTGTAATCATTGCATCATTGTAGCATTTCGTTTGTATTCGTGAAAAATTGTCCAAAAATTGATTAATTAGGCTCAAAATGTTCGTCTCGCGGAGCACAACAAAACTGTGCAATTAGTTTTTGATTTCATCTATATTTAGTACTCCATGCATGTTATGATATTTTGACGTGACGAGGAATTTTTTTTACATAGTAAATTTGGGAGTTGCTTTTGGATCTAAACAACGCCTTTACTTTTTCGGTAACGTCCTCCTGCAGCGTGGCTCTCTCCATTCTCCGGTCCGTCTCGAGTATTGACTACACGCGGGCCCGAACTGATGCAGTGCAATCTGGTCCCTGAAATCCACACGAGTAAGATGTAAAGATACATACCGGCACATCTGAGACCTTATTTAATAATTAATCCTTGGCTACCTTATAGAATATTTTTATATTTAATAAAAAAGAAAAGAGTTATATTTGGATCGAGAGAAGATATGTGATCATTTATATTATAAATTATGTGCTAAGAGTTAGATTATTAAAAGAGTTCTTTTAAATTATTTGTAGCTAGGTACTAGTATTTGTCGGAGACAGACCCAGGGGGTCCCCTAACCATCGGGGTAACCACCCTCAAAAAACGTTAACCACAGAAGGTCGAATCACTAGCAGCCCGAAAGGACCACCAAGGCAGCGCGGCCCGTCACAGCTTATCACGGCCCAAAACAGCCGTCCGAGCTCGCCTGTCGAGGGGACCCAAGTGGCGACCCCCGTCTCCGCCTCGCTCGAGGGACCCGGACCCTCCGGGTCAGGCGCAACGCCAACTCCGCCTCGCTCGAGGGCCGCGCACCCCCTCAAGCATGCGAGCCAACTCCGCCTCGCTCGAGGGCCGCGCACCCCCTCAAGCAGGCGAGCCAACTCCGCCTCGCTCGAGGCCACCCCTCTACTCAACGCGGCGCGCCCCGGCGCCCCGCCCGACAACGGCATTTAATGACCGCCCCATCGGGCAGGTGCCGAAGTCAAAGGGCGATCTCTCCCCACGCCACGCCGCTGACACCGCAGAGCTCGTTGTTCTACCTGCTCCGGTCACTATGCGTCCTCACCGCTACTGTGCGGACGCATGCGGCGCTGCGCAAAGCCCTGTGCAGACTTGCAGGCGTCATTCCGCACCACTGTTCTACCTGCTCCCGTCCTTCCCCCCCCCCCCCCCCCGGTGCAGCCCTCGAATGGGCGTGAAGAACCCTCGAATGAATATATGAGCAGCGACCGAGCACGGACTCCGGTCAGGCGCGGCCCGGTGATGACCAACGCCGGGTCAAATCCACCAACTCCATTCCCCGGTAAACCGGGCACGCCACGCACTGTGGTCAACAGCAACCACCATGCCGACCCCTGTGCCGCCAACTCCTGTCCTTCCCCACCTGCCACGCCCTCGAACCAACCAGCAGCGGACGGCTGGGCGCGGATTACGGCGGCACCGCCCCTCGAAACCACTCCAGGACAAGCACAGGGACGGCCGTGACACCCGCAGAAGCCGGAGCTCGCCATAAATCCCCTGTCAGGGTCAAGGACGACCGCACGCCCGGCGCCATGCTCTCCAATGCGCGCCCCTGTAGCACACACTGTAGTACTTGTAGGTCCCCCCTCTCCTTGGCCTATAAAAGGAGGAAGGGGGCGAGAGAGAAAACGAACGAACACGCACACGATCACCGCCTTCCACGATATTGGCACTCTCCTCAATCACTCTCACACCCATTTTCAGGGACTTGTAGCCCCCCCCACTGCAGGCACCTCGGTGCAAGATAGTATAGTACCGCGAGCACAGTCTGCTGGACGTACGGCCCCGCGGCTGGAACCAGGATAAACTCTTGTGTCATTGTGCTAGCTCTTGCATCAACCGTCAGGGGACGGGACACAGCGCATTCTGTGTGGCGCTGAGGTTGAGCGGCCAATCTCAGCACCGACAGTGGCGCACCAGGTAGGGGGTTGCGCTGTGATCAACCCACTTCACCCGATCAGTTCCCTTGACGGCAAGCCACGCCAAGGCCATGCCGCCACGGGGTCCCCCGGCCCGCTTCCGCACGGGTACCGGATCATGTTTGGGAGCCTGGAGTTCGAAGCGACCGGTGAGGGCCTCCTCATGCGGCTCGCCTCCAGGACGCCCGACATGATGGCCATTACCCCGGCGCCGCCAACGCCGCCCCAGCTCAGGAGACGTTGAAGACTGCACGAGCTGCAGATTCGCGTGGAACGGCGCGTTGCCCCGCGCATCGTCCTCCCTGATTGGGACGCACACCTGTTGCTCCGGCCCGCTGCCGCAGTACAGGGGAGCGCACCCCCACCAACGGCTCCCGCGGAGGAAGCACGCTGGGAAAATGCGGCCGGGCCGGCGCAGCTCCCTTACGGAATGAGCAACGCGGCCGCAAGCTACTCCGCGGCAATCAGCGCCAACCTGAACGCGCAAGAGGATTCGCCAGGTCACCAGCTGGGTTCGATCCGCGACCTCAACATTTCCTCGCCCGACGGGTCCTAGCCCGAGTCGGACGACGGGGAAAGTGTGCGCGACCAGGAGCACCCAGGCCTGGACTACTCCGGGCTACGCGACCGCGAAGGTCTTACCTCCTTCCAGGCCGTTGCGGACTTCTGCCTCACCTGTTCCGACGATTCCAGCGAAGGGGAATACGACCCCACGCGGGAATGCTTCGTCCTCGACGGCGAAGTGGAGTTCGTGGGAGAGGATGAATAAACGCGCGACGGGGCCGGACACGACGAACCGCCGCCAGCGCCCGCCGAGCCATCGGGCGAAGCCGCACTCGCACAGGCACAGCTCGTGCAGGTACAAGAGCTGGAAGCCAGGCTCCGACAGGAGCGCCAGCAGGTACAGGAGCTACGCGCAGCTCTGGAAGCCCGGCAGCCCGAGCGCGGCGAACGTGCGCAAGCCGCCGGGCACATCGCTCAAGCGCGCATCACCAATGCCTGGAACATCCAACAGCTACGTCGCTTCTATCCTTAAAATTCTCAGCATTCCTTGTAAATACTTCATGTTCTTAGCCAACAACGATGAAAAGTTTGCGAAAAACATGGAAACATTGTTACTAATAGCATGAACAAGGGGGACTTGGTCCTATCCTCGACCTAGTCTCGATAGAGCCAAGCCCCCCTCGGGGGCTGCAGGGGGGTTTACCCCCCTAATCGTCCCAATTTTAAAATTGTGCTAGAACTCAGAACGCTTAGAAAGATGCAGGGCGCGAGCTAACTAAAGCCGGAGCCGGCTGAGCCGTGAGACCGCCTACGCCCTCGAAGGAATACGGCATCTCCCTCTCCACTCCACGCCTTAATTACTCACAGATTCAAAATACCCAGCCAAAATCTCTCCAAGCCAAGAATAGCACAATAGAACAATCAAACAAGTTCGAAGCGCACAATCGAAATTCAAACTTAATTTATGTACAGAGCCAGTCTCCTAAAAACTAAGATACATCTGGATCTCTAAGCCTGAACCTTTCAGGCTTAAACCTTCCTGCGGGGGCGCGGCGGCAGTGTCAAGACCCCCCAGGGCGGCGGCCTCGGCGGCGACAGTCGAAGGAACCGACGCGAGGGCCCCAGGACCATCGTCATCACGGCGCACCGAGGCGATGGCCTCCTCAAGGGACGCCACGGCGTCGGCTTCAGGATCAGCCTCGGCTTCGGGGGCCGCCACGGCCTCGGGCCCGATGTTGGCGCGCGCATCTTCATCTTCATCCTCGCCAGGAAAAAGCTCACGCCCGAACTTGGCGGCAAGCGCTGTGGCGGCGTCCTCGGCACTGTCGGCCTCGTCGAGAGCAGCAAGGACGGCGTCGTCATCCAGGTCTGCGTCGATAAAATAACTGCGCGCCACCACCACAAGGTCGATGTCGTAGTGGGTCGACACCACGCCGAGTGCCTTCTTCACACAAAGGCGAAGAGCATTCTCGAGGCGCTCCGCCACGCAGCCTCTCAAAGACCTCAGGCGGCTGGGCAATGACGACCCCCGACTGCAACCCCGACGGGATGTCGACGCACTGGATGTCCTGGCACGCGGCGTCGGCGGCGGCCCTCAGAGTTTCGAGCTCCCCCTGAGCCTCGGAGTAGGCAGCTTGAACAGCCACCACCTCGTCCGCCTTCTCGGCCGCGGCCTTCCGCAGCCCTTGACAAGGATCAAGCACGTCAAAACGAACTCCAACACAGAAACAGCCAAGGAAGCTAAGAAAACATAGAACCATACCATCTACCAAGGCCGTGGCCTCGGTAAGCGTCGTGCGCTCCTGCTGGAGCAAGTCCTCCGCGGTGGCCAGCGCACCCTCCTTCTCCTGAAGCGAGCGGCCTAGCCGTTCGGCCTCCTGGGCCTTCTGCTCTGCCCGGGCTGTCGCCTCCATGAGCTGAGACTGCGCGGCCTCGCGCGCCTTGCGCTCCTGCTCGAGCAGCGTCCGCTCCGCCGTGAGCAGCTCGCGCTCCCGCTGGAGCTGGCCTTGCGCCTCCAGCAGCTTGGTCCCGGCCTCCTCGCGCGCCTTGCGCTCGAGCTCGAACCGCTCCAACGCCGCGGCCAATGCCCGGGCCCCCTGCTCCGCCGCGCCCCTCTCGGCGTCGCGTTCCTGCTCCGCGCGAGCCTTGGCGCCCTCGTGTGCGCGGGCGGCCGTCTCTGTCTCCCTCACCCGGGCGGTGAGCTGGGTCACCTCCGTGCCCAGGTCCAGGTTCGCCTGACGGTACCGACGAAGATCGGCGTACAAGTCCACGATGCACGCGGTCTTGTCTGTCGCCTCCTTCCGCAGAAGCTGCACGAAGAACCATCAAGGATAAGGCACGACCTAAAAACGGTGACGAATTACCAAGCAGTATGGATAAGCACGGGGTTACCTCGAAAAGTTCCAGCGCCTGGCCGGAATGGAGATCGGCGGCGGCAGCGATGGACCGCTCCAGGTCCGTCCCGACCCGTTCTGCTCGAGCCCACAGCTCGTTCTCCTCCGCCATGCCCCGCCAGAGTCGCGCAGAGACGCCGGGCTGCTCCGGCCATGCGCTTAGGCCGCGCCGACCCTGACGCAGCGCCGCTTCGGCCGTATCCCACTCCGCCGCTCCCCCAGCCACTGGCGCCTGCGGCAGCCCCCGGGCCAAGGAAAACGCCGGCGGCACCTCGGCCGCAGCCACCCCTACAGGGGGAGCACGCCCGCCATCGTCATCTTGGGCCACGCCTTGTGCACAACCCGAAGCCGACAGGATGACCATGCTACAGATCGACGCGACCGCCTCCTGCCTCTCTCCAGTAGGGGCCACGGCGGTCGCACGGCCCCCCTGCTCGCCCACCTCAGCCAGAGCGTCGCGCCCCGACTCCACCTCTATCACCGGGGCGCCGTGCCCCGGCTCCACGTCCACCACCAGGGCGTCCTGCCCCGGCTCCGTAACCACCATCGGGGGCGTCCCCCCCCCCCCCCCGCTCCGTCTCCATCGGCCGGGAATCTCGTACCCCCGGCGCCGGCTCCTCCGGCATCGCTGCGGGCGTCGCTGCTGGACGCGGAGTCTCACGCGAACGCGATCCCCCGGCGTGAGGGGAATCCAACACCCCGACCTTCAACGCCTTCTTAGGCGCAAGGTTGGGGTTGGCCTTGGTAGCACCCCGAGCGCTGAATCAAAAAGGAAAAACGGAAATTGCGAAGCAAAAAACCAAACGGGGACGGAAAATCACGAGAATAGCTCAAAGCGAGACTTACCGGACGCAGTCCTGCAAGGCCTGCAATTTCCACTTCGAGCCACCCGATGAGGGAGCCCTCCTCGAACTCGAGGACCCCCTCAACCCGCTCGGGGGCTGCGAATCCCTCGAGCCCTCGGCATCCGATCTGCTGCGGCGCAACGCGCCCGCAGCAGGGGTAGAAGTCACATGCGCCCGCGGCGCCGCGGGTCGGGCGGGCGCGACCGCCGTCCGCGCCGCCACTGGCGCGACATCGCCAAGGCTCGCCGCGCCCGCCCCAGGCGGCGGCACGACCATCTCTTCCTCCTCACCGATGGGCAGAGCCCCGCCGGCGTCGATCTCCTCCTCCTCCTCCTCCTCGCTGGGAGGGTCCGGGGAGTCCTCCGGGGACGCCGGCGGCGTCCCGCCGTCCCTCCTCCACCGGCGGAGCGCCGCCGAGTGCGCGTCCCGCCGGGCCTGCCTCCTCTGGCTGCTGGCCTTCCTCGCCGCCTTCGCGTCCCTCTCGCGGTCACGGCGGGCGCGGTTTGAAGCGCGCACCTCCGGAGTCGGCGCGAGGGAGCGGTAGTGAAAGGACCTTGATGTCACCTAGAGGGGGGGTGAATAGGTGAATCTGCAAATTACAAACTTTTTCACACAGTTAGTACAGAAACCGGTCAGACCGGTTTCTAAAACCGGTCAGACCGGTTTTCCACAGAGAAAACCAACTATGTAAATTAACCCCCTCTACAAGTTCTAGCACAAACCAAACTTGGTGATGAGCTCCTGCAGATGATAACTAGCAGGTCCACTTAGTCCCTGCACACAAGTAGAGCACACCCAAGTAGAGCAATGCGGAAGCGAATATAAATGCTAGAAATGAACTTGTGAAGTAAAGCAAGAGACAATGATTTGATTTCCCGAAGTTCGGAGTTCACCGCTGCCACAAAGGCTGTCACAAAGACACGATGAATCCTAGTCTCCGTTGAGGGCCTACGAAAGGCGGGCTTATCCACTCCAAGCCACTTTCCTCGGGTTCCACTAGCTTTTGGCCCTTTTCCACAAAGGAGGCAAGGCCAGCCTTTACAACCAATCCGTGGCTTACCACACACGAGGTAGCTCACCGGCGACACCTAGCCGTCTAGGAGGATTCACCTCCAAGAGTAACAAATGCTTCAATGGTTGCTAGACTCCACCGGAAGTGCTCAAGACTATGGATATGCTCTCACTGTTGCAATTAGCTCTCTTTTGCTATCTAGCTCATAACACATACATCCCTCAACCCAAATCCAAAGATATGAACTAAATCAATCAACTCTCACAAAGAGAGGTTTGGGGAGAGCTTGCTGGTGCTTGGGAAGGCTCTAGGCGTGCAAGAATGGCAGGGCAACCAGCAACCCTCAAAGGAGAGGGCCAAGGGGTATAAATACCCCAATCCCAAAAACTAGCCGTTATAGCCGTTGAAAACCGGTCAGACCGGTTTCCCAAACCGGTCAGACCGGTTTACAAACCAAAGTAGCCGTTATGCCTGTCAGAGCCCCAAACCGGTCAGACCGGTTTGGGTGGACTCAGCACACTAAGTCTCTAAAGGACACCACTCTCAAGGCTATCTCACATGGGTTGAACTATGAGCACTTTTTGGTGTTATCAAACAACTAATGTTGCATCCCTCTTGATAGTACGGCATTCCTAAACTCAAGATAAAGACAATAAATAGAATCTACCACTTGAGCTTTTATATCTTCATTGATGCCATACTTGGTCATTTTCAACTTGAGGGCTTCAACTTCTTTGTCTTGCTTGAGCAAATCCAATCTTGAGCCAATGGCTTAGAATTTCCATTGTATGAAACAATTCATAAGCCATTCCACTATATGATCAATAAAGATTAGATGCTTCGCATTGCTTCACTTGATATGACTTGATCGACGTATAGAAACCAAACTATAATGTAAAACTTTTCCACAAACAAAGTCCCTCGGCTACAAGACCAACTTGCCCTTCACTTTGTTAGGAATGTCACTCGCATCTAGCTTGATCCCTTCCGTCCTCTCTTGCCAAATTAAGCTACGCTTTGCATTGCATCATTAATGAAATCCACATTGAATATCCTTGTCTTCAAATGATTTGAAATGTCTTCAATATTGTTTTGTATGTTTTCTTTGGTAGATAACTTGTCCATAAGCATCAATGCACTTGAGACCATATACTAACCATAGAATCATGTCTCATTTTGAATATAACCATTGCCATGGATCAAGCCCAAAGAAATCCCAATCTCTTCAATTATTTATGTCCCAAAACCTTTGACAAATATCTTATCAAGTGAGACCAACTAATATGCTTAAGACCATGTCTCATTTATCATTTCCGATCACTTGTCATTGTATTGCTTAGTTGCATGGGATCACACTCACTTGTTTGCTCTTATGTCATTTATACCAATAATGAGCTTATATTCTTCAACAACCATATTACATGAATATCCATAAGAATAAAACCCCGCTCATATGCTTAAGCAAACAAGTTAAATATAAATCATGTTGTCATCCAAAATCACCAAAACATATAAGTGCCTAAATGCACTTTCAATCTCCCCCTTTTTGGTGATTGATGACAACATGACTAAAGCTTACAAAAGATATGAAATTTAAGCTCTAGATGACTAAGATATATGGTGAGCTCCCCCTCAATATGTGCTTTGAATAGAATTTCAAAAATTCGGCCTCCAATGCCAAATGCACATATAATCAACTAAAATTGAGAGCTCCCCCTATATCTCAGCATCCAACATGTGCAACAAGTGTGTGTGACAAAATAAAACAATGTGTGATGCATATGACATGTATAGCACTCAATAAAACAAAGAGAAGCACATGCTTGCTGTTGGGGCCAAACCGGTCAGACCGGTTTGGGAAACCGGTCAGACCGGTTTCACCCCAACAGCAGGTATGTGTGAAACAACATTGCATCACCCAATAAATGTAACACACTAGCAAATTGTCACTTAGAATACATAAATAGGTTCAACACACATAGTAGCACACATTACAAATTCTCAAGTCCACAAATAGATAAAGTACGAATTTATTACATCCAAAGTGACATGACTACAAGTTCAACTAGATAAGCTTTAATCCATTTCTTCTCCCCCTTTGTCATCAATCATCCATAAAGGGCCTGGAGAAGCTTGTAGTCACACTCCCATCATGCATCCAATCTCCTCCGTTGCTAGAAGGTCGGGCTATGATCATCATGACTAGGAGCAGAAGTGGGTCCGAAGATAGAAGCTGCTGCCTGTGAAGCAAAGTCTCCGGGAGATGGAGATGGTGCACTAGAGAACTGAACTCCCGCCATAGAAGATGACGCACCACCATATGCATATGACGAGGACGGGAGTGTGGCAGCTGCATGGGTAGGTCCTGGAGGTGCAAACCCAAACGAGGAACCAAACAAGTCACCCTCTGAAGTAGGCATGTATGGCATGGTCCCTGGAGCACCAACTGACTGTGGAGGGGGTGGCGGAGGCTGTGAGCTCGACCCAACGTGTCCATATCCAAATATATCACCATACTCCTCAAAGTATCCCGCATTCATGTGATCGGTCATGATATCTCGAAGCGGGGGTATCTCAGGTAGCTCAAGAGGTGGTGAAATAGGTGACGGAGGATCATTCGGACTCAATGCTGTGTGTAATCTCTTGATTGCATCTCGAGTCTTCTTGTTCTCAATTATCTGCTGCCTAATATCCACTTGGACGTCCTTCTGACCTTTGCAAATGCCTGTAAACATAGATATGAACTTCTTGATCGGAGAGGTCCGTCCCTCTGGCTGTGCACCACTGCCAGACCCAAACCGGTCAGACCGGTTCTGGGAACCGGTCAGACCGGTTCTGGCCTGCAGTTGTGAAGGCCGCCGCTGCTGCTGAGTTTGAGCTCCTCCGGCTGCTGTATCTGTGTCTGCTGGTGGAGGAGAAGGCATCCTAAACTTGTGAGGAACAGGAGGGCGAAATGGCTTGTGTGGGGTATCCTTCTTGATTTTGAGACTAGTGACCCTCTCTATGATGAACATGATAAATGGACTGTAGGCGCATATCTTTTGAGGGCTCTCAGAAATAGTCTTGATCTCATGCCAAATGAAATCGGCAACGCTAAATGGAGGAGTCTCCTCACCAATCCTCAGATAATACATCAAATTTCTCATGTAAAGTAAGATTTCTGAGGTGTTGCCTTCTCTAGGAGTGAGTGTCTTTCTGAGCAATCTGTAGAGAGACCCATAGTAGGTGTAGAGACCACTCACTTTCCCCCAACTGCCACGCTGATCTCTGGGATACATGAATTTTATCTCTGATGGTTCCATAACACCCCGATCATGTATCCTGACTGTGTCATCACTCTCATGTCCAACTCTGAGTATAGAAGCAAAGTCAGAAAAGGTGACATGAAAGCGCTGTCCCTCTGTCATCCAATGCATAGCTCTCTCTCGCCTGCCATCCTCCTCATGATAACCGAAAAACACAGTAGCATAGAACTGAGCAATCACCTCCTTGTTCCAATTATGCTTGAAGCCCATGAGATGTTTGATTCGCTTTTCAGAACAAACTCTGATAATCTCATTGAACACCGGGTTGTCTTGTTTGCTCATGTACTCCCAATCTATGTATTGTGCATCTGATGTGATCTTGGTCTTCTTCATAATAGCTGTGGCATAGAAATCCTGCTGAAAAAGAGTCCAAAATCTGTAGTCAGTGGCTGTCCTATCCACATCAAGTGAACTAGTCCTCCTCAACCTCCTCACTGTATCTGTCATTCCACCCACAGAGTAATCTGTCACTCTCCTACTAGTTGGGCCAGTGGGTCGGCAAATCTCCAAAATGAGAGGGGCATTTTCATCAGCAGTGTCATCATCATCTGCCTCCTCATCCTCATCATCTCTTGCGTCCATCTCCTCATCATTATCATCATCTCCCTGCGGACCGTGACGGTACTCAACCCTGTAGTTCTCATCCTCAACCTCATCTTCATCACTAGTGGAATTTTCCACTACATCCACCTCCTCAATCTCCTGCTCAGCTGCTCTCTTTGTCCTCCTAGGCCTCAAAGATCTGCCACTAGCTGCACCCGAGCTACTGCCCCCGGGTGTATCAAACTTCCCCTTTTTGATTCTCTCGGCATGTGATCCTTTAGGCATCTTCACTGTCCTTTCTAGGTCAAGATAGGTGGATAAACAAGATATAAGTGCCCAGAAAAAGATTGACTCAAGAATAGGATTAATAGAGAGCACCAAACAAGTTTTGGGTCAGCTCAGGGCCAAACCGGTCAGACCGGTCTCAGAAGCCGGTCAGACCGCTTTTGCCTGAGCTGAGCCAAAACTAGTTGGGGGCCAATCTGGACAGAGTTTGATATGGAAATTAGAAGAATGTTGTAATATAAGATATCCCTAGTCCATATGTAGACAAGCACGCTGCATAACGAGGACTTGGGCCTTCACTGCCCAAACCGGTCAGACCGCTTTGCGCAGTGGAGGTGCAAATCCTTGTTGCGCAAAATGTAGCCCACCAAATCAACTCATCTCTTAGGGATAGGTTCCTAGGAATACTAGAAGATGTTCTACCAAAGGGTTTTGAGAGATATGCATTGAGTTCATAGATCGGGCGACGGGAAGATTTGAATACCTTGAGGACCTTGAACTCGAGAGGAGATGAAGATATGAGTGCACAACTCTATGGGGATTTGATCTAGCAGCCTTGGAGCACTCCAAAACGGAATAGAGAACGACTTTTCCTTGGTTGAATCTTCAAATCGCCATGGGAGGTCCTTCTTGCGGAGAAGAACAGAAGAGAGAATGGCTGGGGTGGTGAATGAATATGGGAGGAGAGAGGGAATCACGGGGTGAGCTAAATCCATGAGGGCCCGCTGTCCTGGCCAAACCGGTCAGACCGGTTTGGGAAACCGGTCAGACCGGTTTCGCCCAGACAGCAGGGAAAAGATTGAAATAAGAGCATTTGATCTTCCAAAGCTTGTTCACTTGTCTTGAGAAAGTATATGATGGTCCAGGTATCCAAACTCTCAAGATTGTCCATAGAATAGATAAGATTTCCAATAAATCCTTTTTCTTTCGTTTCTTCCGAAAGATATGGGAGATGATAGATAGATAAAAGATTTATGGACTTGAGAAAATCTCACCATTTGTGACTAGCCATCAATCAAGCAAAGTTAACTATAGTCACAAATAGATCGACAATGGTCAAAAGACCAAAAACTCAAATATTTTCAAAATCACACAACCTATCATGCTAGTTGGATTTTTCAAAATCTAACCTATGTCACATAATCACATGCACTCATATTGAGCTATAGACCATGTTAGTATATTTGGCTCACACCTCACTTAAACAATATTTGACACCAAGTCAATTGTTAAGAAGGTGTCGAACAAATATCCAATCGGTGCACAAAACTCAATGTACTTGCATGCGAATGCACATACTAGCATGATGTAAAGCCTAGATGCACAAGGTAAATACTAGTCAAATAAAACATACCTTTGCCTCTAGCTAAACTTGTTGTGCAATATAATCAAATTTTATTCATATGCCCTCTTTCATGATATATGCCAATTCTTAGACAAAAGAGAGACAACATATTAAATTGCACAACAACTAGTTTCATAATCAATGACTTTTGTATGTGGATGCCAAAAAGATCATTAATTATAAAACCTCGCAATATAGACCAAATTCCCTTTTTCTAGTGCATATTTGATTAAATGTGTATGGGAGGCTCTCATGCACCGGATTTGAATCACAAAAGATTAACAAAGGAATTTAGACTATATTATGATGAGTTGCCAAGACATAGATTAAACACGGGATCCAAGGTATGAGATGACACAAGTTTACCGCTTTGGATCATAGATTGAGTTGACAACTCCGATTGAGAGAAACATTCTCTCACCATTGAGACTACAAGTTCACTAAAAGAAACGTTAGTCTCAAGGACACAAACGTTGAAGTAACCTCCCCCTCAATTTGTGCATCATGCTTGGATTACATAGGACATGCACATTGTCTCGTTAAGGACTTGGAAGGATTAAGTCAACATTTGGTCAACGGCACAAAATAAATTGCTCATATTCAAAAGTGCCAAGAAAAACTTACAACCACGTAGGTGCAAGTAGATGTACATATGCCAAAAAATGATATCCCAAAGAGATAACTCAAATATATCTTCATTTCACACTTGACAATTCAAGTTGCAACATTCTGGGCCAAACCGGTCAGACCGGTTTGGCAAACCGGTCAGACCGGTTTTGCCAGAATTTGCCTCTGTCGGAAATTTCCGGTCTAGAGCCATATTTACGGCAAATGCGACGGAAATTTCCGGTAGTCAGCGTAAATTTCCGGTGAAGCAGAGCCATATGGTCATATTTGAGTCTCGAAGCACCGGGGATTAATTCACTGCAAATTTGACACAAAAATGCTCTACTAGGGAGCCATTAGACATACCACGTGGCATATGTTTAAATCATTAATTAAAATCTTCATTTCTCATGAATGTGCCGAAGTTGCAACTGTCTGGGCCAAACCGGTCAGACCGGTTTGGAAAACCGGTCAGACCGGTTTTGCCAGACATATACCTATTGGCGTGGATTTCCGATGTTTGATTCAAATTTCGTCGGAACTTGATCCACTGCAACTTAACACAATATTGCTCTGCTAGGGAGCCATTAAAAGCATCACATGGCATATATGAATTAAAGTTTAATAAAGAAATCTAAGTCACTATCACGCGTCTCATGAGTCAAAGGCTTAGAGACACTTGATCCTACCAATGGCACTAGTGACTCAAATTTAATCAATTTAGGCACAAAGTTACCGAGATGTCATTGGGTATAGAGTATGAAGCGGAAGCAATTTTTCTTGGCTTGCTAGTAGATCATTGAGGATTGTCATTCAAGCCGAGCCACCAATGCATCTCGTAGTCTCTAGAATCTCATCAAGCACGCTTTGGTACCCAACTCGTGTTGGGTCCGATGTTGTTAGTCCCAATATGCTTAGGGACCCAAATTGCTCTTGTGCCGCTCCTTGTAGAACGAATCACCTTGGAGGCACAAGGGGCATTTGGAGAATCCCTAAGCTTCTCATGCATAGAATGGACAATGTCGGGTTTAGTAGTTTTACCATTGGGACATTCTTTACCAAAGTGTCCTTTCTCCCGACATGAATAGCATGTCTTGTGCTTGATGTTGGTTGCCTTATTGAGTTGCTTGGCTGCTGCTGCCGGAAACCGGTCAGACCGCTTTGTGAAAGCGGTCAGACCGCTTTTGGCAGGGCAAGCAACACTTTGATGTGTTGAGCTCTTGACAGCCACTTCTCCATTGAATTTTGCTTGGGCCTTGAGAAAGCCTTTGTTGAGCTCGATAGAGGGCCTTTCTTGGTGAAGTTCCACTTTGCTTGGGCATGAAGCAATTTGATGCCCCTTCTCAAGACACCCGAAGCATCTTCTCTTTTCAATGTTTCTTTGCCTTTTGGAGAGAGTTGGCTTGCCTTCTTTATTTGTGAAACACTTGGTATGAGCCAAATTTTCACTCTTGCTTTGATCTTGGCTTGTGTAGGACTTGACTTGATAATTACAAGAGCTTTGCACGGTTGATCCCTTCTCAAGCTTCTTCACCATGGATTCACGGTTATCTTGAGAAAGTTGTGCATTGCTCTTCCCTTTGAGAGTTGTCAAGTTCTTTGTGAGTCTTTCCACCTCTTGCTTGAGTTCTTCATTTTCCTTTGCAATGAGGTCGTCACAAGACTCTACACACACTTCATCATACCAAGATCATTTTGCTTGAGAGCAACATGGGTTAGCACATGACAAGTTATTTTGGATTGGAGAACATGTGCATGTGTAAGATTGAGGTTCAATTGATTTTACCGAAGTGATTATAACCTCATGAGCAATTTCTAATGAAGCATGTGATTCTACAAGTTCTTCATGAGAACACAAGAGTTCTTCATGTGTCACTTGTAGCGTCTCATGCTTGCTAGCAATTAATTCTAATTTTTGCTTGAGCATTTTGTTTTCTTTTTCTATGGAAGCCATATGAAGAGCATCATAAGCATAATCATCAACAATGGCATCATACTTACAAACCAAAGCGGCGTTTGAGAGTTTGACTTCCTCAAGCTCTTTGATAAGAGCTAGGATAGTCTCATCCTTTGAGTTTTCCGCCTTCTTGTCTTCTTTGGACTTGTAATATATGAGTGCCTCATCATTGGAGGATGATATTGCTTGTGAGCTTGAAACTTTGCTTGCACGGCGACGGCCTCCTTTCTTGCAGCCAGCTGCATCCTTCCTGCCCAAACCGGTCAGACCGGTTTGGAAAACCGGTTGGACCGGTTTTGGCAGGGAGCAGGCAGCTGAGCTGTCTTGATCTTGTGGCTCCACGGTGGTCATCACATGAGGCTTGGTGCATGATTTTGCTGATGTAGAACTCTCCTCATGTGACTTGGCTCTTGTTTGGTCTCGCTTGTCGCTCTTGATGTACCCCCGGCGCCGGCTCCTCCGGCATCGCTGCGGGCGTCGCTGCTGGACGCGGAGTCTCACGCGAACGCGATCCCCCAGCGTGAGGGGAATCCAACACCCCGACCTTCAACGCCTTCTTAGGCGCAAGGTTGGGGTTGGCCTTGGTAGCACCCCGAGCGTTGAATCAAAAAGGAAAAACGGAAATTGCGAAGCAAAAAACCAAACGGGGACGGAAAATCATGAGAATAGCTCAAAGCGAGACTTACCGGAAGCAGTCCTGCAAGGCCTGCAATTTCCGCTTCGAGCCGCCCGATGAGGGAGCCCTCCTCGAACTCGAGGACCCCCTCAACCCGCTCGGGGGCTGCGAATCCCTCGAGCCCTCGGCATCCGATCTGCTGCGGCGCAACGCGCCCGCAGCAGGGGTAGAAGTCACATGCCCCCGCGGCGCCGCGGGTCAGGCGGGCGCGACCGCCGTCCGCGCCGCCACTGGCGCGACATCGCCAAGGCTCGCTGCGCCCGCCCCAGGTGGCGGCACGGCCATCTCCTCCTCCTCACCGGTGGGCAGAGCCCCGCCGGTGTCGATCTCCTCCTCCTCCTCCTCCTCGCTGGGAGGGTCCGGGGAGTCCTCCGGGGACGCCGGCAGCGTCCCGCCGTCCCTCCTCCACCGGCGGAGCGCCGCCGAGTGCGCGTCCCGCCGGGCCTGCCTCCTCTGGCTGCTGGCCTTCCTCGCCGCCTTCGCGTCCCTCTCGCGGTCACGGCGGGCGCGGTTCGAAGCGCGCACCTCCGGAGTCGGCGCGAGGGAGCGGTAGTGAAAGGACCTTGATGACACCTAGAGGGGGGGTGAAAAGGTGAATCTGCAAATTACAAACTTTTTCACACGGTTAGTACAGAAACCGGTCAGACCGGTTTCTAAAACCGGTCAGACCGCTTTTGCCAGAAAGCGGTCAGACCGCTTTGCCAAAGTGGTCAGACCGGTTTTCCACAGAGAAAACCAACTATGTAAATTAACCCCCTCTACAAGTTCTAGCACAAACCAAACTTGGTGATGAGCTCATGCAGATGATAACTAGAAGGTCCACTTAGTCCCTGCACACAAGTAGAGCACACCCAAGTAGAGCAATGCGGAAGCGAATATAAATGCTAGAAATGAACTTTTGAAATAAAGCAAGAGACAATGATTTGTTTTCCCGAAGTTCGGAGTTCACCGCTGCCACAAAGGCTGTCACAAAGACACGATGAATCCTAGTCTCCGTTGAGGGCCTACGAAAGGCGGGCTTATCCACTCCAAGCCACTTTCCTCGGGTTCCACTAGCTTTTGGCCCTTTTCCACGAAGGAGGCAAGGCCAGCCTTTACAACCAATCCGTGGCTTACCACACACGAGGTAGCTCACCGGCGACACCTAGCCGTCTAGGAGGATTCACCTCCAAGAGTAACAAATGCTTCAATGGTTGCTAGACTCCACCGGAAGTGCTCAAGACTATGGATATGCTCTCACTGTTGCAATTAGCTCTCTTTTGCTATCTAGCTCATAACACATACATCCCTCAACCAAAATCCAAAGATATGAACTAAATCAATCAACTCTCACAAAGAGAGGTTTGGGGAGAGCTTGCTGGTGCTTGGGAAGGCTCTAGGCGTGCAAGAATGGCAGGGCAACCAGCAGCCCTCAAAGGAGAGGGCCAAGGGGTATAAATACCCCAATCCCAAAAACTAGCCGTTATAGCCGTTGGAAACCGGTCAGACCGGTTTCCCAAACCGGTCAGACCGGTTTACAAACCAAAGTAGCCGTTATGCCTGTCAGAGCCCCAAACCGGTCAGACCGGTTTCCCAAACCGGTCAGACCGATTTGGGTCGAGTCAGCACACCTGAGTACCAAACCGGTCAGACCGGTTTCCCAAACCGGTCAGACCGGTTTGGGTGGACTCAGTACACTAAGTCCCTAAAGGACACCACTCTCAAGGCTATCTCACATGGGTTGAACTATGAGCACTTTTTGGTGTTATCAAACAACTAATGTTGCATCCCTCTTGATAGTACCGCATTCCTAAACTCAAGATAAAGACAATAAATAGAATCTACCACTTGAGCTTTTATATCTTCATTGATGCCATACTTGGTCATTTTCAACTTGAGGGCTCCAAGTTCTTTGTCTTGCTTGAGCAAATCCAATCTTGAGCCAATGGCTTAGAATTTCCATTGTATGAAACAATTCATAAGCCATTCCACTATATGATCAATAAAGATTAGATGCTTCGCATTGCTTTACTTGATATGACTTGATCGACGTATAGAAACCAAACTATAATGTAAAACTTTTCCACAAACAAAGTCCCTCGGCTACAAGACCAACTTGCCCTTCATTTTGTTAGGAATGTCACTCGCATCTAGCTTGATCCCTTCCGTCCTCTCTTGCCAAATTAAGCCACGCTTTGCATTGCATCATTAATGAAATCCACATTGAATATCCTTGTCTTCAAATGATTTGAAATGTCTTCAATATTGTTTTGTATGTTTTCTTTGGTAGATAACTTGTCCATAAGCATCAATGCACTTGAGACCATATACTAACCATAGAATCATGTCTCATTTTGAATATAACCATTGCCATGGATCAAGCCCAAAGAAATCCCAATCTCTTCAATTATTTATGTCCCAAAACCTTTGACAAATATCTTATCAAGTGAGACCAACTAATATGCTTAAGACCATGTCTCATTTATCATTTCCGATCACTTGTCATTGTATTGCTTAGTTGCATGGGATCACACTCACTTGTTTGCTCTTATGTCATTTATACCAATAATGAGCTTATATTCTTCAACAACCATATTACATGAATATCCATAAGAATAAAACCCCGCTCATATGCTTAAGCAAACAAGTTAAATATAAATCATGTTGTCATCCAAAATCACCAAAACATATAAGTGCCTAGATGCACTTTCAGGTAGAGGTCGCAGTTCACCTCCTGAAACCACAATGGATCGAGAAAGGAAATCCTAAGTTATCAATCCGACAGCTCGGGAGGGAAAATGGCGACTTACCGACAAAACGTGGCCCTCATCGGGGCGCAGCCGGAATGACCATAGGTTGTTCTGGTTACTCAGCATAGTGTCGGGATGCACCGCCGTTCTCACCCTCGTGACGACGTACTCCTCAAGGGGTGGCTCCGGCAACATACGCGAAGCCGCCAATGCCGCCGGGTCGGCGTCCTCTGTCATCCGGAACAGAGGGAGCTGTCTCTCCATGAGGGGAACCACCCGGCGACGATGGCAGTGCGCAAGCACGTGCGCCACGGTCAAACCCGACCCCTCCAGAGTACGAAGGGCGTCGATGACGGGGCGGAGCCTCTTCCGCTGACCATCGCCAGAAACACCGTAGCTCCAGGAGTCGGCCTTCTCCGTCAAGACCTTGCCAGTGTACTCCGGCAACCCCAGGCCGTCGTTGCGCAGACAGAACCACCCCTTGGCCCAGCCCACTGTTGTTGGTGGTCATCCTGCAGGCCGGATACAGATGCTTCCGGGGCTCGAACGGCGCGAGCATAAGACCGCCGGCACACGAAGAACGGCGCACCCCCTTCCCCGCGCCAGACATGCTGAGCTCAGCGCGGAAGAGGTGGACCCACAGGTCCCAGTGCGCCTCGATCCCCAGCACGTCCTCACAGACGTCGACGAAGGCCGCCGCCTGAGAGATGGCGTTGGGGGCGAAGTTGTGGAGCTCCACGCCGTAGTAGTAGCAGAGGCCCCGCATGAACTGACTGGCAGGCGCGTTGAAGCCCCGCTCGTGGAAGCGGATGAAGCTCACCACGTACCCCGCCGGCGGGTTTGGCACCCTAGCCGCCAGCGGCGGGACAATCCAGGTCGGCCGCGCCGGATCGCCCCGGGGCGAGAGCTGCCCGCCGGTCACCAGGCCCTCCAGGAGGTGATCGGTGGCGGTGGACGGAGTCCACTCGGTGACGCCCTCAATGACCACCATGGCAGACGGCGGAGCGGGGAGCGAAGGCGGGCAGGACGAGCAGAGAGCAGCAAGCGGACTCGGAAGCGAGAGAAAGGCGGAGGCGCGAGCTGGTGCGGGGAATGGCGAAGGTAAGTAATCCCCTCCCCCCCCCCCCCCCCCCGCTTTCCTTTTTATAAGGGAGGGAGCGAGTTCATCCCCGCCGCGGCACGCAAAACCATCGCCGACAGGCCCGGTGCGCGTGGCGCATCAATGACAACCAGGGGCCTCCTCCCCTTTCCCCGGAGAACGGCACGCGTGAGCGGCGGCATTTACTGCGGCACAGTAAAACGAAACGACGCGGCAGCGGCGCCTGACCGCCTGTCGCCTCGCCTCTCCCCGGCACACGCCAACTCCGCCTAAAAAGGTGCGCCCACTACGCCCACCTCGCCCACTCCGTGCCACGTCAGCCACGACCACGGCCGCCAGCGGTCGCGCGTAGGCCCGCAAACCGAAACGTCAACAACCGAACGGAAGGGTTCCTTCCAAGGTAAGACAACGACGCCCCCCCCCCCCCGAGGTGCGGGGTGCTACTAATCAGGGGCTCGAAGCCCAGGCCTCAAAAGGGTTCGACTGGCGCCCCAGATTAAACGATGCGAAGGCTGCAGGTCACGCTCGACCAACCCTCGTGCCCGCGGCTCGAGGGTGACCTGCACCTTTCGCAAGGCCCCACTGATCAGGAGTGCGAAGCCTGGCCCGCGAAAGGGTTCGACAGGCGCTCCGGATCAACAGAGTCAGGGACGATTCGGGCGTGCTCAACGGACTTTACCCCGAACGCGAAGTTTGGGGACGCCCCTGTTGTGTTCAAGGCCAGACATGGGTAGCTAGACAAGGGATCCCATCGAGGGAGAGCTTCCGCGCCCTCGGCCTCCATCGAAGGGGGCCGAGCCCTACCTAGCAAACCCTTCCAAGCGCTCTTATGGACGAGTCTCCGGACCACGAGCCGACCCCTAGCGAACGGGGCACGGGCGTCCACTTGAACTACCCGCTAGCAGCTCACCGAGGCATCCGTGTACGCGGCCCAATTCGAGGGTTACACGAATGACCTCACCCCTCTCCCCCGCGAAGGGGGAGCGAGGGTCGCAACTCAAAGACAAGAAGCCCCCCTGACCGCCTCCGCTCGGGCCAGGGGCTCGGGGGCTCCTTGCAGCATATCCTCCTCCTTCTATACGCGAAACACGTCGAAGCCGTGCAGGACCCGCCCCCCGAGTTCCGTATAAATCGGTATCATCCCCGCAATCCGCCACGTCGAATGGGGAGCGACTAACACAACCCTCGGGAGTCAAAGCCCTTGCATGAGTGAACTCACTCCTCCAAAGGCTCGGGGGCTACACTCGCGGGTGCGCTCGCGCGCCCCCATTGAAGAACATGCGTAATCAAGAAGGAGTAATCCCCCGCAGAATGCCCGGGAACAATCCCGCAAACCATCAGCCTCTGCCCGACTGACCCTTAGTCCGGCACAGGCTCGGGGGCTACTGTCGGGGACAGACCCAGGGGGTCCCCTAACCATCGGGTTAACCACCCTCAAAAAAATGTTAACCACAGAAGGTCGAATCACCAGCAGCCCGAAAGGGCCACCAAGGCAGCGCGGCCCGTCACAGCTTATCACGGCCCAAAACAGCCGTCCGAGCTCGCCTGTCGAGGGGACCCAAGTGGCGACCCCCGTCTCCGCCTCGTTGGAGGGACCCGGACCCTCCGGGTCAGGCGCAACGCCAACTCCGCCTCGCTCGAGGGCCGCGCACCCCCTCAAGCAGGCGAGCCAACTCCGCCTCGCTCGAGGCCACCCCTCTACTCAACGCGGCGCACCCCGACGCCCCGCCCGACAACGGCATTTAATGCCCGCCCCATCGGGCAGGCGCCGAAGTCAAAGGGCGATCTCTCCCCACGCCGCGCCGCTGACACCGCAGAGCTCGCTGTTCTACCTGCTCCGGTCACTATGCGTCCTCACCGCTACTGTGCGGACGCATGTGGCGCTGCGCAAAGCCCTGTGCAGACTTGCATGCGTCATTCCGCACCACTGTTCTACCTGCTCCCGTCCTTCCCCCCCCCCCCCCCGGTGCAGCCCTCGAATGGGCGTGAAGAACCCTCGAACGAATATATGAGCAGCGACCGAGCACGGACTCCGGTCAGGCGCGGCCCGGTGATGACGAACGCCGGGTCAAATCCACCAACTCTCGGCCATTCCCCGGTAAACCGGGCACGCCGCGCACTGTGGTCAATAACAACCACCATGCCGACCCCTGTGCCGCCAACTCATGTCCTTCCCCACCTGCCACGCCCTCGAACCAACCAGCGGCGGGCGGCTGGGCGCGGATTACGGCGGCACCGCCCCTCGAAACCACTCCAGGACAAGCACAGGGACGGCCGTGACACCCGCAGAAGCCGGAGCTCGCCATAAATCCCCTGCCAGGGTCAAGGACGACCGCACGCCCGGCGCCATGCTCTCCAGTGCACGCCCCTGTAGCACACACTGTACTTGTACTTGTAGGTCCCCCCCTCTTCTTGGCCTATAAAAGAAGGAAGGGGGCGAGAGAGAAAACGAACGAACACGCACACGATCACCGCCTTCCACAATATTGGCACTCTCCTCAATCACTCTCACACCCATTTTCAGGGACTTGGAGACTTCCTGTCCTCTCCCGCCGTGCTTGTAGCCCCCCCCCCCACCGCAGGCACCTCGGTGCAAGATAGTATAGTGCCGCGAGCACAGTCTGCTGGACGTACGGCCCCGCGGCCGGAACCAGGATAAACTCTTGTGTCATCGTGCTAGCTCTTGCATCAACCGTTAGGGGACGGGACACAGCGCATTCTGTGTGGCGCTGAGGTTGGGCGGCCAATCTCAGCACCGACAGTATTATACCATTAGAGAAGGACTAATTCTCATGCTCTGCAACTCTCGCTGGGAACTGCAGCCGCACTAGAGCAAGGCTAATAATACAGCCAGTAAGTGGGCTGTACGTTGTTGCCACATCATTTATAGCCAAATAACAGCTCATTCATATAATAGGTTGGCTAAGAAACATACTACTTGGCCCACCATCTACTCTCACAAGATTTTTAGGAATTCGTGCCTCAACTGGCTGTAAGTTTACGGCCCACTTTCTTCTCTCTTCTCTTTTCTCTTTACTAAATAGGATTCAGTCTGCTTGCAGCCTGTTATTATAGTCGCCGCTAGTAAATGCGACGCGAGCCATGTCTTGTGGCGGCAGCGAACCCTCCCACGGCGCTGTCGTCGGGATGGATCTCTGTTTAGATCCAAAATATGGGGTGGGGATTTTGGGGTTTGGGGTCACTTTGTAATCATTGCGTCACTGTAGCATTTCGTTTGTATGTGTGAAAAATTATCCAAAAATTGATTAATTAGGCTCAAAATGTTCATCTCACATAGTACAACAAAACTGTGCAATTAGTTTTTAATTTCATCTATATTTAGTACTACATGCATGCTATGACATTTTGATGCGATGAGAATCTTCTTTTTGCATAGTAAACTTTGGGGTTGCTTTTTGGGCTCAATGCGCTCTGTACCAACATGCAGTAAACACTGACTGACGAGTGGGCCTGTACCTTGGATGGATTTCAGAGACCCAGCTAGGCGCCTGCTGGTGTACCTACCATACCGCCCTTGCATCATCCGTCCACTCCTTCTCAGGGGTATTTGGTTCAGATGGTGTTTGAATTCAGATTTTAAAGTTTAGAGCTTTAAATAAATGATGATTAGACGTATTAAATATAAATTAATTATAAAATTAATTGTATAAGTCATGTCTATTTCGCGAGACGAACCTAACAAGCCTAATTAAACTAGAATTAATGCATAATTATCATATATTTACTGTAACATTACATTATCTAATCATGGTATAATTAGGCTTAATAGATTCGTCTAGTAAATTAGTCCTCATTTATGTAATGGATTTTAATTAATTTATATTTAATACTCCTAATTAATATATTTACCTTCAATGTGACGGGCTAAACTTTAGTGAGAGAGAAACAAACGGGGCCTAAGTTTTAGTCTATGTCACATCAAATGTACAGATGCTGATTAGAAGTATTAAATATAGGTTAATTATAAAACTAATTACAAAAATGAATGCTAATTCGCAAGACGAATCTATTAAGTCTAATTAATCTATCATTAGCACATGTTTACTGTAGCACTACTTTATCAAATCATGACGTAATTAGACTTAATAGATTCATCTCGCGAATTAATCCTTAATTATATAATGAGTTTTTTAATTAATCTATATTTAAACTCTTAATTAGAATTTTTACGTTCGATGCTAAAATTAAGTCGCTGAAATTTTTTTTCCCATGCCTCCATGAAGCCTTGACAGGTTAGCGTACACATGATCGATGAACAAACAATGCAGTGCACGCGTCTCAATTCACTGTCAGCCTGGCCTTGTATTGGCTCAACTCAGAAGGCATCGTGGTTCCACTAGTAGCGTTCCTCTTTATTTGACTCGGATGAAACACGTGGCTTTTTTCCTCTGTATTTGACTTGGATACGTTCTGCGAATGGGAAGAACAAAGGGC
This sequence comes from Echinochloa phyllopogon, assembly GCA_033239725.1. Taxonomy (NCBI): domain Eukaryota; kingdom Viridiplantae; phylum Streptophyta; class Magnoliopsida; order Poales; family Poaceae; genus Echinochloa; species Echinochloa phyllopogon. The sequence goes on from BTCW01000018.1 coordinate 1,621,657, forward strand.
GTTCCTTGCATTACTGGCAGTTCAGAAATCAGAAGCCAAGTACAGTGAACAACCGAGGACGAAGAAATGGCTGCTGCAGCGACTGTATCATTTCATTGCATCTCGTAAAGCAGTAGCTCACCCAAAAGTAAACCCGCTAGCAGACCACGTTAACTTGCTCTCCTCTCGCAAAAGGCGACGAATTCCAGCATTCATCATTTCAATTTTCAAACCGGACGCCTTTTTCGTTGCCCATCTTACCTTTCGGATTTGAATCTCGTCTCTGTTTGCCTCTCCAGACCTGACTACTTTACCAACCTTCTTCTAGAGTGCAGACCCCTCAAGAGCGTAAGTTTAGTCGTCACTGGCCTTTTCTCCTCGCCGTTTCAAAAAATTAACGGCCGTCCCAATCCTACTAATTATCTATCAACAACTGCCGATTTATCAACAATTAACACGCGGCAAAAGGAGATGCCAAGTGTCAACATCGGATTCTTCTGGCCGGTCCCCTGGTACCGCATTCCAGGATCAAACCATCCTGGCATCTGATTAAGCAGATCAGGTTGATTGGGAAACGATCCTGTTCCTGTCATCAGTTATGCCCCATATCATCGTCTAATGGCTTACACAAGCACTGAAAGTACATTCATATCAGCGCCCTGTTCGTTTGGCTTATCAGCCACCAGACAGTAGTACTTTTCTCTCGGAACAAATTAGCACCAGCCACTGGCTCGATGCATATCAGTCAACGGCGATGGAGGGGACGCTGCAGTGACGGCTACGGCTTTGGCGTTGCAGAGATCCAACTCTGATTACTCCAGCACCTGTTCTTTAATCCGGGGTATGGACCGGGGCAATCATGATGATCATGAGTGTAACTGAACCCCACTGACGCTGGAGTGGTAGTAATAAGTTAATAACATACTAATGAGCACTACCGGCATACTAGATGCACGGTTAAACTAGATTAAAGCACATGATTCAAGAATCTGTACTAGTATGATATTGGTGGTTGTGGGGCTCATGCATATGCTGCCAATTGCTCCCCATTAGTTCTTGCATTACGCCATTTGCGGTACAAATTACAGTACCACTATATGAACCATAAAGACAGTTTTAATCTTCGAGCATGTACTGAAGATACCCATCATACCGACGGATGCAGTCACTCCCTGTATGCAATGCAGGGGATCGGACGGGAGCAGCTAGCAGGCAAGACGTCCTGGACTCCTGGTTGCTCTTCATTTCTCTGTTGACAAGTGGCTGAAAAAATTGTCACTTGGACCTGGACCTTGTCACTGGACAAGTATAGCTGCTGAAAGTTTATTTTGCCCTCAATTTTCTCGACAAAACTGTCAATTTTTCAGATCACTGCTGCAGGCCAGGCAGCCAATTCAAGTTCAAAGCTTTTGCACGCTGGAGCCCATATCAGTTCCCAAACTGTCACGAAATTCACTTTGTTCTTGGAAGGGAGAAGCTGCCTGACATGAGAAAGCAAAAGGGCATCATGGAAAGGGGCAGAGGGAAAGTTTGGAGAGGTGAGAAAGCAGCAGCATTGGCAACCGGCAATGCAAATCCTCCTCGCTTGCTTATCCTTCCTTGTTGCTATGCTCAACCTTCCTGCTGCTGGCCGCTGTCTTTTGACCGCGACACGCACTTGAAATAAAGCTGGGCACGAAGCGTGGCTCGCCTCACCACACCTGCTTCAAAGATCAAAACTATACCAGAGCTTTGAAACCTGAGGCATGGACTCTGCCTTTCTTTCTTGGTCCCTGCAAAGAGGACATCATTCTCCTCTCATCCTGTTTGCATGATTGACTGAAGAATCTAATCTAATGGTGGTCTCAAAGATTTCACATTCTATGGGTGGGTAAAATTAAAATGGGTGTGATGTGATTTTGCTTTTGGTGCCATCCACATGACTTTGCCTCGTACGTACATGGGCCACAGGCACAACCATCATAACACCTCACCGAGACACTGACAGACTCTGAAATTTTTATGCACTAAATATTAGAAATTAGCAGAAGGAATCGAGAGATGGGACACAAAGAGAAACTTATTTGAGCAAAATACACAATTCATTGATAGAGAAAGAGAAGTAGACAGGAGAATATATTTTTGACAAGGAGCGAGTGGCGATGAAAAACGAAGGAAGAAAAAGAACAAAAAAACTTGAGCACCCTTAATCAACCCTCTTTGTCCTCTCTAATTAGGCACTACTGCTAATTAACAGCAATCACACCACAGCATATAGAAGCTAACATGCAGCGGCTAATTCTTGTCTAAGTAAGCTTCCTCTCTCGTTTCACACGCCAACCTAGCGAAGCAAAGAATGCTTCAAGCTCGATCCTGCTCCGCCGCCTCTGCTCTGCGGCGCACTACCAGAAGCACACGGACTCGGCCGCCGCCCGGGCCTTGCCGGCGCCGGAGAGGCGGCCGTAGCGGAAGTTGCTGGTGGAGCGGCGCGAGCGGCGGCGCGTGGCCCAGCCGAAGCAGAGGCGCAGGCGCGCGCGGAGGCGGCGGAGCCCCGTGGCGGCGGCGCTGCGGAGGCGCCTGAGCCCCGCCCAGACGACGCGCCTGGCCCGCGCGCGCGGCGAGCGCGGGACGTCGGCGTCGCGGGAGAAGTGGTAGCTCCGGAGGAAGAGCTGGCGCCGCTCCACCTGCCGCTCCCACCGCGCCATGTACTCCAGGTACGGCCACGGCGCCACGCCCGCCGTCCTCCCCGCCGGCACGGTCGCCACGCGCACCGACATGGCTGGCTGGCGGCAAACTCACGCCGGTCCTTCCTCTCGCCGGCTGCCCTCCCCTGCCTCGTCGCAAGAACACTGAAATGAAATGAAAGAATCGAAGCGCGCCGCCGGCTGCAGGATGTTACGGTGGCGCGGGCAGGAGGAAGCAGTGGATTGCGATGCGATGTGCGGAGTCGGGAACGTGGTAGAGGAGAATTAATAGTGGATTGCGATGCGATGTGCGGCGAGGAGACGGAAGCGTCTGGCTCCTGCGCTCGCTGCTTGGAGAGGAGAGGAGAGGAGAGGGAGAGGAAGGGAGGCAAGGGGAGATGGTTGGAGTGGGAGAGGGGAGGGTGGGCGGCTTTATGGTTTCTTGGACGTTTTGCTTACAAACGGGGCTTTTCAGTAGTTTTTTAAGAGGGTTTTAGGCGGTTTTCAGATGAGTTGAAAAACCGGAGTTTTACCTGGCCAATCATGCGGTTTTGATTCAGACGCTTGGTCTTTTGTATTTCACCGTCTGTAATTGCTACTCGTATAAATTCGAGTGTTGTATATATACAAATAATTATGGTTGTACTCGTACAGGTAAATATTTGGATAGTAATTAGATAAATTTAAAAAAATCAAGAAGAGGAAAGAAAAACAGTCTTCCTTGGTAAATATGAGTCACTTGTTGTTTATGTCATCAATGAAAATAAGAAGATTGTCCTAAGCGCCACGTGATAAATCCGTATATTTTAAATAAAAATATGGATATTTAACAGTGAACTTAATCATTCTGGACTCAATAAGTCAGGAAGAATGGTGATTTATAGGTTAAAGCCGAGATGTTATGAGTAGCACAAGAAGTGTGAAGAGGTGCGTGAAGACGCTTGGGTGGGTCCACCAACCACGACTGACAATATGGGTATGACTTTTTCCTTGTAGCGCTACAGTATTTCCAATGTCTTTGTGCGTGTGTAAACCGTACGGAGAGCGAAAGAACCGTTGGATGGGACAGGGTTTGACCCCTCCTCTCAGATCCCACATGATGACATGAACAATGTCCGGCCAGCTCCTCACCATCCCCCACCGTCCTTTCTGGATTCTCCAAAATCCGCAGATCATGCGTGGCTGACAGCCTGAGAGGTTCTGACGGTATGAAAACACTTTTTTTTACTGCACAGACCAGTAGGTTAAGTGTGGGATTTGTGCAGGAATGAGGCCGTTTGGACGGTGTCATCCAAAGATAGGATATTTTGACATGGAAGTAAACACCATCTCCATCCATCTTGTTGACAGAGCTTATTCATATTCTATGGTTGCCCGTCGTGTTTATTGCATGCACTAAGAAAATCACTAGATTTTTCCTATGGTTAGGTTAGACACTTGGACCCTGTCTGGAGGTAGCAGTATTCTTTTATCCGTAATGGTCTTCTCTATTGTGTCAAAGGTGGGGGATTATTATTATTCCGCATGAAATCGTGTTGTTTCTTGTGTAGTAGTACTATTTTATTATAGCACTTAATCTTATGTTTTTGCACTATTTTATTATAGCCATCATATTTATGCTGGTGCCGCTTAATTACATTCCTACAGTCCTCCCTACGCAGCAGGAGTATGAAAGACAGGGAGGGACCAAAACCAAATGGAATCTGGCTTTGCAATCGGATGCCGCCCAAATGCCAAAGCTTTGCCGGCCGGGTGCGGGTGCTTGCTTGTTCTTGGGCAGGTAGGAAGGAAGGTTCTCGCGGTATGTACGAGGTGGCGAAAGGTGCACGAACGGACGGCCTCGCTCGGGCTCCGGTGCCGCCCGAGACTTTCGCCGCTCTTGCTCTGCGCACGCGGCCGCCAACGTTGGATGGGATGGAGTGGATCGCACGAGTCCACCGCCACCACCGGCTAAACTATCCATTCACCAAGGCCGCCGTTGCCGCGGATTCCCAAGGCTAGGGCTGCGGCTGCGTCCGATTCAGAGCGCGCACGACCCACGACGTGGCCAAGTAATTTGAGGGTTTCTTTGACCGGAAGCTGCTGCAGTAATTGAGCTTTTGCCATTGTTTATCCCAAATTCCACTAAAAAAGAATTATCACCCCACCAAAATATCGATATATGTATGGAATGATAAAATCAAAAATTAATTTTACGGTTTCATTATACTTTACGTTTTGAGTCTAATTAATTATAATTATTCACGAATACAAACGAAATGCTACAGTGATACATTTATGTTATTTTATAAAGTTTAGACACCCAAATTTGCATCAAGGCCTTTGACAAGGTTGATCGCGTCGCGTGTGTGGATGGCGATCGTGCATGGGAATGTGCGGCGCATAGCGTCTCGTCTCGGCAGCAGTACAGTACCCTTTCTTTTCTTCCATTTTTGGCTCTATTTAAACAGGAAGCAGCCGTATAGAAAGAATTGTTGTGGATGGAAATGATTAGTTCATGATGGGGGAGTCAAATGGCTCGACGGCTGCTCTTGCTACTAGCTGAATTGACGTGTCACCGGTAGCGGCATTAGCACCTTGACATTGCTGATGTTGTACTAATCGTACACCAACACTCCAGCGTTTTTCTTTTCTGGGGAGCAAAACCAACGTTGCGTACCGCTGCTAGAACCTGGAGTATCCACCTCATAGTACCAGATGCTACCTATAGTATTGGCGATTTTCAAGTGGCAGCGCGCGTCGAAACAAATCGACAGTTTTTTAAGGACATATATAGCAAATCCGTTTTTAATCCAATATACGGAGTACATAAATTTCTCAAGCTAGCTAGGCCCGTTGGAACCTGCACATTCCAGGACGACTGACGGCCCTATCAGATGAGGTTCCAGACATGTTTGTTTGCGTCTGTTCAATCAAGAACAGTGACACGCCATTTCGTGTCCCGGCTCGAGCGCTGTGTTTGCCTCGTTGGCTTTGGCTGGGCGAGCACGGAGCATGGCTATGGCTGATGGCTGCGCGAACCGTCCGTGACCTGGAGAAGATCGGGGGATGGGAGGGAGTGATTGCCGCCGGCAGCCGGGTGCGCTTGCTTGGTACGACGGGGACGGCCGGCGGTCACGGGTCATCTCCGTCCTCTGCTCCTGTCCGTCGCCTTTTTTTAAACTGCATGGAGGCATGGAGCCTTCTCCTTCCCGGCCAGGTCAGCCGCATGTTTGCCACAGCCACGGCGCCAAATCGGATGGGGTCATTCTCTTTGTTTGTAAAAGGCCCGGCCCCTGAACACCGATACATCTTGACCTGACGACGGAAATACTAGCAACTAGTTTCAGAGGGTCGTTTGCTGCCTGACGGTGACCGGATGGGAGTAAGAGTTGGGTATCGTTTCGCCACCCACCCAGCCCCCTATCGACCAAACCTTTTTCTGATACCAGAAGCGACCGTGTCAAACACCGGCGGAGCACGCGCATCCCGATCGATTCATGCATCGTCGCGTCGCGCATCACGCTGCGGTAAGCAAGCAACGCATCGACCCTACCCTACTGAATCCAACGCATCGGCCTGAATATAGTAGTATCAGGTATAGTCTAGTCTAGTGGTAGCTTTGCCTTAACGACCAACCATCAACTACCTTGTTGAATTGTAGTATTTGTGTTGTATCCAACCGTGGCTGCCTCTATATATGGTTTCGTTTTACTTTCTCTGCAGTGCAGTCGTATCGTACGCCGCGATCCCATTGACCCAGCTTTTGCACGGTTCGGGGAGGACGACCTGCCGGAACAACCGGTGTAACCTTCCTACGACAGTCACTGATTCTGTTTCCTTTTTTTCTGAACAAGTTCAGATATCTGTTTTTCTAAGGAAACACACTCTGGTATTTGCTCTACCTAAAGAGAAGATCGATGCAACGGAACTTTGGTTCTTCTTGTTCACGTTTGAAAGAAAACACACAGCGCCCAAGAGGGTCGACCGTTTGAAGAACGTGTCACCACTGGTGTTGAGAACAGGGGAGCATCGTCAGGCTGTCAAATTCAGGCCTCGGCGGAGTCAAGAGATGCGAATGGGCCCAGCGTGGTGTCAAGGCCCTGGAGAAATAGCCCAAGAACGTTTGGGGCCGGAACCCAAGACTCGCTGTGTGTGTGAATGTTGGCCCAAGCGTGACAATATATCTGGTGAGGAGAGCAGAGAGAACGACCTGTTCTGTTCGGCTAGCTACCGGGTATATGCAGAAACCGACACCAACCACCAACGATATTTTTCTCTTAGCATAAATCAGCACCAGCCAACCAAACAGATCGTACATTTCCGGTATATACGGTAGAGTTCAAGGTTTCCTTGTGAGTGGGTTTACCAGTGGTGGAAGGTATGGTGTATATAGTCCAATGGACACCATGCGCTCAAACGTTTCTCATGGTTTCAGAATCTTTACAGCCAAATGGACAGACAAAAGCCACAACATGGAGAAGGCCACAGAAAATTTGACCTAATCCTGGTTAGATTTCTACTTTTTTTAGTTAAACAAGTTCACATGCCACGTATCTATACTACAATCATTCAGTTATTTTAAAAACACTCTCCACCTAAATAATTTATATCCATCCCTTATAGAGGACCCACATATTTAATCTATATTATAAGGATTCAGTTATTTTAAAAATACTCATCATCTAAATGATTCATATCCATCCCTCGTAGAGGACCCAAAGGTCTAACGATGGAAAACACAAAATTTTCACAAACAAGAAAATAATAATGTTTTAAGAGAGCATGTCATTTTAGCATTACTTTTCTCACTATATAATTTCTTTACCCACCAACCAAATAGTCTAACAAAATGACACACATGTCTGATGGGTATATTTACTAGTACAGAATAAAAATGAACTTTAAAATAAAAATGAAATTTAAGTGAGCCCAGTCATGACGTTTTTGTTCTTCGGCCACTTGACACCACTTTTGCTAGCTTAAAGTTCAGACGTCGATTGCAATTGGCCGTGTTTCTTTGACGGTGGAAATTTTTTTTCGTCCCGTTTGATCAATAATTAAAGTATTAAATAAAGTTATTCACGAGATAAATCTAATAAAGCCTTTGACCGCACGCACGATTAGAGGATGTTTACTGTAGCATTAACTTATATCCATCCTAAAAAGGTTTTACAAATATACTTCATTTAATACCACGTGCATGCAAGATTCCCTTTAGAAATATATTTCCCGTGGGAAAGAAACACGCCCAATAGAGCCATAACTTTCTCCAAACCATTTCACATACCTCCACATGTGTGGAAAAGAGCCGTTCCTGAACAAGTCGGGCTAGAACAGATTGCATAAACTGGGGCATCACTTGATCATTCGGATAAATTACACCGTAATATCAGACACACGCCTAAGAATCAAATAAAATGAACCGCCTTATGCGTACAGCATTCTTAATATGACATGGGTTCAACAAAACTAGAGAATCCGAAGAACAGAGGTACAGAGAGCAGATCAATCTTCCATGAAGACTCAAACTTGAGCAGTGCCTTGTGTGAACTTGGGATCCTCACATCTATACTTTCCATCGGGGCCAATACCAAAGCCTTTGGGGTCGGCAAACACATTTTCCAACAATTGGCTCCGTGGAGGGTGCGGGCTTGCGTCAGCAAACTCAACAGCCTCCTCAACAACATCTTCGATCTTCTTCTCAATGCTCTTCAGCTCAGACTCAGTTGCGAGATTCTGCTCAATGACATACTTCTTCAAGGCTGTAATGGGATCTCTTGCAGCATAGTGGGATTTCTCATCTGTGCATAGAAAGTGTGATGAAGTCAGTTTAACAACTGTTCATACCAGACTGTCAAAGACAAGAAACCCACGAAAGCTTAACACTGAAGAGCCAGTAACAGTAACTCAAGTGTGGTTCTGAAACATGTGTGATGGAGAAATGAAGAGAACACATGCACATATACGTTTGTAGTGATGTAGCCGATGTCAGTCATGAAACAAGGTGCAAGTGCGCAGAAAAATTCAGTTGACATATTACATAAATGGATCATGAGAATAAGTCATGGTCATATTGTTCCACTAAAATATAAAATAATCAAGTTCAGGGTACAAGTTGACTCAAACTGGTTAAAGCATTACAAACACCAGAAGTGAAGGAAGTTTGACAGTCACTGATATTATAAACCTTAAATCTACATTTTGTTTATTTAAAAAGAATCCAATGTATAGCCAAGGGCACCATTTATTTGAAACATATCCTACATCTCTTTCACAAAATATCAAATTCACCAAAAAAAAACTTATTCCTGCGCATTTGGCAAATGATCCTAACGGAGATCGATACAAGAAGCAAATTAAAAATAAATGGATTATTAAAATTGCAGTTAATTACAGATAAAAAATGAAATGCATCAACTCATATGGCTACAAAATTAAAGTAGATTTTTGGGAAAGGAAAAGGAAAATACAGGACAAGTGGTCCTGGAAACCTATGAGGTGCGCAAAAAGACATCCTAACCACACCTACCAGGATGTTGACATATCAGATAAGATGACTGCGATGACGATAAGAAGCAAAAATCCGAGAGAAATTTTTTGTTCACCAGTTCAATTGGCACCACAGAATACCTCCAAACAAGATTTATCTAACCAGTTTTCATCAAAACTATCTTACTAGCCACGTCAGAATTGCCAATCCTGCATGTGTAGACTATTGTGCTAACAAAAAAGGGGAGTTTAACTAAGTCAATACACACTCACACAGCAAAAACTAAAAATTCTCTAACCATTTTTTTTGCATAAGCTATTAACACGATAACTGCTTTTAAATTTTCAGGCATGGAGTTAGATATTGCTCTTAATCTTAGAAACTATCACATGGTCCACTCATCTGTGATGCCAACCGCCAATAAACTAGATCACAGCACTATGCAAGGAATAATGTATTTTCATGAGCTGTAATACCAGTTGCAATCTAGTGCGAATTACTTCAACTCAGATAAAGACAAAAGGTTTGAACCAGACTACAAAAATTTGACAAGCGAAAAACTTAAGTCATATTCCATTTCTCAAATCAACCTAGTTGATACCAGAAATGTCAGTAATGAAGGACAACTGAAATAAAATGAAATAGTGAAGTAATCCTTACCAGCTTTCCTGAGTTCATCTGGGTCTGCAAGAGAGTGACCTCGGAACCGGTAGGTTTCACACTCCACTAGGGTTGGTCCTTCACCTCTCCTTGCCCTCTCAATTGCCTCCTTAGCAACCTCCCTGACCTTTAGGACATCCATACCATCAACATGCACTCCAGGCATTCCAAATGCTGGCCCCTTCTTATAAATCTCTGGGTCAGATGTAGCCCTAAGGTGTGACATCCCAATTGCCCACAGGTTGTTCTCCACAACAAACACGATAGGAAGCTTCCAAAGCTGTGCCATGTTCAGGCACTCAAAGAACTGCCCATTGTTACATGTACCATCTCCAAAGAAAGCCAATGTGACATCAAGCCCATCAGGACCTGACTCCTTGAGCACCTCATGGCGGTACTTGGCAGCAAAGGCAGCACCAGTGGCTACAGGGATGCCCTCTCCGATGAAGGCAAAGCCTCCAAGGAGGTTATGGAGTGCAGAGAACATGTGCATGGAGCCACCCTGCCCACGGCAGCAGCCGGTGGCCTTGCCGAAGAGCTCGGCCATAACAGAACGGGCTGGGACACCCTTGGACAGCGCATGGACATGATCACGATATGTGCTAACAACACAGTCAGCTTGGTTTAGAAGCTTGATAAAGCCAGTGGAAACAGCCTCCTGGCCATTGTAAAGGTGGACAAAACCAAACATCTTGCCACGGTAGTACATTTGAGCACACATGTCCTCAAAAACACGGCCAAGAACCATGTCCTCGTACAGCTCCAGTGCCTCTTCCCTTGTCACAGCCTGGAGAAATCGATGCACCTTGAATTAATAACAGAACACAGTATTCCGCACGGGTTTTTTTTAATCTAAGCACTACTATAGTTGCAGCATTTCAAGTTACATATTGCAAAACAGTATCAGTCCAGTTCTAATCGGAAGTAATGGACACCTCAGAGTTGCAGTTGCAGGCATCACAAGAGAGAAATGGTGGATCTATTCAACAGGAACAGGTGAAAACTTCAATTTCAGTTGTTAACCACAGACTTTATCAACTAAACAATTGGCTCGATTGAGATGATAGAATAATTCATACGTTCCTAAACGTACAGGAGAGTTCTCAACAAGAGATTCAAGAGGCCAGGATAACATTTTTAAGCACTGCTATTCCAGAGTTGGGAGGTGTGAGATTTATTTACAGCTCTGAAGTCGGAACTAAGCATCCAAGGACTGGAGCAGTTTTTGGATGTAATCAATCTAACCGTGCTTAAAATTAATCCACATAGCGCATCTGAATTTCACACACGGAGCGCCCAAGATCCAATCACGCAGCACAAGTAAACAATTAAACTGTGGAGATCGCGCAAGATCGTTTTTTGACACCGTGGCAGCACCAAGGATCGCCATTTATTTTCTGATGAAGCGAAGAGAGAGAGCAAAATACCGGATGCGCGGCGGCGGCCTGCGCGGCCTTGTTCCCGGCGAGCACGTCGGAGGAGACGGCGAGAGCGGTGCGGAGGCGCGGGTGGTGCGCCCCGCCGCGGCGCATGGCCCTGGCGAAGGAGGAGGACGAGGCGCCGCCGGCGGGGAGCGGGGTCGCCCTCTCGCCGCCGGATCTCGCGGCCACCGGCGCCAGGAACTTGGCGGCGGTGAAGGACGCGGTCGCCATCTCTCCCGCGCTCTCCGCTGTTTCCTGGTCCTGACGGCGCGGGGGACAATGCAGTGAATGAGGCGGAGGGCAGAGGAGATGCGGGAGGCGGTGCCGCGGAGGCGTATAAAGAGAGAGGAGGGGAGGGGATAGGCGGCGGAGAGACCGAGGAAGACGGGAGGGGGAGAGCAGAAGGGGTTATGCAAACAAGGCTGGGATGGGAGGAGGGCCTCGCTGGACGGTGGCGCTCACGCTCGGCTCGGCTTTGGAGGGTCCGCCCAACCCACCCACAGCCACATGGGCCTCCTCTCTTGTCTGCACTTGGCGTCTGCGTAATGCGACTGCTGCGATGCAAACCTGGGGGTCCGTCAGGGTTATTCATCTGCCACGAAACTAGGCAGAGGAGGCATATTCATAGACAAGGAAATGGTTATTGACTTGTCTGTTGCTGCTTCAATCTGAACGAAACTAGGGATTTTGTTTCGTGTGTTTGTTGAAACTAGGAAGAGTTATTGTTGTGATTATATTTGGACTGAATGTATGATTGGGGTTGTCAAATACGGAGTAAAGCATAACTTACTGAGGTCCGGTGGGTTATTTTTAGCAAGTGTTCTTACATTGTTCTTTGGAATATGTGGTTTACAAAGTGGGGGGAAATCGGCAGATTTGACCGGAGTAGTTTGGAAAAAGAAAGGGGGAAACTTATGCACGTCTTTATTTGACAATTCGATATTCTCTTCTTTTATCACTAATTTATTGTTACAGAGCGACAATGTCCAAGTTCATAGAAACCCAAATTTTAGTCAAAGAAGGACCAAAGTGGGATGTATTACCTGATATAAGCTATTATATAGTAAAATAGTCAATTGTCTTCAATTTGACCACCTCTCAAAATCTCGTCCAAAACAAAGTTATTTCGAATGGCATTGCTTTCTGTCACAATTGATGTGCCATTGATGTACGTACGTAATTAGATAAGAAATTAAGGATATATGATTATGGAAAGAAAGCTACGTGATCATCAAAGGAAAGGAGATTAACATGTGCGGTATGGCTGGAGCATGTCTATAGCATCCTAATTGTTTGGTTACTTTTTAGTCCCGTCACATCGAATGGAAGAATGCTAATTAGAAATATTAAATATAGAGTAATTACAAAATGCATTACATAAGCCAGGACTAATTTACGATATGAATCTTTTAAGCCTAATTAGTCCATGATTAGATAATATAATGCTACAGTAATGATTTGATAATTATGTACTAATTATAGGTTAATTAGGCTTGTTAGGTTCGTCTGGCGGAGTAGATATGACTTATGCAATTAGTTTTATAATTAATTTATATTTAATGCTACTAATTATCACTTATTTGAGTGACTAATCTTTAGTCCCTGGAATCCAAACACAGCCCAGGTGATTAGGAAAGAAAGTTACATGCATGGCCGCGTAGGTAGACAGGTACGTGGGCTCCATGGTGCAGGAGAAGGAGGATGGTAAAAACACCAAAAAAAAAACCTTGTTCTTCATATATACTACTACCTCCGTTCCAAATTACTATTCATTGTTGTTTTTTTAATGATCTTTAACCATTCGTCTTATTCAAAAAATTTGTCTAAATATACAAATCAATTAGGAAAGAAAGTTACATGCATGGCCGCGTAGGTACTGAGTGCACGACAGGTACGCGGGCTCCATGGTGCAGGCGAAGGAGGATGGTAAAAACACACAAAAAAAACTTATTCTTCATATATACTACCCGAAAATACACGTACATGTGTAACATCTGAAAAACTGAGCTGTTCGGTTGCCGGTGGTTGGTGCTGGTTTGTGCTGAGAAAAAAATACCGCTGACTGGCTGGTGGCTGGTGCTGGTCTGTACAGAGAGAAAAATACTGCTGGCTGGCTGCTGAAAAGCCAGTAGAACACGTCGAGAGCAACATCTATCTGTCTTTGTTTGGTTTACATGCTAATTGCTAATTGCCGACACTGTAAGGGGAGGATATGAAAAATACAAAAAAATCTCACCTTTTGTAGTATAGATATAGGAGTAAACTATACTCGTAGAACGAGTTATTGTTGTGATTTGTCTTGATATATGGACTAAATGTATTGTTGAAGTTGTCAAAAAGCACAACTTACTAAGTTGGAGGGCTGTTGTTAACCAGTGTTCGCGCATTGTTCTTTGGAATATGCAGCTTATAAAGTGGGGAAAATTGGCAGATCTGACCATTACTTTGGGAAAAAAGGAGAACATTTTTTTGGAAAAAAAAGGAGAAACTGATGCGCGTCTTTTTTTGATAATTAAATATCGTTTCCTTCACCATTAATTTACGTACCCGTTAATGGAGACAATATCCAAGTCCATGGAATACCGAAAGTGAAATGTACCTGATAACACATAAACTATATGTATAGTAAAATAGTCGATTTATCTTCAATTTGACCTCTTCTCAAATCTCACCCAAAACAAAGTCAAACCAGAACAGACGATTAATGTGGGCCGGGCCGCAAAAAAAAGGCGGTTTCTTTTAGGCCTAAAATTTGTGCCCAAGACCAACGATTAACTCCAAATCAGGCTCAAGTCGGGCTGGACGACCCGCCATTTTTCAGTGACTGCTATTTTGGGCTGGGTTTGGGCTGTTTCCAGTCCACGAAAATCAGCGCCAAGTCTAGCCCTAAACAAGTGTTGCATATAAACCTTGCAATATTCCCTCAAAAAAAAGTATAAACCTTGCAATACACTTTTTTTAAGGAACCTTGGAATACAGTTGTTTTTCCTGTTAAATGTGCGATTCGAAGTCCACAACTCCTTATTAGCATACACCATCCTTTGCAACACACCAGAAAGGAGATTTGGAGACGAGAGATGACCATGTTGGCCTGCGACTGCCATGTGTCCATGCCATAGAACTGTAGAAGGTAGAGAAATGAGAAGAGATGCTCATGGACTTTAGGAACATCAAACAAGACCGCTAGCTCAACGGATAAAAGGTTATACAAACTCCCTAGAAAGTAGAAACATCGGAGTCATGCGCCAATTTGTTAATTTCTTAACACATTCAACAACAGTTGACAAAACAGTTCTAACAGTAGCGAACGATTCTGATTGTCTCTATCGCAATAGTGTAGTGTAGCAGCAACAACTGTACACGGGTTCATGTGGTGTTACAATTCTATTTAGATCCTCAAGGAGCAACAAAAATAAGAAAAAAAAGGGGTAACATATCCCTGTAGAGTAGCGCCCGTGTGACCTGAATGAACTCCTTTTGGTAGTAACTGGTTGTCAGCGTGCCAAAATTTGCTTCGACGAAACGACCAAACAAAACTGTAGCTACCGCACAGTTCGCGTCAGCCAGCAATAACGTCAGCTGGCTCTCAGGCGTAGATCAGCAGGGGTGGAGTGTGCTTAGGTCTCTGGCTTGGCGTGTTTGATTGTCCAGCCGCCTGTTGGAAGCCGATCCGGCCTGGTACAAGCGATCCTGTGCGGCAGGAAAAAAATGTGTGATCTCTACCTTCTACTTGTTTGGGCAGTCTGATGCACGGTGACCGGATTCGCCGCAATTGAAGCAAGCACCGCTGAAGCTTCTGTTACTGCAAATGGTGGAGCATCATTAGCTTCAGAAACAGGAAGATGACCACAATTTGCAGTGTGGTAAGAAAAAAAATGTACACATAAATTTTGGATCATGATTCGGGAGGTAAGAATGGGCTGTAGCAAGGGCTAGCAAGCTACTAATAGACTATTTCCCTGGTCAGCACTAATCATAGAACATTAGGTTTTCATATATACTAATGGATACCGGACAGAGCTAAATGAGTTCCTGAGGTAGAAAAGAGATTATGACACATGATGCTAGATGCTCTGACAGGAACTGTTCTATGAGATCATCTCGTTTCCTATTCTCAATTTATCATAACATGGGGATTCAGACGAGTATGTTCCTGATTGTTCATCTACTTGAAGGAAACAACAGGTCACTCTAAATGAACTAATCCCTCTGTTTTTAAATGTATGACGTTTAGGACAAGCTAATTACTTCATTTTTAACTAATTAGCTCGTCCTAAATGCCATATATATTTAAGAAATAAAAACGGAAGTACCTAAGAACTAATACCTGGATTGCATGCATATTAGCAACTTGCTAAATTATTTCAGGGATCTGCTCTAAAAAAATATTTCAGGGATCTTGGAAAGCTTACCTCTCCCTACCACCAAATGATGCTGAGCGGCCACCAAAGGATGGCGAGCCACGGCTACCATAAGATGATGATGATGATGATGATGATGATGATGATGAGCGACCACCAAAGGACGAGGAACGGTTTGATTTTCTCCCACCGCCTGACCAGTCATCATCTGACCAGCTATCATTGTCAGATCTGAAGCTCCTGCCGCCACGGCGAAATCGGTCCCCACCATCGGAGTCCCAACCACCCCGGCCGCCTCTTGGGCCACCGCCACCCCTGGACCGGCTGTTCCTGGAGCCACGGTCGTTTGAAAAGCGACCATAGCTATCAGTAGCAGGACCATCATCTTGCAATGCAGGCAGCTGCAAGCAGGAAGTAATAAATCAGTCATCACCGCTGACAAGAAAACCTAGAATAACATCCCAAACAAGACCAGTGATAGATATCATATTACACAATATAAAAATCAAGTCAACTTGAGTAAAAACAAACAAATCAAAATAGTGCAAGACTAGGCTAACTTGGTATGCATGGCATGATAAGCCAACTTGTAATGTATACAATATACAAACAAGTCAACTTGTAACGTATGGCATGATAAGCCATCCAGACAAACATCTGCATATATTTCATAGCATAATTGTCCACAGCTAACTTGAGAAGAGCAAACTGCAAAAAAAATACCTTTGAAATTTTGGTTATGGTGTTTCCTGGGGGGAGTTCCATAGCAAGCAAATCCTTTGCAATTTCCTCAGGTAAATCAAAGACTGCTCCTTGGACCTGATACAATCATCAATGCATAGTTCAATCAGTGAAAATGCATCAGGAGAACGAAAACAGTATAAAAAAAATTCTACACGACAACATTGTTCAATTATTACACATGCAATTTTCCTTTTCTTGAAGGTAAAAAAGTAGATCAAATGGCAGTACAGTTAATTGCTCCAGCTGCCCCCATCCAAACCAATTTGTAGGATAAAAACAACCCCATGCAGGTGATGCAGCATAAACAAATTAGCTGCATCCTACTATATAACTGGTACAATATGCTCAGTCACATTGCAGTTAGAATTAGGTGAGGATGTCATGCACTATTTTGCAAAAATAAAGAGCAAAAGCAAAACCAAAGGAAAAGGAGAAACACACAAAGGGAGTGTCGTAGTTGTAGGCATGCAGGACAAGTCAGTCAGATGAGAAAAGCATCTCAGTAGTGCTCCAAACACAACTAGGTCAGATGCACATTATGTTGGAGAAGATATGCATGCTGGGGAAGTATTAAGAGACACTATCTCTACAACTGCATGCTTATGGCTAAAATGGACATGAACAAATAACAAGCAATTAGAATATTCAGGCAAAAACTCACATTTTCATCTGCTGTTAGGTATATTTTGCCAACTTCATCGGCAGCGGCTGAGCAAACATCAGATAGAAAACCAGTGACAGATCTAGGAGAAAAGAAGCCTCTTCCATATCCTTGATCTCTAGATAGTTGCAATGTCACCCATCCCTGCATTTTAGTGGAGGGAAAGAAAGTGTTAAGAGTGTCTTGCTTAAGAATGAAAGCATGTGAAAAAGGTAAATGCACAACAGAAATTATGGGGCTTTTCTAGATCATCGCTTGAAGACCTGTAACAACTTTATGATGTTTAAGTACAAAGTACTAGTGATTGCTACTTGCTAGTATTCAGGGTAAATTTAGTAGTCACATAGCATCAACTGGATAAATCTTCAAAGCTAGAAGGCATAAGCCAGAAAAACTGTATCAAGTTGATGGCGGAACAGACGTAAGGTATCCCTACTTACTTGCAGAGCATAGTTCGCCCCAATGGCATAGTAAAAAAAATAGTTCGCCCCAATGGCATAGTAAAAAAAATGAATGTAATTTCCTTGTATAGCTTCATACCTGCTCATGACTGATCAGAGAACGTGAAGAAGGTGGCTGAGAAAATCCACTCAGATGTGCCAGTGCAGAAGCAAGAGCATGAGGTCCTAATTCTTCTGTTAATCTCTCAGCTGATCGGAGAAAGTACTGAGTTGACTCTGGGTGCACCCCTCGCAAAGTAGCAATGACATGCTCTGCAGATGACTCAAGCACTTCTTCCATTGACGGAGGGCTTATAAACTCAAACTTGCAACCAACATCACGTTCAAGCGACTTAACTGTCCTTTTCTGGCTACTTGTAAACATCAAGATTGCACTTCCTGCCTTACCAGCCCGTCCAGTGCGTCCAGAACGATGAACAAAAGTTTCTGGATCATTTGGTAATTCATAATGGATAATCTGCATAAAATGAAAGGCTCTCATTAATTAGCCTGTAAATGCATACACGTTCATCTCAAATAGCATAATGCTGAAATCCACTTTTTTTTCTGAAATAGTACCAATAAATCGCAAGATTAACTCAAAATATCAGACAGGGTCACAGGGATGCTATAGAACATAATAACACAATGATGTTATGATATGAAACCCAACGCATGCCAAACTAAAATACAGAAAAACACTTGAATCTGTCTAGTGGCAAGGTGAAAGCCTTCATTGTTAAATTCCTGAATGCCCAAGGTAAACCAAAAGAAAGTCCTTTGAACTGTTTGATGATATAATACCTTGTTTAGCACTGCAAATATTTACATAGTTTGAAACTAAGAATTTTTGCTGACTATCTTCTTTAGACATAGTTATATGTTGCACATTTGAAAAATTCTCAACAGCTAACCATCACAGCTCCAAGACGTGTTAGGAAGGGTGTTCTACAAATTTGCAGTATCTAGAATCAAATGAAGTGAAGAGGATTTGTGAACCCACCAAATCAACATTTGGTATATCAAGACCACGAGCAGCAACATCAGTTGCTACTAGAACTGTAAATTTCCCTTGACGGAAGCCATTTAGCGTCCTCTCACGCTGATGTTGTGAAATATCACCATGAAGCGCCTCAGAAGCAATACTGTTTGTCAGTGCCAACGAGACCTCATCTGCATCCCGTTTTGTCCGAGTGAAAACAATGGTTTTGCCACCCTTTGCATATACCTGATAACAAAATATATGGATGAGCATTGCATTATTAAAAAGAACAATTTATTTCATGGCATAGATATGCAGAAGTGACCAAGGCTTAGCAAAACAAACTGGCCAAAGTCCTCAAAATGTTCAATAGGCATGGAAAATATGGATGAAGTTGTGTTCTCAATCAGACCAAAGTAAAATTATTCGCAACATGAGCTGTGAAAGATTTCATGATCTTATAAGTTTCTGGATCCAAGTTCCCAGGAGACATCACAAAATCCAAACGACGAAACTAAACACCCAAACATTCATGAGAACAAGAGCACTATGATAACCAATTAACCAATCATTGAGAGTACCATGATACCATAAAGTTTCCTCTAACCGGGCATGGAAATCCTAATGTGCCAACATCAGAAACTCTGGAAACAAACGACAAACGACAGAAATCCAATTTGAGAATAATAAAGCCAGAAGCCAGTTTCAGAAGCGCAAACCATTTGCAATTTGAAACCAAGGAAGGAGTTACTGAATGTAACTTGTACTATCAATATCCAGAACTTAAAAAAAACAGCTTCAACTAAGATGAAACGAATGCAATAACTAAAGCATTCAAGGAAGGTTGAATGATACTCATGGAAAAGTAATCAGCCCACATAAGAGTAAAAGTTATCCTTATGTATTTATGTTGCTTCAAATATATCATGCATGGCTTAGCTGCCTGCACCATTTACTTTTATCCCAAGGGTTAAAAAAAGTCAAACCAAAAGCAGAGAGGGGAGGGAAAGTAGCTAAGCATTAACATACAGTAATTAAGTCACTGAGAATGGTGCGCTTTGATGTCGCTGTGAGTGGGATAGCGTAGAGTTTGATTCCTTCAGCAAGTTTTTCATCTTGATCACCAACCTAATCAAAAACATTTAAGAGCTATTAGGATATAAAAATAGGTGAACCATAACTATGTACATTTCCTACGGTTATCTCACAAAGAATCAACATTGCCTTCAAGTGCGAGTGCAACTAGCATGTTCAAGGGCATTCCTAACATCTCTCACACCCCGATGTCACTGTATTCATAAATATCTAGATCCGAAAAACACGCACAGGCGCACAAATTGTTGTGACGCAAACAAATACATGTTAACAATACATTTCATCCTTCTCCTTCGGAGTGGAAGGTTTCAAGAGAAAGGGAATAGCTAATTTATTGCAGTTTGTGCCGATTGCACCATGAAGAATTGAACTAGATATTCTGGTTGGCATATGGCATAACAGAAACAATGTCATGAGTTGCAAGACCAATTGTTCTGGCCACAGTATTTATCAGCATTCGCATATTATTGACAACTCTGGTCAAGTTAAAATGGTATCTGTGATCAATGTAGTCATGTAGGTGTCAAAATGCTCTTATACAGTTTACTAGATGACACTGATTCTTAGCTTATTTTTGTTCGACTGTGTAAGAAAAGAACAGGGTAAATAAGGACAGCAAAGGAAAGTGAAGGACCTACCAAGTCAACTGTCAAAGGATTGTTCAAGTATCGCCTGGACAATTTCTTCACCCAACCAGGCATCGTTGCAGAGAACAGCATGCTTTGCCTCTCTGCAGGCAGCTGTTGTAATATTGTTTCCACATCTTCCTCAAACCCAACTGCAAGCATTTGGTCAGCCTCATCAAGGACTAAATACTGAACTTCTCCCAACTGGAGGCTTCCGCCATTTATCAAATCAATTATGCGACCCGGTGTTCCAACAACAACATCAACACCACGCGAGAGTGCTGTCTGCTGAACATTATACGAAACACCACCATAAACACACACTGTACTGAGCTTGGGTGCTGAATCCTTTATTTCCTTCTCAACTTGTTTGGCTAACTCTCTGGTAGGTGCAAGAACCAAAACCCGAGGAATACGACCTCGCCTGCCAAAAGGGAAAAGAAATAGTCGATGCGAATGTTAGTCATTGACTGATTCTAGTGCAGCACAACATGAAGATGAATAGAAAGATGAATGGGTACCTTGTAGTCCGGCCATCGTCCTCCTCCATTAATCTCTTAATCATAGGTATACCGAAGGCTAGGGTCTTTCCAGTTCCGGTCTTTGCCCGAGCAATCAGGTCACGGCCCTCAAGAGCAGGAATCAACACAGCCCTCTGGACGAGACAGCAAATGAGCAAAATACAATACAGTTAAGCAAATAAACACCATTCCAAAGCCAAACATGAGCTACTGGGCTCGGTAAAAACATAACATATAGCATGCAGTACAAAGTAAAACTAATTTATCTGGCTATTTTCACAAGCATAGTAAATTTCAACAGAAGTATCCATCTATTAGCGCACTAATTTGACACTTCGGAGTGTATGGATATGTGTTTAGTAGGCTAAATGACAGCAAGGACTAAGCCACTTAGAATACACCATGCCCACTTTCAGCACTAAAGTAGCCACGCTCCGCTTATGCTGCCACTGCCACTAAAGAATTTCCCTGGAAACAAGAGGCTCCACTTGTTACACGCAAAGGCTCCCCACCACAAATTCGTAAAACAGAAACCAAATTCCCCAGATTGAACACCCACTCCATCTTCTACCCGTCTCCCCCCAACAGCCAACGCGACTTAGCCGCGGAGTTAAAAGCAAGTGAGCAAGGCAAAATAGTAGAGAGGAATTCACCTGGATGGGGAAGAGGCGTGTAATCCCGCGCTTCTCGAGCGTGGCGACGAGCTCGTCGGGCAGGCCGAGCCTGGCAATGGCGAGCTCCTCCTCGTCCCCCTGGAACCCCTCCCCGGCCTCCAGTCCCTCGTCGCCGTCGCTCCCGTACGCCCCCTCCTCGTCGTCGCTCCCGAGCTGGAGCCGCTTGAAGGCGTGCTCGCTGAGCACGGAGTTGGGCGAGGCCACGGCCGCCGCCGCCCACCCGCGCCGCCGCAGCGCCCAGCAGCGGAAGGCCGCGGCGCGGAGCCGGACGGCGCCGGAGGTGGAGGTAGTAGGGTTGGAGAGCGCGAGCGCGGGGAGCGTGGTGAGGAGGGACGCCATGGGAGGGGAGGGGAGGGGGGAGGGAGGGGATAAGAAATGGAACGGATGGCGTTGAGGAGGGTGGAAGGGGAAGGCTTTATAGGTCGGGGGCGGATAGGGGTTTGCGAGGGGTTTTGGGCTCGCCGGCTGGATTTGGGGCGACGAGGAGCAGCCTCGTTCACAGGTTGCTGTGCCTTTTGCTCGTTCGATTTTGCTGAAATATCTCCGTGGGATCTGGATGGGGACAGCCTGCCAATGCACAAGCCGGTTCGTGTTTGTGACTTACCGGGGCTTGTGGACGGTAGATGTAAAAAATACTCGTTTTTATACCGGTGCAGCTCAGTGGTTCCAATTATTTTCAGTAAAATGCGACTTTGGAATTTTGATGCGAATGAATGGTGATGTTCTCTCTGTCCGTTGCCGACGGCACAATTACGTATCGAATTGTCGATGGGAAGAACATAAACAAAAGATGGTCTTTCCTATCTCTCTCCTCTCAAAGTTGGTGTTACCATTACAGAGTGGTCTTTGTCTGGTGGATTTTGTTCCTTTTTATGCAATGGGCCAAATTATCTTCGAAACAGGCCCTCACAGTTGGCCACTGGTCTGGGCCAATGTAACTCGGTGGGCCAATTTGTCAATGGGCTGAGTTGAGCGCTGGAATTTGATATTTCAATGGCCCAGATTGCTGTACCTTCTGGCAATATGTCTCTCGTTGCAGTAAGCAACTAGGAACTCTAAGCACCATGATAAGAGCGAATCACCAACTAGTGCTGTCAACGAGCTGGCATGCAACGAACACATATTGTCACTGGCTCGTACCGTTACCTGCTGTGGTTCTCTCTCCTATAAACCCAAACATGCTCACACAGTTGTGGAATCGAAGCCGATGGAGAGAGAGAGAAAAAAAAACGGAAAGTCACTGTCGCTAAATCATTCGGAGATTCCCAAGCCAGCAGAAAGAACGCATAATACTGCTTTGCTTGCTGTGAGATACGTATACAAACTCTTTCGAACCGCACAAAACTGTAATGGCGCCACAAAAGAAAAGAGATCACCATCATGCAGATCCTGGCGCTGCTCGGTACTAAACAACCAGATGCTAATGCAGCAACGCTAACCACCGTATCGGTGTTCCAGGCTGCAACACCAATGATCGGATGATGTTGACGTAACTCACCTGTCGGCTGAACCATCCATCACCCAGTAGTAGGTGCCAGGTGCATATATAATTTAGAGGCAGCAAATTCTGCGAGAATTCGTGCGAATTACAGCTAGATTGCTTGGTCTCGCACGGCTCGCGTCGTCCAGTCCACCGTGAGGCACGGTTGATTCGAATTCCATTCCACGCGTGGGGTGTTGAAGGGAGAGGAGGAGGAGGAAAGCAGAAACAATTTTGAAGCTTTGTGCTTTATTTCGTCCAGCTGACCTTCTCGAACACCGGTCCACTACAAATCTCCAGACAAATCAAAATCAAACCTTTAAAAACAAAAAAAAATTAAGCGAAAATCCGGACGCGAAACCCGATGCTATTAACGCTGACTGTTAACCCCTCTCCTCTTTCCTCTTGGACAGCCCAACCACCCGCCCGCCCGCCCGCACCCAGCCAGACCAGAGCAACGCGACGCGGCCACCGAGGGCTTCCCCTTCGTCTTCGTCTCTCCTCTGATTGGCCTCCCCCTGGCCTGGCCTAGCTGCTGCGCCCGCGCCGCCGTGGTGGGACCGGGAGGAGGGCTTGGTGGCGGCGGCCGCGCCCCGGGGGCCCCCGATGGAGTGGGCGTCGGCGGCGTACACGGCCGCGGCGCTGGTCTGCGCCGCGGCGGCCACCGTGGTCGCGCTCGTGCACATCTACCGCCACCTCCTCCACTACGCCGAGCCAATCTACCAGAGATTCATCGTCCGCATGATCTTCATGGTCCCGGTAATGCTCTCTCTCCGCTCGGCGCTTATACCTAACCCTTTTCTGTTCAGCTCCAGTGCGCCAGATCTATCTCCGCCTTGGCAAAAAAATTATCCTTTTTTTGGGTGAATTTGAGGGCGCGTCGTAGTTGTTAGCTGGAATAAGGCCAGGTTCAGGCGAGTTTGCGGGAGTTCGTTACTTGCCCATGCGATTGGGTTTGCTTACGTTCTTAGGTTTCGGTCGGTATCTAAAGTGTCTTTTCAGGCGAGTTTCCCGTTAAAGTAACCGATAACTTTCCTTCGGCTGGAATTGGACTATTTACTTACTCCATATAAATTTGCTGCTGCTATCTTTTTCTCATCAGAATAGGAATGCTCACCATGTATGGAGTTTTATGCGATTTTGCTGTCATTTACTTAAACGAGTGCAATTGAATTCGTTGAGGTTCTGATTAGAGTGCACCCGATCAGTGTGGATTTCTGGAACTTGTGCTTTTGCCCTGAATATTCGAGTTCATTATACAGCGAGTTCTGATAGGAATGTAGGTGCTTCCAAGCTTTGACCATTCAAATGTTTTGGTCAGAGGATATGGATTAATGTGTTTAGATTCACCAGTGGTTGGGCAGTTAGAAGAGTTCTAATTTTTAGATCTCCTGCAACCAACATGTTTAGTTTGGAAAATATGAACACTTGCTCTGGTATTCATGTGCATTTCATCCTTGTGTCCCTTAGCTTATGTGTACAATTGCTCTTTATATGTTTGGCTGTTTGCATATTTCAGTGTATTAACCCCAAAGGCGTGTGCTGTTCTGCAGGTATATGCTGTGATGTCATTCCTTTCTCTTATCCTCCCTCAAAATGCGATATATTTTAATTCCATTCGAGAGATGTAAGTCCTACTTGCACGCCGAACCTCTTTTCTAATTTCATGTGAATCTTTTAGTTCAATTTGGGATGATGCTTCTACTTTTCCTCAATGTAATATTCTATTCCATGATTCCACCTATCTGTAAGCATCTAGTAAAGATAAGAACAAACAGAAACTTGCTATAATCCTGTTGATATGCACTTTCAACATACTACTATCTCTGAATTGCTCATAGGTTTCTGTATTATAAATATATTTCCAACTATGTTGATAATCTTTGATCATCCAGTGTCCTTTGTGAACAAGTGCTCATGCATCCAGTTTTTGGATATTGGTCTGATCACATAGGAGTAACGATCATAAATTCATAAAAGCGCACTGGAGATTACTCATGCTTCTGTCTACTCTTTGAGTATCTTCCTATGAACAACAGCAACATAAATGAAAACAATGTGGTGTAACAAATGATCTCCTCTGTAAAATTGCAAAATGATCTTCACAGGTCTATAACTTGGTAGTAAGTTGATCAAATATGGTTGTAAATTCATATTGTCAAAGTATGGACTAGATTCTTACTGAACCAGTGTTTTTTTTAAAGAATATATGCCACAGCCAAAGATTCCGTTGAACAATTATAGCGGTTTTGACCATTGCCATGAGTCCTTTCTCTTTTCTTCTTGCTTGTGCCTGAGGGATACTTTGTTTGTGCAGACTTTAGGTGATATTTATGTTCTTGTGAGTTCGTCCATGTGTTATTGGCTTTTTTACTGCAGTTACAGAAGTCCTATTAATGATTGCAATCTGCATCTTCTGAACTGTCATATCTGTGTTCTTTCAGCTATGATGCTTGGGTCATCTACAATTTCCTCTCACTCTGCTTGGCATGGGTGGGAGGTCCTGGTGCTGTGGTGGTAAGTTTGAGTGGCAAAACCCTGAAACCGTCGTGGATTCTGATGACTTGTTGTTATCCAGCTATTCCTCTAGATGGGTGCGTAAGTGTCCTTGGTGCATATTAGTAATTATCGTAACAGTTTTTATATTTCTATATGCCATTGCACAATAATAAGTGATTAAATCTTGTGAACTATATTTTTATCTTTGATGCAAGCGCTGTCTAAAAAAATTGGTGGTATTTAACAGGCGTTTTATACGAAGATGCAAACAAGGCTGCTTGCAGTTTGTGATTCTCAAGCCTATTTTGGTTGTTATCACCTTCATACTTTACGCGAAAGGAAAATACAAGGATGGAAACTTCAGTGTCAACCAATCCTATCTGTACATAACTATCATATATACAATCTCATACTCAATGGCGTTATATGCCCTCGCATTGTTCTATGCGGCATGCAGGGATCTACTTCGGCCATATAATCCTGTCCCCAAATTCATCATGATCAAATCAGTCGTGTTTCTCACATATTGGCAGGTAAACATAGTACTTGAATAAATGTTTTACCTATTCCCAGTATATAACAGCGGTCCACCTGTCGACTAAAGTAAATCTAGAATTGTATTTCTGTTTGCAATGTTGCCGAGAATTTTTTGGATGTGATTGGAGGTATTATCCATGCAATAATTTGAAGCTTTTTTGTTACAGGGTGTCCTGGTTTTCCTTGCTGCAAAATCTCGACTTATCAAGAATGCTGACAAGGCTGCTGATCTCCAGAACTTTGTACTGTGTGTTGAGATGCTCATTGCGGCCATTGGGCACTTATTTGCCTTCCCCTACAAGGAATATGCAGGTCCCGATGCCCGCCCTGCCGGTGGTTTCAGAGAAAGCCTTCTTCATGCTTTAAAGTTCAATGATTTTTACCATGACACTGTTCACCAGGTAACGTGGACTTTTCACACCCTGGTACCCAATGCATGGTAGCATTTATTTTGTCTGATCAAATCCTATTCTCATGCAGTTTGCTCCTACATACAACGAATATGTGCTCTACAATCACAACGAGGGAGACAATGCACAAACCAAGTATACCTCAGGGAGCACTGCACCAAGCGGGCAGGGTGTAGAGTTAGCTGGCATCACCGTGGTAGCTTCAAATAGTCCAGTGACATCAAGCGTCTCATCAAACCAGGCAGATCAGGAAGAAACAATGACAACCCCAATCAAGGACAAAGTAGACCCCCCTGGAGGGCTTTATGATCTCACAGACTTGCTCGATGTGGATTTGTCTAGCTACCCAGCCAAGGTTCCAGCAATCACCGTTGTAAGAAAACAATGATCAAGCTTGACGAGGGACTATTTGTAGGGTTGCAATTGGGGAAAATCGTGATTTTTGTTGAAGGGTCGGCATAGTTAACATTGTAAAAATGTGTGTATTGTTCTGATTTTCCCCCATTGAAGGGGCTTGTTCATGTCAGCAGCTGCTGCCTCACGGCCTTCCTCACCCTGCTCTTTACTAACTGTGTAAAATGTTGTGAGCTCAAGGTGAACTGAAGTGACAAATTGAGTCTATACTGAATACAATACTATGCACTTCTGTTGGTACATTTTCCGGTTCATTGTCCTTTTTAATATTGCGTACTCTGTGCACGAGTAAATAATCAATCAAGATAATTTACTGTTTATTTGTGCTGATTCAACTAAAACGTCTGCGCTAATGGCTTTTACATGCTTTGTGCCGACAACTTCAAAACTCAATGATGCTGCACTCGGATTTTGACACGCTGTTAATACATACACAAATAGAAACAATGACGAACCCAAAATTCGATGCCTCTGACCCAAACAAAAAAGGAAAAAAAAAGAAGTGCTCGTTAGGATGTAGCTCTATTGTCAACCAAAATATCTGTAAAGGGTTCTACATGCTTTCTGCCTACAACTTCAAAACTCAAATAGAATGCTGTCAACACAACAAAAAACATAATAAGTCTGACATTCCACAACTCCAACTCTGAAAGAAAAAAAAGGAAATGGCACCATCAGGAAATCCTTGGGTATGTGACACTTCCAAGAGGGTTAAACATCCTGATTATTAGCATTTACACTTATCAGCGGTTATTGAACAGTGGGTAAAAAAGACTGATTATTCATTACGTGGCTCGCCTTCTGCATTATGTTCGCTTTGAACAGCAGTCTGCTCTTTAGAATTTGATTGTACCTCTTTATCATCCTTTCCGGCATCCTGAATCTGGGAGTCTGTCGAGGAATCTGATAATGAACTCTCAGAAGTGATGGCCCCAGAACAGGCTTCCCCATCCTCACCATTGAAGAACCTAGATAGAGACAGGGGGTTGTAAGTAGAGCTGGCTCTCCGAAGGCCCTGTATCGCTTTCATCGCTGCAAGTGTGCTTCGGTACACATCTGAGGTTTCCACATCTTGAGATGATGTTAGATCGCGACTAGCCACATCATGCTGTTCCAGATTCGTAGATGAACTAGGCTCAAGAACTTCTGCTTCGACTGGGAAAAGGAGTTCAAGATTGGCCTCGCATTCTCGAACAAGCCTTGTTAAAGGTTCAGTTGTGAAAAATGGCTGGTGACGAACACGCTGAGTGAAAGGCAGGCTGAGCAGACCCCCTGTTCTCTTGTCATACTTCTTCAGTATCTTCACTAGTCCTGCATTTACAGCATATAAGACTACAACACAAACACTGCAGATTCACCATCATCTTCGTTTAAGGAGCTCACCAGCAAAATTTAGGGAGCTGTAGGTTTGCAGAAGAATCATTTCACCATGTATGATCACAAAATCCTTACGTATCTCTAACATCTCTTCAGTAAATTCACTCCTGGATGTAAAAGCATCATTCTTCTTAGCTTTGACGCGCTCAATCCTCTCCTTGAGCACCTTCGAGAAACATGGTCACCGAGGGTTAGAATGACAGCTCCAATTCATGGAAGTGCCAAAGACAAGCAAATTAACTGATAAATGATGAAAAGGGTAAATCTAGATAGCTTGACTGCCTGAACAAATTATCCGATTTAACCACATTATCTCTCATCATGAAGAAAAGAAGGGGAACATGACCAAGTAGCATGCCTGTGTCATTGCAAAAATTGTGTGGGCCACTGCAGTCAGTGTTATGTGTTGACACTTAGCTAACGAGCATGAAGTGATTGACCATAAGCAAACTCAAGATTTTAAGCCCATAAGATTTGATCCTTTGATAAGCGCATATAGCAGCACATTCCAGACAGAAAAGTAATGGCTATCCATTTCGTTCAAAACAAAGTCAAGAACAGAAGACATTCGGGATGAAGCTATCAAAATTAGACCAAGCCCAGTTGGCTACCTACCCACAATTAATATTGAACTGACCACTCACTCTAAGCTGAAAAGCAAAGGATTCGAGGCATGACTCTGATATTTATTCGCAATGGTTCTTAGCATTAATTCAATTCAAAATGCCCGTGACCATACTAAATCACCAGAGATAACATATGCTAAAACTTATACTCATGATCTAACCATCCGTACATAACCCGGCTGCACATGCCGAATTCGATGGATCCACTGGAGATCGTGAATCGCTCCAAGACCAATTGTGTGGCCCTGCATCGGCCGTAAGCACACGCATCGAGATGGGGCGAGGGCAAGAGAAGGGCCGCACCTGGAGGCGGATGACGTACCACTCCTCCCTCTCCATGTAGAAATCGTTGAGCTTGTGGAGCTCCATGTCGAGGATGCTGGCGAACCAATTCCCCAGCGCGACGTTCCCCTGCCCGGCCCCATCCCCCGCTCCCTCGGCGGCGGGTGGAGGGGGAAGAAGAGGGGCGGCCGGTTCGTGGGGCCGCAGGTTCTTGATGAGCTTCTTGAGGGCCTTGTAGGCGAGGTACTTGTCCCTCCACGCCGGCAGCGTCTCCTCCAGGTGGTTCCGGAAATCCTTGCCGAACTTCATCCGGCGAGGACTCTCTCCCCACCTCCCCCTCGCGAATTCCTTATCCGAGGACTGGATTCTCCTCCCTTTGTTACCCTCCCCCTCCCTCTCTCTCCTCGGGTGGGAGTGGAGGAATGTTTCGGGGTTCGCGATGGGAGGAAGAGGACGGCGAGGGGAGATGGAAGAAGAAGAAGAGGAAGCAGGGGAGGCGAAGGGGACGGATGGATGATTGGGTGTTGGGTCTCTGTCGGGTGGGGCCGGCTAGGGGATATTCGCCTCGTGGGTCCCCGTCGTCTTCCCCTCGGCGCCTGCGAGGCCTGCCGCTTTGCCCTACTGTATTTTTCTGCTGCTATTTTGTACGGCATAATGGCATCTTCTTCTCCTTCCTTCCTTCCTTCGGCGGCCTCCTCTGCTTGCCCAGAAATTTCGTCGCCGATGCTGATGTGAACATGGCGAATCTTCCATGAACTGGTACAGGCCAATCGTATCCAATCCAAAAGAGAGAATAATAAATAAAGAAAAACAAAAGACAAAATAATATAAGCTGGTGAGGGGCAAGGCCGAAATGGCACCAGGCTGATTTACGGGCCTTGTCTGGGCCAGGCCCATTCGAAACGATCCAGCCGCGTGAAAACCGGCCCATACCACGGAGATCTCTGGCCGCCGCCGCCGCCGTATGCGAACAAAGGAGGAGATGAGCTCGCACCAAGAGAAAGGGGGAAGAGGAGATGAGCTTTCTGATAAGGACGAGGCGCAAGTGCAGTGCACCAACGCATTTGCCGGAAAGATGCCTATCGATCGAGGCCGGCATGGGGCGCCTCGCTCGCACGCACGCATGCATGCACTGGCGACACAGGGCGGCGACGCGTGTGCGACATCGACAGGCAGCTGTGTGCTTGAGAGAGACAGATAGCTGTCTGCTCGTTCATGAGGATGAGGGAGATAGGGCATTTGAGCTCCCGATAAGAATTGCTGGGAAATTTATACTATATGAGGTTAATTTGGACAGATCGAGGTAGCTATATATTGGTCGAATGTTAAAACTGATGAGCTGTATATATCGTTCTCTGGTTCGTCTATAAAATGGGCATCGGCGGCTGAGAGAGTCGTCACTATCGATCACTCGTCGTACACACGTACACTGCTTCAGTTCTTATTCTTCTTCTTTCAGTAGAAATAGAAGAGCGTTTTCTAGGATCATTATTCGGTAAACAGTAGAGATGGGTTCTCTGATGTCTGGCTGGAGCTCATCAGTGCTCAGTGAGAAGGAAGGTAGAGTATCATATCTATCTTTTCGGGGGCTCGATTGCAATATATAATATTTTCGTTCCTTCACTCACGATCCGCGCAGTTCGTCTGTTGAGGAACCGATCGCTGACAAAGGATGAGGTGGAGGCGTACTGGAGGCAGCACGGCGGGAGGCCGGCGGAGAACGGCGAGGCGGCGGCGGCAGGCTCACCGCTCGCCGGCTCTCCCCGCGTGGGCTACGTGACCTCGCCGCTGTCGTCCTCTCCCCGCGCGGTACTGCTTGCCTGCTTGCAATAATCAAATCCGTTCAGTTTCAAGAAATAAATCTCCCCTCCCCTGCTATGTGATGCTTTTGATCGATGAGCACAGCCGCAGGAGACCCCGCTGCCCGCTCGGCGACTGGTGGCGATGAGGTCCATGCCTCCGCTGCGCGGCACGGGCATGGGCATGAGGAGCGACGACGACCTGGGCTCGCCGTGCGCCGGCCACCACCTGTTTCCCCGTAGCGAGCCGTCCTCACCGGCGATCCGCGGCGGCCGCGGGGAGGGCTTCTTCCACGAGAAGGCCGACGCCGGCGATACCTGCAGCACGAGCCGCGGCTGGTACGTATATATATACACGTGTGATCATTAAGCTAGCTAGCTACATACACGCAGACTGATGCATGATTCGTGTGTGTGTGTGTGTGTGTGTGTATGTATATATATATATATATGTATATATATATATATATATATATATATATATATATATATATATATATATATATAGGTGGACTCAGAGCAGCTGGGCGTTCCTGAACGATCCGCCCAAGGAGGAGGTGGTGCTCGGCAGGGCGCAGCTGGGCTTCGCGTGTGACCAGTTCTACGCCGCCCGGATCGTCACCGGCAACGCCTAACCGCACGTGTATCTACCCGTGCACGTGTGTATACGTATCTGTGTTGTGGACTGTACGGTGTAGTGTAGGCTTGAGTTGTAGGTGACTAGGTGTATCATTACGGGCATTAGTAGAACCGAGACGAATAATGTTACCTTTTTCTCATACGTGTGGTGTAAAACACATACTCGTAATTAACGGCGTGGCGTGTTGGCTGCCGGCCGTTGTTTAATTTGTAAGAACAGGATTATATTTTGCTGTTGGAATGAAGAAGCTGATGTATTCAAAGTCCCACACAGAGCACTCGGCCACCATGCGTTCGAAGAACTCGCAAACCGAACGGGTGGCGGCAGCGTTGGCTGATGGCCATTGGAGGCCAGGGCAATCACAGGAAGCACTCTCTTCATATGCTTAAAATGCACCCCAAATTACAACAGATCACTAGATCAGTGAACAATGGCTGCGGATATATGAATTTCACAAACACCAAAAGGCACCGCATGGGCGCACTCTTTCTCATCCAGCAGGGAACACACCAAAACATTAGTCGGATAGCTCTCTTCACATCTTGACACCTGCTCTCTCAGTTCCAAAACACGAAGCATAGCACCAGAGCCCAACAAGAATCAGGCTGAAGGGAGACCGTGCTTACGGGTGCATTCAGAGAACAATTTGGATAAGGGGAAAATTGGCCAAAATCTCGCTAACAGTACCTACTCAAAATCCACGTGTTTCCTTTCCTAACAGTCTAGCCAGGCATTTCCCCAGTGCCGTGCGCAAAAAAAACGTACTGTGCCATTTCATCAACCTTTTAGCCCTTGATGCTGATGAGATACACAAGATCACCCAGATGACGCACTTCGAGGCCCGCATTCTCACATCCTGTAAAGAATAGTGATTGGTCCTTGCCGATTCTTCTGCGCCAGCTCATCAGAAACATAGGAGATTTGGCAGGTACTTGTGTTCCTGCCAAATAACGGAAACATAAGCCCAAGATTTTCTCACATACTGTGGAGTTAAACAAATGGATTTCCCAGTAAGTACCTGATTTGTCTGTGATGGTGGTACAACCAGCTTTCTCACTTGTTTTCTTGGATTCTTTCAAAAGGAAGGATACTGTCTTTACCAGGTTGTCATACTGTTTAACATCTGGACGCAACAAGTGCATGAACCGTGTTACTGTGTGAGGACATTCCACCCATGATAGGACAGTATTAGGAGATGGGGTCAAGATATCACTTACAGAGTAGAATATCGCTAGCAATAACAATGTCCCAATCTGGTGTAGAAACTGGAAATGGATCTCCCCATGTGTCTGAGGGTTAAAAAGAAGTGTCAGAGAACAATTATTTACGACAGTATTCAGTTCCTGAACATGGATCTCCCCATGTGTCTGAGGGTTAAAAAGAAGTGTCAGAGAACAATTATTTTGTTTTGGAATGGTCAGAAACTCACGTCTGATATGAGGTATCACATCCAAATTATTAGCTCTGCAGTTGTAGGCTATGTTCTCTTCAATATCCTTGTCATCATAATCAGAGGTTGTGATATCCACCCCAAATGACTTCCTCAGAAAGATCGCCAGAGCTCCCGTCCCACTAAGCATTATAAGAGGAACTAATGAACAATATATACAAACTGTAGAAAATTTCATCATGTTCTTCTGACCACATTCGACTGAGACAAAAAGAAACAAAGCTTCGATTTACCACATGAGCAAATCATTATGATAATAGGATAACGAAGACCCGGTATCACATAATCCAATCAAGTAACCAACTGCTTAACTAGTTTCAGATTGCCTGGTACGGTAAACAGTGACTACTAAGTCCTGGCAGCATGATAGAAGAACAGGACATGCCTCAGTGCTAATAGAAAACAAGAAAAAGCTATAATAGGAGTATCAATATCCTGAATTATTTATTGTGCCCACTCTTATGAATATAGTACCCGTTCTTATCAAATTGGTCAGGAACCAAGAAAAAAAAACAAAAATAAAGCATGGCATACATACCTTCCCAATTCCAGGACCCGCTGACCATCCAGAATAGACTGGTTCTTAACAAGCCAAGTGGCAAATGAAAATGTCCCAGGCCATAGCAAGTTTGCGTTGAGCTCATGACATGAGAATTCCCTTACGCTCAGCTTCTGCATGTCATTTTTGAAATGTGAACAAAAAGATAAATATGAAATTCGAGAATGATTGGCTGCAAAACAGATAATATGCAAATTGCTTAGTGAGGTCACGGATCAGCAAGCTATAACAATTAGGTACCACTTGTAGGGTTGCAATAACAAACAAAACCGAAATCAATAAATTCATGCAACCTTTTGCAGAGCAATAGATTTCAGGCTGAGTAGCCTTTTGGTATAGAACGGAAATGGCCAGTCAGGCGCATTGTTTTAAACGTAGATTTTGTGATGCGGCACCATGAGCTCCAATGCATAGTAAATAGCCTTAGCAACACGCCCAGATGGTCTTCAAAAGTATGCTAAGTTGTTCACGCAATATGAAGAATCAATTGGAACAATCAAAACAAAATGTGTAAATAATAATGTAATAGCAAAAATCCAGCTCTATTTGCCCATATAAGAGCAAGACAATATTTATGCCTGGTACTAAAAATGAACCACCATTTATTTTCGATCCATTATTCTACTTTGCTGAGTTTGGAGCAACAAATTTCATGGTAGGAAGCTTAGCCATCAGTAAAAATTGACCGCTAGAGGATTGCTGAACTGGACCATAGCTACTACTAGATTGAGACTATCACGTTCTCCATTGGACGTATCTTGACCTGAACCCCAACAAAACCCAGAAAACACAAAGCCAACAGAAATCCGAAGTGTTTGTTCTGTCCATCTATGCATTATTTGTTCACCCAAACTAATCGGGACATCCGAAATGGATCCCCAGAAGGCGAGAAACCTAAATAATACCGTAGTTCAAAGTCCGGCACTAGGCACTTGCCCGATTCCAGAGGACAGTCGGTTCGGTTCTATAAGCGCGAGATTGTACGGAGGAGTCGTGGAATCTCACCATGCCAGGGAAATCGTGCGCTCTCTCCACATACTCCAACGCCGGCTTCTCCCCCTCGGTGTCGACCTGCATCTCATCTTCAATCGCACGGAAGAGACAGCACCGGCTGTTAGGAGCACGCGGTTGGGGGACGAGTATGGAAGTCAGCGAGGGGGTGGGGGTTGATTTGGTGGTCATACCTCGGTCATCGTCGCTGTCGTCGGCGCCGTGGAAGAGGGAGGCGGCGGAGAAGAGAGCGGTATCCATGATTGGACACCCCCGAATGGAAACTGAGAGGGAGGCCGCTCGGAGGGGCAGCGGCGACGACGAAGCAGCCGTGGAATGGGCCCGGCGGCCTGTTCCCCAATTGGCCCGGAATGGCTAAAAACAAGGCCTAACCCGTGGCCCAGGATCCCAACAGCAAGCGCGGGCTGTGTAGGCCCTGCGTGTGTGCTGTAACGGCCTGCAGGCCGAAAGGGAGAATTGAGCTACAAGAGCAAGCCCAATGTGCCTTCGCTCCCTTCTGATGAGCCTATCTGTGCAGCGAAGGTGTTTTAAACTGGTGCTTTCTAAATGCTAAGTGTCAATCTGACGTGTCAAAAAAAAGTGCCAATCTGATTTTGCATGTGCCGAGAAACTTACGCACATTACTTATTTCCGTGGTCCTTTGGCTCTGCAAAAAGTATATATACATCAATTTGTACTGTCCAATTTCATGAACTTTTGTGGAATATTTTGCCATTTATAGGTGAGGAACTCACTCCCCATGACGAGTAGCGTGTCGTAAATTTTCGTCATGGGTCACAAGCAGTACATCAGATAACCAATATCTATGTTTTATTTCGTTATATATCCGAGCATGGAGACTCTGAAAACTATTGGGTAGTAACAGTTCACTCGTCGGATTAATGTTACTTGATTTGTCTAGAATAATGTTACTCGGTTTTTGTTTGTTAATCGCAAATTCTAGTTCTGTGCCGATTGATGAAGTCCTATGTACAAATTTTGCCCCAAGACCCCATGCTCAAATGAAGAGTGAGAGTACACTTTAGTCGTGTATACCTTTTGGTACCTGTGCTAATAATACCATATATACGGTACAAAACGAGTGTGAGCATTTGCCATTATGTTTTTTTTACTTCAAGTGTATAATACATGCATGGGAAATATCCCGCACAGTAGATGATGCACAACGCAAGCAGCATATTGCAAAAGTGAACAGATTTTCCACAAACACCACGATCTCGCTCGCTACGACTGCTACTACACACTGCTATACACGAGCGATGTATACGCATGCAAACAGGCCTTTATATACATCAGGAGCGCTAGCACATAAATACTATACTAGTATAGGTACGGTGGAAATCACCGCGCGGGCCGGGTATATAAAGTGCGTAGCCGGCCGTAGGTATACTGATACTTTATACGTACAGTAACAAAACAAGAACGAGAAAGCTAGCTAGCTAGGGCCTCAGCGCGCGGCTGGATCGGCCGTGCAGTGGCTCTTGCGTCGCTGACGAGGCGGCTCAGGCGTTGCCTGTGGCGATCCGGGCGACGTGGAACTGGGGCGTGTAGCTCTGCTTCCTGCCCGAGGGCTCCTCCTGCGGCGGCTCGTTCAGGAACGCCCAGTTGCTCCGCGTCCACCAGTCCCGGCTCTTGCTCGGGCTGTCCGCCGCCGCGCCGCCGCCGTCCTCCTCGCCGCCGCCGGGGAGGAACCCGTCCACGCGCACCCTCGGTGACGATGGGCCGCCGCCGGTCTTCTGCTTATTATTGGCGCCGCCGCCGCGCGCCGCCTTCTTCTCCAAGCTCCCGAACGGACTCTCCTGTACGTGGTTCATTATATTATTCGTCATCGCCTGCTCTGCTTGCGATCGATGAGCTGTGACTATTTATGCACTTACGAGCTGAGGGAGAGACCGAGCACGTACCGTTGCCGGCGAGGCGAGGGGCGAGGTGATGAGCTCGCCGCCGTCCTCCGACGACCTCCGCCGCTGCTTCCAGAACGCCTCCACCTCCTCCTTGGTCAGCGATCGGTTTCGCCGCGCGTGAACTTTTCAGACACACACGGTACAGTTCAGTTCAGTACAGTACTTGTGTTGTTATATCCTCATGATCGAATACCAACGCCAGCTAGAGGCGTGAAAATGAAACATTTTGCAACAGCTAGCAGAGAGGTATATAGATCTTTCTTCGCGTACGTACATACCTTTCTTATCGTCACCAAGAACTGGTGAGTCCCAGCCAGCCATGAGAGAACCCATCTCTGACGTACTCTCTTGTATGTCAAGTACCAACGAACCAAGAACAACTAATTCAATGAGAAACACAGGTCGTGCAGTGAGTGGTGACGACGTACAGTCTCTTGAATCTTTATAAGCTGCTGGATGAGTATGGCCGGAGCAAGTGGTTGCTTAGTGATAAGCCTCGGGATCAGATGGCTGTTTTTATAAACGAACAGGGGCTTGACTTTTGGAGGGTTTTGCGTGGCGGCTGCTGCAGAGAGGCAGAGAGAGCACACAGGATTACCGGAAGAGCACACGGGTTTTGGTAGCAAGGACGACGTCTCTGGACGAAACATGCATGACAGCAGGTTAGTGAGTGTGCGTCCCTATCTTTAATGCAGACTAGTATGTTTTCTTATGATTCTTAGTACTATCTTTTCCCCCCGGAGACATGATTCTTGGTACCGATCATTTCTATCAAACGACTTTGGAAAGACAGTCCTGCCCTCATCTTCAGCAAAGAAACGGAGCTGCTCAAGAAGGAAGTCCTGATCATTCGATCGGCAGCTTTGATGCGGCGAGGACACGAACGTAAAATGGCCCACGACTACCTAACGTTGTCAGGCTTGTTGGCTGGTGATGACTAGTTTAGCTTGCTGCTGCGTACTAGGTGGTAACTAGTGGCGATGATGACAGGCACATGCACTACATAAAAACTAAATTAATCGAGCCAGTCACAGCGAGAAATATCAAGCGGGTTCATCGAGCTCATCTGCAATTCTGCAGGTACGGGGCTCGCCGGCTCCGATGGGGACGTGTGCGTGCACACACTGGACCAATAGTAGATGTGCAGAACACGTACGTTTCGTCAAAAAAAAAACTGAGTAGAACACGTACTCCGTACCTACAATTCTATCTCAAAAAAATGTACTCCCTCCGCCTCGTGAAAAACGTAAACTTTTTTCAGTGTCCATGATAAAAGACCATACTACATTTAATAATTATGTTAATCTCATCATTTTAGACTATGAGTTGTTGGTACATACATATAATTACCTATTTTAAGGAATAACTTTTATAATTGTATTTTTTGTGAATTTTTTTAATTTTTATAAATGTATTCTTCTAGGACGGAGGTACAGTAAAAGAAAGTGGATACACGAATGCGCAGCGGATTAGAAGCAAAGCACGGATAAGTTAAGCGGCCGTGTCGCTGTCCGGTGCCACGCCCCCGCGCGCGTCAGCGCCTATCCTCTGCTCTCGGTCGCCCAAAGTCACGGACCCCATTGCGCTAAAAAAGCCATTAAGCTATACAGGTCATCCTTATCTCCAAAGATATGAGATGCATGCATCGCTGTGCGACAAAAGTGTCAACGCTAACTAACGCCGCTGCTAGAATGGATCGGAGCACTGAAAATATCTTGCTCGGATTGGGATCCGGCCCACCGTGTCGCCACCCAGAAAACGTCCAAAAACCGCTAGTCCCACTGGTACCCTGCAGGATGGATTTTCACGATATAGATTCCAAGTTTAATGGGCCTACTTGGGTCGCACATCTGACCCATGTAACCCCTCGTCGCGGACCACACAACCCATTCCGACGACGGCCCACAACCAGCGGCAATACCTAACAACAAGCGGCCCACAACTACGGACTACCAACCATTATTGGATTTGTTTTTTTTTATAAAAAAACGATCTAAAAATTTGGTCCCACGAGAATTCAAACACACGACCTAAGCCTGCGATTAAAGCATTACAAGTTTACAACTGTTAAGCTACAAGCTTGTTCACGACGTGTGCACAACACCACTAACTATAGAGTAGCGACCTAGCTTTAGCTGTTCCCCTGACCCACAAAATCCACGGAGACAGAGGATATAGCACCGGTAGCGTCCAAGCACAAAAATTTAGAGCGGAACACGTACTTAAAATATCATTGATGCTAAAATAAACCACAAACAAAATATATAATACTTTTATAAATTTTTGAATAAGACGAATACTCAGACACTATAACAAATTAAAATAAATAGTAATTTAAAACGGAGATTGCAGTTTATTATTAGTAAATATACCTGTATTTGTTTTATTTTGAGTTTAAAGTTCTCAAATTCATGGTCAAAATTCGTTCAAACTGCTATCGTAGAAACACACATTTCGTTTTTTTAGAACGGGCGCGTAGCCTCGGTGGGAGCGCTGCCCGCCCGGGTTTAGGGTTTATTCCTCCAATTTGTTTCGTGCAGGTCCTGGACACTCGCGCGACGTCACAATAGGATTACGACGTGCTCGTCGTCTACGGAGCTCGTGGAGCTTCGGTGATCTCTGGAAGGACGTTTAACGTGTATAGGTTGTAGCTTCTAGAGGTGTGCGTGTGTTGTGTAGAGTACATATACAGCTTGTATACTTAGGTGTCCAGGCTAAAAAAAACACACATTTCGTTTATCAAGCATATCATACATTACCCCCAAAGAGCAGTTCCAACCGCTTATCAAGCAGGTACAGTACAGACTGAATAGGTACAATTCCACAATGCTTTAGAAATCCCCGCTACACGTTATCCTATAAGGGGACTTTGACATATATATATCAGATAAGTTGATATTTCAGGCTCTACCTCAGGTGTTACCATGACAATGCCGAAGGGCAAGCCTGAGATGTCCAATCTATTTACACAACCATGTTTAAGATCTATCCATCACATGATGCTATCATACTTGTACTACACCAACCAGAGGTAGGCTCCCTTAGCACATTATACAAAACAGCACTGATGTAGATTGAGGGTGAATGGTGATGCGGAATTTGTGCACACGTTATGGAACAATCTTTTAGAGCTCTGATGATAAACCAGAGGACATTGAGGCCCTGCTGGTGAGAGCAGGCCTCATTGTCACCAAAGCAGATTCATTTGCACCAGCTCTTAGAGCAATCCTACCAGCTTCTAGGAATCTGGCCACAGCATCCTCTGCGTAGCGGTTTGCTTCCCCGACAGTCATGGTCCTGCCAATATCCGGGTATGTGTTCAGTACATGATCACCGTTAAGCTGTGAGGCAAGTTGAATCAGCTCCACTTGAAATTCCGACAGAGATGAATCTTCCTTGGGGCCAAATGGTCGCAGTGACTTTGTGACCTCTGGGAGTTTCTCTGTTTGGAGAAAAAAAAAAGAATGCCTAGTTAGGATACTGATAGAATTTGTCATTCAGTACAGCTGCCACATCTACAAGATGATAACTCCAACAATTACTTAGCCTTTTTGTGAAAAACTTCATTAATGATAGCATGTACAATGCCAAAAAAATGTCATAATTGTTCATGTGAATGGCATAACATATATACCAAACAACCATAAATACATACCTGGACAGTCAGTTCTTGGCGTCTTCCGGATCTTAAAGTGGTTCTCAAAGGTCCCAGCCCATGCATCTCTCTTTGTCAGGAAGTTAGAATGTAAATTGAATAGCTTCTTTACTGTTGCAGGAATGGACGAATGCTCATATTGTGAGCTTTCTTGTGGACCATTTGGTTCATGGATCACTGCACAAATGGAAAGTAAGGTCATTACTATTGAAGATAAACAAAATCAGAAAGAACATGAGCATATATTTATGTGGTTGTAAACATACAGCTTATTATTTCCTTCCAAAATACATAAGCATAATTTCTAGGTGAGAGGCTCAGCAAATGGTTCAATTTCCTAGCTTTATTAAAAATTAATCTAAGGACAACACGACATAGAGGTGATGTCAGAATAACATAAGTAGCAGTTACGACTTTTAGACGATAACGCTTTGTGGATGGAATACTGCTTATCTGCAAACTGCCCACATGTATTGTCACTTGCCAGGCATACAGGATGTTTCCAAATAACGCAAGGTGACACATAATGACTAATATATGGAGTCTATATTCAGCTCACATGCTAATCTCATTTGATTATGGCGTGCCTTTGATTCTTGACAGGAAAATTACCAATGCTCCTACCCTGACCGAACGCTTCTAAGCTAAATTAACAGAAATTGTCCTTAAAATGTTGAAATAAGAATCCAATCATACTAGCATCATTGCATTACTGTACTAATCAAAATAAAACACAAACTGAACTTAGAAAAACGGTTCCTGCTGGAAGCTAAAGTAAATCAACAGTCCCTATTTCCAGACATCAATGTTAAAAATTCTCTTGATCTTGTGTTTCTCGATAGCCCCGCTTACGAACATGAAAACTGGGAATTCAATAGCAAAAGTACTCACCAGTTCCTTTCTCAATCCACGGCGAGATGACGAAGGTAGGCACCCGAACCCCAAGCCGTTCAAACTTGAAGTAGTACGGATCAGGCCCAACAATTCCATCAGGCTGGGGCACTCCGACAACTGGTGTAGGAACATGGTCATAGAATCCACCATGCTCATCGTATGTGATGATCAGCGCTGTCTCGTTCCACTGCGGACTGGCCCTGAGTGTCTCATACACCTCTTTGACGAACCTCTGGCCCCTTGCCACATCATGTGAAGGATGGTCGTCATTTGCAGGAAACATCTCGCAATCGAAGTACCTCTGCTCAATCACCACATAATTCGGCAGCTTTCCCCACTTGGCGTGCAGCTTGAATTTGAGGCTGTACTGATGGAACTTGACAAGGTGCTTGAGCCTACGGAGGCTCTGGTAGAAGAGCGTGGCCGGGATGTTCTGGTAGTAGATTCCAAAGGACAAGCCGTTCTCCTCGAGGCTGTCAAAGATGGTCTTCTGCGGGAATCCGTGGATGAGGTCCTTCCGGGCGTTGAAGGTGAGGCCGTGTGAGGTCGCCGAGTGGACGAACAGGCGGTTGGGCTGCGTGGAGGTGGGAACGGAGGCGAACCACCGATCAAACACGGCGAACTCATCGGCGAGGGAGGCGTACACGGGGATAGCGTCGGGCTTGAATCCGCTCATGACGTTCTGCGCCATGCCGAGGCCCATCCCCCGCGCGTTCTGGGCGAAGCCGGACATGGGGGGCGGCACGGCGGAGGTGTCCGCGGACCCGAAGATCTGCTCGCGGATGTCCTCGAAGCCGTGGCCCGGGTCGGAGTCGACGTAGCCAGCCTCGTCGGTGACGAAGATCTCCGGGGAGGAGGGGTCGGAGGCGTTGATGTGGTTGGACTCGCGGCCGGTGAGCCCGTCGATGTCGGGGCGGGTGCGGCGGAGCCAGCCGAGGATGTGGTCGAAGCTGCGGTTCTCCATCACGACGACCACCACCGTCTTGATCGGGGAGTGGATCTCGTGCTTCCGGCGGCGGCGCTTCAGCCCGCGGTGGTGCGCGTCAAGGCAGTGGCCGGAGACGACCAGCGCAAGCAGGAGGAGCGCCACGAGGAGGCGCGCCTCGGGGCCGCCGCGGCGGCCGGCGCGGGCGGCGGCGGCCATCGCGACGGAGCAGGTCTTCGTCGTCGTCGGCGGCGGCAGCGGGTAGGGTAGGTGTGATGGCTGTTCAGTTGAATTGATGAGCTCTGATTTTCTTTTTTTTTTCAATTTAAGCAGTTGCTTTGCTTATGCGTGCGGGCTGCGGCGGCGCTTTTTTAATCATTTCCAATTTTACCCCGTGGGGGTTGGGACATGGGAGAGGAGGTGGTTAGGAAAGCCGACAGGCGGGCCCCATTTGGTGCCGTCTCTGGGGCCACACGTCATAGGGACAGGGGCTCGGTTCGGGCACGGTGCTGCTGCGAAGCGTGGACCAAGGTTGGAAGCCCATGTGACACTGAGTAGTGGGGCCGTTTGGTTGCCTTTGCCTGGAAACTCTTTTACCAAAAAATTAAAATAAAATGGGAAAGCATGTGACTAGGAAGAAGGAATTTGGTTACCAAGCAGATTCTTGGGAGTGGTTTTGCTTTGTGCTACGCTAATGGGACAAGAACCACACACACACGCTCATCTACTTCAGCTTCCACTCCATGTGTTCTAACACCGTGCACTACCATGCCAGTAGATGTTTACTCAATAAAAAAATCATGCCAGTAGTTTGAATTTTACCAAGTGCGACTTTTTAGAGACAAATTGACATTAAAATTGTCTCGAGAAATTCTACTTCCGATCGGGACTGATTTGCGGATTAGGTTATGCAGCAGGTTGATGTGTTTACAGGCAGAAGAACTCTCTCTCTCTCTCTCTCTCTCCCTCTATCTCTCTCTCATTTTGCTGTGTTCTTCTCACAATCAGGATATTCGAAGTAGGTTTGAAGCTAAAGCAAGTTGGGGGGAATTTCTTCTGTTCTTGACTTTCAAGCAATTCACCGCCATGTCTGCTGTTCGTCTTTTGCTAAAAAAACGATTAAAGAACAGTTTAATTGCAGTCTCGGAGTACTTGATTAGAAGATAGGCTAGTTGGACAGTTGGGAATTCCAATATCCGGTTGTTCATTTCAGGAAGTTAAACGCAGCAGCAGCTGCTCTGTTCATTGTTCATGATGAAATGGTTCTCAGTAAACGGACCTGTACTGTAACAGGGTTGATTTTCACCAAGATTTTTCAGTAATTATCAAAAGAAAAGGAAATGTACTAAAATAAAATTATTGTGAGGATGCGATCCAATCATCCAGACGATCGGTGCCAATCATAAAGCCACCGCCGGCCGTCGGTGCAGGACGACCGACGTGTATGCCTCACTGACATGCCGTTCTTGTCTGTTCATTTTTGTATGTGTCCAATAATGCCACATTAGCATGTGTTTGAAATAGAGTTTTTAAAGTTTAAATTACTGTTAGTGTCTAGCGGTGTTTGATAAGGAAAAAACTTGGTGCAGACCGGCTGCAAACAGCGCGCGGTGCAGCCCCACGCTGGATTCGCGAACACGCGTCAGTCCGCGGTATTCAATGTTTAAATCTTTCAGATGAAGGCTATGCTTGGCTCGGCTCCTCCGCGCTAGGCTCGGCCGCGCTCGCGACGGCTCTCCGAGCCGGGTCCTCCATCTTCTTCTCCTGTTGCTTTGCTTCGCCTCGCCTCCGACGGCCGACGCCCCGAGGAGCTTCGCATGCAGCCATGCACTCCTATGGCAACGCCGCAATGGGCACCGAGGCAACGAAGTGGAGCTCCCGTCTTAACCACCGTGAGAAGGTCCAAGCCCAACACCACGATAACCCATGATGATGTCTGCCCCCAACTGCTACGGTTTAATTTAAAGATCGAGTTGATCAGTAGAGTGCTTGATAGTTCTTGTTTAATAAACGAATAAGCTCTGCATACTACTTGAATTTTGCTTCGTCAGTTTAGTTATTTTGGCAGATGCAAACCACGTGATTTCTGATTGAAAGGTTGCTTCATGGGTTCCTGACTTCCTGTAGTACATCTACCCCGGCCATGGCCCATGGACCTCCATTGTAGACTAGCGTCGATTCTCAAGGTTGCCTGATTGACCGCCGGCGTGGTGCAGATGTGTAGATGTGATGGAACATGTAAACGGGAACACTTATAACTCAGAAACGGGGGAGCCGCAAGCGAAGCGCGGGTGTGCGGCAAGGCCGCAGGTGAGCCGAGCATAACGCGCCTGGGAGCCGGGGCTGTGCGAACGTCGGATCATGCGGACGGACCCTTGTCGCGTAACGAGGGTAGGGCTGCACCGGGCGCAGTTTGCAGCCCGGCTGCACCCAAGTTTTTTCCGTTTGATAATCGCTACAATAAGGATGAAACATGTATATCCATTTTTATGGCCTGTGGCAGAACAAGTAATTTGTTTGCAGTTTCTGTCTACGTTACAGGGTCTGCAGTTTAACTACACACGGCACACATGCCAATCTTGACTAATCGCGTCGAAAATGACCAGGAAATATCCCTGCAGCAATAACTCCTCCTAAACCACAAGATGTATTAAGAATCACCGTGAGCATATGCCCAAGCAAGATCCAACCTTTGACGCCCCATTTTTCTACCCCTCTTGCTTACGTCCGTCATGAAAGGGGCATTGCTCTTCTATATAATCCTGAACTCCTCCTAGATCCAATCCAAATACTCGTCTTGGCGATCGTTATGGCTAATTATTAGTCAAACGGGTTCGCATTGCAGGCCGATAAGTACGTG
The DNA here is from genome assembly GCA_033239725.1 of Echinochloa phyllopogon. NCBI lineage: Eukaryota > Viridiplantae > Streptophyta > Magnoliopsida > Poales > Poaceae > Echinochloa > Echinochloa phyllopogon. The sequence goes on from BTCW01000018.1 coordinate 1,666,278, forward strand.
ATAATGAGTCGGAGCGCCTAATTGGATGTGTCCGGGAATGATAAGCCGCGAATCAGGATGCGCCTCGTATCGCCATGAATGAGCTTCACCGGCCTGCCGCCGATGATCCATCCATCACCATCTCGAGATATTTTCTCCACCTTAAGTTGCAGATTGTTTTGATTTTTATAGAGATAATTTATAAAATTTAAAAGTTTAAAAGAGGAAGCAGCTCATCTTTGTCACGGCAAATAAAATACGGCAATGTCCTAGCGCAAAGTTACACTATTTAAATGTCTTTTTTGAAGCGGCTGGCAGCGCTACGCTGCCCAGAATGTATCGTAGAACACTATGTAAATGTCCTTTGGATAAATTTCCATAATCTCAAACGCTTGTTTGATCGAATATGATCGTTATTTTGAAAAGGAAATATGCCAACTATTCGTCAATTAATCCCAGGTTGATATAGCGTCTATGAGTGATGGATGAGTCACGCGCTTGATAGGAAGAAATCGGCCTTGTTTGGTTAGAGGCTAAAAATAAGGGCTAAAAGAAATCTTACATGCACTATTTACAAAACATTTTTACAAGTGAAACTTTACGCGACGAATCTGATAAACCTAATTAATTTATGATTTGTCATCCTTTAATTATATAGTCAAAGATCTTATTAGATTCATCTCTAGATTCGTCTCGTCAGTTAGTCCAGAGGTTGTAGAGATAGTTTTATAAATTACTTTTATTTAATACACTCCCGATCAAAAGTTCAAAACTTGCCGCGTGTCGCCACGGATGACTGAACGAGCTTCGCCTTCGCCGTGCCCTCACATGTCACTGCTCTTTCATATATTGGGATATGCCAGTGAGGCACAGCTATTAACATACACACACGTGGTGGAATGGTGGCACAGGTTTAAATGGGAGCAGATAGGCGCAACCAGGTCACGATCACGGCGCGGTCACGGCGTGCATGAACTCGTCGTCTTCGACGAGCCTCGCGAGCGCGTCGGTGGCGAGGCACACCTCCAGCGCCATGGCGCCGCCGCCCCCACGGCCCTCGAAGACCGTGGTCTTGCCGTCCAGCTTGTTCCCGGGGCCGCACCGCACGGCGGCCGGCTTTCCCCACCCGAAGTCGTTGCCGTATACGTCGAACCGCGGCGAGCTCCCGGTGCCCACGTCCGCGGCGCCCAGCAGGTCCTTGTTGTACGCCAGCCTCGGCTCCCGCACCCACCGCTCCAGCGACTCCCTCACCAGCGCCGCCCCGTCGAACGACGCCACGGCGCGGTTCAGCTGCCACGCCGCCCAGCCGAGCCCCTTCCCGACGACCTCGCCGGCGGTGGAACTCACCTTGCACGGCACCACCGCGTTGCCGACGTAGCCTGCCGCCGGGATGCCCTTCACCCTCCCGCGGCAGCCGATGAGCAGCACGTACGTCGTCTTCTCCGACGGCTCTAGGCGCCTGGCTCGGCACACCGACCGCCACAGGTGCCCGAGCACGGCCTGCAGGGAGGAAATGGTGACCGTGGCCTCGCCGCCGGAGATGGCGCCCGAGCAAAGCATCTCTGCGTTCGCCCGCGCCTTGAGCTTCTTCACGCTCTCCGCGGAGAAATGGAAGAAGCATTCCTGCAATGGTGGCTGCTGCTGGTTCTCGCATCGCCGGATGGCGTCCTCGAGCTTGGCAAACTTGAGGGGGACGGGCACGGGGCAGGTGTCGAGGAACCACCGCTCCAGCACCGGCGGCGGCCGTTCGGTGGTAGCGCCGCCGCTCCGGCTTAAGTCCGACCAGGTGTTGACAAAGTGCCAGAACGTGGTGCCGTCGCCCACGGCGTGGTTGAGCGACGCGGCGACGAAGACGGCGTCCTCGAGCTCGGTGACCTGCGCGACCAGCAGCGGCGCCCGCCGGGGCTCGCCGTCCGCCGAGGCGGCGTCAGCGCTGACCAGCCCGTTGAGCGGGAACAGGGGCGCCACCAGCTCGTGAGGGATGTAGAGCTCCCCGGCGATGTCGGCGGCCGTGACGCCGGGCGCCGCGGCGTGGATGAACTCGGCGCCCTCGCCGGTGCAGCGCAGCGCCACGGTGATGGTCCCGTCGGCGGCGCGCTCGTCGACGGCAAGCCGGCCAGCGAACGGGTGGAAGCGGCCCAGAGCGCCGGCGAACGCGGAGGCGAGGCGCTCGACGACGGCGTGGCGGTGCTCGGGGTTTGGAGGCTTGGGCAGGAGCACGCCCTTCTGGATGTAGTCGATGGTGATCAGCCGGAGATCCCACGGCGTCAGGTGGATGGTCTCCGGCGCCGGCGAGGGTGGCGGCGGCGGCTCGGCGCGGACGACGCGCCGGCTGATCACCTGGATGCGTCCGGTGTCCGTGGAGCCTGGCATGGCGCGTGGTCTCGGCAACGTATAGGCCGGAGGAGTACGTGGGCGTGTTGCACTGAGCTAGTATTTGCTAGTGTAGCTTGCGTAGAGCGCATGAGCTTTGGTGCCCTTTTTATCGGTGCTTCGTACGCCCAAGACGGAAGGAATTCTGGACAGCTCGTTCAATTGTGTGATCGTGTCAGGATTTGTCTCCATTTTTTTTTGTCACGGTGCAAATAAGAAAATTCAATTTTGATAAAAAAATCTACACGCATGTACGTGTCCTATCCAGCCATCATATAATTTTATAATGAAATTGAGAAGGCTCTAAAACGGACAATAAGAACCTGTTTGAATCCACCCAACTAAAACTTAGCTAGCTAATTTGTAGTGGTTTATTTTAGCTAGCTAAAAAGTATCTAGCTATCTTAATTGGGGTGTTTAGATCCATCAGCTAATTGGACTAACCTACCCTTCATTAGTTGTGGACAGAGTGATGTAGCAGTGAGAAATTTTCATAAACAGGTAAGGGTATTTTGGTCTTTGAACTCATTTAGCTGGGTTTAGTCAGGCTCAACCAGTTAAAGGAATCGTGTATTTTTTGGTATGTAGCTAAAATTTAGCTGAGTTTTAGCCGCTCCTGTTTGAATCCTAACAGTTTAGCTGGTGGATCCAAACAGGGTCTGAGTATTCGTTGTGAGAGGAAAATGGACTGCTATATGACAGGGGTATATCCGAATTTTTTTACTTTCTCCTCTTCACCAGTGATATATGACGGGTATTCCTCTGATCGAGTTGTCGACTTGCCGTCTCCTTCTCTGACTAACTCCGGAGCGATTTCCTTGTCCCCGACAAGTGTTGGTAATTTCTTCGTTCGTTCGACGCCAATGCAATTAACCTGCAGTCACACACGACTCAGTCGATCTGTGGAGGTTGATGCCCTTCATGTTACCACAGGCTATATAAATTTCATTTCTGACGACGTATTTTTCTTGTCTCCGTATATACCACTTACTAAATTGGTAATCTCTGACCATCATGTTAATGGGAATGGACGTGTCAAAAAAGTTACTGCCTCCGTTCTAAATTACTATTCGTTGTTGACTTTTTCATTTAACGTTTGACCATTCGTCTTATTCAAAATTTTTTATAAATATCATTTATTTTGTATGTGACTTGCTTTATCATCGTATATACTTCAAGTATAATTTATTGGTTTGTATATTTGAATAAAACGAATGGTCAAAGATCATGAAAAAAAGTCAACAACGAATAGTAATTTGGAACGCAGGTAGTATTTTTTTCCTGATATTTGCTCACTAGACGTTTTTTTCTTTTCCCGGGTATATGAGCTATATATTAAAAGGAAAAAGTCCATTTTACAACCTCCAACTATCACAAGAGTCCGATTTTCAACCTTAAACTACAAAACTGGATAACAAATGTCATCCAACTATCAAAACCGTGCAAATTTAGCCATTAGGGTGGTTTCGAAGGTGGTTTTGTATATTGTAAAAAATTTAAAAAATCCAATTAGATCTAAAAATCAAACTAATTCATCTTAAATCAGAAAATATGAAACAAGTATAAAAAATTTCTAAAAATGTAACCTATCTATTATTGCTCCATTTGAATCTTAATTATTGAAAAATAATAGGCATAACTATAAGCAAACAAATACTATGAACATGAAAAAATGAACCCGATTAACTGACAAATATAGTGACAATAGATATGTTACATTTTTTAAAACTTTTGATACCAATTTTGTATTTTTTTACTTAAAATGAATTACTTATGAAATTTTAGTTTAAATTTGAATATTTTTAATTTTAACAAAATAGAAAACCACCTTTAAAACCATACAAATGGCTAAATTTGCACGGTTTTGACAGTTGGATGACCTTTGTTATCCAGTTTTGTAGTTTAAGGTTGAAAATCGGACTCTTGTGATAGTTGAAGGTTGTAAAATAGACTTTTCCCATATTAAAATCCTCACAGATCATCATACAGCTCAGAAATTAAGTGAACCAAACACAGCGACGCGCGTGATGGCAAGAAATAATCTTCAATTCTTCATCACTGGAGGATTCCCCCAACATATATAATGGATTGAATTGAAGCCTGTCTGTCTTCATTATGACTAGCAGGTGAGACCATTATCATAGAGCAAGAAATAATATATCCCAGAGCGAATTTCTTTTAATTTTAGACATTGAAATAATTGAACAAAACTTTCTATAGGATGTAAATACAACTTCACCTTGTGGATCTTCAGATAACAGTATACAAATGGCCAGCTAGCATCTCTAAGAGACTAGCTAAAAAGACTAGCCAAATTTACTGATTTAGCTATTCTGAAAAATAAATTTGACTAACAAATTGATGACCAGCGAGGTAGGCTATCTAAAAATAGCTAGCGAATGAGGTGAGATAGAGAGCCACTAAATTTGAAGGGTCGAGTACGTCGGAAACATTTTTTCTCTAACAATAGCTAAATTTAACTTTAGAAAACGATTTGACCAGTATCTTAAAGATATGTTCTAACAACACAAAAGCCAACGCTTCATGCAACTTGTGTTAATTTTATCCTCTGTCAAGCAGGCACTGATGATGGCACTCGGTTCTAGAGTTCCAAGTCTAGTTCGGCATTTTTGGATAAATGGTACCATATGCGCACAGTCTGATCCATGCTAACCGCACACAGTCTGGATGTGCGCATCATGATGACAAAGGTGAGATTCGAACATCACAGTCACATTTTTTTCGTCCTAATCCCATGTTTAATTGAATACTATATACTCCGTATAGTCTTTCTGAGAACTACACTCTCATCCATCTATCTCTTGGTGCTATTTATAGGAAATATTTACATTCTAATTATACCATCTCTCTTCATGTTTTCACTCATTATGAATACTCATGAGTCACGACAACTAAAATGGATCAGTAATAATTTTCCTTTTTTTCATTTGTTGCCACATCAAATTTCCCAGTAAATGCCATGCTAATTGAGTAAATGTCATGAGTATACACGATTACATGTACAGATGCACCATATACGCCAGAGAAATAATCTGTTACAAGTATTAAACTAACTCAAAAGAGATACTGTACACACAAAACGTACTCCGCGCTGTAAATAAGAAAATATTTATTTTTTGTGTTTGATGGACTTTTGATGAATGGATTTTAAGAATCCTTTAATTTGGTGCAAATCATTAGCTATCCCAGAGCCAAAGAATGGGAATTAGGTTTGGATTCAAGTGCGCTCATCCGGTGCTAATCTTAGAGAGGATGCTCCCGAGGTGAGATCAAACTTGTGGTGTGAGGTAGTTTACATTACTCAGCAAGTATAGATTGCGGGCGGCGGAGCCGGAGGCAAGAAGCTCAAAAATACTCCTAGATTGGTTACTGACGGAATCAGGGAGAGTGACAGCGGCGGATAGCATGCATATGCTGCAGCAGAAGAAAAAGCAGACGCAATGACCGGAGCAAGAAGAAAACAATTAAGGGAGCAATATTTATCCACTCTGTAACAATAACAAAAAAAGAGAGAAAAATATACAACTTACTGTTTGTGCTGAATATATACATTTCCTGAAGTATCGGCCATCAAACACAGATAAAAGCATGCGAATGCATGCATCCACACAAGGGAGTAACGCCCTGAAAACTCGCGAGCTAATCCATTGTTTCGCGGAGCACGCGGTCACCCACGCTTCACACCCCGCCGCCCACCAACCGTTCGACGGAACGCCCCTCCCTGCTGCGACGTGTCCCGCTCGCCGCGCCCGCGCGCTCCGTTCTCCGGCCTCGCCGCCCACGCGCCTCGCCTTTTAAACGCGCTTGGATTGCATCCATCATCTTCTTCTTCTCTCCGATTCTCCTGTTCCCTTATCCTCCTCCTGCTATCCATGGCCGCCAGCCTCGCGCTCTCACTGCGCCTCGCGCCGTCGGGGCCGCTGAGCCTCCAACGCCGCCGGCGCGGGGCGGGAGTCCTGACCTGCCGCGCCACCGCCACGTTCCACCAGCTCGACGCCGTCGGTGAGTTCCCCGGGGTTTGTGTTTTCTGCGGCTCGTCTCGCTTTGATTTACGCGTGTGACCTCGGCCGGCGCGCGCAGCGGTGAGGGAGGAGGAGGCCAAGTTCAAGTCGGCGGCGGCGGAGGGGTGCAACCTGCTGCCACTGAAGCGGTGCATCTTCTCCGACCACCTGACGCCGGTGCTCGCGTACAGGTGCCTCGTCAAGGAGGACGACCGCGAGGCGCCCAGCTTCCTCTTCGAGTCCGTCGAGCAGGGCTCCGAGGGCACCAATGTGGTAAGTAAGATTCTCGCCATTCGTGCGCTGTTCCACCTGGGGCATTTCATCGAACACGTCACTCGCAGGGGAGGTACAGCGTCGTAGGGGCGCAGCCCGCCATGGAGATCGTGGCCAAGGCCAACCAAGTGACGGTGATGGATCATGAGATGAAGTCGAGGAGGGAGCATTTCGTGCCTGATCCGATGAAGATCCCCAGGACCATCATGGAGCAGTGGAACCCGGATATAACTGACGGCCTGCCTGATGCATTTTGTGGTAATTCTTTTTTCTTCTTCTTATTATTACTCTGGATCTAGAACGAGAATGCTGTGATTTTGGTATCTTAGCTGTTGTCACAGATTTATGACCTTCCCTTGAGATTAGGATATCCTCTGTTGCCTCCACGTTTTTCATGTTTGGGATGAAACCATGCCATTTCTATTCATGGTATGGTCCGTATGGATCTACTTTCTATAGTAATGCATTCTATACTTTGCCATGTAGTTGGTAGTTGCCATAAGTTTAGCAACGTGGGCCTTGCGTTTGTGGCACATCGGACTCGTTATTGATTGGCCATATTGGGCCCCATTTATTGGAGATAAATGGGGCAGAAATGAGATACTGTTTGGTGCCAAACTATATGATGACGTTACTTCTCTTCACCACCTTGAATGATCTTATGACTTCTGCTATGTAGGGAAGGAATTGGGATAATTCTTTTCTTTGTCATAAACCAATTATAGTCACAATATCCGTATGACATTTGTAAGTTCTTTTGTAGGAGGATGGGTTGGATTCTTCTCATATGATACAGTGCGCTATGTTGAAACCAAGAAGCTTCCTTTTAGTAAGGCACCATATGATGATAGGAACCTTCCTGACATTCATTTAGGCCTCTATAATGACGTCATTGTGTTTGATCATGTTGAGAAGGTGATCTACCATCCTTTTATGTTTTATTATGTGTTTAAGTTAATTACATAATGTTGTAGTGTATAGGGAACATACTCAAACTGTATATGCTAGTTTCTTTCTTATGAACTTACTCGAACGCTAGACTTGACTTCCAAGTTTTGTTTGCCGTAGAAAACACATGTTATCCATTGGGTGAGGCTAGACTGTTATCACTCTGCTAATGAAGCATATGAAGATGGAACAAATCGGCTAGAAGCTCTATTATCGAGATTACATTGTCTTAATGTGTGAGTTATGAGGCTTGGTCTACCCGTTTTCCATTTTACAAGTATTATTTTCTTATTTTACTTATTGATCAATCATTTATGTAGCCCAACACTTTCTTCTGGTTCTATCAAGCTTAATGTTGGACACTTTGGCTCGGCATTACAAAAATCATCAATGTCAAGTGAAGATTATAAGAATGCTGTTGTTCAGGCGAAAGAACATATTTTGGCGGGTGATATTTTTCAAGTAGTCCTAAGCCAGCGATTTGAGAGACGTACATTTGCTGACCCCTTTGAGATCTATCGTGCATTACGGATAGTAAATCCTAGTCCATATATGGCCTATCTACAGGTAACTTAAATGCCTTTAATATTTTGAATGTGTTTTTATGGTTGATTTTGTTAGTGTACCTGATATTCTTATTCTTTATCTCCTATGACATTCTGTAGGCACGAGGTTGTATTCTTGTGGCCTCAAGCCCTGAAATTCTTACTCGAGTGCAAAAGGTAGGTTGAAAGAGAAATTTATCGTTTGGACTAGCTCAATTGTTCTAAAAACATATTATAACAAGTGAACATAATGATTACTTTTATTTTCCAGAGGACAATCATCAACCGGCCACTCGCTGGAACTATAAGAAGAGGAAAAACAAAAGCAGAAGATAAAGTTTTAGAACAACTACTTTTGAGTGACGAAAAACAATGTGCTGAACATATTATGTTAGTGGATCTTGGTCGCAATGATGTCGGACAGGTTTACTTTTTCGCTCTATTTTATTTTTTATTTGTTGATTTACTTTATTTCACACATTTTAAAATATGCCAATTAGATAGGTGCTATGCCATTTATTTCCTCCTAAAATTATTAATTTTCTAATACAATAAGTTAGTACCTATTCACATCGACTATTTTAGAGCAGTCCTCACCTTGTTTTAATTTACAAAATGATTGAATAAAGTAATCTTTAATTACCCTTTGAGAATATAAATTGCCTGGCTAATATTTTCTCTCAATGTTCTGTCTAGTTTCTTTTGGGAATAAAATTGTGTCTCAGCATGTCAACATACCTCCGAATAATGTTCTGTCCTACGTTGTTCATTTTTTCAGTTTTATTTTTGCTTTAATAAATTTGAGCTGCACTTCTCTATTTCTTAGAAAAGAGAGAATTTTCCATTAAAAACTTAGTTGTTATTGAACCATTTTTCTTTAGTGGTCACTAAGTGGATGCATTATGGATTAGACTTGAAATAGTTAAGACTTAACCCGATGGATTTTAACTTTACCATTTTTACACGTGTCCAAACCAGGGTCAGTGAAGGTGGAGAAACTGATGAATATTGAACGATATTCACATGTCATGCACATTAGCTCAACAGTAAGTTTGCATTTATGATAAGCCCACTTCATTGTTGATTTCCATCTAGCCTATATCATTATTTATAGCAGATCACATAATACATGCATTTTATCATCCTTTGCTGAATTGTATTGTCTATAATTCTTTACAAGTTGTGGGTCTATTTATGAACTTATGTAGGTCACTGGGGAGCTACGTGATGATCTTACCTGTTGGGATGCTCTTCGTGCAGCATTGCCTGTTGGAACAGTTAGTGGCGCTCCTAAGGTAACTTGCTGAAGCCTTCTTTACTGTATTAGCTTCATCTCTTCTTCTTCTTTTTTTTTCATTTTCTCATCTCGTTCCCCTGGGTGGCTGGGTTTAACTTCCCATGCCTGCTTATGAAACCAATCAGGTGAGAGCAATGGAGCTGATCGACGAGCTGGAAGTGAATATGCGTGGGCCTTATAGTGGTGGCTTTGGAGGAATTTCCTTCTGCGGTGACATGGACATTGCTCTCGCGCTTCGCACTATCGTCTTCCCCAGCGGATCTCGGTTCGATACAATGTACTCGTACACTGATGGAAACCCACGCCAGGAGTGGGTGGCTCATCTCCAGGCTGGAGCTGGGATAGTCGCTGACAGCAAACCAGATGACGAGCACCAGGAGTGCCTGAACAAGGCCGCCGGCGTTGCTCGTGCCATTGACCTTGCCGAATCTACATTTCTAGATGAGTAGCTAGTCTCCGTGTAGAACATGTTTGTTTCTAATTTCCATGCTGTTAGTGACCATGCTCACCACGTTCAGTGGCTCTCCTTGTTTGTAGCTAGCTAGGCAGTTACACATCGTGATGTACATGTATATAGGCGTAAGCCTCTGAGCAATACAACTTAAGTTGTCCAAATTCTCTTGCCCATCGCTTACATGGTATCACGCGATCTACGATCCTAAACTTCCGCTGCTCTACTCCCTTCCCCGGCGCCGATCCTTCCTACGTCCCGTGCCGCCATGAGCTCCTCTTCCTCCTCTTCTCTGGCCTCCGATGACAACTCCGACGCCGAGTCCGAACTCCCCCACACACTCCGCGTCCAAACCCAACCAGCTGCACCGTCGGTTGTTCATGGGATTAACATCCTCAACCGCGTGCCGATCGTCCTCGACTTCAACGAATCCAACTATGTCGCCTGGGCTCGTTCCTTCTCCGCGATCTTTGGCCAGTATGGTCTCCGCGATCATGTCGACGGTTCTCCGGCGAAGGGCGACAACGACTGGGTCCAGAACGATTGTGCCATCGTTTCCTGGTTCTACAATCGGATCTCGCCCGAGCTCCTCTCCATGGTGTCCGAGGACACCGACACAGCCTACTCCATATGGCGCGCCGTCCGCAACCTCTTCCGCGACAACAAGGACACGCGCGCCGTCTACCTCAGCGCCGAATTCCGCAACTTCTACCAAGGTGACATGTCCGTCCTTGACTACTGCTCTCGCATGAAAGTCATGGCGGATCGCCTCGCCGGTCTCGGCGCCCCGGTTGGCGACAAGGATCTCATACACAACATCGTTCGCGGCCTCAACCCTCGGCTTCACCACGCCATCCCGCACATCATGCTTCGCCGCCGTCTGCCGTCGTTCCTCAAGACCCGATCCATGTTGCAGCTTGAAGAGCAGCGCATTGCCGAGTCTGAGAAGCTGCAAGCCGCCGCGGCCTTGGTCGCTCAGTCTGCACCGTCGGGTGCACCTGCCGCCCCCGGCGCGGTGACCGCGCCCGCCACTCTTCAGGCCGCGGCCGCGTTCCTCGCTCATGCAGCTCCCGGCGCGCCATCTCCTTAGGGTGCCCACGGACGCCCGCCGGCTCCCTCGCCAACACCCCACAGCGGCGGGCGCCCCTCCAACAACGCCACCGGCGCGAAGAAGAAAAAGAAGAAGGGCGCTCCATCTACTCCAGCGCCACCGCCGGGCTTCTGGCCGTCCACTAATCCATGGACAGGGATGGTCCACGCCTGGCCATTCCAGGCTCCACGCGCGCCAGCAACCAACGCTGGTGTGCTCGGCGCCCGTCCTTCTGCTCCCGCACTGCAAGCTCATGTCGCCGGCCCCTCCAACGCCATGGATCCCAACCTCCTCGCCACTCTGCACGGCATGTCGCTGAATCAGCCCCAGGCCGGCGAGTGGTTCTTTGACACCGGCGCTTCCTCTCACATGTCCCAAGGCTTCGGTAACATCTCCTCTCCCTCCCCCAATTCCTCTTCGACACATATCATTGTTGGCAATGGGAATTCTCTTCCCATCACCCACACTGGATCCTCCTCCATCCCCACCTCTTCTCATGCTCTTGCTCTTCACAATGTTCTTGTTTCCCCTTCCCTCATCAAGAGTCTTATTTCTGTACGTGCACTTACTCGAGATAATCCTGTGACTGTCGAATTTGACTCTTGTGGTTTCTCTGTTAAGGATCTCCACACCAAGGCGGTGATACTCCGCAGTGACAGCAGAGGCGACCTCTATCCGCTGCAGTCGTCGCCGTCCAGTTCCACTCACTGCCTCGCCGTCCAGTCTGCTGATCTTTGGCACCAGCGCCTCGGCCACCCCGGCACCGAGGCCTTCCGTCGTCTTCTTCAGTCCTTTGCATTCTCCTGTAATAAAGACCTCCCTCATACTTGCCATGCTTGTCGTGTTGGCAAACACGTTCGTCTTCCGTTTTCTGCCTCTCAACATAAGACAATTGCTCCATTTGAATTAATTCATTGTGATGTTTGGACGTCCCCGATTGCAAGCTTCACTGGTCTTCAGTATTACCTTGTCCTTCTTGATGACTTCACTCATTTTGTTTGGACAATCCCCTTGAGGCACAAGTCCGAGGTCGCCATGCATATCATGGCGTTCCAGGCCTTTGCTCAAACGCAATTTGGCCGCCCTGTCCGTGCGTTCCAAACTGACAACGGGCGCGAGTTTGATAACTCTACGCTTCGCCAGTTCTACACCAAGCACGTCATTCTTCTTCGGCTCTCTTGTCCTTATACGTCCCAACAAAACGGGAAGGCGGAACGCGTTCTACGCACCCTAAATGACGGCGTCCGTGCGCTGCTTCTGCACGCCGCCCTCCCTTCCGTGTTTTGGGTTGAGGCCCTGCACACGTCCACCTACCTGCATAATCGCAAGCCATGCAAGCCACGATCTCTATCCACGCCATACTCCCTCCTGTATAACGCTGATCCTGATTACAACTTTCTTAAGGTGTTTGGATGCCTGTGTTACCCCAGCGTGGCGGCCACGAGCACTAACAAACTCTCTCCACGTTCTGTGGCGTGTGTGTTCATTGGCTATTCACAGGACCATCGCGGCTACAGGTGTTACAATCTTGCAACACGGAAGGTCATCACCTCGCGTCACGTCTACTTCGATGAGGCCGTGTTCCCGTTCCGATCGGGGCAGTCTGTTACCTCTACGACCGGCTGCGCGTACAATCCGTGGCGACCGGATCTCAGTACCGCAGACGCGGACGTGCCGCCTCCTCCGGCACCCTCGGCAGCCCCGATCCCGCACGCGTCGAACGACTCGCCACAGACCCCGGCTTCGCCATCAACGCCGCGGTCATCGTCAGCCTCCAGGACTGCTTCACCGCGCACAACGACATCGACCCCCACAGCACCGTCTCTCGGGCCGCCTGCGTCCACCTCAGGATCGCGGCCACCGACGCCGTCTTCTGCGACCGGTGCGTCTGCGCCGCCTCGGTCGTCCACGTCCTTTGATGGTCCGGCGCCACACCCCATGGTGACCAGATCTCGTGTGGGCACCCTGAAGCCAAACCCACGATATGCTGCCACGGCGACCACGACGAACATCTCCCCGATTCCACGATCCGTCCATCAGGCGCTCAAGGTCCCCAACTGGACCTAAGCGATGCAGTCCGAGTTCGACGCCCTGCTCGCCAACAACACCTGGCAGCTTGTTCCACGACCGCCGGGCGCGCATGTTGTCAGCGGCAAGTGGGTCTTCCGCCACAAATTCAAGGAAGACGACAGCTTCGATTGATACAAGGCCCGATGGGTCGTCCGCGGCTTCACTCAACGCGCGGGCATCGACTACGGCGAGACATACTGCCCCGTCGTCAAGCCGGCAACCGTGCGCACGGTGCTCCATCTCGCCGCGCAGCGTGACTGGCCGGTGCACCAACTCGACGTCAACAACGCCTTTCTCCACGGCGTTCTCGATGAGGAGGTCTACGCTCGACAACCGGCCGGATTTACATCAAATCCCGATCTGGTCTGTCGCCTCTCTAAGAGCCTCTACGGCCTCAAACAGGCTCCCAGGGCGTGGTACATGCGCCTGGCCACCTTCCTCGGCACCATGGGATTCAGGCCGACGCGCTCTGACAGCTCCCTCTTCGTTCTTCGGCGTGGCAGTGACTCCGTCTACCTGCTCCTCTACGTCGACGACATTGTACTCATGGGTTCTTCCAACGACATCCTGCGCCAAGTCATCAGTACCATCAACGCTGAGTTCAAGCTCAAGGACATGGGGGCGGTGCACTTCTTCCTCGGCATTCAAGTGCAGCGTCGTCCCGATGGGTTCTTTCTTCAGCAGCAGCAGTACGCCATCGACTTGCTTGAGCGCGCTGGCATGACTGACTGCCGGCCTTGTGACACGCCTGTCGACACGAACGGCAAGCTCTCAACCAGCGCGGGGACTCCACTGTCCACCGCGGACGCCTCCGACTACCGCAGTCTCGTGGGCGCGCTCCAATACTTGACCATGACACGTCCGGATCTTCAGTACGCTGTCCAGCAGGCATGTCTCCACATGCACGCTCCCACATCAGCACACCAAGGCCTCGTCAAGCGGATTCTCTGGTACATCCGAGGCACCACGGCGCTCGGTCTTCATCTCCGGCGATCCTCCCAGTCCGACCTCACTGCGTATTCGGACGCAGATTGGGCAGGGTGTCCTGACACCCGGCGTTCTACCTCTGGCTACTGTGTGTTCATGGGAGACTCGTTGATTTCCTGGTCATCCAAACGGCAAACGACAGTTTCCCGTTCGAGCGCCGAAGCCGAGTACCGCGGCGTTGCCCATGCTGTCGCCGAATGCACTTGGATCAGACAGCTGCTCGGTGAACTCGACTGTCCCCTGAGCAAGGCAACCATCGTGTTCTGCGACAATGTCTCCGCCTGCTACATGAGCTCCAACCCAGTGCATCATAAAAGAACGAAGCACATAGAGCTTGATGTTCATTTCGTCCGGGAGAAAGTCGCTGTTGGCCAATGCAAGGTTCTTCATGTACCCACGACGCAACAATTCGCCGACGTGATGACCAAGGGTCTACCGACGGCGTGCTTCAAGGAGTTTCGAAACAGTCTGTGCGTCACCAGCGTGGACGCTCACACTGAGGGGGGGTGTTAGTGACCATGCTCACCACGTTCAGTGGCTCTCCTTGTTTGTAGCTAGCTAGGCAGTGGCTCTCCTTGTTTGTAGCTAGCTAGGCAGTTACACATCGTGATGTACATGTATATAGGCGTAAGCCTCTGAGCAATACAACTTAAGTTGTCCAAATTCTCTTGCCCATCGCTTACACATGCAACTGCTGACTGTAGCAAATCCTTAGTTTACTGGCTATTGAGCCCTAGGGTTTCGTGTTGTTCTGAATAAAAACTCTAGTGTAATAAAGCTAATAAATGTAAATTATACGTCAATTTCAGCTATCGTAGCATGTTTAATCATGTTAAAATTTGGTGGCACGGGGCAAACTAGCAACTAGCAAGTACAGACTGTGATCACTGGCAAGAACTCGAAAGCATTCAGATACTAGTTGAGTGCATAGAACAACACAGCATACAACAGAACTACAGAAGCATATAGTTGAGGAACTGAAACCTGCATTTAACGTGGACTGCCTTTTGTTCTCTTTATTAAACTTGAAAACAATAGCACTCATGCGCAGCAATAACAGCGCAATAGGCACAAGCACGCAGATGTAATTAATCTAAGGCATATGAAAAAAAAAACTTCAAAAGAAAGTACCACTAGATGGAATCAATTTAAGGTATCCATGTTCAAATATCAAAATGTTAACAAAACTGATTACATTGTACAAGTCAAAAGTCAAGTACAAACATGTATTGGTCACCCTCTTCTTTCATGGCGTTCACTATTCTCATCGAACCTTGACCGCTTGCGATCCATGTCATCGTATTTGCGTCTTTCTGATCTTTCTTCTCTTCCTTGAGAATATCTGTCATCGTTCCTATGCCTCTCACCTCTTGATCTCTCAGGTGACTTGTCATGCCTGTATCTGTCCCGATCTTCTGCTCTTCTATCACCATGCCTACTCCTAGAATCTCGGTCTCCATACCGCTCTGATCTGGATGATTCACCATCCCTAGAACTCCAACGAGTGTTTGTATTTTTCTGAAAGCATATTTCACAACCATCAGAATAGGATGCTAGCATGATTACTATATACTTACAGAAAAAAAGGTTACCGATAAGCTGATGTCATATATTTGCATCGGTTTCCACATTAAAAGAACCTTATGGGTACACATACAGTGGAACTTGTTAAAAGTTTCTAGCATGTCTTGAAACAAAGAAACATGAGTATACTTGCAAGAAACATTGTGCAAAATTGGTGTGATACTCATTTTATAGCTAGTAATGATCTGAAATGAATGTTTTTTTAACAAAAGTGCCACTGCATGGGTTACTCTACATTCCCGGTGAATAATCCTAAAAAACGCGCTGAGGGCATCTATTGTCCTACCTGATCATCATGGGAAAATTTGCAGGATGCTCCACGGTTGCACTCGCCTTTCTGGAAAGCATAGCATATGCCACGACTCTTCGGTACATCATGGTGCTTGTCATGCTCCCATTGTGCACCACTATCCTCTTTAGAACCCCAACCGGTGTTCGCATTTCTCTGAAAATATAATTCACAGACATCAGAACATGTTACCATGCATAAAGGGATAGAATTTACAGCCAATAACAATAAACAAAAGCTAATTTGTGGCTACATTAGTGATTGGCATCAGCATACACAGAAATAAAAACATGATTTTTGCTAAATCCAAAAGAAGCCATGCTGCAAAAATTAAGCAGACAACAATCTTTTAGGAATTTTCAGCATAGGGAGTATTTGGACCAATTATATCCTAAAAGTTCCTACAGTAGCTCCCTGTCCAACATACCACGCTCATTGTAAAACAAGAGAAGGGTGTTTAGTATTAAATCATATGTTCTAGAATCCCAAAAACTCCGCCTATGTTGTCTCAACATAGCAGGTCCCAAGCCCTGGTAAAGGAGGAGGGTTGTGATAGGCTCGGCGAGCCAATGTAAAACCTAGCCACTCATATGGAGATGAAACCCAAGAGAATCCCGTTGGGGCGTAACCCTCTTAGCGACGCGCCATATCGGAACCCGGGTATGGTGTTAAATGAGCAAGGGCCGGGCCGTCTCCCCCGAGACGCGCCGTGTCGTGGTCTGGGCACGGTGTCAAGTGAGCAAGGACCGGGTCGTCATTTCCTTAGTGGCGCGCTACATCGGCGCCTGGGTGTAGTGAAAAATGAGCAAGGGTCTTTGCACTTCCCTCGACGGGTGCGAAGGGCAAGGAAGCTAGCCGAGCCAACTAGGTTTCGGGTGGGTAGTTGGAACGTAGGGTCTCTAACGGGTAAGTTACGAGAGATAGCCGAGGTAGCAATTAGGAGGCGTGTAAATATTCTATGCGTTCAGGAGACTAAATGGAAGGGCCAGAAGGCGAGGGAAGTAGAGGGTACTGGCTCCAAGCTTTGGTATACGGGGGCGACTTCGGGAAGGAATGGTGTAGGCATCTTGATTGATAAGAGCCTTAAGAATGGAGTTGTTAATGTTAGGAGGCAAGGCGATCGAATTATCCTAGTTCGGTTGGTAGTTGGAGATTTGGCTCTGAATGTGATCAGTGCCTATGCCCCTCAGGTAGGCCTTAGTGAGAGCACCAAGATGCAGTTTTGGGAGGATTTGGATAGCATGGTTAGTACCGTGCCTATCAGCGAGAAACTCTTCATAGGAGGAGATCTCAACGGCCATGTAGGTGCGTCTAATGTAGGTTTCGAGCGAGTGCACGGGGGGTTCGGGTATGGAAATAGGAATCAAGAGGGGGAGGATGTTTTGAGCTTCGCGTTGGCCTACGACTTGTTGTTAGCAAATACCCTATTTAGGAAGAGGGAATCTCATCTGGTGACCTTTCAGAGTGGACAACACTCGAGCCAGATTGACTTTATCCTTGCAAGGCGGGAGGATAGACGTGTGTGCTTAGATTGTAAGGTGATACCTGGGGAGTGTGTTGTCCCTCAACACAAGTTGATGGTGGCGGACTTCAGATTTCGGGTACGTGTCCAGCGGGACAAACGTGCCAAGATAGCGAGAACGAAGTGGTGGAAGCTTAGAGGGGAAGCAGCGCAAACTTTTAAGGACATGATGTTAAGCGAGGGGCCTTGGGAGGACGGAGAAGATGCAGACGACATGTGGCTAAAGATGGCAACATGTGTTCGGAAGGTGGCTTCAGAAGTGTTTGGCGTGAGTAGGGGAGGAAAACAAGAAGCGAAAGACACTTGGTGGTGGAATGACGAGGTGCAAATGGCTATTAAGGAGAAAAAGGAATGTTTCAAGCGCCTTCACCTTGATCGGAGTGCAGCCAATATCGAGGGCTATAAATTAGCAAAGAGGGCTGCAAAGAGAGCTGTGAGTGTAGCAAAGGGTCGTGCATATGATAACCTTTATCAGCGGCTAAGCACGAAGGAAGGGGAGAAAGATATTTATAGGATGGCGAGGATCCGCGAGAGGAAGACAAGGGACATCAACCAAATCAAATGCATCAAGGATGGGACGGATCGACTTCTGGTGAAGGATGAGGAGATCAAGAACAGATGGCGAGAGTACTTCGATAAGTTATTTAATGAGGAGAATGGTTCGACGCTTGAGCTGGATGACTCATTTGACGACGCCAACAGACGTTTTGTGAGGAGAATTCATGAGGCAGAGATTGCGGAGGCTTTGAAGAGGATGAAGGGAGGTAAAGCGATGGGTCCTGATGGTATCCCCATTGAGGTGTGGAGATGCCTGGGTGACAGAGCAATAGTATGGCTAACTAAGCTTTTTAACCTCATTTTTAGGTCAAACAAGATGCCTGAAGAATGGAGAAGAAGTATATTAGTACCGATCTTCAAGAACAAGGGAGATGTTCAAAGTTGTACTAACTACCGTGGGATTAAGCTGATGAGCCATACGATGAAGCTTTGGGAGAGGGTTATCGAGCATCGCCTTAGGAGAGTGACAAGTGTGACCCAAAACCAGTTTGGGTTCATGCCTGGAAGGTCGACCATGGAGGCGATTTTTATAATACGACAACTCATGGAGAGACATAGGGAGCAAAAGAAGGACTTGCACATGGTCTTTATTGACCTCGAGAAGGCATATGATAAAGTACCAAGAAATGTCATGTGGTGGGCTTTGGAGAAGCACAAAGTCCCAACTAAGTACATTACCCTTATCAAGGATATGTACAAGGATGCGATGACGGTTGTCCGCACTTATGGTGGAGACAGTAGTGATTTTCCAAATAAAATAGGTCTGCATCAGGGGTCAGCATTGAGTCCTTATTTATTTGCTCTGGTGATGGATGAGGTCACAAGGGATTTACAAAGTGATATCCCTTGGTGTATGCTCTTTGCTGATGATGTGGTGCTAGTTGATGAGAGTAGAGCAGGTGTTAATAGAAAGTTAGAGCTGTGGAGGCATACGTTAGAGTCCAAAGGTTTCAGACTTAGCAGGACTAAGACCGAGTACATGATGTGCGATTTCAGTGGGACTAGATATGAAGATGGAGATGTCAGGCTTGATGGGCAAGTGGTGGCCGAGAAAAATACCTTTAGGTATTTAGGATCGATGCTGCAAAAGGATGGTGACATTGATGAAGATGTTAGGCATAGAATTTCAGCCGGTTGGTTGAAATGGCGTCAAGCTTCTGGTGTCCTCTGTGACAAGAGGGTACCACAAAAGCTAAAAGGTAAGTTCTATAGGACGGCGATTCGCCCGGCGATGCTATACGGTGCTGAATGTTGGCCTACTAAAAGGCGACATATACAACAACTGAGTGTAGCAGAGATGCGTATGTTGCGTTGGTTTTGTGGTCACACAAGAAGGGATAGGATACGGAATGAAGATATTCGAGATAGAGTCGGAGTGGCACCAATTGAGGAGAAATTGACGCAACATCGGTTGAGATGGTTCGGACATGTCCAACGGAGGCCTCCTGAGGCGCCGGTGCGTAGTGGGGTTCTACAGCGGGCCAATAATGTTAAGAGAGGTAGAGGTCGACCCAAACTAACTTGGGACGAGTCGGTTATCAGAGACCTTAAAGAGTGGAATATCTCTAAGGATTTAGCTATGGATAGGAGCGCTTGGAGACTAGCAATTAATGTGCCTGAGCCGTGATCTTTGCTTTCTTTTCTGCTTTCCTCTAACTCTTTTTCTGTTTTTTTTTTACTTTTTGGGTTTCACCTCTAGCCTACCCCAACTAGCTTGGGACAAAAGGCTATGTTGTTGTTGTTGTTGTTGTTCTAGAATCCCAAAACAGAGCAAAGCAATTTCACAAATGTAAATGTGCTTTCATCCTGATTAGGCCATTCAAGCTTATATTGTTTCCAGCAACCACGAGAAACGTCAGTGAACTTCATGAAACAATGGTTGAGATGAAAGGATTCTGGTCTCCCCTCTATCTACAATATCGATTGAGAACTGAGAAAGTGTTTTCTCAAACATTCTACTGGTATTGGTTTGTTTGCTGATACTCCCAGTGAATAATCACAATAATAGTTTGTCAATGCATTCACACCACACTGACCTGCTCGTCATGCGAATATCTGCACGAAGCTCCGCGGTTGCACTCGCCTTTCTGGAAAGCATAGCAGACTCCACGAGCCTCCCTCTTCTGCTGCCGCTCCTCCTCATCTTCCTCTTCCTTCTTCTTGTACTTGCTCACATGGTCAACCCTTATGATCCTCCCAAGAACTTTAGCTCCATTCAAATTGTCTTCATCATGCGACAATTAGGCAAGCAATAACAATTACTACTACTTTTACTACTTTAGCGGGCAATCAATTGAAACCGAATACTGAAGCGACCAAAGAGCGAGGGAAAGAGGGGAGAAAATAATGCTCACCGACAGCGAGAATCGTGCTCCTCTGGTCCTCGTACGCGAGGAACGCGAAACCCTTGGATTTTCCGGTGCCCTTGTCGCGCACGAGGTTCACGTCGACCACTTCGCCGTACCTACGAAAGGGGGGACCGGAAATTCGTCAGATCTCCCTACTGGCATCCATTCCAAGGGGAGCGGAGGGGGACGAAAGGAAGGCATGGAGTGGGGGATGAGTGAGGGGCTGTGGCTCACTGCGCGAAGACGGCGAGGAGGTCGCCCTCGGTGAGGTCGAAGGGGACGCCGCCGACGAAGACGTAGGCGGAGTCCTTGAACTTGGCGTGCCACGACGCGTCCTCGCCGATGCCAAGGAGCGCCTCCTTCTGGTTGATCACCTGCGTCCGCTTGACCTGCGTCAGGGGATTCATCGCCGTCGACTGTCTCGACTCCGGCGCCGGCGCCGGCGACTACCCGAGCCCACGAGGATTAGCAGCGACGGATTGTGGGAGATCGAAGGGGCTAGCCTTCTTTTGGGTTTAGCCCGGTTTAGGGCTTCCGGCCCAGGCCCGGCCGAACACGAACCATAGAGTTAATGCCGACCGTTGATTTCAGATCCAACGGACGCGTAGTGTGTTGTTCGTTTGCATTTTTAAGCCAAAAACCATCTATTTTCATGCCTTTTTTAGGAATTTATTTCCGTGCATTCTCATCGAAGGCATCGAGTCCTCCAAACCTTAAAAAATAATCACCGACAGGCAAATTTGTCTCTAACTTCGGGCTGGATCTACTTATTCCTTAGAACACCGTAAATTCGTATTATATATATAAGATATATATATATATATATAAGACTCTTTGATTTTTCATGAAAAAACAAATAATGAAGTAGCCTTTTTCTCCTCATATAGTGTTCTACAAACACGCACTTTTAGTGTTTTAAAGACAAAATTGCCAAGCATTCAATACTACTTTGTACTACCTCGAGATACCAAAATGAATGATTTTGACTAATTACCCTAGAGGCATATTTGCAATCATAAAAGTAATGATATATTTTATAAGAGCAAAGTACACTAGTGGTTTTAAAAAATTTAGAGATATTTAATCTTTGAAACGTAATTTCAAACCTTTGAATAGTTGGATGGTAAAGTGGGACTTTTTTCTCTCTAAACAAACTACGTTAAAGCTGGCAATAATTAAACAAGGCAATGAAAGTGATACTTGATCTGAGAAGAGTAAATTTGACATTTTTTTCATAAAGCTGGACTTGCCATGTAACTGTCCTGACAAACTCATGTTGGTTTAGCTCCAGGGGCCCAACTCATTTAACCCAACAAACAATATGCAAGTTGTAAATAAAGGTTGCTTCCCATGTCCACGTGTCTCTAGACTCAAACACAAAACACAACCCTTTTTGCCTGTCTCCTCTCGTGCGCCGGGGTGACTTGAGTTTGACTCTAACATCCACGCCACATTTGACCATCGCCTCCGCCTCGTCCCTCCCGTCGGGCGACCTCCCTTCCGCGGCACGCCGACTTCCCTCCTGAACAACATGACTTGTTTACCTGAGCAGTTTACATCTCCCTGTCCTTGCAGATTGTATCAGTTGTATCCGGGGCCATTACAGATCTCTCTTTCCATCTAATTGGCTACACATGGTAAATTCTGAATTGCTTTCTAACAGCAGACTACTCGGTTAGTTCATTTGTGCTAATAGTTTTACACATTTGACTATTGTTAGTGTCTTCACGGTCTATCGGTGTGCTGCTGTGCAGAGGTTGCTGTTGGGCATTTGATTGTATTATTTCATACTATATTGCATTTAAAAGACACATGCAACACCAGAATAATGTTAAACTTCATTGAATCTTATTAGCTCTTTTTTAGACCAATCTTATTAGTTTTGCATCTGTTGTGTCCCCAGCACATCTAATGTGTGATCCTTGTATAACAGCTTACAATACGGCGCTTGATGGATACAACTAAGCAATCAACAAAATCTAGCTCCCTCAATGAAGTTTCTATGGTGTTACTCAACAATGCACTCTCAATTCCATTCGCAATCATTTTGGTTGTAGTATTCAATGAGTGTGGGAATATGTTTGTCAAGCGTAAGAACTCCATCTTGCTCCATGTCTAACCATACAAAGTTTCATAGTGTGGACTAAGTTCTTGGTCTGAGTAGTTTATTTCTGTATTTATTTTTTATTACTTATTTCAGGCTTGATCATTTTAGAATAGTCAATTCCATCAATTTGATCACATACATGCACCGCATTAACTTTTACATGTTTATGCAAGCTATGTAGTCCAACATGCTAAACCTTCATTTTATCATACTCCACTTAAACTTTGACTTCTTTTAATAAAAAGAGTGTTATGACTATGCTCACAAAAGAAGCTTTAATCTCTGTGACCAGCTAATATTTGAAGTTAGATGAGGTGCACCAGGAAAACATATATATTTTTATCATCGCAAATGATTGCTTCTAGTGTACTACTATCTACGTGCATTCTTCTCCATTTGCACAAATACATGACTTTCATTTGGTTTGCAGTGAAGTTATCACAAAGTCAATGTTCTGGGTTGTTGCAACAACTAGTGGTTATCTAGGTCTAGCTATCAGCTTCTCATCGGTATGTTTTTTGCATCAGACTGGTCCAACAATATACATGTGAGATGATAGTATTAATCTAATCATGCTCACTGAAAAACCTTACATGAAAAAAAGAGATCTCCTGTGACACCAGCAAAGATATTATGACTTTTGTTCTCTTTTTCAGTCTTGTTGGTTCTCTAAGCAAGATACCAATTTCAGTTGCTGGTATCTTGCTATTCAATGTCCCTGTAAGCGTCGAAAATTTTTGTAGCATAGTTTTTGGTGAGTATTTAAAATTTGATCTGTGCTATTTTCCTAATGTCCTTTTACCATGCTATCCTAATGATGACACGTTTCTGCATGTTCTTGTCAGGTCTTTTTGCTGGGATATTCTTTGCAAAGGCAAAAATGTCCTAAATTGTTCTATCCAAGTTTGGTTGTAACATGAAGAGTTACTCCTTCAGCTCTGACTATCAATTGTACAGAGATATGATCCGAGTCCATTTTGTCACGATGCCACCCGATCATGAATTTTACATTCTCTCTTCATGCACGGGGTACAACATGTGTGTGTCCTACCTCTCAGTTTTGTACCAAGTATGTCAAGACAAAGAATTCTTTATGACTAAACAACAACTGAAACTGTACCAATCCCTCTGATCAAGGAATTGAGCAGCAGAATGGTTACACGAAACAAAAGGAAGGATCCGTGGTTCTGACTTTGACTGTCAGCCAATCATTCTTCAGAAACTCATGGCAACAATACCGGTAGTCTTTTGTACAAAGAGCTTGCAGGTTTGGTTCATATCACTTTACAAGTTTTGTGTTGGGTTATTGTGGGTAATCGTCTATCGTGTTTCAATATATATTTATCTGAGACTGATATATAATCCATGAATCACTAATGTCGATAATTTTTAAGCTGTAAATTGGTACCGCAAATCCAATCAAACAGGATCTGGCAGGGCAGCTTAACAATTTCAATAATCCATGTATCATATACTCAGCTGAAGGAAAAAAGAATAAGAAATGTTGCGTGAAGTATCAACTATCAAGTATATCACATTATATCACATCAAAAGTCACTTGAGTTTTGGGGAGAGCCACCTGACAACCACACGTATATATATGCAATCAATTTTTTCCAAAGCAAATCCAGCTTCGAGTTTCAGAGATCACGCACGCATACGGTTCAGCCTTTCTTGGCGAAGAGCCCGCCCAAGTTGAACCCGCCACCGCTGCCGCCGTCGTCGCTGCTGGCAGGTTTCTTGCCGCCGGAGGTGGTGCCGGGCCGCGCCTTGGCGGTGCCGGCGGCCGGCGCGCCGTCGACCTTGTTGAGGAGCGGGTCCGTCTCCACCAGCTGGTCCTTCTTGAAGATGACGCCGAAGATGAAGTCGCCGAGGCTCTTCTCCTCCTTGACCGCCGCCTGGCTGCCCCTCGTGGCGGCCGGCACGGCCAGCACGGACCGCCGCCTCCCCGCGGCCGAAGACGACGCCGGCGCCACGGCCGCCACGGTGCTGCCAAAGCCCACCGACGCCATTGCAGCTAGCTAGCTAGGTAGTAGCTCAAGCTTCTTGCAGCAACGATTTGGAAAGAAATGTGTGATGCTTCGCCACAGCTTTGGCTTCTCCGATTTCGTGAGGCGGCTAGAGGTGGGTATATAAGCGGGGGTTATATGTGATTGGGTGGTGGTGGTGATGGGGTGGGCGAGGCGGCCACAAGCGGCTTATCCGCATGGTGGAGCTGGAGCGCGTCCACCACCGGCCGGAGACGTGCCGCTGCCGCGCGCGCAAGTGCAAGCGGCTGCCTGCCGTGAGACGGAGCCCATCGGGCCGTCGTGGAAAAAGTGGAGGGGTGGACGCGGTTGGGCCACAGCCACACGGGGGGGCCCTTGCGACCGTTGGCGGGGGTCCAAGTGGCGTGGGCCCATGACTGGACCGTGTGCTCGCACGTAGTAGGGCCACCAGCTTTCCTCGGCCTTTTCGTCTCGTCTTCACCTTGTGCTGAAAAAACAAACTTGTTGAGGGCGACGCGGGGCAATTCGGGGAGATTCGTCCTTTTTTTTCAATCTCAGCGTAACACATTTGTCGAAAAAGGCTGGTTTCGTTTCTGCAAGGATGGGGACAGCGTGCGTTTGTCAAGTGGGTGCTGAGCTTTGTTAATTGACACTGTTTACTCCTAACTCAATGGTTTCTCTACAAGCTCTTGAGAGTTGAGATTAAGCTACTGTAACGTTAAGAATATTATGGACAACTGGTGGTACAATTCAGGAAAACTTTACGATTATCTAGCATTATGAAAGACCCTAGGGGTTTAGACACTGTTACGCATCTGTTTTCTTTCATTTTTTTAACAAAATTGTTCCCTCATTTTCTATGTGGAACTTGGTGTCCCATCAAAAATAAAGAAGATTAACTACGGTAGCTTGTTGTGGCAACTTTAGCTTTGAGCATAACTTCTTTCAATAATGTATTTATGTCATTTTGGTTGAAATAGATAGTTATAATTATTAACACTACAGGAATTCACTAAGAAAATTCACCATTCTTAGTGAGAGGATTGTTAAGTTCACCAATATTATTCACATAAGATCCTTTGTGCCACAGTCATATATGTACATGAATTGTGCCGGATCTTTTCCAGACTTGAACATAAAAAGGCAACCAAAGTTGTTATAAACGAATCATCTAGGCACGCACACACTTTGTCTTTTCCGATCTACCTTTTCTAATGCCACCAAAGTAACACATGATCCTGTTGGTGTTTCTTAGAGCTTCTCTCTTCCTTTTAACAAAGTTTTTCCTTTTATACTTCGCTATATAACGCGTTGGTATTCCGTTATAAAGAGAAAGTATAACACGTAAGGCTATTTGGATGGACGCCTCCAGCCAAGCAGTGGTTGTTGACCGTGGACGAGAACATCGTTGGACGGGGGTTAGTAGCTAAGATTTGGCTTGGTATAGATCTCAAGCTCATGCGCAATTCATTACGCGGGCCAAACTGTGGGCGGGCGATCCATCAGCTAAATTTTGGACGGCCGAAAAATTGATACTATATAAAATCTTTTGGCACTTTAGTTTTAAATAAAATATTTACCAATATTTTTTACCTTTTTATGGTACCGATAATTGTCATTGTTGTTATTTTTGTTGGTATAGTTAAAACAATCAGCAACAACTATTTTTATCTGCAGATCCCTAGGTAGTAGAACTACCATTTTGCGTTAGTAGTCGTAGATAAATCAGAAAATTGTACATAGGGGCTCTTAGCGATGCTTATAGTGCTATTGGCCTTAGAGTACCCAAGTCAAGATAATTATAGTTGTTTCTTTCACCTAAACTTTGAGTAGTAAAGATCTACTATGTATCATATAATTTCAGTGAATACTAGGTAGCACATGTACCAGGAGTTCAAACAATACATTTGAGGTTTTATCTTTATTTAACAAAATTATTCTCTCATTTTTATGTGAAACTGGTGTCCCATTGAAAGGAAAAAAGAGTAAAGTATGGTAGCTTATTGTGGCCAGTTTCCCTTGAAGCACAAATTATTTCAATACTTTCTTTATGCTATTTGTAACTGTCCTCATATTTCAGATAATTTCTATTGGTGCAGTTGAAATAGTTAGTAATAATTATTAACATTATAAGGATTCACTATCTTTCGTGGTAGGATTATCTCGACTTGGTAGAATTTAGTTTGTAACCTTACAACTATCGTACTGGAAATTTAGATGACGAAAGATCACCCCAAAGATATCATATATTAGTACTATCAACATGGCTTGATGCCACTAATATTGACATTTCAAATATTGACACTTCACAAAGATAATCCTTTATAGCTCACCGGAGTTTCAACAAGCATGCGGCAACATACATCTTATTTTACTTCAAATCGACTATTTTCTTACAAGATTTGCTATAGATCTATATGTCTAACCAGTCGTGGTGGTTTTTTCATCTCCCTTGTAAATTCTTAGGTAGAGAAATCGTACATGATTTAACCAAGGTAGACACCGGCGGAGCCTCACGAGGAAAATAGGGAGGGGGGGGGGGGGACCTGTATACCTAAGTATTGTATACGTAGTGCACAGTAAAAAAAATATTGTTCATTCAGAATCATCACATATATATTTTATATTCACCAAACCGCATTCTACCTATTGCATTGAATTTTCACTGCAAATCTTCACTCATATCATATAAGATACCACAAAAAAGAGTATCCATCGTCTCAACCATCTACAATCCCAAACAAGGGAGTGGAGGCAGTAATCATGATTCATGCCAAAGGCACATGGTGAGCTTGCCGATTTAGGAAGCCAGCCACCGCTCCTCTCAGAAACACACACCCGCAAGGACAGCAAGCCAAAAAAGTAGGGGAACACGAGGACGCCACCCCGGGCGCCCAAAAGCCCTCTCCAAAACCACGCCGCGCCGCAGCATTCCTGCAAACACCTCGCCGGCGGAGGCGGAGCCACGGATGGCGGGGTCCGGCGTCCCTCCCGGCGGCTCAGGCGTGGCCCCGGGGTCCCCAGAGAAGCCCAGGAAGCGCAAGAGCTTCGCCGCGGCCGCGGAGGAGGACGCCGCGGCGGCGTCGTCGTCGACGAGGCGCGCGACGCGGAGCTCGGCGTCGGCGCTGGTGGACGGCGCGGTGGCGTGGGCGCGGCACGCGGCCACGGGGGCGCTGTGGGCGGTGCGCGGGCGCAACCGCGGCATCGTCGACGAGGAGAAGCGGATGGCGGTGATCCTGGCGCTGCGCTACGCGCGCTCCGAGGAGGTCGACCCCCGCGAACCCGGCTCGCCATACTCGAAGGTGAGCGTTCTTTCCAGGCTGCGCCGCGGTTTTTTCTCTCGACGCGCTTTGTTGATTTTGGGATTTGCGTAGACGAGGATCGCCGTCGATGAACCCGTTCCGGGGCGCTCTTGCATTTTTTTTCCCATGGATCAAAGATTGTCGGTGTGTTTAGGCTTGCCGAAGTTCCGCTCAACAAAGTTTCGCGACGCTTAGAGTGGGGAATTTCGCGGTATCTCTCACTTGCCACCATTGCATGCTCCTGTGTTGTTAGGAGTTAGGACACGGAATTATCAGCTGTCTCGCTTCCTAAAACCGTGTCTTCAGTGCGAGATTTATTTGTGTCTGCATCTTTCATTTCTTGTGTCAGATTCTGTGTCCGAATATGACACGACATTGTTGGTCGTAAGGCCAAAGATTCGTGTAGTTAATGTTGAAATTAGAGTGCCTCTTACCATTTATTCTTGTTAGTTATGTTAATGTTTGATCTGATTGAGGTTGATTCTTGGGCATGTTTATGATGGTCGAATGGAGTGTACTGTTATTAATTTTCCATGTTATCATGATGGAATCTTCATGGTTCTCATGTCAAGATTGTGTTGCAATGATGTGAGTTGGTTTTATAGGATGAATTTGACTGGATGCTGTGGTCATTAATGTTTTTGTGAATGATATTGTTAAACTGTTTCCATTCTTATCAACTTCTGCTGGACTTGTGCCCTATCATTAATATTGTTTTACTGTTACATTGGTTGAGATTTCTGACGGCGTCATTAATGTTATTTCACTACTCTTTTTCCTTGATTGAGATTTCTGATTGTGTCACATGATATGCCTGCTATTTGGTACTCCCTCCGTTCCAAAATGTAGGTCGTTTTGGCTTTTCTAGATACATAGATTTTGCTATGCACCTAGATAAACACCATGTCTAGATTCATAGCAAAAGTTACGTATCTAGAAAATCCAAAACGACCTACGTTTTGGAACGGAGGGAGTAGGTAGTTAGTAATACTGGAAGATGATGCATTGTAAAAGTTTTATTGTTACCCTCATTGTCAGTGTTGCAATTTGTCAGGATCTATAGTAGGAGGAACATCTTTTTTTCTTATGTAGAAAGAGGGAGCTTGCACTCATTCGGGCAAGCTCCTTTATGGTTTGTTTGTGTCCTTCTCTGATGTTTATGTAATGATGAACACAGAAAGAATACAGAAAGCCATGGCTGTGTAGGAAATTATATTCTCTTTTGTTAACCTCATTCTTATATCAAGCAAAGTTTCTTGTAGTCAATTGAGCAGAATTAGCAGGAATTTGACAGGTGTCAATATGTACACATTCATTCTGAAAAAGTAGTACATGAAAATGCCGTAGACGTGCTGATCGATTCCTGATTTAACACAAGTGCAAGTGCTTGTGTATCCCCCTTTCATATGTTAGTTAATAAGAATTTAGAAGTAAGGAATTATAGCTATGAACATGTGCTCCTAAGGTCATGCAGGAGTACATTGGTGCTTACCTTTGCTAAATAGTCATAAACAATTATATTATCAGTCTGAGTTTCCAGTTTTCCTGACTCGTAAGTAGAAGAGAAAATTCCCTATTTGGCCCTGAAAAACTTACCCATTCCTTCCTTGGCCCTGAAAAATTTTTCGTTCCTTATTTGGTACTGACTTAAACTTACATTCCTTATTCGACACTTCCGTTCATTCCGTCAGTTAACTCGAGCGAACAGTACCCTGTGAACAGTAACACTTGTGTTTAATTAATAAAATAACATCCAAATCACCTCTAAAATTCATGAATTTTTTTGTAGTGATACAAAATATAGATATGAACTCATTTGACACAAAATATCATATATATAATTTAAAATATTAAAACTAAAATTCACCAAAATATGCTCTAAAAATTCATATGTTCTTTAAAAGTAGCGTGTTTTGGTGAATTTTAGTTTAAATATTTTAAATTATATATATGAGTTTTTGTGTTAAATGAGTTCATCTCTATCTTTTGTATCACTACAAAAATTTTCATGGATTTTAGAGGTGATTTGGATATCATTTTGTTAATTAAACACATGGGTTACTATTCATGGGGTACTGTTCATACGAGTTAGCTGACGGAATGAACGGAAGTGTCGAATAAGGAATGAAAGTTCAAGTCAGTGTCAAATAAGGAACGAAAAAAAATTTCAGGGCCAAGGAAGGAATGGGTAAGTTTTTCAGGGCCAAATAGGGAATTTTCTCTAAGTAGAATCTGTGTCTGAAATTGTTTGTCATAAGACTGAACATTTTGTGGCCATCTTTGCTGTCAAGGAAAAACAATACAATGTCAGTCCTGCTGCCGAGGGCAGTCTTGGCAGATATCTGTTGTTATTACTGTTTGGTACCTTCCTTTTCTCATCTATCATTTTAAGCTAGAGTTGCTCGAGTTGTTGTCTAATTGACTTCTGCATGCTAACAGAAACAGAAAAGACGTCACAAACGAGGCACAAGGAGTTCTGGGAGGATAGCTGGTGACCTGAGTAACTTACCTAGTTTTCTTGTATCAACCAGGAAACGTATTGGGGTAGACGCTGTCAAATATCAAGCTGCTATCCCTGAGAGGGTTGCCCCATCTGAGGAAGTTAAGACCGAGTACAGAAATGAGACCTTACAAAAGATGGGCACATTGATCAGGCTGCCACCCATTGTGGAGCCACGGAAGACAAGGAAAGCAGTGGATAACAAGTGCAAATGTTCTCATCCTGGATCTGAGGCCTGTGTAGGAGTTCATGTAAAAGAGGCCTGGAAGAGGGTTAAGTATCAATTGGGTGAACAGGGTTTCAGAAACTCCGGGTTTGATGCAATGGGTGAGCGAGTTCTGAAGCTATGGAGTGCAGAAGAGAAGAAGAAACTTGCTGATGTTGAAAAGTCGGTTCCTCAGAATAAGCATGAGGACTTCATTCAGATTGCCGGGAAGCAGTTTAAGTCAGAGAGAAGAAAGGATTTGGTCAGCTATTACTACAACATTTTTCTTCCAAGAAGACTGGCCAGCCTGAATAGGACAGAAGCTACAATAGATGATGAGGGCAACAATGAAGATGATAACAATGTGCATCACTCTGAAGAGAAGGGTAAAGGCTCTTCCAAAAGGTAGCAATGTCACGTGATCCTTTAATAACCATTTTGCTTATTACAACATAGGTTTACCAATCATATGTTATCATTTTCACAAAATATTTTTTTACTAAAGAGCAAGTAAGCTTGGAGTATGATTTGGGTGTACGTGAACCGTGTTCATTGATTTTTCCATAATGATATTGCTGTATCACACCTTAAATTTCCAAACAGAGAGGACACAACTGGTATTGTAATAATATCAGCAACCGTATTCTTTATTCCCTTGCAGATGGTTATATGTAGTTCCTTATCAATTAAATGTAGTTCCCTGAGAAATAAAAATGGTTTTACAACTGGAAGGAGGCTAGCTATTGCTTTCCAATTCTAAATCCACAACAAATTAAATGATACTTATAAAAGGGAACGAGATCCAAATTTGTTCCGTTGATCCCCTCAAAATGTTTCAATTACACATTCCATGACCTGTCTTGGAAAATTACCTCCGCAGTTTATGAATCCTGCCTATGTGCATATAGATTGGTTATATAGATTCTTGCTAGTGTTTTTTCTTGCTGCAAACAGTGGTATATTGTGACAGTTTTATGTCTCTTCCAATTGCAAACCGAATATGCCTTTGCTCTTTGCTAGTGTGGTAACTTCATTCAGCTTTTTTTGACAGGTCTAGGAAGTAGGAGAATTGAAAGAATTTGAGATGGATCGGCTGGTATTTTGCTGTGGAGGAAGATGAAAGAGGAAAAATCTGAAATGCTTGGACAGCTGTTCTTTCTTTTTGCTGTTGGAGTTGGGGGTAGTCTTTCTGGTTACATATCCGATTAATTGCAGTTGGAGTAGAAAAAGTCTTTCACTTTTGTAGCATTTGAAAGTGAATGTTTCTTAGGTACCGAGCTGAAATCATCTAGCAGTGAGTAAACACAGGAGTAACATATGTAGGTGAGTTAGGCGGCAGCGACCATGTTCGTGTCCTCTGGAGTAAGCATGATTCATGCGTTGTTCCATTTTGTACCGACATACATGGTATACCAAATCGAGAATTGAAAACATGAAATAGAGATAGAGAGCTTACCAGATATCGTGGTCACCGTTTATGAATTGTCATGTCGTGCATCCTGAAATCGAATTTTCTCTGAGGTGCTTGGTGGTTATTGCGAAAACTCCTGTGTTTTTTATTCCCTCCCTACCTTGACAAGTTGCTATCTTCCATCATCATGCTCCTGGTAATTGTCACGTGATCGAATATCTGTCTAAATCTATCCGGTCATACCTATTGGCAGATTGTGGTACGCTAATTTCTTCCGGTGTGGTCCATGAAGAGAGTCAAAGATAAATAGTACTACATCAGTTTCAAATTAACTTTTTTTACTCTAAATTTGACCGCTTGTCTTATTCAAAATTTTGTGCAAATTATCATATTTTTATGGTGTCTTGCTTTATTAATAAAAATTCTTCTAACATAACTTAAATTTGACTATATTTACATAATTTTTTTGAATAATACGAGCTATCAATCATGTGGTAAAAAAAGTCAAACGAAAACGGAGGCAGTAGTACTTAGTCGTCTGTGCCTTTGACTCTTTGTATATGTTTGCAGCAAGCCAGCAATCGAATTACATTGGTTTGTGTGTATATACATGTACAACATATGAACAAGTCAACTAACTGCCTAGCTATTCTATGGGAGTCCTGCGCATCGTCTGCTGTGGTCACGCAGACCGCAGTGCATCTTAATCGACTACATAGTAGCCGCAACTCAGCATACCAATCCATGAATCGAAGATAGCCATTAGCTTTTGAATGTTCCTCAAATTTGGGGCTTATGGTCATAATTCAATCCATGAACCGATTCAAGCTAATCGATGGACGAGAGCAAGGATGCAAGGCCATGGCGGCCAGATCGCCGCAATGCAAGCTCGGATCGGTGACAAGCGAACGATCAGTTTCTTGGTGACGCATACATACCATTATACCGACAGCCTGTGTGATCGAATGGAGGCCGCCGCCGCCGCCGCCGCGGAGCAGCAGGAAACGCGAGGCGGCCGGGAGGAGCAGCCGGCACCGCCGCCGCCGCCGCCGCAGCAGCAGCAGCAAGAGGCGCCCGAGAGGCAGGCGCGCCGGCCCCTACGCCAGGTGTACGGCACCACGGAGCACCACCGGCCAGTCGCCGGCAACTCCCGCGGCGTCGGCGCCATCGCCCAGACGTTCAAGCGCGAGCCGTGGGTCTGTTACCAGCCGGGCGTTGATCGGGTGCGTGTGCACGCACGCCTCGATCGGACGGCCTGGATTTCTTCAAATGCTGCACAATGATCGATCTCGAAACGAAATGGGATTATTTCGACGTTCTTGCGTTACGAGTGCAATCGATGTGGCAAATAACATACGCTTGTTGATTCCTCGCCAAGACCAAGAAGAAAACCCTTGACGTGATTGATTTGGACAAAAATAGATACACGCAGAGAGCTCACAAAAGCTCATCACTCTAGCTCGTTTCCCTCTGTTTCTTCACTAAATTTCGATTGCGAGCTTCGTTGAATTGGACAAGAAAAGTACACGGTTCGTTATCATATCCACAAAAGCTTGATTACACCAGATAACCATATACAACGATCCGCTGCATTAGAGATTTGTGCTAATCTGACCAAGTCTGGTTGCAACTTACGTCCGTACCAACCAAACCATGACAGCGCACTGCATGTTCTTCGCTCTTCCAAACTTGACCGATCAATAATTCTCTCTCTTTCAGAATGTTCTCCCATCTCGTAAAAAATTCCATCATCAGAGTTTAAACAACTACTATTGTAAAACACGGTAATGGTTGTACCTTCTCAAGCAACCATTGGTACTGTCACGAAATGGACCTGGGATGAGCAATAATAAATATGCAGGTCATCCGAGGCCTGCCCCGTTGACCCGGACAGCAACAGCGTCCACGTCTCTCCTTTCGTCGAGTCGTCGCCCGATATCAACGCACCTGCAGTTGCAACCGAGGGGAGATGAAGCAGTCAGCGCCAGATGAGAGCTTCCCCTCATGGCAGCATCGAGGAGGCAGTCCAGCAGCAGCAGCAGAAGAAGAAGCGGCGAGCTCCCGCGAGGCGCCGGCGCTCACGGCCACCGGCCTTCCTACGATCAAGGGCGGCCGCCGCCGCGCTCGCCTGATGTCTACGGCCGGCAGCTCTCTTCCTACAGCGCTCGGTCATCGTCCCAGGTGAGCAGGAGCGGCTCGTTCAAGGCGGCGGTGCAGGGGTTCGCCGGCGTCTTCAGCTGCTTCGTGCCGCGGGTCCAGGTCAAGACCGATGAAGAGGAGGTGAGGAGCAGAGGAGCAGAGTGCCATGTCTCCATAGATTCAGGTAATTTTACCTTTTGTTCCTCCTACCTCTTCTTCAGTAGGTTCCTTGTTGATTCTGAGTTCTGTTGAATTGGAACTGTATCATGCCTAAAAACGAAGCAAGCTTCTCTGATTATATTTAGCACCAAATAAAAATTAGAGTTTTCAGACATGAAATCTGATCGTGTGGATTTATTGGGGAATTGAGTGCAGCGGGATCATGGCAAGAAGGTAGGCCTCTCACCATGGCTGATGTATCCAAGGCGACCTCAAATTTCAGCGAAAAGAACATAACAAAGCAAGGGGGTTCAAGCTATATGTACAGAGGAAAACTGAAGGACGGGTCTCAGATTGTCGTCAAATGTGTCAGAAAGGTTAGGAATCGAGGAGCAGGCATGCATATTCTTCATTGTTCATAGAGCATGTAAAATTGCAGTGGCACTGGATAGTAGTAATAACTAACTATTTTGTTGGCGCAGTTGAATGGTCAGTATCTAACAGCTGAGCTCTGGAAGGAACTTGAGACTCTTCAGAATATTGAGCATAAGAATCTGGCGAGGTTCCTCGGATTCTTCGAGCGCAGCAATGACAGTTTGATTGTCCTCGAGTACGTCAGCAATGGCTCCTTGAGGGAACACTTAGATGGTATGCATCCTTTGCACAGATCATCCAATTGATTATGCTGGTTTTCATCATCGTTTTTGGTGTTGCAGTATACCACAATGTAATAAATTGTTCTGTTCTATAGTAGTATCGTATGATTCGTATCAGTAGCGAAGTAGTATCATTTATCAGTCTAGGAGGGTACTGATCCACCGGGTTTCGCAATGCGAAAACATTCCAGAATCCTGCGGAAATGGTTTAGAACTCGAACAACGGCTCAGCATCGCCATCGACGTTGCTCATGCCATCAACTACCTGCACGAGTACAGAGGTACGAACTCTATTCCATATATGTTCTTGAGATCAAACTGTGACATGATTGTTGCCAGGCACGGTGAATCAAATAGTAAGCTAGAGAAGGGAAAAACATGGACCTGTCTGATTCTCTGAAACTCACGTGATCTGATTGGAAGCTGCAGACCATCCAATCATCCATGGAGGCATCCGGTCGTCGGTGGTGCTGCTGACTGAGGCGCTGGCGGCGAAGGTGACCGGTTTCGGGCTGTCGGGAACGGTGGCCTCCATCTCGGGCTCAGGCACAGGCTCGGATGGAACGCCGGCGAAGGGCGCCGCCGGGTACGTGGACCCGGAGTACCTGAGCACGTACCAGCTCACCGACAAGAGCGACGTCTTCTCCTTCGGCGCCCTCCTCGTCGAGCTTGTCACCGGCCGGCCGCCCGTCGAGCACAGCCGCGGCGGCGAGGCCCGGCTCACCACCAAATGGGTAAGAACCAAAGCGAGTCGGAGAATTATCTTATAGCCGGCGCAGAGCCGCGATGCTCACGCTCACGGCCATGCCGGTGCCGTGCGATGCAGGCGCTGCAGAAGTGCAGGGGAGGGGAAGCCGTGGTGGCCATGGACCCCAGGTTGCGGCGGAGCCCGGCGTCGGTGGCGGCCGTGGAGAGGATGCTGCTGCTGGCGGCGCAGTGCGTCGCGGCGGCCAGGAATGACCGGCCGTCGATGCGGCGGTGCACGGAGGTGCTGTGGACCATACGGAGGGAGTACCACCGCCGGGAAGAGCCGCGCTGCGCCGCCGTGGCGGAGGAACGGAGCGACGAGTGGGTCGTCAGGTAGTAGTTGGGCATAGTAGTTTTGTGTAAAGCAAGTAGAGGCTGTATAGTTGGATGAGATGATGCTTGCTTGGATTGATTGGTTTGAACCTGTAAGTAGCATATAAGCTGTGATTTCCGAACTGCCTGCCAAATGGGGAATTGTTCATATCAAAATTATAAATCTATCAAGCACTTAAAGTATGTGTAAGTAAATCTAACTCGTGCACCGAGGAAAAAAAGCTCATTTTGGGCCTAGTTCCGGTGGTGTAAAGTTAGGACTTTATTATAAATGCGACACTGTAACATTTCGTATGTATTTATAAATGATTATTCAAACATTGATTAATTAGGTTTAAAATATTCGTCTTGTAAAGTACAACAAAATTATGTAATTAGTTTTTGATTTCATCGACATTTAATACTCCATACATGTGCCGACATTTTGACGTGAATCTTCTTCTTACGTAGTGAAATTTGAGAACTAAACGAGGCCTTGGTCAGTGAGAAGACTACCGAAACTTGTGCTGCAGATTTTGAACACAAGTTGTATGATTCTCGATAACATTCGATTGTATGTATAATTCCAGTAATCTGGCCACTGCAGCAAATACGGATATACAGCATCGACCTGCATAATTGTGTTCCTGACAGAAAAATGGAACGGAAGAACAGAACACTTCACTGAGCTGTCCTTCCCAGATCAACAAGAATGTCATTTCAAGGAGTAACACTCAGCAGCAAATCGAGCACGAGATATGCAGCAAAGCACGGTGACAATAGACTCAGGCTTCGGATGATCCAGTCCAATGCATCAACAATTAGAAAACGGCTAAGTGTGTACAAAATTCTTCTGCAAAACTGAATGGATCTATTGTAAAACTATAATCCTTGAACTTGTTAACTGTTGGGGAGCAACAAATTGTGGGTTTTCTGTGCATATTAAACTCCCCAGTATATTACAGTGTAAACACAACAAGACCCCCTGTCATGGGAACGTTGGGGACACACTAAGTCACTTTCATCTTCTTCAATGGGGTCCCGGCATTGATCACTAGTCAATATTCCGTGAAAATGATGGCAATGGTGCACCTTCTTGGGGCCGTAAGATGACGAGAACACCAAACATCGCAAGCATTGGCAGTAGCACAAGCCATTTCAGCAGCTTATAGTAATGCATGTGGAAGGTGAGTGAGAACTCGTCAGAGAAATACAGCCCATTTTTATCAACCATCTCCACGAGCACAGTTCCAGTAGTTCTAACAGGAACAGTGGGAAGCATCATTCG
The DNA here is from genome assembly GCA_033239725.1 of Echinochloa phyllopogon. Classification (NCBI taxonomy): domain Eukaryota; kingdom Viridiplantae; phylum Streptophyta; class Magnoliopsida; order Poales; family Poaceae; genus Echinochloa; species Echinochloa phyllopogon. Next base: position 1,703,428 of record BTCW01000018.1, read on the forward strand.
TTGCTTCCCTGGTTGATGATACACACTACTGACCACAATGTGCCTGTCTCCTTGATAATTCCCGGGAACAAGTAAAGTTACCTGAGATTGAACCATAAAACAAAGGTAGTTAAAGTTAGCACATATGTTTTAGCCTATTCCTCATGTGAGGCTTGGGGCTGAGAGAATATACCGTCACATTGTAAGGAGCTTGGTTCCCGTAGGGCACCCTATAGTTGTCAACAATCTCAAACTCTAGCCAAAAATTCTTGCCCTCTTCGTCACGGAAGGTCCTGGAGCCATGCTTCACATAAATACCTTCACGGTTGTACCGATATGCGGCATTATTCCTTCCTTGGTTTGATGATCTCCACTCCTACCATCAAATTAGAATGAGAAGTTTGATCCAGAAAAAAAAAGAGAATAAGTTCTCTCTCTATTATGCTGACCAAGTGTTTATAAGTTAAAATATCCAAACATTGGAAGAATAAAAATCTTAATGGGGACATGTGATTCTGAAGTATCAAACTGAAAGATCAATGCACAACTATTTGAGATGACACGAACAGGCCTGTAGCTGAACTGGTTAGATGAGCAAATTTCAGGCTGAGGTAAAAAACATCCCCTCGTGCTTCCCCACTGCAAATAGTGGCAGGGCGCCGGCCTGTAGTAACACTGCGGTCCTACCAGGGGTAGTGGCAGTGGTCGCCGGCCTAGGTTACGGTGCGGCCCTATAGGGTGAAGCCGTGTTTCGAGGGTTTTCTCGGCCAGCTTGGCTGGGGTTTCTTCTTCTCAGTTGTAATACCACGGGGGCAGTCTTTCCCCTGCCGATCAATTTTTCGTTAAGTCATCTCAAATAGTTAAAAAAAAAACTCGGCCGGTGGGGGAAAGACCGCCCTCACGGTTTTGTATAAGACCTCAGCCTTACCAGCCGAGAAAAACCCTGTAACCCGGGCCAATCACAACCCGCTGGGTTGGCGAACCCTGGTAGGAGGGCCCAAACCAACCACAGCTGCCCCAGGCCAACACCTTGCCCCTATTTTTTTCGGTTGCCAGCGAGGGAATTTTTTTTTTGCTGCTACCAGGATTTGGAGCTCAGCACTACGCTACAAGAGTAAAATGAAGACCTACAAAAACAGATTGACTACCTTGAGAGGATGGTGTGGTGAGGGAGTGGAAAAGCAGAAGACGTTGCCATTCATAGTGGTAACGATAAGATCAAGGTCATCTCCACCATCCACATTGTCAGCCAAAACCATAGTGTACCTGCCAGTCAAAGTGCAACAATAAGCCCATTTTATTTTAGTAGGTGCAGTGCCCAATCCTCAACAATGATATACATATTGCGAAGCAAAGAAGATATAGCATACGAGGTTTCTCCAATGTCAACAACATCCGCACAGCCACTTGATCCCTCAATCAAATATAAATAACCGTCAAATGATGTCGTAGCAAGAGTTAGCCCTTTTGCATTTTTTTCATGTTTGCTCATGTCAAGCAGTAAAACAGGACTCATGATTCTTCCATGTGCTCTATATGGGAAAGGTTGAATTTTTGAGCCATCCTTTCCACTAAGAACATAGATGTTTCCCGACACAGTTGGGACCACAACATCAGTGTGGCCATCTCCATTGACATCACCAACGGTAGGCCGCTGTCATCATATGATAATATTATTATAATCAGATTTGCATTCAAAAAAAATCATAGCCAAGTAACAGAAGAAATATAAAAGAAAAGGAAATGCTGAGGTGAAAGCACGATATCTTCTTTGGACTGAAACCAAGTTATATTGTTTTCAGTCAGTCAATTAAAAGATGGTGATAGAATTAGTAGAAAGCATATGTAGTATCTTCTTTTGGACTGAAACCAAGTTATATTTTTCTCTGTCAGCCAAAATATAGTGATAGAAATAGAATAAGTTTAAGCCCAAGTGGTAGAATATCTAAGTAAACAAACTAAGCAAGATCCTGGATGTATGTATTGCAACTAAGAATGCAGCTTCAGCAGTCAGCACATGCAGTCATTGCAGTGTACTCAAAAGATATGTGGTGACTTGCCATACATTATAGACACAAGGAATATTAGAAAGAGCAATACATCAAGATCTTATAAAAGAAACGAGTGAAACTTGCCTGTGGAATTAGACTCTTTAGATGCACTTCCCAGATTTCTTCTCCCTCTGCAGTCCATGCTGCTACATTTCCATGGGAATCAGTCGTAACCATCTCAATTTTGCCATCATCATTGATGTCGGCAGCAATGACTGGTGCATGGATCTCAGCCATCTCAAGAGGGAATTTGTTCCTAACTTGACCTAATTGACAAAATCAATATAAGAGGAGGATATGGATGTTTTACATATAAATAGCCTAGCAGTTCACAGAAGGCAACAGGTCTAAAGGATGGCAATTCATTGTATTCTAGTGAGGATTTCAGTGACTTACAGTCTAATTTTCCAACGAAAAATAGCATGTTACAAAACTGTTTTTTTTTCTAAAGGAGAGCTGTGTGTCATTCATTAAAAGAAGTACCAAATATACAACACCACACACCCAACTACCCAAGACACCCAGAACTCAGTACAGACAAATTCAAAACTGATTATTACTTTTCTCTTTTTTCCAACCAATGCGATTATTACTAGGGAACATATTGCTTTGTCCAATCTCTTTTTTCCATCCAGTATCCTATTTTTCTTCTGAAGTGGTGGCTCAGACAGGAACACAACCAGTGGACTGGTGAGCCCTATTCTCTACCACAGTGGATTATCATCCCACTATCTGTAACAACATCAATAAATAGCACTATTCTAGTTAAGAAAGCTGTGATTTGGGAATTTAGTATGTAGGAAAAGCATCAATAAATAGCACTATCTATAACAAAAATATAGGGAAAATAACTCAGAGTAAAGCTGCTTTGGGATCCAATCACTAATATTATGAGATAAACACTTACCGCGATGATCAATAACATAAAACAAGCCATATGCAGTTCCAACCAGGATGTCCAAATATCCATCACCATCCAGATCAACCACAGTTGGAGAGGAATATACACTAGCACGGAAATTTACAGTATCGGTGCTTAAATCAAGGTCCGCAATCCATTTAACTTGCCGTGTGTCAAGGTTAAAGACAACTATACTGCTTGCAACATATTTTCCAATGTCAATTCCTTCTAGTTCTTTTGCATGTTCTGCGTTGCCATAATATCTGCCAACAAAAGCCAGAAGATTAACAGCGTACCAAAATCACTCACAGACACTTAGAATTGGCACCAAAGTTAACACAGCACTACTATCAGACACCCAGTTTGGTAGATTTTTATGCACCAAAAATATATGCCTCCCAGTTTTGCAAAAGGAAAATAGCATGATTCAGGGAAGCGAAGGTTCGATCTGAATGAGAACAACACATGAGAAATGAGGAACAAAGTTTTGCTATTTCATTCTTGGGACAAAAATTGTACATGATACCACAGGACATAAAAAATACATATGTTTCTTTTTTTCATTTTCGGGGTTGCTCAATTTCAAATTCATGTTGAAAGACAAACAGTTTAAGTTAGAAACCTCAAGTCTATTATATTTATGCACAAAAAATTAATTAATTTGAAGTCATGAGTAACTAGCAGGATGTGTTTGTAGCAAGGAAAGAAGCCTTACTCCTGATCAAAGAAGTATGACACGGGAATCACCATTTCTTGTACACCATCTTTGTCAATATCCGCAATTACCTGTAGAAGAATGTGGATAACAACTCAAGTCTATTTACTAAATGGGCTGAAAACATAACCAAAATGAAAGCTTCACTTACTGGGGTGGACAAGATGTGGGCATCTATGCTCACATAATCTTCTGCTTTCTCATGTTCTTGTTCTTTCCAGTCCTCATCACCCCACATGGATTCATCAACATAGTCATCATAATCATAATTGTACTCATCAGGTAGATCTTCTGGATCCCGAAACAAATCAAATGATGCATCAGCATCTTCCTCTAGAGGCTCATCATTTTCAACAGTGACTGCTTCTTTTGCCCCCGAATCACTTTCCTGAGTTTTTGAGCTTTCCGTTTTGTCATTACTTTTATCAGCTGTTTGAAGCAGGCGTCTCTGAATATGTGATGCATTTTCTGCTGCAGTAGTAACACTGGAGATGTTCCCAGAATTAGTGTTGTTTACATTGTTCAACAACTCCATATTCCCTTGCGCCTGGGTAGAATTAGGTTTTGTTTCAGCTGAGTGTTGCTCAGATACATTTTTCAAGGCCTCACCTCCCTGCATACTTCCTACAATGATAAACATAAATAAATAACATCAAAATGGATGTTTCTTACATAATTTTACGTCAACAGAATGAATAGATAGTCCACTATCCACATCAGTTTGTATAGTTTAGTACTGCAGTATACATTTAACTATTTTTCTCCTTAAAAGCAAGTTTTGATTTCTAGCTTGATGACATCGTACAGTTCTGCTAACTGAAATCAATGGAGCTACATGACAAGAAGTTAAGCTTTATCATGAGATGCAAAAACAAGAGTGTCTTCCCATAGAAGATTCTTGGATACCTGATTTATTTTGGTCTAATGGGGGAGATTCCTTAGAAGCAGCTTCTTTGGCAATTGAACTGTCATGAACATCTGGATGGGAGCGGTCAACTGGATCTGGATTGAGCCCAACATACCAATCTTTACGTACTTTCCTACGAGGTATCTCAAGCTTGTCCATCATCATATAACCTGATACCCTATAAAACAAACAAATAAATATTGCGGCATTTAACATGAATACATAAAACTGTCCTTCATAGAGTTCCATACCTAAAGAAATTCACTACACCGTTGTAAGTTGCCAAAGCTATTTCCCGTACACCATCCTTGTCAATGTCATATAGAAGAGGACTTGAATGAGAATTTGACTGATGAAATGCAGGCCATCCTGCAAAGCATACGGCAAAAAAAACAAGAACAATACATCAAACCAATTTGTTTTGCCATGTTAACAAGAGAAATTCGCTTAAGATTTTTCAGGAGCTAAAAGGATCTTAGGACATCACAGACAATACTTAGGTACAGATGAAACTTTTTTCAGAATCTGTAAGAGCTAACAATATAAAATGGCAATGAACCAACACCTGGCAATTTGTCTCCGTCGGTGCCTTCAAGAACTTCTAAGTAATGAACAAATGATGGCACCACTACTTCCAATTTCCCATCACTGCACAAAAGAAAAAGGCTCAGTAAGAGTGTATTTATAATGACATCTTATCAAGGAAAATGTATTAAAACATCAACTGCATACGGTATTCACTTGACTGGTGGTTTGGCGGAGAAAATCGAATAGAAGAAACAATTAGACTGGTCATGACAATGCTGGACTTATTTAATTTTGCAAGAATGCTTGTTTAAAGTTGGCGTTGTTTCAGTGCATGGCGCAATAATTTCATCCAACGCATGAGCAAAGAAATAAAAGGTATACAACGATTAAGGTGGTTTTTGCAGCAACAACAGAATATAGAGAAAAAGATATCTGACACATCACCAGATTTGGTGTGATGCTAAAGACTGACACCAAACTAAGTGAAAAATATCTTTTACCTGTTGATATCAGCGATCAAGGGGGTTGCATAAATGCTGGAACTAACTTCAGTCTGCCACCTCAGCTCGACATGCTTCGGACATTTGGTCTTCAATAAAGCATCTTCATCCCTATAAGATATTACATAGATAAACTTCTTGAGTGCATAAAGCAATTCATATAGATGGCCACCATTAATTAACTGACTTTAAAGGTGTTGTTTGCAATTTACATAGTACTTAGACATGTCAAAATCCTTATGAGTCTTGCCACAAATAGTGTGTCAAGCCTTAATAAACTTGCATCCTAAGTTCACTTCTGCAGATATGAACTTAGCTGAAATTAGTTGAATGCATGAAAGCATAAACACTTTATTTTTGTTATTTTAAGCAACAACCCAAGCTCTAGGCCTTGAACTAAATAAGTACATAGTTGGCTCCTTGTTTGGGCTTTAGCTCATATTTCTATGTGTAATGCAACAAGTTTCAATTAAATGCAAGTAAAACTATAATATCAGCTTACAGTTAACATTAATAGTAAAATCACTGAGATGATCTGCACGGGAACATATGCTTACAGTTAGAAAGCTACAATGCCAAAGGTTCAGTATAAATTTATGATCAAACAACAAACCTCAAGTGATATTCAGATTTATCCACGTTTACTTGAAGTGGCATATAATATCAGCTTTGACTAGGCTGTGGTCATCATGTGAGCCTTTATGTGCACAAAAAAAAGTTTCACCATGTCAGACTTATTCCATCTAATTCTTGTGTAGATTATGGATGGGATTGGGGGACTACAGTAGTTGATCTTCTGGAATATGAGTAGGGCTGGTAGCAATTTCAAGGTACTCAAAATTGCTCAAATCAGGCAATAGTTGCTTGTCCTTCCATTTTTAAATGGAGCATGCTAGATGATGAAACTTGTACAGACCAAATGAAAAGCTAAGACCGCAATTCTAGAATGAAGAAACAAGCAGGTGATCACCAGGCATCTTCAACACCTAAATCGATATCAATAGCACACTAGCACGGCAACCGCGAGCCTGTTAATTCCATCAACCGAAACGCCCTCACGAGAACCCACAGGAAACGACCAATCATCTAATCCGATCGCTCCCGCTCCCAAGGATCCAGCGGCAATTCGAAATCTAGAGCGGCTCGTAAACAGCGGGGGAAGGAGGGTGAAAGGGAGGGACAAGAGCGCCGTGCTCACAGGTGAGGGTAGCCGAGCATGTCATCGCTGGCCTCGCGCTGCCGGAACTTGTTGGTGGAGTTCTTCGCCGCCTCAGCCGCGGCACCGGCGACGAGGAGGGCGCACGCGGCGGCGAGGGAGAGGAGGGGCCGCATCTGCGGATAAACCCCCGGGCCTCCCTAGGGCTCACGCGGCCGCGCCGGAGTGCTGGGAGGTGGGCGCGGGGAAGGGGATCTCGCGCGGCGTGTGCGACTGGGGTGGAGTGGTCGGAGCGGGCCAGCGAGCACGAACCAACTCGAAGGCAGCGGGTCGGAAATCTCAAAGCCGACGAGGGCTTCCCTGCAAAGTGACCGGTCACTATGGTTACTGACAGGTGGGTTCAAGAGGTGATGAGCTCAATGAACGGGCCCCGCGTATTGGTACCCCTGGGCCTAATCCGTGATTAGCCATTTAGCCCAAAGAATTCCGAGATCGCGGTGGCAAGGCCAGCGGAGGAGATCCTGACGGCCCTGGTAGAGGAAAGCCATGCCAGGGCCCATGGTCCAATTAATAAATTTCGCTACGATCGGGGGTGATTTGGACCCACGAGAACAGCCTATTACTATTTTTATACGAATGCGATTGATGATGATGATGTTCAATGCTCAAGAAAGCCCAAAATCAATTAAGAGTTAAATAATGCGCTGAGTTCATTAGCGGATGCAAAACTTTAGGCATCTCGTAATGGGCGCGTGATAATCGGCGAACACTATGATGCAAGTGTGCTTCCACGGTCGCCATCTGGGAAGGACACTAGGAAACTCTGACAGAGGATCACATGCCTAGCCGTATGATCCGGGTTAGCATAGTGCTAAAAATTATGGAAGTCAGAGCTACACTACAGCAGAACATCTACACGCCATTGCTCGTGCTATGAGAAACTTGGGTTGACTCGCACTTCTCTGTTTTTTTTATGCGAAAGTTCACTCGCACCATTTCACTGTGATACCCACCACCATAAGAAAGATGAAAATCCCTATATTTTTATCGCGAAACCAAAAGGCAGTGAAACATGAAAAACACATTGTACCTGTAAACAAGATCAAATGGTGTCAAGAAGTCACAAATCCTACACGAGAATAACAGAGTACAGCAAGGAAACATCGTAGTAGTAGTTTACGTTTATACCAGGATCAAAAATCTGGGATCTCATGCTCGTCGTAGACAGTAGTAGTTTTTTCTAGTGGGAGTAGAATTAATGGTGCATGCAGCTGGGGTTGAACAAGCAATCTCCCAGCTCATCGCCTTTGTCTTCATCCACCCGACCTTGCTTTCCACAAGGCATCTGCCTCCTGAATTTGGCTTCCGTGTCGGGCTGGCCTCTTAAATCCACGACCCACCCACACTACCATTTTTGGCGCACAGTGCTCCGCATCTTTTCCGGTCGCTCTCGGCTCTCCCCACACTGATCACACTCAAAGTAAAGCAAGCAGCCGGCCGCAGCACGCGGCGGAGGTGAGGGAGGCCGGAGCAGCGCAAGGCGAAATGGCGAGCAAGCCGGTCACCGTCGGCGACCTCATCCATCGCGTCGCCACGTCGTGCCTGTCCAACCGCCTTCCCTGCAACTACACCATCCGCGACTCCGTCGACAGCGATCTGGACGACGACGAGGACGACCCATTCGCCGATTTCGCCGACGCCGTCTCCAGCAGCGAGAAGTGCCGGCAGTCCCCCTCCGCGGCGGAGGTCGAGGAGGAGGAGGAGAAGCTCAAGATCTGGGAGGAGGGGGAGCGGGAGGAGGGTAAGGCGGCGGCCAAGGGCGCCGAGCGCGCCCGCGACGCGGAGGCGCTGATGGCGGAGGTGTTCGACGCGGTCTCCGGGGTGCGGCGCGCGTACGCGGCGCTCCAGGGCGCGCACTGCCCCTGGGACCCCGACAAGATGCGCGCCGCCGACGCCGCCGTCGTCGCCGAGCTCCGCCACCTCGCGCGCCTCCGCGACCGCTTCCGCCGCTCCGCCGCCGCGGGCCACATCCCGCGGCCCAACCCCTCCGCTCCGCCGCTCCGCGAGGCCGTCGCGCCGTACGAGGCCGCGCTCGACGACCTCCAGCGCCAGCTCCAGTCGAAGCAGGCCGAGGTGGACGGCCTCAAGGAGAAGCTCGCCGCCGCTACCACCCGCCGCAACGGGCGCCACCACCCCTCCAAGCAGAACGGCCCCGGCGGCGCGCCCACGGCGGAGCTCTTCACCACCTGCGCCGAGCAGGCCCGCGCCGCGACGCGTGCGTTCGCGGGGCACCTCCTCCAGCTGATGCGCGCGGCGGGGGTGGACGTCGCGGCGGCCACCCGGTCCCTCACCAAGATCCCCGTCTCCTCCCCGCAGCTGGCCAAGCACGCCCTGGAGGCGCACGTCACGCGCTCCCTCCTCGGCGGCTTCGAGCACGAGTCCTTCTACCTGGACGGCTCGCTCTCGTCGCTGCTGGACCCCGCCGCGTTCCGGCGGGAGCGCTACACGCAGTTCCGCGACATGCGCGGGATGGAGCCCGCGGAGCTGCTGGGGGTGCTCCCGAGCTGCGCCTTCGGCCGCTACGCGGCGGCCAAGTTCGCGTCCCTCCTGCCGCCGCGCGTGGAGGAGGCCATCCTGGGGGACGGCGAGCACCGGAGGGTGGTGAACGGCGGCGCGCACCCGCGGACGCCGTTCTACGGGGAGTTCCTGCGCGCGGCCAAGGCCGTGTGGATGCTGCACCTGCTGGCGTTCGCGCTGGAGCCGCCGCCAAGCCACTTCGAGGCCGGCCGCGGCGCGGAGTTCCACCCGGAGTACATGGAGAACGTGGCCGGAGCGCCACCGCGCGCCGGCGCGGGCATGGTCGTCGGGTTCGCGGTGGCGCCGGGATTCCGGCTGGGGAATGGCGCCGTCGTGCGCGCCCGGGTCTACCTGGTGCCGCGTGGTGGCCGACCGTGACGACAGGCCGATGCATGGCGCAGCGCCACGGTCCACGGATCGATCAACCTCCGATCGCGGGGAAGCTGCACGATCGCTGGTGGGTGCCATGCTGGAGCTGGAGTAGCTGGCAGATCATTGGTGAAGAACAGTGGTAGTACTGTACTAGCTCCGTAGAATTTCACTGTTGCTCCTTAATCTAGATTGCCTTTTTTTCTCTGAAGAATCACCATGTGTAAGAGGACTTGGAATTGAATGTATCGTCATCGTTCGGTAATCACCAGTACCGTTTCCTGATGCACATTAGTGATATGTAGATATGGCTACAATCATACTCAGATGCAGCTATGGAGATTTGACTTTGTAGGTATGAGGGTAAATGGGCAATGGAGGAGCTAAAGTATGGAGGAGCTAAAATAATATCGTAAAGAGAACCAATTTGATATATGATGGAATACTGAAATTTTGTCAAACAATGCCAAAATTGTGCTTACTTATATGGACTAGAAAAGAAAATATCTATATGGTATCAAGTTACATGTTTACGTAAATGGTGGAGCACAAATCAGAGCTGCGCTATAATAATGAATGCATGTTCTATCATAGTACAATCTTTGGCCAACAGGTGAGAAAAAATGCTCCAGATCTACCGTTTCTTTCGTTATCCTTTTTTTAGGAGATTCCTTTTGATATCCTATTTATGTCCCAAAGTTAGATGCCCTTTTCTGACAACGTCTACAACCATATAGCATGTTTGCCAATGTCAGAAATGAGGATTTAGAGGCATTTTCGGTCCTCATAGTTTACTATCATTGCCGTCCACTTCAACCGCCTCAATTTGATCAAAATCTAGATCCACAAAGCTCTCTTTTCCAAAAAGTGACAACTGAACAGTGGCCTGCGAGAGGTAAGAATTCTTAGATAATCAAATAATACCAGAAGAGAAGGCATTGGAAAATAATCATACAAATAGATACTAGTTCACCAAGATTAATATCTAAAATCAGCCCAACCTTCTTGTTTTTGCGATTAACTTCCAGTATGGAACCAGTGAAATCGGAGAAAGGCCCAGAGATGATATGAACAGTAGCACCAGGTGAAAAGGCACCATGGCTGGTGCCCCCTCTGGAGGACTTCTTAAACTGCTTCTTGATCTTATTCATTAACATAAGTTCAGATTCTTCAACAGGTTTACTGAAAGAACCAACGTTTCCCATGTTCTCCATTTCTTCAAATTCTCTGTCAACTCTATCCTGTTCCTCTTTTTCTTCTTTAATAATTGATTCAACTTCTTCTAGTGGAATAGGTTTTGGCTTTTTAATCTGCCTCTTGCTGCATAGTAGGAACATTAGTATATTAATACGAAGACAGGTAGAAGTGGAGATCAGAAAAATAAATGGATGATCATAGAAGAATCAATGAGATATAATCTGCTTTAGTACTAATGTGGCAGCATGTAAATGCGGTCATTAGGATACTTTGTGTGCCCTTGTTACAATTACGTCAGGCAAATTATTGCGATCATCATTTTTCTTGCAAACAATATCCTGGTCATTACAGAAGTATGTTGAAGAATGGCATATATCTATTTGGACATAGTTACACGTATCCATAGCAACTACGGTTTCAGGTCTTCCTCAAAAATTTACAAGATGAGATGCAATCTAAGGTCAAGTACTCCAGTTTATAATCAATAACTGGATAATTCTAAAAATAATATTAAACTAGCCACCTAAAAACAAGAATCATAACCAAGCCAGTAAAAATACGTGTCAGCAAGAAAGAGCAAAAGTCAAGGAATCAAAAGAACTCGGTGAAATACTCACATAGAACCAACTGTAGCTCCAATGAAACCATAACAGCCCTCTGTGTCTCTGATGAAATCATGAAGCTCCTTGTTCAAGGTGCAATGCAGAAAGACCAACCCAGGATGCAGAGGCTTTGATTTGACACTGATTGAGCCACTTTTCAGTCTCCTCTTGACTTGGATGGATGGATTATAAATCTGCAATTAATTGTTGTCAGAAACAAATAAAATGCTAAAAAGAACTATGCTATGCAAGTGAAGTAAACGCTAAACAGGAGAGTTTCAGAGTATAGATCTCTTACTCCAAACCTCACCACAATCAAAGATTGACAGTAGCATGAACCATACCGTAAGTTAACATAGATTTTCATAACGATTATACTTCCCAAAAAAAGAGTCACATTCACAAGTTTTTTAATACAGTTTCACAGTTTAATTATTCTCAATCTCCTTCAACACAGTACTCTATCCTCCGCATGTTAGATGCGAAATTCTAATAGCCGCACGACTACTGCACCGTCATGTTGCTCATAACATAATTGGTATCAACATGATGTGACAGTCAAAAATTAGGACAAAGTGTTCGGCAAAATGCTCGTGAGAGCAGTGCTTAATTTGCGCGTCACAGACGCAACCAAACAGCAAAACTAACGATCGCGGACAGGAGGAAGAGAGCGAGACCTTGAAGGAGACTTCGGAGTAGCGTCGTGAGATGGCCTTGGTGAGGAGGTCGACGTAGTCGGTGCCTGGTGCCATGGAGACGCGCACGAGCCACCACTGCGGCCCCAGCTCGGCGAGGTTGTCTAGGTTGAGCTCCTCCCGCCACGAACGCTTCGGTGGCTTCTTCCTCCGCCGCGCTGGCTCGTGGATGAGCCGGTCCTGCACCTCCTCCTTCCAGTCCGTCGCCCGCAGCTCCCGCCGCTCCCTCCTCTGCAGCCGCTTCTCCCGGGCCGTCAGCTCGCCCCCACTCCCGCCGCCTCCATCAGCTGAAGCCGAATCCGATAAGGTCACCGACACGGGAGGCGGAGACGACGACGCGAGTGCCGCCGCCGCGAGGGAGCAGCGGCACGGGAGCCGGAAGAGCGGATAAGCCAAGCTCATGGCGAACGGCCTCTTCGGGGGAAAGAGGCGAGCAGCTTGAAACAAGACGATTAGAACTTACAGGTGGGCCCCGGTTGTCGGAGCGCCCTTTCGGGCCGTGAGGCCCATTCAGATGCAGCCCACGTTGGAAGTCGCGGCCTCTCTCTCCTCCTCCTCGTCTCCTTCCGCAGTTCCGCCGGAGGAAAAGCGAAGGGACAAAACCCTAGAGTTTGGCGAGGGAGAGCGGAGGCGCGGCTGCTGGTCGTTACATCGGATCTCGCCGCCGCCGCCGCCGCCGCCGCTTGAATCTCGGCCTTTGTTCTCCTTCCCGTAAGCATCCGCTTCTCCCCGTGATTCTCTACTTCTTCTTTGGATGACTCGTTTTCCTTCGGAGTTTGAGCTCTGTGCTTCTCCGTGTCCTCTGTTCTATGAAGGTGAGGTGCCGCAATGGCTGCGAAAGGCGGTCCAACCAACTTGGAGAAGGAGCAGGTATGTTCAGGCGCTTTTCTTCCCTTTTTCGGATTTGTTGCTCTTGCTGATATGTGTGCTGTGTGCCTTTCACTGGACAGATGTTTGGGATGGCGGAGAAGGAGATGGAGTACAGGGTTGATCTTTTCAATAGGTGAGTAATAAGATTTTTTGCCTTGCTTATCACTAATTTCACAAAGATAGTTGTTAGTCGCATGGTTGCATTCGAGATCATTACCTGGAAAAAGAGGACTTCCTCGCAGTCGATTACAGTGAACTCAGGCTCCTTGCATTACAAACTGATCCCAATAGTGCAATATGCCAGAAATTATTTAGCCTGGTCACTATAAGCTTATCTTAAAATGCAAGGTCGTCTTTCATATCATGTCTAGTTGCTACATGTGTTCTGCCATTTTTTGGCTGCTAATACCAGTTTTCATAACAAATATGAATTGAAAATAGTGAGATTCTGCATTTACCATTTATGGCCTCTCGTTCTTTTAGAAACATTGCCTCCTAATTATTCCAGCGATGAGAAGAGAGATCATATGTCTAGGATGGTATTAGCACTCAGCATAGATATGCTTTATCGTTATGAATAATTCCATCTTCTGTTTCCATGTCCTCATCTAACTGAAGGAATTGACTATGTTTCCCAAGAAAAGTTGAATATAGTGGTTTTCCCTATATAACAATATCTTCCTCACATGATTAGGGCTTGCATCCTCCAAAGACGCTCTTATCTGAAATGTTAATGAAATCATATTTTTTGTCCGGTTATCCTAAATGTCTGCCATGTTTATGGTAATTAACAATTTAATACTTAAGAGACTCTTATATCACCCCTCTCAATCCAGCCCTTTTACAGGTGGAATCATTTGGGTTTCTGTTTGATTTACTCTTGTTCTGATAGTGTCATTTTGTTTTCTGCAGGCTTACACAGACCTGTTTCGACAAGTGCGTTGAGAAAAGGTACAGATATAATCAACTTATGTTTTGCATGACTGAAATTTTTTAAATCACTATGCATAGTGCTGTTACCAAATCGTTATTTCATTTGTAACAGATAGCAATCAAATAAAAAAATGCATTTATCTTATTCCGTGGAGTTATTTATGGGTAATCAATAATATAGCTTAACTAGGTGGGCAACTTCAACGCATTACACACCTCAAGCATGGAACTTCTTATTGTTAGCTGTTATATGTGCATGTGTACGTGGTAGGTTCAGGCGTGTGCGCCTGGTGGTATTGCTGATCTGTGGTCATGCATATCCTTGATTGGTTTAGAGATAGGCAAGGATCTTGCCGGTTCGTTATGGTTAGATAGACCACATCCTGACCTCCTTGCCTATATATATACTTGTACCCTTTGTATCTCAATCAATCATCTATTGATAGCAATCTATACTGCTTACACTTATGTCACATTGTTAATGATGATCAAGATGGGTCAATCATCTGTTAGATTTGACAATGCATTTTTTTCTGGGGGTTTGCTTTATTTCAGGTACAAGGAAGCTGAGCTCAATATGGGTGAGAACAGTTGCATCGATCGATGTGTTTCAAAGTACTGGCAGGCAAGTTTGTTGATATTGTTTCTCTTCGCGGATCCTTTGTTATTCTTATTCAGTTGCTTAAAGTGTTGTAGCTAGACTTGGAGTATATCATAGCATGACCGCACTCATCAAATTTGTGGAAAGTGTCCTTGATGGTGTCTTGCCTACTTCAGGACTTGAGATTGGAACAGAATGACGTTTTCTAGTGCACCGCTAACAAACATAGCTCCATCCAAAGGAAACTGAAACATTTATGTTCACTATATTCTTGTTACCGTGATAATTTTGATGCCACAACCTTTACTGTAAATATCTATTAAGAAATACGAGGCATGCTGATTTTATATGTATCTGCTTATGCTATGGTTACTGGTTAAGATCCCAGCATAGAACCATTGTTCTCAATCCAATTTTTTCCATGTCGCTAAGCTGGCTATAATTTTCTTGATTGATAGGCAGTACCTGCTAATAGTTTGTTTCTATCCATTATGAATAGTTAATGTCTCAGCATTTTAACCCTGTCTTACCGGCATTCTTTTCAGGTAACAAACTTGGTCGGTCAGATGCTCGGGAACCGGCCTCAGATATGACCTGAGAAGCGCTAGTTGTGTTTTGTAGCGTAATCTGCCGCTCTGTTTCTCCATTTTTGTTGGTTTTAGAATGTTGCCACCTGTTTCTAAGTGCACCAATACAGCACCAGTGACTGGCTAATTCGTGGACCGCTCAAAAGGAAATCCTGATGTCTTGGCACTTTCCAGTGATGTGCCTTGTCTATGAATCATGAGCAAGGAACATGCCTGTAATAATTTGATACAGCTCGAGAGAATCATTCTGTTGCCGAAGCTGCTCCTGTTTCATAGTTAAACTGCTGTATGGATGCGTTTCCACTGACATGACTTCTGGACGTGACTTTTGCTTACTTGAGTTGCAGCAGTTATTTCAAAAACTCAGGCTACTCTTTACACTCGGTAGTTTCTTTTGTTGGTCTAATCTGGTTTGTGCAAGGATTGAACAGTGAATGCACCTAAGATTGAACGGTGACCGCACCTTCTAATTCTTGTGGTGGATTATGACTCCACTGGCAAGAGCACGAGACAACTTAGCCACTTCAGAAATATAATGCGGTAACAAAAATAATGGGATTCCAGGATAATGGCACCATTCACAAGTACAAAACAAAACGCGAAGTTTATAGCTTCGTCACGTAGATAATGATTCATACACTGACACGCACATGTTGAGCACAGCCCTCAAGGATTAAAAATACTTGAAGAGTGGAAGTACAAGGTCTGCCTGATACTCTGTTGTGCCATTCTTAACCATCTTCGCTCATTTCATCTGGCTGGTGCTGATTTGTCTGGAGAGAAAAGTATGGCTGATTTATTCTGAGAGAAAAGTACCGATAAGTACCGATGGCTGATAAACCAAACGAACAAAGCGGATCAAATAATGACTATAAAAACTTGCTATAAAGCACAAAACAAATACTGGATCACTTAAGCCTGACCGATCAAATATCACATAGTTTTTAAGCCTGAGTAAAATTCGAAAGTTTGTATATACATGAATTTGTTGAAACAAAATGAAAATTCTGTCACTTTACAATCTCACATCAACAGAATGCTATCGCAATTCTAGTTGCCCATTTCCGTATTCATGAATATATCGGAGGTGTAATAACAGCCAGCCTAGGAGTTTTTCGACTGTAAAACCACTGGAAATACCGATACAAGTTAGGGAATACCAAAAACAGCCCTACTGGTGGCAAAGCATTGGAGGGAGGCACCCAAAATGCAGGCGATCTAGGTACAAGCAGAGAGGGCATCACACATTCAGGACGGCTATACATTTCTAGCTCTACTATTTCTTTCAGCTTCCAACGCAGTGCCTTTCTTTAGTGCTTCATGGCTTTCAGCCTCCCTTCCCAGGCCATGAAGTGCCAACGCCTGCAGGTAGTATCCCATCGGCCACCCAGGGGCAATGTCCTCAGCCCTCTTTGCATCCTCTAGGCCCTCCTGCACCTTGCCAGCCACTACATATGCAAAGCATCGTCGCACCAGCATAGTTGGAGCCACCGCTGCACCCGAGTCGAGGAACTGCCAAACATCCAATACCATAGATTAGTTGCCTGAAGGTAGTGAAGAAAAACATACCAATGTAACATAGCCCGACAACACCCACTATGTGCTTACTTTGCTACCATATTTTAGGGACAACACAGTACATCCTGTGTTCAGAGTTTCAAGTTTAGATCATCATTAGGAGTTGGAAATAAAGCAGGCACCTGTAAGACAGCATTCTAATTCACGAAACAACTCAAAGACTACCTAATCTAACTTGGTAAAAAAAATATTTTGGACTAACACTCACAAGTCACAACAGCAAAGAAAAGGCCTTGGCCCCAAGGAGACACTATATGTTAAATTCAACTTAAAACAATGGTTTGGACCTACTTCATATCTCCATTATTGTCAAAGAAGATTGTTTCCTAGACATAAGCACAACAATGACAAAAGATAAGTGTTATCACAAAGCCAACTGGCTTACAAAACCTGTAATGCATGCTAACTCATTGATTGCCATATAGCAACCCAATTGAAAACAAAATGAGGCCACTACTGCCTGATCAAAAGGAAATCAATCTAAAATTCACTAAAAACAACTAAAGTATCAATTTTACATTGGAAAAAAGTACAGATAGGAGAATTATATGTGTGTGTCACATGATAATAAATCGTACCTTTGAGTAACACTCCACTGCAGTTGCAAAATCCTTGGACTTAAAGGCATTGTCTGCATGCCTCTTAACAACGAAGCTCTCAGATAATTCACCAGTCCATGACTGTAGAGAGACCTGCAAGTTCCAACATTCCAAATACATATGTAAAACCAGCCAGAATGGTGAGTTGGTGATAAAAATCCTGTAAACTGTACTTTGCACTATCTTGTGGATAAGTCATCTCTCTTCAGAAGATACAACAAAAGTTCTATAATAATTCTAAGGCAACAACATTTTAAACTGAGCGTGATAGATTAGTTGAATGATACAACCTCAAAGTCGTGCATGCAGAATGTGATCACTCATGAGCAAATGGATGCCGTTACTTTTTCATGCATCCGAAAATGGTAAGGTTTTCATAGCTCTTTTTCATGCATCTGAGAATGGTAAGGTTTTCATAGCACCAATGATTGGTGACAATCTCACCGTATATGCACCACACTAAAGCAGTATAAAATGGGAGTAAGACAAAAGAAAATCTATTTAAATCTGTTATTTATTCTGTCCATCACAGAGAGGACAGTAGAAACAAAGGGCAAGAGTGGTGTGGAATATGAGCTGACAACTGTATATCTATCACATGGCTTGGGTACAAACCTAGGCTTGCCAGTTTCATCTTACACCCATAATAAGTGGATACTCTTACATTCGTCTCGCATAAATGGAATGATAATAGCTGGAAAAAGGTAGGGTACAATAGTGTTGCAGTAACAAGTGTCCTAGGAATAAGCTTTGCTAGCAAGTTCTTTACCTCAGTACTCGCCATGTCGTCCTCGTTATAGCCATCATCCTGCAATATCTCATGAACCTCATTCAGGTCTGCTCTGGCAAAAGCTGTCCCAATAGCAGATAACTGGACTTGGTCTGAGCTTTTTTTATCATGTTGGATGCCCAGCAAAGTGTGCGAAGGAGTCTGCATCAAAATTCAGATAGAACCATTAAGCAAGGGAACATGGTAGATAACATCAAAAGGAAAAACAGGTTAAAATGTATGACACATAAGGCCAGACTTTATGTTCTCAACACATACACTAAGTGTATCCTTGCAAACTAGCATCATATGTGCTAGTTAGAATATGCATTTGAAACGAAATTTAATAAGGGACATTTGCATAATCAATAATCAACGTTATGGAACTCAAAGTACAAGAATTAGAATGTGAAGAGTTGCAGTGAGAAAGAACATTACAGAAGCGTCTTTCTGGAGAGTTGCAAGACCGGACACCACTGCTTTCAGATTTGGTCGATCACGTGCTTCATACTGCAAGCAACGGGATGCTAATCGCATCAAGTCAGTTCCATCAGAATTGGACACATGACCTTCCAAGCAAGAATCCATCAGGACCAGGAAGTTCTTTCCTCTTATAAGGTCAAGGGCCTACAGAAAAAAAAAAGGCTGTTACCCAATTGAAGAAGTTCCTGTTAACAGCAGAATAAATGCGGATAAAATGCATACATGCCTCACACTACAGCAGCTGGTTTATTATATCTGTACAATATATTAAAATCACTGAGGACACAGGAGATCTTACATGGCTTGGTGGAATGTGCTTTCCACTCAGGAGGTCAAGCAGAACAGTGCCAAAACTGTAAACCACACTCTCTGGACTAACTCTGCCTGCAGAACAGATGGCCATTCAGAAACAAATAAAAAGCCACATTCCCAAAATAGTTCATGGAACACTATTGCTAGTGTGTGATACGCATACCTGTCTTCAGGTATTCAGGAGGTGTGAAGGCCAAATTAGTGCTGTAGCTCTTTCCATCCCTGCTGTTCTTCATCAGACCGAAACATGATAGTCTTGGGTTACCATCCTACAATTCACAGTCAAGAAACAAAAGGATTATGCTTTTGATGAAGGGCCTGAAAAAGAACTAAGGCAGAACAAGCAGAGACTTACCAAATCAAAAACGACCCTGTATGCGTGCAGGTCATGGTAAAGAGCTCTCCCTTTACTACTGCAGTATTCCAATGCCTGTGCCACATAAAGCGCAGCCCTCATCCTCATTGCCCAGCTCAATGGGTTTGTCTCCCCTGCCACACATAACCACCATTACAACAAAATACAATTATCATTTTTCTTACATGAAGCAACTATCATATCATATTCAAAATCCACCCAATTATCGAATTTCCCAAATGTTTAAAGATCCTAACTGCCACATTCCTGCAAGACTGATCTGTAATTAGCAGATCATACAAGGTAAACCACTCCCAATAAGTACCATTCATCCTAACCAACATTTGCAGGTCAGATGCAATTAAGCTATAAGTATCCTATATGGTGGGCTTAATAACGAAGCACTGGCCATAACAAAAACAAACAGATCCTTGATATGGGCGACCACAAATAATTACAGAAAACCATTATACTGATTTCCGGCAAGCCTATAGTTCAGAAATATCACAAGACAAAACAAACAGATAGAGGATTCTGCGGCATAAACTACTCCATAGTGCAACTGAAGGCAACACCACTAAAAAAAGGTGGTTACAGGAGACAAACACAAATCCTTAAATGCGGGTGACCAAATTAATTATAAAAAACCAATGTGTTGGTTTCCAGTTAGTCTAAAGTACACGAATAGCGCCAGACAAGACAAACAGCTCAAGAATTATGCATCCGAAACTACATCAACAACCCTCTGCAATTGAAGGCAACACTTCCACAGTGGATACAGGTGACAAGCCCACATCCTTAAATTCGGGTCCCAATATCATCACCTTAGTGCTATATTCGAACTAGTACCACATCAGAATCAATTCTAGCAACCCCAAATGTACTTGTTGCAGCTAATGTGATAGCAAAGCAAGGTAGGGGAAACCAAACATACAGTGGAAGAGATGCTTTGCCAAGGTCTCATGGGGCATGAACTCAGCAACGAGCAGCCGCTCGCCGCTCTCACAGCAGCAACCAATCAGGTTGGCCAGCCGGCCACTGCGCAGCTGCCCAACAGCCCTCGCCTCCTCCTGCACTCACAGAGACACAGCCATTTAATCAGACGCCAGAGAAGCGAAGCGAATACAGGGAATGATCCGTCACATGATGAAGCAAAGCTACACGGACCAGGAACTGGCGCGAGTCCGGCCAGGCGGAACGGCCGAAGCGCTTGATGGCGACGGTGCGGCCGGAGCTGAAGAGCGTGCCACGGTAGACGACGTTGGGCGCCTTCTCGCCGTGCTCCGACACGATGCGGTCAGGAGCGAAGCCGTCGGTGGCCGCCCGGAGCTCGTCGAGGCTGTACTCGGCGAACACCGGCACGCCGCTGCCGTCATCGTCGGCGGCGCCATTCTCTGCACAGGGGGGAATCAACACCAGCGTTGGATCAGAACCGAGGACGAAAGCATACGCAAAAACACACCTCATAATCAAGAGCAAGCCACTCGTGATTAGCATCGCATTGCTCTCCATCACGAGATTATCCGAAGAAACGCAGAGAACCAAACACGATTAAGTCCAGAATCACGCGAGAGGAGCTGAATTCGTCGAACCAAGCAGAGAAACGTGTCGAAATCAGCAACAGGCGGACAGAGCAAAATAAGATTCGGATCGCCCTTGCGCGTCCAAACAAATCAACGGGATGGATCGGGGCCAGACGGAATGAATTCCAGCGAGATCGACGGGACCATCTCCACCAAACCAAAGCACGAAATCACGCACGCGGAAACGAACTGCAAAAACCCCAGAAAAAACGCCGCAAAAACAAAAACGCCAGCCCCAAATGCCGGGCTGCGCCGCCCCCACAGAAGAAGCAGACGCGGCCAGCGAAGAGAGGACAAAAAACAGCGAGAATCCTAGAGGGGCAGGTCAGGAACGTCAATGTGCGGTTGGTGCGTACCAAGCATCGGAGATTTGAAGTGCGGAGGCCACCAGCAGACGGAGAGCTTGGAGCAGCGTGCACCCATGGCCGCGTTCGCCTAGATCTCGCAGCAAGCGGCGGTTCCGTCCGCTCCACCACCACCACCTCCACCTCTCCCTCGCCTGCTACTGGTAGGACTCGAATAGAGTAAGACTAAAATACTTGCGAGGTGCGAGAAGGGAGGGGGGAGAGAGTGAGAGAGGGAGGGGACTGGGAGGGAGGAAGAAAGGGACCGGGTGGGGCGCTCGGGTTGTGGATCCGAGGAAGGTGGTGGTGGGCTTTTCCGCTCTTCCTTCCCTGCTTTTGGCACCCCTGCTGTCTGCAGCCTGTTTGCTCCTCTCAACCTTTCGTCTCGCCCCCATTATATACTCCCGAATTCTCTTCTTTTTCACTGGAAAACAGCAGGATTTTGATGCTCTTTTAAAAAGCGCCGGTTACTACAGCTACTGCTGTGAAGCTTAAATTCTTTTGTGTATGAACTATTGGAATAATTTTACCGGCGATATCATCATGTGAGCAGTGTAAGAGTTTATGTGCAGTTGTACTAATGTTTGAGGAACAAGACGTCAAAGAGAGTGATAAAGTGCCAATTCCCGTGATTAAGTGCTAATTCCTCGGCATATGTCCCGCTTCGCATGCTATTTTGAGTTGTTATCGGGTAAGATTTATGTGTTGAATCACTAAATCTATTATATTAATATAATAGTGTTAAAAAGATTCACCACGTTCACCGAGAGGGTCAAGAAATTCTCACGTTAATCTAAAAAGGAGAAGAGTATATACCGTCGGATTTTATGAAGATCTAACGGTCTATATTATTCCGTTAATCTAAAAAAGAGAAGAGTATATGCCGTCGGATTTTATGAAGATCTAACGGTCTATATTATTCTATTAATTAAAAAAGAGAATAGTATATGTCATCGGATTTGATGAAGATATAACGGTCTACATTATTCCGTCCGCCGCCACCCCTCTGCGGTCGCCACGGGAGCCCTCCGCCGTCGCCGTCGTCGCCGCTGTGTAGCCGTCCGTGGCCGTCGTACGAGGCCTCCACCGTCACCGCGAGGCCATCCCCGGCCAGTGCGGGAGCCCTCCACCGCCGTCGCGCGGCTGTCCGTGGCTGCCGCGGGATTCCTTCGTCGTCGCCGCGCGATGGTCCGCCGTCGGGAGGCCGTCCACCGTTGTCGTTGTCGCGGGAGCCGTCCGCGTGTCTTCGGAGTCTGTGGTTTGGCCGCTCCGCGCGCCGGCGAAGGATATCGGGGCTGAAGGCTGCCGGCCGGGGAGACCGACACCCCTCGCCGCCGCCGCCGTCGCCACTAGAGAGAGGTGGGGAGATAGAGGGAGAGAGATAGAGTGGGGGAAGTGGTGGCGTCGGTGAAAGAAAAGGAGAAAAGAGATGGGTGGGCTCACATGTTGTTAGTTGGTATAGAATATGAGATATATAGGATAACGGGTGTACAAAAATTGATATAGAGAAGAGAATCTCATGACTAGGTAGGAATATTCCTTTTAGAGGATGAGAATAGAGTACGACGAGTGCGGACAGCCTGAAGCCCCATGTGCCCTTCCACGTTCCTCTATATAGAAGACAACGTTCAACAATAAGTGGAGGACACCACGTCGATCTGCACGTGTACCTAATGAGATGTGCTCAGATTTAGGGCGTTCAACGAGGGTGTGAGCAAAACAGGAGAGAGCGATTCTCCCTGTCCGAAGGGAGCGAATCACTGGTTTGCCCGCGCTCAAACTCTTAGTGCAAGAAGGAGCAAAGAGAGAAAAAAAGTCCGAAGGGAGCGAATCACTGGTTTGCCCGCGCTCAAACTCTTAGTGCAAGAAGGAGCAAAGAGAGAAAAAACAAAGCGGAGAAGTCGAGGTGGTGTAGCGTTCAACAATGAGTGGAGGACGCCACATTGATTTGCACATGTAACCGATGAAAGGTGCTCAGATTTAGGGCGTTCACCAAGATTGTGAGAACAATGAGAGAAAAAATTTCTCTATATCCGAAGGAAGTGAATCGCTGCCGGGATTGATCATCACCATAGCCATGCTCAGCACTCATGAAAGATCATCAAATAGTTTGCCCACAATCAAACCCGCTTGATGGTCTTCATTAACGAGTCAATGCAAGAAGCAGGAGTAGATTTAGAAAAAACAAGGCGAAGAAACTTAAGTGTCGTACAACTTTGATGATGGACGTGCTTGAGATGCACATGTGTTGACATGGCAGTTGAGTAACAACAGGCTGGGCAAAGAAATGCTTCTCTTAATGCCTGATATAATCATGCAACTGTAAACTACTGTCGATCATTCATTAGATCGGGCATCAACCATGTCTATATATTACTTGATCTTTTACCGGAGGAGAAAAAAGGAAAAAGATTTATCCATAACCGTGATAGACACCCATTGGTTACCGCAGACTAAGTTTTCACTGCATAACTAGCAAAATAACAGCATTTTTCTCATAATATTTCCCATGATCACTACCTCAATATTAGGTCACACAATCTATTATTTTAGAGCAACTCCATCAAACGCAACAGGCCCCTATCCCAAGTTTAGAGGGTCCAGAAAAAAGTTGCACTCAACAAACCCAACAAGCCCCTGTCGCAGGTTTAGAGGGTACAGAAGAAAGCTGCACTCCAGCGGGCCCTCTACTTGCTTCCCCCTGTTTAGGTAGCTTCCAAATACACCCTTTATTCTCGGAGGTCTATAGAAAGCTCAATATTTATGAGGGCTATTGTTGGAGTTATAACATTTTTGTGGCCCTTAAAAAATAGAAGTAGCCTCTATTTAATATTTGGAGAGTCTGAGAGATATTGGTGGAGTTAATCTTAATAATGTAATATTATTACCATATTAATTGAAATAATTGGTTTTTGTAAGATCTGATAATCTATATTAACTCTTATAGTCCATTGAGTAGAGTAAATAAATAGTTAAATTCTAAATTAAATAAATAAGGAAAATATAAGTTGATTAAAAAATCAATGCCAAATACAATTAGTAAATATAAGCTTGCATCATTGATTCATACCATGTGCCACATACATCATAATAAAAAAATAATACATTAATTTGGGCACACTTGGACAAACTATATGGCAATGAAATAACACGGATATTTAAATAAAATTATATTTAAGTTAAAGAAACCTAAATATTGGTATAAAAAACTAGCTACCCGCGCAAATTTGTGCGGGCCACCTTGCTATAGTTAGTAATCATTTGTTAGTTGGAAAAGAGCGCACGAGTGGATATTTGTGGCACATGATTTGTTACTTGGAGAAGATGGTACAAGTAGATATTTGTGGTACACGTACTTCAAAAAACATTAGCGAACTGTGCTTAGCGTTATTAAAGTAAAATTTCGCCGTTACGATACCTAAAGCCGATCGATGGTTCTCACACGTGTAAAAAAACTACTGTTACATATCGGTTTATCCATGTGTAACCATTGGTAACGGTAGGACTGTCACAAATGCACATGTGGATGTTTACGGAACAAAGAGGCCTATATTTCCCCAATAAAGCATGCAAACAATCACATTGGCAGAGTTTTACCTTGCCGTAACCATTGTTGTAAGTTGATGGCATATAAAGAGAGTTCATCAATCATCACAGTATCTACCCGCATGTGTTATGTTGTAAAGAGTCGTAGGCATCATTATTTTTTGTGTATTATCTTATTGCAGTATAAATATTTGATTCTTTTGTTATGGCTTTCAAAGTAGGCTTGTGTGTGGTATCTGAGAACTAATTTTGTACCCTTTTTTTTCCTTCAGAACAAGATAAGAATTTTTCTTAGTTTCATCTTTCATATGCTACTGTGTGTGTGATATTTTTTGGTGTTAAAAGTACCACATTCGAGTATAAAGTAAATTCAAATAGTTTGATGCTAAAATGGTAGTACATCCAATTTAAATCAGTATGTCCGTATTTAGTGCTTATTTATTCCCGTAAGACGATATCCCTTATTCAGAAGGAGAAGCATATGGTTTAGCACATGTTAACTGCTGCCGATAATTCTGAATTAAGAAACTAGTTAGGAGTACCCCAAAGTTAGCAGTTATTAGATGACAGTATTAACTTCTATTCAAAAGGAGTACCATTTGGTTTAGCACTCATTGTTTCTTTCCGTTCCTTCAAGTGACGGATGAAGTAATGAAGTAGAGGACCGGTAAAGGTGAAGGTGTGGTCGTCAGGATCTTTGTGGCGTGAAAGGGCTCTGCGGTCGATCTTTGTTGCGAATGTGAAATTCAGTGAATGAACAACTGGATATATGTTTTTTTTTGGGAAGAAAAGGAAACAATTAGTAATACGTGGTCACTAGCTATTACAGTACATCAGATCATTTAATTTGACAGCCTGACACGTTCATACGCTTTGTCACCGATGGACACACGATCATCAGATGAGCAATGTGAACCTGATGGAACGGAGGCGAAGACGCCAGCCGGCGGCGGACGCGTTCGATCTCCGCCGCTCCACCACCAGCTGCTGCTGCTAGTCGTTGGGGGCATGCACATGCATGCGTGCAAGCAGAGCACTTACGAGGATCGAAGAAGTCGCTGTCAGATGTGAGAACAATATGATACCAAGTCGTCGTTAACAAACGGATAAACCTCACATGCTGGTGGCGTCCGCTGCGCCGCGCATCGATCGTTTTGACCAGGACCAGCGCGATCGCGCCCGCCCCTGACCGCGACCTATCTGCAGCTAGCATATGCTCACCTCATCACGCAGGAGTTGCAGTAGTATACAACTAAGCTTTTACGGTACCTTATACAAGTGACTGGTGATATAAAGTATAGAGAATAGGTAATATGGTAATTTGTATCTAAATATATTAACTAAATATTATTCTTCTCGTTCTTGGCGGCGGCGTGTATCGTCGGCCCGAGAGCCATCCCGCTAGTGTGGCTTGACTGTCGGCCCAAGATGCATGATTGAATGAAAAAAAATATATCTAAATTACAGTGATGTCATTTAGTTTTTTTAATAATACCTTTATACTACTATATTACTCACCATATATTACCTATATCATTGGTCAACGTTACACTAGTATACAATTATTCTCAACCATCGGATATTTATATACTGGTCTTTTAAATCAGTGGTATAAGGCATTGTAAAAGAGCCAGCAAACAAAGGGTGCACGTCGTTATCGCCTTGGACTATAAAGGCCGATCGTGTCCGCGAGAGCTTTGGGCAAAAGCAGATAGTAAACAAAGGGAGCGTGCTGGATCGATCGGATTGCCTGCGTATGCACGGGCAAATCCACCGCCGGGGCGAGCTAACGAAACAGTGTACGTACACGATGAAGTTCGCAAGTAATTGCAGCACGCAACAACGGTCGACCAGTTGGGGATAGTTATAGACACTTGCGCAGTTGCACTACTGCTAGTTGTATAGTAATGGGTTTAACAAATCCGGCCAGGAAGAGTTACATACCTCCAGTTGTTTAGTGGCGGATCACATGAGCACCGTTCTTGTTTACGGAACCAACCCGGGCACTCCGTGGATGCTCACGGCACCGAGAGATTCCGCGTCGCCCGAGCATATATATTTTAGGATCAGCCGCGAGAGCTTTTGTTAGTTGTTACCGCATATATCATCATCATTCATCAGTCCGAATCTTATGGACGACGACGTGTCCGATTGTTTTGGGAATCAAATGCAAGAGCTCTCTAGTTATCACCAGTCACCAACTCACCACACCACCCTAAAAATTCCAAGCAACAGGCCCCGCAGGCAGACCGCACGTACGCACACGGCGGGCGGCACACGGTGCCCCCGTGAGCCGCAGTAAATCCGTCTCCCCCCCTCCCGGCCCGGGCTCGATCTCTCGAGCGCTCCGCCCGAGACAGCACCGTCGCATCGCGCGGCGCCTCCGTGCTACTGGCTGCCGGTGCGTGCGTGCGCGCGCGCGGCCGCTGGGGCCCGGGACCCCGTTCCTTTTTCCTCTCAACCATTCCCCGTGCGAGTACGGGGGGAGGGGACGAGCAAAATCTTTTGTTTTGCCCCCCTTTCCGTTCCCTGCCCCGGCCGCCTCCGTTCGGCTCGGTGCTCGACGTGACCCGAGGCGTAAATGCAAATGCCCCGGGCATCCGTCCGGCTCGCACGCTCACGTGCGCGCACCCCCCCGTCCCCGTACCCGTACCACGACGCGACCGCGCGCACGGGGGAAGGGTGCCTTGCCTCCGACAGGGGTACGATTCAATTCGTCGCACGCACGAGGGGGCCTCATCACTCGCGCGCCGCGGCCTTCATTGCCCCGGCGCTGGCTGGCCCTGGCCGCCCGCGCGAGCTGGCGATGGCATATGCAAGCATTGACATTTGAGCGTGGCAGGCATGGCGGCAGCTAGCTACGGCTACAGCGTGGCGAGCGAGCGGGTTTGGAATGAATCTGTCGTCAGTGCGAGTAGATTCGGACACCGCCGCTAGCTGCTCTGCTGCAGACTCCTGTTACGGCACTGTTACCGCGCTCATCAGCCGGTGCTTATGTTTTGCTCTCTTGATGATGATGATGCGCTGTTAGTAGCCAATTAATGAACGACGTGAACCAGCTCGGCAACAACTGGCCTGTACCCCTGTTGTCCCGTACGTACGAGCAGAGAGGACTGCTCGCGCGTCGAAGCTAGCAAACACATCAGCAGGACGGTGCTCGTGCGTGTGCGTGCAAATGAGCTGAAAGACCCGTGGGTCACAACTCACAAAGTGACAACTGGGGATGTTTGGTTGCACGCCGTAAATTGCCACACTACAGTTGTGGCTGCCACATCAACGTACTGTGGCGTCTGTTTGGTTGCTTTGGTAGGTTTATTAGGTAAGCCACAGTAAAACACGTTGTTTCTGGGTAGCTATTTTCGCGCTGTTTTTATCGGCCACATATTGTGGCGCCGCCGGCTCTGGCTTGCAACCAAGCAAGCCGAATCCTCGGTCCTTCACCCAGATCTTCGTCCGGTCCTTTTTTCCGAAAGATATCTTCGTCCGGTCCTGTCGCCACGAAGCAGAATCACGCAGCAGCAGTGCGGCACAGTTTTTTGGGCCTATCATATTCGTATCCCTCCCCGACACGGCGTTGGTTTCGAGCCGAGCCATGAATCTCACCAACTGGCAACCGTGCAAGCTGTGCTACCACACTGGAGTACACAAGATCACGGTGACGCATATATCGATCCGTCGGGCACGGCGGTGAGGCACCCGTACGTGCGCACAGTGCCATGGATGCAGTTCCCATCCGTGTCGTCTGTAGCCGCGTCGTCATCGCGTAGTCGTATGCTAGCGGAGCGGCGCAGCAGGTGTGGGATGGGAACGGAAGTGGCCGGGCGCCGGCTTTTCGTACGTCCGGCCTGGGCCTGCGCCGCGCCGCTCCTCCGGCTCCGGTTGCGTGGCCGTGGCTGCTCGCCCGGGTGGCCGGCCGAATCATTCGCCAGGGTCGGCGGATGCGGTGGAATTCCCCGTCCGCGCACGCAACGGCGACGTACGCGCGCGGCCTCGGAAGTTGGAGAACCCAACCCAACAGCGCCGCTCGGGGTCACAGGCCTTGCAGGGCGGCAGAGGCCAGAGGTGTTGCTTGCGTTGGCGTGAGGTGCTGAGGCTGGGTTGGTGGCAATGGCAATGATGGTCGTGGGAAAGGCAAGGCAGGCACAGGACCGCGCTGCGAAAACCACTGGCATGTCGCTCTGCTCGCGCTGTCCTGCCGCCCCCGCCCTGCATGGCTGCATCTGCATATTCCCGCGGGGCAGCCACAACACACAATATTCTACTGTACTCGCAACTTGCTGGTGTTCTTCTATCTTTGATTAAAATAAAACTTGCTGCTGTTCAGAAAATCTCATGATGAACCTAGATATGCATCGCTCATCACCTCCTCGTCTAGGTAGCTGTTGAGTGGGATGTAGGATCACGGGGCAGCTGCTCTGCCTCATTGTCTGCGGCTTCTTCCGTGATCTCGTACGTTCCTCTGCCGCACTGTACAGTGACATTCCGTCTGGATGGCGCCACTTTTCTTCTCCAATTTTGATGCACCGTTAGACACCTTATCACTGACATTTGATTACCCATTGTCACTTTCGCCATTGATATAAGTCACACGAAGTCGCCATTTCGGACCCAAAGATCGTGAACCCAACCTGGCTTTCCGGCAGCCAAGCCAACACCACCACGGAGTAAGAATGGATGGAAGATATATAGAAAAAGAAAGGCAGAGCAAAAGGGAAGGAGAGATCACTGCTGCTGCTGCTGTGCTCCTGCGCGCCTGTGGTAGATTCCTTCCGGAACCGATACCATTTTTTAAGGGAAAGCCATCGCCGCCTTGGCGATCAAAGCCGGCAAAGGCAGCGGAGGGAACGAGGGGAAAAGGCCACGCCGGGCCGGGGCGCCCCGGCCGTGGGAAGCACGGCGGCAGCGGAACGTGCCCAGGCCCGTCCCCACGCCACACATGCTGTCCCGTCGATCGTGTCGCCGCCGGCCTCCCCGCTTTTCCGAATCCGAGCTGTATTATTTAACCCATCCAGTCCCGTTACTAGGAGCAGGATTAGTGCCGAGATCTTTGCGTGATCCATGAGGGGGGGATCGTTTTGTATCCATGAGCCTCGCCTGCCTGCTTGATGACACTCTGTACGTTGCTACTACAGCAGACAGCGCTGCTTGTCACCAAGATTGGAACACGCAAGGCAAGGGGGCATGGTTTTAGTACTACTCTAGTGCTAAGCAAGAGTAGGGCTGGCGCTGGCCGGCCAGCTGTTTATCGAGGCGATATTTTGGAGGAAGGAATCACATGCGTTTGGATTGGGGCAGCAGGGTTAGGAAAAGATCAAAGACGTTGTCCTCTGTACTCCGGCGACGTAACATGTGGCGGCATGCAGGGCCCGCCGGTCAGCGTCGCTCGGTCTGGTTGTGGCGGCATGCAGGACACGAACGATGTGTCCCGTGCACTCTCAGGCAGCCCGAGTGAAATCGGACGTTTGAATGGCGGCCCAACAATTGAATGGAGGCCCATCTAATTACGTGGGCTTGTTGCATGGATATCATCTTGACGGCCCGTCAGACCCTTCTTGTTTTCTCGGTGCCCGAGTGCTACCGATATGTCTGTCTGTCACTCGCAAAACAGTTTGGATCACACATGCGAATCGACCGAGATCACCACACCCAAAACGATCGAGCCGAGCATTAAAAAAAACGATCGAGCCGAGCATCTCATCTTTCCTGCCGGCGCACCGGCCGATCGCCGTCCGTCGCCACTGTACCGGGCCAGAGGACCACCGGCGATGACCCGTGCGCCGCCCAGCTTGAGACAACATCCCAATCCTCCTAGACTTATCGGATCGAATCGTCATCAGATCGGCATCGTCACTCTAGCATGCTGCATGCACCTCCAATCAACCAGACTACCCCGAAAGGGCTAGACGACGACGAGCGTGACGCTGTAAGAACCAAACCCCGATTTGGTTTTGCACGCCAAGCTGTGCCTGCCTACCAACGGCACTCCTCACTTATCGGTTGTACGTACTACATACGAATATATGGCCGGTTTCCGAGCCCTCGTTTAGATTCGAAATTCCACACCAAATTCCACACTGCAAAAAGAAGATTTCTATCGCATTAAAATATCGGCACATGCATGGAATATTAAATGTAGATGAAATCAAAAACTAATTGCACAATTTTATTGTAATTTGTGATACAGACATTTTGAGTCTAATTAATTAATGTTTGGACAAATATTCACAAATACAAATAAAATACTACAGTGACGCATTTATTATCCGATTCAAACTTTGCCCCTGCCGAATCGGCATCATGCAGAACTGGAACTTGAAAGCGTGCTTGAGGCAATTCATGCCGACTGCATACACAAACCACACATACACGGTTACACACAACAAAACTCCTCACACGAAGGTGATGCCAACAAGACAACATCTACCAGAACATTGAACCCCCAATTAACCCGTATGCCGCAACAGTCACAAGGGGCAAGAGTAGAAGGATTCCACAAAGCGAAGCCTTCAAGGAGGGAAATGCTATCTACGGATGCGATTGACACCGATGGAAGAATCAGCCCATGCGTGATTTTTCAACCAAAAAAACCCACAAGTTTTCAGCCAGTAAATTTCATGCAAGCCTTCTGCTGTTTAAAGATATAAAAGGGTTGAAACTCATGATCCAGAACTAATAAAAGTCAACCGATCGACACATCAGGGTTCGTACTGATCAGCTGTCTCTTGTCCCGAAAAGAGTTTTCAATATAATGCGAACACTTGAAGCTTTGAGTAGAGTTCAGACACCAAAATCAACGCCAGCATGTGCTCTACCAGCGTATCAATGGCCAGGCACGACGACCCGCCCTTGCCGGTGCACTCCGCAGCCGCCTTCTCCAGCTCGCCGGCCCTCGCCCTCATCTCGGCGCCGTTTTTGTCAGTCATGAGCCGGCGGATCGCCGCCTCGACGCTCCCCCTCTCGAGCTCGCCGGCCACCTCGAATCCCACCCTCCACACGTGCTCCACGTACCTCGCGTTCCCCATCTGGTCCCCGAAGCACGGGCGGCACAGCATCGGCACCCCCTCGCAGATGCTCTCCGTCGTGGAGTTCCAGCCGTTGTGCGTCCAGAACCCGCCCACGGCGCGGTGGCGCAGCACCTCCTCCTGCGGCGCCCACGCCACCACCATCCCGCGCCCGCGCGTCGCGGCCTCGAACCCCTCCGGGAGCTCCTGCTGGCGCGCGGCCCCGCGGACCATGCCCGGCCGGCCCACCCAGACGAACGGCACGCCGCTGCCGGCGACGCCCCACGCCGTCTCCACCAGGTCCCGGGGGCTCATGCACGCCAGGCTGCCGAAGCTCACGTAGAGCACCGACGCCGCCGGCCACGCGTCCAGCCATTCCAGGCAGCTCCGGTCCTGCCGCAGCAGGCTGCTGTCGCCAGCGGGGGAGAACTTGTGGAGCGGCCCGATGTCGAACACCGGCACGGCGAGGTCACGCCGGAGGCCCTCCAGCTCGCGGCGCTCCAGCGCGTCGAAGGTGTTGAGTATGAGGCCCGAGGAGACCTTCACCGCCGTCACGGCGCGTGCTATAAGCTCGCGCACCTGGCCACTGCCGTCGTCTCCGAGAATGATCAGGTCTCGCACTCGGTACGGCGGCAGCTCGCGTACCGGCATGTCACGCCGCGACTCTGCATCCATCAATCAAACGAGTTCGCGTTGATCCAAGAATCATGTGATGGTACGAGCAAGAAACGACGTATGGACAGGATCAGAGAGAGCACGCCTTGCACGGGGAGATAGCCTTTGTCGTAGAGCATCGGGTACGCGATGAAGCACGCGCAGCAGGCGGCGCTGCCGGTGCGGAGCGCCAGCGTGGGCACGCCGAGGCTCTTGGCGGCCTCGACCATCGGCAGCAGGTGCGCGTCGGCGATGAGGCACGCGACGGCGTCCCTGGAGTACTCCTCCAGGACGGCGGCGAGGCGGTCCCGGAAGGGGGCCTCGCACGCGGCGGTGAGCGCGAGGATCTGCGCCACGACGTCCTCGATGGCGCCGGTCGCGGTACTCCGGGTGGCGCGCCGGGTCCGGGGCGTTGAAGTGGGTGTGGAAGACGGTGACGGCGAAGCCGCGGGCGTGGAGGAGGCCGGCTAGCCGGAACATGGGGTTGATGTGTCCCTGGTACGGGAGCGGGAACAGGAGCACGTGGCGGCGGCGCCCGCCGTGGACGGCGGTGCTCTCCGCGGCCATGGCTGGAGCTGGTGGTGGCGTCATGGCTTTGCCGAGGGCGGTGATCCAAGACCTTTTTGTTTCTGTGTGAAGGCCAAAGTCACTGTAGCCACAGCTCACAGAGTCACAGATATAGGGACGGCGAGCTGATCCTAGTCGCTATCAGATTGCTTCTCTCCATTTCTGGATCTTCAGAATATACTGCGTTTCAACAGTACTACATGTGCTGTCGTTTGTGGGGAGGTCATGCATGGCTGTAACCTCTTAACCTTTCCTTATTTGCAACAAAGCAAGATCTCGCATTACGTCAAATACATCGTCAACAAATTAATAGTCATTCATCGTTCATCCTTCAATTTTCAGAATTACAGTGGTTACTGTGTGCAAATGCAGAGAGCACGTCCGTTACCAAAACGGAGGAGCAACTATGATGTTTGGGCCTAATTTCACTTCACACACTGAACAATAAGGTGCCCTTACCAAATCAACCGAACACTTATCTCCTCTGCCCCGTGGCATTCGTCTTTTCTCCCGATTAATCCGTTCCCCGGAGCCCATTTTCCAATGATCGATCAGAGACGAGGAGGACAGCCTATTTCTGGTTGGGATCTTCAAGACTTCAAATGATTATTGTCCCTCACTGCTTAGGCCGGCCCAGCATGAACATCAATCGTGGAAAGTATGCTGTCCTTCCCCCATATTTCATGAATGATGAGTTGATGACACTGGGGAAGGAGATAATAGCATTGATGTGGACGTTGCCACACGTGTCAGTGTCACGTATATATACTACTCCCTCTTCTAGATACAAAAGCTTAATTTATCTTTCCAAAAGCCAAAACGATACTAATTTGGAACCAAGCTAGTAGAACAATTGCTCGTCATTGATGTGCAAAATGGACTATAATAAGGTTCTAATGCAATTTTCGAAAATCAATGTTTTGTAGTGCATATTTATATGAGGTAAGCAAAATACAGTGCAAGCGTGTGGCATGTATCAATGGGTGGGGATGAGTTTTTGTAGGCGTTTTAATTTCGAGAATATGTTTGATTTATACGCAATGCGTCTGCCTCTGTCCAGGAGCGAAATGTTGAAAAGAATTCCATATAAGATGATCATGTGACAATTCATATATTTTTATATTGTGTGGGGTGGAGGGACGGTCGCGCACATGCACCACGCCACGGCGACCGCGCTCGCCGTCGTGTACTCGCTGTATCCGCGCACCGCCGGCGACGAGAGAGCTCGCGGCGCGACGCTCTGGCCCCTCCGATCCGATACGTACGGTATACGAGCAGCAGACGCGCGCGCGCTTCGATCTGATGCTGCGCGCGGCGGCCCGGCCGACTGGCAGATGAACGCCGACGCTGCCGAATGAAGCCGGCCCAGCATGCGCTGCGCCCGGAGGCCTGCCGTGCGCCACGCCACCTGGCCGGTCGACCCCGGCCCAGTCTCCTCGACGCGCTCGTTACTGTGTGGCTAGCGATCGAGCAGGCCATGTGCGGCCAGGCCCGGTGGCGCTTATTGGGCCCAAATCATTCATGAAAGCCTACTAGGTACCTCCTCGAGGAGCTGACGACGTACGGCACAGCCGTGGGCGCCATTGGTGTCCTCGGCCGATCGAGCGACCGGCCGGGCCGGCGTCCTGCCGAACAACCGGCCCGCCGGCGACGCAAGACGACTCGCTGGGGTGGGCAGGGTCCGTCCTCGATCTGGGTGCACCTACGATCCGATCCGGCCGACCAGCGCTAGCTGCCGATCGAACCAGAGCCAGCGCTGGGCGATCGAAGCAGCAGATCCCGGCCGGCGTGCCGCGCGCCGGGCTGGCACTTCGGCCGGATCGGAGAGGCCAGCTCCTTGGCGACCCGTACGCACACCTGGCCAGGAGAGCTCGCTGCTTGGACGCCTGCACGCCTACATGCCCGGTGAGGATCGGAGGCTGGCCGGCCGTGCACGAACTCCGACGACCCGTACGCCGCGCGCTATGATATGCATGACGTGGCTACTTGCTCGCCAAGGCAGCCAGGTGGCCTCCCATCCTGCTGGCAAGTGGCAACATCACCGTAACAGAACGCCGCGGCCAGCCTGTCGTCCGTACGACTCGACCTCGCTCGCGGCCTCTCCCCCGGCCACCCTTCTAATACCCACGAGCGCAGACACGCACGCTGCCATTGCCACCCCACCCATCCCTCCCCCCTAAACCCCCCGTCCCTCCCTTCCCCACCAATCCCCCTCCAGATCGCGGCCGGCCGTATGGCATCACGCCTCGCCGCCGCCGGCGGCGGCGCCGGCGCCGCGTCTCCCACGGCCCGTCCCCCTCGGCGCTCGTGTGCGGTGATCGACCGCATCCCCAGCTCAGTTGATCCTGACGAGCTCCCCGCCGGGATGAACTACCTCATCAACAACACCACGCCGCCCAACCTCTCCACCCTCTTCCTCAACAGGGCGCTGCTAGACGACGCCGACGACGTCCGCGTCGAGTGCGCGGACACTGAGGGGAACATCCTCGTCTCCGTCTCCTCGTCGGCGCAGGAGCGGCGCCACCTTCTCGTCTGCCGCTCCGGAAGCAGCGGCGCCCCGGCAAAATTGGAGGCCCAGTTCCAAACTCGAAGTGGAGGCCTATATCTAGTACCAAAACAAAAAAAAACTAATGACAAATATCGATCAACGTAGTACTTATATTACAAAATAATAAGTATGTAGCAGCATAGACCAATGTAAGAATTATACCTGTTATACAATTATCACTTGAAAAGCGATATTCTTTTAGCATTCTTCGAAATGAAATCTTCAATAATATATTCATAGTCGATCTTCTCCAGCAAGCCGCTCTCAAGTGCTATTAACGCTAGTGCGTTGAGTCTTTCCTGTGTCATTACAGTTCGCAAGTAGGTCTTTAATAGCTTCAATTTAGAAAAGCTCCGCTCTGCCGATGCAACAGTCACCGGAATGGTCAATAGAATTCTTACGCTTTTGATGGCCCGATTCAAATTTTCTAATCCGATTTGAAGAAGACATGACTAGCAAGTTGGAACAATTACACTAAATTAATTTGGGTATAAAAACAATGCATAT
Organism: Echinochloa phyllopogon; assembly: GCA_033239725.1. Taxonomy (NCBI): domain Eukaryota; kingdom Viridiplantae; phylum Streptophyta; class Magnoliopsida; order Poales; family Poaceae; genus Echinochloa; species Echinochloa phyllopogon. The sequence goes on from BTCW01000018.1 coordinate 1,739,442, forward strand.
AGATTAACTAGATAAAATAGAGACTAGGCAAGGAATTTACCGGACAATCTCCGTCTCCGATCTGGGTCTAGATGGCGACGAGGTCTTGTAAATAACGGCGACCGGCGAGCGGCGAGGGCGAGGCGGCTCTGGCTGGAAGTCGATCCGTCGAGGACTCCAGGCAGCAGGCAACGAAGGGTTACGTAAAAAAAATAGGAGTGGCCGGGGGCGTCACAAGGCTGGAAAGTGGAAGGAAGTCACGATCGTGACTTTGCTGTAGGCAGGCCAAGTTTTGGGCCGTAGAAGATACAGCTAAGTGATTTTCTAATTGAAATAAAGCCCATGATTATTATATATACCTATAAAACTTGTAAATTTGGAGGCCCGTAGTTTCTGGAAGCCCTGTTCGATTGCACAGCCCGCACGGGCCCATGGACGCCCCTGCCGGAAGCGGCGTGGTGGAGGTGGTTCCCGAGGTCCGGGAGGCGGTCGGCGTGCTCGAGACGCCGCCGCACGCGTTCTCCTGCACGGGGATCCTTCCTGCTCATCCAAGCGGCGGCGGCGATGGCTACTACATGCTCGCCCAGCTTCAACGCGCGACCCTGCTGGATTCGTCTTCTTCCACCTCGGCGTCGCGCCGAACCTCCTCGGTGCCCTTCCGCCTTCTCTGCTTCTCGGCCTCCTCCTCGTCGTCGCCCTGGGAGGCCAAGGAGGTGGCGACGCGATCCTTCGAGGCGCACTCGTCCTGCGAAGACGAGGCGGACTGGGTGACCGTGATGGAGGTGAAGGCGGAGGAAGATGACCACTCGTTCGAGCCGCGCACGGTGCTGTGCCACCCCGACGGGAGCCGACTAGTGTTCGTTGACATCGAGAAGGGTATTCTGCTGTTGATCAACCCGAGCGATCCTGCACCGGCTTCTGCCAGATTCGTGAGCTTGCCTATGTGCGCGCTGGAGCACTGCGGACTACCCGATTTGGAGGCGGAGGAGGATGTGCACGATGCCAGGGACGCCGGCGCGCGCCGCTGCATGGCTTCCAGCGAGGGAGTTCTCTGCTTCATCGAGTGGCGTTGCCGCGGCGTCGAGTCCCTTATTAGCTGCTGGAGCCTCCGGGAGGCGGACGAGGAGGAATGGATGCCAGTTTTCCGTGCGATACAAGCGGATGAATTCATCTTCAGCAAGAACTCGCTCGGCGGTCAGCAGTTCAACGTTGTGGGTCTCGGACATCTCGACCCGACTAACCGCCGCAAGCTCACCTTCTGCTGCGCTGGCGGCGCATTCACGGCAGAGTTGAGCACGACGGAGACCGTGCCTTGGCGCCGCATCCACTTCCGCGAGCAGGCGGCGCCGGCCGATGCGGGTCACAACTGGGCTGCCTCTTGGCTCGATGGGGTGATTTGGATGTTTGACTGCGGGAGGGATCCAGCCGCGGTCGGGCCAGGAGGGGGAGGCGGAGGCGGGAAGTGGACGACGATGAGGTCGTTGGGCAGCCAGGGCAGGCGCTGGGGAGCCAAAACGTTGCACGCCATCAAGACTTCCCGTAAGTATCTTCACAAGGCACCGGCCGTGGCAGAGGTGTTGGGGGGCGGGGCTGCTCTCGTTGGCTTGCCGTTGGCTTCCCTCGTTGTTCCCGCGGTCAATGGTGTTCTGAACGTCGACAAGGCTGCAGCCGTCGGAGAGGAGCTGTTCGGATGGTGGGGAAAGCGACGAAGGGCACGCAGTCTCGATGATCGCGTTGTAGGAACAATCGAGGAGGCGGAGCGAGTGGTACATGGGGAAGCCCAAGAAGATGACTGTGTACCCTGCGCCAGGCCTGTCCCATCAGGAGCAGCTTACGATCAGAGAGGAGTTCCGCCGGTGGGGTGCCGAGGAGCTGGTACCGCCGCCTCCTAGCGAGGACGATAAGTTCATCATGGTGAGCGAGGCTGCTCACTATTTTTCTGTGTAGTTAGTATTTTCCTGTCTCAGTTTAGGCCGAAATTTCCTGTCTCAGTTTAGGCCTCGTTCATTCGGTTCCTGGGAACTGAAATTTCCTGTCTCATTCGGTTCCTGGTAACTGTTCGTTACGAGGCAGATAGTTCAACTTGTGCTGCAAACAACGGCACACAGGCACAACCAATTCATGTTCTGTGACATTGTTTTTGGGGTTTTGACTCATGTCTCCATCAGCACACAGACACAACAGAGACTTATGCTTTTCCCAAGTCTGCTGCACAACAGCACAAGAAATAGCTATGCGTACTGAAGTAAGGGTAGCAATCTACATGAAAAAATTGTAGCAGAACCAGCAGAGCCTCTTCTTCTAATGGCATCAATGGCACAAGTGTCCTAGAAATTCTCCATTCACTGTATGTCTGTATCAGCCACGTAAGTTCTGCAGAAAAACATAGGGAAACTAGTAACCAAGAAAACAATATATGACAACTTCTTTAGATATGCCTATAACAAGTCTAGATGTGTGCTCAGAAGGGATCACTCATGTATGAAAAAAATCGGTCAGAACATGTATTGAAAAAAACAATTTCCCCAGATTACATCCAGAAAGATTTCTGGTGGAAGGACTACAACACATGCTATGCTTGTCCTAGTTTCAGCTAATATGCCAACATTGTATGAGCTGACCCAAACCTCAAGAAATTCCCATCTCTCCAGAAAATAGAAAATATATGGTAAAATTGACTATCAAACTGGATAAAGGGACAATAATCAAAGGGAAAATTAGATCTGTACCATTAAAAGAGTACATGTTTAGATATTTACCATCAAAAGAACCAACTACAGGGATTTACCATTAAAAGAACACTCTTGTTTGCATCTTACCATTTCCGTTAAGTTCATGTTAACTATGACCATTTTACCCTTTCTAAAAAGGCCAGACATTCATCAGTAATATCTCATACCAACAACAATATAGCTACAGTTCAACCCATATTTTAGCACCATAGACACATAATATATAATATATCTTTACTGTCATTGCAGTACCATAACATCAGCATACAATGGCTCCTTACAAAATTAAGATAAAAGCACCAAAATTTGACATGGTGTTGCATAGCAGGGTCATAGTTACACTTGTGCAGCCATGCTGACACACAAAATAGAGTAAGACAGTAATATATCTAGCTAACTATGAGCCTTCGATTAATTCCTCCCGGTGAAATGGATGCCATCCATCTTGTTGTAGGACCTGGGCTAGTTGGAGAAAGAGATGACATGCTTCTTGTTGCACCTGGACTAGACATAATTTTTGGATCAGCAGCATTTTGGGATGGCTCAGAATCAATCATGGACACTTCAACAGCTTCAGATTTGGATGTCATAGGAGGTGTGAAAACATGGGTTAGGTATAGAAAATATTGTATTGCATAAGAGGCATGATGTGTTATTGTACCTTTGTTTTTTTGTTTTTTTCGGACGAGGCGGTGGAAGCTCTTGTTCTAATTCAGCTTGAGTAGCAGTACAACCCTTTGCTATATGTCCAAACTGAATGCACCTTTTGCATTGATACTAGAACATTCAGCGCGCGTTGCGCGCCCTATAATGAGTACAAATATAACAGTAGGACCATGAAAACATCGATATACAAAGTGTATGAAAGATAGAAACAATGCACTACATATGTTTTAACAGGACAGAGTCTATTTTATTGGACAGATCAGTTTAGTCCCTTGTAGCATCGATATTGTTGACCATACATTACACGTTAAGATAAAGATTCACCTTGGAATATCCATTCAAATAAGCATGCAAAGTACAAAAGTAAGTTCAGAAAACCAAATAAAAGATTACACATTTTACGGCCATGAAATTTATAATAATACAGCTGTCGGGCCAAATAGCAAGTAAGTGGTTCAGCTGGTAGACAAAAGGAGTTGATCATCTTCCTGCGCTAACCATCCTTGCTTGCCATGGTCAGTGAAAAAACGAATGTGCACTTTTTTTTACGATGACTGAACGCTGATACAAACCAAACATGATGCTACTGCAATCAAACATGGTGTGCCTGTTCTCAAGAAGTACTGAAAATGGTGAGCCTAGAAGTCTAAGGCTACTGTTTTTTTTTTCTAAATACATGGAGAACCTAGCCTAGATTATGTCAATTCAATCTTGCCGATTATTTTTCATTTGAGGTACTTTTACATTTTTATTGGCAACAGTGCAATATAACTATCAGTAGAACAAAGATAAAATGTAGTGCTTTTCTACGTTTTGGTTACAGATTCGTCAGGCACATCCACATTCGTCAGGCACATTCATCAGACACATCCACATCAGTCTCAGGATTAGCAGCCTGCAACAAGCATGCCCAGAAAAAGAATTACCAATCAAATAGACAATGCATTTACCCTGTCACATGCAGGGCAATTTTAATAGTGTCTAAAAAAGCTAACCCAGTGCATAACTGATCGCTGTGTAAATGTAACATATTAAAGTAAAATTCAGAAGGTTGTATCATGTAGAGAGACTGAACTCACCTTTTCACGTCTTTGCAACCACAAACTTCAAGCTTCAGTCAGCCTCTCACAGCAATGATGGATCCTTCTTAATGCAGTTGGAAATGATCCGAAAATCAGCAACCTCAATTATTAATTGTATATAAGCCAGGGTAAAATTTACATTGCTTTGTGGTTTGTTCACACGCTAGAGAAGGCAGCAACAGCACCAAGCTTCAGACAGCAACAGACATGGACTCTCCTCGCAACACGAATAAAGGGAATATGTAAGTACAGTTCAGTTCGGCGGAGCAAAGAAACTTGTCAAGTTAAACAAAGAAACTTATTTCAAACATGCTAAACTCTAGGAACAGACCTGACAAACTGGAAAATAGACACGCAAAATTCCAGGAATACATGTTTCAGACAGCTTAATCAGTCAAGCTCTTTTTCATGTGTAACAACACAGTACCAAGCTATGTTTCGTAAGAGAGCAAACACTCTGCTGCAGTTATTATAAGATCACCAAACATTCATGCACATGATTATCTTGTTGGGCAGCATCAACCTGGTTATGCATTTTCAATAAGTTGCCTACTTATTTTTCCTTTCCCTATATAAAGGCTAATTGATTTGAAATGAATGTTTTGTACATCCGGAAAAATGTTTGGTTATGCATTTTCAGTAAGTTGCCTACCTATTCTTCCTTTCTCTTTTTTCGATAAGGGAAAACCGATTTGAAATTAGTTCAATTATGAAACTACTGCTGCTGAGGAATAGCGTCATCCAACAGTATTAAACTTCACATAGGAAGTGAAGCCGTAAGGTGGGTCCTATCCACCAAAGAAAGTGCAAGGCTAAATATATAAGCATGCCTAGATTTACCTAGAAAGAATAATACTGCTATGGGTAACCGATTTGAAATCAGTTCAATTATGAAACTACTGCTGCTGAGGAATAGCGTCATCCAAAAGTATTAAACTTCACATAGGAAGTGAATCTGTAAGGTGGGTCCTATGCACCAAAGAAAGTGCAAGGCTAAATATATAAGCATGCCTAGATTTACCTAGAAAGAATAATCCTGCTAATTAATTGAACCTGAACCACCAAACTGCAAATACAGGGAAGATAACAGGAGTTTGATTAAATGAAGGCTAGCATCCCAACACCAAACACAGGCAAGCCTGTTCATATCATTCTTGTACCTTGCTGTAATTTAGGAGCAATACATCTCCCAATTCGGCAACAACTAAAAATGTTCTTGACATTAAAAAATCATTACTCGCAACTTATGCCACCAGTTATATTGAGATAACAAAAGAAGCATATGCACCATCTACTACCCAGGGCCTTCTGGTAAATATGTAGATCCAGCGTATACCAAATTAAAACATAGAAGGCTAGCTGTACCAAGTAGTGAGACTAAGCTCACCTTCGCAACTTGCAAGTCCTTGCAAAACACCGAAAGAAAAGGCGCCAACAACTTCATGCTTCAACCAGTCCCATTGTATTCTTGTTACTGCATCAGCAAATAATCTGAAATTCAGCAACCTTACTTCTTAAATATAACCAAACCAGATGCATACAACCAGAGAAAAAGTAGAGCGGCGTACCAAGTTGTTAGACTGAACTCACCTTTGCAATGCTCCACGTACATACAAGATAAGTCAGCAACAACCTTAAGCTTCACGCAGCAGCAGACTGAAATTCGCAATCTACATAGTGCATCTCTTGTACTTCGTGGACCAACATAGCTTTGAGAAACCTAATGTAATAAAAAATGATTAGTAAACAGTTCCCCAGAACTGTTCAACAACTAATTGTAACTGACAATAGTATTTGTTGAATATATGTTTTAATTCTGCTGCCCAGTTACATTCTTTTCAGCATGAAGAGCGCATACTCGTGTTGGCACACATTTCAGTGTGGTGATTTATTGGCCATAAAAACAGCACTACCATTGATCTCCAAAGAATAAAAATGAAACAGCCATCCATGACACGGTTTAGTATGTCAAAAAAGCAAGCAAAGCGCCGCTATGCAAGAAGATGTAAGACAAAGTTTATTTTTTCCTACCACAAGATCCAACAAGCAGAGACTCTCGATCAATGTCTATCCATGACATGGTTTAGTATGTCAAACAAGCAATCAAAGCGCTGCTATGCAAGAAGATGTAAGACAAGGTTTATTTTTTCCTACCGCAAGATCCAAAAAGCAGAGACTCTTGATCAATGTCGTCGGTAGCACACTCGTATTCCCACCATCAATCGGAAGAAAAGCTATATAAAAATTAATTTTTGGCAACCAAACTCACTTCATCATGAGCAAGAATCGATTTTGCACACATCCTGTCAGTATATATATTTTGAAAGGCATGCATGAGAAACTAACCTTGAGATGCGATGAGCCATGGCTAAAGTTCCACATCCACCAGTCCTGCATGTCGTGGAGGAAGCAGCTGGCCGCACCCACCATACCGTTGCTTTGGGTACGAGATTGACATCCCTCTGTTAGTCTATTGAAACTCTAAGAAATACAACTCTACACTTTGGAGTTCTATTGCTTCTGCACAAGTACACACTGAAGCACAACAGTTATATAATTGCTCACAAAAGTGAGTAGAATTCATTAGTTTCAGAAACTCAAACGATGGTAGAACTAAGAAAAATATATAGTTGTGTAGAATAGACAGTAGTTGGCATCACTGCACGAGGCATGAGATGTTTACAAATCACAAAGAAACCAAAGAACCATTGAATAGTCAAGACTGAACCCACCTGAAAAGATTTCATTATGCACGCTGATTCTGAACCCCACTATAATGCCACTGTTGAGGTGCCGACAGATCACTACGCATTGAAGGAAAAAGACCTGAAATGAGTGAAGATCTGCATCCAAGACCGCAGTCTTGCTTTTACGGTTGACCGCAGCTTTTGTTTCTCACGGTCGATTCGACCGCACTCCAGCACATGGTTCTGACCAGCCTTATCACCTCCCCCTCTCCACTCATTCTATTTCTCTTTCCTCTCCTTTTCTTTCTCTCTCGACCTGATCCATTCCTCCGCAGGAGCGCAGCGGCGAGGCTCCTCCGCGGGAGCGCAGACGGCGGTGGCGGGCGAGGCTGTCGAGCTCCTCCACGAGAGCGTTGGTGGCAAGCGCAGCCGAGCACCGGCGAGGTCTCCCCACGGGAGCGCCGGCGCCGGGCTTGGCGGGCTCCTCGCACGGGAGGAGTGAGACTGCGGCTGCGCGCTAGGCACGGTGGGGGGAGCAGCGTGGAGCGGCGGCGTGATGGGGAGCCCCACAGGGAGGGCGGCGCTACGGGCAGCCATGAGCTCCTCCGCAACAGGGGGGCGGCCAGCTGCGCGCCCAGTCCCAGGTGCGCGGTGGGAGCGGCTAGCTTCGGATGCCTCCACGGCGGCCGCATTTTTTTCTTTTTTTGTTTTTTGTTTTCTTTTTTTGTTTCACAAAACATTTTATGTATAAGTTTTTTAGTTTACATTCTTAAACTTTTTTGTCAACAAAACACTTATTGTTTCCAAATTTTTTGTTCCATATATTTTTTTGTATTTTTTGAGAAAGTTTTGTGTTCCAGATGTTCCAAAAGTTTTTTTTACATAACTTTGTTTCTTAAGTTTTTGTGAGTACCTTTTTACTAAAGATTTTATTCCAAACTTTTTCTTATTTTTATGTTGTGAACATTGTTTTATAATATTTTTGCATAACTTTTTGTGATACAAATTTTTTTTCATAACTTTCGTGCTGAATTTTTGGTTCTAAGAAGTTTGATGTATAACTTTTTATAGTTTATGCATAACTTTTTGTTGTTCTTTTATTGAATTTTTTTCTTTTCTTTTTTATTTGTGCAAAAAAGCAATTCGCCGGCGTGGTTTTCTGAACAGGGAATGAATAAGGCGTGCGGGTCGAAATAAAGCGCGCGGCGTGAAAAAACCCGGCGGTGGAAAGCAGTGGCAGCGGCAGGTGACGCGGATTCCGAAAAAGGAAATGGATCAGTGCCCGCACCGAAATATTTCCGCTTTTGGGTTGTCTCTGAGTGAATCGACCTCACGGAATGTTCCGTGCTGTCGACCGCAAACTAGAGGCCCCCGGATAGACCAAATGATGGATCAAACTGCAGCTACATGACAACGCAAAATAAACAGATCACAACAATAATGCCAAAGGTCGATGCATACATACCTATGAAATGTACTCTTTAAGCTTCCCACTGATGGTTTTATTCAATGCCCCCACTCTTACCAGGCTTACATCACACCATGGCATTTTGGTCCAAGTTTCTCCTTCAGCAAGTACCTGCGTCATTGAGCAAGCTTGTATTATAAAGAACTTTTATCATTGGAGCACAGTTTAGAACTAAGTTTGGCACTCAATTTAACCATACATAAGCAGAAGTGATATGACTCTGCAGCATCAAAATCAGATCCCTATTTGTGGTGGCCAAACGTATCGAATGCTTCTATCGCATTTTATCTAACAGTAATATTCTGAGAAGCATTCATTATAAAGGAAATGTAAGGCATAGAAAAGAGATCAGAACAATTCGATTTATTATGCATTGACATTATTATTAATCTTTAGCACACATTCACTTCTAAAGCTTCTAGAAACGGGGGGAAATCTGAATTAGTTAAACATATTTTGATCCCTCCTCTAAACTACATCTCCACACCACAAATTATAAGTTTATAATCCATCAACTCATGCTAAAAAGAATGCAATCTACATCAAGTCAGTAATGAAGGCTAGCATCACAATACCTGTCATGGTTGGTGGGCCGGCGTGAACGGTACCCCGACGCTACAGTACCCGTGAACAGTACCCACGGGATTAATTAGAGATAATAGTACCGGATTGGTAGTTTATTGTTAAGGGTCTAGTCAACCTCTCTATATAATGAGAGGAGTTGTATCAATTAAAGGAATCAAGCAAGGAAGAAAGAAACAAACAATCTAGTTCTCATCTAGTGTTCGTCCCTCTCATCTATGATCTAGCCTCTCATCCCTAACAGCCGTATCCATCCGGCTATCCTCTCGGTGGTGTTTATCCCCTATCATGGCCAGTGGCCATAACAACTTGGTATCAGGATCCATGGGTTTTCCCTCTGATCTGGATCAAGTTAAGAAGCTGCTCGAGGAGCAGGCTGCGGCGATCAAGGAGCAAGGCGAGGCGCTCAAGCTCCTGCGCCAAGATATTGAAGAAGGTCGCGCTAAGCAGTCGGCCAACAACGACAAGCTCGCAACGATCCTGCAAGGCATCATGAATCGCCTGACACGCCTTGAGCGTCAGGAGGGTGTGCTCACCGACGCCTCGGCTGAATCCGCTGCCAATCCTGCCGACAGTGCCGTTGATCCTTTCTTCACGCCTGTTGCTGCTGCTGATCCAGTTCCACTCAAAGCTGCTGATCTGCCGCCGCCGTCGCCAAAGCTGCTGTCCGCAGAGTCCGCGGCTACGCCTGCCGCCGATCCGATCAATGCACCGATTCCGTCGAAGATCGCGAACGCGCCGCTGCCACGCCTTAGCGGCTGCAGCATCGATGATCTGGACGGCCAGTTGGTCTATGGCGTCGCCTTGCTGTCCAAACAGAGCATGGAAGAGGCCGTGCATCCGCGCATATCGAAGGCTTCCGGGTCGTCAGCCCCGACTGGAGTCCTCGACAGCATGGTGCTGTCTGACATCAAGTCCTGCCACTTTTTGGGAGAACAACATAGACATCATCTGGTAACGGCAGATCACAGGAACCAGGACCTTTTATCTCTTCGTGCTTTAGGATGGGGTCCTCCTACATCCTCTGATAGATGGATAGGAAAGAAATTTATTTTTAGTTATTAATAAAGAAATATTGCCGAGATGTAAAAGGCATATTTCAGAGTCAATTTAGGTTGTTTTTGCACCTGCGTGTGCATGTCGACTATGTCTGCAGCTCGAGGACGAGCTGCTCGAAAAGAGGGGTGAAGTGTCATGGTTGGTGGGCCGGCGTGAACGGTACCCCGACGCTACAGTACCCGTGAACAGTACCCACGGGATTAATTAGAGATAATAGTACCGGATTGGTAGTTTATTGTTAAGGGTCTAGTCAACCTCTCTATATAATGAGAGGAGTTGTATCAATTAAAGGAATCAAGCAAGCCAAGAAACAATCAATCTAATTCTCATCAAGTGTTCGTCCCTCTCATCTATGATCTAGTTCTCATCCCTAACAGCCGTCTCCATCCGGCTATCCTCCCGGTGGTGTTTATCCCCGTTATGGCCGGTGGTCATAACAATACCAAACACAAGCAAGTCTGATTTATCTCGATTTAAGACAAAGAGGATGCAACCCATCTCACTCGCATGAGCAAGAACGCATCCACATACACACAATAAGCAAAGCGATGGAGCTTATGCGCACCTCAGCTCCTTGCTGGAGCTCATGTCGGTGACCGCTTCATTCACAACCACTATAGCCAGAGACGACGACGACGAAGCCGGCACGAATGCCTCCTCTATCGCGCCGGACACCACATCCGCTTGACCTCCTAAGTGGCTGCCGCCGGATCTGGCCTCGGGCACCACTGCCGATGAAGGGCGCCCCCCCTCCTCTCCTGTCTCTGACCCTAGCCCGCTCGCCGCCAAGCCAGCACGCAGAGTAGGCCTCTCGCACCCCCGCGGCTCGAATCTGAGTCAGAGCAAAGGAGATAAGTAGTGAAGAGATGAGAATGGGGAGGGAGAGAGAAAAGGCGAGGCAGAGGCGGCCGCTACCTTGGGGTCAGACGGGATGCCGGGCCGAGGGGGAACCGGCCGCCGTCACCTCGAGGGGTCCCGGCCGCCGCGGCACCACGGCAACCCGGCCGCCGCGATGAGGGGGATCCCGGCCTCCGCGACGAGGGGACCCGGCGCCGGGGCAGCGCGAGCAAGGAGGCAAGGACGGCGACACCGCGACGACCCGGCCGCCGCGACTAGGGGACCCGGGCCGCTGCGGGGGGAGGAAGCGAAGGGGGCGGCGGCGCGGTGGAACTGGGAGAGGAGGCCATCGGGTAGGGCAGGTAGGGTTGGCTCGGGGACCGCGGGTTGATTTCATCCATGTTAAGGGGCTCTTTTGCAAAATGATCCCGCAAAATGCGGGGGTGCGAGAACGTTTGTACGGCTTCACTCTCGTGCGCCCAGGAGGGGCTGGCTTTTAAGGAACCCAATGAGCCTCTTTTCCCTGGCTCTCCACTGGATTTTATTCTTTTCTTTCTTGGTCTACCAGCAGGCCTTTCTAACTTTGGAGGAACCATTTTAAACCCAGGGTCAACTTTTGGCCATTCAGACTTGTCACCCATTGGAGTGACCACAAACTGGTAAGTTGCTTTGAACCTCTCTAGTCATCCACAAAGTCCTCAATGTTTAGATCTTTTAGTTTCCCAAACAGAGCTATTGCATGAGTGCATGGTTTACCAGAAACCTGCCACTGGCCACATCCACAAGTTCGTTTTTCAATGTCAACTGCAACTCTCCAATTCTTCCCCTCTTTTGTTATCCCTGAAATCTCGGCTGACAACAATCCACATCTCACAATTTCATAGTGCAGCCCTCGACTCTTCATGTTTAACTCATGTAACACACTTTGCAAGATACGAACTTCCATTCTATTGGCTATCTCTTGCCTAGTGTAAATCTTCTCCAAGATTTTCTCCCTAATCTTATCCATCAAATCAGCAACTGGAAGTTCTTTGTAATCTTTAATCTAATTGTTGAAACACTCTGAGATGTTGTTGTTCACATAATCAACATTGCATTGTTTGGAGAACTTAGATCTGCTCCATTTCAGCTTGTGGTGCTTATTTAAAAAGGGAATTGCTTTAGGACTAGCTGCTGCAATTTTCTCCATTAGTGTATCATATCTGCGATCTGTACATGCCCATGCACAAGGCCACATATATTTCAGCACATCGCCCTTGAACTTTTTCCTGAAATTAGCCATGAGGTGCCTAAAGCATTCACGATGTTCTGCATCACCTTTGAAAATCTTATTAACAGCATAGGCTAATCCCTTGCAAGCATCAGTGTGGATTGTTAATCCAGGAGGAGTCCCAACTGCTCTTTTCAGATGTCCCATGAACCATGCCCAATTGGAATTTGTCTCTTTGCCAAAAATCCCGTATGCAACAGGATACATCCAATTGTGCCCATCAATTGCAGTTGCTGTGGCTAACTGTCCATTATACTTCCCTGTTAGGTGAGTGGAATCAACCCCAAGATAAGGCCTGCACCCAGCTAGGAATCCATCGACACATGCTCTGATTGCCACAAACATTCTGGAAAAATGCATTTTACCATTAATCTTCTTGCAGTCAATCTCAACAATGCTTCCAGGGCATGAATCTTCTAGTGCTGCTTTGAATCTCCATAGCATTTCGAAGCTCTCCTCCCAAGTACCATGAATATCCTCCATTGCAGACTTCCTTCCAGACCACACTTTAAAATATGACAATTGAATGTTGTAGTGTCTCTCTAATCTTCTCTGTAACTTCCTTGCACCCAAATTAGGGTCATCTTTTACAACATCCTTCACTTTTTGAGATATCCAAGCTATGGAAGCCTCTCGTCCCTTCATCTTGCTTGTACTGGAACAAGTGTGCACATCCAATTCTGAGTTTGACCACCTAAAAAATAAATGGAAGCAACATAAGTTAGCAAATGTATTACAATAGAAGTCAACAGAAGTTAGCAAGCAATAGAAGTCAGCAAGAGGAATGACCATGAATGTGTTGCCACCATGTAGTTTCTTTGCAAATACTCTCCAATTACAATTTTCATCTGCACATCTTGCCCTGTACCTTTCTTTGTCACTATGTTCAATCCTAGTCTCAAACTCATTTTTTATGGCATATTGTTTGATAGTATGGACAAAAGCAACCTTGTCTACAAATGTATCCCCCTCCTTGATGACTGGATTCTCATTGTCATATGATGTGTGAGGCACAATAAAATCGTCAAGCATAGTAGCATCATCTTCAGGAACAACTTCAGTATCAAAGTCTCTTATTTCTGGAACAGACCTTGCCCTCTTCTTTTTCTGCATCTCAACTTCAAGATAAGCAGATGGATCAATAACTACATGATCAACATTTTTAAAGTACCTCCACTCTTCATCTACTCCAGCTGGCTCAACTCCATTAGGATCACACCCAATAGTGATAAAGTGATCCTTCTCTTCCTCTTCAGTCATTGGTGGCCCTGCAGTTGTTTCGCCATATTCAGGTTCTTCTGCCCATGTAAATCCTCCATCTGGTACCTCCAAATTATTATCCATTGCAACAGGCTGCACCTCCTCACCCACATTCACTGCAACAGGCATCTCCTCTCCTATGTTCAATGCAGCAGGAATCTCCTCTCTTACATTGTGCTCACGGCTACCCACAATCATTAATAAATTCACTACTCTAGATGCCCTTAACAAGTCAAGAAGCTGCGCATCCGAAGCCAACTTGTTTGTCACATGACCCCTTGTTAGAACCCAAAAATTAGCCTGTTGGTCGCTGTCCCATTTAAATTCTAAAGCAATATCTTTCTCTAGGTCAATGACTGAGTACTCTTCTGAATCAACATCAAAACTTACTGTCTTGCCTTAATGATATTCCTTTCTACCATCTTTCACAGTGAAGTACGAATTGACAATGACCTCTACTCTACATGCAGTTTTCGGATCAATCCTGCAACAACAATAGACAAACATATGGAAGGGAGCATAAATATAGGGACCATTCGACACCATTACAGGTCCTAGTCCACTCGCTTGTTCCCCTCCCTACCCCTCTCAAACCAGAAAGCTAGGTAATTGCAAAAAAAATGTAGATGTTTAGGATAGAAAAAAAAGTTATTACCCATTTGGAGCCCCAGCAGGATCCATTTGATGCAGTCCTGACTCGATTGTTGAGCGCTATAAGAAAGGGGAAGATCTAGGGTTTAGAACCATGAAAATACAGGAGGAAGAAAAAGAAGATGGGGATGCATACTGCAGCGGGGAGCGGAGGAGGCAGCCCCGCCAGGAGGACGCGCAGACTCGCCGGTGGTCGCCTGCTTCGCGGCGTTTCTCCTTTTGCTTCGCAGCTCCCTTCTCTTTTTTGCTTCGGTGCTGCGTCGGGGGCCAACTGAAGCGCATGAGTCATTTGGAACAAGGGCAAAATTGGAATCCTGCAAATGTTGACCGGCAAAAAACAAGCGATCAGCCGACGGAAACAAACGGAATGCTATTGAGCTGTAACATTGTATCTTTTGGTGGTAAATATCTGAAACTAATTCTTTTGATGGTAAATATCTAAACATGAACTCTTTTAATGGTACAGATCCAATTTTCCCATAATCAAAAGGAACAAGAACATCAATAGATATTTGCAACCCCAGCCCAATCCACGAATCATGCCAATTCTAGGGGGAGAAAATCCCACTTGAACAGGGGACAATGGTCTCTGTAAGCAGCCAGGGGAACTGCAATAACGACATGGTGCTACAGCACTTGGTGCTTGTGGTCTGTAACATTACCATTGGCACATCAAATGGTATAATCTAGTGTCCTTTAGCCTGCCTAGTTTCCAAGTCATTTCTGTGTCAAGCAACCATACTGAATTCTTGGCAACCAATTGACACATCTCAAGAGCTAAGGACCCCAAATAATCATCAGATAAATAATGCAAAAATATAATCTGAAAAATATAACAGACAACAAAAATATAACCTAAATGATGCAACCCAAAAGAACGAATAAGAACAGTCCAATTCATAGCACTATAGCACCATCCAATCTGCAACCTGTCAACTTCCAAACCAAATACCCAACACATGATAATAACTAAAAAACAGTGGTAGAGCAGCCATATGATTCTATAAAAATTCCTCTAACCAAGCTAAAAGAATGTGATACACTTACAACGCGTTTGGTTTGAGGGTTGACCTTATCCGGAATCAGCTAGTCCGGCATGGAATGGTCACTCGCAGGGTCAGATGGTTCTTCAACCGCGTTTGGTTAGCAGAACGGAGTGGACCAGCAAGTTGTCTGGTTTGTGGAATCAATGAAACCTGAATGTTCAACAAAACAGTATAGGAAAAGGTCTTTTCTGAACGTTAACATACAGGAAAAAGCAACAGGAAAACGCATACAACCATGAAAGGATAAAACCACTTTACATGCTGCAACATAGCAACAAATTGCATATATCAAACAGCAATATTTTAGCTGGCTAAAATTGTTCTCAAACACTTGATGCATCTGAGGGAAATGATTGATACGAATTAATTTATACCAAAGTACAAATGAGAGCAGAAACTCTTTTAGTGTTCTATGTATCAGGCTGAAAGAAAGTCCTTGATGTGACTGCCAAGTGGATTAACCAAAGGTCTGCTCCCTAGAAAACCTGCCCAAAAACACATACAAAGAAAGAAGCTCAAAATCTGCACAATCATTCACATAAAAGAAATAAAGATAACAATGAGCTGCCAATGACATCATGTTTCTTTTGAAGCCGGCAAACAGCTTGTATCAAGGTTTGGCCATGATTTGGAATATGACCACCTACTAGTTGTGAAAGTTAGAAAAATCATTGGTGGGGAACTACATCAGACCCCGCAACAAGATCTCTACCTGTTGTTTTTGTACATCCATGCAACAACTGCTGCATTGGCGTCAGTCCGGATTAATCCTAACAGTACATTGGCGTAATTTCAGATTAATCCTAACAACAGCTCATAAGCCAGTTTGTCAGAGACAAAGGAATTATTCATAGAGGCTCGAATTCATAGAGGTCTACTAGGAGTCCAAAGCCTATCGGAATGTCCAAATCAAAGTATCTTTGAGCAGCCAGTCCTCAAAGATCTTGTGACTAGAAGCATCAAATTACAAACCAGAAGCATATCACCTTCGGAAGGGAAGAAAAACGAGGGAGGCTCACCTCATGATTCACGCCATTCACCTGGTGGATTGGGGAATTCGGGTAGAGTGAAACTTAAGCAGCAAGCAGAACCAACGGATGGGAGGATGGATCTGCAGGTGGCGTGGGAGATCCCGACAGTAGCACGACGCCCAGATCCGCTCGTCCTAATCCCAAATCAAAAGAAATCTTCAGAGGATGAAAAACACCCAAACTGAAAACCAGAGTCTATGGACTGCGAAAAGAAATCTTCAGAGGATAAGAAATCCCCATTTTTTTCTTACCAAGGAGATCTACAATATCGAAGTAAGGAGATAGAGGCGGATAGCGCAGGCAGGCTGAGGCAACCGGCGAAGCGCGGCCCCACCTTGCCAAGGGAGGCCGCCGGCCGCTCGCTCCGAATTTTCCTTCTTCTTTTTTTAAGATGGCGTCGCTGAGGAGTGAGGAGGACGAAGTCGTCCGGTACTTTCCAGAGGAATGAGTCCGTGACGGGTTTGCGCTGGCTGATGAGATGACCTGGCGACGGACCTGTTGGTCCAGTGACTCAAACCAAATGCCAGCATCAAGCTCGGATATAGGTTTGGATGATTCCGGACTGAGCCACTCCTCAAACCAAACGCGTCCTTAGCTCATACTTGATATCTTCTATAATACGAGACAACTAAAAGCATTACAAGCTAACAAAGTAGCTCAAACTAACATCAATATAGCCTGGCCTGTCACCTATACTTCATCTAGTAAATGGCAGCACTACTTGCAGTCACTTATGGCTGAATCTAGCTTATAGGCAAAGGAGTCAGAGAAAAACTACATGCTCCAGTTCAGTCTTCAAGCAGATGTAGCATGAAATTTGGAAAAATGTAGTCACTTCAAAACTTTGCTGAGCAACACCAATCAAGGTACCGACTTCACTTGTAAAGAAGAGACGAGCATTATATACATAATACTAGTGCTGGAAATCAGTTGGAAAAATATGTAGTTCGCTACCTGGACGACTTGCAAATTTGCAATGCGCTTTGAAATTTAAGTAGAATTACCCAGAACTGAACCGTAGACTGACTTTTTCTACTAACTTTCCACATGTAATTTACCTAGATGTTCACCTTAATGTTAGCAGCACATACACCAACATGAATCTTAGGCAATGACCACCAGATGATGTTGCACATCATCTTGTGTAAATCTTTCTTCAGGAACGGATTTAGAAACGACGCGAGCAATACATTGGATTCAGAAAATACTCTTCTTCAAGCTAAAGAAATAGATTCAGAAACACTGAAGACCAAAATCTGATGCTGATTCCCAGAAAATACTCTTCTTCAAGCGAAAGAAATCTGATGCAAATTTCTGTACTATCCCTGCTAGCTAGTTAGAGACGAAGTAAAATTGGCAATGCACAAAATTAACAAAATTATTGCTTTCACGCTGCCTGCTCTCTGGGCGCTCCAGCCACAGACCTCCATATATTGTTGTCTGCACCGGCGCCTGCTAGCTTTTGCTTGTGCCCCCCGGGTAAGTAAACGAACTTGGAGCAGGAACTCGGTTTCCTTTCGAACTACTGCAACGAGTGTTGCTAGCTACATTAATTTGTTAATGATTTCCCTTCCCTCCACGAAGCACCCTCAGAAATCCGCACACGCGCGAACACATAGCAGACGTGAGGATGGAGGTCGCCGTCAGCGCGGCGCGTTGGGTGTTGGGCAAGGCGCTGGCCCCTGTCGCCGAAAGGTGCGCGAGCGGGGCCCACAGCGCCACCACGCCCCCCGGCAGCCGCGCCGCCGTCCCTCCCGGTCAGCATCGCCACTATATCAAGATCGTCCAGAAGGTCGTTCCAAAAAAAGATCGTCCAGAGGGGAAGGAGGGGAAGAAAGGATTGGCGGGGATTACCGGGGAGAAGCAGGTTGGAGGTGGGCAACGTCGGGTGGAGGAAGATCTGGTCGCCGTCCCCGTGCCGCCGCCTCTCCCACCGCGAACGACGACGACGGCACGGCTTCGATCCAGAACATTGAGGAGCGGAATGGCTCGTTCGTGGGCCGTCTTCGTTCCAGCCCGGCGATTCCAGGTCCTGACCGATTCCACAAGAGGCCGGACCGATCCGGCCGGAACGGGCCATGTTTCAGGCCCAGAGTGGCCAAAACGAACAAGACGGACCCGACGAAGGCAGCCCAACGAAGAACGCAGATCATATTTGGACCCACTGCAGGACGTAAAAATCATCGGCCGCGCTCCATCGACAACAGGAGGGCCTGCATGGCCTTTTTTTTACAAGAAGTATATATATATTGTACTAGGCGTTGCTGCGGGATTTAAGAGTCTTTTTATAAACTATAAACCAATATGGTTGTTGATTGAGATGGTACGATTTCATGACAATTATGCTACATATGAGAATGGTTTAAACCTTAGTTTTAAGTGTTTCTTAATTATAAAAAATTTGAGAAAACAATGAAATAATATCTGATATGGTTTAGTAATTTTGATCTGTTGAGATTAGCAAGCTGTTTCTTGGATTAATATCAAAGTTCATTCACCCATAAATAAACAGAGAAAAAACGCTAAAGACAAATCTAAAATCAATAAAAAAATCAACTCAAATCGGGTTTCTTAAACACCACTGCCTCTTCCTCGCACCACCGTATTTCACGCTCTGTTCCTGCCTCCGCGCGTCGCCACATCACCTCCGAGGCGAGGGCCTGCACAATTCAGAGGGCAGCGCAACAGATAAAAAAGGAGAGGGCAAGATTCAGATGAGAGAGAAGCCGAGCCCACCTTATCCCTTCCCTGGTCTCTCTCGTCGTCCCCTTTTCCTCTTTCCCCTGTTGCGAGCCGGCCAGGATCCAGGAGGCCGACGGGAGGCCACGGTGGCGCGCTCTCCCCGGCTATGCAATGCGGGCCAATGGAGGAGGCAGGCATAGAAGTGGGCACAGCCTCGCCTGAAGCGGCGCCCTACCGGCGGGCAGAGAAGTAGCGCGGCGGTGCGCGGATCGACGGCTCAGTGGTGTGGCAGCGACTTCAGTCGACTGTATGTCTGAGCAGCTCCTCGGCGATTCGATCTTGTGCTCTGATGTGGCTTCAGGATGGCTCAACGGCTGCAGTGGGGAGCACCGGACACGACCTGACGATAGCATGGGGCGGAGGCAGCAGGTGGCGCAAGGGAGCTCGACCCTCACAACCCTCTCCTGGATCCAAGCGGCTCGAACTCCATCCCGCTTCTGAGGCAGCAGATGGCGCAGGCGGAATCGGTGCCCGGGGCGAGGCGGCGGAGCTTGCCCGCGTCACGGTCGGGGCGTGGCTGGTCGGTGGATTCGCCACCAGTGGCCCGCACCGAGGCCGTCGCGCATGCTCGTGAGGTCCGGGTCGTCGTCTCTGCGCCCTCCACGCCCGCACCGCCGGCCGTTGAGCCCGCCCTTCGCGATGGCCACCTCCCGCCGACCGTCGAGGAGGCTGCCGTCCGCGCGCCCCGCGATGCGGATGAGCGCGGCACGGGACGAGGGCGATTTAAGGTGGAGGCGGGAAGAGGTGAGGCTGTGGAGCAATGGGGAGGCGAGGCGGCGGCGGCGCGAGGCGCGTCGGGTGGAGAAGGCGAGGGAGCGGCGCGGTGGGGAGGTGGCGGGCAGGTGGGAGGCGAGAAGGCGAGCAGGCGGAGCGGGTGGGTGGAGGCGAGCGGGCTTCGCGGGGGTGCTTTATGACGTGGCACAACCGAGGGTGGAGAGAAATCAATTAGAGCAGCAAACTTACAAAGAGGCCCCTTAAAAAGGAGTCAATTACATCAAGGTTCCTAGAACACTCAGATCTATGGTCTTCATCGGAGAACAGATAGCCGGCGGAGGCCACCAGAGGCGTCACGAACGCATGGGGCCGGTGCGGAAGGGCCTCGCGAAGCGAAGGCCTGAGGTGGATGAGAGCGGCGTCATGGGCCTATTTGGGCAACCTGACAACGGCGCGGCGTGCGGGACCCACCCACGGCGGCGGCAGCCGGCGATATCACCGACTTTTTTTTTTTTTAGCCATTTAGTGAAAGATGTTCACAAATACGTCCCTAGTGAAAAGATTTTAAAAAATGAACCCTAGGCTCGGCGCCATGAATCGTGACGCGGATGTTACACGTCTCGGCGCCATGATTCCTGGCGCCGAGATACCAGCATCGAAAGATGAGGTGACGTCTACGTGACATACCTTGGCGTCACGGATCTTGGCGCCGAACACGCTGCCTCGGCGCAAGATTCACGGCGCCGAGGACGCTTCCTCGGGCTGCATGCGCGCCGCCTTGGTCCTGCCGCTCGCGCGCCTGTGCTGCCGCCTGCCCTGCCAAGAGCTCCGTAGTGCGCACCCTCGTGCATGCACGCAGATACAGACAAAGCTATCGCTTCCACCTAACCTTTTCAAATCTTTTGTGAATATATTTAGGATAAATCTTCATCGTACATCTAATTAATAAATAGTTTTCACCACTAGTTTGCTGATTTTTTGTGCATAATTTGAGATCCATTATGAATATATTTTTTTGAAAATTTAAAAATATATGATTTTAAGGTGTGAGTTCTATGACATAATTTGAAATTGCTAACACAGATACAAAACATGTAAAACAAATGCATTAGTATAAAATATAAAATTCAAGGTCTCTATTCCACCCTGCTCAAATAAACGACTTGCGACAAAAGTAGAATTTTTTTTCGTCCGACTCTGCTTGAAAATTTAGGTGCTCAAGTCGTTTCAGGTCTTTAAGGTCTCTATTCCATCTCTATTCCACCATTCTAAAATTCAAGTTATTTTTAGGTAGAATTTTTTTCTTCATCTAACTCTGGCCTGAAAAATTAGGTGCTCAAGTCGTTTCAGGCATTCAAGGTCTCTATTCCATCTCTATTCCAGTATTCCACCATGCTAAAATTCAAGTTATTTTTTAGGCAATGAATAGAGATCTTGAATTTTATGTTTTATACTAATGCATTTGTTTTACATGTTTTGTATCTCTGTTAGCAATTTTAAATTGTGTCATAGAACTCGTACCTTAAAACCATAGATTTTTAAATTTAAATTTCAAAAAAAATATATTCATAATGGATCCCAAATTGTGCACAAAAATATCAGCAAACTAACAATGAAAACTATTTATTATTTGAATGGTGCGGTGAAGATTTATCCTAAATATATTAAAAAAATTGAAAAGACAAGGTGAAAGCGACGTCTTTGTTTTACCTGCATGCATGTGCTGAGTTCTTGGCAGGACAGCACAGGGCAGCGGGAGCGGCATGCAGCGGCAGGACCAAGGCGGCGCGCATGCAGCCCGAGGCAGCGTGCTCGGCGCCGAGCTGAGCGTCGAGGTATGCCACGTAGACGCCACGTCATCTTTCGATGTTGGTACTTTGGTGTCAGGAATCATGACGCTGAGACGTGTAACATCGGCGTCACGATTTATGGCGTCGAGCCTAGGGTTTATTTTTTGAAATCTTTTTAACAAGGACGTATTTATAAACATCTCAGCGAAAGGGCTAAAAAAAGTCGGGCGATATCACGGGGTCCTCGGAGCAGGTCGGAGCTGCACTGAGATCGAGCTCCTTGCTTTGCCGTACGCCGTATAGTACCTGGCAACCTGGCGTGGCGTTCGGTCGGTCGTAGTTGCTGCCTCCAAAGAGTTGTATTTTTGCAAGTGGCAGCGTTGTTTGCTTGAATTTGTGGATTATACGTACTGCTAATAAATAGCGGCGCAGACGTGGTGCCGCTTGACCTCCGCACTGGCACGCCTGACCCCGATCATCGCCATGGGCTCCCTCCCTGTTCCTCCAGAGTCCAAAGTGGGAGTGGGGAAGCCCTGGAGCCTGCGCGAAGAACGAGTACAAGTCGGCGGGCTTTCTGGGCGTGCGGAACAGGGATGCGCTCCCGTGGACGCCTATGGCCGTCCGCCTACCTATGCTGCAGGGTTCAGCACAAGTGCTCTACGGAATTAAATAGGGTTATTTGAATAGTTACCATTGCAGTTTTTAAAAGTTGAAGATATAACACTACAATTCATCTATTTAGAAATATACCATTGCAATTCTTACATACTTTGAATCATACCATTATATACGTCTTTAATTCCATTGAACCTGTGATTTCTTTGGACCCACTAGATACCTCCGTATTTTCGTATGGCCCGAAATACCCCCGATATCTCTCCTCTCCTCCACTCGCTGATGTGTGGGACCCGTACGTCAGGGAAATCTTCCTCCTCCCGCCAAACAGGGAGTCCGGTGCCGCGGTGGCCGTCGGCGAGGAAGAGCTCGCCCGCGGCGGAGCTCACCCCCGCCGGCACACGCGCGAGGCGGAGCTCGCCCGCGGCGGCTGCGTGCCAGGCCGCCGCCGCCATCCCATCCCCCGCCAGCCCCTCCCCCTCGCTCCCTCCCTCCGCCCACTCCGAGCCCCCGCGCACGTGCATGGCCTAGGCGTCGGCGAGCAGCTGCGCCATCACGCGGCGCGTCTCGGCTTCCGTGAACGGGTGTTTGCCGCGGTGACGGCGGGCGGCGATGACGGCGTCAAGGCTAGGGCCGATGTACTCCATGATGAGGTAGAGCTCCCCCCTCCCCGGACCACGCGCTACCTCCCGAAGGGCCTCCCGCAGGAGCAGCGCCACCGCCTCGGCTTCGCCGGCGCCGCGGCCTCTACTCCCGATCGCCGGTGCGGAGGTCGCGTGCCTTCGAGACGGCGACGGAGGGCGCGCTCGTAGCTTGGGGAGACGCGTGTGCTCCACGTCGGCGGTGTGTGGCGAGCATCTCGCCTTCCGTAAGGGAGGGCGGGCGGCTGACGGCGGCCATCCCGCTGAGCAGCAGGAGGGAGGGCGGCTGACGGCGGCCATCGCGCCAGGGCAGCAGGAGGGAGGGAGTGAAGGGGAGCGGCCGGTGGGGGATGGGATGGCGGCGGCGGTCTGGCCGCCGAGGACGGGGAACGAGGGAGGAGGGAAGGCTCTCCACATTCCACACAAACTTGACAGAAAAATGATGGAGTCACAAAAAAAATAATGGCCATCTGATGGCATTGACACACAAGGTAGAGAAAATTAAAACCGTAGCAATAAAGAGATGGCGTAATTTTTTATGACATATAAGAAATATATTATATTTTTCAATGGCACACACGGAATTTTTTCCTCGTAATATACATGAACACACATAACATGCAATCAATTCTAAACTATCCGCAGAGTTGTTCAATAAACCACCGGTCGCATTGATTGAAATAGAATCTACCTATCACCATCTTAATATTTGAATATGTGAAAAATGTTTGTTAGGACTCGAACAACTAAAATAAGGACAAGAGCTAATAATAATAGAAAATGTTCCAGTAAAAAAATGTTCACTTAAGAAGGTTTTTTACTCTCGACCATCGAATGTGACAGCCTCCGGGAGCATCGGGCATAGGTTAGTTCTTGCAAACTGCTTCAGTTTCTCGATGGCTGGTCCACTATCTCTATATCCATATAAACCAGGCTCAATAGGTAGAATTCCTCCTATTTCTACTAAAAGAATCTCTAGTGCAGGTGCATTTTCGGTAATATGTAAAATAAGTTCAAGTTGTCCTCTTGCCGCTCTAAATCCTGTAATCCTTATGTGCCTCAAGTAACTGCATTTACATTGTCCAAGGTCTTTTCTGCGTGGACCCACTTCTGCAAACCATAAAAAAGTGCCAGCAAACTGCAAAGTATAAACAAGACAGGGTGTTATCTATGGATAAGTGAAGCATATGATGGTACTGAAAAACTCTAGCAATTAGATTAATTTGTTATAATATTCACCTTATGATGCAATATAAACAAAAGAATTATACTATTTTTTACTAAATTCTATTATTGATCTTTTCTGTTAAACAATTTTCTGAAACTCAAATCTTTGTTATAAAAATAGCAAACAATTGATGAAAGTGATCACAAACACTCACACTACAAACAAAAACAATTTTGTGTAATTTTAGGCTAGTAATAAGAGGATAATATAATTGATCTTTTCTGTTAAAAATATTTGTATAATTACTTTGAAACATTGTCTGAAAATCATTTCTTTGTTATATAAAAAGCACAAGGTCAATGAAAGTGATCACAAAGACTCGCATAATAAAGAAAAATCACTTTTGTAATTTTAGGCTAGTAATAAGAGGATAATATGTAATTCTTCAATTTAAAACTACAAAATATGATCAAAGTAGTAAAACAACTAAAATAAGGAGGATATTATACCAAAAAACAATGAAAAATATAACATCACTTACATGGACCTCTAACTTTTCAATAAATGGTGTTGCTCTTAGAAACGAAAGGGAATAAATAATCTTATCGAGATTTTGTGGTGATATAAGCATTAACAATTGTAAATGCTTAATATTAGTAAACTTTAACGGATTTTCCCACAACCATTGCTTCTGAAACATAAAATACAATGGGTTACAAAAACGAATATGTTAGACAAACAAAACACTAAGGTCAATGTTCTTTAGGGGCTTACCTCCATGTACTGAAAATGAATATCCAAAGTTATGTTTTGTACACTTGGAAGACCATTGAGAAGGGATATGACCATACGCTGAAAAACTGTGTAGACATGAAACATCCTAATATTTGCACTTTGCAGATTGACAGACCGGACAGGATCAATAGGTATAAAGTATCCATCATACTCGAAGGTAGCAAGATTCATTGCATTGAATTTTATCTTGGTCAAGCACTGTTCAACTCTCAAGTAGACCAGACGGGGTAGTGGACTATCTATTGTTAGTTCATCTTTGGGATTGCATCTGTCTATGCAAAGCCACTCAAGTGTGTAGCAATGGGATAGCATATTCTCAAGATCCTTCCTGCTGACTTGCAATGCTTGCAGATGAAGCTTTCTTAAATTTGGGAAACCTTCAAACTGTGGAGGTGGACTAAATGATAGAAAGCTGAGATGCATCTGCTGTATACGTGATATGCTTCCACGGTCTAGAAGTTGGAAAGGAAACACATATACATCCTTGTATTCCCAAAACTGTTCAGTCTTCAGATCCAAAGTGAGGTTTTTTGTTCGCGAAGAGATTGCAAAATCGACCCAATTGTCGATGTGAGGAGCTAATCGGCTGTCGAAAAAGTCTATTTTGACCTCAAGCGTTTCAACCACCTTGTCATGGTGTCTTTGCAAAATGTTGATGACTTCATTGATGAACTCCCGCACATGTATGTACAAATCTTCCCTCTCGCATTTGCATATCGCGACAGCATCAAATGTTAATCTAGGACACGACACTGATGACATGTGTCTCCATTCACTTGATAAAACACTAGTTCTTGCAAACTCTTTTGGTGGTAGCTTGGACGCAATTCTATACAAAATGTCCTGTACAAATAGGTGCCACGGAGCCACGGATGATATATATATATATATATATATATATATATATATATATATATATATATGCGCTTGTAGCTACCATCACCATCAATATAACATTATGTGTACGTTCACATACTCATTTATCAGTTTGAGTACGTTCGTATACTAATTCTAAGATATTTCAAAGCGAATTGCACGAAAAAATTCAGAAGCAACCCTATTTTTAAAATTTATTATGATTATACCATTATACTAGTATATAGAAATTAGTATGTCCACAAAATACGCTTACATACTCAACCGACGTACCACCCAGATAGTCTAGTATCATCATATACTACATGTACATACTTTTCGTTGGGTGATACACGTCTTCTAACATGAGATACACCTATGAAGGTAGCTACATGCGCATGTAGAAAGGAATATATATATATATATATATATATATATATATATATATATATATATATATATATATATATATATATACAGACACTATCACCAAAAGCAAACATGCGCAAATAAAAGCCGGAACGGGAATAAGGAGAGTGAAGTTGAACATGCATACCGGTGCAAGATGGCTGAACCGAACACTGTTGGTTGACCTTGGCTTAGCAGCACAACGATCATCACGGTCGTCGTTGTTTGCTGTTGTTTCTCGGCTGCTTGTTGGATGGTTGGCCATCATCGTGTGTGTCGTCGCGCGATCGAATTGATGAGCGGGCCAGCCAGCGATCCTAGCATGTTCCGGCCTGGGCGGCGAGTGCAATCGAGATGGCCGGCCGGCTTGTTAGATGTCCGCCCGCAACGGGGGGAGTCGTCGATCCAGAACGAGGAGAGGCTCAGCAATCTGCCGGCGGCGGCGAGTGTTATTGTTTGTATCGATCGATCGAGTGTTGTTGTTCGGGACGGCGGGCCGTTGATATGTACGGTGCCCAACGAGTTCCAATCGGACCGGGCCGGCGGCAGCGGGCCTGAATCCGAGTTAGTTTCGCATGTTGTTACAGTTTAGCTTTAAAAGCCCATTAAATCCAATTAGCACTTCTTCTTTCCCACCAGCACCACACTCCCTCCATCCCATTTGGTTGCATTGCATCCGGGATATTTGTTGGTCTCATGTTCCTCACGAGTCATGTAGCCCAGCAGTCCAGCACGGAAGCGCCCCCTCCATTTGGTTTCAAGTTTGCATGACTGGTTTTGTCATGCTTTCCCAGATTTCAGCAAGTTTTTTTTGTCGATTTCAATATTGAAGTTCATGATTCAGAATGTAAGTGATGGACACATAGAGTTTCGAGTTAATTTCACTATGAATTTTCGTTTCAGATGTGCCATATCGAAATGTTCAAATTTCGAGTAGAACTGAAAGCTGACACATTCACAAGGTACTAAAAACTAAACAGAGTGGGACCAAATGGTACTCTTTACAGGGACATCAAGCGTACCACAAGCTTATCGATAGCCAGGCACGACGACCCGCCCTTGCCGGTGCACTCCGCCGCCGCCTTCTTCAGCTCGCCGGCCCTCGCCCTCATCTCAGCGCCATCCTTGTCCGTCATAAGCCTCCGAATCGCCGCCTCGACGCTCCCCCTCTCCAGCTCGCCGCCCACCTCGAATCCCACCCTCCACACGTGCTCCACGTACCTGGCGTTCCCCATCTGGTCCCCGAAGAAGGGGCGGCGCAGCATCGGCACCCCCTCGCCGAGGCTCTCCGCCGTGGAGTTCCAGCCGTTGTGCGTCCAGAACCCGCCCACGGCGCGGTGGCGCAGCACCTCCTCCTGCGGCGCCCACGCCACCACCATGCCGCGCCCGCGCGCCGCGGCCTCGAACCCCTCGGGAAGCTGCATCATCGCCTCGTCGCGGGCGCGCCCGCGGACAAGTCCCGGCCGGAGCACCCAGAGGAACGGCACGCCGCTGGCGGCGAGGTCCCAGGCCGTCTCCACCAGGTCGTTCGGGCTCATGCTGCCCGTGCTTCCGAAGCTCACGTAGAGCACGGACTCCGGCGGCCACGCGTCGAGCCACTCCAGGCAGCTCCGGTCCGGGCACAGCAAGCTGCTGTCGCTGGCGGGGGAGACATTGTGGAGCGGGCCGATGTCGAACACCGGCGCGGCGAGGTCCCGCCGGATGTCGGCAAGCTCCTGATGCTCCAGCGCGTCGAACGTGTTAAGTATAAGGCCCGATGAGTCCTTCACGGCCGCCACGTTCCGCGCCAGCATCTCCCGCATCACCTCGTGCCCGTTCTTGCCGATGTGCATCAGGTCGCGCACTCGGAACGGCGGCAGCTCGCTCACCGGCATGTCAAGCTGCGAATCTGCATCGACATTGTAACACTTTACTATGGAATGCAAAACGAGAACGCATGGATCGACGTGCTTGCTTGCCTTGCACGGGGAGGTAGCCTTTCTGGCAGAGCAGTGGGTACGCGGCGAAGCATTTGTAGCAGGCGGCGCTGCCGGTGCGCAGCGCCAGCGTGGGAACGCCGAGGCGCCAGGCCACATGGAACACGGGAAGCAAGTGCGTGTCGGCGACGAGGCACGCGACGGCAGCCCTCGAGTACTCCTCCAGGATGGCGTCGAGGCGGTCCCGGAAGGCGGCCTCGCACGAGCCGCCGAGTGCGACGACGCGGCGAAGGCGTCCTCGACGGAGACGGGCGGGGGGCGCGACGACGCGCCGCCGTCGGGGATTGGGACGAAGCGGTAGCCCGGGTGCCGCGCCGGGTCCGGGGCGTTGAAGACGGTGTGGAAGACGGTGATGGCGAAGCCGCGGGAGTGGAGGATGCCGGCGAGCCGGAACATGGGGTTGAGGTGGCCCTGGTACGGGAGCGGGAAGAGGAGCACGTGCCGGCGGCGGCGATGACCGCCGTGGACGGCCGCTGCGCCATTGCTCTCCGGGGCCATGGTTGGCGCCGGTGGCCGGTGGCGGCAGAGCTTTGCAGAATCGAGACTGCTGCGCTCTCTCTCTCTTTCTCTCCCTCTCTCGGCTACTTCGTTCGCGTGTCTTGTTTGGTTATAGCCAGCTGCGCGAGCTCGTGCGCCACACCGTACAGTTTACGATTTTACGAGTTACGTCCGCGTGTAAAAGAGTTTTACAGTGATAAAACTCCTCAAACATGTCATAAAACTCTATCTTTTTTTCTTATCACATCGTTAAATTTAATATTATAAAACTATTATAAAACATCCACTGAGACCCTTGTTTCCTGTCGCGCCTTTGAAGACAAGATCTGAGAAGTCTCTATCAGCTTCTGACGCGTACTTATTAATGAGGAAGGTCAAGCGTGACCGCTGGCTCGAATGTAAAAGTGATGCTAATCGACTTCTTATCTATAGCGTACCTTAGCTTACAATTAAAAGGTTTTTATGCCAATAATTATGTTCTTCGTCCTCTCAACTTGTCGCTTATTTTTCTTCGTATGTGTCGCTTTCCTATCCCGATCGTGTACAGTGTACTCGCTCTGCATGTAGACATGTGGTATTTCGCTGCTGGATCCACCATGTCCTTGTGACCTTGTGCTTTGCCAGCCCGTCTCAGCACCAATCGTCGCCGAAGACGAACCAGCCTACTGCTTCGGTCTCTCTCTAATCAGCCCCGGTAACAGTCTCAATCACGAAGCGAACCTCGCTGGCAGCCATGACACCAATCTGCCCAATATTTACAGGAAAAAGTCTATTTTACACCATTCAACTATAACAAAAAGTTCGATTTTCAACCTTGAGCTACAAAACCGGATAACAAAGACCATTCAACTGTTAAAACTATGCAAATTTAGCCCTTTGGGTAGTTTTGAAGGTGATTTTCTATTTTGTTAAAATAAAAATATTAAAATTTAAACTAAAAAAATTCATAAGTAATTCAGTCAAAAAAATAAAAAAATTGGTATAACAAGTTTTTTAAAAATGTAACATATCTATTGTCACTATATTTGTCAGTTAATAGGATCCATTTTTTCCATGTTCATAGTATTTGGTTGCTTATAGTTATGCCTATTATTTTGACTAATTGAGATTCAAATAGAGCAATAATAGATAGGTTACATTTTTAGAAAAAAAATTATACTAGTTTCATATTTTTCTGATTTAAGATGACTTAGTTTTGATTTTTTTAGATCTAATTGGATTTTTAATTTTTTTTACAAAATACAAAACCACCTTCGAAACCACCTAAGGGCTAAATTTTCACGATTTTGACAGTTAGATGGCCTTTGTTATCCGGTTTTGTAGTTTAAGGTTGAAAATCTGACTTTTGTGATAATTGAAGGTTGTAAAATGGACTTTTTCCATATTTATATGGCCACATGTTCCTTGCAGATCGTTTGTTGTATTTTTTTCTCCCTTTTTTAATAAGTCTTCACGGCAAAGTACTTGCCGTCCTTTCGAGAAAAAAATCATATGGCCACAAAAAACTTCCACATCTAGTCATTTGACAGAAAATATAGATTTTTTGGGGAACAAAAAAACATACTCCTCCCTTTTTATTTGTCGCCGTTGGTTTCTGTGCCACGATTTAGATTCGATTTGTAGAAAATATGTGTAATATTTTAATCTCCAAAAAAATTATTAAAAAACTAGATTCAAATATCTATCTAGTGATATTTATTATGTACTATAAATATTAATATATATATATTTCTATGTTCAGTCAAAGTTGTTTCTCGGGAACCGTAAACGACGGATAAAAAGGGACGGATGAAGTAGATTTCAAGAGCACACGCTTCATTCCATGGTATATCCTGAGCAGAGTAACGATGCTTCCTATATCGTACAAAATGCCCTATAGGAAATAGAGCGTGGGCATTGCAAATCTTGGAAGCACAATAGCTGTCTTGGCTACCAAAAAAATAACAAATTTGGTAATTTGCCTCCTCATTATTTTCATTTACACATTTTTCTGACGACCGAACTCTGCATATAGCAAAGGTAAAATAGGCATATTAGTTCCTTAACTTTGTCTCAAGGGTCAAATTCATCCTCTAACTATCAAATCGGCCCATCTAGTCCTAAAGTTTGTTTTTTAATCAATTTTGTCCCTCAACTTTCAAAGAAGTCAATCTAATCCCTCAACTTTTATTTTTAGATCAATCTCGTCCCTCAAGTTTCTTTTTCTGTGAAAGGGCCTCTAGTCTAGTGGTTAGAGCACCTGAGTAGCATCAAGCAGACCCAGGTTCGACTCTCTGTGGGAGCGAATTAACTGGGTTTGAAATAAAAAAACCTAAAAAATAGGTAGGGGCTTCCCCTCCCGACATCAGTCAAAAAAAGTTTTATAGCAAACTTAATCTGAATGCTTATCTAGATGGTAAAAAAAATAGCAAGTGACTTTTATAGCAAACATATATGTAAAAGTGTATGGAGATAACTAATATATTTAGATATAAAAGTTTTGAGCTCTAGGGATGGATCTGACCTAAAAATAAAACTTGAGGGACTAGATTGGTAGATTTAAAAGTTAAGGGACGAGTTTGATCCAAAAATATAAATTGAGGGACTAGATTGACTTATTTTAAAGTTGAGGGACCAATTTGAGCCATGACGCAAAGTTAAAGGACAAAATTGCCTATTTTACCTATGAAAAAGTCCGACCACTACGATATATTAAGTACTACCTTTGTTTCAAATTACTATTTGTTGTTGACTTTTTTCCACATCGTTTAACCATTCATCTTATTTACCTTTTTTTTTGTATATTTAAACTTTTTTAAATAAGACAAATGGTCAGATGTCGTAGGAAAAAGTCAACAGGGAATAATAATTTGGAACCGGAGGAGTACAAAATTCTGATGCGCACACGATCGATGTTGCAACGACTCTCTCATGTGCTCCGTCTCTTCGGTGAGGCTTTCATGGGCGGCGGCCATGGCGGGTGGATGGAAGCAGCAGGGACAGGGCAGTCCACACTCCCGTTCTGTATTTTTTGTTTGCGAACGGCACGTGATTGGGGTCGGATACTGATCGGGAGGCTGGTGTCTCTTGCCACTCGGAGTATGCGGTGATGCGGATGCTCGTTCAGGTGTCCGCAATTTTGTGTCGGGATGCGCGCAACATCGCATGGTTGGTTCTGTCACCCTTCAATCTTTGCTGTCAGAATCAGAAACGCCATGTAAAAATCTGCCTGGGGGAGTAAATTGCTGGAAGTTAACTCCGCTCTCGTCAGTTTAACAATCATGCGGCTCAATAACGATCAGAGAGATAGATAGGCGCAGCTCTGGGTAGTCATCATCATCATCTAGAAATATGGAATGGAATGCCATTTTGACACAAACGGCTAACGGGTTGCAGAAGCGATCAAGCGAAGCAGAATTGCGGTCGAGCAACTAGACGGCAGAGACACTGATGCCGTCAAAAAAAAAAAACCCCGACAGACACACTGACAGCATGGCCCAGGGGGGCACGGGGGAAGAGGAAGATTACACGGGCCGGCTGTGCTCGGCTGGGCCGATTTTGGCCCAGGCCCACCTCCCAATTCCCTTTCTTCTGTGTCGTCGTCTTCGTCAGAGTTGAGAGCTCAGAGCTGAGCCTGAGCCCTGAAAATCCCCCATTCCGGAAGCGAGGGTTTTGCAGAGGAAGAGAAAGCGGCGCGATGGCGGTGGGCGACCTGGCGTTCAAGGCGCTGACGGCGGGGCTGGGCGTCGCCACGCTCTACCTGGCCGGCACCTTCTCCGTCAACGTCTACCGCGGCCTCTCGTGGCACTCGGAGCAATCCGTAAGCGAACCCCCCATCCCGCCCTCTCCCCACCAACCCCCCGCGTCGCCGGCCGGTCCTCGATTTGGGATCTCTCGGCTCCTCGCCGGACGATTCGCTGCCTGATCGTGCCTAATCCGACCACGCTCTTGCAATTAGTGACAGCGTGAGTGCTGTCCCGTGAGATTGTTTGTTGCCTCGCTCGCTTTGTTCCATGGTTGACTGGATCAACGCTGCTGTTCCGATTTCGTTTTCTGAACGGATGCCAAGAGACTGTCATCCTGAGCGCGTCAGATCAGTTTTGCAAGCGTTTACATGATACTTCGGCGATCCCGTTGGCCATAAATGTTTGCTAGTTTTATATTCCACTTCTGAAAATTTAATTGGCTTAGCATTTCGTTTTTCAGTATCAAGGTTAGGTGCCATTGAATTTTTGGTGTGAAGCAAACTAGGTTAGTGGAGTTACTTGTACTTGGGATGAATATCTTTGTTGTTTAGCTAGGATGTTCACTATGTTGTAGTGTAAATAACGGTTTTAGATTACTTCAGGATGCTCATGGTAATGTCAAAATTGTCTGCTTTGATTAGTAACCAAGTTGCTGCCTATTGTGAAGAATTTGACCATGCTCCTGCAAATTAGCAATCTCAGTGGCTATGTGAGTGCATTTGTGTGATTGCTTGCTGTCTCGCTTGGTTTGTTCCATGGTTGCAATTTCATGCTATGTTACGGATAGAATGTATTTGTTTTCCTGTCAACTAGTCTACATCTGCATCAAAGCTTCGCTAGTGTTATTTTGATAATTCAGTGATTCCATTGGGTATGCATATGATATGTTTTGTGTAGAAACAGTTGGAACTTATGTCGTTTCTCCAATTAAGTAATCTAGCATTTCTTTTTCTGCTTTCAAGTTTAGGTGGCACCGAGTGCTTGGTGCAAACTACAGTGGAGGGAGTATGAAACTGTCTGGGATGAACATCTTTGCTGTTTAGATAGGATGTCTGTATATTGCGGTGTAAATAATAAGGTTGCAATACTTTTGGATACTCTTTGTCATGTCAAAACTGAAGTCTGGTTTGCTTTAGGAGTTTTTTTTCTTTTTTGGGCTTTGCTTTGCTTTTGATGCTCCTGTCATGTTCAATGTTGGGACCCTCCTCTGTTATCATCGTACCTGAATAGCATGCCTGATTTTAGGCTACAGATTATTTGGATACTTTTTTTCTAGGTAAATATCATCAAATTTTTGCGATCATATGCTTGCTTTTCTGTGGACCTTAGGAAAAGGGTTTCTCCATATTTAGATCTGCAGTGCCCAATTAGTGAAATTAGTATAGGTTAACCCCACTGCAATTGAATGATCAGTCATGGAATGCAGAAGTCATACTATAGGCCGCGTATGGTTTCAGCTTCCTAACAAAGAATTGCTGTTCTTGACAAATGTAAACACCTGGACACTTTTGCTATTCTGATATAGGTTACATGGGATGTCTGAGCTCTGTATTTGAGTTCAGTATATGATTCATCGAGTTATTGGCTAATGGAAATTCTTGCATTGCTGTTTGCTAGACCTATGGGTGCTAGATGAACACTATGCTTTTATTTAGCAATCTGAGGTATGATTTTGGACTACCTTAGCCAGGGCTTGTGTTTTCTAAAGTATCCTAGCACCTTGTGTTTCTTCTTATTTTAAAGATGGTTTTTAGTCTGTCGTTTACTGTATTTTTGCTATGTACATTGTTCTGTGCTGCATGCTAACTTTTACTATTATACATTACAGAAGCTAGAAAAGGCAAAAACCGAAGAATGAAAAGGACCAGCAAGCTGTTTTAGATGGCAGACACAAGCAACCAAAAGGAAGAACAAAAGGAGGGGAGGGAGCCTTTTTGGTGATGGTGTTTATTATGTTTACTTGTCTTGTACACCTTTCAAGATTGCCAGACGGTATCTTCTATGTAATATACAATTGAAGAAGCTGTTTGAGATGATAATTCATCTTTTTGGCACATTGTTTTGATATATTTGTATCAACATAAGCGCATTACGGATGGCCTTTCCAAAAACATTTCTACTTTGAAACTGCTATGGATCGGTTTGAGGACACGAAATGTGTGTATTTCATGCTTATTTCCCTTTTATTTTCACTATCGCAGCAATCTTTCCTGACCATTACCCAATCTCCTCTAGCAATATGTAATAGCATGTTGAAATATATCAGACAAGTGGCAGCATGTGATTTCTCACTCACACTGAGAGAATATAACAGCAGCAAATGTTGAAATATATCACCGACTTGCTCTGCTTTCTCAAACCTGACCAAGCTGAATGCACACTAGTTTCTGACAAACCTGAACCTTGCATTGCATGAATCGGAGTCGTTGCCGGTTCGCGGGTTGGTTTGGGAGGTGACTGAATCGACGTCATTGCCGCTCCGGAAAACTTCCATTTATGTTCATGGACAAATATCGTGTTCATTCGTCTGAAGATACCTATTCAGTTTCATTATTGAGCTTTGTGGCTTTGTTAAGACAACTTGTTCTGGTCATTGCAAATCACGCTACAACTACTGAAAGTTTATGATCGCCTCTTCTGTCAGGCAACACATGTGTAGTTCACAAAATTTTTAGTAGTCACAATGATTACGTAGAGTCGTATAACATAAAATAAGACATACATATGGCCAAGAATTTCAACTAGCTGAATGGATTTTGGACGATGTCCAGCGCCACTCAAATGTAATATTCGGACAACTGGTTTGAAAAATCATCTTCAAACAACGAGACTGAGCTATTTCATTTTACAACGGCCCTTCATCTCTTGAACGAGCGACTGATGCTTAGTCTTTCCAGCAGGTATTGTCCTAAATAGGAATGGAATCACAAGCTTGTAGATTTGGTGTCAATCCACCAAATGGAAGACAATCTGAGCTAACAGTATAGCGGAAAAGGGAGTGCCAAGCGTGGACAGTCTGAACTCTGATGACAAAATGCCACATTCTCTCTCTGTCCTTGCTCGATTTGCAGAGCATCTTCCACTGCTGTGCTAGCCTTTTTAGACGATCCCCGAATGCAAGACAGATCGATGCACGAATTGCTCGGGTGCAACTGCTTGCTCCGTGTTCGCACGAGTATGCATGGAGCTCAAGGTCCCAGCCCCTTGTGTTCATGGCCGGTGCAAGCGTTGGCGTCACCAAGGTCCGGCTTCCGGGAGGAAGGAGAGAGCGTCAAGTGATGGTCCGAACGCGGCGGCTGTGACGTACCAGGGCTTAATAGGATTGACAAGAATACTCGTACCAAGAAGTTGTAACTTTTTTTCCGGAAGCTCGTCTCGAAAGAACTTCGAGGTTAAGCGTGTTTGGCCCGGAGCAATTTCAGGATGGGTGACCGACCGGGAAGTCGTTCCCGGGTGCGCACGAGTGAGGACAAAGTGTGCAGAAAAGACATGTGTTGGTCTATAAGGGCAGTCTTGAGCTCCTAGACATGTGTTGGTCTATGAGGGCAGTCTTGAGCTCCTAGAGAGTTGCCAGGTGTAACTCCTAGAGAGCTGCCAGGTATAAGAGGCCCGGTCTCGGGAGGCGGGACGTTACAATTGGTATCAGAGCCAGTATAAGAGGCCCGGCCTCGGGAGGCGGGACGTTACAATTGGTATCAGAGCCGACTCAGTCATGATGCGCATGGCTGGTGTAGACCCGGAGTGGTCACACAGCATGGCACATGCGTTGGCACTGGACACATGGACGTGGCCGGAGGGGACGTTCCTGATCTGGGATTGACCGACGAGGGCGTCGGCTAAGGGGATAAGATTGTGACAGACCAGGACTTAATAGGATTGACAAGAATACTCGTACCAACAAGTTGTTACTTCTTTTTCGGATGCTCATCTCGAAAGAACTCCGGGGTTAAACGTGCTTGATCCGGAGCATTTTTTGGACGAGCGACTGACCGGAAAGTCGTTGATTAGTCTCGAGGGGTCCTAGACCCACGGAGTAGTCCGTCGTCCTCGTCAGGCAGGCGCGGCCGCGCGGGAGCTAGATGGCGCCTGCGCCATGGCGGTGCGCCTCTGCAGCGTGCTGGATCATGCCCTCGAGATCGCCGTTCGAGAACGCGGGGAACACCGATTCGCCGCGACTTCCTTCGCGAAGTGCCCTCGCGCGCTCTGACCAGGGCAAGAGCGTCCGTGGGGACGCCGGTTCGTACCTCGCCATCGTCGCCGCCAGCATGGGCTTTGTACTGTTCCAAGAATCCAAGTTCCATTGCAGCAATGGTGGAGTGCTGCACAGGTTCAAGAGATAGCGTGGGAAAGCAAACAAAGGAAGAACTTTACTTTGATCAGAGCCCAAGACTTCCATATCAGTGTCGCCCCTTGAAAATTGCTTGTCTGTTGTCCATCTCCAGATAAATTGGTCCTCTTGGTCTTCCTGCAGCTGGACTGCATAGAGCCGGTCCCAGATGTGAATGTATTCAGACGATGTGCCCACAATTGGTGTGAGTGAGCATTTGTTCAGAAATTCAGATTAGTGCAGAGCCATGTAGTTTAGTGGTTCTGGAAATGAATAGGATCCTGGCAACTGCACGGGCCTCCTGGACGAAAAAATTGGGCCTGCGAACTGTTTTGTCTGACAAATCATGCTACAACTGAAAGTTTACCGTCGGCTAAACTGTCAAGCAAAACAGTATAATGTGAACTCCTATTAGTTCCAAAATTTTTAGTACTCTCGATCATTGAGTAGAACAAACATTCTCTTGTCCTTGCTCGATCTGCAAAGTATCTTTCGCTGCCGCTGGACGATCCCCAAGTGGAAGATAGATCGATATGGTGCACGGGAGTGTGCGTGCTGTTGGAGCTGAAGGTGCCAGGCCCTTTGTGTTCATGGCCGGTGCAAGCGGTGGTGTTAAGGAGGTCTGGCCTCCGAGAGGTAGGAGAGAGACTCAAGTGATGGTCTGAACGCGGCGGCGCACCGGCAAGAGCGCCGAGGAAGAGAGGAGCAGCGTTCTTGGGGTGCCTGCCGCGGCTTCGAGACCCTGAACGATCCGGCGGCGGCGCTCCGGCGAGTCACTGTGTGCGACACATCTGCATAGCGGCACAAGGGAGTGTGGGGCGTGCGCGCTAGCCACAACGCGCCGGCGGGCGGCAGCCGGCGCTCTGGCGCTTCGGCTGCGGTGGCTCACGCGGAGCTCACGCGGCAGCCAAATTTCAACGCTGAGACCTTGACATGGTACAGATTGCAAGTCGAAAGACGATCTGAGGGAGTATGTTGTACCTGAACTCGTTGGCTGGCTGAACTGAAGGTAAAACTTGGCAGACAAAGAAACCGGTTGTCTTCCTCACTGAAAGTATGTACCGGTAACCTTGACATAGTAATAATGTTTCAGTTTGTGCTTGCAACCACATGTTCCTATAGTCCCGAACTTAAATGTATTTGACGGCATGCAAAGAGAGATCTATTCATGACTAGGAACTTACTGTTGTTGCACGACAGTTAGGCCACGTTAGAAGTGATTCTCTGCTGATTCTAGAAAGCGATTCTCTGAAATGAACCAAGGAGCTGAGAGCTGAAAAAAGTAGCTTCTCCTGATTATGTGAAGTGATTCTTCATCCTGATTTTGATAGTTTATGCTAGGGAATTAAAGAGAATCACTTTCAGCCACAGAGTCACTTCTCTCAGAGAATCAGCTCCCGCAGAGAATCATAATCAGATGGAGCTCTGCCAAACAGGCCCTTAGTTATGTCTGCACATTTCTGGCCCCTTTGGTAGAGCTCCACGTGAGGGTGGAGTTGGAGTTGGAGTTGGAGTGGAGGAGCTGATTTTTTTAGCTCCACCAGCTCCACCCGTGTCATGTGCAAAACAGCTCCACCTCTCACAACCAAGCCCTCAGAAGTGATTTACCGCCACGGCTGTTTGGTACAACTCCATAAACAACTGCTCCTGGAGCTGTTTTTGGAGCTCTACCAAAGGGGGCCCCTTTGGTAGAGCTCCACGTGAGAGTGGAGTTGGAGTTGGAGTGGAGGAGCTTATTTTTTTTAGCTCCACCAGCTTCACCTGTGCCATGTGTAAAATAGCTCCACCTTTCACAACCAAGCCCTCAGAAATGATTCACCGTCATGACTGTTTGGTACAGCTCCACCAAAAACAGGAGCTGTTTTTGGAGCTCTGCCAAAGGGGGCCTCATCTAGAGAAGTCGTTCTCTCTACACATTTCATTTAGCCCATTTCAGAGCGTTTCGGTCAATGTCAGAACATGCGTTGAACAATGGATCCTGTTCTAGTAATAATCTAAATATGCCTATTCAGTTTGATTACTTTAGAGCTTTGTGGCTTTGCCAAGGCAAATCGTTCCGGTCATGGCAAAATCAGCTACAACTAAAAGTTTCCCGTCGCCTGTTCTGATAATGTAAAATAGTTCCAAAAATTTTCAGTAGTCACAATCATTGGCAGACATGTTCCAAGTGAAGTCGTCGACTTGAAGACGTGGACGCCGACTTGCTCTGTTTTCCCAAACCTGATGAAACTGAATGCACTAGCTTCTGACGAAACTGAACCTCGTTGCATGAACAAAACTCCGAATATTCAGGATGCTGAACAACTGACAGCGGTCATGACATGACGGCTGGGAATGGGATCCCCTCCTCTTTCCTGTATCGACTTGGTTTCGTTAGATCTCCTCGCGCGTTTTGCGGAGGAAAACTCATCCAGTTGGCCAGAAAACCATGTGTTGTCCGAACACCATCAAAGCCAGTAGATTCAGATCGACATCGTACACCACGGCGCCATCCAAGTTATATAAAGCGAACGCCCCCAAGCGAATTCCCACGCTTCACCTGAGATTTCCATCTCCCTTCCCCTCTCATCTCTCGCCAGTAACCAACTCGAGAGCGCGAGAAGCACTTCCATCGACATGGCTGCGGCCGACGACGCGTCGGCCCTCGCTCTCCTGCGCAGCCTGCGCTCCGGCGCCGTCGACTTCACCTTCGTCCACCGCATCGACGTCTGCTCCGCCGCCCCGGAGGACCTCGTCGCCGATCTGGAGCCGGTGCCGGGAACCAATCTCGCCGAAGACGATGGGTACAGCAGCATCTGGTACTTCTACTGCCCCAAAAAGTTCAAGAACGCCCAAGGCAAGCAGAGCGGGCACAGGCAGCGCGCCATCGCCGGCGGCGAGACGTGCTGGCACTCGGAGACGCGCCCGAAGCCCGTCAAGGGTCTGGACGGCGCCACGACCTGCAACCTATCCTATGGGCGCAAGGACGGCTCGAGCAGATCGTTCAACCGCATGGGATGGTGCATGACTGAATACGATGACAAGGAAAGCGGCTGCGGCGGTGACCACGTCCTCTGCAAGGTTTATCGGTCGTCTTCATCTCTTGCCAAAGCGAAATCGAAGCCATCGTCGTCCTCCACCAAGATCGCCTCGTCCGAGCAGACGGCCCAATGTTCTTCTGGCTCCAAGAGGAAGGAGACGGCCGAGCACCCTGAAGCTCCGCCGATGAAGATGAGCTACACGCAGCCATGCGCTGATCAGGAGTTCTGTCACGTGGATGTGGATGATCAGGTGCAGGAGCCCTTGCTTACTCAAGATCAGAATCAGATGACGATGCCAGTAGATTGTGATCAGTCCCTGTTTCCAGCAGAGGAGGAGATCACGTTCACCGTTGAGGAGTTGTTGGGCGGCCCGGTATACGGCGAGTGCCCCCCGTTGTCCCCAAACACCAAGTCCATCATGGACGATATGTTCGGAAGATGCTACGGCGAGCCGACAGGAATAGAACCACGCTATGCTGGCTCCTTTGCGGGCCTCGCCTTCTGATGTGTACCACAGGCTAGAACTAGATGATGCATAAGTGTTTACCTGCACGCAAGTCATAGTGCATAAAGTGTCACTTAGTAAGTGCGGGCACAATTGCCAACATGTAAGATGACTTGGCACTGTTGTTGATTGTGGGGAGGAGCGCCCGTAATCATTGCCCCGGGGATGTAGGTCAAATTGGCCGAACCTCGTTAACAAATATCATGTCTTTGTTTGCTTATTTGATTCTTTGAGATATGCATTTATGTTCATGGTTACTTTCGTGTTCATTAATCTGAGGCTACCAATGCGTTCGTATTATTGGTGATAATCTGACATATATTTCTGACCACAGGGCTAGAATTTGATTAGTTGACGTTGAGAAGTTATCTGATTGTAGTACTTACAATCATCGTGTATTGTGCTGTTTGTTTATGTGGTTTCTTGAGCTATGCGTTTATGTTTATTGTTGCTTTTGTGTTCATTGGTCACAGGCTACTAATGCATTTGTATTATTGGCGGTATTCCAACATGGATTTCTGATGTGCTTACAGTTACAGCCACAGGGCTAAAATTTAGTCAGTCCATGATGAGAGTTGAGAGCTTCTCTGATTGTAAAGTTGACAAATGCCGCCGTGTTCCATGGACCAAACAAGATTCTGTTTCTGTAGTTGGTTTCTATCAGTTGGTATCATCTGCTTGTAATCCATGGTGAGATTATTGATAGCATGTAGCATGTGCTGTAGCCTGTATCTCAGCGGTGAAAATGCAAAAACAACCGATCAGGTCTTGTATCCATGCAACGCAAAGACATTAACCGGATGATCTGCGTTCAATTCTCTGTTTCTGGTATCGATTATTCAGAGTGAGATGTCAGATGTGTGGCTTGTCCAGGCATGTTGACCTGAACATCTTGATCAGACCGAGACATACAAACAGAAGTCCCTGTTTTGTAGACATACAGCATTCGCGTCTGATCTCTGATAATTCATAAGCAGATACAGCACGCAAATTTTCTAATATCCAAAAGCATGGAGTGATCCCTCCAGTTCAGTATCCCTGCACGTGACTACTGCCAAGCGGAGTACTGAAGTGAATCAAGAGAAGCAGGTCCTTGTTTCCA
Organism: Echinochloa phyllopogon; assembly: GCA_033239725.1. Taxonomy (NCBI): domain Eukaryota; kingdom Viridiplantae; phylum Streptophyta; class Magnoliopsida; order Poales; family Poaceae; genus Echinochloa; species Echinochloa phyllopogon. Next base: position 1,780,673 of record BTCW01000018.1, read on the forward strand.
TTGTTATCCGAGTGTGTTCATCAATCTGATCAAGAAGATTGAATACCCTGCCTCTGCAGCCATACGTTATCATCAATTTGACCGCACATAGAGATCGATGTCAAGATGGCAGGACGTAGTGGTTTATAAGTTTTGTTTAGTTCGTTGATGAGAATCAAATACTGTCAGATGAGTAGAATAGGAACAGGACATTCAGCAGCAGTTCTGCTGCCACATTGCACTACACGTGCCCCTTGGTAAAATAATGGAGGCAAAGCCACACAATCTAGCAAGCTTGCATCCCACCACAGAATGATAAACCATTTGACGAAAGGAGTACTAAAACTCGACAGAAAGGAGGGGGCACCATGTTGTGTGAACTAATGTACTGACAAACCAAGACTTGTGCACAAATCCATTCACAAGTTGCATATCAGAAGCAGTATACTCAAGCTGCAGTGACACATCAGCAAAATTATCTGTAGCATAGTTTTACCCACGAAGTTAGACGCCTACAGTACATCCTCAATCATGTTGTGAGCAACAGATACACGAGGCCTTTCAAATATTCAACTATCTCGGACCCACCAAGTTTTGAAATTCCAAAGACTCTGTCGACAAATGTTATTGGAACCTGCGGAGGAGAGGGCACTCAAAATTTCATTTACCACGGCCAAGAGATGATCCAATGCTCCTATTACACAAATGAATATTCAGACAACACAGTAGCATACCTCTTCGATTTGATAACCTTTCCTAGTGGCCCTAACAATCATCTCCATCTGGAACACATAGCCCTTGCTGACACATGAGGAGATTAAATCTTCCAGGACATCTCTCTTATATAACCTATTAAGAAATCAATATTCATCAAAAGACAGTGATTGAAAGGTGTTCATTCTGTTCAAGATAAAAGAAAGCACACCTAAATGATCCAGTTAAATCTGAAGCTCCAGGCTGTAGTAACGTCTGCGCAAGAACATTTGCTCCTCTGCTAGTTAACTTGCGCATGAGATTCCAACCATGGACACCACCATTCTTAACATAACGTGTGCCAGTTACAATGTCAGCACCAGTTTCCTTTTGCTTCCTAGTTAAGGAAAGAACATGATTAAAAAATACACGTTCTTCTAAGCTAATTCATATCAGTAGCCTCAGTGAAGGGCCCAAAGGAACCAACTATTGGATTAGAAAATCTGTGACACTATTATCTTTTTGTGAATAAAGATATTTTCAGATCAGTCAGACTGGGAATTATCTGCATCCAAAAATTTTGTAGATGATATCCAATCACTCTTATGTTTTCAGAGATAGGATCCATACCTAATAAAGCTTGGCAAGTACTTAGGCTGTTCAGAGTGAGAAAAAATTAATTAGCAAGCTAGGAAGAAAAATATTCTGAATAGCAAAACCTATAAAAACAAAGCAAAAGGTGAGAGGTTTATACATGGTGAGATAGGTCCGCATCCATGATAACAACAAATTCCCCTGAAGCGTGCTTTAATCCGTGTAAATATGCGGTACCTGGATATTTGCAGTTGCTACTAAACACAAATGGATGGCACAAATGCATTAAAAACTTAAATAAGACTTAGAAGCTCACCGAGTCCTAGTTTCCTAGGCCTAGCTCGCAGTAACTGGCATGTATCAGGTGAAAGACAATGCATTAAGCCATGGTACCGATAACCGAATAGAAAAAAAAATGAGACCACATATACAAAATCTTAAGCTGGGCAGGAGCATATATAGAAGATACTTACAACACGATCTTCACCATATACTTGCTGCAATTGTTTGACAATGTCTTGAGTTCCATCTGGACTACCATCATCCACAATAATGATCTCAAAGTTCACATCCCTGAGGTTGAAAATTTGAACTCAGTTTTTAATACATAAGAATTTGGGAAAACATCACAGTTTTTCTGTTTGCCAAAAGTAGCAAGCTTCCAGCAAACATCGGAACTTAAATAATGCATGATGGCATTCTAAGATGGCTCTTCTAAGAAGTAAGAACAGGGATATGGGGCAAGCCAAAACTTGCAATACCTAATAGTCCATTTGATCTCAAATTAAGAGTGCTTCTCATGACCCATTTGACATAGCTGATAAACTCATAACAAGTTTTTCAAGTTTTGTTAGTCTAACAGAGAGAATGCACACCCAGAATGTCAGCATCAGAACTAGGATGAAGGGTGTCTATGACCTGTATGTTCCAAAATATGCAAGTAGAAATGAAAACTGCTAACAGGATCATGTCATCATTATGACAGTTCAAGACTTCGATAAACAAGAAAATTGTACCTTGAATAGTGTCAAAATAGCACTAGAGAACCGTTTCATTTATTGTTCTAAGAAAAGCAAGTGGGCAGTGATCACTTCAACAGAACTGACATCATTAGAACTCTGCAAGATGCGCAAGCAGAGCTCAAGGGAGGGCAGGCTAATGGACACATGCGGAGTTTGAATTGCACGGAAGACAGGACATAAAGGTGTTCTATCATGAATTGGAATGCATAATGGACCGATAAGCGATTCTACTTTATAATTCACATTTGCCTGCCGTCGGATCTCGACACAACCGTAACAGCAACGGCGCAACGAAGAGGAACAGACCAGCGGCAGACGGCAGACGGGCTGTGCTTACGGGAGGTGCTTGAAGATGAGGTAGACGATGAGGGCGACGTTGAGGCGCTCGTTGTAGGTGGGCACGATGATGCTGTACGCGCGCTTGCCGCCCGCCGCCGCCTCCATTGACGGCCGACTGGACCCAGAGGCGGATCTCTCCCCCCTTGAAGCGAGCGCTACGACGGGGGCTCGACCGGACCGGTGGAGCGCGTCGCTGCGGACTGACCCTGACCCTACTTGTCGCCGCAGCCGCCGTTGCAGAGGCCGGCGAGATGGACGAGGCCGTGCACCCTTCTTCGCCGCCCGGCAGAGACGACGACGATGGGCTTTCGCTAGGACGCCTGGGCCCAAGTCCTAACACATATAGATGGGCTTAGGTCTGCGCAGCTCAGCTTTTGTGGCCCAATCAAGCCCACGAACGATTCCATGGTTACACACACATTCGTCAATTTGGGCCACGAAGGAGGAGGTAGGAAGAAGTCTGTTTACCCTCCTCCACCTGTGCCATAAGTCCATGTTACTTCCGTAAAGTTAGAATGAACATCATATTGACAAAGTGTTTTGAGCTTGTAGGATTCGTTGGACGTCCCTTTATGATCCTAGCATTCAGTCAGCATCAACTGAATGTATGTTTGTAAGCAATTGTGATGGTGTGATCTAAATAAAACAAGAAAAGAAAAAAAGGCTTGATGAGTTTAGAGCTCTCATTTAATCTTTATTAAGTGAATTAGGTTCTTGCAAACACCCAGGTACTGAATATTTACATGGATGAAAGCATGCGTCACTTATTTGGCATTGTGTAACAATTCGAAATATCTGCTTACTTGCTAGTTATTGGATTTCTACAACATTTTGTGTTACAGGCGCTAGCACAGATCTTCAACCTAATTTTGTATTGAATATATTCAGTCTGAAGTATCCGAAAAATTGTTCGTCAGCTTGCTACCACCTTGGCTGAAATTACACTAGCAATGATTGATTAGTTATCTATTCACCAAACTGAAATGAAATAGCTTAGAAGAATGGTGGGGCAATCTCATAGTTTAGAAGAATTCATAATCATGCTAAGAAGTAAGAATGGTGGAGAAATCTCATGCGCAAGTTGACTTGCATGGTAGAAAATATTCTTGCACAGACATTACTGCAGCCAGTAGGAATGTAACTTCTCGTGGACAATCATTTAATCATAGCACAGCTGTATCACTTCAGTCAGTTTGAGTTAGGCAGAGAATTACTGAAGAAAAAATGTTTGGCATAGAAGTATAGTACTCCGTAAGTACCTTAAGTCCATAACTACGTACATGTTTCCAACTTGCCAATGGATTCCTGATTTCCTGGACATGAATGTTGTGTATTTTCTGTTCTTGATTACGAGCAGTTCACAGGTCCTCGTCACGCAGCTGTCATTTCTCATTTTCTCCTATTGTGAGAAAAGTTGGTTGTAAACTACCTGTATAAAGATCAGACACTATTGCTGCAGTCTTATGCTTACGGTTACGATGTCTCTGACTGATCAAATATTCAGGTTAACATGTCTTAACAAGCCACACCTCTTACTCTGAATCATAAATCTTACGAAGTTTTTTTTTTCTTTAGAATATCTGACACAGAAACTTAAGAGACAATTCGAAAACAGAGAAAATATAATCCTGTTCATCCAGTCAAGTAATCTTTGGGTTAAATGGTTTATCATTCTGATGTGGAATGTAAATGTTTGCTATATTGTGTGGCTTTGCCTCCATTATTTTACAAAGGGGCCCGTGCAGTGCAGGGCACATGTATGTGTCTGCGAACTGTTGCTAAATGTCTTGTGCCCATTCTACTCATCTAGCAGTATCTGATTCTCACCAACGAACTAAACAAATTTATGAACTACTGCACACTGCCATCTTGCATCTCTACTTGCGTTCAGACCGATGATAAAGTATGGCCGCAGAGGCAGGATATTCAAATTTCTGATCTGACTGATAAACAATCGGATAACAATGTAAACAAGGCCATGCTTGTCTTGATTCACTAAAGTGCTCATGCTTTTTGGGCTTAAAATTTGCCTGCTGTATCTGTTTATGAATTAGCAGAGATCAGCACACGAATGCTGTATGCTGGTCTCTACAAAACAGGGATTGCTGTTTGTATGTCTCGGTCTGATCAAGATGTTCAGGTGATCATGCCTTGAAAAGCCACACATCTCACTCTGAATAATCGATGTTACAAAGTCTTTTCTTAAGACAATTCGGAAACATAGAAAATTGAACACAGATCACCCAGTTAATGTCTTTGCCTTGCATGGCTACAAGACCTGATGGGTTATTTTTGCATTTTTCACTGCTAAGATATGGCGCATGCTATCAATAATCTCACCACGGATTACAAGTAGATGAAACCGATTAATAGAAACCAACTACAAAAACATAATACTGTTTCATCCATAGAACATGGCGGCGTTTGTCAACTTTACTATCAGAAAACCTCTCATCATGAATTAACTAAATTCTAGCCTGTGGTCGTAACTGTAAGCACATCAGAAATCCATGTTAGAATACCACCAATAATACTAATACGTAGTTAGCCTCTGACCAATAAATGCAAAAGTAACCGCAAACATAAACACATAGCTCAAAAAAAAACATAAGCAAACAACACACGATATTTGTTAACGAGGTTCGGCCAATTTGACCTACATCCCCGGGGCAATGATTACGGGCGCTCATCCCCACAATCAACAACAGTGCCAAGTCATCTTACGTGTTGGCAATTGTGCCCGCACTTACTAAGTGACACTTGTGCACTACGACTTGCGTGCAGGTAAACACTTATGCATCATCTAGTTCTAGCCTGTGGTACACATCAGAAGGCGAGGCCCGCAAAGGAGCCAGCATAGCGTGGTTCTATTCCTGTCGGCTCGCCGTAGCATCTTCCGAACATATCGTCCATGATGGACTTGGTGTTTGGGGACAACGGGGGGCACTCGCCGTATACCGGGCCGCCCAACAACTCCTCAACGGTGAACGTGATCTCCTCCTCTGCTGGAAACAGGGACTGATCATAATCCACTGGCATCGTCATCTGATCTTGAGTAACCAAGGGTTCCTGCACCTGATGATCCACGTAACAGAGCTCCTGATCGGCGCAGGCCTGCGCGTGGCTCATCTTCATCGGCGGAGCTTCAGGGTGCTCGGCAGTCTCCTTCCTCTTGGAGCCAGAAGAACATTGGGCCGTCTGCTCGGATGAGGCGATCTTGGTGGAGGACGACGATGGCTTCGATTTCCCTCTGGCGAGAGAGGAAGACGACCGATAAACCTTGCAGAGGACATGGTCACCGCCGCAGCCGCTTTCCTTGTCATCGTATTCAGTCATGCACCATCCCATGCGGTTGATAGGTTGCAGGTCGTGGCGCCGTCCAGACCCTTGACGGGCTTCGGGCGCGTCTCCGAGTGCCAGCACGTCTCGCCGCCGGCGATGGTGCGCTGCCTGTGCCCGCTCTGCTTGCCTTGGGTGTTCTTGAACTTCTTGGGGCAGTAGAAGTACCAGACACTGCTGTACCCGCCGTCTTCGGCGAGATTGGTTCCCGGCACGGGCTCCAGGTCGGCGACGAGGTCCTCCGGGGCGGCGGAGCAGACGTCGACGCGGTGGACGAAGGCGAAGTCGACGGCGCCGGAGCGCAGGCTGCGCAGGAGAGCGAAGGCCGAGACGTCGCTGGTGAGGGAGATGGGATCTTCCGCCGCCATGTCGATGTCGAGGGTGCTCGGATCGAGTTGTTCGCGATCGGCGAGAGGAGGGAGGGGGGCGAGGGCGATGGAAGAAGTGGAGTTTGTTTTTTGGCGTGGCGCGGGGCTGATGGGCAGTGGCGCGTATAAATGGTCTCGAGCTCAGGATGGAATACAACACAGAAAACGCAGGTGTATTTTTTTTTCATTCAGTTGCGATTTTTCAGGAGCGGCAACGGCACCGATTCGAATCGAATTATACATGACGGAGCACCTGCTGTGATCAATCGTATTCATCCATGACAGCGTCAATTGCCTCTGGCAATGGGTCACCAGCTAATACGCGCCTCTGAAACGGCGTACAAGAACCAGAGTTCAGAAGCAGCAGGTGTTTCTGCAAACGGAGCAAGAACAGGGAATGTGGCAATTCGTCTTCAGTCTGTCTTGCAAATCCTCCTAGCTATGCTTGTGACTCCTCCATGGAAAACAAGTCGACATCTTGGTTGCAGACTGAACAGAAAATGGGTGTGCTGTTTAACCTAGTCATGGACATTCTGCACAAAATTGTTCGTGAAGCCTGCTGCTAACGGCATACTTGAACCGATTGGCCATCGTGCAATCGAGTTTCAATGCAGCGTGTACGCTGAAGAAAATCGTCCTGTTCGTTGGCCCAATTTTTTCATTCAGGAGGTGCGTTCAGTTGCCAGGATACTGTCCATCTTCAGAAACGCTACAGGACTCTGCACCAATATGAACCTCTGAACAAATGCTCAGTCACACCAATCGTGGGCAGTGAGGAGGATCTCATTCATGTGCAGGCCTACTTGCCTGCTCAATTTCTCATTTCCCTGATGAGTGGCCCGGCTCTATGGAGACTCAATCAGCAATACAGCTCAATTGCTGCAATGGAAGTTGGAGCAATAGAAACCCACGACGGCGGCGACGACGAGGCATGAGCCGGCGGCCCCACGGACAAACACTTATCCGGGCCACAGCGGCCGCGTTCCGTTGGAGCATGTCCAGGCAAGAGCGCGCGATGGCACGATCTTCTCCAAGGAAGCGGCACGAATCCTTCCAAGTTCCCAGCGTCCTCGACCGGCGAGCTCGCAGCCGTGCTCCAGGGGTGCGCCCGGCTTCCGCCATGGCGTTGGCGCCGCCATACAGCTCCCGCGACTGCTGCCTGACGAGGACGACCGCCTCCTCTAGTGGGCCGATCTGGGCCAACGCACGCGGCACCGCAGCCGAAGCACCAGAGCGCCGGCCGCCGGCGCGTTGTGGCTGGCGCGCACGCCCCACGCCGTGGATGCAGCAACATGGACGCCTGCTGTCTCTGCTCGATCGGTACGGTGTTGCGAACGGCGGCGGCCGGCGCCCCGAAAACGCCGCGTCCGCTCCGCTCCTCGGCTAGCTCGATGGAGCGCCGCCGTGTTCTAGACCATCACTTGTGAGTCCGTATGTCTCCTTCCTCTTGGAGACCGCCTCAGTGACGGCTATGCTTGCACCGGCGCCATGAACACCAGGGGCTTAATTTAACACCTTCAGCTCCGATTCAACAACACGCAGAACAATGCCGTGCATCGATCTGTATTTTGTCAGTGCGGGTGAGAAATCATGCAGTGCCACATGTCTGATTTCCGATGCAAACCGGTATTTAAAACACACCATTGCATGTTGCTAGTGTCTGTTCACAGTCCCCCTGGCACATTGCCGTTCGTGCCGTTCTTGCTAACATCAACCTAGATGGGCACATGGAGATTCAGTAACTTGCGAACCGAAGTATCTCTCCCTGCTGGGCAGCTTAATTTTAAGATTTGACAGTTTGACAGTGTTTGGTCAGTGTGAAGTCTGAACCTGAATAATTCTCCGCTACTACTGTTTCAGTAACTTGCAAACCGAAGTGTCTCAGATTAATTTTAAGATTTGACCCAATACCTGATCAAGTCTGAACCTGCAAAATTCTCTGCTGCTACTGTTGCAACGGATCGCTCTGACCCGTCATCCATTTCAATTCTGAGTTGCAAGCTTTTACGTACCAGGAGGCGGTCCACGCCGGGTCACGGGCGACGCCGACGACGTGGAGGAAGCGGAGCCGACGGCCCGCGGTCGGCCGGCCATGTCTCCGCACGGTGCCAGACTACCGGAGCATGATCATGCGAGCAGTTCTCGAAGGAAGCAGCGATGAATTTCCCTGTCCTAATCCGGCAGCATCGCCGCTGGTTTCTGCTCCACGACCTGGTTATCCATTTGAACTGGGCCTCCTGCCTCCGCCGTGGCGCCATGCCGCCGTCCAGCTCCCGCGCCTGCCTGATGAGGACGGCCAGCCAGCGCCCGCAAAATCCATGCCCGATCTGGACCGTAAGAATTCGATCCGACAGTTATCAGGGACCTCAAGGTGGTCGGTATCTGAAATACCGTCCACCCCTGGTCAACGTCTCCAGTCCGGTCATGGCAAGAACACCACCTCTCCTGCACGCCGCGGCTCGCCGGAGAGACGCCGCGCCCAGGGCATCCGTTGCCTCACTCTCCTTCCTCCTTGATCTGGCTCAGCGCAGTACGCCGCCGGCGTGCGAACACCGAACACCCCCTTGTGCCGCTATGCAGATGTGTCGCACGCAGTGGCTCGCCGGAGCACCGGCGCCGGTCCGTTCAGGGTCGTGATGCCGCGGCTAGCGCGCACGGCATGCATGCGACACGGACGCACAGGTCCTGCTCCATGTTCTGGAGCCACGGCAGGCACGCCAAGAACGCCGCCTCCGCTCTGCCTCGGCGTTCGCGCCAGTGAGCCGCCTCATTCAGACCATCACTTGAGTCTCTCTCTCCTTCCTCTCGGAGGCCAGACCTCCGTGACGCCACCGCTTGCACCGGCCATGAACACAAAGGGCCTGGCACCTTCAGCTCCAACAGCACGAATCCTTTTTTTTAGGGAACAGCACGAATCCTTTCGTGCATCGATCTGTCTTCCACTTGGGGATCGTCCAAAAATGCTAGCAGCAGCGAAAGATATTCTACAAATCGAGCAAGCCTTCAAGTTCAGATAGTCCTCGCTTTAGGTGCTTGACATTCCCTTTCCGTGATTTTGTAACTGATCAGAACTCAGTTCTTCAGAGTTTAGATTGTCCAGTTGTCTCAAGATTGATTGAGAAAATGACTTTACAAAGGAGATTACATTTGATGGGCCAAGCTGAACATATCCAGAATTCATTCGCCTAGTTGAAATTGTTTCTCATTTGTTTGTTCTACCCAATGATTGAGAATACTAAAATTTTTGGAACTAGGAGTTCCCATTATACTGTTTTGTCTGACAAATTTGCTGACGGTAAACTTTCAGTTGTAGCATGATTTGCCATGACTAGGAGTTGCCTTGGCAAAAGCCACAGAGGTCCTTAATGACTCCGAATAATATCTTCAGGTTATACTAGAACAGTATTCATCTTGTGGTGGTACATCACATCAACCCATGCTACAATTGTACACCAAAACTTGCAGGCAGCTAGTTCCAGATGGAGATAATTATTAGAGCTACCTGGAAAGGTGATCGTATTACAGAGGTAAGTCATTGTGTGCTGTCTCATTCAGTATCGTGTAAGATTAGATTCATCCGATGGCTCTGATGAACCAGCTTCAAAACTTGATGGTTTTGACATAGTCGAATACTATATGAAAGGCTTTTGTGCATACAGTAGCCGTGTAGCTTTTGGTGGGCAGTCACAACAGAGTTGTATTACTGCAGCTCGAGTTGGACATAGAAAAACTGAAAGACAAATGATGACACGGCATCTTGGTTGCAGACTGAACGAAAATGGGTATGCCGTTTACCCTGGTCATGGATATTCTGCACCAAATTGTTCATGAAAGCTGCTGCTAACGACATACTTTAACCGATCGGCCATCGTGCAATCGAATTTCAAAGCAGCGTTTATGCCGACGAAAATCATCCTGTTCGCCGGCCCAATTATTTCGTTCAGGAGGCCCGTGCAGTTGCCAGGATCTTATTCATTTTCAGAACCACTATACTATAGGGCTCTGCATTAATCTGAACTTCTGAACAAATACTCAGTCACACCAATTGTGGGTAGAGACGAGGAGGATCTCACTTATGTTCAGGCCTCCTTGTCTGCTCAATTTATCCTTTCCCTGATAAGTGGCTTGATGGAGACTCAGTCAGCAATAGAGCTCCAAACCCGATCACCACCTTCAGTCCAAGAATGAAAGCTGTTACAAAGGTCTTAATTTCGTCGATGCTGTTACTTATCGGAACTCTGAAACCCAAGTCAAATAAAAGCATCTGACAGTGGTGGGTTGACGCTTGTTGCCTCCAAGGCTTTGATGGACAAGCTTGTGACTCTAACCAATTAGGCCAGTCTCAGTGGAAGTTTTATGGACAATAAATTGACTGTCATATCAGCATTTTTGATGATGTGTCACTGTATTATTAATTAAGAGAGATGTGAAATGAGTTTCATGTTGATGAAAATCTATGTACACAGTGACCTAGACAGCTTGTGTCTTGCATGTGACCTAGGAAACAACAATTGATGAATGCATTGAGAGGGAGGTGTTTCATCCTAATTTCAAACACTTTTAGATGATGTGTCACTCTAGATAATTGTGTCCACGAAACTTCCATTGACACTGGCCTTAAGCACCAGTTCTTACTTGGTAGCTCCAGAGATGAAGGTGCTGTTGTAAATGAAATATATAGTTCAGTCTCGTTGCCGAAGATCCTATTCGGCTAGCTGGTGGCTGATGCTGATTTGTGTTGAGAGAAAAATACTGATGGCTGGTTTATGCAGAGAGAACTGGTTTATGCAGAGAGAAAAATACTGCTGGCTGACTGCTGATAAGCCAAGCGAACAACCAATTGAGAAGATGACTGTACAAAGAAAAATACTCCTTCTCAAGCTCTACGTTTGACCTCGTGACAAATATGTTGTTTAGTGTTCTTATTTAGTCAGATGCCAGTCTTACCTAGTGTTCAGCTCAATGGATTGTGAGTTGGAACTAGGAATTTGCCTTGTACTGTTTTATATAACAGAAGGGCTTTCTAAATGCGACCCTCAACTTTCAGTTGTAACGTTGATTCGACGTTACCAACGCGAGCTGCCACATGTGAAATTCTTTGGAACTGTGTGCTCCTGACTCTACAGTGCAAATAAAACAAAATTTCAAAACAATGCTGGCATTCCTGTAACTGATCTTGTACGGGATACAGGAAACATCCCGAGGTATTCTTTCCTGTCATCTTCAAATAATTGACGAAAAGCAAATGAATCCATATGAAAACACAAATTCCAAACGTGACGATTCAATTGTAGCATATATACACACACGACGAGAACATAATATAACAATTTAAGCTACCAAAATAAAAAGGTTCAGTACTTTCTGGTCTAAACCTGTTTGGTTCACGCCTTAAACCAATCAGGTTAGGCTGATTTTTGTACTCTGAGTGCCTGAGGCAAGTCAGAAATCAACAGTAACATTTCATTCAAACACATCTAAACATACTGCCATCTCAAATTTGCAAAGGATTTCTTGCTCTTTTCTGAACTGAAGACTCTAGACTGTCGAGGCCATGGACTGCTACGAACCCTTGTGCCAAAAGGCTTTGAAAGGCAACTGAGAGAACCACGACTCAGAGCCCGAAGATTTAGGAGACGCATTTGTAACAGCGTGCGGATCTCGCCAAAACTTGAGGACAAAAAGGCTCTCCTCCTCAGTACATCTTTTCAAGACAACACGTGATGCATACCCCATCTCGCTCATCACATGGCATATATCCAAAGGATCATTATCTTCGAGGGTCACCATGTACAGACACCCTCTTTCTGATAGGATCTCACGAACAGCAGGAAGGATCCTGTTTATCACCTGGCGCCCATTCAATCCTCCAGCCCAAGATGAAGCAATGCCCTTACATCCAATTTCTTCCTCCGGAGTTGGCACGTAAGGAGGGTTAATAACTACCACATCAACCATACCAGCTAGACGTTTCTCAAGACCAGACACAATATCAGTAACGATCACATCTGCGTGCACACCATGGGCTTCAAGGGTTGCTTGAGTTGTCTTGGCAGCATGTTTGTTGATGTCAGTTGCAAGGTACTGGGTTCCAGAGGCTAATTGCCTGAGCATGATTGCAAGAGAGGTGATGACATAGCCACTCCCACACCCTACCTCCATGCATAACCTTGGCTTCAGCGTCAAAAGATGTGCTTTGTCTGAGAGCAGTGCATCAACAAGGGCAAAAGAATCATCACATGGCTCATACACCTCTGGATGGCTTGCAACAAGTGGAATCTGTGCAGTGTTTAATGTCCTTCCGGAAGAAGACTGCAGAAACAAGTTCTTATCATGAAAACTGGAACATACATTCCCTAAATAAATTCTGATTAACGCAAAATTCAGCATTTATCTGTTTGTCAAAGCAAGCATAATCATTAGTTGGATGAAACAAACCACAAATCAGTACATGACAAAATGGATATGTTGCTTCTAGCGGTCTGCAATCTGACGAGTAGTAAGAAAAAAAATGCACTTTCAGCTGAATGTCACTTAATTCAGAGTAATTTCTGAGCAAGACCTCTCACTGCCCTAACTGAAAGGGCTATGTTGGAACATATATCTCATGTTGACCTCATGCTATCTCTTGCTGCCCTAACCTAGATTGTTGTATTAACCTAGACTGTTATACAAAATGACTTCAGCGCTTGCTAAGAAAGTTTGCACACATGATTGATCTAGGGTAAAATTTCCGAACTAAATCCTATAGGCTTTGTTTGGGAAATAGAATATTGAAGTGGATTGGAGGGGTTTAGAGTGGAGCAATTTCCCCTGCAAGTCAAAATCTTTATCAATCCCCCTCAACACTCTTCAACACTCCATTTCCCAAACAAAGCCATAGTGGGATGCGGAACAACGCCGCTCTACGGGGGGAACTACACCTCGCCGCCGGGGGCGCAGCCATGGCCAGGGGATAATCAAAACGAGCTCGATCCTGCATCCCACTCCCACCACCTCCGCTAGGTTCCAAATCGTGATATACGAGGACCCTCCCAAACCCTCGGTTTCCCCCAATCTGGAACAGAAAACGTTGGGGATTGGAAGCGCTCACCTTGCCCCTCCTGGGGAGCCCCTTCTCGGCGCCGCTGGCGGAGTGCTCCGTGATCTTTCCCGCCGCCGCCGCCGCGCCGTCCCCGTCCGCCATGGAACAGCAGGAGCTGAGGGGGTGAGATGCTGCCGCGATGTGGACCCGTTACTGGTTGCGGCGGGGCGGCGTGTTGGGGAAAAGAAAGAAAAGAAACGGAAGGGTCGCGGCCCGCCCCGCCCGAGTCATCAGTCTTAACCCAACCGACGCCTCCGTCCAACAAGGTTCAGGTTCAGGTTCAGCCAGCTGCCTCGCTCGCGAGGAGAGTGCCTGCCTTCGACTCTATCCACTTCCCCGGAGGCAAAAATCTCCCCCAAAAATCCAAGGCGTGGTGGAATCCTAAACCCCTCTTCCCCGCCGCCGCATGCTCCCATGGCGCTCGTCTCCACCGCCACCGTCGCGTCGTCGTCCTACCACTGCGACATCCTCCTCTTCCCGGCGGCCAGAAGGAGCTGGCGCGGGCCGAGGAGGAGCCGCGGCGGGGCGGGCGCGAGGCTCGCGGTGCTGGAGCGTGCCGGCGGGCTCGCCGTGCTGGAGCGTGCGGGCGCGGGGCTGGCGGTGCTGGAGCGGGCAGGGGCCGCCGCGGCTGCGGCGAGGAGGGAGGAGGTGGTGCCTGCTGCGGGGAATGGCAGGAGCTCGTACGAGGTGGAGGCGCTGATCGACCGGCTGAGCAACCTGCCGCCGCGGGGCTCCATCGCGCGCTGCCTCGAGACGGCGCGGCACCGGCTGACGCTGCAGGACTTCGCCGCCGTGTACCGCGAGTTCTCCCGCCGCGGCGACTGGCAGCGCTCCATGCGGCTCTTCAAGTATATGCAGCGCCAGTCGTGGTGCCGCCCCGACGAGCACATCCACGCCATCGTCATCGGCGTGCTCGGGCGCCAGGGCCCCGCCCTGCTCGACAAGTGCCTCGAGGTATTCCACGACCTCCCCGCCGAGTCGCGCACCGCGCTCTCCTACACCTCCCTCATTGCCGCCTACGCGCGCAACGCCCTGCACGAGGAAGCCCGTGCATTGCTCGACCAGATGAAGGCCGCGGGGGTCGCGCCTACCGCCGCCACCTACAACACCGTGCTCGCCGCCTGCGCCCGCGCCACTGACCCACCCGTCCCCTTCGACATGCTCCTCGGCCTCTTCGCTGAGATGCGGCACGACATGTCCCCTTCCGTGCGCCCTGACCTCACCACCTACAACACCCTCCTCGCCGCCGCCGCCGTACGCTCTCTGGCTGATCAGTCTGAAATGCTGCTGCGCACCATGCTTGAGGCTGGCGTCTCCCCGGACACCGTGTCTTACCGTCACATTGTGGATGCCTTTGCCAGTGCTGGCAACCTCTCCTGCGTCACCGAGCTGTTCTCCGAAATGGCAGCCACGGGCCACACACCAGATGCATCTGCGTATCTGGGACTCATGGAGGCACACACACGTGTTGGCGCCACGGCAGAGGCAGTGGCTGTGCTGCGGCAGATGCAGGCTGATGGATGTGCACCAACAGCTGCCACTTACCGTGTCCTGCTCGATCTCTATGGAAGCCAGGGGCGGTTCGACGGAGTGCGTGAACTCTTCCGTGAGATGAGAACTGCTGTGCCTCCAGACACTGCCACTTATAATGTGCTCTTCCGTGTATTCGGAGATGGTGGCTTCTTCAAGGAGGTGGTGGAGCTCTTCCATGATATGCTTCAAACTGGGGTAGAGCCTGATATGGTGACCTGTGAAAATGTCATGGCTGCGTGTGGTCGCGGTGGCCTCCATGAGGATGCAAGAGAAGTTCTTGAATATATGACTAGAGAAGGAATGGTGCCTACTGCAGACGCCTACACTGGCCTGGTTGAAGCACTTGGCCATGCGGCTATGTATGAGGTTAGTATAGAACCCAAATCTTATCAGCGTGACCCTAAGATATCCCATTTTGTATGAAATGTTCTATTGTTGATCTTTTCACTGTGCAGGAAGCCTACGTCGCTTTCAACATGATGACTGAAATCGGTAGCCTGCCAACTATCGAGACCTACAATGCTCTTGCAAATGCATATGCTAAGGGTGGGCTGTTCCAGGAGGCTGAGGCCATCTTTTCCCGGATGACTAACAATGCTGGCATTCAGAAAAACAAGGATTCATTTGATGCCCTCATTGAGGCATATTGCCAGGGTTCACAATTGGATGACGCAGTGAAGGCATACATGGAGATGCGCAAGTCCAGGTTTAATCCAGATGAGCGTTCCCTTGAGGGGGTACTCAATGCCTACTGCATAGCAGGGGTTGTAGATGAGAGTAAAGAGCAGTTTGAAGAGCTTCAATCTAGCGTGACTGTGCCCAGCATTATTTCGTATTGCATGATGTTGTCACTATATGCTAGGAACGACAGGTAATGGTGAAGGACCTGTTGTCTAAATCTGCCAAACTTTCATATTCTCTCCAAAGATTGCTCATTGTTTTATAAAAGATACACTGATGGTAAAGAACGACACAGTGCTTTTTTAACCTGAAAGTTACATTTATATTAACGAAAAGTAGTATTGGTTTACTTATCAAACTAACTGTTTTTTTTTTGGGGGGGGGGGGGGGGTGATTATGGACACTGATTTGATGCGCCTGTCAAAGGTTCAAACAGGCAATTGGAACATAAGCTGCTAATGTGACCCTAAGGCTCTTAAAATAATTAGTACTGGGAGCACCATTTAGTGTTCTGGAGATTTAGATGATAATTTATCAGATCAGGGTTCCTGATCCTTCTTCACCTGACTAACGCAATTAAGCACTTAGTTTTGGTGTGTTGAATGACTTAATCACATTTCTCGCCACATGTTTCCAATATGCTACTAATACTATTGGGTATGAGTGCACATTTATTCTATGCTTTGGAGAGTGATAGGTTTCTTCCCTTCTTTGTGTGCCCTTTCTTGTACTTAGCATTCTTAAGTAGGCCGTGGATATTGACCTAAATATGGTCTGCATTATTCAGGGTTTCAGGCATCATTGATAATGGACAATGGCACAATGCCTATAGCTATAGTTGCGTTTATCTGTTTAAATCAAACAATTGTCAAGGAGATGACCAATGCTTTGGATGCAATCTGCAAGCATTTTGATATATAATTTTGGAGTGACCAAAAATAATATCTTGTTTGGTGTCAATTATAACATTATTGTGCAGAGAATGTTCCCTATTTCTACCCGATTGATAGGACTACACCATTATCAATGTGCATTTTTCAGGTGGACCGATGCGTATGATCTGCTGGAAGAAATGAAAACAAATCGTGCTAGTAGTACACATCAAGTAATTGCTTCCCTAATAAAAGGGGAGTACGATGATGGCTCCAATTGGCAAATGGTTGAATATACCCTGGAAAACAGTACCTTGGAAGGCTGTGACTATAGTTTACGATTCTTTAATGCTCTCCTTGATGTGCTTTGGTGGTTTGGCCAGAAGGCCCGAGCTGCAAGGCTTCTGGACCAAGCAGTAAAATTTGGGCTCTTCCCTGAACTATATCGTGACACCAAGCTGGTCTGGTCACTAGATGTACATAGGTAAATGTAGACAGTTCATAGTATTTGCCTTAAGCAACCTGATTTTCTATTTGCCAGGATATACTCACTATCAGTTTCCATTCAGGATGTCAGTAGGTGGAGCGCTGGTGGCTGTGTCAGTATGGCTCAATAAGCTTTATGACAGACTAAAAGGAGATGAAGATCTTCCACAGTTGGCGTCTGTTGTTGTATTGTAAGCTTTCATCCTAAGAATCAAATGTTCTTTCTGTATTACCACCTTCTGTTGCTCTGTTATTTTTTCAGTCATTTTGGTTGATATATCCACAGAAGTGCAACTTGATTTTAAGCCAATGTGATATTTTTGTTTGAACTTTACATGAAGAGAGGGCCTTTCAGGTTATAATGGATATTTTACTGCAACAAAACTGAAGCACAAACTTTTTCAAAGGATAACGATACTTTATTGGCATCATTTCAATTTTCTTCTCTTAAAATAATATATCATTATTTGCACTATTATGTAAATATTTTCCTTCTTGATCCGTGAAAAGAATATTTCCTTCTAGCCTGTTTTGGTCTGTCTGACAGTTCTTCTGTATCCACTTATCCAGGAGGGGAGAAATGGAGAAAAGCACAATTACAAGAGGGCTGCCAACTGCAAAAGTTGTCTACTCATTTCTAAATGATACATTATCAGCGTCCTTCCATTTTCCAAAATGGAATAAGGGGCGAATCATATGCCTGAAGTCCCAATTGAAAAAGCTGCAATCAGCGACACAATCCTCAAATGGATCTGCCACAGCTGGTTTCATCACCATGACAAACTCCCATTTGCCGTCTCCTGATTCCAAGATATATACTAGGGAGGCCCAAGTCGATAATGGCACTGGTCATTTGCCTGACGAACCATTGGTAGAGGAAAAGGAGTCGGAGCTTCTTCCATTGTGAGTTTCCAGGAGCCGCTGCCCTTTGCATTTGCAGTCCTGATGCCATCAGTCTGAACAAGGGGAGATGAGATGCAGAGTAACAGCCATATTTTATTTGGAGTTTTGGGCATTCAGATCTTGGTTTCAGTACTATGGCACGACCATATGCGTCCTTGCAGAGCGTGGTTTGCTTCCAGTTATACATGGTTCTCATGAAAAAAGGAAGTTCAGTATACACAGTGGGTACTATTTCGGATCCACATCTTTGCCTGAACTTTGCCCATAAATGGTGAGCCCCTAGTTACAGCAAGCTTGACAGACAATGCTGAACTTCCGGTTGCATTCAGGATTTAGTTCGCTGTAGGGAGGAGAATGAGATTATGGATGTTGCTGTTAGTTGCTCACTTGCTCTGTATGACATCCATGTACGCCCAGCGCAACCCTGTAAAACATGATAGCCTCGTTAGCCTGATAAGTGACTGTTAGTGAAACATGTCAACGGCCGATACATTTTGAATCCTGATGGAAATAGTTCATGTAGTGTGAATTGTGATTTTACTCTTGCAAGGGCCGTTGCTGCCAGTTCCTTTCAATGCCAATTGTCACTTAAAATTTTGTTGTTGTACTCTATTTGCACTTAAATTCAAGCTCTTGTTTAGATGCCAAATTGGGGGTCCCTTGTTTAGATGCCAAATTGGCACCCTCAAGTTCACTATAAAAAAGAAGATTTTCATCTCATCAAAATGTCGGCCCATGCATAGAGTACTAAATAGAAATGAAATCAAAAACAAATTGCACAGTTTTGTTGTACTTTGTGAGACGAACATTTTGAGCCTAATTAATCAATTTTTAGACAATTTTTCACACATACAAACGAAAATGCTAAGTGACGCCAAATCTCCACCCTCCTATTTTGCATCTAAGTTTCATGACAATTTTCATCTTCAAACGAGGAAGAACTGATAAATCTGTCCCTGTCATGCGGGGACGGTCACTACCCGAAGCCACTGGCTTGTGGGGCCAAGACCTTTAGATTCGTTGCTCAAACTACCAGCCGGCCTTGCTACCACGCAGAGCCACCACCTACCAGAGCCCGTAAGCGACGGCACCGCCGGAGATGGAGACGGAGGCGGCTGCGGCGAGGCAAGCGAAGGAGTCCCTGGAGCTTGCATTCCAGATGTCCCAGATCCTTGACACCGGTCTCGACCGCCACACGCTGTCGCTGCTCATGGCGCTCTGCGACCGCGGCGCCAACCCCGAGGCCCTCGCCGCCCTCGTCCGCGAGCTCTCCTCCGCCGCTCCCCCAATCTCAGCGGCGGTGGGCCCCTCTCCCGTGAGCAACGGCGCCGCGACGCCGGCTCCGGCAACTGCGTCGCTGTTCCCCTCCGGCCTTCGCCGTCCCTAGGGTTTGTGATATCCCTCTTCTTCCCGGGTGAGATTACTTAGCAGTAGTCAACTAGATCCCACAGTATGCATTTAGCCGTTGTGAATAACTGAATGTAGCATTTCCTTCGGTTGAATAATTTTGCGTCCTGGCTTGTGATTCATCTGTACTTCCTATGGTTCAGACAGAATGTGCACATATTACGTGACTACACAAATGTGCTGCAGCCTGCATTTGGAATTAAGATTCAAATCACAGTTTTACATTTGGATGACATGAATTTTTTGAATCTGGCATTCTACGAACATAGAATGGGTATGGTGAACCATGGATGCTGTTATTTCTGTGGATAGACCACTTGTGGTAGTTTCTATCTCCTGTTTTATCTCCCACCCTTTTTAGCTATACCTTCTTGAGTAGTGGTATTGCCATGGTGTAGGTGTGTTGCAGCAGCTACTATATTAATCATCTATATAGAATGTCCGCCAACCCAGTGTCCCATAGAATTCATGCTGTAGTAGAGTGCCCACAAGTCACTCGATCAGAATCTAGAGCACCACAAATTGCTACATTTCCTTTGTACAATTGATCATATATAAAGGTGATAACTGAGGACTGATAATCTTTTTGTGTGTGTTTTTAAGCAAATAGGTGGAGCTCTGCCTATCAATTTAAGTAGAAAGCAAGAGAGTTTCTTTTGTTCCATGTCTTTGGCCAGAAGAACTAACAAGACAATAGTCAAAATTGTTTTGATTGCGGTTGCAGATCTACACGTCAAATTTGTTTGGAACACAACAAAGATAATCAAGCAATGTGATGCATGTGTTGATGTGTGGTTGGCTTTCTGCATATACTATTTTGTTTTGTTTCCTATTGCTGGATAGGTCTAATAATCTGTTATATCGCCAAGTGGTAACATTGGATTTCAATTAGGTTGCTTTTTGCAATTCTGGTGAATGTTAACTATAGCTCTTTGATATCAAATACCTGTACTGCTCAGGATGAAATTAAGCCCACATGCACCACTGTCTACCATGTGCATTGTGCAATTGCTGAGAATGACTACTTTTCCTATCTGCTCCTTCAACATCATCTTACTGCTTGTGTTGTGTTGGATTTGTCCAGAGTTGTTTTAGTCCAATCCAAGCTACCAGAAGTGTTTTGGCTAATGCCTTGATATCTGAAGCTTAACTGAATTTTATCCCAAAACCTTCGTCTCTTGATGGTGATGATGTTTCATTGTATTTGTGCTTAAGCAGGTACTGTTAAAGAATGAATGGAACCGATGCCAATGTTTTGAAGTAAAAGCAAATTTAGTGCTGGAATTGCTGGATAAAAATGAGAGCCTCTAGAATTGCATTTGCACTGTTGTGGCTGTTGCTGGGACAAGAAATCTGTGGTTCATAGAGCTGCTGAAATTGACTTATGCTTCGCAGTACTTCTGCTGGTAAACAGTTGTGATCGTGAGGAGTCATTGTCCTTTTTCATTTCTCATTGGATTACGTCCATCAGTTGTATATGTGCCGATTTCAATCTCGTTCTTCCGTTAATTATCCTCAGTTTGACAATTCTGCCGCCTGCATTGTCATGTGCTTATCCTACGAGGGAACGTGATGACTATCGATCGAATACTCATTTTCACATCGCAGTCAAAAGCTGCGACGATGACATCCCATTGCTGCGCCCGTGGTGAATGTTTGATACGATTCGTGCAAGTTGCGCTGCATGTCGCATGATGAGCGTGTTCGATCAACTCTTGCAAGCTGTCCAGGTTCAATGCAATGATTTCATATTTCTCAATGATTGCAAGTTTTTTAGAAGAGATTGCAAGATTGTTTTAGCTTGATCAGGTCAGGAATTGTGGCTGGATCTTACGAGAGAGCAACGTATATACGAAATCAATCGGCTGGATCTTAAAGAAAGCCGGCCTGGCCCGACCCGGCCCGCCTTCAGTGCACCGGTCATTTTAGACCGCCTGCGTATGTGCTCCCAAATGGCCCACTAGCGCAATTTCGGGTCATTTTCTAGAGAAAGAGGAAAAAAAACATTTCCAAGGAAGCGAATGCGGTGGGGTCGTGTGGAACTGCACGGGCTCGGAGTTAGGTCAAGCCGCGGTTGCGACGCGGTGGGCGAGCCGAACCAAGCGGCGATCGAGGTGAGGCGTGGCGGCCGGAGATGTCGCAGAAGAGGCAGCAGGAGGAGAGCGACGCCCCGCGCCGCGGCGGCGGAGGCGGAGGCGCGGGCGAGCCCGGCGGGAGCTCGTCTTCCTCTTCCTCCCTGCCTTACCGCCCTGGCGAGCCGAAGCGGCCGAGGGTCGCCCTCCGCGAGTAAGCTCCCCCTTCCCCCCCCTCACGGTCTCGATTGGAATCCCCACGGTTTGGATTGTGCCGATTCGCGTGCGTCGATCTCTGATTCGATGCCGTGTTGGCTTGCTCTCCTGCAGTGTGATCACGGAGGTGATGCGGAACACCAGCATCGAGAAGTTCTTCATGGCGATCGAACCCCTCATCAGGAGAGTGGTGAGATCGCCTTTTATTATTTTTGTTATTATGTGCCCCCATTTCTCGATTCCGTGACTTGACAATTCATAGGAAACGTTATTTGCTATGATGCCTGCGCTTTAGGCTGTTTATCCCTTCCTTTGTTTGGTTGTGTTGACGATGCATAATACTGTTGTAATTGCATCTGTATCTGCTGCTGAATATATGGTTCATTCAATCAATTGACTCATCGAGAAGTTGCAAACATGCTTAAATTACTTCAACCTCCCATTTTAATGTATCAGTGCCCTACGGTTCTGCAAATTGTTAAGAATTACCATGGGCTAGGCTTTTGTATTACTACGGCAAGTTCTTGTTAACTCCCAAACTACTCCTTGGAGAAGATAGGCTTTTATCTATATCATATTACTAGCTGTATAGGCTTAGACCCTACAGAATAATGCTTTGTTCCTTGTTTCCATTCTGCATCCAACCATTCCAATTCAGAGATAATTTTACAGTGGACTACAGCCTAGTTCAACCATGTGTTTAATTTAGTCATATACCGACGGTTTTGATAGCCTATTCATTTCTAGGTAAAAGAAGAAATTGAGTCGGCGTTTGCCAATCATGCCTCTATGATGGCAAGGTATGGCGTTTTAGCACTACTTTCGACAACCACGATAATTTGCATTGGTCGCTGTATCTCTAATGAGTTTATTTCTTCTTATTTTCATTAGAAATGTCACAGATACTCTCCCATGCGCGTCAAAGAATTTGCAGCTGCAGTTCATGACTAAACTTTCTCTTCCAATATTTACTGGCTCCAAGATTGAAGGAGAGAGCGCCTTAAGTATAACTATTGCTCTAGTTGACACTGTGACGAGACAAATTGTAGCATCAGGCAAGGAGTCATTGATGAAGATTGAGATTGTAGTCCTAGAGGGGGATTTTGAAAGTGGAGAAGATGATGACTGGACAGCACAGGAGTTTAATAATAACATTGTTAAAGAAAGGGAAGGTAAAAGGCCCTTAATTTCTGGAGATGTGTTTGTTGCCCTTATTGATGGCATTGGAACAGTAGGGGAACTGTCATTCACAGATAATTCCAGCTGGACACGGAGCCGAAAGTTCAGGCTAGGTGCAAGAACAGAGGATGGTTGTTTTGATGGCATAAGAGTACGGGAAGCAAGAACCGAATCATTTGTGGTTAAAGATCATCGAGGAGAGTGTGAGTTTCTGATTGGATTTTCTTAAGTTTCAATGCCCAAGCTATCCTTTTAATTTCTTGCTGTGCTGAACTCATGCTAGGCTTCTGAACGATTTGCTGTAGTGGTATTCAATTTAACAATTGATGAAAAATATATAATGAATTCCTTTTTGTTCTCTAGACTTAGTTGAACGGTAATGTTTCCTCAAATGAAGGATTTTTATAACCCAGTGATCTACCTTCTCTAATTGAATGATGAGACCTGCTATTTCTCCACTGCCTTGAATACTTCTAAAATGGTCTAATTTAATTCATTATGTCCTCTTGACCAGTGTACAAGAAGCACCATCCACCATTTCTTGAAGATGAAGTATGGCGCCTGGAGAAAATTGGCAAGGATGGTGCTTTTCACAAGCGTTTGAATAGGGAGAGCATCCATACTGTCAAGGATTTTCTCACCTTACTACATCTTGATGGTCCTAGGCTTCGAAAGTTATTGTTCTGGTCTTCATTTGTTCTGCTGCTCTGCGTGTTCAGCAAAGATGTGTGTACTAACCCACTCTATGTTCAATCATGCAGATATTGGGTGGCGGCATGTCAACAAAGATGTGGGAGGCCACTGTTGAGCATGCAGAAACATGTGTGTTAACTGACAAAGTGCATTACTACTATCCAGATGGTGTAAACAAAGCTGGTGTTGTATTCAATGTAGTTGGAGAAGTAAGAGGGTTAATATCTGATAAGTTTGTTTCTGTTGATGATCTTACTGAAAAGGAGAAGGTAACCATGTCTCGTCACTTTCTGAGTTCCTTTGTACAAGCTCACCCGTTTGCACTACACCTCCATCTGTTCTGACCTTGGCCATCTGTTATTACATATTTGCTATTTCAGGGTGAAGCATGTGCGGCTGTGAAGCAAGCATATGAACACTGGAAGAATGTCTTTACATGTGACAATGAAACACTTGTGGAAAATCATTCGCAGCTGTTCAATGTGAGGTCTCCATCTTTGCAAGAAAATCAATATGACCAGTTTCCCATGCAAGTTTCTACTGATGGCTTTGTTTTGAGCCAATCGACCCTACCATCACCAAACATTTTCACAATAGAACCATCCAGTTCCTTAGACCCTTGTGTACTGGAGACTGAGGAGAGCAATGAAAATCGATTTCAGTCAGAGATGCCCCCCGTCGGTGGCCATGAAGTGCCTCAAGAGTCTCAGACACTGGATAAGTTCTCCAACTCTTTGGTTTACGAGGACTGCAGTCATCCCTCATTTGGTGATATCTATTATAACTCTGTGGATCCCAGCATATCCTTTGACACACAAGATCTTGGAGCTGCGCTGAAAGGCTTCATCGCAACCATATCGAAGCCTAAGGCATATAGAGGATGGAGGACACTGTCTTATGTGCTAGGATGGATTTTCTATACCAAGAGAATTGTAGCAAGGAGAAAGAAACATGGGAAATAAATCTCCGAGTCTTTGTGTATTTGCATAGTTAAATTGCGAAATATAAGTGGAGAGGATATGATGTACGTTAGAGTTGTTTGTTGCCTTCTCTTCTTCTGAGCGCAGTCCGTAAGCTCTGCTGGTTTCTTGTGTATATGAGCATTTTATCAGCTAGGGTTCCGAGATATGCTGCTGTAAATAATCAGATGAAGTTTTGTGCTTGTAGATGGTAAGGGATGCGCAAGTATTGGTGATATTTTGGCCGAGCTTGCTCTTTTGATGCGACCCTGTATAGCATGGTTGTTAAATCTGCACACAGTTGCCGTGTTGCGTGCTGCCTTTTTGTTGTAGGAATCCAGTGTTGTGCGTGGTGAAGGTATCTTGTGATTGTTATTTCTGCCGTGCTGGTAAAAAGTTCATTTCCCATTCTAGGCCAGAGCTTTCCCATCAAGAGGCATATTCTTGCTCTCATTGTTCTGGTTTGATTTGGTGCTTTGTTTGAGAAGATATGGACTTTCAAAAATGAGTAAGGCTGTGTTTAATTCCCAACTTTCTCTCTCCAAACTTCACTATTAACCTATCACATCAAATCTCTCTCCTCGTGCATGGAGTCCTAAACGTGGGTAAATAAAAAAACTAGTTGCATGGTTTTAATGTACACGACGACACGAATCTTTTGAGCCTAGTTAAATCATGGTAGGACAATGTTTACCACAAACAAACGAAAAGTGCTACAGTGCGCTACAATGTCCGATATGTCTTTTTCACCCCGTTTTCACCCTCTTTTTAAAGAACTATAAACACACCCTAAAAAGAAAAGGAAAAGTCAAGCAGAACGCCAAGGCCCCAACCAGACATGATGAGCCGTACAAAACACTCACTGTCCTCCATGAAGCAGAAAGATGGTGTGATTAGAGGCAGGAGAGACGTTGGGAGAACGAAAGAGGTAATAAAGTATGTATTGTACTATAACCCTGATGGCCGATGCTCTCCCATCATCACCGAAAGACGCGAGAAAACCAGAGAGACAGAGGTTGGTTTGGGCATTTGCAGGCGCCAACGTCTTTATTCTCTGATGACCGCCCCTGCCAATCCCTGCACCTAAACTCTTAACAACATGGCAGTGTGATTTGCTGCAGGATCAAGATCAACAGCGCACTAACTTAACACCTGTCCATAACCTCGTTTAAATTAGGCTCGCATGTAGTAGTACTTATAAATATGATATCTCTGTCGGCCGGGTTGATTCCTTGCTGCTGAGATGGATGAACGAATGGATCCACGGTCCCAGCCCCAGAGGAATAAACAAGAGGAGCAGGTTCCCAAGATCCTTTCCTTGCAACTTTCGCGCTTGCTTTTAAGACCTGCTCGACCCCATGTGGGGATCACTCGTCCACTGGGTCCCCTCGAATCAAGTGTTCAAGCTAGTCTCCGTGTGTGGGTCCCTCGCTCATTCTTCAAATCTTATTAACCGTAACATAATACTCCTAATAATCTCTTTCAACGTCAACTTGGGCAATGCTAGTGTGCAAATGTTGGTTTAAGATGGGCTTGAGAGTGAGAGACCATAGTCATTACTAGGCTCACCAGTACTCAGCCATCAAATCAAGGGATCGTACGCCATTGCTGTGGTACTCGACGCGCATTGCTGTGGTGCGGCATTGTGGCCACATGCTCACGACGAAAAGCGTCGTCGATGGCTCCATGCTTTAACCAAGCAGTGTGAGTGGTTGTGGGCCACCGCCGTTTTCCCCGGCGGTTTCGGAGAGGAGAGAGCGGCGAGGACACCTGCAGGCGCGCGGCATGGTGTTCGCAAAAACAACATCCACTCACCGCGCCGCCCGCAACAAACAAAACAAACCAACGGCCGGCCCCTCCCAAACGGTCAAACTGCGCCCGTGTTTTTGAACGTACGCACACGGCGCACCGGCGGACCACCGCAGGACGTACGGCTTCGCTGCACACTCCCCGCTCCGCCCCGTCCCCCGGCGGCCGTGCACAGGGGAGCTGGTGAGGATCACATGGAGCCTGTCAGGCCAGGCGTGGTGGTGCCGACTCGACTACTGGAGCGTGGAGGTGGAACGACGGTCGGACGGACGGCCCAGCTTGTTTGGCGCGGCGCGGTGCGCCTGCGGGAGCGAGCACCTCCGCTGGTCAGGTCCGGTCACAGACAGAGGCGAGACCGCGTCTCTGCCTCTGCATCCCCACCCCACCCACGACGCACCGCACCGCACCGCCCGCTTCAAAACGCGCGTCGCCACGAGGCAGCTCAATTCCCACTCCTCCACTTCCTCACTCCACTCGACATTTCCTCCTCTGCGCTAGCTCCCACGAAAAGCAAGGAGAGGGAGGGAGGGAGAGGAAGCAACAAACAAACAAGCTCATTGGGTGAGAGAGAAGAGTGAGAGTGATGGCGGCGCCGGCGCCGAAGCAGGAGGAGCTCCAGCCGCACGCCGTCAGGGACCAGCTCCCCGCCGTCTCCTACTGCCTCACCAGCCCGCCCCCATGGCGTACGTCTTCCCACGCTTAATCCCCTCGTCCCCCATTGTTCGGCTCCTCTGCTGTACCCTGCCGCCGGCCGCCAGCATTGCGCTTGGATCTCTGTATCTCTCCCCAACTGACGACTGACGCCGGCCTCCTCCGGTTTCCTGTTTGCGATGCAGCGGAGGCCATCCTCCTCGGCTTCCAGCACTACATCGTCATGCTCGGCACCACCGTCATCATCCCCACCGCGCTCGTCCCCCAGATGGGCGGCGGCAATGTACGTTCCGGCCTCCTCTCTCGCAATCTCTCTCTCTCTCTCTTTCTATACTGGCTCGCTCGCTCTCGCCGCCACCGCCGCCGCCGCCGCCGCCGCGCAGGAGCCTGACAAGAAAGCTTCGCCCTTTTTGTTTCCCCGCCAGGAGGAGAAGGCGCGGGTGATCCAGACGCTGCTCTTCGTCGCCGGGATCAACACGCTGATCCAGAGCTTCCTCGGCACGCGCCTCCCCGCCGTCATCGGGGGCTCCTACACCTTCGTCGCGCCCACCATCTCCATCATCCTCGCCGGCCGCTACAGCGGCATTGCCGATCCCCACGAGGTAACCTCGCCTTCCTCTTCCTGCCTGAACTGATCCGGCCCACCGAGTAGACTTTCATCGTTTCACTAGAGTTTGGTGTGCTAATCTGGTGGACCTGTGGCTACAGAAATTCCTGCGCATCATGCGGGGGACGCAGGGCGCGCTCATTGTGGCCTCCACCCTCCAAATCATCATGGGCTTCAGTGGTCTTTGGCGCATTGTCGTCAGGTTCGTTTCCTGCTCCCACCCTTCGTGTTCCAGGTCCCAGTGTTGCGATGAATTGATCGGTGTATCTTGTCTGATCCCGTCTGTGCCAACTCTTGTTCCTTTAATCTTGCAGGCTGCTGAGCCCGCTATCTGCTTCTCCCCTGGTCGCACTCGTTGGATTTGGGCTCTATGAACTGGGATTTCCAAGTGTAAGTCTTTGTTTTACACATGTACGTTAGACCGGCATGTATTTAGCAACAGTGAGATTGTAACATGATTTTGCCCTGCAGGTTGCCAAATGTGTAGAGATTGGTCTTCCACAGATTCTACTGCTTGTGGCTCTTTCTCAGGTATGGTGCATCAGGATGACTGTTGTGTGCTTTTAAGTTTTTAACCATAGAAGTAGCTGGATCCTTGAGATCAATGTGTGATTTCTGTTTTTCTTTTGCAGTACATATCACATCTGGTCCCTTTGCTGAGTACTGCCTTTGAGAGGTTTGCTGTCATAATGTCCATTGTTGTTGTGTGGCTCTACGCCTTCTTCCTGACAGTTGGTGGCGCCTACAAGAATGCTGCTCCCAAAACTCAATTCCACTGCCGTACTGATCGATCTGGGCTTGTTGGGGGTGCTCCATGGTAATATCATGCATCCTTTTGCATGTTCCTTCCCTACTGAAGAGCCCTATATGTTTGCATTACTTAATTTAAATTATTGATCCACGAATTGCAGGATAAGTGTACCATATCCGTTTCAGTGGGGAGCACCGACCTTTGATGCTGGCGAAGCTTTTGCTATGATGGCAGCTTCCTTCGTTGCTCTTGTGGAGGTATATTGTTCAGATGACCCCATGATATTTGTTTACAGCTTTCTTATCCTAGATGGTACTGCATATCATCAAGCTAATGCTCCTTACTGCATCATGCAGTCTACTGGTGCATTCATTGCCGTTTCACGGTATGCCAGTGCAACTCCATGCCCTCCTTCTGTCATGAGCCGTGGCATCGGTTGGCAGGTATCATCTAAACTCCTTTACTTGCAGTTAAGTGTATCTAAAAATTTGGATACCATGTGAGTCTTATCTGATTAATTTGTCTATATGCCATTCCAGGGTGTTGGTATTTTGTTGGGCGGCTTATTCGGAACAGCTAATGGATCCTCTGTATCTGTGTAAGTAGATTCTAGATGACTGCTGCAACTGGCTTTTATTGTGTGATGCTGTGATCTGAATTCTATTCGATATTGGTCTAAAGTTTGAATTGTTCTGGAACAGCGAAAATGCTGGGTTGCTCGGTTTGACACGTGTTGGTAGCAGACGTGTTGTGCAGATTTCTGCTGGATTTATGATATTCTTCTCCATTCTTGGTAAGCCTCATGCTTTTATGTAACCATGTATTCAGCTTTGGGCCATAATACTTCGTGTTAAGTAGTTAAATTTCAGGCTGGAATTGTTTAAGTTTGTTATCTGGACAAATACACTAGAGCAATTCATACTATGCTCCTGCACTTCTACTATAATCAGCTGTATCTAATCGTAGAGATTTTGTGCTGCCTCTGTAGGGAAATTTGGAGCTGTTTTTGCATCAATTCCCGGCCCAATTATTGCAGCTATATATTGTCTTCTCTTCGCATATGTTGGTACGTCGCACAAAGAAAATTTTAAACATCACATCTTTTTTATATAAGATGGTTCAATTATGATAAAAATGGTCCGTTCTCCTGTGCAAACAGGCATGGCAGGTGTTGGGTTCCTTCAGTTCTGCAACCTGAATAGCTTCAGAACAAAATTCATCCTGGGATTCTCTTTGTTTATGGGGTTGTCAGTGCCACAGTATTTCAATGAATACACCTCTGTTGCAGGCTTTGGTCCAGTACACACACATGCAAGATGGGTAAGATCAAGTTCAAATCAAAATTCAATCTTTTTTTACATTAAGAGCAACAAGCTGACAAGAGTTTTATACTTGTTCTACCAAATGCTCATTCGGCATGCCACCTTGATCTGGAAGTTTGATATTATTTGCATCAGGCATCATGCTCTTGTGATCTTGTATCCTGGTGCCATATTTGATTTTTTGTGTATAATAGTTGGTAACCAAATAGTACTTGGCAAAAGGTATACAGCTAGTGTTAAAGTTTATGATACCCACGCATCCTGATAGATTCCATCACATATTATTTTGTCATTGTACTCATCTGAGTGCTGTCTGTTCGCAAAAATAACATGTACTGTCATCAGTACTAGTAGGCATATTAGGAAGCTGTATCTGCCGTTTAATTTCAAAGCAAGCGAATGCTTCTGAATATCACATTATCATAGTTTTAGTGCTTTGATACACTGCAAACTAACCCATGTTTTTTTCTTCTGCTCGTGTCCAGTTCAATGATATCATCAACGTGGTATTCTCGTCGAAAGCATTTGTTGGAGGCGCTGTAGCATATTTTCTGGACAACACCCTGCACAGGCGTGATGGCACCGTGAGGAAGGACCGGGGGCACCATTTCTGGGACAGGTTCAGGTCGTTTAAGACAGACCCGCGCAGCGAGGAGTTCTACTCACTCCCATTCAACCTCAACAAGTTCTTCCCATCCTTCTGATCCCTACTGTCGGCAGCAGAAAACGAAAACAAAAAATATTGTACTGCTAGGTTGTTGACGAAGTTATTTTGGCAATCCTGTAGAGCCCACGCTGGTGTTTCTCCTATTGGTACTGCACCTCTTGAGTTCTGAATCTTGTAGAGCTCAGCGTAAACTATCCTGAAGGAATGGAGAAACGGCTCGGTATTTTTGGATGTAAATTGGGTTGAATTTCAGTTAGATCAATAAATATGCCTAACTTCTACCTCATCAATCTTTCCGGTACGCAATATCTTCATTGTGCAGTCATGCTCTTACTGCACGGGCAATCTGTCTTACTTCAAAGAATCGGCTATGTTTTTTTAATGAAAAAAAGGGTAAGAGCACTGTCATTCATTTAAGGCCTTGTTTAGATGTTGAATTTGGAAGTTTGATGTCACTTCGTAATTATTGCGTCATTGTAGCATTTCGTTTGTATTTGTGAAAAATTATCCAAAAATTAATTAATTAGGCTTAAAATGTTTGTCTCACAGAGCACAACAAAACTGTGTAATTAGTTTTTGATTTTATCTATATTTAATACTCTATGCATGTTATGACATTTTGATGTGACGGAGATTTTTTTTTTCATAGTAAATTTGGGAGTTGCTACTGGGAACTAAACAAGGCCTAAGGTGTTTACAAGCTGAATATATGAGGATGGTCAACTCTCCAGCTGAATAAGTGAATATCCAGTTGCAGGCCATGCTGGAGTAAGGGGGTGTTACAATTTGCAGTTTTCATATGATTTCTGCATCCCATACATGTCGGCCTTCATCTGGCAGGTCAGAACACGCACGCACACAACTTTTCAGCCCAGATTGCGCGTGCCTACAGCTACGGTATGAACTCACCGAGTCACATGCCACGGTCAGTCATGGTCAAAATGCAACGGCACGAATCTACCCCCGAACTGTTGATGAGATAGCAGTACTACCAGAAAGCCAGACCAATTCAAAGTTCAAACTATTTTAAAAACTATTAAAAAATTTGTGAGTGGCACATGATTTTGAGTCGCATGCACGACCTCGTCAGGTACCAACCACTAACATGCTATTAATCTTTTTTTTAAGTACAAGCACAAACTACTAACATGCAAACATGTGCGAATTGTTTTTTTTTTCTCATATCTTTTTACACGTTACGAAAACGTAGATTGGAACCCGACGGACAATTTTTTTTCTTCGATCTATCTATTATTATATTAATACAATAGTGTTAAAAGGAGCCACCACGTTCGCCGAGAGGGTCGAGAAATTCCCACGTTAATCTAAAAAAGAGAAGGATATGGACCGTCGGATTTTATGAAAATCTAACGGTCTATATTATTCCGTTAATCTAAAAAAGAGAAAAATATATGTCGTCGGATTTGATGAAGATCTAACGGTTTAAAGAGAATAGTATATGCCGTCGGATTTTATGAAGATCTAACGGTCTATATTATTCCGTTAATCTAAAAAGGAGAAAAATATATGTCGTCTCATTTGATGAAGATCTAACGGTCTATATTATTCCGTCCGCCACCATCCCTCTGCGGTCGCCGCGGGAGCCCCTCTGCCGCCGCAGCCGCGTAGCCGTCCATGGTCGTCGTAGGAGGCCTCCACCGTCGCCGCAAGGCCGTCCCCGGCCACCGCGGGAGCCCTCCACCGCCACCACACGACTGTCCGTGGCCGCCGCGGGAGTCCTTCGTCGTCGCCGCGCGACCGTCTGCCGCCGGGAGGCCGTCTACCGCCGTCGCCGCAAGGCCATCCCCGACCATCGCGGGAGCCCTCCACCGCGGCTACGCGGCTGTCTGTGGCCGCCGCGGGAGTCCTTTGTCATTGCCGCGCGACCGTCCGCCGTCAGGAGGCCGTGCACCGTCGTCGCCGCCGTGGGAGCCGCCCGCGTGCCTTCGGAGTTTGGGGTCCGGCCGCTCCGCGCGCCGCCGGAGGACAGCGGGGCTGAAGGCTGTCGGTCTCGACCGACACCCCATCGCCGTCGTCGCCACTAGAGAGAGGTGGGGAGATAGAGCGAAAGAGATATAGTGGGGGGGAGTGGGGGTGTCGGTGAAAGAAAAGGAGAAAAAAAAGATGGGTGGGCTCACGTGTTAGTAGTTGGTATATAATATGAGATATTTAAGATAACGGATGCAGAAGAAATTAATATAGAGGAGAGAATCTCAGTGACTAGGCACAAATATTCCTTTTAGAGGATAAGAACAGAGTACGACGAGTGCGGATAACCTGAAGCCCCATGTGCCCTTCCACGTTTCTCTATATAAGAGGCAACGTTCAACAATGAGCGGAGGACACCATGTCGATCTTGCACGTGTACCTAATGAGATGTGCTCGGATTTAGGGCGTTCAAAAAGGTTGTGAGCACAACAAGATATAACGATTCTCCCTGTTCGAAGGGAGCGAATCACTGCCGGGATTGAGCACCATGGCCGCACTCAGCACTCATGGAAGATCATCAAATGGTTTATCCGCGCTCAAACCCTTTTGATGGTCTTTGTTAATGACTTAGTGCAAGAAGGAGCAGAGAGAGGAAAAACAAAGCGGAGAAACTAAGGTGGTGCAGCGTTCAACATGAGCGAAGGACACCATGTTGATTTGCACATGTAACTGATGAAAGTTGCTTAGATTTAGGGCGTTCACCAAGGTTGTGAGAACAACATGAGAGAAAAATTCTCCATATCCGAAGGAAGTGAATCGCCGCTGGAATTGATCATCACCATGGTCATGCTCAGCACTCATGGAAGATCATCAAATGGTTTGCCCACACTCAATCCCGTTTGATGGTCTTCGTAAACGAGTCAGTGCAAGAAGCAGGAGTAGATTTAGGAAAAACAAAGCAAAGAACTCCAAGTGTCGTACAACTTTGATGATATGCGTGCTTGACGTGCACATGTGTTGATATGGAAGTTGAGTGACAACAGGCTGGGCAAAGAAATGCTTCTCTTAGTGCCCGATATAATCATGCAACTGTAAAGTACTGTCAATCATTCACTAGATCGGGCATCAACCATGTCTATATATTACTCCATCTTTTACCAGAGGAGGAAAAAGGCAAAAGATTGATCCATAACCGTGATAGGCACCCATTGGTTCCTGCAACCTAAGTTCTCATTGCATAACTAGCAAAATAGTAGTATTTTTCTCATAAATTTTTTTGGATAGCATTTTCCTGGTGTGATTGATTACCCTCTATATTTGATTTCCTCCCTCCTTAAGCTTTCATTCATGGTATGTCATTCTGATCATTGATTTCTGTAGCAAGCTAGGTTACCGATCATACCACTAATTTGTAAAGTGAGACGACCCAAACACCATTATGTTTTGTAGAAGATTTCTACTTTAATCCAATCGTCATGTGTTACGCTATTGCAAGTTCGTAGAGGTAGTTCTCATGTCCGTGAGGAAGGGAGTATCT
Organism: Echinochloa phyllopogon; assembly: GCA_033239725.1. NCBI lineage: Eukaryota > Viridiplantae > Streptophyta > Magnoliopsida > Poales > Poaceae > Echinochloa > Echinochloa phyllopogon. Next base: position 1,814,365 of record BTCW01000018.1, read on the forward strand.
CATGTCATATCAGTAAGTTGGATTTTATATATATAAAGTTATAATGAATTACTTTATTCACTTACCCATGATTACTACCTCAATATTAGGCCACACAATATATTATCTTAGAGCAACTCCAGCAGACCCAACAAACCCATATCTCAAGTTTAGAAGGTCCAGACAAAAGTTGCACTCCAGCAAACCCAACAAGCCCCTGTCGCAAGTTTAGAGGGTCCAGAAAAAAATTGCACTCCAGTAGGCCTCCATTCTCGGGGGTCTATAGAAAGCCCTATATTTATGAGGGTTATTGCTGGAGTTGTAGCATTTCTGTGGCCCTTAAAAATAGAGGTAGACTCATTTTAGTATTTGGAGAGTCTGAAAGGTATTGATAGAGTTAATCTTAATAACATAATGTTATTACCATATTAAACGAAATAAAAATAATACACACTGATGGTTTTTGATAAGATCTAACAATCTATATTAACCCTTAAAGTACATTGATTAGAGTAAATAAATAGTTAAATTTTAAATTGAATAAATAAGAAAAATATAAATTGACCAAATAATCAATATCAAATAGAATTAGTAAATATAAGCTTGCATCATTAATTCATACCATGTGCCACATGTATGATGATAAAAAATAATACATTATTTTGGACACACTTGGACAAACAATATTGATAATAGAACAACGGATATTTAAATAAAATTATATTTAAGTTAAAAAATCTAAATATTAGTAAAAAAACTAGCTACTTGCGTAAATTTGCGCGGGCCACCTTGCTAGTTATATTAATACAATAGTGTTAAAAGGAGCCACCACGTTCGCCGAGAGGGTTAAGAAATTCCCACGTTAATCTAAAAAAGAGAAGAATATGGACCGTTGGATTTTATGAAGATCTAACGGTCTATATTATTCTATTAATCTAAAAAAGAGAAAAATATATGCCGTCGGATTTTATGAAGATTTAACGGTCTATATTATTCTGTTAATCTAAAATAGAGAAAATATATGTTGTCGGATTTGATGAATATCTAACGGTCTATATTATTCCATCCGCCGCCACCCCTAAGCGGTCGCCGCGGGAGCCCTCCATCGCCGCCGCCACATAGTCGTCCATGGTCGTCGTAGGAGGCCTCCACTGTCATCGTAAGGCTGTCCCTGGCCACCGCGGAAGCCCTCCACCACTGTCACGCGGCTGTCTGTGGCCACCGTGGGAGTCCTTCATCGTCGCCACGTGACTGTCTGCCGCCGTCGTCACACGGCTGTCTATGGCCGCCACGGTAGTCCTTCGTCGTTGACGTGCGACCGTCCGCCACCGGGAGACTGTCCATTGTCGTCGCCGCCACGGGAGCCGCCTGCGTGCCTTCGGAGTTTGGGGTCCGGCCGCTCCGCGCGCCGCTGGAGGACAGCGGTCAGCGGAGCTGAAGGCTGCCGGCTGTTGGCGGTCGTTACAGCCCAAATCCGACCACCAATACTCGGGAATAAATGAGGTTATATGCAACATTCCATGCACTTAGAAAAGGAGAAAAGGAGATGTGTGGGCTCACGTGTTAGTAGTTGGTATAGAATATGAGATATAGAGGATAACCAGTGTAGAAGAAATTGATATAGAGGAGGGAATCTCAATGACTAGGGAGGAATATTCTTTTTAGAGGATGAGAATAGAGTACGACGAGTACGGACAGACTGAAGCCCCATTTGCCCTTCAATGTTCCTCTATATAGGAGGCAACGTTCAACAATGAACGGGGGACACCACGTCGATATGCACGTGTACCTAATGAGAGGTGCTCGGATTTAGGGCGTTCAACAAGGTTGTGACCACAGCAGGAGAGAACGATTCTCCCTATCGGAAGGAAGCGAATTGCTGCCAGGATTGAGCACCATGACCGCGCTCAACACTCATGAAAGATCATCCAATGGTTTGCCCGCGCGCAAACCCTTTTGATGGTCTTTGTTAACGAGTTAGTGCAAGAAGGAGCAGAGAGAGGGAAAACAAGGAGGAGAAATTGAGGTGGTGCAACGTTCAACAATGAGCGAAGGACACCACGCTGATTTACACATGTAACTGATGAAAGGTGCTCAGATTTAGAGCGTTCACCAAGGTTGTGAGAACAACAAGAGAGAAAAATTCTCCATATCCGTAGGGAGTGAATCGTTGCTGGGATTGATCGTCACCATGGTCATACTCAGCACTCATGGAAGATCATCAAATGGTTTGCCCACACTTAATCTGGTTTAATGGTCTTTGTTAACGAGTTAGTGCAAGAAGCAGAAGCAGATTTAGGAAAAAACAAAGCGAAGAAACTCAGATGTCGTACAACTTTGATAACATGACATGGAAGTTAAGTGACAATGCTTCTCTTAATGCCCGATATAATCATGCAACTGTAAACTATTGTCGAGATCGGGCATCAACCATGTCTATATATTACTCCATCTGTTATCAGAGGAGGAAAAATGCAAAAGATTAATCCATAACCGTGAATAGGCACCCATTGGTTACTACAGCCTAAGTTATGATTGCATAACTAGCAAAATAGCAATATTTTTCTCATAAAATTTTCTCAGATAACATTTTTCTGGTGTGATTGATTACTCTCTATATATGATTTCCTCCCTACTTAAGCTTTTGTTCATGCTATGCCATTCTGATCATTGATTTGTGTAGCAAGCTAGGCTACCAATCATATCACTGATTTGTGAAGGGAGTCGACCCAAACACCATTATATTTTGTGGAAGGTTTCTACTTTAATCCAATCATCCTATGTTACGCTATTACAAGTTCGTAGAGGTAGTTTGCATGTCCATTGAGAAAGGGAGTAACTCATGTCAGTAAATTGCATTTGTATATGTAAAGTTATATGAATTACTTTATTCACTTACCCATGATCACTACCTAAATATTAGATCACACAATAGATTATCTTAGAGCAACTCCAGCAGACCCAACAAACTCCTATGTCAAGTTTAGAAGGTCTAGAAAAAAGATGCACTCCACCAAACCCAACAAGCCCCTGTCCCAAGTTTAGATTTAGAGGGTCCTGAAAAATTTACACTCCAGCAGGCCATCTACTGCACTCCCCCCTCCCCGCGATTTTGGTAGTTTTCAGATCCACCCTCCATTCTCGGAGGGCCTATAGAAAGCCTTGTATTTATGAGGGTTATTGCTGGAGCCGTAGCATTTTTGTGGCTCTTAAAAAATAGAGGCAACCTCCATTTAGTATTTGGAGTGTCTGAGAGATATTAGTAGAGTTAATCTTAATAATATAATGTTATTACCATATTAATTAAAATAAAATAATACACACCGGTGGTTTTTGGTAAGGTATAACAATCTATATTAACCTTAAAGTCCATTGATTAGAGTAAATAAATAGTTAAATTCTAAATTAAATAAACAAGCAAAATATAAGTTGATCAAAGAATCAATATCAAATACAATTAGTAAATATAATCTTGCATCATTAATTTATAACACGTGCCACATGCATGATGATAAAAAAAATGATACATTAGTTTGGGCACACTAGGACAAACTGTATTGACAATGGAACAACGGAAATTTAAATAAAATTATATTTAAGTTAAAGAAATCTAAATATTAATATAAAAAACTAGCTGCCCGCGTAAATTTGCGCGGGCCACCTTGCTAGTTTATTTTACCCCATTGACGCGTCGTCAAAAACACTGAACCCGAGAGATCTGGCTGCGCTCTAAACTCCAAACTAAGGCCTTGTTTAGATCACAAATTCTACCCCCAAAGTTCTATGTAAAAAGAAGATTCTCATCCCATCAAAATGTCAAAGCATGTATGGAGTACTAAATATAGATAAAATTAAAACTATTTGCACAGTTTTGTTGTACTCTACGAGACGAACATTTTGAGTCTAATTAATCAATTTTTGGACAATTTTTCACACATACAAACGAAATGGTACAGTGACGCACGCACTCTAAAAGACCCAAATTTGACTTCAAATCTCAGTAACTAAACAAGGGCTAAATTCAAACACTTTGTTTTTTCTGACAACCTAATTATTTATTCTTGATTGTTTTTACTTTTATCCCCCTAATGATTGAGTTATTATTATTCATTAAATATTTCCTTCCCTTCCCCTACCGCGCTGTTTACGCCTACGCCCACGTCTCCGCCCGTTTCCTCCCCAATCTCTCCCTCTCTCTCCCATCATCGTCGCCACTCGCCACCACCACCATTCCGTCTCGATCCCTTCGGCCTCCGATCCCTCCACGAGTCCTGCCGAATCCGAGGTACGCGCGCGCAATTCGCCGCGGCTCTCCCCTCATTACGCGATCCGATGGATCCGCGCGGCGGCGCGTCGCGGGTTTCCCTCGCCTTCTAACTGGGTGGATCTCGTTGGCCTGCGTGCGTGCGTGCGTGCTGCAGGATCCGAGGCGGCGGCGGGCGGTGGTTAGGCCGGCGATGGCGCACCGGGTGGACAACGAGTACGACTACCTATTCAAGATCGTGCTCATCGGCGACTCCGGCGTCGGCAAGTCCAACATCCTCTCCCGGTTCACCCGTAACGAATTCTGCCTCGAGTCCAAGTCCACCATCGGCGTCGAGTTCGCCACCCGCACCCTCCAGGTAAACCCGCCCCCTCGCTGCCCTAGAATCTCGAGATGTGGAGTCGAGAGATTTGTTGCATTCGATGCGTTCTGCATGTGTTTTGATCACAGGCGATTGTTTGGGCTTGTGGCCATGGAGACAGAAACTTGGGATAGCTAAATCGATGTGGCTCATGGGTCTATTAGAATTAGTTCGAGGATGCGTGTCCTATCCTATGCACAGCGCCAGTATTAGCATGCATCAGATCTGTGAAGTTTCCTGTGCTGTTATGAATGATTGTAATTGATAGGTGGAAGTAGACATAAATAGACATTGTATGGATCATATTTGTACATGCAGAGAAGAAAACGAATTGTCGTTGGAGATATACAGCAGGCGGGTTGCCGTGCAGTATTGCAGTATAAGCTCTAACTGAATGATTGAATAAGTGGTGGTGTGTTTTTACATAAAGGCTTGCCTGGGGAATTTTGTGGCTTCAGCTAGTAAACTAGTACTGCTGCACTTTAGTGAATATTTTCTGCATTAATGATTCTGAGTTAACAGCGCAATAGTACAACCAACTACCACCATTAAAAAAAGTCGGTTATATTGTGTTGCATGCACTTTGTTGATGTGTCATTCAGTTTGGAGGTTTCTCGGCTAGTCGGCTTGTCTGTCTAAACTCCATCCAAATACACATAATTTTCTGTTATGCTCATTTGTTTTGTCTGTGACTTAAATATCTGTTTTGTCTCACCATCCAATAACAGGCTGGAGCTTACACTTGTTTGCTGGTTGTCTTCTACTGTTTTAAGCTATAACGCTCAGAATTTATAAATTCATGTACTCAAGTTCACTCACATTGTTTTAATCCCAATGGATAAAATATCTATATACTGGTGGTTTAATTGTAGCTCTTCCACATGTTGTTTTCAAGCATATGCAATTGTGTTTATCATCGGTGATTACAAATTAATCATGAAAGTATCACCTTTGCCAGTGGTAAAAAAACCTGGTCTGTTCAGCCTGGTATGAAAATGAGCAATTTGTGGAGAACATACAAGTGTGCCTATCTTGGCTAGGAATATTTCAGAACAGGGAATTGTCTGGCATAATGGATATTATGACTTCATGACTCGTGAGTTAATGACTGCTGTTGCCGTTTACTGGATTTGTCCTTGCTATGTAAAACATGGTCTCTTTTGTCAAGACTAGTTCTTTGATTAATTTAGTACATAAAACAAAATTTGGGATCTATGTGACTACGTCACCTTGTTTTTATATTCCATTGTAATTGGTTATCTACTTTCATTTTGTTGTTTTATTTGCCATAGATGATCATCACTTTTGCTTATTTCTCTGCTTCAATGTATAGGTATTTTCACAGTTTTCTTTTGTTAGCTGGTTTAAATTTAAGTTTTTCAAACACTATCATTGTGTTACTTGTTCTGATTGAGTTTGGATTCACATTACAGATAGAAGGGAAGACCATCAAAGCTCAGATATGGGATACTGCCGGGCAAGAGAGGTACCGTGCAATCACTAGTGCTTACTACAGAGGAGCAGTGGGTGCACTTTTAGTCTACGACATCACAAAGAAGCAGACATTTGAAAACATCCAGAGGTGGCTTCGTGAGCTCCGCGATCATGCAGACTCCAACATTGTGATCATGATGGTTGGCAACAAATCGGACCTGAACCACCTGAGATCAGTTCCAGAGGAAGATGGCCAGGCATTAGCGGAGAAGGAAGGCCTATCCTTCCTGGAGACATCAGCACTTGAAGCCCTGAATGTTGAGAAGGCATTTCAGACTATCCTTGCTGATATTCATCAAATCATAAGCAAGAAGGCACTTGCTGCCCAGGAGGCAGCGGGCAGTGGACCTCCAGGTCAAGGAACCACCATCAATGTTGCTGATTCGTCTGGCGTTACAAAGAAAGGATGCTGTTCTTCCTAGGGGCAAACAGAGATACAGCGATGATGATGCAAAAGGAAAATATTATGGATCTTACAACACTGTAGGTGTTATGTAGTTTGCTTTGACTCCTTTTGGCCTGTAACTCTGGTGGGGTTGTAATCACAATTCATACTTCTGCAAAGAAATTCTCCTTTCAGGTAGATATGATGTGTAGTTTCAAAATTTTGGTAGACCAGTGTTTGGCAGACTTGCTTTGAGGGTGTGTTTTCATTCTGTCTTCTATCCTAATATAGTCGTTCTACTGAAGAACAAAACCAGATATTTCTTGTATTTTCACATGAGTTTGTGGTATTATCCGACACTTTGGTTTCTGTGCTAGAACATCCATCCATGTTCCAGGTTCTTCCAAACTGCACCGCACTGGTCTTGTGTTGTTGATACGTTCTCTTGCTGCGTGTACTGTTCGTTTTGGTCCTTGTTGATACATTCTCATGAGTTCTGTTCGTGTTATGCATCATGATCTGACTCTGTTATGTCTAGTTGTTCCATTCTGACAGAATCAGTTCTAAGCTATCTGCTTTAGCATTGCCCTCGTTCCAGTTGCACTGTAAAGCTGCATCTTCGCTGTCAGTAGTGAGCGATCATGCATAACTCGTGCTAAGTACTTTAACCTCCTTTTGAACTTTTGATATGTTCATATATGGCTTTATATCATAATATCGCTCTCATCTGATCCATTTCGCGATATAAAATTCCTTTTCTGCTGGGAGAACGACAAATCATGCAGATGCCAGGTCAGGAGCCAAGTTGATAATATCAGGAGGTTTTTACAGCATTTTTCTTGTGAATCTTAAAAGATAAGGGGTGTCAGTTCCCTAATAACTGTGAATATACCCCTTGTTTCTGTCTTTGCATTCTTATATCACTCTCGGCCGATTCATTTAGCGACATTGTTTTTTATTTGTGCTAAGATTGGGACAGATAATTCAGATGCCCAGTCGAGAAATCACCTTATCTTACCAGCATTCTCAGTGCCAGTACCTTGTGAAGTGTGATTCCACCTCCATGTCCCTTTCTGCAAGATTTAGGTGGAGACTCGTTTGGCAGATTTACTACAGTTTTTTCAGAACCATGTCCATGTTTGCTTTCAGTATGCTTATCCTGATACGTTCTTGATTATCAAAAAATCTAAAATCAGGTTTGTATTTCTAATTCTAAAAGAGTTTACTTTTAAGAAACCTGAAGCGTATCCATCCACTTTTTATGTTTCCACGTTCTGTTCTTCCAGGCTGCATAGCTCATCTGTTCTTCATTTTCTTTTTTGCCCATTTGCTGGTCCTATTAGTTCATTCTCTCGTTGCTTCAACTACACGGCTTACGATGTCCTTCTCACGAACCATACTCTGGTAGTTCGTGTTGCGTAACGCATCATGGTTTGAGCTTATCATGTGGTTTATTGTCGCTAATACATCTGACAGAATCAATTCTCTGCTCTCAGCTTTAGCATAAACTTCTTTCCAGCTTGCACTCTGGAACTGCATCTTCGCTGTCAGTAGAAACCATGTGTAACTCTCGCTACTGAGACACTTTCTACCTCTTCATGCATTCCGTGCTTTTCGTTGCTCTCTGCAGAGTCGACGTCGAATTGTGCACATGCCTGTCTTTCAGAGACCAACCTGTTAGTATCACGAAGTTTGAACGGTCTGAAGAACACAGGAACCTTCCAAGATAAGGTTGGAAGCGCCAAATTCCCTGTTAATTGTGGTTTCGCACCCATGCATCACTCTCCGCCGATTCATTTTGCGACAACCTATTGCTTTCTGCAAGGACTGCGGCACATTATTCAGATGCCCACTCTTTCAGAAATGAGATTGAGAGTATTTCCAAATCAGAAGAGCATCATCTGAAGAACGAAACGAACGAATGAGCCATCAGAGATATGGCTAGCCTTGCCAGTGTCACTCTGTCAGTGTCAGTGACTTGTGAACTGTGACTGGACCCTCTACCTACTTGCGATCTCCATTTGCAGCTGCTGCTGCTGCCAAGAAGAACATGTTCTGTCCACACAAAAAAAATCACTCAATCTTTTCAGGCAACCGGCACTTGCACAGATGCTCGCCGCAGCAAGTGACAGCGAACGATGAGATCGTGCAGGTCGTTCGTCAACTGTAGAGCCTCCTCAAACGGGGATTCTCAGCGACGGAAAACGTTTGCCGAATCCTGTTCTGTTCCCTCGCCCATCGAGAATGTGCAGAGTCATTGACCTGCTTTCTTCATACCTCTTTTTTGCAGGCCAAAGCAAAGCAGTTCTAGAAACCTCGGTTTGGCTTTGATCGTAGGATCTAGTCCAATGCATCTCCTCTCCGGTTCCAGTGGCAGGCAGCCTTGGCCCTGATCGTGATCCATCATGCAGGTGGCAATTAACCATGTGTTTTAATTTATTTCTGAAGAGTTTACTGGGGTTACATACTTACATGACTAGTTGACTACCAACTCATTTGATTGGTTGACATTGCTTGACGCTTGGCAAGGAAAACATGCTGATCAACTGAACCCAGATTAAAAAAAAAATACCATTCATGATGGATGGATCGACGTGAGGCGCACTTTGGACAAGCAAGTGCGTGTTTGATGCAAGAACAACAAGGTAGCTCGTTACTGGCTACCACAAATCCTGATTCACAAATGTGTCAATGCTCCTGTCATGAATTATATGTTGCCAATTTGCTACTCCAATGGTTACATTCTCCAATAAAATATGGCTACATTCTGATTCTTTGAATTTATCCTATTAAGAAGTGTTTGTGTATGCACCACCTGCCTATCATGGAAAAGAAGGTTTCATCCCACGATCCATATGCTTGTCCTCATCAGGGGTTAGACTAGACCCGTGCTGAACATTCACTATGACCAGGATAATAAAATACTCACTTGTGGCTGGGGTGCAATCTACCACTCCATATTTATTCCAATTCCTCTCTAGATGCAGGTTTGGTTAGTATATGTAGGCCAGGGGTTGACCAGAAAATTACCCACTGAACTTGGAGCTAATCATTTTGCTCCCATCATGAGATTTTGGTTGAGAATTTCATGCTCCACAACCGAAGGCACAAAAGTGAATTTGTGCACATCTTGGTGAGGATGTTATTGATTTAAGTCAACTACTAGAATAAGACTCTGTGCATTGCAGGTGCAATGGTGACAACATGGAATCCTCTAACACTTAAGCAAGTGAAAAGAAGAAAGGCACCCAAATTTATATAGGACGTGAGGATGAACGCTCGTCTTGTTTTTTAGAAAAAATAAAGGACAGAAAGAGAAATGAATTATCCTTACTCACAACTGCTAAACTAATTTGTCGGTTGCATTTTTTTTTATATAACGTAGGAGAGTTGTGTTTCATTATATTAGAGAGAAGACAAAACATTTCCATACAACACCCTCAATCTCTCATACGGGAACAAATATAAGAGACAGAATTACAAACACCTTGGCCGTATAAACACCAAAAGAACACAAGAACGTGACCAAAACCTAAGACCAAAGAGCTAAATTTTCCCAGCTAAGTCCAGGCCTTACAGCCTCTTAGCTCCAGTCAGGCACCAAAGATTGTGTTTTTAAAACTAGGAGTACCAAGTTTCGCTCCAAGCATTACAAATCACATCCCCTTCGAGTAATACAAATTTGCAGACGAGCACGTAGCTCGGTGGTTGTGCTCGAGAGCTGGGAGCCTACCGGCCAGGGCGCCAATCAATCCATCCATCTGGCTCAGAATGACCGAACGGACCTAAGAAAGATAACGGTAATTATAGCCGGATGATCCTTTCTTCAAGGCACAAAGTGATGGGAACTAGGGTTTCCCGATCTTCCATCAGGTGAAGGATAACTCGTTTTGGGCGGAGCGCAACTCACCGATCCGGCTTCAGGTCAGCAAACTCGAACCCTGCAATCTTAGCACCACGACTCCTCTGGTTATCAACCGTGTCACAACTCGGTTGACCTCGCCAAGAAGGCTAATCCCTGCCTACGAAACGAAGAACACAAGCAACAACTCGAAAGAAGCAGCTCTCAAAGGAAGTGACACTGCAGATGTAAGATTAAGATCAAAAGTTGGGGTTCTACAAACCGATAACGGCGAAACTGTTCTCGACAGATTAATCTAAGCAAAACTCAAACCCTAATGTGGCGGCGGCTACTGATTATATGAGGGTTGGGGCGTGCATAACCCCCTAACCACGTCCATAATGGACCCCAACATGATACACGGGCCAACAGCCCAAAAGATGGCGGCGCAGCATTCTGGACGTCGACTTGTTTCGACGATTCCCGATGGCTCGGAAGGAATTTTGAGGTGGGACCAGTGTCATTGGAAATCTTATCTCCTTAGCTTTCCAAGCAAGTAAGGTAGAACGTCAAAAACCGAGCCCGTATGCGACCTGGGCGACGAATTTAGTGCGGGCTGCTCCTGGACTCCGAGGCGGACTCGAACTTGAGTTTCTTTGGGCCTCCACCTTGGGGACTCGAATCGGACTAGCCTTGGGCCTTCTTCTTGAATTGAAAAACCTTGTTGGTCTCCTTCTTCTCCACCCCATGCACCCCTCATGGACATATGTATGGGTGTCATGTCCTCATCACAAAGTCTACTGACATTTCAAATTGCACCAACGATCGATCAACACGTGGATTGGCGCCACTACACACAGACTAGTGATGCACCCCATCACTAACCTCGGCTTTTCAAGATGTCAAAGCCTGATAGCTTCACACGATCTACTGAAAGCACAATGACAATATATGTAGTATCCTTACAACATGACGACTTGACAGTAGTTTTGAGTCTGATGATGCTCATAATGGGAGAGCACACTGTGGCCAGATAGGTACAACTGATTACCATGCTCCCACAAAGCCGGGACCGATCAACCTAAAGCTCTTCACATCACTTGCCAAGAGAGATGCTGCCATATATGGCGATCCAAATCGGTTTACAAACAGTTATTGATAAACGGGCTCTTACCAATGGCGTGATTTCAGTTGGACCCACATGCCAGTGACCGGCGCCCTACCGAAAAATACTTTGTACCTGGACTCCGGAGCAGTTACCGGTGCCGGCTGAAGATCTGCATGAGCATCCATTCACTACCAGAAATCTTCACATCCGCACCCCTCATATGTCTCGGTGCACTCAAGATCCGGTGCTAATGTAACATTAGCACCGGATCTAAAATTGGGGCGCCCTCGGGAATCCTTTAGCATCGGTTGGTGTTAAAAGTCACTTTTTAGCACCGGTTGGTAACACCAACCGGTAGCACCGGGTCGTAGCACCAACCGCTGCTAAAAGGGACCCTTTTAGCACCGGTTGGTGTCTTTTAGCACCAATTGGTGTTACGACCCGGTGCTAAAGGCCTTTTAGCATCGGTTGGTAAATACAACCCGGTGCTAAAGGGGGTGTCACATGCTACTACAAAACAAAAGCATATTCTATCCCATCACATGTGCTTTGTAGGTGAGATGGTTAGGTGGGTACGTGCGAGCCAGGAGGTCCTGAGTTCAGATCCCCGCAGCAACGCATATATCCTTTAGCACCGGGTCAGAGACCCGGTGCTAAAGAGCCTGCAAATGTACCATCCTCTGGTAGTGATTAATTAATTAGCTCGGTATGAGCTTGCTGTTCAAATTTCTGCCGCATTTCTTTCATGTGCTAGAATTATTTAGTTGGAGGCAGGCACTGACTAAAGCAAAACCAAAGTGGTGGCAGCAAAGGTGTGGATTGCATCCATCCATTCATCCATCCGTCACCGATTGCATCCAACTCGACGTTGTCGGCGATGCAAGTGCATGCATGGATCCGGCCACTTTTTTTTTCAGCAAGTCCATTGCATAGAACTGCTACTAACCTGGGTTAAAAATCAAAAGTGATGTTCATAGAACTACCGTTAATCAGGTACTGCTGGTTAGCTTAACTCGCAGTAATAAATAAATACTATATATGGGCACATGTCAAATTTGGAGTATGATTTGTGGATGAAATTATTCGGTTCAGAGGTAATGGATGTGGTTAGCTGGGCGAGTGACATCAGATAAATGGCACATCAGGTAGTTATCGTCCAATCTTGAAAATGATTGTGCTCCACGGCTGCACTTCGTCGATCAGTGCGTGCTCACCCTTTTCGTCAAATCTTAGTTCCTCCCTAGTGTCTTGTTGGCTGTTGCCAACTTTCTTTTGGGTCGACAATGTGTACTGGAGCAAATCCCATCCATGATCCAACTTTGACTGGGTTTGAAATTTTCAAACACTGATGACCCCCACCACTAACTACTTTATAGGTTATTTTGCACATAGTTACATTTTTTCAGTAAACTCTCACAGGCTGCTACATTTGTGCTTTGAATATAATAATATATAATCTGTCGAAAACAAAACAATTGGCACATAGTCAAACTTTCCAGAGTACTAACTGAAAGCTGTGTTTTACATTACAAGCCTAGAGATGTCCACTTGCGTTTGTGGTATCAAAATAAGACCAGAACCTTATTTTTAGAAATAAATAGCCTTCATGGTTAGAGATTCAAGGGGCAAAAGAAGTGGTATAAGCAATATGACAACTCAGAGGGAGAGAAATAAAAAATTGAAGGCGAAAAAAATCATAATGCGGTATAACAATATGAAACACTAGATACTTAGATACACAAACCCATGCGGTTCCGGGCAAGATAGTGCTCACAAAATTTGAAATAATTTATTAGTATCTAACTACAAATAATTTCAAATATAAATTGATGGATCGAAGTTATATTACCTTATATCTTCATCCAAAGCTGCTATGAACCACTCAAATTCTTTTAAGCAGCTGAAAATGAAGCACGTTGTAATTTATATCCCTCAAAGTTCTTGCTAAATTTACCAGTGCAAATTAGTATCTTTTTTATATACCTCAAAGTTCTTGCTAAAGTTAGGGCAGGTACATTGCTACACGTAGCGGTCTCATAGGTCGTCTCATGCAGTGCCACATAGGATTTTGGCTGATGTGGAGGAGAGAGAGTGAGGTGAGAGAAAGAGGTCGTTGCTTCGCGAAACAACCGCCTCATGAGCTAAATTTTAGGACTATGAGACAACTCCTCCACCATTGCACGAGTTTGTTGCCATGCAACCAATAAAATTTCTTTATTTCCCCATAAATTAAAGGATATTATATTACTACCAGACAACCAAAACAACAACCTATTGTATAGGTTGTCCGATAAGTCGACTAAAGATTACGTGTCACTGCATGAGACCGCCTACGATAAAAAAGAACTACTTGCTATTTATCGACTAAAAGGAAAACAAACAGTACTAGTAGATCACCCATTTTACTGAGAATAACTTTCATGCTACTGATTGCACAACCATTATTATATTAAAAGAATCGGTATCATAGATCAATGGCATCCACACATAATATTCGGGTGGAAGTACTTGTCGCAAAACAGTAAAATCAAGAGAAAATTCCTTATTCGACATTGAAAAAATGACTCGTTCCTTCCTTGGTCCTCAACAAAATTTCCTTCCCCATTTGACACCGAACTAAACGTTCCTTCCCTTTTTGACACTGCCGTGAAATGAGAATGTTAACAGTGCTAAAAGTGACGTGAAAAGACAATTTTACCCATCATGCAGTTTATGTGTAACTAACTATTGTATGCCACAGCATGTATGTGTGAACCAAAACTATGTGTGAACCTATTGTATGCATATGTGATGATGTATTTGTGAACCTTGATGCTAACAGAGTTACACATAGAACTGCATGAGGGGAAAATCGTCTTTTTCACGTCACTTTTAACACTGTTAGCACTCCCATCTCACGGCAGTGTCAAAAAGGGAAGGAAAGTTTACTTCGGTGTCAAATAGAGAAGGAAATTTTGTTGAGGGCCAAGGAAGGAACAGATCATTTTTTCAGTGTCAAATAAGTAATTTTCTCTAAAATCAACCATTTTCCCCCCTCGGATATGGGCTACCTAGTCGATATATTCAGGAATAAGAATTTGTTGATTAGAATGCACAATCAGTCGATCACTTCTGATTGACCCTTCATGTTATAGTAGCCTTCTAGGTTTACCCACTAACTCTTTTCTTTTTCAAGAAAAGGTTCACCCACCAACCCAATAAGACAATCAGCTCTAAAAAACGGGCTTCTGTATCAAGACTAAGAAAACTGACCAAACTATGGGCTTATAAACCCGATTATACTCAGACGTCAGACCCACTTGAGCAAAAGAAAAATCGATAAAAGAGATAAAAAGTACCGTACTGTATTTGCTTCTCTAGAGAGCGTTTCTTTAAAAAAACTACTCCCTCCGTTCTTAAATATATGACGTTTAGTACAAGCAAATTAGTTCATTTTTTAACTAAATAGGCTGTCCTAAACGATATATATTTAAAAAGAAGGTACTACCTTCTAGAGATTATCAATTAGAACTGGAGGTTGGCCAATCATAAGCTCAGTTACAAATGTCACAAATGTGCAGAAAAATAACTACTCCCTCTATTTAAAACAAAGCATATATCTTGTTCATTTATGCAATGATATATTATTTTGTATTCTAATACAGAATGTATCATATAGGAAAACATTTCGAGATTTAAGCTTTATAATCTTTTAACCTAAGATTTTTTTATTGTATAGGATACAGCTTTAGTATCTTTATATTTAGATTTTAAAGCAATTTCATATAGTGTTGATCTTATGGCCATGAATATTCATATAGGACATAGTATTATTATAGCATTGGAGATCACACCCAGGAAAACCATGCCTTGCGAATTGATCGTAGATCAGTTGATAAGGTCATTGTGGTGGAACCTGCCCACCAGGGTTCGAGTCCTCGACTCGGCACCGGTGTTGCATTTTTCTGGATTTATTTCAAGATTTAATCGGCGCTATTCTTTCAGTGGTAGGTAACGTTTCCGTCGATAGTGAGACGCCTATGGTGACTTTGTCGATCTCGAGATCTGTCGACTCAGTCTCTCAGAGGTGCTCATAGGGTAGGGTTATGTGCGTGCGTGTATTCATAGGGGTGAGTGTGCGTGCGTGTATTCATAGGGGTGAGTGTGCGTGTGTGTTTGTGAGCGTCTGTGTCGGTACGGTGTTTCTAAAAAAAAGGAAAACCCTGCCTTATATATTTTAAAATCAGTACTGTACTCTTAACTTTGCATGCTTGCATGCACACATTAAATAGTCTTTAAAATGGTAATGGTAACGTGTGGTGTAGTCATATCTTGAATGATCTCTTTGACTACGTGCGCCCTGTAATTTCAAAGGAAGGGATTTTACCAGATTCACACTCATTTGCACGGTCCAAAAACTGAAGCTGTTGCTGCCAAACAACCCCAGTTTTGTGGCTGGATGCCTTCGCAATAACAACGCCGGAGGTTGGATTCCAGTTTTGCTTTGATCATACTGTCAGGGCGAGAGATCCAGCCATCGCGATTGCATCATCTATCGCGGCACCACCACCGCTAGCTTCCGAGCGCGTGACCTTGCTGCTGATGGCTGGCGTTTGGACCTCTGACTTGTGCGCCAGAAACTGAACCGGAGAAACGAGCGGTGATCTGCTACAGCTTGCAGCCTGTCTTATTGAATGCAGACGTTACACAGTGTCTCTCCTCCATCTGTCTTATTGCGCCGAGATGTCCAGAGCGTCAGAGCTTGACATCTCTTGGATGAGTGAGGGTTGGAGATCGATTTATATGATATATCTTCTTTGGTTCAGTTTATGTCAGCACATCTAAGGGTGTGTTTTGTGATGAACAGAAGAAGTTGCCAAGGAAGCCAGGAGATATTGTTCTCTACTACCACGCACTTAGCATCATAATAATAACATCCCATAGATTTCCAAATAGTATTTTAGGAGTAGAGTAGATTCCCTGCCATCTTTGCAAAATCAGTAGATACAGTACAGCACCCCGTTTTCTCTGACTCGTTTTCGCTGATACGACGTGGTACCAGACCAGCAATCTCTCCCATTAGATTAGTGCTACACCTCTTTACTGAATAATTGCAAGATTAACAAATTCCCTCCATGGATTCGCCTTTCCCTCCCAAAAAAATTATTGGCAGGCCTGCCTTTGCTCGATTCGATTCGTGCACATTTATCTCCCTCAACAGCGACCAGTGGTGCCGCAATAGAGAGAGAGAGAGAGAGCGCTCTGGCACACGCTTTCCCATTTCCCTGGCCGTGCTGACGTGTGGGCCCCACGGTGGGGGTTATATAAAGGCCCCCCTCCCTCTTCTCAGCCTCTCAGACTCACCAAAAAGAACTAGATCGAAAACAAAACAAAACAAGCGCCCCTCCCCGGCCTCCTCTTGACTGGCAAAGGAATTCGCCGTCTTTTCGTCGGAGGATTTCCTTTTGGTTTGATTTTTTTTCGAGACCAAAAGGATTTGCTTGGTTTTGATTGCCGGGGAAGATGGAGAAAAGCTTGAGGGTCGGTGCCATGGAGGACCGCGGGGAATGGGTGCACGACTCCTCCGTCGATCACCGCGGCAGGCCTCCCTCCCGCGCCGACACCGGCGCGTGGAAGGCCGCAATGTTCATCATCCGTGAGTGATTATCTTCAGATTGACCGGCCAGTTGTTTTTAACTCGGCGTGTTCTTCGATCATATCGGCCTCCCAAAATAGGCGATCACTGATTCCGTATGTTTTTGCATGGCTGGCAGTGATTGAGTTCAGCGAGAGGCTGAGCTATTTCGGGATCGCGACGAGCCTGATGCTGTACCTCACCAAGGTGCTCCAGGAGGAGATGAAGGTCGCCGCCGAGAATGTCAACTACTGGATGAGCGTCACCACCCTCATGCCCTTGCTCGGCGGCTTCCTCGCCGACGGCTACCTCGGCAGGTTCTCCACCGTCGTCTGCTCCACCGTCGTCTACCTCCTGGTCAGCTTCCTTCAACCTCCATCCAATTCCTCGGATTCGCATGCATTTATTAATTCCTCCGTCAGTTTCGTTGACGCGTGCTTCGATTCCATTTCTTGCAGGGTCTGATGGTGCTGGCCACGGCGCAGCTGTCGCCGCGGCTCAAGCCGGAGCACTCGCTTCACCTGCACGAGACGCTCTTCTTCGTCGGCATCTACCTGGTGTCGATCGGCACCGGCGGCCACAAGCCGGCGCTGGAGAGCTTCGGCGCCGACCAGTTCGACGAGAGCCACGCGGCGGAGCGGGTCCAGAAGATGTCCTTCTTCAACTGGTGGAACTGCGCGCTCTGCTCCGGCGTCCTGCTCGGCGTCACCGTCATCGTCTACGCGCAGGAGAAGATCGGGTGGGGCGCCGCCAGCCTCGTGCTCGCCGCGGTCATGGCCGCCTCCCTCATCGTCTTCCTCGCCGGCTGGCGATTCTACCGCTACAGGGTGCCCGAGGGCAGCCCGCTGACGCCGCTGCTCCAGGTCGTCGTCGCCGCCGTCAGGAAGAGGCGCCTCCGGCTGCCGGCCGACGCCGCCGAGCTCTACGAGGCCAAGCCGCAGAGTATCAAGAAGAGGCTGCTTTGCCACACCCACCAGCTCCGGTATGTAATGTAACAACTCACGTTGCTTTCCTCGAACGGCCTTTTCTTTCTTTCTTTCCTTCCTTCTTTCGCAATTAATTAAAGCGACGACCGTGAAATGCAATTCTGCTAGAATTGTTGCAACCGTCGCTAGTGACGAGTGATTGCGATACGAGTTTATCCATTTCGATCCATCTGCTTCTTTTGGATGAACGAATCTTGAAGAAATCTTGAAAAGCAAAAAGATTGAGCAGCAACCCAGCCAGCATTGCGATTAAATGTTTTTTTTTTCTGGAGGACGAACAGTGGTTGAGTGTGATGCATATTTGTGCTACGCCGTGTATATAGGTTCCTGGACAAGGCTGCCATAGTGGAGCACGGCGGCGGCGATGACGCGGCCGGGCCGTGGCGGCTGGCGACGGTGACGCAGGTGGAGGAGACGAAGCTGGTGCTGGCCATGGTGCCCATCTGGGTGGCGACGCTGCCCTTTGGCATGGCGGCGGCGCAGGTGTCCACCTTCTTCATCAAGCAGGGCAGCGTGATGGACCGCCGCATGGGCCCTCACTTCGTGCTCCCGCCGGCGTCCATCTTCGCGCTCTCCGCCGTCGGCATGATCGCCACCGTCGCCATCTACGACAAGGTGCTCGTGCCGTACCTGCGCCGCGCCACGGGCGGCGAGCGCGGCATCAGCATCCTGAAGCGCGTCGGCATCGGCATGGCGTTCGCGATCGTGGCGCTGGCCGTGGCCGCCGTGGTCGAGCGGCGGCGCCTGCTGTCCCCGGCGCCGGCGTCCATGTCGGTGCTCTGGCTGGTGCCGCAGTTCGCGCTGATGGGCGTCGGTGACGGGTTCGCGCTGGTGGGCCTGCAGGAGTACTTCTACGACCAGGTCCCCGACAACATGCGCAGCCTGGGCATCGGGCTCTACCTCAGCGTCATCGGCGCCGGCAGCTTCCTGAGCAGCCTGGTCATCACGGCGGCGGACCGGGCGAGCGCCCGCGGCGGCAGGCCCAGCTGGTTCGCCAAGGACCTCAACCACAGCAGGATTGACCTCTTCTACTGGCTGCTGGCATGCATCGGCGCCATCAACCTGGTGTTCTACGCGTTCGTCGCCACCAGGTACTCGTACAAGACCCTCAGCCCCGGCAAGGTCGGCGCCGTCGACAGGTCCGGCGACATCGAGTGCGCCTCCGCCGCTTAGCTGATGATCATATATACATCCATCTCAATCAAACAGCAAAGCTGCATGCAGGATCATTAGCTAGCGGCTAGTAATTTTAGATAAAAATTAAAGGTGTATGATATATATAGTATCCATGTCGTCGTGTCGCTCTAGCTAGCAAGGACGATTAATTAGCTGGGATGGGGTCGATGATGCTTGCTCGTAGACGACGCTCGTGTATGTATGTACTTGCGTGTCGTGGGTTCGACTTTGTATGTACAAGTAATGTTTGGTTCGTTGTAGCAGCGATTTTACCCAGAATTGCATGAGGTCAATCGATCAATTTGTGACGAGAGAATGCAAAGAAAGAAAGAAATAAAATGGAAAACGTGCGCGCGGCCGGCGGCGGCACTCGTCTCCGGCTCCGGCGGGGGTGGAACGGCGGCGGGCACCGATTACGGCGACGTTCACCGGCGTTTGGGTGGGCGGTGGTGGCAAATGGGAGGCTGGTGGTGGAAGGGGCTCGCTCGCTCGCAGGCGCTGACGAGGGAAGAGGACGAGAGGGTGATGGGGGGGGGGGGGGGGGGGGGTTGGATTGCGGAAAGAGGCCGCCGAGTGGCTGGGCTGAGACGCGCTCGGCTCGGTTGATGGGTTGAAACTATTCTGGCCCGTTGGACCGGGTGGGGCGATGCTCGGCGGTGCTGGGTTGGATTTTCCTTGGCGGCCCTTGGTAAGTTGGCCCGTTATACAGCAAACAGGCTCACTTTTTTCCCCAAAAAAGATAATTGCCCCGTTTTCGGCCCAAATCATGAGTGGATCGACTTCTTACCCTCGTGAACTCCAGTCTTGTGGGCATTTCAGTGGCATCATGGCGTTGATCTGATGACACTATTGAGTACGAGTCACATGCCACTTCGCTAGGGACTGGAGGCCAGACAAAATATACCAATTATTACATGCGCCACCCAGACACAAAAACACTACCACTTTTTTTTTCTTGATTAAGAGAACACTACCACTTCGATCTTGGGCAAAAAGGGCGAAATGGCGAATGGGCCCCCCTCGACGTGTCTGGTAAGATAACAAAAGAGATTCTCATCAGATACGGAGATTCCCAACCGTATTACTGGCGTAATTACATACAAAAAATACCGAAACGAAGACAAGATCAAATGTGATAGACATGCTCCCGGTATTTCCTATTCCCACCACCATCACAACCGCCGAAGTGTTGGAAAGGAATCGTTAGTCGTGCCAGAGTATATCCCTCCAGGGCTCTCCGATCCAACGATCGTGAGAGGTGAGCGCACTTTTCTAGTCTCCATTCTTCCGGTCAAGTCAAATTATCTGAAGTAATTATCCTGCATTCTAAATTCTTGGAAAAGGTAAAGCAAATCCGCCGCGGCGAGTAAAGCAAATCCGCCGCGGCGACGGCGAGCAAGTGGAGGAAGGCGCCGTGGCCGTCTCGCCGAGTCGCCGGAGGCGCGGACGTGGCCGTGCATATCGATATCGTCTTCGACATTTCCTTGTCGCCGCGGTGTCCAGTCACGTCCTCGGATCTTCTGTGCCAATGGTCACACGTTACTCGAACCAAGCGGCATGGCAGGCTGTGACCCCGGCGGCACATGAGATCCGCGCTGCACGATGTGGACGCAATTGCAGGATGGACAAGTCGGCCCGGCCTGGCCCACCAAAGTGGTAGTACGCCTCGATCTTATCTCCGGTTAGCCGGTGGTGACTCATTTCCGCATGTGAAGTGAAGGGAAGGGGGACCGGGACACTCGGACTTATCAACTGTTGCCCTTCGTTTTGCACATACACCCTCTTGTTATCGAGTCTATTATTCTCTCATTGGGGCACCTCTGTTGTCTACAAATCCAAAATATGCTCATGTTTTACTTACACTAGATACGGTGGAACAGCGATAAGAAGTTCACCAGAAAAATAATTGTTCTCTCAAAGGAAAAGGCTCAGAAATATTTATATCCGGAGTTCCTATGTTACATTCAGGTGAAGTTCTACTTTGTTAAAAATTCAGTGATCCTAGTTGGTTATATCGGGCTCGAGATCTCCCTTGGATCAAGAGATGCCAAAGGCAACAAGACATATACCGGTGACATCAGAGCTCTCTCTGATAAATAATAGATGGCAATCGATGCCAACCAATTGGCATTGTTGGATTAGGAAGGCGGCAATGAGTAGTCATGAGTCTAACCACCGAGCTGTTATTGTCAAAATGAATAAGACTAGACCAACCAATGAGGTTACAATAGCATGAGTTGGAAGACGACGGACACCTATGAGACAATCCTCCAAGCTGAGTATAAAATCCATCAAATTAGTTAGTTTTGAATTTGAGTCCCATAGCACCTCCTATAGTCGTCCACGGTACGATCCCCTTTGATTTCATCATAGTAGAGGGTTTCTTCTATAATTTGCTTGTTTGTCTATTGCCACTTGTTGCTCGCTTTCGCTTATCAGGCTTGGTGGTGCCTGTGTCCCCGGGGAGGGGTCCCCGGGTTTCCTTTGCCTTCTATAGAAAATGAAGGCGTCTATTAGCCGCGTACCGATAGATAAGCAGCTACTCCAGTCCAACCAAGCACAAATCGGAAGAGAAGAGGAGAGGAGACTCGCCAGTCGCTACCAACACCAATTCTTGCGGAGAGGAGCAAACATGAGAACCCAAGTGTTCTTCCTCACATTCGCCTTGCTCGCCGTGCTCGCGCAATCCAGCAACAGGCACCACCACCACCACTCCCATGTTCAGAGCAAAGGTACCGGATCTTTTCCTCTATTCTTGCCCCCAAAATCGATTCTTTTTCTCGACATGTGTGTGAATCCGAGAATTGCTCGACCCATCGGTTTGGCTTACCCCTGTTTATGGCTTCAGGGCATGGAGGAGGAGGGGAGCTAGCAAGCCGGGGGAAGCCGGTGGTGCGGGTGTGGCCGTGCTGCGACAGCTGCGGCGGGTGCACCAAGTCGAACCCGCCGCGGTGCCAGTGCCTGGACGCGGTGCCCCGCGGGTGCCACCCGGCCTGCAGGAACTGCGTCAAGTCAGCCCTCAGCGCCGACCCGCCGGTGTACCAGTGCATGGACCGCGTCCCCAACTTCTGCGCCCGCCGCTGCACCGAGCCCGCCGCCGCCGCCGCCTACTGACCGGCCGGCTGAGCGGACGACTGATTGCTGCTGTTGACCCACCAACCGTCCAACACACACACGCACCCGCCCGCCGGCGAATCCCACCGTCTGTCTGAAGACCAGCTGTGGATTACTAGATTTTTGTGTAAAGAGAGAGAGAGAGAGATGATGATGAATCTGTTCATCTAATGAGCGAGCAGCCAAACCAATCCATCCAATCCAATCTTGGACCCCCCCCCCCCCCCCCCCTTTTTTCATTTTTCGTTTTCCCTTTTTTTGTCTTCTGACTTGACAGTGCTCTGTAATTGCCGGATTTGACTCTCCTTGGTTGCGAGGTCGCTCCGTTCGCCCTGCTCATCGGCATTAGCAATATTTTTCTTTCAGCATAAATAGTGATCTGTCGTCACTCCTGAACAGGATGAGAGCTAAAAAAATATAGAAAAAAGTATATTTGCTTTCCTGGCTGGTTTTTGAGCTTTAGACTGGGGGACGATGTAGCCTTTTGCCTGTTCATGCCGTCAGGCTCAGATAGTTGAGGTGCACACCACATAGCTTGGAAACACAGGCGCATCAGGGATGATGCAGGATCATGGACCTGGAGTCCTGGACGCTAATCCGGTCTGCGGCGGGAGGCCGAGGCCGAGCTCCGCTCCTGGTTCAGATTCACCTATACCGAATCTGACGACAAGCAAGCACGGCAAGTGGAGGCCCCGCTCCTCTGCGCGCTCGCGCTCACTGTCACAGATGCGCATTTACACGAGGATATGCGGCAATTGTGCGCCGTCTGAATTTGCAGTTTGAAGCCGAGGTGGGGGAGGAGGACCGGAGGAAGGCAGGGGATATTCTGAACCACGCATAACCAGCTGGTACTGTATCTGCATACGTATTCTCGGTAGAGAATAATAACGATGCTTCCTACTTGCAACGTGGTATTGGACTGTACAAAATTCATGAAAATCATCCAACTGCTGGGCCTTTTTTTCAGAGAATCAGGAGAACAATTCACCCGTTAGAGCAGCGCACAATGACAATGACTATTGCCCTTAAAAAATGACAATGACTATTGAGCATTCGGCTACCAATCTAGCACATACCGAACACAACCAGATGGGGAAAGCAGTAGCAAAAAGTACGTTCTACCTCCCTGGACACTAAGCCGAGTCCAACATTCCTCCCTAGACTCGAAAACCGGGTGAACTACCTCCCTCAACTTTCAAAACCGTCCACTTTACCTCCTAGCCATGGTTTTAAGTGGTTTTGTATTTTTTAATTAAAAATAAATCTTATAAATACTTAATGAGGTTATTAAGCCATGAAAAATATTTCTAAGTTTCTAAAAATTTTGAGAAAAATTCTAGAGATTGAATGGGACGCAAAAAATATAAATAAAATATTTAAACTAGTGAAAATATCTATAAATTCTAAAATTTAGATTTAGCTCCAGCAAAATAGAAAATATATACAAAAAATTATATATATATATTAAAATATTTAAATCTATACCTAATTGCATCTTGAATACTTTCCACAGTAAAAACATAAGATGAAACTGACATGAATACACTTATCGTAAATGCATAAATGCATTCAACATTAATATATGTTACATTTATGATGGTTGAATGCGTTTACGATGAATGTATTCATACTGTCTTCATTTCATGTTTTTATTCAGAAAAGTATTCAGGATACATTTAGAAAATTTTATGAGTGTTTAAATTTTTGGATATATTTCCACTTTACTATAATTAAATTTAAATTTTAGAAAATTTTGTAGTCATTTTCACTAGTTTTAAATATTTTATTAAGATTTTTTGCATCTCAATCCATCTCTAGGATTTTTTCTCATAATTTTTAGAAGCTTAGAAATATTTTTTGTGGTTTAATAAGTATTTCAAGATTTATTTTCAATTGAAAAAGGCAAAACCACAAAAACCATTTAAAACCACAGCAAGGAGGCAAAGTGAACGTTTTTTAAAGTTGAGGGAGGTAGTTCACCCGGTTTTCGAGTTTAGGGAGGAACGCTGGACTCGGCTTAGTGTCCAGGTAGGTAAAACGATGTTTTTCCAAAACAGTATAAAAAACAGAGAGGAAAGTCACGCGCGGCCTTTTTCTCGTCCGGAGAAGCCCGTTAACACGAACGTTGGGCCTGTTATTCGATCGGTCGCTCCAGGCGCGCGGAAGCAATAACGGCCCATATGAAGAAAAAAGCCTAAAGCTTCGTGGCCCAGTAAGGCTCGGCGGCAGAGCAGCTTGGTTCGGTTCGGTCGGTGCGAGAGTTTAGTACCACCTCGGCTGCCGAAGCCAACTACACCGCAAGCCTCCGCTATAAAACTAGCGCCCCGTGCCCCGTTGCTCCATACTTACCTGGACGGGGTCGACGGGCGATCAGGAAGGCCCGTGGCCTAGGTCAGTGGCCCGCATTGCACTTGGCGGGTGCGCTGGCTTACCATCTCCCCAAGTGGGAGAGTGGACGTCATAATTTGTGGTAGAGGGGGTACGCGTTCGCGCGGCCCCCGCCAATTCTAAGAAATTAAACTTTGGTCCTTATCTTCTGAAGACTTCTATATAAAGAAGTGGACAGCGTGGTGTACAAAGGGTTGTTGGCATGGGCAAGGGCTTTATTGCAAAGTTTCTAGGCAAGAACATAAGGCTTACTTGAAAATTGTTAATTCTTCCGTTTTTTTCTTAATCTGAATGGGTGACAGTAATGACGTTTTGTTATTTTATTAGCACGTGCAAAGCCACGCGGCCAAGCTGACCCCAACCATGGCGACCCATGGCCTCCTCCCCTCGTCACTCGCCGCACCTAACACCATTCGCGCCATCGCAGGTCCGAGCTACGCTAGCCTCCCCCAACTCCCCTTCGGACGCCGCCGCCGCTCCCTTGCCCGCCCCGCGTCGGCGATGGACGCCCTCCGCGTGACGGGGGCCGCCGAGCCGCTCCTCCGCCCCGCCGCCGGGGGACACCCCAGGCTCCGCGTACGGCGCACGTCCCTACCCTACCCTACCCCACGCGGCGGCTAAACATAGCCGTTGCGCGCCCCTGCTATTCTGGGGGAGGAAGGTGGTGAAGGTCTGACGGGATGGAGGTCGATGTGCAGGTGCGGACCCATGCGCAGGGCGAGGGCGAGGCCGGGCGCGGCGCCGCGGCGGAGGGGGGCGCGGCGTTCTCGTGGGCACCCGTCATCCTCCCGTAAGCTATTTGTCAGCCGCCTCTTGAATTGTAGCATTTTGGGGTTGTCTGGACTCTGGAGGGTGTGCTGGGTGTTAAATTAGGGACGCGGTTCGAGTCTGATCCAACCACACGGTCTGATTGTATCAACCATGTTGAGGGTGTTTAGGGATTTCGCCTGGTTCAGGGCGTTGAGGAGGAAATGGCTCCGATAAATCACAAAGTCGAATTACCCTGCTGTACTGCATTGCAGCAAATTGGCCACATAATATAGAAATTGTGTGATCTTTTGTTCAACAATATGGATACGTGATTTTGCCATGTTCAAACTGTGATCCGAACAGTCGTAAAATGCAGAATATAATCTAGGATCTGTTTAATATTTTTGTACAGACAAAAGGGATATGTTAAATTGAAGCTTGCTTTGATGATGCTTGCCATAGCAATGCTGCTTGGTGTAGGGATACAAATAAAAAGGTGATTGCAGCCTTTCAGTACTGATGGGTCACTGTTCCGAACCTAGGTTCTTGTTCCCTGCATTGGGCGGTCTACTTTTTGGCTATGACATTGGCGCAACCTCTGGAGCAACAATCTCTGTTCAAGTTAGTCCCTGTTTTGGTTGTAATTTCCTCTAGCCGACATACAGTCTCACTGCCACTGGGTGTATTCCTCTTCAGTCTGCTGATCTGAGTGGCACCACTTGGTTCAACCTGTCATCTGTGCAACTAGGGCTTGTGGTAATCCAATTTTCTATGATTTTTAAGCTTTCGCCTCTCCATTTTCCTATCAGTTATCAAGATAAAATCGAATTTCCTTTCCTTTTTATTCAGGCAAGTGGTTCACTTTATGGTGCACTTGGTGGCTCTATTCTCGCATACCGCATTGCAGATTTTCTAGGTGAAAGCTACACGAATTTTATTTTCCTTACAATACTTGTTTGATAAGTGGTGAATAACCTCTACCATCTTGATACAGGAAGGAGAATAGAATTGGTTACCGCAGCTGCATTATATATTCTTGGTGCTTTGGTCACTGGATTTGCCCCTAATTTTGTAGCTCTAATCATAGGTCGGGTCCTTTATGGGATTGGTATTGGTTTGGTGAGTACGTGCAGGCGCAATCCCACCCACCCCCCCCCCCCCCCTCTAAATCCCATGCCACTGTTATTAAATAAATCTAATTTAGGAACACGTGTAAAAATGAATTTCTGGGGACAATAAGCTATACATTCACTCAAACTGAGTAACGTGAAATTCAGCATGTCTTTTAATCTTTCAATAGACCAATCAATTATTTGCTAAGATATACAGAAAAATCGAGTTGGTTGTAAATATAATAGCTTAAGGTGTTTAATGTAACTTTCTATTATAGTTAATTATTGAATGTCACCAACGGTATACAGCAAAATCAAACTGAACTTGATTTTGCTGCATGCCTTAGCAAATAATTAAAATCATGTTCTGATATAATCAATTATTGGTTAGTCTATAGAATGTCACCGTCTGTATACTGAAAAATCAAGTTGGTTGTAAATCTATTACTATGGTATTTAATCTAACTTTCTACTTTAATTTGCACTTAGTGTTTGTTCTTTTTTGTAGGGCATTGGGTGTTTTGCGTGTAGTACTTTACCCTACCCTTTTTGAAACCATCTTTTAACATCCAAATTTTGTATGGTTCCATCCTTTGTTAAAAAGGGAGTATCAATTGAAGAGTATTACAGTTGCAAAGGAGCCTATGCATATTTAGCTAGGGGTTTGGGAGAGTTTATAGACCAATGCTGTCCTAAACATTTGGATGTTATGCCACTGAACCATTATGGTGCTCTGTTGCAGGCAATGCATGGTGCGCCACTTTATATTGCAGAGACTTCTCCTTCACAAATACGTGGAACATTGATATCTTTGAAGGAGCTATTTATTGTCTTAGGAATACTGGTATTTATTCAATCCTCTGAAACTATTTGTATACACCCATTTCATGCCTGCTAACCATTAAATAATTGTGTGCAGTTTGGATACCTTATAGGAAGTCTTGAAATTGACAACGTAGGAGGATGGCGGTACATGTTTGGTTGTGGTGCCCCACTTGCAGCTGTTATGGCTGTCGGTATGTGGACTTTACCACCTTCACCAAAATGGCTACTTCTTAGGGCAGTTCAAGGAAAGGGATCTATGGAGGATAATAAAAAGAAAGCAATTCAAGCCCTTAGAACATTAAGGGGCCGCTCAGCAAGTGAAAAGGTTCTGGCAGATGATGTTGAAGATACCATTGTCTCTATTAAGGCAGCCTATGCAGGACAGGAAGCTGAAGGAAACATTTGGGAGGTATTTGAGGGAGCTAGCTTGAAGGCCTTCACCATTGGAGGAGGGCTGGTTCTGTTTCAGCAGGTATTTTGTTCTCTTTAACCCATGTATATGCAGGTTGTTAAGTTAAAGTTCTGGCCATGCTTTCATCTTTTGTTTTGAAATAGTATGCCCCTTTCTATATTTTTTTTTTCTCAAAATATGGATGAATGCTACTTCGTTTTGAGTGGTAGCACAGACATGATTTGTGCTATTAAGCTAAACTCCTTATTTTGCAGATAACAGGTCAGCCAAGTGTTCTATATTATGCAGCTTCAATTCTTCAGGTACCAATATTTTGCTCTGAACTGTTTGGTGGTATAGTTTTGTATAGAAAATTTAGAAGTAGGATACTGTCATATGCCCTATGCGTTTCTTGAATTCATAAAATTCAATTTCTCCATCTCTAAAGCATGGCTTTTGTAGACTGCTGGGTTCTCAGCTGCATCAGATGCTGCAAGAGTGGCAATTCTGATTGGATCGTTCAAGGTAACGCAGAAAATCTACTTTGATACTCATATATTAGCTGTTTCTGTATCAAATTTTGTAGATAGAAATCTAAGGATGTTATGCTTTCTTTTAATTTCGAGTTTTGTGTAACAATTCTATTCTTTGCAGTTGCTAATGACAGGTGTTGCGGTATTAAAAGTTGATGATCTTGGAAGGCGACCATTACTGATAGGAGGTGTTAGTGGAATTGTGAGTTTTTATCCCTTCCTGTTATTTGATTAAAGTTACACACTTGAATTCAATCTGGCAATCCCACTTAACATGAACACTGACAGTACTAGCATTTTAGGTACTGTATTAATCTACATTAGAATTAGAATACTTGGTAAACATAGTAACTTTTTGGCTTGTGCATGTTCTGTCAGGTTTCTATTTCTATGTTCTAACTAAATTGTCCTTTTGTTCTCTGTAACCTTTAATTGCAGGCTCTGTCACTCTTCCTACTTGCAGCTTACTACAAGATTCTTAACAACTTCCCCTTTGTTGCTGTTGGAGCTTTACTTCTTTATGTCGGTGCTTACCAGGTCGGTGCATTATTTTGTACAAGGAGGCTGACAAGCACAGCTTTTTTTCAGGAGTCCACAAAAAGCTTATACACCCATGCGTTTCAGGTCTCGTTTGGTCCAATTAGTTGGCTAATGGTGTCTGAGATATTTCCACTACGAACAAGAGGACGTGGGATCAGCCTTGCGGTACTAACAAATTTCGGCTCGAACGCGTTGGTGACATTTGCATTTTCACCGTTGCAGGTATTGCTTCTTATAATTGCCACCTCCTGGTGTGCAATTTCTTGATGTTTAGAGTGGAGTCCCCAAATTACATGAACAGCTAAACTTGTCAATGCCTAGTACTTGTGCCCAATGAATATTTCCCCACTAAATACTCTTTTTTACCGTTGTCAAACACTCTTGTACCCTGTTCTATGGTCCAAATTCAGCCTCTTCTCAGGTCCAAACTCCAGATTAGTTTGCTCTTTTCTTTTTTCAAAATTGAAAACTGCCAACTAGATGACCTCCAACCATGGTTGCGCAGGGCTACTGGGGTTCTGGACTCAGTGTATTTTAGCTATCTATTCGAAATACTGATACTAACTTTTTGAATTTTGCACAAATAATATGGGAACAAACATACACTTTTGCAATTCTGCCAACAATTCATATTTGTCTTTTGACCACAGGAGTTTCTTGGGCCAGAGAATATCTTTTTCCTGTTTGGGGCCATAGCAGTGCTCTCCCTCGTGTTTGTGATCCTAAATGTACCCGAGACAAAAGGACTGAGCTTGGAGGAGATCGAGTCTAAGATCCTGAAGTAAAATGGGCGTGGTCAAGGATCTTCAACCGCAGTTGTAGGCCTGAAAGCTTAATGCCGTTGTGAACATGGATGCTAACTCATAGGATTAGAGTGCGTCAAAGTTTCATACTTTGAGTACAAACACGCAGGACAGGTTTCGGTATAGAGTTTCCCTGACATGTTTCTCTTCATGTAATTAATACCTCTGAATTCTGAATATGCATTTGTAGCTACGTCTCGAATTCTGAATATGCTGGTGTAAAATTGTGCTGGCAGAAATCTGTCTGTGCTTGGTCAGTGAGGCTTACGTGTCTTGCTGAGTTATGTGCTGGAAACGGCGCATGTTTTGCAAGGCAATATGGCGATGAAAAGCCAGCATTGCTGTTACTATTTCCAACGGATCGATGCATCCGCAACTAGACTTTGTTTAGCACTATCACTGAACCAAACAGACATCACAATCAAGGAGCTCATGAAACAGAGATGTGATGGGCAATGGAAATCTGACCATCACATTTAATACTCGCTTATCTAGCATTGATTAAGCTCGTCCTCGAGACAGCGTTGTAATTTATTTGGTTCCTGACGAGACGGGCTTATCCTGACGCATCTGGCCCATATTGCGTCCTGGTGGGGTAACCGTGCATTAGGAGTGAGTATATTATACTCTGATTCAGGAATAAGAGGAACGATCCAAACCAACTACTCCGATTCAGATATTCCGATTCAGATATTTTTCATATATAAAAATGCATTAGGATACGGATATAATGTGCAGGTATGCAGGTTTTTGTAGATTTTTTACTTTTAAGTAGCATGTCCTATATATGCAGGTATGCTATTTTTGTAGATTTTTTTGCAATAGATATTCAGGTAAGTTACAGAACATATGAAAACATGTGGAAAATGTCCTCCCCTGTCGAATGTCGTGTCATCGTGTGTGATCACTGAGCTGAGCTTTTCATGTGCGTCCCTACATCGACGACTGGTTCTTACGCACTTAGATTCTTGCTTATGGAACATGTAAGAATCCAAACACTAATTGTTGTTTTTTAAAAAGGAAACACTAATTATTGTTCCAGACAGATAGGCAAAGAATTCGCCAAAGTATTTTAAAACGGCAAGGACAATAATGAACAGATAAGTAACACGAGCAAGCAAGCTACCGCCCACATGCATGTAGATGCACCTGACCGGGAATATGGAACCTAGAGATTCTTTATTTCTGCATTCGATTCCGATTCAGAACAGCGAGTAATCAGCGAGGAGCTGAGCGAGGGAACACGTCGTGCCGACTTGAATGCCTCCGTCGTGGGTGGCAGCTGACTCGCCGAGTATGAAGTGGGAGCGAGACCGTCCTGCCCGACGATATGAAACCTCCGATGCCCCCCGCGCCGGCACTGGCTAGGCTTCGGTTTGGTCCGGTCTAATTACGTACTCCCTCCTCCGTATCGTCAATAGAAGACGTTTAGGACAGGGATTAGCATACCAAGGAGAATTAATTGGAGCTAAGTTTTCCATGTTTACACCTATTAAATGAGGTTGGGACCACATTCGATACAACAAAGTTACACTGATTAATTGGTCAGCGCAGCGAGGTTTGAGTTGAGAGGTCATGATTTCGAAACCAGGTGTTGCTTGCTTTTTTGGGTTTTAGCTGATTTAGCATGGCACTGTTTTGCTGCTGCATGGCGTTTTTTCGTTTGCTGCCGCCCGCGTTGCATGGCGCGTTTTTTTTTTCCGTTTGCCGCACCAGCGGCGCTGCATGGCGCGTTTTTTTTCCTTTTGCTGCCGTCCGCGTTGCATGTCGCCCTCATGGCGCTTTTTTTTCATTTTGCTGCATGGCGCATGCCTGCTCGCGCTCATTTTTGCTGCATGGCGCATGCTCGCGAGCCCAGCTCCACGCCGTCCGCGGCGACCTGCGAATCCAGCACCATGTCGTCCGCGGCGACGGAGAGCAGCGGGTCGGAGTCATCGACGGACAGCAGCGTGTCGACAACGTCCTCCGCGGCGACCTCCGTCTCCGACTCCGGCCTGACGCCGTGCGCGGCGATGGAGAGCAGCGGGTTGGAGTCGTCCACGGACAGCAGCGGGTCGCCGACGTCCTCCGCGGTGACCTCCTCTGGCCTCGGACCGATGACCTCCGCGGCGAGCGCCTCCGACTCCGGCCCGACGCCGTCCGCGGTGACCAACGCCCGAGCGCCGCCGCCGGTCTCCATGGAGATGGTTCGCGTGAGGGAGATGAAGTAATGGGAGTGCGCGTGAGGGAGATGTAGTCGTGCGCGTGCGCGTGTTCTCTTCAGTCGAGGAGTCCGTGATTAATGACAGGAGAACATGCAAACGGCGGCCGCGGCGCGCGTGCTAGGGGCAGTCTCGTCCAAAATTGCCTTGGTACCCTAGGACGTCATCTTTTGCTGCAACCGTTCATTCCTATGGAACGTCTTCTATTGATGATACGGAGGGAGTACCTGCACTAGCAAGCTGATATATGGATGGCCGTTTACTTGAGTGCTACATATTATATAATATAGGCTGTGTTTTTTTGGTAGAAATATTTTTCCATCCCGTTTGATCAATAACTAAGAATATTAAATAAAGTCAGTTTGTAAAACTATCTTTATAACTTCGGATTAATTCACGAGACAAATCTAATAAACCTTTGACCACACGATTAGAGGATGGTTAGTAAATTATGGACTAATTAGACGCATTAGATTCATCGTGCAAAGTTACACCATCTCTGAAAAGATTTTACAAATAGACTTCATTTAATACTCTATGCATGTAAGATTCTCTTTGAAAAAATATTTTCGCTTTCAACGAAACACGGCCATAGTTATAGTTGAACAAAAGCACATGTACTCGATCATCCACAAAAGTCTAAATCGGGCTCCGCCGGTAAGGGGAAAAAAATCCCAAGCAAGGAACTCATCAACAGCAACGTGACAGACGATAAATCAAGGAGCTAGGATTTGCTTATTTAGCGTTGACTGTGAGTTATTGGTGTTCTAAATCTATTCGTTTGGTGACGAGGTGACTTGCCTGATGTATCTGCCCCATATCGCGTCCTGATGGAGGAACGAGATCGTTGGATTGTTTGGAATTTAGATACTGTCACAGCTAGGAGGAGCAGATCGATCAGAAGATCTGGTCACAGAGATCCCAACAACTGCTGATCGAGCACTGACACTGCCCGGGATTAGAGGTCAGTCAGATAATGCCACGCGGATAATAAGGGTAGGTACATTGCTACACATCACCGGTCTCGTAGGTCGTCTCATGCAGTGTTACGTAGGATTTTTGCTGATGTGGAGTGGAGAGAGTGAGGTGAGAGAAAGAGATTGTTGCTTCGTAAAACAACCGTTTCATGAGCTAAATTTTAGGACTATGAGACAACTCATCCACCATTGTATAAGTTTTATTGTCATGCAACTAATATTATTTCTTTATTTTTCTATAAATTAAGAAATATTGTATTACTACGAGACAACCAAAACAACAACTCATTGTATAGATTGTTTATTTAAGTCACTTAAGATTACGTGTCACCGCATGAGACCGCCCGTTCAATACCAACGTACCTCTCCTTAGCGGCTAACCCGTCGACCACCCATCGTGCCGACTTCAATGCATCCATCGTGCTACGGGTTAAAACTCCACTTCTCAAAAAAGAGACCTGCTTGACCTCCTCGCAGCAGGCCGGTCACGCCTGTTCACTCTGCTCTGTTCACAGTTGCTGCTAGCTAAGCCATGGCCCATTGGTGATCAGCAGTGTCTCATCACGTGCTTCCATTATCTGCCTTGTGCGTGCTTCCATTATTTTTATAGCAATAGCAATAGCATGGCGGCGAGTCTCATGCATGCCTTAGCTTTCCCCGTGATGTGGTGCAGTGCGCCTTCTTATGACACCTTTGCTTGAGCACCGTAATCCTGTGCTCGATCTGCAAAGGCACCATCTTATCAACCTAGGAGTTAGGGCTTTTCCAAACAATTGACTTCTCATCATGTCACCTATATTTCACAACGATAATAAGTATGAACTTCTAATTATAACTCTATATTGACCTTAAAGCACTCAATTTTAATAGGATATATAATATATTTATTTAGGTTCGAGTTCTCGACTCGGTATGCGTGTTTTTTTCTAAATTTATTTTAGGATTTAGTGGTTGGTGATGTTTTCCGTCGATAACGTGAGGCGTCCAAACTTGAGATTTGTTGGCTCATTCCGTTGAACATACTAACTGGGGCAGGGTTACGTGCATGTATGTATTCGTAGGGGTGAGTGTCGCATGCGTCTATATATATAATGTGTTTCACAAAAAAACAAGATATTTTTTCAAAACAAATAATTGTACACACACAATATGTATATCACTTGATGTGTACTTTTGCCACATAACATCATACCTGACTTTAAGGCCATACAAATGCTGTTTATACAAAATTTGAATACCATCACTTAGCATTCACTTTTCATACATGTATACTAGATTTAAAACATTCTCCGTGTAGTTTCTACAATAGCAGATAGTTACTGCCCGTCTTTAGGATTTTTATTTCAAATAGCCAACGAGTTTTTAGTCTAACTACAAGTGGCCAATGATTTTCTTATTGAAAAATGTCGGTAGGGGATGTGTTTTTCCTTGGAGATTATGCAAATTATACTACAAAATACAAAACCATTGGCCATTTGAGAAAAAACTATATTAAGAAAAAATGTCGGCGTATTAAGAAAGTAGCGTGTCAAGACATGTCGTTCCTTGCGTCACGCTCTGGAGCGTGCAGCCTTCCCCTCCGACTCCGATGCCGTCTACTTCCACGTCCCTCTCGCCGCACGCGAGACGCCGACCTCCAAATCCCTATTCCCTACCGCCGCCGCGCACGAGAAACCCAGGCGCTCGCCGGTGGTAGCTGTAGCTCCCGATCGATGACTTTGACACAATGGGGATTATAGGGGCCGGAAGCTATAAGCCGATCGAGCACATCGCACAACCTGCTCGATCGCCGATTGCCTGCCAGATCAGCAGTCTCGTTCCAGCTCCACCATGGCGGCCGCCATTCTAGCCGCTCTGGTGCCCGTCCTGCTCTCTCTGGTTGGAGGCGGATCAACGGCCGCGGCCGGCGGCGCCGCCACCGAGTTCGTTTACGCCGGTTTCGCGCCGGAGAACTTGACGGCCAGCGGCGCGGCCGTCGTCACCTCCTCCGGCCTCCTGCGGCTCACCAATGAAACCAACGAGGTGTTGGGGCACGGCTTCCACCCCGCGCCGTTGCGTTTCAAGGACGCCTCGACGGGCGCGCCGGTCTCCTTCTCCACCACGTTCGTCGCCGCCATCGCGCCGCGGTACCCGGACGCGCACGGCCACGGGATCGCCTTCGCGCTGGCGCCGTCGGCGACCGTGCCCGGAGCCGTGGCCGGGAAGAACCTCGGCCTGTTCAACACGTCGAACCACCTAGGGAATGGGAGGAGCGAGGTCGTCGCCGTCGAGCTCGACACCGCCATGGACGAGGAGTTCTCCGACATCAACGACAACCACGTCGGCGTCGACGTCAACAGCTTGCGGTCCGTCAACTCCTCCGCCGCGAGGTATATCGACGCCGGCACCGGCAAGCCCGCCGATCTCAGCCTGGCCAGCGGGGAACTCCTGCAGGTGTGGATCGAGTACGACGGCGCGAGCACGCGGCTGGAGGTGACCGTGTCGCCGGCCGGCGTGCCCAGGCCGGCCGTCCCCCTTGTGTCATGCACCGTCAACCTCTCGTCGGCGGTGGCTGACGGCACCTACGTCGGGTTCTCGGCCGCGAACGGCGCTGCCTCGAGCTCGCACTACGTTCTTGGCTGGAGCTTCCGTCTCGGCGGCGGCCGCGCGCCGGACCTCGACATCTCAAAGCTCCCGAATCTCCCCTCGTCCACGGCCAAGAAGACCATGCATCCGCAATTGATCGTCTTCGCTGTCGTGGCACTCCTCGTGGTGTCAGCGGGCGTCATGGCATTCGTCTTCTGGCGCCGGCGGTTCGCCGAGGAGCAGGAGGAATGGGAGATCGAGTACGGCCCTCACCGGATTAGCTACAAGGACCTGCACGCGGCGACGAGGGGCTTCCGCGACGTCATCGGCGCCGGCGGCTTCGGCACCGTGTACCACGGCGTGCTCCCACGGTCGGGCGCCGAGGTCGCCGTCAAGAAAGTGGCCCACGACTCGCGGCAAGGTCTGCGCGAGTTCGTGTCGGAGATCGCGAGCATGAGCCGGCTGCGCCACCGCAACCTCGTGCAGCTCCTCGGCTACTGCCGCCGCCGCGGCGAGCTGATCCTCGTCTACGACTACATGGCCAACGGCAGCCTGGACAAGCAACTGTTCGGCGCCGCCGGCGGCAAGCCGGCGCTGAGCTGGGAGCGGCGCGCCAAGATCATCCGCGACGTCGCCGCCGGGCTGCTGTACCTGCACGAGGAGTGGGAGCAGGTGGTGGTGCACCGCGACATCAAGGCCAGCAACGTCCTCCTCGACGCCGACATGAACGGCAAGCTCAGCGACTTCGGCCTCGCGCGGCTGTACGACCACGGCAGCGACTCGCAGACGACGCACGTGATCGGGACGTTAGGCTACCTCGCGCCGGAGATGATCAAGACCGGCAAGGCCGCCCCTAGCGCCGACGTGTTCGCGTTCGGCGCCTTCCTGCTCGAGGTTGCCTGCGGCCGGAGGCCCATGGAGTCACTCAGCAACAACAATGCCGATCCGGCGGGGCTCGTGGACAACGTCCTTGGGTGCTGGAAGGCCGGGAGGATCAGAGACGCCATGGACCCAAGGATCGGCAAGTGCGACGAGGCCGATCTCGAGCTGGCGCTCAAGCTCGGGCTGCTCTGCTCGCACCCTGACCCCCAGCGCCGGCCGAGCATGAGGCAGGTGGTGCAGATACTGGAAGGCGCCACGCCGGTGACGGAGACGCCGCCGGAAGATCTAGGCAGCAGCGGCAGGATCTTCGGGTACTTCGAGACGTTCGATGAGTTGGTCAACATGTTCCCGACGACGGTCGAGATGGCCACCGCCACGACACAGCCGCCTTCTTCGCCCTCAAGCGCCGAGCACCACCAGCCGATGTCCGGCTGAGTTCTGCTACCAGCTCTATCACTAAATTAGGATTCTCTCTGTCACTAAGTTCAAATATGTCTTGCCACTAAATTACAAATTTGTAGTATTGTGCATATATAGAATGGTTGAAATTGGAAAACAAATAGGAACATGATTAGGTGTTGCAATAATCTTGTCTAGAAGTGAGCATAGAATATCGTTAGACAGTCTTAGGGATGATCAAAGATCTGGTTTGATGTCATAAGTCGTAACTCCTAACTGTTGAGGGATTTGTATGTGTAATCTTTTATGTAAGCGAACATAGGACACCAATAAAGCTTGAATTATTTCACACATATTTTCAGAACAACGGACTTTGCAAATGACAAGAACGGGAGGGAAATATGTGTGAAAACTCATTCAACCTCGATCCCTCCCAATATGCCTAGAAATCTTATGAAAACAACATGGAATAAGGTTTGATCCTATTTATAGGGATTCCATAAATATCTCATTCAAAAAATTAAAACAATCGAGATTTTTCGGAGATTGAGTTTAGTTATTAATCCATGATATGGCATGTACATAATGAAAACTTCATTCTCAATTGTACGGAAATTTTTATGAAAACGTTTCATTTGCGTCTCTTTCATGGAAGTTTCATTTTCTCATAATGCATGAATCGGAGGGGATTACTATGTATCCAAATAAGACAACATAGGACGAATTAGTCGCCTCCCCAAGCGATGTAGGGGGAATTAATCCTCTTCAATCCCCTCTAATTAATCCTGAAATAACCGATCATGATCATCGGTTGTAGTTTCAGAGCTTATACAACTGCAGTGGAAGAAAGGCATGCTAATCAAGGATTGAAATTGATCTTCATTTGGTTCTCTCTCGATGTGATTCCAAAGAATTGAAAACCTACAAGAACTTTTTTGAAGTTCCATACCCAACTTTAGTTTGGTGTGCTCAATCTCATGTTTGGTCATAAATCATCTCATTTCTTGGTTCGATCTACTAAAACTTGAGAGCAACCTCACCAAATCTAATATTCTAAAAACATTCAAATCCAGCTATCAGTTACTCATCCCAACAAGGTAAGCCATGACAAAAACTATCCGTGGTTCTTCGCTTCTGTACGTGAACGGCATCGATGGAACACTTACCTATCCTCTGTCATTCATACCTGGCCCGGAACAGGGACAGCGAAATAATATGCGAAGAAGCTGGAGACGCGTATGAGAAGGCAACCCACGCGGTGCATGCCGACCTGAACGCGACATCATCAGCAACCGCCGCCGGGGTGACCCCAACCGCGCTGACTCGCCAAGACTAGCTCGAGCGAGGTGCCGGCTGACGTTGGTGGTCTTGGTCTGAATGTCTGATCGACCATCTTAATTACATACTTAGATATATATATATATATATATATATATATAGAGTACCTACTACTAACAGGACTTGTCATTCCTAACCGCGCGTTGTAACCTTGTAGTCTGCTAACACGTGGGATGGACCGGCGCTAGAAGATAAATGACTTTCCATCTACCCCTTTAATCTCGGTTACGTTTTGACCCGAAATAAATAGTCTTTTAGTCTCGGTCAGTGTTTCCACTCGGAACTAAAGTTCCCGAGACTTTTAGTCCCGGTTGGAGTCACAATCGAGACTAAAAGGATCTTTAGTTCCGGATGAGGGCCCTTCATGGGTTACAATAAAGAAAAACATTTCACCTACCATCACATGTGCTGTAGGTGGAGTGGTTACGAGGCTGTACGCGAGTCAGTGCAATAGGTCGTGGGTTTGCCCCCTTGCCCCTGCTAGACTCTACACTGGATCTGAAGGGAGGAGTGAGAAGGAAGGAAGTGAATGAAAATGGGAAGAGAGTGAATGGAGAAGAAAATGAAATAGAAAGGATCTGGTAAGCCCCACCATATGTGCCAGTACATTGCGGGGGAGCGCTCTGCGCGTCAAGAATCGACCTAGGTTCTGGTCGACAATATTAGTATTGTGGGGGCGTGAATTGATCAATGGAAAGGATTAGAGTAAAGTTACTCATTTTGAGAAAATATGTCGGCAGATTGCTAGAGGCAAGAGTTGCCGGAGACAGGCGGAGGAGGTAGGATGGAGGACTCTATCGGAGGAAAAGCCCATCGGTGAGCACACCGCGAGGACGAAGGAGCTGCAACAATAAGAATCTAGATGTAATATAAGTGGACGTTTGAACGCCAAACCATGGCTAGGGCCTTTAGATCCCAAATTCCACCCTCAAAGTTCACTATGCAAAAAGAAGATTTCCATCACATCAAAATATCATAACATGCATAGAGTACTAAATGTAGATGAAATCAAAAACTAATTGTACAATTTTGTTATATTCTACGAGATAAATATTTTGAACCTAATTAATCAATTTTTGGATAATTTTTCACACATACAAACGAAATGCTACAGTGGCGCACGTACCTCAAAAGACCAAAGTTTGGCTCCCAAATTCTCGAACTAAACAAGGGCTAGCCTTAAAAGCCTGGCCTTGTTTAGATGCCAATTTGGCACTCCAAATTGGGAGTTTTGGGAATCGCGCGCCACTGTAGCATTTCGTTTGTATGGGTGAAAAATTGTCCAAAAATTGATTAATTAGTCTCAAAATGTTCGTCTCGCAGAGTACAACAAAACTGTGTAATTAGTTTTTGATTTCATCTACATTTAGTACTTCATGCATGTTATGACATTTTAATGTGATGGGAATCTTCTTTTTGTAGAGTAGAATTTGAGGGTTGAATTTGGGATCTAACGCCTCAATAAGAGGCCCGAATCTGCATTAGTGGCGCAGAATCCATGCACCAAGGCCTTGTTTAGATGCAAAATTGGGTGCCAAATTTGGCCCCAAATTGGCACCTTGATAGTGCGTGCACCACTGTAGCATTTCGTTTGTATGTGTGAAAAATTGTCCAAAAATTGATTAGTTAGGCTCAAAATGTTCGTCTCGCAGAGTACGATAAAACTGTATAATTAGTTTTTGATTTCATCTAGATTTAGTACTCCATGCATGTTATGGCATTTTGATGTGATGGGGAATCTTCTTTTTGCATAGTGAATTTGGGAGTTGCTTTTTGGGAACTTTTTGCATCTAAACAAGTCCCAAAACACGCAGACACATACTGTACGAGTGACACACTTGTCAGCCAGCTGGACAGGGCAGCGATCCAAACGTCGCCCGTCAACACTTATCGTTGTATGTCTCCGTCGCCTATCCTTGTCGCTACTGGACAGGGCTTTGAAGACATCAGCCGCTAGCAGCCAACCCGTCCACCTCCGCGTCCCTCTCGGCCACACACGGCGCGGACCACCGGCCAGCTGATCCAGGCGGCACCCAGCGACGACGCGACCAACAAACCCCTGCCCGGCCACGAGACACACTGGGATTCCACTGCGGCCGGAGATATAAGCAAGAGATCACACTGGCATATGCAGCGAGCTAGATCATCGATCGCTGTCGTGTTCGTCCCATAATCATGGCGGCAGCCACTCTTGCCGTGCTGGTGCCCGCCCTGCTCCTCCTCGCCCGATGCGGAGCCGCCAGCATCGAGTTCGTGTTCGCCGCCGGCTTCGCGCGGGAGAACGTGACGGCCAGCGGCGCGGCCGTCGTCACCGCCTCCGGCCTCCTGCAGCTCACCAACGAGACGAACGAGGTGTTCGGGCACGGCTTCTACCCCGTGCCGGTGCGCCTCAAGGACGCCTCCACGGGCGCGCCGCTCTCCTTCTCCACCACCTTCGTGTTCGCCATCGCGCCGCGGTACCCGGACGCGTACGGCCACGGGATCGCCTTCGCGCTGGCGCCGTCGCCGGCCGTGCCGGGCGCCGTGGCGGGGAAGTGCCTCGGGCTGTTCAACACGTCGGACAACATGGGGCAGGGGAGGAGCCAGGTCGTCGCCGTCGAGCTCGACACGGCCAAGGACGCCGAGTTCTCCGACGTCAACGGCAACAACGTCGGCGTCGACGTTAACAGCCTGGTGTCCGGTACCTCGGCGCCGGCGGCGTTCATCGACGTCGCCACCGGGGGCCTCGTGAACTTCAGCCTCGTCAGCGGAGACCTCCACCAGGTGTGGATCGAGTACGATGGCGCGACCATGCGCCTCGAGGTGACCGTGGTGTCGCCGGCCGGCCGTCCCGCTCGTGTATTACACCGTCAACCTCTCGACGGCCGTGGCCGACGACACTTACATCGGGTTCTCCGGAGCCAACGGCGCGGCCTCGAGCTCTCACTACGTTCTTGGCTGGAGCTTCCGCCTCGGCGGCGGCCGCGCGCCGGACCTCGACCTCTCCAAACTCCCTTCTCTCCCAAGATTTCTGTCCAAGAAGACGATGCCAACGCTACAGATCGTCATACTATTCCTCGTTGTCGTCTTGGTTGTCCTCTTGGTGTCGGGGGCAGTCGCAGTTCACTTCATCAGGCGCCGCCGTTTCGCCGAGGAGCAGGAGGAATGGGAGATAGAGTATGGCCCCCACCGGATAAGGTACAGGGACCTGCACGCCGCGACGAGGGGATTCCGCGACGTCATCGGCGCCGGCGGCTTCGGCACCGTGTTCCACGGCGTGCTCCCGCGGTCGGGCGCCGAGGTCGCCGTCAAGAAGGTCTCCCACGAGTCGCGGCAGGGCCTCCGCGAGTTCGTGTCGGCGATCGCGAGCATGAGCCGGCTGCGCCACCGCAACCTGGTGCAGCTCCTCGGCTACTGCCGCCGCCGCGGCGAGCTTATCCTCGTGTACGACTACATGGCCAACGGCAGCCTCGACAAGCACCTGTTCGACGCCGCCGGCGTCAGGCCGGCGCTGAGCTGGGAGCGGCGCGCCAAGATCGTCCGCGACGTCGCCGCCGGGCTGCTGTACCTGCACGAGGGGTGGGAGCAGGTGGTGGTGCACCGCGACATCAAGTCCGCCAACGTGCTCCTCGACGCCGACATGAACGGCAAGCTCAGCGACTTCGGCCTCGCCCGGCTCTACGACCACGGCAGCGACTCGCAGACGACGCACGTCATCGGGACGCTCGGGTACCTGGCGCCGGAGATGAGCAAGACAGGCAAGGCCACCACGAGCACCGACGTGTTCGCATTCGGCGCCTTCCTGCTCGAGGTTGCCTGCGGCCGGAGGCCCATGGAGCGCAACGACGACCTCGACTCGCCGGGGCTCGTAGACCTCGTCCTCGAGCGGTGGAAGGCTGGGAGGATCAGGGAGGCCAGGGACCCAAGGATTGGCAAGTGCGACGAGGCCGATCTCGAGCTGGTGCTCAAGCTCGGGCTGCTCTGCTCGCACCCTGACCCACGGCGCCGGCCGAGCATGAGGCAGGTGGTGCAGATACTGGAAGGCGCGGCCGCGGAGGCGGTGCCGGAGACGCCGCCCAAGGATCTTGGCAGTAGCAACAGGCTGTTCTACGGATACTGCGAGTCGTTCGATGAGTTCGCCACCATGTTCCCGGCGTCCGAGACCACCACCGTCACGACACAGCCGTCTTCTTCGCACTCCAACGAGGAGCAAGTGGAGCAGATCTCCGGCTGAGTAGTGGGTAGGGACATCTTCTCTCTTCACCAAACCACCAAAAAGCTTAGTGGTGTGTTTACGATGGTTGTTGAATAGGAAAAAAAGCAAACAGTCATAGGTTAGGTGTTCTGTGATCTTTCTTTGTAAGTAAACATAGGATACCGTCAGCCATTTGTAGGGACGACAACAAAAGATAAAACTTTCCTGTAAGTTCCTAAACTGCCGAGGCTATACCAATCAGGTTAAATTATTTCTCGCATATTCGATTAGTTGACTGGTTCATCCATAGCCTAACTACAAGTTAAATTATTTCTCGCGCAATTATCATTTTAGACTGGCACATTTTCAGAAGAACAGACTTTGGAAATGACACGTATGAGAACAAAAGGTGAACACATCAAAGAACAATTAATAAACCATAATCAATTGTAGATGAACTTATTTTCGGATTAGCAGTTAATAAATCTCAGAGGCTCAGACGAACTAAGAATATGGTAACATCATTTCTGTGAAGAATCGGAACCCAAAGCATCACCTTCGCTCAGAAAGAACTAAGGCCACCTTCTCTCAGAAAGAACTAAGGCCTTGTTTAGATGGAGAACAGGGGGTGAGGATTTGGGGTCACTTCGTAATCATTACGTCACTGTAGCATTTCGTTTGTACGTGTGAAAAATTATCCAAAAATTGATTAATTAGGCTCAAAATGTTCGTCTCGCAGAATACAACAAAACTGTGCAATTAGTTTTTTATTTCATCTACATTTAATACTTCATGCATGGACCGATATTTTGATGGGATGAGAATCTTCTTTTTGCATAGTGAACTTTGGGGTTGCTTTTTGAGAACTAAACAAGGGCTAAAAACATTAACTTGCTTATCATGGGAAAAAGATTGTGGCACAGGAACCTCAAACTTGTATGCATTTAGAAAAGTGGACCTGGGAAAAGATAAGAAAGGTATCTGAATTCTAAATATCTGAAGAACCGAAAGAGACGGCAAGTACAAGTGACATAGTTAGAAGGTCCAACTTAGAAAGCCACAACAGGCAATGCCAGATTTTATCCATGAATATTAGCTTACAGGTTAGCTGACTAGTTCATCTATAGCCTCAGGCCTCAGCTACAAGCAGGATCATCGTCATCTTCCTCAATCCCCTGCGCAGCACCTTGGATCATTTCGTCATCAACTCCTGAAAGAAATACAACTTCTGATTTTCAGCCTTTTGTCATTACCTGCAGAAAAAAACCTACAAAAAGAAATACATATGGATGTACCTTCGATGAAGGATTCAAATTCATCTTCGTTTGGTTCCCTTGGTGTGATTCGGCTGACTGATTGATTAATCTCCATCCAATTTGGCTGCTCAGCTAGGCCAGAGAACACCACAGGTCTATCCACAACCCAGTCATCAACTATGTCTATGTAGTCCACTGAGACAGGATCAAATGCTTTCATCTTGCGTTGTTGCCTACAGCATATTGATGAATTCAGTCAATACATACATGATTTGTTAACAAGCAAAATACATTCTAAATCAACAACCAATTGCAAGATGGTTCTACCTTTGCTGCAGCCGTAGGTTGTATTGAACAAAGGTGAGATCATGCATTCGCTGACGCTCAAAACTATTCAGTCTTTCATCATGAACTTGTTCAAAAGGAATGTGTGCCCGATCACATCCTCTTGCGCTGCAGGTTTGACTGAGAATACGGACCGCTAGACGTGTTAAATTTGGGCAAGCTCCTCCATATGTATACCACCATTCAGCTGCAAGATCAAATAACAACAGTAAAGACAAAACATCAGGCATCACCAAACAGACTTCAACCTGTGACAACCTCATTCAACAGATGCGCAAATTTAACAAGGTTCCAAATCTTTGAAGAAGGCTAACAAGGTTTGTCAGAAAAGCAATACATCTCATTTAGTTTCATGTTAAAAAAATAACCCTACAAATGTAACTCATGTTTGCATGGAAAAATAATAATAATAACAATACTAACGTGTAAACTAGTTCTCAAGAATTTCTTAAATACTAACCAGGAGGTAAAGTTCGTCTAGATCGGACAGCCATTTGCCTACGGAAATCCCCTGCTGTCTCATTCCGGTACATGTTGAGCTCCCGCTGGATTTTATCTT
Source organism: Echinochloa phyllopogon (assembly GCA_033239725.1). Lineage (NCBI taxonomy): Eukaryota > Viridiplantae > Streptophyta > Magnoliopsida > Poales > Poaceae > Echinochloa > Echinochloa phyllopogon. The sequence goes on from BTCW01000018.1 coordinate 1,858,725, forward strand.
GGATCTTCACATCAGAAACCAGCCTTTCTATGCAGTCTAGCATCCCTGAGAAGATTCCATTTGATACGTCACCTCGAATCCCATCAAAAAATAGCGGATTCAAGAAGAAACCAGCTGAATGAAGTGGCCGTGGTGTTTGGTTGTCCCATCTCCAGTCAATAATATTCCAATAAGTCATGTGGTCATTCTTACTCACTAGCTCTTTCTTGATTGCTGCTTTGGCCTGGTACAATCCAGCATAAATGTACCCCATAGCAGGCCTCTTGATACTACCGACTAGCTTAAGGAGATGCACAAGTGGCTCGGTGATGTGAACAACGGCAGCACAAGAGGACCAAAATTGCAAATTGTTAACGAGATTGGTTACTTCAATCCCTCCTTTCTTCGGCATCAAGAAGTGTATCCATTCATCCGAGTTAACCATGGCTTGCAAAGGCTCCTTCAGACTGTACATGTTCTTCAGTGTGACAAAGTTCATAGCAGCTCGAGTATCCGCAGGAATTAGCAGATCCTTCCCTCGCACATACTTCTTTGTTAGACTCAACGCAAATGTGCTGTTGTAGACAAATCCCGTGATTGCCTTTGCATTACTTATTATCTCACTGATTGCCTCCACCTTACTGAAATCTTCAAGCATGCCATCGATGCACTGGAAAGTACATGGAGACCAGAATAAAGTGGGAAATGTTTCGCCTAGCTTTTTTCCTGCAGCTGCATGGATCTCAGAGTTATTTGTGATAACTTGGACAACTTTTTTCTCGCCGACTTCCTCAACAATACTTCTCAGTAACTCGAACAGTGCATCTGAAGATGTGACAATGCTGGTTGCATCCACAGATTTGAGGAACATAGTACCTTCCGGGCAATACACCGAAAAGTTTATCAAGGTTCTGCCTTTATCAGTGATCCACTCATCAGCCAGCACCGAGCAGCCGGTCCTGGTCCATGACCCCTTGAAGAACTCCAACCTCGCCATCACTTCGTCAAATGACTTCTTAAGAATGTGACCACGAAAGTCGTGGTATGAGATTGTCTCAGGTCTCCCTCCTGCAGATGCAATGGCCTCGATCATGGGCTGGAAGTAGACTGAATTCACTGCTTCTAGTGGCACACCGACATCATACAAGAACCTCCCAACTGCCATCGAAACCTGCTCCTTATCCAAACCAGCAAGTGCCGCGAAATGTCCTGACGCTGGTGTAACTGCGTCGACTGCCATCATAACCTGATGAAGAGGATTGGTCTGAGGAGTCGGCGGAACATGCTGCTGAAGAGTCTGGGGAGTGAGTGGTGGAGGAGTGGAGGGATTAGTCAGCAACTTCCTCTTCTTCTTATTGCTGACACTCCCCCTCATGTGAACCTCAGGAGGCGGAGGAGGCCTCTGCTCGGAGAGCGGCACGGGGTCGAAGTCGAGCACCTCGTTGAGCGGGATCATGTGGATGGGGCTATCGGTGCCGGTGCCCCCGCTGGCGGCGGAGGCGGGCGAGGCGTCGGCGGTGGCGAAGCGCCTCATGTCGCCGGGCGGGAGTGCGTTGGCGAGCTTGCGCTGCATCTTCTTGGCGGCGACGGCGTCGAGGCTGCGCAGCATGGTGTCCTGGACGTCGCGGGGCACCTTGGGGCAGCAGCAGGCGTTGCCGGGGCGGCGGGCGAGGTGCTCCTTGAAGCGGTGGATGCCGCCGCCGAGGAAGTGCTTGCCGCAGTAGGCGCACTTGAGGCGCACCCGGCCGTCGGCGCGCACCATGAGGCAGTGCTTCCACGCCGGGTCGTGCTTCTGCGCGCCGATCTGCACCACCTCCTCCTCCCCGGCCACCCCGGCCGCCGCGTCCTCACCGTCCTGCCTCTCCATCCGGGCGCGAGCACTGCCACTGCATCAGCCATCACCACCATAGGCATCACGAGCGGCGCAATGGGATTCGAACGCAATCGATCGAGCCCCACTAATCAATCCATCCCTAAATTAGCCGATGGCGTGCCCGCGCGCGCGAAATGAACCTGCCCGGCCGCGGGGGCGCGCGCGCGAGCCGAACGAACCAGGAGAACCAGAGGAGGGGGGGAAAGGGTCTAGGGAGGGAGAAGTAGGATCTAGAGAGAACTCACCCGGGTTTTTGGGAGGCGAGCGAAACGGCCGGGCTTCCCCAAATCGGCGGCCGCCGGGGCGGGGAGGAAGAAAACCAGCGAGATGAGGGGATTGGAGAGGAGAGAGTGGGGGCGACCGGCGACGGGTGGGGGTGGGCGAGGAGCGGCTCGAGGCCGGGTTGGTGGTTGGTTGGTTGACCTGGCCGGGTTGCGTGTGCGGGAGAGAGACTGGTAGAGAGGCCCAGCCGGTTCTCTCGTGAGTTGGTTCGGGTCAGGTCACGTCGGGTTGGGCTAATCGGGGCGAATGTGCCGGACCAGTGGGCCGGCCCGGTTGGTTTACCTGGAGAGATTGCCAGCAGCACTCGGCTGCCCACCCGTCAGTCTCTCACAAGTGAGAGAGCCAGAGAGAACCGCTCGCCGCGGCGCCGGCCCGGGGATGCTCCCGACTCCCGATGCAATGGTTGCACGACAATGGCTGCAGGAGCGAGATGTGGATTATATTGTCTCCGACAACGGGGTGTTTAGTTAGACGGGTGAAAAGTCACATCGCACACGGTAGTGTATTGTAGTATTTTTCGTTTGTTTGTGGTAAATATTGTACTATCGTGATCTAACTAGGCTCAAAAGATTCGTCTCGTCGTGTACATTAAAACTATGTCATTAGTTTTTTTATTTACCTACATTTAATGCTCCATGCATGATGAGGAAGATTTGATATGATTTGATGTGATAGGTGAATAGTAAAATTTAGAGAGATAAGTTTTTGGAACTAAACAGGGCCAATGGAGATCCAAATCGGAGACTTATTTACCACTTTAGTTTATCTATAGTAAAAAGATTTATGACCCGTAAACTCATTTCTCCAAAAAAAAACTTAAAAGGGAATCATTTCTGCGAATGCGTCACAAAGAGAGATACCCAGATTTAAATTCTCTCTTCTGAAAATCTATTTTAGGTCTGGATATGGATACTCTGTTGGAGGCTAAAATAATACCGAAGACCTATTTTGGGTTTGAGTCTTTTTTATCACTTATCGGAGATAGACGCAGAAGACAGTCCACCGCTGCTGATGCCAGAGATGAACTCTAACTGTAGCTAGATCGAGAGCTGGGGAAAGAGGCCGGCCTTGCTGGGAGCTGATCTGCCATCAGCGGCACTGAGGTATGCTTCTCGGGTCACAATGTTTCTTTCTTTCTGTAGATCGAGCTCAGCTGGCTCTATATAAGTCTTTGGTTGAACTCGCCGGAAATGGTAGCTTTGGTTTCTTGTGCTGTCTTGATCTGTGATGATGCTGTGTCAATATCAGCAGGGAACTGCCTTTGAGGGATGGGAATGATTTTTTTTTCTTTTCCTTCTTTTTTTGTTGGCGCCCATTCCCCTCCTCTCTTCTTCTAATCTTCTTTGCTCGCATTTGAGTGACCTGACGCCTACCAGGAAGATATATGAGAGTTTTTTTTAGAATTTGTTTTTTTTATAATTAGTTAAAGACACAGTTGGCCAAGGTACATAATTTCGTGTTCTTTTATTAGTTAGATTAGAAAATAAAAACGGCAAGTTATTTGGTTCGTGATTTAGGCTTACAAGTACTGGAGTTCTCGGACACATTTCATGGTAATAATAAAAACTCTGTTACATTTATGTTATGCGATTTTAGACTTTAAGTATGTGTACCTTTATTTTGTTCGTTGGATTGGGCAGTTGGTGTGGATTCTTGGATGAGGAATTTTTAGGGTGTATAGGTTAAGATATGAATCAATAACTGTAAGGTTTAGGGATGTGATTTATGATATTTGGAGTTCAGGGCTCTACTGTAACTAGGGTTTTTGGACCCCCAACGGTTGGCTTTACAATTTGGATGTATTTTATATATTAGAGCCTGAGGGGTCCTAATTTTGTGTCTTGTGGTCATATGCTGTGCCCAACAAAATTTCAGGTATTTTTATTATCGACATGGTGTTGTTTGAGGGGTCTAGAATTTAAAGACTTTATTTGGATCCACACGCTGGGTGGGATTCAGGCTGCTCTCGTTTGTTTTTCGTGTGGCTTTCTGCATAAGCAGCGGCGTATGTTTCATCCGTTAGAATCAGGAATGTGAATGCCACATGATGTGGTGAAAAATTAGAAGGAATGTACCGAACTCCTACCAAATATGGGGAATGTGGGTTGATGAACTTATCATTTTGCATAAACATGTTATGAGGTTATAGATTGTGAATGAACACGGTGATATCTTTTTTTTTCTGCAGGCATGTCGATACCAGAAAGCTTTATGATATACCACGGGGAGAATATGTTTACAAATGGCTCTGAGGGGGTAAAGCGGAATCCAGCCAGCCGTGTAATGTACAAGACGCTGCTGGGGCCACAGTACATGTCGTTCCAGCAAGTGCGACGCTGGATACTGGAGATGTTCCAGGTGGACGAGGTGACTCACGAGCTTGTGCTGCAGCACGTCGTGACGATATAGCCCAAGCACTAGGCGCGCCCTTACAGCATAGTGGTTGATATAGTAGGGCTTGATTCCTGGAGGACATTTCTGAGTGTGTCATGGCGCAAAGGCGAGTCTTTCGTGCTCTACGTCCAGTGGAATGCAAAGTCGGCACCAGCTCCCGTTTGTGATGGCACGAGCGGTGAGAAGAACGACGATATGCCTGCTCCGGCTCCGGCTCCGGTTCCTCTGCCTGCCCCTGCTCCTGTGACCACCGGCGGGAGCTGGCCATCTTGCAACAAGCACGGCAAGCCGTGCTCCATTGAGACCTCCTGGGACAGGCAGGACCCGGGCCGACGGTTCTACCGCTGCCCTCTGTTCCATGTACCTCCCCCTGCCATTATTTGGAGAAACTTATGAATCAGAGAAGCAGTGAAATCCATAACCAAGAATGACATCGGTTTATTTTGTTTTTCCCAGGATCCTGGAAAAGATTGTGGATTCACGCAGTGGCTGGACGAGGAGTTCCCCGAGAAGGCGACCAAGCACATCAACAGCCTCCTGAGCAGCGTGGAGAGCCTCGAGCAGCGAGTCGAAAACCTCGAGCAGGAGCTCGACGAGCTCCGTCGCCGGTATGTGACCGGCGGCCATTGTGCTCCTCGCGACGGCCAGGACAGCGAAACGCGCCAGCGGCAAATCCGCAAGTTGGCCTAGGATGACTAGGGATGGCCATGCTTCTGCCGGTTTGCATGAAGGTTCTAAATCTCACTTGTCAGTAGTAAGACTATCCCTATAACAGGGTAATTTCGTTCTATGTAGCCCTGCTGCCCGTTTCTTGGGTTGCATCCGTTGTTGCTTTAGAAGAGCATGTCTCTCTGAACAGTCTGAACCGTGTTCGTGTGTTATGTCATCTGCCATGTAAATTAGTTGCCTCAGCGCATTCGGCATTTTAGAAGAATTTCGAGCGTACTTCATCTGGCTGGTGCTGATCTGTGCTGAGAGAAAAATACTGATGGCTCGCTGGTGACAGGTGGTTGGTGTTGATTTGTGCTGAGAGAAAAATACTGCCGGTTGATGCTGATAAGCCAAGCGAACAGGACATAGTATAATTTTGTCCGGGCTTATATTGGTTCCACTTTTCTAGTTCCAGTACTATTTCAAACGACCACATACTGAACCAAACCAAGGTCTAGCACAAAGTGACAATCCGAAAGCTGTAAACGCGCTGAATCATCCATCGAAGTCTGTGAACAGGCTAGATTGATCACTATCCAGTCGGACGAAACTCATCACCTTGTCCACTATGAAGCTTATTACCTTGCACTCAAGAATTTACCCTGTTATCCCCATGTCCTTGTAAACAGGATCTGAATCTTACAAGTTACAGCCTAAAACTTGAACACTTTACAGCATGAACAAGCAGGAAAACACATTATGAAGCTTTATAATTGATACAACTCATGCACGAGTAGCGTCAAAAAACTTAAGAAGGCTCTCATGATGAATAACAAAAATCACACTCCCATCCTCTTCATGACGCAATCTACAGCAATCTTGTAAATGATATCTGAATCTCTCTGTGTGAACAACAGTGTACTCCAGATTCTGTACACTACCAAAATCAGATGCAGGCTAAAATGTTCAACATAAGACGGGTTAAAGAGCAGTTAAATAGGGATAGAACACAAGAGAGGCGAGATCAGAGAAATGAATTCAAGACAGTCTGGTATAGTGGAAGCACCATTGACTACAAATCTATAATGCAGAAATGGCCTATGGAATTATGAAAATGCTCTGCTATGTCTCTGAAGTGTAGCTTGATCAGGCTCCATTTGATGACTAACATACAACTCTGGATTCAACCTTTTCTTTTCCTCCATTTGTAAATAATCATAAACAGAAAAAACGCATTCATCCTAGTATCCTACAATAAGGACAGAGATACCGCATATTTGACTTATTCATGAAAGTTCAGAGTTTAAATGCATCTCAAATTGTATGGCTGCAATGTAAATAACAAATAGGCATTGCATGAGGTCACCCAAATCTCAACAAAAGGATCACACTTCATGTCACCTGTAAAACGGTATTTGACCTGAATAAAGCAGAAAGCATACCAAAACAACCACACATTACGATGGCAGGACATAGCCTTTTTTTTTACCCAACCATTAAAAAATATTTTTACTCAACAACCTTAAAGGCAATAATTTTTTTGCCATTGAGCTCTCCAAACAAGCTGCCCTAGTCGTAGAAACCCAGAAACATTCATGAAAGCTGAATGTATAAGCTCATAAGCTATCAACTAGATCCCAGTGACTAACTGTCTAACTATTATCACCAACAGATAGAATACATACAAGAAATTCCTTTGTGTGAACATCAAGTCTGTAGCAACAACAATTCAATGTTTTAGCCGAGTCCAAGTTCCTTCTTCAGCTTCTCGAGAGCAGCCTCTATTTCAGAAACACCATCATCAAAACTGTTTGTTGATGTCTTGTCATCCTTAGCATTTTTTGCTTGCCCTCCAAACTGCGTGTAGGGATCAGTTCCAGTGTTGTTGTCAGGACTGGAGTCATCAATCTTCAGTTCGTTTTCCAGAAACTCTACAAATTCCTCACCAATTGCCTGATTGACCAAAATGCCGAATAGAGGTTTTATATGGCACTCCCCACAAGCTATAATTAGTAGTTGTAGCCGTATCTATGCTATACAGTGATTCTCAACAGTAATAGTTACAATAATATTTTTTTCAAAAAAAAGTTATAATAATGAATGGTTGAATAAAGAGAACTTACTGCCAGTTCTTCCCAAAGGCTTTTTGGTTTCTGATCTGAATTCAAACCAGCTTCCCAATTCTGAAATTCTGTTTGCAGGTCTTTAAGGAAATCCGCTGCAAAAGGCACAACCACTATGGTCTCAAATTCCCAGTGGAGGTGAAAACATTTTGTTGAACTATGCTAGAAAACCTTGGAACTCCACATGACAACCTCCATGTTCTCAAATTTCCAGTAAAATATTGGAGCATCACTTGGCGCCTTTTGGTTACATGAACGATCAGCCATTTAGTGTAAACAAATTTACTAACTAGCAAAAACTTCCCAAGGATGGAGGTTGTTGATAAAAGTAGATGAGGTGAGAGAATTCAGTACCAAATCCATAGAACGGCTCTTCTTCAGCAGTTGATTTGCTCTCCCTGTAGCTGGAGCTGGAGGAGGACCAAGACGAATCTGAACTGCTGCTCGCGTACTTGGATCGGCTCTCTGAGTTCATCAGAGTGTTGTAAGCGTGCTTGATCCGCAGAAACTTCTCCTGAGCATTGGGCTGCATTGAAAAATTCCACGAAGCTAGCAGTAAGCAGAGCCAGAGTATCCAGAAATCGCGTAGAGATCAAACGGGCTGCTAAGGGGATAAGACCGCGAGCACGCAGCGCGGTCGCCACACGCACCTCCTTGTTGACGTCCGGGTGGTACTTGAGCGCGAGGCGCCGGTACGCGCGCTTGATCTCTTTGGGCGCCGCCGACGGGGACACGCCGAGCACCTCGTACGGGGACTCCCTCCGCCCGCCGCCGCCGGCCCCAGCGCGCGCCATCACTCTCACCCACCGACGGCGAGGCGCGGGGCCACGGGAAGAAAAGCGCGCGGAGGGGCCCGAGCGGACAACCAGGCGGACGAGAGGAGGCGGAGGCGGAGCGAGACGGCAGCGAGAGGCGGCGAGCGGCAGGCGCGGACGCGGAGTGGCGGCCTGCAGCTGTAGCGCCATGGCTCAACCGGGGCGGCCGGAGGCAGAAGAGGTAGCTGGATTTTGTTTTCCTTTTGAATGGCTCGCATCGAGCCTTTTACTGGACTGGAGCAGGCGGGATTACCAGCCGTCCAGATCAAGTGGCACAGGGGCTCGAAGACAATCGGACGGCCATCCTTAAACGTAAAAGGCGTGAAAGTTCTCCAACACCTCACATCATGAAACTACCGGTACCATCGGATTCAGAAAGTCCGTCATGAGCAAGCACTAGAATTGAACCCTCGTGGAAAAAGAATTGAGAACTAGCATTAATTTACTAGCATCAGAGGATACAAGTATATCAACCTCTCACAAAGAGTACACTGAAACAAAATGCAGAGCATATCATCAGAATATGACCACAGGAGTTTGCACAGGCCAAAAGTCACCTCCATCAGGTGTGCTATTTCAGCCTTCCAAAAACATGGCCAAGACTAAGAACTGGTGTTGGACGACGGTCCAGGGCCAAGCAGCAACGGTGCCGCGTTCTTCTTGTCACTACCGGAATCAGAATCATCTTTCGGAGCAGGTCTTGCAGCTGCCCACGCGCGAAGCGGCGGCTCGAACATCTTCCCGGCGACATCCGGGGGCGGTTGCTGGGGTTCGTCCTCTCCTGGGAGCACCACGAGGCCCTTCTCCCTGAGGGATGACGGCTCGTTGTAGCATTCCTTCCATAGAGAGTCCACCAGCTGGCGCTCCTCGCGAGCAGCTTGGAGGTCGTCAGCATCCATCGCACTGATCCCTTCAATTCGGCTCTTGAGGACGTCTTTCAGCTTGTCTTGGTCAGGCAGCGCGTTGCCAGGTGTCTTGTCCTGTGCCAACTCAAGGAGACCACTTAACGCAGCTTCACGCACCAAGGAATCCTCACTGGATGCAAGGTGCATCATCAGCTTTGGAAGACCAAGCTCTGTAGCTACGCTCCTGTCAGCCTTGTTGTTATGCAGCAGGTATTGTATGAGATTGAGAGCTTTCCTGCAAGGATACAGCAGAACTATGTCATTACACTGTAGTTGAATGAATAATTCGACGAGCAACGAATATTTTCAGCCAACACAGATGACAATTGGTCAGCAGAATAGATAAAATGGCTCTAAAAGAACACTGACTTAGAAGCATCATATTGTACGCCAAACTCTCATTGATTGAACACTACCATCAGGAAAAAAAATCCCAAATAGCATGAACACGATTATATGGTTCTGTTAGTATGCAGCAGCTTGTTGGTATGGGTTCTAGGAATAAATTTTGTAATGAAGTGCCCTGTTACAGGATCACTACATTTACCCAAATTCTACTGTCTCTAAGACGCTGTTTTTAAGAAGATGCCACAAAATCAACCAAATTGTAAATAAGTCCTACAAAATGCTGGGATTCCTGTTACCCTAGTTATCATCGACATACCTCTGAAGTTTGGCGTCATCAGAACCAAGAGCATCGTTCAATCCAGCATAGCCATTTCCCAGGCGAAATGCAGAAATTCCAGGCTGGTTATGACGAATCAGAGCTGCAAAACACAAATGGTTTATGTTAGCATGATCAACAGAAGATACTGTGTGCAATGAAGTGCACAAATCTAGCAACTGATTATACTCCTATGAAACAGAATGATACTTACAGGATATGGCTCCTAAAGCTTTTGTGCGTGCACTTGTGCTTGGATCTGACTTGAAGTTTGTCAACAGGGGCTCCAGTCCATTGGATTCCATGACAAGTTGCTGACTCTTGGGATTATTCTGCACGATTGTACTCACAACTTCTGCTGCCTTTGCTCGGATGCCAGCATGGGAATTTTTCAAGTAACCCAGTAGAGGATCTAATCCACCAATAGAATGCAGATCTGTTTGGATAATCATATGTGTTATGACTAATTCAGAATAATAACTGCGATAAGAATTTACAAGCCGTTGATTTCAACAATGAATCTTACCATTTGCCATGTCAATGGATTCCACATGCTCTTGTAGCTCATCCAACATATCTGAAAATATAGCAAGTAAACTGTTATTTCAAAACTCCGCAGCCTAAAGAACACAACAATATTGGAAATTCTGGTTGACAGTAACAAGCAAGTAACAACAATAAACACCGTCAATCAAGGATTTCTCAAATGACCATCAACAGCGAAGTTTTTATTTTATTTTATTTGCAAATGAATGACATATAACTGCTAACTTCATTGACTACTTTTGCACACTAGATCAACTACCACCCTATATCATTACAATCACAAAGCCTTTGCTTATTGCATTCACACGTCCATCTATGATCCTACTACAATACCCTGCCTGCAATCATACTAAGAGTTACACAAATGCTGATGCCTCAAATACCCAGGTTTCTAGTTATTAGATTAGATTAAGAACTGTCTAAGGATCTCTACCAATTGCTGAAAATATAAACATAAAGGTAAAAAATTCAGAATTAGTGATTTCTTTCATTCTCTTGACAACATCTAAGAGTTGCACACATGTTCCAGACAATACCTTCAATGTTCTCTGTGGTCACACCATGAGACTCCAAGACATCTTCTGGAGTTTTCATCACTTGAGTGATCTCCTTCATCCTCTTGACAACATCTATTGTGTTGGCTTGCATGGCCTCCATGAACCATTTTCTGTCTTCCTCGCTGCAGAACAAACAAATGAAAGTATGAACAACAACACTTGAATCCATGATGGTCTGTTTTTCTTTTCCCTGATGATATGCATTAACCCATGATCAAGAGTAGAATGATTACAGTAATACAAACCATTACTCACACTTCACTTAGACTAATTACGATAATTTTGACAGCAGAAAGTAAGCTACTAGCCACACGAATCAGTAAATAAAGCGAAATAAGTTTGGCATATCTTATTTGAGTTAATGACACATGGTACGATAGTAAAAACTGAGCATATGTAGTTTGAACACTAAAGATCTGTTGCAACAGAACGAATACAAGGGGACAGGAGGCAATATTGCATACTATAAGATAGCAAAAGCTAAGCATATTATGAACACTAAGCATTCATTAGGGTTTTGCCACAGGACGAGCGCAAAAGGGATGAAGCAGGGGATCTGGAGACGCGAGGAGCAGACCTGAGAGCGCGCGGCGGGTTGGTGCCGTCGCCGTGGGCGAGGCTCCACTTGAGCAGGCCGTTCCAGTCGGGGCCCCCGTCCTTCGCCATCTCCGTTCTGCTGCTTCCGATGCTGGGCACGATGAGGCGAGACGAACGGCAAAGACAGGACTTGCTTCCGGCAAGATCGTAGGGTTCTCTCCGCAAACAGGCTCTTCCTCTTGCTTTTATGGGGTGTGGAGGAAGAGCGGCGGTGGAGACGGGTCTCCCGGCGTCAGTGGTGGCGTCGTGTCATGCGGCGGCGGATTCCAGAGTACTCCGGAACCTGCGGTGGACGGCCGCGGCTGGGGGGGCGTCTCCTCGACTCCTCCTGAACGTCCTTGGTTGGGCTGGGCCGCCTGACGGTCGCGCGTTTGGTTACCCGCGGCCCATCATTTGGGTGTCCGGGACAATGTGGTGTATGGGCTTGAGTATGATTAGCCAGCGTATAGTTGGGCAGTCAACATGGTAGGCCTCGCATGGGCCGTGTTCCGTGTGATCCGGACACGATTGTTCTCGAGCTATGACAGAGGACGCAGTACGGTTTGAGCAGAGCAGACGCCGTGCTCGACCGTTCGTATGTAAAACGTGGAAAGTAGCCATCAAAAGAGTTAAAAGGGAAGCGCATTTGAAATTGTTCAATACATAACGTATCGCTCAAATGCAATGAGACGCAACAAATTTGTGCAGGTCTCAGCGCTAGCATAGATGCAAAAATCACTGCCTCGCGAAGGTAAGATCTGAAAACATGGAGGATTAACACAGCTACACAAGGCCCTCATCGCTTGAGGAGCACCTCTTTCAAACTCGCACCAACATTTACATAATCTTACACACGTACAGATTGCATACAGCCTGCACGTCGATCTAACAAACCACGCCTAATCAACTCCTAACCCGTCCTAAGTCTTAAACACGGGATCACACAAAAACCACAAAAGCACAGCAACAAATGCTTGCACATCCATCTTCTCCCCCAAAAACCAAAAAAGCAAGATGTACATGCTGCTGCCGCTGCATCCCTACACTACTAGCAGTCGCTGTTCCACCAACTTCGCCGGCGGCGGCCGGACCATCGCCGCCGGCGCGTACACAGGTAGTTCACGCGCAGCTGGAAGCCGCCTGCCTCCGCGGCGGCGCGAGCACGAACAGGGACTCGAGGTCCGGCGGCTGGAAGTAGCCCCCCTTGGGCGGCTGCCGGCGCTTGCCGCTGCCTCCGAGCTCCGGCAGCGCGACGGCCTTCTTCCTCGGCGGCGCGGCCGGGCACGGCGGCACCACGGGGATGCGGCAGTCCTCGCGCCTCGGCGTCTGCCACCCTGCTTCCTCCTCCGCCGCCGCCGCCACCATCGTCGTCGTCTCCTCGCCGTGGTACTCCACCTCCATCACTCGCTCTTTGGCAGGGAGGTGGGAAGATTTGAAACAGTGTTCCGTCTCCTCTCCTCGGCGTCCTCGCAGCTGTGAAATATGAACAGTGGAGAGCAAGCGAAGCGATAGCGACGCAAGTGACCGTATCGCGTCGGGTGGAGCGGTAAATATAGCGGTGGGTGATGACGCGACAGCCAACGCGCGCGAAGTGGAGTCCAGCGGCATGGCGGTGGCGTGACTGGGGGCTCCTGTGTGGGCGTTCTATCACTGTATGACCTGTGGGGATAAGGTGTGTGGGCCCCAGTTGTCAGTGAGATGTAGATGCGCCGCAGCTGGTGAGGGAGGCGGCGGGGTGGCTGGGAGAGTTACGTGTCACCGACTGGCCAGTGCGTCGGTTCAGAGGAGCTGGTAGCCTACCGACTACCGTAGCATAACCCCCCCCCCACACACACACACCGGCCAGACCAGGGCCATCCTAAGTTTGGGTGGTCAGTACGATATCACTTCGTAATCATTGCGTTACTGTAGCATTTCGTTTATATTTGTGAAAAATTATCCAAACATTGATTAATTAGGCTCAAAATGTTCGTCTAGCAAAGTATAATAAAATTGTGTGATTAATTTTTGATTTCATCTACATTTAATACTCCATACATGTTATGACATTTTGATGGGATGGAGATCTTCTTTTTGCATAGTGAAATTTGAGGTGGGAATTTGAGATCTAAACAAGGCGCAGGTTGTGATCGGGGCGTGACACGTGGAGCCGACCCATTGCTGGCCAGCAAAAAAAGTTAACGCCAGCGTGGCACGGTCGTGTCTCCGTGGCGCTGTAACTCACGGGACAGGAGTCGTGAGTGGAACTCAGCCCCGTTTAGTTCTAAAAAATAACTCTAAAGTTTACTACGTAAAAAAAATTCACATCACATTTAAATATCGGTCATACATGGAGCACTAAATATAGATGAAATCATAATCTGCAAAACGAACATTTTAAACCTAATTAATCAATTTTTAGATAATTTTATACATATATAAACAAAATGCTACAGTAACGTAATGATTACGAAGTGACGCAAACCTCCCCGCATCTGAACAAGGCCTCGAAAACTTCTGCCGCGCGCTACACTAGCACACCAGTCAGCAGCACGGCATCAGTCGGCAGTCGCCATCGCATAGACACAAGACCGGGCCGCCCAGCACGACGCAGAACTCGATCGGAAATTCTGGCCCTGTGCCCTGTGGGCCGAGAAGTCCCGTTTCCTTCCAGGCTGAGATTAAGTGGGCCACAAGGGCCTGGAAATATCGAGTGTGCAACTTACAATCCGCTCAAAAAAGAACTTTTACATCACAGGCTGCCAGGCTTGTACCAACCAATAGAAGGCAAAGGATTTACCTTATATTGTTCATAGTATTTCTAGCAGTGAACTAGGAGTAGCACATTTCAATTAAGTTATTACACAAGTGGCACCAAAGCTTCGCGGTTGACCCTAAAGGATCAAGCACATGTACCCCATAGTCCACATTGCCAGTCTGAAGCTGGCTAGAACAATTTCCCCAGCTGGCCAGCTCAAGGCAACTGAATAGCTCAGGTGTGGAGTCAGCCGCTTGCCTTCTGAAGCAAGCTCCATTCTACCGCAGACCTTCGCAGATCATGTAGATCTCCCTAGAGCTAGGTCGAGTGGCTTTGGGTCTCAATAATGATACTTTCTTGAACTTCACTTTGCAAAATTTGCCAAACCCTGCACCAATGCAACGACAAACAGTCAAAGTCAGTTATATATAGCAGGGGCGAATGTTTCACTGTCAGATGAAACAATAACACTAATCCGTGCTTTAGTGGAAGTGCACAGAAGGACTTCTCAGACCAGATGATGGTCAGAACTTATACTCACCTGATAAGTCCTCATTCTCAAGAAACTTCAGTACTAGGTTGCCTCCACGACGAAGAATTCCATCCTCATCGGGATCAGGCTGAGTGGAGCTCAGATACTTCTCTATAGTATCACTGTAATCAGATTCTTTTACTTTTATCTTCCCTATTGCCAAAGAGAGAGCACGCATGCCCAATTCACAAGATATAGCTTCATCTTTGGTTGTGATCCCTGAAATTCTTGGACACATGTCGGACAATATCACAGAGAATCCTCGTTCCTGTAAAAGAGGATAAAATCCAAGAGTCAAACTACGACAAGCACTGGTTACAAGATAATAGTACATTTACTATAACTGGAATCCTTGATTTGGTCTTTGTAACTAATCATAAGCTTGAAACCAAAAAGGGAAAGCTTGGCTTTTCTAACGATGAAGCCTCCTCCTAAGAGCAGTATCACAGGGTACTAAGGATCACAGGGTACAAAGGACAGGTTGATGTCAATGTACATAATAGAGAGGGCAAAACAAAAACGTGAGCTCAGCTTCAATCAAAGTGATAATGCTCTCATTTTTAACAACTGAAATCATGCTTTTCATTTCAGGACTAAACACCGAAGAAGTACATGGTGCCCTTCAAAATTTGCAGCATCACAGTTAGCTCTATGTTCAATATTCAGACTGAGACTATCAATTTCTTTCTCTCTAGCCCCAACTTGGAATAGTAAATTGCCTCTTTGAGTTTATTTCAAAGTCTAGGAATGCTTGCCTTTCCATCTACAAAACATCATCATCATATATCTAAATTTAATCCAAGGAGTTCTCCGCTTCAGCCTAATTCAAAATTAAGTGAGCAATATGCCCCCATCCAGAGTACAGACTAAGTGAAGAAAATATATGCAAGCAGAATATTAAATCACAACACAAGCAAACAAGCAATCGAACCTGTGGCGACATCGCGCGAGCCTGCTGCTTCATCAGAGTCATGACGTCTGCACAGACTGTCCGGACCCGTGAGTCGCAGTGAGCAGAGGGGACCTTCACCTTCTGCTCTGCAACAACGGAGCCATCGAATCAGACCAACCACCCATCCATCCATCAACAATCAATCGCACTGACGAACAACAATTCAACCGCCACTGACCTTAACATCAATGCCAACGACAACACCGCCCTTCTCGAGGGGACCCAGGTTCTGACACGCCACCTGCACAGAGCAGCCACCGGAATCACATCCGGAAATGAGGGCCGGTCACATACCGAGAGCTCGAGGAGAAGAGGAAGAGTAACGGATCGTCACCTGGAGCCACGCGCCGGGGGCGCATCCGAGGTCGAGCACGGCGGCGCCGGGGGTGATGAGCCTGTGCTGCTTCTGCATCTGGATCAACTGCGGCAGCAACGCAACCGGTCAGCGGCACGACACGGGAAGAGATAGCCACGGGGAGAGCGCGGGGGCTGACCTTAAGCGCGGAGCGGGCGACATAGCCCAGCCGCTGCGACTCGCGGTAGAAGAAGTCGGCGGTGCCCCCCGTGGCGCTCATGGCTGCCTCGTCCGGCGACGGCGACGAAGGGGATCACTAGGGTTTTAGCCCGTTCTCTCTCTATTTCCTTTTTTCGGGAAACATTTAGCCCGTTACACATGGCTGGGCTGGTCCGTGTTGGGTTGGGCCTTCACATGCCGTGGCCCCTGCAACAACACAGCCCAACCGCCGCCGGGGGTGACGTGGACGCCCTCCGCACCGCGCGATCAGATCGGCAATTCGGCACGACCTTCTAGACGGTTCGCCAACCCACCGGCCACCGCGGTTATCGACAGCACTAGCCGAGAGGGGAGGAGTCCTGCAGGAATCGAGTCGTCGCCGGCACCAATCGTGTGAGGTCATGGCGGATTCGGCCGCACCCCGTCCAACCGTCCTCGTCACCGGCGCCGGCGGCCGCACAGGTAGCTCTGCTCTCTCCGTCAGCTCCGGTAGCGCAGCGTTTAGGCCGACGTAGACGTAGTCGTCGCACGTGCTGCCGTGGTGTTTGTTAGGGGAGAACAAGAGAGATGATCTTTCAATTCGCCTGTTGTTCAAGGCTGCTGGGACTCCTTGATGGGAAATTTTGGTTGGCTAGCATATGTTATGGGAATTGGGATGGAAATGGTAATGCCTTCGATTTTGGATTATCCACATCTTGACTGATGTCTTCATAAATGTAGTACTATGTAGGACTTCATGTGGGTGTGTGGCAATTTCTGCAATTCTGTTCCTCTTTGAGCTCACTGCTCAGTGCTCACACTGGAGCTGCTTCATGTTAGGCCATATTGTGTACAACAAGCTGAAAGAGAGATCCGAGCAATTTGTTGCTAGAGGACTTGTGAGGACAGAGGAGAGCAAACAGAAAATTGGGGGAGCAGATGATGTTTACATTGCTGATATAAGGGATGCCGATCGTCTAGAGCCTGCTGTTCAGGGTGCTGATGCTCTCATAATCCTCACAAGTGCGGTCCCCAAGATGAAACCAGGATTCGACCCTAGCAAAGGCGGGAGACCGGAGTTCTACTATGAAGATGGAATGTACCCTGAGCAGGTTGGTTTATGTGCCCATTGCAGATCATCTGTTATTGTACAGGTTAAGCTGCGATTGGAAAAAATGGTTCTGGATGTGTGCTAGGTGGATTGGATTGGCCAAAAGAATCAGATCGATGCTGGTAAGCTTGCTGTTCATTCTGCTGAATTGATCAGTCATTAGTTTTTGTTGACAGATCATACTTGAACGTATAAATACTTGTTGAGTGGATTGTTTATATTTACAGCCAAAGCTGCTGGGGTGAAGCATATAGTGTTGGTGGGATCCATGGGAGGAACAAATCCTAACCATCCACTGAACAGTCTTGGAAATGGCAATATACTGGTAAGTTGAAGTTTTGACTACTCCCCTAGACAACTATTTTTCACGATGCACCTAGAATTCTAGATCACCTTTGTGAATGGGAGGTCTGGATTTTTTGCATATGTTTGTTCTAGGTATGGAAGCGCAAGGCAGAACAGTATTTGGCGGACAGTGGAGTCCCTTACACAATAATAAGGTACATACTACACAAAACGTGTAGAACAAAACAAAATTCTTCTTCTTCTTTTGATTATGCCAGTATAGTCATTCATCTGAATTATGTGGAACAATGTGCTAATATTTCTTTTTGGGAAACTACAAATAACTTTACATTGTGTAGTATAGTCCGGTATAAAGCCCGAAAATTGCATGAAGTAGCCAATCTTATTGTGTTCTCTGATTTATAACTTGATGCTCTTTTCTTCTGCCCCTTAAATTTTAGGCCAGGAGGTTTACAGGACAAAGATGGGGGCGTGAGGGAGTTAATTGTTGGGAAAGATGATGAACTTCTCCAGACCGACACAAAGTCAATTCCTAGAGCTGATGTAGCTGAAGTTTGTGTTCAGGTATGAATACTCATGCTGCTAAAATATATGGGTAGATATGTCCTGAAAAAGCTAGGGCAAAAATGAGTATGCCAATGTTCAGGCATGGTAAGACAGCCATTCTGAATGTTTATTGTGACACGCTCTGCAGTATGAAGAGGCAAATTTCAAGGCATTTGATTTGGCATCAAAGCCTGAAGGTGTGGGCACACCAACAAAGGATTTCCGGGCACTGTTTTCCCAGATTACTGCTCGGTTTTGAGTTATCTGCTAAGAAATCTATGGCACAGCCACAATTCTAGGTTTCCATGGTGCTGCATTCCATTGCTTATGGACCTGTACTAGATATATAAAACTAGGTAGCTTGTGTATGATGAAGCTGTAGTTTGGTGTGATTACTAAAATCGAATTGTCAAGGCTGCTGAAAGAAACCAGCATTATTCAGAGATACGACGGTGCTGAATTTAAAGAACTCTTTCTAGTTGCAACTGTGTACACAGTTAACTACCAATCGGCCAACTTATTCAGGCGTGCCTGTTTGCATTACTTGGCACAACTGGTCGTTTGCTTAAGCTATTCAGCTGCGATTTACCCCACCGCTTCGAATGACATATATCTAAGTTAAGTAGTTTCAACTGGGTGCCTATTTTCGGTGAACTCTACTATCATCCTGCTGGTTCTTTGAGGGCATTTATTGATTGACCTTTCTATTTTTATTGCTTTCATGACCTCATAATCTGGCCCCAGAACTAGACATTTCTTCAGTTATTAATTACTATAAAACAAAACTTCTTCATACTCCTGTGTCGGTGACTATGTCTTCACTCAAAATTTTTTTTTTACGAATTAACAACAAGAAACAACGAAACCATACAGCGAAATGTTACTGGTGCTACCCATTCAATGAACAAAATTAGAGACTCCTATGATAGAAAAGATAATCTCGTGTTACCTATTACACAAGTATGCTGGACAGGCTACCTAGAGGCTGTATTTATTCCTGTCAAGTTGAACTTAAATATCTTTGCTCGGAGAAAAGGGTCAGAACACATCACGGTAAACGTCAAGATGAAATGGTGAATTGACTAATATATTCATAAAAAAGCACCATCCTTTTTTTAACTAAAGCGATGATAACAACTGATGAAACCACACAACAAATTAATCGTTGCTACTGATTCGGTGGGGAAAAAAACAGTGACTTCAAATCTATGATAGAAGAAACAAGTAATAGAAACACCTGTTGCTCTATTACACAGATATATGTTAGCTAGACAGCTGCAAGCATATTTTGTTGCAGTCAATTTGAACTTCAAAATTTTGGCACCGCAAAAAGGGCTAAAATTCACAAACATAAGATCATACAACAAAATGAATGGGTGAAAGAAATATAGTAAATTCATGGAAGATGTCACAGCTGAGCCTAGTGATATTTACAGGTCTAGCTAGTCCATGCCGAAAGAGCAAAGATGACACGGCCCTTCCAACCCTGTAGCATCCACTTGTTATCTTCGTCAACGAGGAAATCCCTATGATACTTCTTGCTCACCTTGTATCTTGCTCTCTTCATTATCTCCTCGTTAAGAGGTAGTGACCTGAAACCTGCCCTGAGGTTCCTCATCTGCCATTGCTTGTATGTCTCTGGCCTTTCAATCCTCTCTGCACCTTCACAGGCAATCACATTAAGAGCTTCCCGTCCAAAGAATTCTCTTTCAATCAGCAGCCTATGCTCGTCCATCCGTGAGGCATTTGCTTCAAGCATATCAAAGGCTGAAGAGAAAACAAACATAGCCTCCTTGAATCTTGTCACGAAGAAGGGTGCATTGTAAGTACCATTTACAACCCCATGGACGAACAAATCAGGATTCAATTTTCTGATCGTGTTCAAAACCCTCGTCCTCGGGCTGTCATCTGTTACCGTCTCATCCATCATGTTCCTCATTCGGTAAAGGCAATTGACAACAAGAACTTCATCCCTATTTATGTTGAGATCTTCAACCTGGATGGTATCCCAATTGCCAGCGATAGCATGATATTCAAAGGGAACATTGAACATACGGGCATACTCATGTAACCGTTGCTCTGTCGCCTCTATACGCTCTGCAGGACGGAATCCTGGTTGGGGAAAGTCAATACCAGTTATTCGAAGGCTTGGGGGACCACCATGTCTCTTTGAGAACCGTTGCATGAGTACCGGATACTGGAAACCCCACTGTATCCCATAGTCAATAATGTGCAACCGTTTCGCACTCTTAGAAGCATTCAAAATGGTCGAATTTGCGAAATAGTGAGATATTGTCATAAATGGGCATGCTTTAGCATACAAACCAAATGCTTTCAGTATATCATCAGTAGAAGTTCGCTTTGCAGCAATTTGACGATAGATGGTGCTACCAGTGCCAGCTAGACGAGCCTCGAGCCCATTAGCAAAGTAGTGCGCCAACCTCTGGCCTGCATCTCCAGTAGCAGAAGAATGTTTCCTAATCTGTTTCAGCAACTCATTTGAATTTCGATGATCATCAATAGCTGCGGCCTGAGCACAATGTATAAGCAGGGTTGTGAGATCGACCGCCTCCTCCTCTGGCCCAGCACCAGATCTTCCCTTCCTTCGTCCTCTTCTATTTCCTGATCCTTTCACATATCCACTGCTAATTTGTGCGTCAGATGGCAATGGTGACAGGAACTCACAATTCTCATCAGTACACAAAAGTATTTTGTCAAACATCTCTCGGATAGTCTCCTCCTCACACAATGCGGATTGTTTGCTCTTCCTCTCCTCCATCTCCAGACCATCATCGTGTGGGTTCTTCCGACCTTTATGAGCAGCACAAACTGGATCCTCCATTTCTTCACAAGGTAATTGGCAAGATTTCTGAGTACCTCTGACCACATCATCCAATCCTCCCATTCCTGTGAAATCACAATTACCAGTCATCCAAGACTTCACTTCATACGCCTGCACAGGCCTAGCAGACTTAAGGATGTCAACAAAGGGCTTCTCGACCGCAAGGAGGGCTGAATCTTCCACATGAGTACTGGTAACAGGAAAAGACTCATCATCCTCATCTTCAAGGAACTGATTGATGTATGCAAGGACCGCATCATCAGTGACAGCCTCAGATAAGTCCTCGGTGTTGTCCGCCTCGGTTGTGGTAGTTGATGCCGGACTCGGCGTGGTGCAGCCAAGCATGACGTGGGATGGAGATGGATGTGAACTGATTGGAGGGTTATGGCTGCGAAGTCCATATGAAGGGAAAAACTGAACCTGTGATTGTTGTTGGAGGGAGAAATTAATCATGTGGGCGGTGGGTGGATTGGAGGTAGAGAACACATCACCAAAGTCAAGATCATTACGAGACCCAGAATCCATTGCCATTCCTTGGAGCTTGTGTCCACAAGATTTACACTACCAATCTCACCTCTACGATAGTCTTTTTTTCCCTCTAAAACAATGATTCCGCTCAGAAAACTACAGATGACAAGAAAAGCTGATGATGGAGCAAGGTATTAGCATCCCATGGTTTATGCGAACAAGTAATTAAAAAGGAGAAAGAAGATAAGATTTACCCTGCAACCCTATCGAAGAGCATAAGAGAACAACTCCGTATCAAGATCGGCGATCTAGGCTCGAAAGATTGAGAGGGCAAGCAAACGTCGCTTACGTGCTTTAGCTGAGGCTAAGAAGAGGTGGTGCCCTCCATGGCTCCATCCGAAGTCCGGCCGCCGCCCCTGCCCCGATGCGTGGAACCTTGGAGGAAGAAAGCAGTGGTGATTGGGGGTGCAGGGCAGCGGCAGCAAGAGTCCAAGAACAAGATGGTCTGGTTGGGCTAATGCGGCAGCGGCCTCTCTTTTGTCAACTGGGAACTTGTTTACTAAAAATTGGAGTAGCAACGAATCACCAGCCAGATCGGTGTTTGGTAGTCGAAGTGGGAGGAGGGGATGCACCTCGGCCTCGGTGATGCGCGAGCAGGAGCCGCCGCCAGGGACGGGAAACGGCGAGGGAAATGGTCGGATTGTCTGCAGAGGGTAACTATGGCTTGCAGCCTGCTAGGACGCGAGACTTCAGCGGTGGAGAATACGAAATAGAGCATCCTCACCGGATTTTCATATCGCTTGGATTTTATTTTTCTCATAGAAATATATATATGGTCACTCCCTATCCTTGCGCTATTATCCGGCAGGGAAAAAAATATTTTTTATTGAGATGTGCCTCTCCTCGTACCCAAAATTTGCTTCCCACGGGCCACGTTGACTAACTCTAGGTACTCATGAAAGACCATATAAAATATAATAATATTCAATTATACTGCATCTATCTAGTAGCCTCTGGTAGTGATGTGTGTTCTGTAATCAAACATTTATTTATCTTTTTAAATATAAAAATGCGTAACTCTTCTACGTATTTGAATTTGAGTAAAGAAATACTAGTAGGGAGTACCAGCATGATTGAGTCCAGTCCATCATATTTTGTGAAGCAAAGGCCTGATGTTCTTTTGGTGCGTGTACAGCATCCAGAGCCGTATGCATGGTCACGGCATTTTGGCGCCAGGAAGAATCCGTATACCCAAAAGGCCCAAAACACCAATCACTGGTGTGAACCAGACGAGATGCCCGGGGCGCAGACCCAGAGGTTGACCGCAACAAAACCAGGCGAGTCACACCGTACGGTCCAATAATTATGTAGTACTCCCTCCCTCTCTCTCCCAATACGTAAACATGGTGTGTTGTTTGGATGCACGGTGCTAGGCTGTGTTTCAATCTTAGGCACTAAAACCTTAGTCCCTCAAATTAGTGACAATGGGTAACATTAAATATAAACTAATTATAAAACTAATTACATAAGTCATATCTACTCCGCGAGACGAACCTAACAAGCCTAATTAATCTATAATTAGTACATAATTATCAAATTATTATTGTAGTATTATATTGTCTAATCATGGACTAATTAGGCTTAAAAGATTCATACGTAAATTAGTTCTTGCTTATGTAATGCATTTTATAATTAATCTATATTTAATACTTTTAATTAGCATTCTTTCATTCGATGTGACGGGACTAAAACTTTAGTCCTGGGAACCAAACACCCCCTTAGTGTTAGTGTTAGAGTAACTCCAACAGGTATTATATCATTTTAGCTATATTTGGAGATTTAACCCCTTTGTAAAAATATAAAACCATTTAAAACTATGGAGTAATCCAAGAGGCTAGCTAAACTTGATAGTCATGTTCAAAGCCAACTCCACGTCGTACCCTCCATCATCCTAACCGACCCGTGCGTCGCATGCGGCCGCCGCTGCCTGGAACTTTTGATCGTGGATGCTCGGCGATGCCTGGAGGCCGCGGGACAGGTGCTGGACGTTCCCTCCATTCAATTTGAGGTAAGTGGCCTGCTGATTACTGCCGTCGTCACCTTGATCAGTCACGTTTTCATGATTACGTGCAACAGCATATTACCGGAGTCCAGATTCACCGGTCGACGCTGCACGAGGACGCAGCGGATGGGACATGGCGGCTACGGCGGCGCCAAGACTGGATCGAGGCGGCGCCCAAACTGGCAGCGATTCGGTGGGCGGGCGCAGGAGAGGCACGGGCGTAGGCTGCCGCAGGAGAGGCGCAGGCGGCGCAGTTGAGGCGCGGGCGGGAAGGAGAAGGGCGCGCGCAGGAAGGAGGGGCGCGGGCGGATATGGCGAGCGAGCAAGGCTCGGCAAAGATGCCGAGGCGCGGGTGGAAAATAGCGAGCCTGGATAGATGACGATGGTTTTGCCTCTTCTGTTGGATGCGTTTTTTCCTCTCCTATTTGTTTATGTAGCCAACACATAAAGGATATTTGGAGTTGCTCTTAGTGGAAATTTTTAACACCCCCAACTAATACGTAAAAAACTAACATCAAATGTGTTTGGATTCCTGTGTTAGTTTGTATTGAATGCTACTTGTATAATCATTAGAGGATTCAGGTGGACGATTTAAGCTGCAGGGGGCCATGTTGCCCCCCGTGTGGCCACGGAGACAGATGACCGGCGGCGGGTTGCTCACGCGACGAGGCTCCTCCGGCGGCTTCGTGATGACGTTGTTCGGCGGCGGGGCTTCCTTGGGTGACACCGCAGCTCTTCGTGGCGGTGGATTGGCCCGGCGGGTGACGATCGCAGTGAATCGAGGCGACGGCGGGCGTGCCCGGTGATGACGCTCGGGTTCACGCGGGGGAAGGTGCTCCGATGGTGATTTGTCGACGGCGACCGGCAGCAGAGCTGCGGCGGAGCTGCGGCTCGTCGTTGTGAACGTCGTGGTGGCTTCGGCTCACCCCAACGACAACTGCAGCGGCACATCGGCAACTAATGGCAGCGGCGGCGGCGCTTGGCGGCGGTGCGTCCGGCGACGCTGGGGATGGGAGCCGGCGACACTAGGGATGGAGGCCCGCCGACGGCGTGTGTGGATCTGGGCGGCGGCAGTGGAGGATGCAGGCGTCAGGAGCTCGGTCGCGTGCGTCGGGGAGCCAGATGGTGCGGCGGATGGATCCCGTGCGGATAGAAAGGAAAAAAGTGCAGTAATAAGCGTGGGCCCCACCAAAAGTAACATCAATTACCAACTCTTGGAGGGTTAGTTTTTTGGGGGTGTTAATCCCAACTAACACCAAAATAACACTTATGTTTGGATCCAAAGTGTTAGTTTAGTGTTATTTTGCTCCAAACTAACACTACCACTTGGATCCAAACAGGCCTGTAGGGTTCAAATTTCATGTTAAAAATGTAAGTATTTCTAGGGATAGGACAAAACTAAATAAGATGATGGGGTGGGTGGAGAGTTGGTGGGTAGTGTAAAATGAGGGGTATAGAGGTCTTTTAGCAGTTCCGCTATCTATTATATTAATACAATAGAGTTAAAAGGAGCCACCACGTTTGCCGAGAGGACCAAGAAATTCTCACGTTAATCTAAAAAAGAGAAGGATATGGACCGTCGGATTTTATGAAGATCCAACGGTCCATATTATTCCGTTAATCCAAAAAAAAAATATATGCCATCAGATTTTATGAAGATCCAACGGTCCATATTATTCCGTTAATCCAAAAAAGAGAAAAATATATGTCATCGAATTTTATGAAGATCTAATGGTCCATATTATTCCATTAATCTAAAAAGAAAAATATATGTCGTCGGATTTCATGAAGATCTAATGGTCTATATTATTCAGTCCGTCGCCACTCCTCCGCGGTCAGTGCACGGCCGTCCACGGCCGCCGCGGGAGCCCTCCACCGTCGCCACACAGCTGTCTGCGGCCACTGCAAGAGCCCTCCACCGCCGCCGCGCGACCGTCCGTGACTACCGTGGGAGGCGTCGCCGTCGCGGGAGCCGCCCGCACACCTTTAAAGATCGAGGTCCAGCCGCTCCACGCGTGCCGGCCGGGGAGACTGGCACCATCACCGCCGCCGCCGCCACCCCTCCACGGCTGTCGCGGGAGCCCTCCGCCGCCGCCGCCGCCGCGCAGTCATCCGTGCCCGCCGTAGGAGGCTTCCACCGTCGTCGAGGGGCCATCCGCGGCCGCCGTGGGAGACCTCCACCGCCGCCGCGCGACCGCCCATGGCTGCCGCGGGAGTCCCCATCGTCGCTGCGCGACCGTTCGCTGCCGCGGAAACCGCCTACGCACCTTTGAAGTTCAAGGTCCGGCCGCTCCGCGCGCCCCTAGAGGCCGGCGGGGCTGAAGGCTGCCAGCCGGGGAGATCGGCACCCCTCGCCGCTGCCACTAGAGAGACGGGGAGATACATGGAGAGAGATAGAGCGGGGGGGGGGGAGTGGTGGTGTCGGTGAAAGATAAGGAGAAAAAGAGATGGGTGGGTTCACGTGTTGGTAGTTATTATAGAATATATGATATAGAGGATAACAAGTACATAAAAAATTGGTATAGAGGGGTGAATCTCAATGACTAGGCAGGAATGTTTCTTTTGGAGGATGAGAATAGAGTACGACAAGTGCGGACAACCTAAAGCCCCATATGCCCTACCATGTTCCTCTATATAAGAGGGCAGGAGGCAACGTTCAACAATAAGCGGAGGACAGCACATCAATCTGCACGTGTGCCTGATGAGCCCCTATACCAAGTTTAGAGGATCAAAAAAACGTTGCACTCCAACAAACCCACCAAGCGCATGACCCAAGTTTAGAGTGTCCAAAAATAAGTTGCACTCTAACAGACCCAACAAGCTCCTATCCCAAGTTTAGAGGGTCTAGAAAAAAGTTGCACTGCAGTGGACCCTCTACTTGACACCTCATATTTGGGAGGCTTCCAAATCCACCCTCCATTCTCGGGGTCTATAGAAAGCACTATATTTATGAGGGCTTTTGCTGTAGTTGTAGCATTTTTGTGGCCTTTAAAAAATAGAGGTAG
Source organism: Echinochloa phyllopogon (assembly GCA_033239725.1). NCBI lineage: Eukaryota > Viridiplantae > Streptophyta > Magnoliopsida > Poales > Poaceae > Echinochloa > Echinochloa phyllopogon. The sequence goes on from BTCW01000018.1 coordinate 1,885,144, forward strand.
CCTCCATTTAGTATTTGAAGAGTCTGATCTGAGAGGTATCGGTGGAGTTAATCTTAATAATATAATAATATTACCATATTAGTTGGAATAAAAAATACATACTGTTGTTTTTTATAAAATCTAAGAATATATATTAACCTTTAAAGTCCATTGATTAGAATAAGTAAATAGTTAAATTCTAAATTAAATAAATAATAAAATTATAGATTGATCAAAGAATCAATATCAAATACAATTAGTAAATATAAGATTGCATTATTAATGTATACCATGTGCCACGTAAATGATGATGATGGGCACACTTGGACGAACCGTATTAGCAGTGAAACAATGAATATTTAAATAAATTTATATTTAAGTTAAAGAAACATAAATATTAGTATTTAAAAACTAGCTATCCGCGCAAATTTGTGCGGGCCACCTTGCTAGCTTTTTACATTTGAATGCTTCAGTTTTTTTTTTTGAGATAGTACCACCTTCAATTAAGAATTATAGTTGGTACAAACTCCATCAGGAGGAGCAAGAAGCCAGACACGTCGCCCTTAAGCTTCATAGATCGAACTTCTAGCTAGTCTATGAGCATCACCATTAGAATTCCGACCTTCGTGAACAAACTGAGCGTCCACAAATCGAGCCGCCCCTGCCTTGATCTCCATAACGATATGGCCATACAAACCCATACCTTGCCCATATATGGCCTTCACCACATTGACACAGTCCATGGTAATTCCGATCTTCTGCAGGTCCAGATCCCTTGCGAATGCTTCAAATGGTTATACCGTGGGATTGAGGGAGTACCGAGCACACAAAACGAAGTTATGTACGTTGTTTTGGTGTCCAGGATTGTTGGCCCAACCCCAAGTTCGTGACGTTCCGCGCCCGGCCCACATACATATCCCGTCATCACCTCCTGGCCCAATCCTCCGGCCCATGAACCTACAGTAAGCCCTTGCTGCGCCGCAGTGCCCCACGCGTCCTCTGAAGCCCAACCTGACGTCGGGAGAGTTCGGACACCGATGTGTTGCCGCCGTTGCGACGTGTGCGGCGCTTGCGCTTGTCCAGCACCAGCAGACGCAGACCCCGCCACCCGCGCGCGCACCGTCACAGGCTAGCGAGTGACTCGAGCCGCGTGCTGTGGGTGTGGGGGCCTGCAGGCTGCAGCTCCATGCTCATCGGGTCAATGCAAACACTGGAGTACATACTCTACTCCGTATGCGATATCTGTGTGAGGTCACGGCGGCGATCCGATCAATCATCATTGGTTGCCTCTGCCTCTGGTCAATTCCTACTATACTTCCATCCCATGACGCAACACGCAACACAAGGTGATGCTCCTCCAGCCGAACAAGGAGATGGCGCCAAATGCCTAGTCCACTCGGCGATTTCAAGTTTCTAGGTATAGGACGAGCCACTGCGTACGCCAACTTGCAAGCAGCCACCTGATCGACTACTACCGAGAGAGGCTGCCTGCTGGACGGACTGGGTGGGACAAACGGATGGTAACTTGCAGAGCGAAAAACACAAGCCATCGTATTCTGAAGTCGACATCAAATACCGTTTTAGTTCTCAAATTTCATTCTAAATTTTACTATAAAAAATGATTTTTATCACGTCAAAATTTTGACACGTATATATAGAGTACTGAATATAGATAAAATCAAAAACTAACGCGTAATCTTAACGGATAAAAAACGACACGAACTGACGCGCAACCAACCCAGTGCACAGAACGCAAAAAAGAAAGAAAAAGAGGTGCGGCGAAGCACATGGCTTCCTGCGCCAGATTTCAGAGAGAGACAACGCCTCATGCTCCGGCACATGACACTACCTGCAGATCTCAGTGACTGAAGCATTATCCACTCCCACATACGGAGTACACTGGCAAGTGAAATTCATTCGGCCGGGCCATTCAACAAAATGTTTACAGACCTTATAGTGTATACAGCAACAAGATCAATGGAGCATCCATAAATGTGGACGCACAACTGAACGAGCGATATCAAGGACCTCTGCATTCATATGCTCATGCAGCTTCGGTATGGACTACGTATAAACTGGCAGCAAGCTAGACGAAGACGCAACACATCAGTGTGTGTGAACACGTCTGAAACTTGGCGACTCGATCTGGGGTTCAATGCAAGTGCAGTGCAGGCGAATAGGCGATCCATGTGCCACTGTACCCGTATGTGCTAGCAGTGCTGTGGCACAGGCGCGCAACGGATCGGCGCCGCGCCGTCGGTGCAGAAGCAGTTGTCAACTTCACTTGACGTAGGACTAGGCCTCGTTTAGATGCCAGGGGTCAAATTTGGGAGCATGGTGTGGCTTCGTAATCATTGTGTCACTGTAGCATTTCGTTTGTACATGTGAAAAATTGTCTAAAAATTAATTAATTAAGCTTAAAATATTTGTCTCGTAGAGTACAATAAAACTGTGCAATTAGACATGTAAGGTTCCTCACACACAACAAGAGGCAAGCGTTTGTGTTCTTGGCTCGTATTCCGAGACTCCAAACCCCTCCACCTTGGTCTGTCCAGCGACCCATCCACGATCCACCCACCGAAGAAAAGATCAGGGGAGCGCCGCGCCGTGCACGATCCCGTGTGCCCAGCGGCTGCCGCGCTCGCGTACGGTATGGGCCATGGGATCGTGGCTGTACGTAGCACGCCAGCACTGGATCCGTATAATTCCATTGTAGTAGTACGCCGTACGGCTACGAGGAGCCTACAAGGACGGCCCGTCCGTCAGGTCAAATCGTTGCAGACGAGTTTCCGGCTGCGCAGGGAAGCTCCAAGTGCAGGTCCCATGGCGGGAATAATGTTTGCACAAGTGCTGCGACCTGTGTGACTCTTGTTTGGCTTCTGCTGCTGGCCATGGCCTGCTATCTACGTATATCTATTTCGCTATGCCACGCTATGCAACGCCGAAATGTCACGTGGCTATAGCTAGTTTAGGCTTGGACCTTGGAGGATATGGTCTACTCGCCATTTACCTTCGCGATCGAGGTAGGCTGCAACAACCCTGCCCTGGTAACCTAGCTAGACAGAGCTGACCAACCACGGCCAAATGATTGAGGATCCATCGGTAGTGACCATACTCCTACACCTCAAAGTTGACTCGTACGGCTGTACCCGTTTCAGGGAAGCGGTCATAGATATACTTAAAATATATACGATGATAAAACATGTCATAACAAAATAAATAATATTTTTATGATTTTTTTAAATAAGACGAACGGTCAAACGTGAACAGAAAAAATCAACGAATGCTTATATTGTGGGACGGAGGGAGTAGAGCGTTTGACGTGGCGCCGCGCCGAGGACCAGCCGCGCAGCGGGGGCGGCGTGGAACCGAAGGCTCTCCTCGCCGCGCTGGAGAGTTAACGCGCGCGCGCGTGCGGCCAAGGGAAACCGTTACGCGATGGCGTGCCGCTGAAACGAGACAGCGATCACCCACCGCCACCGCCTCCACATGGCCTCCCTCCCTCGCCGGGGACCTTGCGAGGAGGGGCACCCGGCAAGCGCACCGCGCTTGGGCGAGCTCGGCCGCCGCCCCGGCCGTCGCCATCGCATTCACGCCCGGCCCGCCGGGGGCACGGACGGGACGCGTCCACCAAACCTGACCAGTGACCAAGGGAAGACGAAGACGATAAAGAACCATATGTCGCGCCGGGGTGGTGCTGGTGGGTGTGCGTGGTGGGCGCCCTCGCCTCGCCCCCTGACCCGAGTGAGGCAGCGGCCGTGGACCGCGCGCAGGCGCCTCACGTTGACCTCTGGTCATTCTTCAACTAACCGCCGTCCAGCTACTGACGCTACTAAATCTTGTACGTCCGCCGTGCCGATCTAACCCCTGACACCTACGTACGCATGTCGTCCGGCCGGCACCGAGCTCCGCGCCGGCCGGAGGCGTCGTATCCCGATTGAACTGTGCGTCGTCCGGCCGGCACACCCCCGTGCCAGCACGACCCCGGCTCGTGCCCGCGGCCGCGCGCGTCACGCGCGAGCAGTGAAGAGGGACGGGGAGGCCAGAGCAGGCAGCCAAAGGATGAGAAGAGAAACCTGTGCCCCGAATTGAATTCCGGCGAGGCGCTTTGAAGCGCGGGGTGCGGGACCAGCCGCCGAGCCGAGCTCGAGCCCGGCCCCGACCGGGCTGGGTGCGTGTGAACAGCGACGGGGCGCACCGTCGCGAGGGCGCCAAGTGTGGCGGGCGCGATCAATTCGGTGGTGCGGCCTCGAGGCGATCGGCGAGGGCCGAGGGATCGATATCAAGGATGCCATCGCCTTGGCCGTGGGCGAGAGCGTACGGGGAGTAATGGGAGTGTACGTGCGTGCGCCATGGTGGTGGTGGATGCCGCTCGGCACGAGGGGATCCGAGGCCGCCCGTTGCTGTGGGCTGCTGCCTCGTTGTTCGGTAGGCCCCCGACGCCACCCACCGAACATTTGTTCGGGTAAGAAAATCCACGTGCGTTCTTTCATTGCTGCGTTGTGAGTGAAATCTCGTGGAAATTGTTGGCAGCAGATCGATAACGATACTGTGCTCCGGCTGTGAGCTAGCACGGTCCACGGTGTAAACTTAGCTGGCAGTACCGATGCGCGTTTAAACTTCCGTGGAAACGAAGCCACGCCATTGCTACTGGCTATAGTTAGCACGTACAGTAGTACGTGAAACCAATAAGCACGTGACGTGTCACGCTGTTAGCATGTCCCGTGCATTGCACCAGGGTGGGTAGATGAAGTCGGATCGGAGCCGGCCCATCCTACCATTGCGCAGCGCATCTACCATACCATGATCCGGATGGATCGCAGCTACCACTGCAATTGCATTGTCACTCTCCCCATCAACCGGTTGCGTGGTCAGATTTAGTTCGTATACCAACCCCTATATCTGGGTAACCCCAGGTCCACTCTACGTGGCTCGGTTTGTAGTGCAGGCATGTGTTGCAGTTGCAATTCGCAGCGACACGGATTCCAAACTTCCAATCATTTTCGGTGGCGATGCATGTGCGACATACTAGCGGCGATGCTTCGATTCAGCCGGGCCAAAAGCAGTGACAATATGATGGCATCACCGGCATTCGCCGCATCAACATGATTTTTTTTCCCTAGGCATGCAGTAGGATATACTATGATGTACGGAGTACTATATAGCTGCAGTCTGATTACAGTTGATGGTTTTGGTATACAGTAAACTAAAAAACCTCAGTGGCTCGACGTGACGGTTGACGCCGCCGCGGCGAGCCGGCGGCGAAAGGGCTCGCCGCGCGCTTAACTTGCATCGCTTTGCTTCCCTCCACGGTTTCCGGCCGGTGCCTTTTGTTCAAACTCGCATTACCATGGGAACTTTAACACCGATAGCGCCGCGCGAATGCGAAGCACAGGAGCAAAAGCACTGGGGTGGCCTTGGCGGCAACATAAAGAGAGACCACCGGCCGTCGGCAGACTGCAGACACAAGAACAAGGGAGGGACGACAGGGACAGGGACCCCCCCCCCCCCCCCCCCCCCCCCAAGCACAATTTGGAAAAGGCAAGCAACACGAACCTACCAAAAGCTGATCGATTCACTCGCGCCGTCAGAGGCGGTAGCAATAGCAGTAGCAGCAAAGGGGTGGCCACCGGCCGGCCGGAGAATAGCAGCGGCCAGGGGAGAGAAACCAAGAGAGAGCGGCGCACAACTTGCGATGGACGCAAAGCGCGCCGCGGCGGTGGCACCCAGCCGAACCCGACCGGCCATGGCCATGGGTGTACGGCCGCGGATGGCCCCCCAGTCCTTTCGGTCTCCCTAGTGAGCAAGCGTGACGGCGTGCGGGTGATTGAGCTGAGCGGGCCGTGGGCGACGCGACCGTGCTTATCCCAGAGCCCGGAGCCCGGAATCATGGTGCCACCACCGCTCGGATCATGGAGCCCGGAGCACGGCAGCGAGGGGAAAAGGCACGACCAAATGGATGCATTTCTCGGTCAACTGTCAACAGCTTCATCATGTGCTGCCCGCGAAGGAAATGGGATGTCTTTAACCGGGACGACTCGCTCACGACTCATGCCTGCTGATTCCTGGCTGGCTGAATGGGTCGCGTAAAAAAAATGGATGCATTTCTCGGTCAGTTGACCAGGGTTATCTGCGGGCCCACGCGGATGAACCGGAATGATGCCAGCACAGTTACTGTGCTAGTATGCGATTTTCGTTGACTCCTGATGAAATGAAATGCAAACGATCCGTCGATTTACACGGTGTACCAGTAGTACGTAGGATTTGCGATAGGATTTGAGCAATCAGCCCCGTAAATGTCCGGGTTAATTTTCGCAAGGACGAATCACCGAGCTATTGTCGGCGTGACGGTTTTCACTCGACTCGACATGGCCGCGGCAAACACCGTCGAGTGGTCCGTAGGAAATGTCCCAACTGCCCCTTGCGTGAGAGAGCACACCCAGTGACCAGTGGCACCGTACCGCGCCATCAGCAGTTCACCTTCCCCGGCATCAGCTGCTAAATCCGGCAATCAATCGCTCCGCGCTCGTCTTTTCTTTCACTGGCCTGGGCTGGCGCGGGCCTAGTAGACGCGTAGATTACCCCCTTCCATTTCCAAGTGAGCGAGCGAGTCCCAGGAGGGCGCCATTAATCTGGTCTCTGCCTCCAGCCTCCATAAATACCACCCACCCTTGGCCCTTGCCCTCCCACCACTCCTGCTGCTGTTGCGCGCACTGACAGCGGCCGCCGTCCCGTGCCCAGTGCAACCACGCCAGGGAGTCGCGAGAAGGAAGGACTCAAGGAGAGGGGAGGGGATGGCGGCAATGCCGGCGCTTCTGCTCCTGGTGTCCGCGGCCGCCGCGCTGCTCTCCCCCGCCGCCGCCCGCATTCCCGGCGTGTACAGCGGCGGCGCCTGGCAGAGCGCGCACGCCACGTTCTACGGCGGCAGCGACGCCTCGGGCACCATGGGTACGCGTTCCTCCCCGGCCTTCCCTTTTCTTCTCTTCCATCTCGAGTTCCTGCAACTGAATGAACAACGCGAAATGGGTGGGTGTGTTCGCCATCGCAGGCGGCGCGTGCGGGTACGGCAACCTGTACAGCCAGGGGTACGGCGTGAACAACGCGGCGCTGAGCACGGCGCTGTTCAACGAGGGGCTGAGCTGCGGCGCCTGCTTCGAGATCAAGTGCGAGAACCAGCCCGGGTGGCGGTGGTGCCACCCCGGGAGCCCCTCCATCCTGGTCACGGCCACAAACTTCTGCCCGCCCAACTACGCCCTCCCCTCCGACAACGGCGGCTGGTGCAACCCGCCCCGCCCACACTTCGACCTCGCCATGCCCATGTTCCTCCACATCGCCGAGTACCGCGCCGGCATCGTCCCCGTCTCCTACCGCCGGTATGCTCACTGCTCCTGCTGGATTGCAGCTAGAATCTCAAGTTTTAAAGTGCTGCGACTGCGATTGCATTGCTTTGTTTTGTTTTGTTTCTCTTGGGTTTGGCGGTGCAAGTAGTAAAAGACATTCGCCTTGGTCGGAGCACCGGGGTTTTTAATTTTCTAGTTCTAGTTTACTCCGATCCATTGGATGGGAAGCCATGCAAGACCGCAAAGAGTAGAGCAAGCAGAGAGGGCGGCCTGTGCTCGTCTGCATTCAAGATTCCTCTCCCCACACGTCTTTTGAGGCGGTTCGGCCTCGTCGCGCCGTGGTGGCCGGGCACACCGCTCCTCGCCTCGCGCTGCACCCAGATCAGGCGCGGCCAGGCACTGCTGGCAGGTGGGAAAAGAAGAAAGAAAACCCTCCGTGACGCGTTCCGTCGTGGTCACAGGCGTCCCGTCCTGTAGTGAGTACTAGTAACGCCCACCCGCGTCCGTTGCTTCCTCCCCTGCCGTTTCATCTCCTCCGTCGATTCCGTCGCCGGGTTGGTTGGCACGGCCTGGCGGTTTTGATTTCCTGCCGTGATCACGGCGCGCGCGGGGAGGTGCAATTACTAACCCCGCCGGGGCATGGGAATATGCACCGGATCCTGGTGTAAAAGCGGAGCGGGGCGCGGGTGGGGTGGTGGTACAGCTTGGGTGGGGATAGGCAAACGCCATGGGAAATCCTGTAGTACGTGGTAAAAGGTGATTTGGTGCGGAGCTAGAAATGGAGGGTGGAGGGATCACTTGGATCTGTGCTTTTCTCTGTCTTGTTTAGTTTCAAAGTTTGAACGCCGTAGCATTTTTGTAACATTTCGTTTGCATTGGTTAATTATTTAAACTCAAAATGTCCGTTCCTCAAAGTACAATAAAACTGTGTAGTTAATTTTTTATTTTTATTTATATATGTGTTGACATTTCGTGAAATTTAGGGTGAAATTTAGAAACTAAACAAGGCCTTTATGTGATTCAGGAATTAAAAAGGGCCGTTCCTAGTTTCTGCTATAGTCCATTTCTTGGCGTAGTTCTTGGCAGATTTGGTAGGAGTAGTAGATCTGGGATTTGGCCATTGCCCGTGCGGATTCCGTGCAACGGTAGTAGTAATCCCCGTTCCGGCACGGCACATGGGAAGGATGGATGTAATTTTAGCAAGTAAGCTTTCTTGGCAAAGCTACATCGTAACCTTTTTTCGCGTTCCGACGAACGGACCATTTGGAAGGTTTAAGGCTGCTTTCGTGACATTCTGTTGGTGTCTAATCAGCCATTTGTGCACTTGTGGCAGCACTGACTGCATTACGGAGCACACTCTTTTTTTTTTCTTTCTCGAGAGTAACGGAGTACTGTTTTGAGAAGAGAAGACCAACAGAGTCGGCCACAGCAAAAGGCCCAGAGAAGCCTCCAAAACAACATGGGGGCGTGCTCTGGTAGGAAGTAGGAACAGTGTAGAAACGGCAATGGTAGGGCACGGCACAGTGGCAGCCCGCGGGGGGGGGGGGGGGACACACCCGTGATTTATGCCCCCGGCCTCCGCTCCGGCTAGCTGCTTTTTCCGGCTCTCCCGTCCAGGACTGACCCTACCGGCGGGTCTGCTTCCCTTGAAATGTCCCGTTTGCCCTTGGTTCGTCCGGTGGCTCGGTCCCAGCGTGACCTGTAAAGCCCAGGGGCCGTCTCGTCCTTCCGTCCTGCGGCTCCGCCATTACGCGTGAAGCCGGAGTGGTCCTGCTCCGGCTCTGCACGCTGCCGCGCCTGCGCTGCCTCCTCCTGACCGTGGTGGTTGTCCCGTCCTTTCTTTTTCTACTGCAGCGAGTTCTCTGTAGTTTTACAGTTCTGCCCCTGGGAAAGCATAATGCCAGTTGTCTTGCTAATTCTTACCTGCTGATTACCAGAAGTTGTTTACATTTTTTTTTCTTGCGAAACCAGAAGTTGTCTACTGATGGATCGCTTGTTATATGATGATTGTTTTTACTGAAGGGCCATGTTTAGTTCCTCAGAATTCTCTCTTCAAACTTTACTATTCACCTATCACATCAAATCATATTAAATCTCTCTCCTCGTGCATGGAGCACTAAACGTAGGTAAATATTAATTACATAGTTTTGATGTACACGACGAAACGAATCTTTTGAGTCTAATTAGATCATGATAGGACAATGTTTACTACAAACAAACGAAAAATGCTACATTGCGCTACAATATCCACTTTTCTACCAACTTTTCACCCCCTCTTTTCATCGACTAAACACAGCCAAGGAATTCATGTGGTAATGCAGGGTGCCTTGCCGGAAGTCTGGTGGGGTGCGGTTCACCATCAACGGGTTCCGCTACTTCAACCTGGTGCTGATCACCAACGTGGCGGGGGCCGGCGACATCGTGCGCGCGAGCGTGAAGGGCTCCGGCACCGGGTGGCTGCCTATGTCCCGGAACTGGGGCCAGAACTGGCAGTCCAACGCCATCCTCGTCGGCGACGCGCTCTCCTTCCGCGTCACCGGCAGCGACCGCCGCACCTCCACCTCCTGGAACGCCGCCCCGCGCAACTGGCAGTTCGGCCAGACCTTCGAGGGCAAGAACTTCAGGGTCTGATGGCCGGCCCCAACCCCATCACCGTTCACCGTCATGGCCGGCGTGGGGAGGATTCGGATTCAGCTGCAAGTGAGACAAAGAAGCCAAGGTCTTCTTATACGTAATTAGTATACTAGTCATCATTAAGTATGGTTTAGGCCGAGAATGTCCGTTACAAGTTTACGTCTTCTCGCCGCCTTAATCCGGGTCCAAGTCCTCTCTGAAAAAGAAGGCTTTTTCTTCTGAACGAGGGGGCAAAAAGGGTAAAGTCTAGAGTCGATTAGGGTATATTGTCATCACAACTAGTGCTCCCTAGTACTCTACTCCATTAGTGTGCTCGTGGTTATGAATCTTGTTTGTGGTTAAGCCTTGGTTTGGGGGTTGATTCCTGTTGAAAGAGTGGCTGAAGTGGTTGCCAAAGCTGCATCTTAAAACCGGGGGCGGTGAGTGTAGCCCGCAGCTGCTTGTGTCCTCTGTCCCATGTCATCTATCTCCATGACACGGCCGTGTTATCTTCTACTGTATCATGGACCTGATTTTTAAGTACCGGTGAAGTGGTTGGACTTGCAAGAAGCTTACTACTGTCTGTCGCTCTTCTCTCTTCTTTGTTTGTGATACTTCGAAGATGTGATCTTGGCATGATGACGACGGCGATGATTCGTTGCCGGCTCCTTTGCGTGAATGCTGGTGAGACAGACTCCCCTTGTGCTGTTGTGCTGAAATGAAAATGCGTGAAAGGGTTAAAGCGGAAAGCGAAAGCGCGCCGCGGGCAAGGCCTCTCTCTGCTTTGGGGGATGGGACTTGTTTCTTGCTCGAGTTTGGATGGCAGGGTCGCGCTTGTGACGGCGACGGCGCCACCGACCATGCCGTATCGGGGCGTGGCATGGCTACCCCTCGCGGCATGATTGCTGCCGGTGCCGGACTTGGTGAGCAGACGGGAGTTACGCGTCGACGTCGTTCATGGAAGGAGCCAGATCGTGACAGGTGAGGTTGCTGTCGTCAGGAGCTTTGCTGGTGTCGAAATCAGTGGCGTGGAGGGAGGAGACGGGAATCGCAACGGTCAGCTGAGTCGCTGGTAGGTGCCAGTGCCATCTCAACGACCCTCACGCCGGAGATTTCTTCGATCGGAAAAGCGGCCTTCAGCACCGTATCACGCATGTATCCCGGCTGCTGCTGCACAACAGTCAACACCACTATGATCAGACAGATTGGTCACTGATGAACAGTGCATAGGCTATAGGCTGGAACAAAGCCTCAAGAATCATTAACAGCTTGCAAACCATGAGCTCTCCCTGATGCCATGAGTTTCCACATACAAATCCATTCACGGTCAGCTGAAACCGAACAGCTCATAACAAAACCAAAAGCCTGATTGCCCTCAATATACACATCATATTCACAAGCTACAATCTAGCTACAACTCGATCAAGCTACGCCTTTGCTAACGAGAATGGGCCAAAGGTTTCAGATTTGGGCCGACGGTCTCCTTCATCGCCCCCAAGCTCTTCCGGCGAGGCTTGCGGCTGCTCTTGCTAGCACTCACAGCAGCAGGCGTCTGTTTGGATGCAGCCTTGGGTTCTTGATGCTTCTCTGCTTCACTAGAGTCCTGAAGCTCTTCCAGAATAGTGACAACAGCATCCATAGATGGCCTCATCTTAGCTTCATAGGACAGGCACTCGAGAGCAAGGGTGGCAATTGTCTGCGCCCCATTGAGAGAGTATTGCCCTTCTAGCCTGATATCCAGGACCCGGAATATCTTGCGCTTATGTGTGAGGTAAGGACGAGCCCATTCCACAAGATTGTGCTCCCCTTGGGGCCGGTTCTTGTCGATGGCACGGCGGCCTGACAGCATCTCCAGAAGCACTACTCCAAAGCTATAGATGTCACTCTTTGCAGTTAAATGACCTGACAGTGTAGCAATGTTCAAAGAATGAGATCCATAGCAGATAATGAATGAGTTGTTGATACGAGGTTACCAAGATAAAATGGTGCTAGCATTGCATTATTTTCACACCAAACACCAAAGTGCAGCAAGATGAATTCAGGAAACATCTAATGCCATATCATGAAACCATTTATGATTTACAAGAAACTAAGAAAGCCATAAAAACAAGCACCAACAGCCATGACATTTATGTTATGTTCCCACTCCACTGCTGCACTACACATAAGCCATGACACCAAAAACTTAATCAAATTTTCATAGTTCCAATTAGACTTTTAATGGTGTTGGGAGTTTAGATTGATTGACAGTATTTAATGCATGGCACTAGCTTAGCTAGTTTTTGTCACAAAATAAAGGTTGTGGACTAGGACAGCTAAATCTACAGAAATTTGGATGGAACTACCAAGAGCTGCACTTCAAAGGTTACCTGTTGAAAGATATTCAGGAGCTGCATAGCCATATGTCCCCATTACTCTTGTGGACACATGGCTCTTCTCACCAACAGGACCATCCTTTGCCAATCCAAAATCAGAAAGTTTCGCAGAATAGTCCTACACATTAATATGATGCGCCCCTTTAAGTAGAGCATACAAATGTTGACACAAGCATACAGCAATGAAGATTTAACATCACTTACTGTATCGAGGAGAATATTGGAAGTCTTAAAATCTCGATAAATGACTTTTGCCTCTGCACTGTGAAGGTAAGCTAGTCCTTTCGCAGCCCCAAGTGCAACTTTCATTCTAAGGTTCCACGAAAGAGGCTGGAAGTATGACCCTCCTACATCAAGGATTCATACAACAATTTACAGATCAGAAGACATAGTAGCACAGTAGCATTACAATCTGAGGGGAGAAGAAGAGAACAGTAGCACTAAATTCTAAGTAACTTACTCCTAAACAAATGATTTTCCAAGCTCCCACGAGGCATGAACTCGTACACTAGCAGTCGGTGCTCATCCTCTAAGCAGTACCCAATTAGCTTGACAAGGTTGGGATGACAGAACTGACCTAGGTAATTAACTTCTGCCTGTGAATAGAATATTTGTCTACGTTAGTAACCAAAGCCAGGAACAGAAGGCGGTGGGGAAGAGGAAACTTCAAACAAACATGAATCAATCATGAACTCCCAGGAGAATAGCATAAAGAACATAGCATTGTACTCACCAACCACTCTCGGTGCCCTTGCGAACCCTCCTGGTTGAGTCTTTTCACGGCAACAGCAATTCCAGTGCCAGGTCTGCATGGTGCTAATGTATTTTCATCAACCCATCCTTTATAAACAGATCCAAACCCTCCTTCACCTAGCACACTATCAGGACGGAAGTTCCTTGTGGCTGCCTTCAGATTACTGAAGCTGAAGATCTTAACATTGGCGGATTGCAGGATCTCGCATTCAGTCTTCACATTTGGAGGCATGGAAGCCGAAGAGGCTCGACTACTACAGCCGCTAAGCCTACTCCCATCCTTGCCACCACTCTTTGAGAACATTCCTGCAGATCATGTATTTCATTAGTATTCTACTGAAGGAAAGGTACAAGAAAAGATCGAACTGAAGCCACATATTCTCAACAATAAATGTGCTGTGATGAATAATATTGCAGTGATATATCCTAGGCCCATATAATGATCATCACTACGCAATAGCTGTACAAGAAAGGAACAAACACTTAAACATGTTTTTAATTGGAAACTAGGCACCAATCACCATATAAGGAACTGGGGTATGGAACCTAGAATTGCATAATAGCCAATAGCAGTTGCCATCTTTGGCACAAATTCTAGCATTATTGGATTGATCGATGTCCAATAATCTGCTCCAGAAACTATTTTTTCCTACAGGACCATAGAACATTTGGACTGCAGGAGCAAGCGATGTGGCATAAGCATAACTGTCTGGGAATGGTGATATGCTGGTATCCTCTGGACTCTGGAGTTTGGAGTCTGGAGGCTGGATGCTGGAGTAGAGTCAAAGCGATGACGGGTAGAGCAAGTGTTCAAAATGAGTAGGGAGAGGGAGGAAACACTGGCAGTTCTCCTTCGTAAAGCAGTTACAAGTATGCGTGAGTAACCTGCCCAAATATTTGAAAAGGTAACCTTACCACGCAAAACCTAAGGAGATATTACACCTATCTATGAGCAATTAATAAAGGCATTTATTTGTTAAGAAGAGATGAACAGAACATGTGCCAGTAGTAGAGCAAAGAAGCTAGCTGTACAGTCAACAAACTTACTTTTTGCGGACTAAAATTACTAATGCCTCAGTTGAATTGACTGTTTTAAATAGCGAGCCACAGTGGTGCTATAGTATCCTAGAGGAGCTCCCGTTACACTGCGTCCCTTTCTTCCACTAGTGAAGCTATGCTCGGTGTCGCAGTGATTTGAGCCGCTAAATGCCGTAGCTGAGGGAGGAAGCACCGCTAATGCTTGCACTGGGCCAGCAGTCATGCGAGTGCGCTAGTGCAGCAGCAGCTGCCGGGCCACTTGCTCACGTAAGCTCGCATGTGGGGGCAGCAGTTACAGGCTAATGCCTCGTTGATGTGGCCTCGGAGTAAAATCAGTAGGCGACAAGGAACATTCCACCTGCTGCCTCGAGGGAGACAGCAGGCAGTACCTTGCGCCGCCATAGGCCAGGTACAAATGGGCCCACATGCATGCATGCTGTGATGAAGATCCAAGCGAGCTACACGATCACTGCACGTATTCCTTTTTAAAAAGAATTTCTAAACTGATCGTTGGTTGATTAGCTTGCCATGGCCACACTTTGCGTCCGGAGGAGGAAGAGGAGGCTGATTAATGGTTTATCCTGCTATTTAAAACATTGTTGAACTTTATCATGCACATCATCACCAAATATGAATTTTAAACTTCCCAACGGTACATATGGAAACATAATAAACATGCATTACTTTTACCAGGAAAGATAATAAAAGCCTCCATTAATAAAAACTATAACTAACTGTTCAGAATATGTAATCAACACTTCACAAAAACTGACTATCAGATGCGAACTGATTATGACTACTAGCAATACTATGACGCTGTCAAAATAAATCATCATAGAACTTGGGTGTTTTTCCTAATCTCACGCCACTGCTTTAAATCAAGAACATAAATAAAGCTATCGCATTAATAGAGAAACTAGTCAACTGTAAAATATTCTTTTTCCTGGTTCATGCAAAATATTTTGTGAAGGGAAAATATGAATAGCGAAGGTCAACAGCATAAACATGTCAAATAGTGGCCAGGGTATACACAAGTACATTGTTACAAGAAAAGCATACTAAGTACTCTAGCACAGCACTAGCCCCGTTTTGGTCAAATATTACCTTGGTCAACAACATAACTCAGGGTGGTTAGAATTAGATATGTACATAGTCAATGGAAGGTACTATATTTAATAATACGCTAATACAACCTTTTGCAATAAAGTCAACCACATGTCGCTTGCTAGTGTCATCTCATGTGGACAATTGCTACTGAGCAGACAACAAAAGAACCAGTACACATGAGGTTCCGGTGAGGCATCATGTAATGAATGGAGCATCTATGCGACTATGTCCCATCCATTACCATACAAAATAAGGTAATACCAATCATCTAATAAAGTTTAAGCCCTTTTTGCACAAGTGCAAACCACCTACAAAGTACAAAGCCTCAGGTTCCAGGCTTGCTTTAGCAAAACCACTGTAAAGTGATTGTGATGCCTTGCTTTAGCGCCTTGAACACATCGAAGCTGGCATGACAGCTGAAACGTTGAGATCATCTAACAGAACAAGACCACTGGAACAAAGCAAAAGCCTAACCAACTAGGCAACCAGCATAAAAACTGTAGCATACCATTACATACATGTTCTTCCCTGCATTGTTAAGTAACTTATCTACTTGGATCTCCCAAAAACTGTACTGCTATCATGCAAGTAAGATCATCATATTGCAATAAGTTTCCAGTGCAGCAAATCAGGCCTTGCATCTCATAACCTTTCGCCTGATAGGAGCCTGACGCGCAACTAGCAACCACGGATCATCCAAACCCCACTCGTACAATACCCATAATTCCATAAACCAACAGCACCGAACAGCAGCGAGGAGGACGAACCTGAGGCGCCAGGGTGAGGGCTCCCATCCTTGATCCGCGCGCCCCAGCAGTTCCCCATTCCCGTGCTCCCCGCGCCACGCCGCCGAACCGAAGCGCGGCAGCAAGGGCCCGGGGGTTCAATCAACCAATCGGATCAAACGAGCCGAGCGCCACCCTGCTCACCACGCCTCCACCAAGCGAGGAGTCGCGTCGCTGTCACCGGAGGCGCCCCGGCGATCCCCCACGGGGCTAGGGTTTTGGGGAGAGAGGGCGCGCGAGCAGCGAAGCGCGGAGGGCTGATAGATAGAGACAAGAGTCCCTCTACAGAGAGGGATGGACGGAGGGGAGGGTGGCGTGCTGGAGTGCGTGACGCTTTGGGGGGAGGGGAGGAGGAGGTGGGGAGTGAGCCGAGGGAGAGGAGCAGAGCAGTTAATGGCGGGCGAGGGAAGCGTGTGTTACTGGGGCAAGCCACCGCGGGTTCCGGTCCTGCTGCCCGTCCTAGCCTGGGAAGTTGGTGCGCGGCCGTAGAGGTACGGTGCCGGGCGAGACGCTGGCGCGGGGGCCCCTGTTCGGACCGGGTGATTTTACCGTTTCACTTTCACCTGGCGAGTGGGTCCGAGAGGCTCTCGAACGGCCGACTGGTATGCTCGGGCCACGGGCCAGGAAATTGGATGACGTAAGGCCCATGAGCAGAGCCTCAGACTGCAAGGAAAAAGTCCATCTTGGCTCTGTTTGATTTGACGCCCCATTTACAAAAACCAGGTAAGTGACCTCCATCAACTACTAAAACCGATTAATTTTCCTGTCACACCCGGTTTTAAAGGCAAAACCAGGTACATCTCGTATGTGCGCCAGGATCAGTTTACACACATATGGTAGACGTCACAAGTGAATATCCATAACCATGCATAACGAAAGAGTATTAAAGTACCTTTATTACAATCTCAGAGTTGACACAAAGGTCGTAGCGGAAGACTTAAATAAACGTTTAACTAACGAAGCCAAAAGCGACTCCAACTCCACAGGCATTGACTGGGGGAGACTCGCCTAGAACTCCTCAAAACCAGTAGTGAAATCCTCAAAATTCTCCCAATCTGAGCAGCATTCCGGTGTAGTTGATGCAATAAAAGAAAGAAAGAAAAGCAACAAGTATGAGCACATACGTACTCAGCAAATGTAATATGACATACAAGGCTGAGGCAAAAAGGTTGGCTGACCATACTGCAGTAAGCACTTTTAGTTGGTCAAGTTTTATTAAGCAACTATTTACTAGCAAATGAAAGTATATACCACCCACAAATTAATGATTGTCAAATTCCCAACATATTCGAGTAACCACGATTTAGGTCATGTTCAAGTATGATTATCATGTAAGGGTCCAGGCCGCTCTTAACCGTGAGCACGGCTGTTATAACAGTTTTACACTCTGCAGAGGTTGTACACTTTCACCATAAGCCGTGATTCCCATTGCCGAAGCATTGTACCCTTCCCACACCACGTGGACCGAATACTGGGTTTCACTATGAGACCTTTACAAAAGCACTCTAATAAATGATAGCCCGCTAAGGTTTCCGGTTCAGAAGCAAAGCATAACCCTCCCTAATGAGGTCTGTCTCTTACCAAAGCCCACAGCTCAAAAGGACCGAGCTATACCCCGTCAACCGCCACCCCCCATGCCCCTTTCGGGTAAAGCTACCATAAACCAGAGCACCTAATTAGTCAGTCAAAGCCAGAGCCACATGGCACTCATGGTTGTACTGTTTTCCTGGGTGGTTCTCCATGTTCCAATTAAAAAGATATGATCTTGCCAATTAATTGATTAAAAAGGTAGTAATGGAACATAGAGTAGGGGTTCATTTAACCAATCCCAGTTGAGCAAGCTAAGCATCATCTACCATCAAAGTTAATTAAATAACCCAGTTTCAGGGACAGGAAAAATATAGTGGCTAGGCAAATCCTTAAATAGGAACCCATCAAATTAAGACACATGCATGGGTGGTGAAATTAATAATTATTAGGACATTTGCATGACATAATACACTTGCCTTCTTCCCAACTTTGTTGCTGCTCAAATCCTTCTCCAACAGATGGATCTTCAGAGAAATCCTCAAATTGCTCGTTTCCTAATCGCATCACACATTCACATACAAGGAAACAATACAACAAATAAGAAACAGTACACCAAACAATTCCAACAGAAGAAAACAACAGCACAAAACTAATCTACACGTCACAACGAATGCGTGAGCGCGAGAATCACTAAAATCGGAGTTAAAACGCAAAAGATATGGCTTTTCTAAGGTTCAGGGACTTGCTGGCAAAGTTTTAAAAGTTCCAGGGGCTAAAATAAAAGAAAAAGGACCTATTTGTAATTATTTTCGAATAAAATTGGACTGCGGGTTAATTTTAGAAAAACTCAGGGGCTTCTTATGCAAAATTGGCACGGTTGACCGGTATTTCTTTTATTTGACCCGGGTCGGATTTAATCAGGGCCGTTGGATTGAGATCTAATGGCCAGGAATAGATCGACGAAGGGGTATCGCCGGCGACGACGACGAACGACGGCGGCGACAGGTGCGCACGGCGGCGCATCGCCGGAGTTTCATCGGAAAAACGCTACGGAGCTCGGATCTCGACGGGAACAAGCTACACGGGACCACAGGACCACGACGAGTTCACCTAGGCTGCTCTTGACGACCAACGTGCAGCGGTGAAAGCGAACGACGATCCATGGCGGCGGCGGCGCTCGGTCGAAGGTGGACACGACGCTACGGTGCACAACGCGCGACGAGACAGGGACGGAGAGCAAGATGGGACCGAGGCGAACTCACCAGGAGTGAATTCGACGACGATTGGCCGGCGATGGCGACGGACGACGAGCACCGGCGGACGGCGGCCCTGATAAATGGCGGCGAGCGAAAATTAGCGCGGAGCTCAACCAAATTCGGATCAAGCACACGATGGGAAGCTTCAGGACATCAAGACGAACCTCCTGGAATTTGCTCGGGCCGAAGACGCAGCGGCGACGACGAGAATCGACGGCGGCGGCTTGAATCGGCAGAGGCGGCGGCTCGAAGCTAGGGTTTGGGCTCACGGTCGGTCTTCGATTCTTGATGGGAAGGACGGCGGGGGTTAGGGCGCTTAAATAGGCCGGGAAGAAGGAGCAGGCGTGCGGCGTCGGGACACGAACGCGGCGGCGCACCGGACTCGGGTTAGAGTCCTGATCGGTGACGAGAGAGAGAAGATGAAACTGACCAGTGGGGCCCACAAGTCAGCGACACAGGAAAAAGAAAGGAGGGGAGATTCGGGATGGGCTGGTGCTGGGCCTGAAGTGAAATGGCCGAGCTGCACAGGGTTGAATTCGGCCCCAAGAAGAAAAAGAAAAGGCCGGGGAGGAAAAGAAAACTTGGCCGACAGTTCAGGGGGCAAAGGTGGACTGGGCCAAGACTTGAAGGGCCGAAATCGAACTCTAACAGTTTTAACTTTTCTAAAACTCAAACAAAAGCAAATCAAATTCGAATTTAAACAGAATTTAAATTCCAACTTGATTTACTAGCAACCAAAAATATGTGCAACAGCATGAATGCAACAAAAACTTATTTTGACTAAAAATAATTATTTAACGTGATATTTAAATTGATAAAAGGCTAGAAATTCCAATTAAATCCTAGAAAATTTATTTAAGCCTTAATAAATCCTAGAAAAATTAAAATGGTTGCTACAATTTAGATGTGATGAATTTTAGGGTGTTACAAACCTACCCCCCTTAAAGAGAATCTCGTCCTCGAGATTCGGACGGACTAGAGAAAATCTGAGGGAACTCTGCCATCAACTCATCTTCTCTTTCCCAAGTTGCCTCACTCTCCGCGTGATGACTCCACTGAACTTTACACATCTTAATCACTTTACTCCTAGTAACTCTTTCAGCAGTTTCCAAAATCTTAGCTGGGTATTCCTTATAAGTCAAATCATCTTGCACATCCAACTCGTCCAAGGGTAATTCTTCCTCAGGAACTCGAAGACACTTTTTCAACTGAGAGATATGGAACACATCATGCACATCTGACAGTCTGGCTGGCAACTCCAATTGATAAGCAACCTCACCTTTTCTATCAACAATCTTGAAAGGCCCAATGAAACGAGGAGATAATTTACCTTTCACCTTAAACCTTCTCAAACCTCGAATAGGAGATACTTTCAGATACACATAATCACCTACTTCGAAAGTTAATTCTCTCCTTCTTGTATCTGCATAGCTCTTCTGCCTGGACAGAGCTGTTCTTAAGTTCTCTCTGATAATCTGAACCTGTCTTTCTGCTTCCTGCAATATCTCGGGACCAAACAACTGACTCTCACCAGTTTCACTCCAATACAACGGTGTTCTACACTTTCTACCATAAAGCGCTTCGAACGGGGCCATCTTTAGACTTGCCTGATAACTGTTGTTATACGAGAACTCTGCATATGGAAGACTCTTGTCCCAACTGCCTCCATGCTTCAAGGCACAAGCTCTCAACATATCCTCCAAAATCTGATTAGTCCTTTCTGTCTGACCATCTGTCTGAGGATGATATGCAGAACTGAAATTCAACTTTGTATCCATAGACTCATGCAGCTTCTGCCAGAATCTAGATGTAAACTGAGTACCTCTATCAGACACTATCTTTTTAGGTACACCATGGAGACAGACAATTCTGGACATGTATAACTCTGCTAACTTAGCACTGGTATAAGTAGTGTTAACGGGTATAAAGTGAGCTACCTTAGTTAATCTGTCCACAGTAACCCATATGGAGTCATATCCTCCTCGAGTGCGAGGTAATCCTACAATGAAATCCATACTGATTTCTTCCCACTTCCATTCAGGTACCTTGAGTGGTTGAAGCAAACCGGCTGGCCTCTGGTGTTCAGCCTTAACTCTCTGACAAACATCGCACAATGCCACATGGGCAGCCACATCTCTTTTTAATCCATACCACCAATACCTTTGCTTCAGATCCTGGTACATCTTGGTGCTTCCAGGATGAATAGAATATGCGGAATCATGAGCTTCCCTCAAGATCTGCTCTCTGAGAGATTCGATATCCGGTACACATATCCTCTTTCTAAACCAAATTGTGCCTTGATCATCTTCGGTGAAATCGGGTGCTTTCCCTGCTAACATGGTTTCCTTGATTTCCTTTATCTTCTCATCAGTAAGCTGACCCTTCCGAATTTCCCGTTCCAGTGTAGACTCAACTTCCATTGTCACACCTTCTGTCTGATTCAGGAATCCCAAGTTCAGCTTTTCCATCTCTGCAAGTAACTCAGCTGGTAACTGACGACCAAACAATGCATTTACTTGTGACTTCCTACTCAACGCATCAGCAACCAAATTAGCCTTGCCAGGGTGATAGTTGATTCCTAGATCGTAATCCTTGATCAACTCCAACCATCTTCTCTGCCTCAAATTCAGATCCTTCTGAGTAAATATGTACTTCAGGCTTTTATGATCCGTATACAACTCACATCTGTTTCCTAGAATATAGTGCCTCCAGATCTTCAAAGCATGAACAACAGCTACAAGCTCCAGATCATGAGTAGGATAGTTCAGCTCGTGTTTCCTCAACTGCCTGGATGCGTAGGCTATTACTCTGCCTTCCTGCATGAGCACACACCCCAGACCTCTGCGAGAAGCATCACAATATATATCAAAGTTCTTGTGAATATCTGGCATAGCAAGCACTGGTGCTGTAGTCAACTTCCTTCTCAACTCTTCAAAACTGGCCTGACACTCTTCTGACCAAACAAACTCCTTGCCCTTCTCTAATAGCGAAGTGAGAGGTTTCGCTATTTTAGAAAAGCCTTCAATGAATCTCCTGTAATATCCAGCCAATCCCAGAAAGCTTCTGATCTCAGAGACTGTGGTAGGAGGTTCCCATTCCAACACATCTTTGACTTTACTTGGATCCACTGCAATACCTCCATCCGTAACCACATGACCAAGAAAAGACACTTGATTCAGCCAGAACTCACATTTACTAAACTTGGCATATAACTGGTTCTCTCTAAGAGTCTGCAACACCAACCTCAAATGTTCTTCGTGCTCTTCCTCATTCTTAGAGTAAACCAGAATATCATCAATAAACACTACCACAAATTTGTCCAAGTATTCCATGAACACTTTATTCATCAGATACATAAAGTAGGCGGGTGCATTTGTCAATCCAAACGACATCACCGTATACTCATACAATCCATACCTGGTGGTGAATGCTGTTTTAGGAATGTCGGAACGACTGATCCTCAACTGATGGTAGCCAGATCTCAAGTCAATCTTGGAGAAAACCTTAGCTCCTTTCAGCTGATCAAACAAATCTTCAATTCTGGGCAATGGATACTTATTCTTGATGGTTACCTCATTCAATGAACGATAATCCACACACATCCTCAAAGTACCATCCTTTTTACCCACAAAAATTACAGGTGCTCCCCAAGGTGATGAACTAGGATGAATGTAACCTTTATCCAACAATTCTTTAAGTTGTTTCTTAAGTTCTTCTAGTTCATTAACAGCCATTCTATAGGGTCTTTTAGAAATAGGAGCAGTACCAGGTAAAAGCTCAATAATAAACTCAATGTCTCGTTCGGGTGGCATACCTGGCAAATCATCTGGGAAGACATCTGGAAACTCACAAACAACTCTGATATCCTCCAAAGGAACACCACTGGCCTGATTCACTGAGTAAGTTGAAGCTGAGGGTTGTGTGGCTCCGAATTCAATCTTCTCTCCCTGAGGGCTAGTCAACAACACGGACCTCTTGGCACACTGAATCACCGCATCAAAAGCAGCTAACCATCCCATTCCAAGTATGACATCGATTCCCTCAGAGTTCAGGACTATCAAATCAGCAGGAAAATCTACCCCAACTATTCTCAGATTAACTCGGGGACAGATAAAGTTAGCTTTCATGTTTCCACCGGGTGAGCTAACTAGCATGGAATTTCTCATAGGGACCATAGATATATTATACTTAGCTACGTACTGAGCAGTAATAAAAGAATGAGATGCTCCAGAGTCGAATAAAACCGATGCAGGGGCTGAGTTGACAAGGAACATACCAAGTACCACATCCTGGGACTCCTGTGCGGTCTCTGCAGCAACATGATTCACCTTGCCCCGCATCTAATTCTGCTGGCCCTTGTTGCTCTGGGGCGTCTGGTTCACATTCCTGTTCTGCTGCTGAGGGGTATTCTGCCTAGGTGCACTGCCACTCTGGTGCTGAGGGGTATGAGCATTCTTCTTAGGACAGTTGTGGGCATAGTGGCTGGGATCTCCACAAATGTAGCAGGAACGAGGAGTAGGGGCACTGCCTGGTGCAGGGGTCTTCACTGGAGTCTGAGTAGGTGTGGTCTGGCGGTTCTGCTGAAATGCTGGACGCTGCGGTGGCGGCGCTGACCGCTGACCCTGACTCTGCACAAAATTACTCCCTTGCCCACCAAAATGAACGGGCATGTTCTGCTGAGGTTGCTGGAAACGAGGGCGGGTGTTACTGCTTGACTGTCCTGAGGACATGAACTTCCTCTTCTGCTCTCCCAACTCACGGCGCTTGCTCTCCAAGCCAATAGCCTTATCCAGCAGCTTCTGAAATGTTGGGAAGGTGTGAGACATTAGTTGATATTAGAGCGGCGGAATCAATCCTTCCAGAAATCGCTCCTGCTTCTGCTCATCATCCTTCACCTCATCTGGGGCGTAACGGGACAACTGAATGAACTTATCCCGGTACTCACTGACGGTCATCCCACCTTGCTTGAGTGAGAGGAACTCCTTCTTCTTCAGCTTCATGACACCAGCAGGAATATGGTGGCTCCTGAAGTTGGTTCTGAACTCCTGCCAGGTGATAGCATCAGGGGTGGCATGAGCAGCAAGATAAGCATCCCACCAATCTGAAGCTGATCCTTCCAAGCGTCCTGAGGCATACAGGACCTTCTCCCTGTCATTGCACTGGGCCATATCCAGCTTCTTCTCAACAGTCTTCAGCCAATCATCAGCATCAAGTGGATCTGCCGAGTGGGAGTATGTAGGGGGTTTGTGACTCATGAACTCCCGGTGCTTGTCCCTCTGCTGGTTGTTGTTGTTGTTCTGTGCTTGCATGGCTGCCAAGGTATTAGCCATGCCCTGCAGAATCTGAGTCTGGTTGGCGAGGATCTGATCCATTGCTACGGATGCTTGATTCGGCGGA
The DNA here is from genome assembly GCA_033239725.1 of Echinochloa phyllopogon. Taxonomy (NCBI): domain Eukaryota; kingdom Viridiplantae; phylum Streptophyta; class Magnoliopsida; order Poales; family Poaceae; genus Echinochloa; species Echinochloa phyllopogon. The sequence goes on from BTCW01000018.1 coordinate 1,909,317, forward strand.
GGATTTGGATTGGGGTTGACACGTCCTTGACGATTAACCGGTGGTTTATCCACTCCACTTCCAGACCTGGTGTTTACCATCTGGTGGTTAGAACATGAGATTCAGAGAGTGGTAAAAAGATATAACTCAAATCATAAACAGATAAGAGTTAATGTAGATGAGTTTCCAACGTCGGCCAATCCAAATTCTGAAACAGATTCTGTTCGTCCTAATTAAACAGTTGTAACTCTCATTCTGTTTATCCAAAAATCATGATCTTTTGTCAGAACGTAGATTATCAAATTCTGAAACTAACCCAACTTGATTCACCTCAATCGGAATTTTGTAGCTCGAGATATAAAATAAACAAGACAGCTGTGTCAGGACTACGGGACAGATTCTGGTTACTCCAACAAAACCATTATATCTCTCTGCCAGAACCTCCAAAAATCGCGAAAAATTCCCAGAACCTAGGTTATCAAGTCCTTAATCCAACCCAACTGGATTTATGTCAAACGGAGTTCTGAAGCTCCAGAAACAATTCTGACAGTACCAGGATATCATGCAGCGGCGAGAACAGAATGTCGCATAACATGATTTATCTGAGGGGTACGATTGTATGGATAAAGTGATAGTTAAGGGCTAAGATCAGAGACCAAGATAACCCAAAACTAACTAACTTTATTTATTTAATAATTACTCAATTGTGGTCATCACTCCACAATTAAGTTCAATCATTACAAAGATCCAAATCACATACTTTGCACAAAAGCAAACATGAAGCATACACTCCTAAACAGAACTAAAACACATGTTACGCACGAGTCTCAACGATTCTAAACGTACTGAACTAACAAAAGAAAGTGTATCCTATCTTAATAGGTATGGGTGAAGCAACTGGACGATCCACCAAGCACTGTCTAGCGAGGCGGTGAATGACCCAACAATCCTTCTATATCTTCATCCAATGGCGGAAGTGCTTCTCCTTTGAGTTCAGCTATCAGCCTTTTGTTCTTCCTTCGTTCAGCAGCGAGTTCTTCACGCACTTCTTGTAGCTCCCTTGTGGTGTCATCGGCGTGCACATTGAGCATCTGGGTGAATGCCACCTGGACGTTGAGTGTAGAGTCCAAGCCTGGCGGTTGTGGTACATCCCCAGTTGGAGTGCCTTGCTGCCTTCGAGGAAGATATGCCCAAGCAGTGTGGCTTACTTCAGCAGCCTCCTCATGACAAAGCACAGAGAGTGCCCTCCTGGCTGCATCCTGGATTCCAGCTTCGAAAGTTGATCTGATGGCGATGGCATGATGCACTGCAGCTTCTTTGGTTCCTCCAAACTCATAATCAGGCTCCCTGATGTATACAGCGACTTCCCAGTCCTCTGGGTGATCTGGATGTGTCCTCCTCCTTCCACAATATTCTATCTCCACTGGGTAGTTCAGACGCTCGATGAGCATTCGAAGCATCATCGGAAACCCACTGTTGCCTCCGTCGTGGTGGTGAATAGTCACTACCCACATGTCAGGCGACGGAGGGGGTCCTTCACTTCCTTCAGATCCAGCTGAAGCATTCCCTCCTGAGTTAACTTCTTCGTCCATTACTTCCATCTCTTCAGGTTCCGGTTCCACTTCTTGCACTGAATGCGACGAAAAAGAGGAAAGTGTGCTTGCCAATCTACGAGCACCTTGCCTTGTCAGCACCATCTATGGTTTAAGCAAGAAAAGGGGTGAGAACAGTTCTAAAGATATCAGAATTAGGTGAGATGGTGAAAAAGATAGATCAGAAAACAAAGTCAAGGAGGAGACAATTATCAATGACCTGGAATCATAGCAAATTAAACCAAGAATAGATAGACCAAGAGTAGTTAAGCAAACTAATCCTTAGAGAAAGACCATTGCTATCTAGGCTTGCGTCCTACAGTCAACATAGCTCTGATACCACCTCTGTCACACCCGGTTTTAAAGGCAAAACCAGGTGCATCTCATATGTGCGCCAGGATCAGTTTACACACATATGGTAGACGTCACAAGTGAATATCCATAACCATGCATAACGAAAGAGTATTAAAGTACCTTTATTACAATCTCAGAGTTGACACAAAGGTCATAGCGGAAGACTTAAATAAACGTTTAACTAACGAAGCCAAAAGCGACTCCAACTCCACAGGCATTGACTGGGGGAGACTCGCCTAGAACTCCTCAAAACCAGTAGTGAAATCCTCAAAATTCTCCCAATCTGAGCAGCATTCCGGTGTAGTTGATGCAATAAAAGAAAGAAAGAAAAGCAACAAGTATGAGCACATACGTACTCAGCAAATGTAATATGACATACAAGGCTGAGGCAAAAAGGTTGGCTGACCATACTGCAGTAAGCACTTTTAGTTGGTCAAGTTTTATTAAGCAACTATTTACTAGCAAATGAAAGTATATACCACCCACAAATTAATGATTGTCAAATTCCCAACATATTCGAGTAACCACGATTTAGGTCATGTTCAAGTATGATTATCATGTAAGGGTCCAGGCCGCTCTTAACCGTGAGCACGGCTGTTATAACAGTTTTACACTCTGCAGAGGTTGTACACTTTCACCATAAGCCGTGATTCCCATTGCCGAAGCATTGTACCCTTCCCACACCACGTGGACCGAATACTGGGTTTCACTATGAGACCTTTACAAAAGCACTCTAATAAATGATAGCCCGCTAAGGTTTCCGGTTCAGAAGCAAAGCATAACCCTCCCTAATGAGGTCTGTCTCTTACCAAAGCCCACAGCTCAAAAGGACCGAGCTATACCCCGTCAACCGCCACCCCCCATGCCCCTTTCGGGTAAAGCTACCATAAACCAGAGCACCTAATTAGTCAGTCAAAGCCAGAGCCACATGGCACTCATGGTTGTACTGTTTTCCTGGGTGGTTCTCCATGTTCCAATTAAAAAGATATGATCTTGCCAATTAATTGATTAAAAAGGTAGTAATGGAACATAGAGTAGGGGTTCATTTAACCAATCCCAGTTGAGCAAGCTAAGCATCATCTACCATCAAAGTTAATTAAATAACCCAGTTTCAGGGACAGGAAAAATATAGTGGCTAGGCAAATCCTTAAATAGGAACCCATCAAATTAAGACACATGCATGGGTGGTGAAATTAATAATTATTAGGACATTTGCATGACATAATACACTTGCCTTCTTCCCAACTTTGTTGCTGCTCAAATCCTTCTCCAACAGATGGATCTTCAGAGAAATCCTCAAATTGCTCGTTTCCTAATCGCATCACACATTCACATACAAGGAAACAATACAACAAATAAGAAACAGTACACCAAACAATTCCAACAGAAGAAAACAACAGCACAAAACTAATCTACACGTCACAACGAACGCGTGAGCGCGAGAATCACTAAAATCGGAGTTAAAACGCAAAAGATATGGCTTTTCTAAGGTTCAGGGACTTGCTGGCAAAGTTTTAAAAGTTCCAGGGGCTAAAATAAAAGAAAAAGGACCTATTTGTAATTATTTTCGAATAAAATTGGACTGCGGGTTAATTTTAGAAAAACTCAGGGGCTTCTTATGCAAAATTGGCACGGTTGACCGGTATTTCTTTTATTTGACCCGGGTCGGATTTAATCAGGGCCGTTGGATTGAGATCTAATGGCCAGGAATAGATCGACGAAGGGGTATCGCCGGCGACGACGACGAACGACGGCGGCGACAGGTGCGCACGGCGGCGCATCGCCGGAGTTTCATCGGAAAAACGCTACGGAGCTCGGATCTCGACGGGAACAAGCTACACGGGACCACAGGACCACGACGAGTTCACCTAGGCTGCTCTTGACGACCAACGTGCAGCGGTGAAAGCGAACGACGATCCATGGCGGCGGCGGCGCTCGGTCGAAGGTGGACACGACGCTACGGTGCACAACGCGCGACGAGACAGGGACGGAGAGCAAGATGGGACCGAGGCGAACTCACCAGGAGTGAATTCGACGACGATTGGCCGGCGATGGCGACGGACGACGAGCACCGGCGGACGGCGGCCCTGATAAATGGCGGCGAGCGAAAATTAGCGCGGAGCTCAACCAAATTCGGATCAAGCACACGATGGGAAGCTTCAGGACATCAAGACGAACCTCCTGGAATTTGCTCGGGCCGAAGACGCAGCGGCGACGACGAGAATCGACGGCGGCGGCTTGAATCGGCAGAGGCGGCGGCTCGAAGCTAGGGTTTGGGCTCACGGTCGGTCTTCGATTCTTGATGGGAAGGACGGCGGGGGTTAGGGCGCTTAAATAGGCCGGGAAGAAGGAGCAGGCGTGCGGCGTCGGGACACGAACGCGGCGGCGCACCGGACTCGGGTTAGAGTCCTGATCGGTGACGAGAGGGAGAAGATGAAACTGACCAGTGGGGCCCACAAGTCAGCGACACAGGAAAAAGAAAGGAGGGGAGATTCGGGATGGGCTGGTGCTGGGCCTGAAGTGAAATGGCCGAGCTGCACAGGGTTGAATTCGGCCCCAAGAAGAAAAAGAAAAGGCCGGGGAGGAAAAGAAAACTTGGCCGACAGTTCAGGGGGCAAAGGTGGACTGGGCCAAGACTTGAAGGGCCGAAATCGAACTCTAACAGTTTTAACTTTTCTAAAACTCAAACAAAAGCAAATCAAATTCGAATTTAAACAGAATTTAAATTCCAACTTGATTTACTAGCAACCAAAAATATGTGCAACAGCATGAATGCAACAAAAACTTATTTTGACTAAAAATAATTATTTAACGTGATATTTAAATTGATAAAAGGCTAGAAATTCCAATTAAATCCTAGAAAATTTATTTAAGCCTTAATAAATCCTAGAAAAATTAAAATGGTTGCTACAATTTAGATGTGATGAATTTTAGGGTGTTACATTTCCTCCTCGTTGGTTTTCAATCCCGGTTTTAATCGTTCGCCTGCCACGTCAGATATTTACTGTGGGCCATACTCGCTGACTCAGCTAGTTCGAAAACAAAAACCCTGCCCCGACCCTTGTCTTCGAGGAGCTCTTGCATCTCCACCTCACCGTCGATCGGCACCGTCTCCTCCCCCAGCAGCACGTTCCATATCAAGTCCAAGTTGGTGGCGGCGTCCGCGCCCTGGGCAGACGCCACCGTCGGGGTGCGAGTGCGACCCGCCTCGGCCTTGGCGCCCGCTGTGAGCGCCGACAGCTCCACCACGAACACGAGGAAATCCGCCTCCGCGTCCGACGCGGCCGTGGCGCCGGCGTCGAGCCGCCGCCGCTTCCTGCAATCGGCCTCCACAGGCGCGGCGGCCGGTTCCCCGTCCCCGGCGACGCGCGAGGAATGTCGTGCACCGCTCCTGCCGCCGCTCCACGTCCAGCAGCTGCGCGCGCGCCTCCTGCTGCTCGCGACGCAGCTGCGCCAGCACCCGAGCCAGCGCCGCAGCTTCTCGAGCCGCCGCTCCCGGCCGCGCTGGCGACGAATGTTGGCGAGGAGGTGGCGCTAGACGGCGAGGAAGTCGGCGTGCGCGAACTCCCACCTGTCCGGGCTCACCTTGCGGAATCCCTGCACACCATTATCGCGTGCACAAGAACACCACAGCAGCAATTAATCAGCAAATTGATTAGCAAAAGAATAGCATTGGTAGCTCTACACTAAGGCCTTCTCCAAAGGGAGGCGAAGTCGCCCGCTTACGTCGGATTTTATCCGATGTGGAGGTGAGAGAAGATGAAAAAATGACGAGCTAGCGAGTGTTTCGTCGTTCGTCTCGCTCGCAAAACGAGGCGCGCCGCAGGCCCCATACCAGAGAGTGGCAGAGACTACGGAGCTCCGAGGAAAGACGAGGAAGGTTTCCGGACGACGGCATGTCTGTCAACGAAGGAAAGGTGACCATGGACATCGGAGCCCCGTGGCCGGCCGGTGGTGGACTGGTGGACCACGCAAAGAGGCCACTGCCGCGCATGATGAGGCGCCGAGGCGGCGGCCGGCCGGCTGCTGAGCGTGAGGCGAGGCGAGGCCGTAGCTGCGCACGAGCCGACGGCGGAGCTCGAGACCAGGTCGTAGGAGCGCGTGAGCCGGTGGCGTAGCGCCCAGCAGGCGGAGCGCGCGGCGAGGCAGGGACCAGCCAGCGGCGCAGCACGCCGCCGCGAACGAGCCGGTGGCGGAACCCACGCGACGAGGCCGTGGCCTAGCAGCCAGTGCGCTGGGAGGCCGCGGGGGCTTGAGCGCGGCCAGCGAGCGTGCCGCGAGGGGGCGGGGCCGTGGCTGGTGTGCCGTGTGCGGACGCCGGCACATGGAGATCCGGCGTGTGGTGGAGATAAGGAGACCAGCAGAGGAAGGAAGATGACAATTGTGGGTCCCACGTATGCATTGGAGGATGGGCTAAAAGCCAGACTAATGGAGAGGTTATCTCTTGCAATGACGTGGACCAGCTGTGAGCTGGTAACTGTTTCGGTCCTTTGGAGAAGGCCTAACATCGCAATGGCACTAACATCGCAATGACAATGTTGATTACGAATTGAAATGTGTGATTACTGACGTAGGTGTTGCGCTGTCGGACTGTCGGAGGAAGGTGGGGAAGTTGGCGTCCTTGAAGCGGCGTGGGAGGAGCCTCGCCGCGAAGGCGTCCAGGTCCCACACCACGAAGTTGTTCCGCGTTGAGCCCCAGGACACCACGCCGTCCGTCGCTGGGTCCTCAACCAGATCGAACGTCTTGCCAGGAACGGCGGGACCGCGGACGCCGACAAGGCTCCGGCGTTGCGCCCGCTCGCCCGCCAGTGTCACCGTCGGCGTCCAGCACCACAACCTCCTCCTCGTCCTTCCTGTTTGACGGTCACGGCGTGGTGCTCCATCTGGCAGTGTGCGGCAAGTGATCGACGGAGATGCAGGAGCTCCTCAGAGACCAAGGGTCGGGGCAGGGTTTTTGTTTTCGCACGAGCCGAGAGTCAGCAGGCATGACGCACACGTAAGTATCCGACGTGGCGGGCGAACCGTCAAAACCAGGGTCGAAAACTAACGAGGATAGAAAATTGATTGGTTTTAGTAGTTGGCAGAGGTCACCTACCCGGTTTTATAAATGGGGGTGCCAAACCAAACTTAGGTAACAGATGAGGGAGGCAAGATGGACTTTTTCCAACGGCCAACTACCACTCCTGTGACAACGTTGTTAGAAAACTTATAAGTAAAGCTAAGCGCTTAAGGTTACCTAAAGAATTTAGTTGCTTGAGGAGTTGTTTTCCAAAATTCATTACTGAGTAGTATATATTTGTGTGGGACACTAGACTTGTGCATTATGGGGATACATCTATGTTGATTAGAGTTCTTTTTTAAATAAAGGACTCTTTTTCTATGGGCAAGGTCTTACTCCATATATCATGTAAACATCAATAAGGCACCAATTTCTAACTACAAATGCAAAGTGAACCTAGATATTCTATGTAACAATCTAGTGACAAAAGAACAATGTAACCCCGTTGATGATACATCGACAAACTCTTGAGTACGTTCTTTTTTGTTTTGTGAGGTCTCCGAATATGTTTCCAATCGAATTATTTGACAGTCCTTTTCAACAGCATAAATTCGTACGCCGATGAAAAGAACCTTTTTCTCAACTGGATTATTAAAATTGAACATTGAATGTTGTAAAAGAAATGACTTTGAAGATTTATGTCAGGTACATTGCTACACGTCAACGGTCTGATAGGTCGTTTCATGCAGTATCAGGTAGAATTTTTGGTGATGTGGAAGAGGGAGAGCGAGGTGAGAGAATGAGGTCGTTGTTTTGCGAAACAATTACTCCATGAGCTAAAATTTAGGACTACGAGACAGCTCTTCCACCATTGTACGAGTTTTGTTGCCATGCAACCAATAATATTTCTTTATTTTTCCATAAATTATGTGATTTTGTATTGCTATGAGACAACTAAAATAATATACGTGTCAAAATTACGTGTCACTATACGACACAAGCTATTAGACGACATCAATATACTGCCCTGCCCCAAGACATTTTTTTTCACAGAAACTGTTTTTTTTATTAAAAACCCTACGACTCCGGCCTGCAGATCTCCCCGACTCCCGGACCAGAAAACGCACGCGAACAGCAATAGCAGCGGGTGGACTCGGCACCGGCCGTCGGGACGCGATGGTGGCCGCCGCCTGGCCCCTCTCCGCCGTCGCCGGCCTCATCCCGGCCTCCCTCTCGCTGACCCTCCTCCTCGCCACCCTCGTACTTCCCTCCCCTTGCCCTCAAACCCTGCTCCTCCGCCCCTTGTTCCTCCTCCTCGCCGCAACGCTCACCCGCCATCTCTCCCTCTCGTGCGCAGGTGGCCGTCCTGGTGCTGGGCGCCGCCGCCGTCTTCTTCGAGCACATCCGCAAGATCGGATGCACGCACTCGTAAGTCGCTTCTTCGTCCCCTTCGTTTCTCGCGCGATCTGCACTTCGAGTTGACCGGTGCGTCGTTTTGGATCTCGGCCGCAGGTTGGAGAGGTCAGCCGTCTCAGACGCTCTCTTCGAGGACCCAAATTCGCTCAAGAAGGTAATGCTGATTGACCGTGTCGGGTTCGTCTGGGTTTTTGGCATGCCGGCCACGCTACATGTTTGCTGAATTGCCTGTGTGAACTGTTCTAGGTTCCCTGCCCGTCGATTTTTGATCCACCTGAGAAGTACATTTCGTTGATAGTTCCTGCCTACAATGAGGAGCATCGACTCCCAGAGGCTCTTACAGAAACACTCAAGTAAGGCTCTGATAGGACCATTTCCTGCTCTTGTTGCCCAATGCTCTATTTAGTATACACATTATACCTGAACACTGAACTATACCTTGCAATTTATACTGGTGATTGTCCTTGTGCAGCTATTGTTACTGGCTTGATTGGTTTGTTATGCTAATCACTCTGTTGTTTTCTCTCTTTAATAGCTATCTGAAACAGCGCTCAGCTGCTGACAAGTCTTTTTCTTATGAGGTATGTGGAAACCTAGCTTGTTATTGACATTCGCATTACCCTATGCATTTGCAAATCCGAGTGCTTTAGTACTGAACCTTTATTTGTTGAAACCTGTATTAACCTAACTGATTTTGGAGTTTGCTTGATTTTGTCAGGTCTTGATTGTTGATGATGGGAGCACTGACCGAACCTCTAAAGTTGCCTTCAATTTTGTAAAGGAGTACAAGATTGACAATGTTAGAGTTCTTCTACTTGGAAGAAATCACGGGAAAGGTGAAGCAGTCCGAAAAGTGAGTGCTGAATTCCCTGTGTATCCCTTTGGTTTCAACTAATAACTAATTGGTTTGGAAAGCATGTTCTAATAGGGGATGCTCCATTCACGTGGTGAACTATTACTCATGCTTGATGCTGATGGGGCTACTAAAGTGACTGATTTGGAAAAGCTTGAAGCTCAGGTCTGTCATAAGCTCAATCGAATAACATATTTTAAGAAGCTAATTAGTTGTTCATGAATCGTGGAAGTTACCCTTTTTTTATCTCAGATTGATGGATTGGCTCAGAAAGTTAAGTCTGGCACCGGAACATCATCTAATTCACCTCAGAAAGTATCTGATGTTGAAATTGCTGTCTTTGGTTCCCGTGCTCATTTGGAGAAGCAAGCTCTTGCAACAGTAAATCTCTTTGCCGATTAGCCATTGCATGATTTTCTTTCCTCGACACTATTATTTTCACCTTACATTTTTGTATTCTCTTCTGACTCGTTGCAGAGGAAGTGGTATCGAAACTTTCTTATGAAAGGTTTCCATTTGGTAGTTTTGTTGACTGCTGGTCCTGGGATCAGAGATACACAAGTATGTTTTTTGAACCTTAAGATCGATCCTCTAATAAAGAATGCAGTTGATTTTTCATGTATTTTCTTCATGATTACAATGTTTATAATCCACCATTTTTTCAATTCTTACAAATTCCAGTGTGGGTTTAAGATGTTCACACGAGCTGCTGCAAGGAAACTTTTCACAAATATCAGATTGAAGAGGTATGGCTGCCTTTCTTCTTTTCTTTAAAACTTCATCAATGTTTCTACATACCAATTCCTCATGCTAGGATGTAGATTAATTGTATGGATGGTTGGTTACAGTTTCCCTTTTGTTGCTTGGGCAGATGGTGTTTTGATGTTGAGATTGTATACCTGTGCAAGCACCTCAGGATCCCAATGGTGGAAGTATCTGTTAATTGGACTGAGATACCTGGATCCAAAGTGCGGATGACAAGCATCATGCACATGGTTTTTGAGCTCCTGCTGATCAAAGTAGGCTATGGACTGGGTATATGGAAAATATACACATAAATATCCTGACATTGTTGACAACTGCAGCTTAGTTCGTCATTGTAGCTTACCAAACCTAGTTCGTCACCTTGCAAATCCATTTGAAGCATTGCTGTAAAATTTTCAGACATTCTTACCCGGAGAGAATCAATGCCTCCTGTACTTTAGTGTTCGAATCATAGAGATTGACAAATATACACCAAACTTGTTCCCACCGATAAATTCTCACATCTTCTTTTTAACTTATTTGCTATACAGGACATCAAAATGTAACTGGCCTTTTTTTTTATCAAGGGAAAGCAAAACTTCGTAACTGCTTCAAGTCTTTTGACAAGACGCAGTGCCGAACTTCTTTGACAGGGTGCAGTGCTGAACTGAATCAGTTATGCTGATTTGCTATGAGATGTGACGACTTAAACTTGACAACCAACAAGCATTAAGTATCCTACCCGCAAAAAAAAAAGCATTCAGTATCCGTCGAGCAAAACAATTTTTCTGGAATTTCACAAGGAATAGGATTCATGAATACAATTTTCTGAAATTTCACAAGGAATAGGATTCATGAATACATTTTTCTGAAATTTCACAAGGAATAGGATTCATGAATACTCCTGTTTTTGTTCCAAACGTGTTCTCGACTGTTCAAACTTCCTCAGCCATTCGGTTTGCCAGTGCGAATGATCAAAACCGCACTGCCCGTCTGCCCGTGCCCGGGCGCCGCTCGACCAAATGCCGCCGCCGCTTACACCTTCTCTTCGATCTCATCCGCGCCGCCGCCATTTCTCCACCGCGTCAGCCTCGCACCACCCGCTATCCGCGGCGCGGGCGGCGGAGCAGCACTGCCTCGGCATTCTAGCGCGCTCTTCCGCGCCGGCTGCCGTCCTCCAGTCCCTCGCTTTCCTCCTTAAGGCCGGTCTGCACTCCAACCCGCTCGTCCTCACCAGGCTCTTCGCGTCCACCGCCTCCGCTGCGCCCGCTCTGCTCGACCCCCTCGTCGCCGCGCTCCTCGGCCCTTCCGTCCCTATCGACGCCTTCCTCGTCAACACTCTCATCCGCGCGCACGCCACCTCCCCGCTCCCTTCCGCCCGCCTCCGCGCCGCCGCCTTCTTCCCGCTCATGCTCCGCAGCTCTGTGTTGCCGAACAAATTCACCTTCCCATTCCTCCTCAAAGCGTGTGCCGCGCTCCCGGGCTCCCCGGGCGTTGGGCTCCAGGCTCACGCCGCCGCTCTCAAGTTCGGGTTCGCCACCGACCAGTACGTCTCCAATACTCTCATACACATGTACTCATGCTTCGGCGGCGGGTTCCTTGGGGACGCGCGGAATGTGTTCGACAGAACGCCCATGTCGAGCGCGGTTACTTGGAGCGCGATGATCGGCGGGTACGTGCGTGGGGGGCTGTCGAGTGATGCAGTTGGGTTGTTCAGGGAAATGCAGGGTAGTGGGGTGCGGCCTGATGAGGTCACAGTGCTTGGTGTTCTGGCAGCAGCTGCAGATTTGGGTGCACTAGAGCTTGCTAGGTGGGTCGGGCGGTTTGTGGAGAGGGAGGCGATCGGGAAGTCTGTGACCCTGTGCAATGCGCTGATTGATGCGCTCGCCAAGTGTGGTGATGTGGATGGGGCTGTGGCTGTGTTCCAGGGGATGGAGGAGCGGACTGTTGTGTCTTGGACGGCAGTGATTGACGCTCTTGCGATGGAGGGTCGTGGGAAGGAGGCTGTGGAGGTGTTTGAGGATATGAAGACTGCTGGCGTGCCGCCTGATGATGTTGCCTTCATTGGGGTGCTCACTGCATGTAGCCATGCTGGAATGGTTGATGAAGGCCGTGGTTACTTTGATTCGATGAAGTTGGAGTATGGCATTGAGCCTAAGATCGAGCATTATGGTTGCATGGTTGACATGTTTGGTCGTGCTGGAATGGTTGAGCAGGCGATGGAGTTTGTAAGTACCATGCCCATGAAACCGAATCCAATAATATGGCGGACACTTGTTGCTGCCTGCCGTGCTCATGGTAGGCTTGAACTTGGTGAAAGCATCACTAGGAACCTTCTAAATGAGTACCCGGCTCATGAGGCCAACTATGTTATGCTCTCCAATGTCTACGCGCTGACACAGAGGTGGAAGGAGAAATCAGATATTAGGAGAGAAATGAGCAAGAGAGGAATCAAGAAGGTGCCAGGTTGCAGCGTTGTAGAGCTTGATGGGGAAGTTCATGAATTCATTGCGGGAGATGAGTCGCACCCGCAGTGGAAGGAGATATACATGATGATTGAGGAGATGGCAAGAGAGCTAAGGCGCATTGGGCACATCTCAGCTACATCAGAGGTTCTTCTTGATCTTGATGGGGAGGATAAGGAGGGTGCGCTTCAGTGGCACAGTGAGAAGCTGGCGATTGCATTTGTGCTACTGAGGACTACTCCTGGTACACAGGTCCGGGTGGTTAAGAATCTCCGAGTATGCTCGGATTGTCATGCAGCAATAAAGTGCATCTCACAAGTTTATAACCGAGAGATCATAGTGCGTGATCGCAGCCGGTTCCATCGCTTCAAGAACGGCTCCTGCTCGTGCAATGATTTCTGGTGATGCAATTGTTTTTTCACCAGGCTATCTTGTTTCTTAAGGTTTCTGCAAAAAGTGCATCACCAAAGTTGATGATAATGATTATTTATTTCAATGGAGCTTCAGCAAATCTTTCAAGGTTTGTCCATTCATTTGCAATATGAAAGCTTTCAGTAGCCAATAGTTATGATGCTTATTCAAGGACATTGGAAGCTGCACTGAAGGTGCAAATTTTAAATAGATACTTCATTTTGCACACTGAGAGTCTTACTGATACACATTAATGAGGATCATTTGTGGGAGCTTATGTATGCACAACCATAGTTTTCTCAATGTGCTCTCTGATCTTTGTCTCCACAGCTCTAAGCGTTTCCTCAAACATCTCATTCTCCATTTCTTCTCTGTACGTAGCTGATAAATAGATGTGTCTACTAAGTTCTTAACTACCTATCTTACTTTTTCTCATGGTTTTACTGGCTTCCGCCAATGCCCTGGATGTTTTCCATGACCCTTTTCCACCATTAGAGACAGTGGGGGAGGCAGAGGCAACTAATAAGAGAGATGATTTCTTCCATTGTATAGGAGCTTTCTTTTTCAAACTGAGCTTTGTGGAACACCTTTGAGCCACCTCTACCTTTTGCGCTGATATCTTTTATCTCTTTCTGGCAAAACCTCCTGCTCAACCAATCCTATGAACTTTCCTTTATCAGATGATAGATCATCTAACATTCTAACCTCTCAGTGCACTGTACAGTTTCTCCACATCTTTGTAGATTGAGAACAGTACCTTGGTAAAATTGTGGGTGAACCTCACCACGCCTGACAGCAGGATACTACTGATGTAGAGGGTATTAGATGTGCTGCCTCCCATTCATCTCATCTCTGGCTTGCTGTTTGAAGCTGGCACGGACATCAGCGTCTTGGGAGGCCCCTTCCTTCAGCTTTCCGTGCCACTGGATAACTGGAGCCAAGTGCTTTGGATGGGATTCTTCGGTGAAATCACTACTGTGCTGTAGGATCTTGACGAGCAGCAGCATTTCCAGCCTTGTCAACGGCCTAATTGCCTGATGAACTTTGTCATCACCTTAGCAACCAACCTTTCTCATTAGCTATTCTATCTTAAAGTGGAAGTAGAAGCAGCATTCTCCGCCATTGCTCAAAGAATTCATGCAAAGTTATCAACAGCCTGAGCTGTTTATGTTGGACCTCTATTTATGACTACATGAGGTTTTCAGAGAGATTGCATTGAGAAAAATTATTAAAGCAATTGAGTTGAAATAGAAACAGAACAAGAACTTGCAGGACAGCTAAATGGAATATTTCAGCTGGCACAGCATAAGATTTGTCTGTATTATAGACTTTGGTATGCCTAGAGTTCTGATCATCTCGTGTGTTTTAGTCAGGAGATTACCTTTTTTTGTTGTACATAGGTATTAGCTATTGTTGCATCGTCTTTCCCCAATTCCAAGCAACAGAGTTTCATTTCATGAGTTGAACTTACTTCAGCATATGATACTAGGGAACATTAATGTGTGAACTGGGGGCACTTATACGATCTTCTTGGCCATTGTGCAGGAATGGTGCCAGCTCCATCGCTTGAAGGATATTCCTATGGAAAATATTTCTGGTGATGGATCCACACTTGCCGACCACGCCGCTGCGACACCCTCGTCCATAGGACGTGCGCCTCCGCTGCTTCTTCAGCCTCGGCGAGGCCTCAAGCTGGAGCAACCCTATGAACTCCCCCAGGTGAAGTTCTCCGACGCCTTCTCCAGCGCTTTCCAGCTTCTTCGCGTCCTCGTCGCTGGAGAAGAATGCCGTGACAGTGCCCCCGATGCGCCGGCGCCGCGCCTTGTTCGACAGGGCCTTCCTTGTGAAAGACAGAGCATTAGTTCAGGTACCTGTACCGGTGCCTTGGAAGCTGAGGAGCACCTCGTCACCGAGGGCGACGGCCTCCTTGAGCTTCTCCTGCCACTGGAGCAGCGAGGCGTTCTCGATGTCGTGCTTCTCGGAGACCTCGACCGTGCTGCGGATCCTCATGCACAGCCGCTGCAGCTTGTCGGCGACGGGCGTCTGCTTGCCGAGGTTGTCGACGAACGTGACCACTGCCCTGTCAGCAACCGCACCGGCTACCGCCGATGTGATGGAACCAACCACTTGTTTTGCCATGGCGATCACGGGATTCACGGCAGGCTTACAAAATTGCAGATAGTTGTTTAAGAGTTGTCATGTCCGCCACGAACGAATTCATCAGGGTGCCTTGTTTGCATAGTTAGGTCCTGTTTGATTCATGGTTTTGTAACGTAATCTATTTACGGAGGTAAACTAATAACATTAGATACTGGCGCAATCGGATCCCCGTATACGGAGACGTGAAAATCTTTCGTAGACAGATACCGCTGCCTATCAAGCGTAATAAGATTTGGCTGCCTCAACGTCTAATGCGCTCAACTTCAGAAGGTCACTCTATCGCACTCCACGAGTGACTGCCTTCCGTACACGTCACCTTGGATCTTTCTTCCTCTTTTATTTTCCGCATCATGATTTCATTACCAAAGCTAAACCAAACAAAACATAGTTGCTTACATTTACGGAGCTCTTTCATTCCTTTACGTTACCGAAAAATTTCCTCAACCAAACAGCACCTGTTGGCCTGCAGAAGGATAATTAAGATATAAAAGAGAAGCCGGCATTGCGTTGCTCTCACGAACTTGGAATCAGAGGTATCATCTCTTTGTAGCTGCACAGCAATAGGCATGGTTTTCATCCGTCCTTTAGAGCCTTATAATTTTGTCCTTTTTATTTGAGAGGTTGTCCATTCAAGTTTCAGCTTATTCATGTCTGCAATTCTGCATCCGTTCCTCGTGAAACACAGCATTCGGCCGAACTGGGCCGGGCTAGTATATGCTTCTAGATCGGCCCAGTTCAGCCTAACGACGCGTAGCTGCTGCACCCTTGAAGCCCGCGTCCCACGTCCCCGTCCCCCAACCCCAAGGCCCCAACCTCTCAACCCCTACCGCCGCCCAAACCTTCCGCCCACGAGCTCGCCGCCGCCGCCGCCGCCACCATGAGGCCGCTTGACGAGAAGGAGACGACGCAGGTCTTCGAGAAGCTGTTCAAGTTCACGGGGCCCAACCTGAAGCACCTCCTGGATCGTCCCGCCGTGGAAGGCCCCGACCCGGAGCCGAGCCACTACTGCCTCCGCCTCCACAAGAACCGCGTCTACTACGCCTCCGAGGCGCTCGTCCGCCGCGCCGCCGCCGCCTCCCGCACGCGCCTCGCCACCGTGGGCACCCCCATCGGCAAGTTCACCCACCACGGGGCGTTCCACCTCACCGTCCACGCGCTCGACCTCCTCGCTGCGCACGCGCGCCGCCGCGTATGGCTCAAGCCCGACACCGAGCGCTCCTTCCTCTTCGGGAACTCCGTGCCCAAGTCCTCCCTCGCGCGGATCACCGAGAACACCAAGGCCGGCGACGGCGTCGTCGTCATGTCCATGGCCGACGTGCCGCTCGGATTCGGCATCGCGGCAAGATCGGCGCAGGACTGCAGGAAAGCCGACACCAACGCCGTCGTCGTGCTGCATCAGTCTGACGCCGGGGAGTACCTCCGCAAGGAGGAGAAGCTCATGTGAGGTGAGGGCACAAGCTTGATTGGTTCTTCTCCAGTTTTAACTGGTTGGATCATACGGAGTGAAATCGGAAGCATTTGTACCTTATTGTGATGTTAACGCTTCAGCTTCACAACTTTCATGTACTGAATGATTACTTGGTTTTCAGATGTGATGATTGCAGTTGCCAATTTTCATGTCTGTCTGTCAGTAGTTCAATGCTAACTGAACTTAACTGGTTGCATATTGTTTGAAATTGGACCTTATTGTGTTGTTGAAGGCTTCAATCTTTTCAATTTCGATGCACTGAATGATTAATTGATTATGAGATGTATGATTCTAGTTGCCAATTTTCATGTCTGTCAATGGTTCAATGCTAATTGAGCGAATTTTATACTTTTGGGGGATTTTGATCAGACTGAATTATCAAGCAAGAATTGACAGTACTCTGCGGATGTTTAAGTGAAGAAAATTGATAGCGCAGAGATAATCAGGTTAACTGAATGAAGAAGTCATACCCTGTATACCAATTGGACAGTGTGAATGAATAGATGAACATGTTTTACTTTGCAGTCTAGCCTTCAACCATATGCATTTCAATGCATTTAATTATCTGTTGGCTGGGCGTTACGATGTGATTATAATGTAATTTTCTTAGTTGTTGACGCTAGTAGCTAGGTGGTTGTCTCTGAGTTACCCAAATGAGAGTATTTGGACTGCATTATTTGCTGAATTCCACATAATTAATCAAGCAAAGTAGTAGAGCGCTTAATCTGTTAATAATTCGCTGGGTATATATATGAATAAAACTTATCAGTGTAACGCATGGCAAAGCCTGTTTAATAGAACTATGATGAATAATTGTTACTGAGAATAGAACTATAATATGTCTGAAATCTGGATAGTTTTTTTTTAATTAAGCACAGCATATTGCTTCATTTTGTTATGCTGTTCCTGCAAGTAGCAAAGGGATTTCATTTTCCATCATGAATTTTAATTTGCCTGGTGGATGAAGTATTGGGCTAGGATGTCGTTGCAAGTTCCTATTTTTCATTCTTAATAACTTGAGGTTCTATAGTCACTTGTCATCGGGCAGCTATCTGGTATCTACTGCAGAAGCCTTTACATCCTTTCTAGTATCACCAGCACCAGCAGCAAACATTGTGTCGTCATGGTCCCTGAGGCTGTATCACTGATTATGCAGTAGGCTACTGGCTACTGGCTACTGTATTCTGTTACTTTCACAGTAGCTTCATATACAGCATACCTATTTCCTAAACCTGTCACTTTTATACACCTGGTTTAAGCTATGTGATTCTGATCTTCCCGTTTTCATCATGCTTGCAGGTGATATGTCGTTTGTGCTGAAAATCAGTAAGCAGTTCTCCCATCAGTTTTTGGAACATCCAGAGGAAAAGTGGAAATGAATATTTGAGCCTGTGTACCATCTATCCTAAATCCTAATATAAGTCTTGTCCTGACTCCTGAGGCGAAGTTGGGGCTATAAATTTTGCCACGCTGTAACCTGTCAGCTGGTTCCAGAGTTTCTCATGTAGAACTTCTAGATTAGATGATATATTATGTGATCCGTACATCCCTCGTATCGAATATATGGATCAGATTGACTGTGTTGTTGACTTACATTGTGGATAAATTGTCGAGCTGTTGAGTTACATGGCGAGCAATTGCTTCAGCAGTTTGGGGTTCCTTCGTTGTTCAAAGAGCGTGCTTTAACTGAACTAAATTGTTCGGTAGAACTGCCGAATGCGCGTCTATTTGAATCTGCATGGCATTTGCTTGCCTGCAAGATGAACCCCCATAGTGGGGATGAATTAGGAGCAAGTAGGAATGGGTGAACGTGCTGGTCAAATACGAGATGGGGTGTGTTTAGTTTCCGCGAAAAAGTTGGTAGAACACTGTAGCGCACTGTAACACTTTTCGTTTGTTTGTGGTAAACATTGTCTTACATGATCTAATTATGCTTAAAAGATTCGTCTCATCGTCTACATCAAAACTATGCAATTAGTTTTTTTTATTTACTCATGTTTAATGTTTCATGCATGCGTCATTTGCTATATTTAATGTTTCGATGTGATGTCAATGTGATTTCTTAGTTTGGAATTCAGGGAACTATAAACACTGTGGTTTGGACAGTCGAGGACTGACAGACTTGATTACAACAAATCCCAGGAAAACAAAGAGTGAAGCCAGCTTATCCCTGGCATGCCTTGCTGCCCATCGTGACATCCCCGTGTCGTTTCGTAGCAGGACACATCATGCCGCTTGCGGCTCTTGAGGAAAGCGTGCCGGCATCTTCGACGCGGGCGCACGAGCGCGTCGTCCTCGGGGCGGTGGCATTGAGCTGCCTACGCGAGCGCCGGGCCAGCCGGCCGTCGAGCCGCGCCGCGGCATGATGTCGAACACAACGCATGCAGCCGAGGGAGGCGGCGATCCGGATCGTGGCGTCCCCCGACTCCGCAGCCCGTATAGCGGAGCAACGGGATCGCACGGTTCGGGCGGAAAAGATGTGGCACGGGGGGCAAGGCGATCGGATGTGCCGCCACTGCCAGCTTTTCCATTGCGAGCGGCAGCAGCCGGCGAGGAGCAGGCGTCCGGCGGAGCAACCGCCGGCGGCGGCGCGCAGAGGAGATACGACGGAGCAGTCTGATCGAGTGGGCTTAGTTTTAGTTGGGCCGGGTGATTAGGCCCTATCGCTGGATCGAGTGGGCTTAGCTTTAATCGGGCCGGGAGATTAGTGCCGTATCATTGTATCGTGCGGGCTTAGCTTTTAGTCCCGCCGAGAAGTTAGTTAGTGCCGTACGGCTTTAGTCGTATAGCCCGGCCTCGTTTAAAAGCCCGAACAGGGTCACCATCGCCTCCCGGCGGGAGGCACCCGTACATAAATAAAAAAGAAAAAAAAAGCCTACGCTGGTTCTTAAAACACCGTAAGACGTACGGCAAAAGTTAAGACCCAGGGACGAAGCCTGTAGCCACGGGGTTGATCCATGGTTACATGGTGGACCTGCAAGGTCGTAATGTTGTGTATGTATGTAAAAAAAATTTGTACAAATGTAGAATTAGGGTACGGTGCTATACATTAGCACCTAGCTATTTTTATATAAGATAATAATAGTTTGCTAAATGTATATTGTACAAATGTGAATTAGGGTACGGTGCTATACATTAGCACCTAGCTATTTTTATATAAGATAATAATAGTTTGCTAGCTTTTCTTCAAACAATCTTTTCTGTTGTTCATTGATATAAGAATATTTTCCATAATCCTATTTATATTTTACCTTGCGGAATCGTATTTAATACCTTTCTCTACACACAATCTTCTGTACGGCAATACTTTACTTTACTCTCTTTTTTTGAGAAATAGTATTTTACTTTACTTTCTTTTTTTGAGAAAGAGTATTTTACTTTACTTAAACATGCTTACACTTTCAGTTATTAGCATCATCAATAATATCTTCTAGCATGAGTTATGAAGGTGTTTTAGCACCCAGGAATAGGACATAATTTACACGTGGTATGTGATAAAATTTACACATGGTATGGATGAAAAGTTAAATACTTTTCTGGTGCACCAACACGCCATAATTTTCTGCTGGCTTCGTTCAAGGCTCGCCAATTAAAGGTAAAGAGGACCTCGTCGCTACCTGCAGCGGCTTCTTTCAGCGTTTCCTGCCACTTAAGAAGATAGTTGTTGGTGATCCGGTGCTTTTCAGATGTCTCAACTGAGCTGTGTGGATCCTTGTACACAGCATATTTAGCGGCCACTGACATCACGGGCAACCACCGGTCTTCTTGTTGCAGTTGCACCTTTCAGTCACCTTGGAGATGACCCTACTGACCTACTCGTGATGTCAGTGGCCGCTATTTGGCTCTCAAATTTCACTATGTAAAAAGAAGATTTTCATCACGTTAAAATGTCGGCACATGTATGGAGTACTAAATGTAGATGACATTAAAAATTAATTGCATAATTTTATTGTACTTTGTGAGACGAATATTTTAAGCCTAATTAATCAATGTTTGGACAACTTTTTACAAATACAAACAAAATGCTACAGTGACGTATTTATTACAAAGTGCAAACTTTGGGCCAAAGTTTGGCACCAAAATTTGGATCTAAACAAGGCCTATCACTTCTGCCATTTTGAGCAGCAGGCCAAAGGAAGGTAAGGAATTGAATGTATATATAGTGATTAGTTGTTTTTCTGCAGTACCATCTGAGGGATTTTAATCTAGGTTGTAGCAGAAAAAAGACAATAAAAACGGATGGAGTAAAAGAGGTTCCAAGCGAGAGAAACTGAGAATTACGAAGTGCGCCGAGTTATTTGATTGAAAGATGTTAGAGTTACATAGTTTTTAATTTGTCATCCACTCATGACAGGCCTTGCTTGAGAAGAACAAGGCACTGCTCTGCATAGTTTACATCGAGTAATGGCATGCGTAACAGAATATCAGCGGTATCACGCTGCATCTAAAATTCGTTACTCTATTTTGTTTTTACTTGTATATGTACTGTTGAACTGTAAGCAAATATGCTGCATTAATTTTGCTCATATCAGCATGTAAATTTTTGTGTACCATTCCAATAAAAAAGAAGGGTGAATCCTTGACCTTAAGATATATGGTTTTTCAGAGCCGATGTTTGTGTTCAAACAAAGTCTTAAAATTTTTATTCTTGAGCCAGATTCCTTGTTTCCAAGCAAGCACAGATTTATGCATATATATAATCACTAACTCAACAAGTGTTATTTGCACCATAAAGTATTTGCTGAACAAGGCCCAAAAGCACAAGCTGCCCAGCCCATTATGATCAAGCGGAGACATCCAGGCCATGGCCCACCAAACATCGCGCATATAGGCAAAGCCCAAGAAGCTCAGTCCTCCCCGGCCCCGCCTCTCACACGGCGCGCCACATCGCCGGCAGCCGGTTGCTCACACCCGTACGCCCCGGCGGTCATACACCGCCGTCTGCCGTGGCCCGTGCCGGCACGCCCGGTATCCACGGGCATCGCATCGCGTACAGGTCTCGCACAGCACCCGAGAGAGCGAAATCAGGAACGTGCTAATCATGTCCGAATACTAGCTAGTACCCTGCACAAACCCGTCGGCAGACGAGCGAGACGACCCGATCCCATCCGATCGGCGCGCGTCAAAGGCCGGGCACACCCGCGCAGCGTCGACGATCGGATCGGAACGCGAAAAAGTCACGGAGGTTGAAACGCCTGACCCGACCCAGCGTCGGTAGCCGCAGCCGGGGATGTCCAGCGAGCTGAGCCGGCCACCGGATTTGTCAAAGGGGTGTACGCGAAAACCACGGTGACGCGGGCACGGGCGCGACGGGACTCGCCGGCCGCCTCGCCGCACCCCCCCTGCCGTTTCGGACGGACGCTAAGCCGCCGCGACCGTTTCGTCGCGAGATTCCCACACAAATCGGCCGGGTGGGAACAGTGTCCCGACGAGCTCCACACGGTGGTGAAGCCCAACGAACAGGCCACGAAATGGCCAAATGGGGACACGAACAAATGCCGCCAGCGCCTGCCTCAGCTCGCATATTTAAAACCAGTCGCGCGTGCCGAATTCAAGTTGCATAACAAATAATACAGCTCGTATAAAACGAATTCTTTTCAGGAGGAGGAGGACACAGGGCACAAGTCAAAGAAGGCACGCCTGGTGTTGTCATCAGTTAGTTCGCGGGGGGGGGGGGGGGGATGCATGGTTTTGGAAACCTTAATCCGCAAGTCAAATCAAATCCTAGTTTTGAAAGGTTCCCCCGGTTGACTTGTGGAGCGCGAGCGCGCTCTGACTGAGCGGCACTGCTCTAAATTCAGCTCGCTGTGGCATGCATGCTAACCAGCTGTGCTGACATATATGAAGTTCCTGAGGGACACACTGATAGATGATGATGATGCCCGGCTTTGTGGAGCAGCTTTGCTTCTTCTGGAACGTAAGGTACCCGGTTGACATTTCGGTGAGTGATCGGTCGATGCTCCAAGCAACCGGCGTTAAAGTCAAAATGTACTTTCAGCAGCCTCGGATTGCGTAGTGTGTGGTTCAACCCCCGTCGGGCTCGGTCCGTCCATCGACTCATCAGCTTTGAATACAATTTGGTCAAACAAACTCAACCATACGTCCAGTGTGTGTTAAATGTGAATATAGCTGGCCAAATGTTGAATTCTAGAAGCGGCGAAGCAAATCCGTATATCTATAGGCGCCTTGGTTTCTATAGAATTTAGATTTTAGAACTAGTTGCACACACATGTTACACTCGGGGTCTATTTTGTACTATACTTAAAGTAGGAACGGGTTGAACGGTAGCTACTTGTACGTGCGACTACAGGATTTAAAATCATTTCCCGTCAATAAGCCTCTGACTAGAACATCACTATAAAATTGCAATACCGAGTACTACAATATCAATATTGAGTCGGTAGGGAGCATGCATACGCAAGACTTACAATTACAATAAAAAACCGTATCCTATTTTAAACTAATTTCTTCAGGATTTGATTTGCATGCCTACGTGAGGATCAACCTAATCCATGTTGCCATGATGCGTAGTGGGTGAGTACCAGCATTCAATAAATTTTTGTTTAATCGCCAGCCCAGAGACCACTGCATTTTTCGCCTTCATTATTTTGAACTAGTGTGCCGTCAACTTGCCATAATTTAGCAGGGCAGCACACTAGGCCCTTGACTTGTGCTCCTGTTAATCTTTTTTGATTTTGTGATTGGTACTACTTGAAATGTGGGAGGTGAGGTTTGAATTTACGAAGTTGGTGGGCAGATTCAAAATAATTGCATGCTGACGCCGCTTTTATCCTGCATGCAACAAAAAGTCAAAACGGTGTCACTATAGTGTTTAATGCACCGTATCCTGCCTTTGCCATTAAAGTTGAAGCCAAATACAGGTACATCTACTCTACTATATTGAATGTACACACACTGGCACAATGCAGAGAGACCACCTCAAAAGAGTGACGCGCCATCTCGTATTATTCCCCTTTAGTCCATTATACATACGAGGTTCGGTTTAGAACGTATGCATTTTAAAAGAAGTTTGCGAAGAGGCACCTAATGTCAATGTTGATATGGAGATTGGAGAGAAGTGTGTAAACGAATAACGCCAAGATCTGGTGCACTGCTTGGCTGGCTCCCAACATCTGGGCTTTGTTGACCGGGAGCAGAGCAAAGCAAAGCAAAGAACGAAGGGTACACTACACTAAACTCCACCCCGCACAAGCATAAAAAAGGTTGAAGAAGTAAGTAACCTCCTGCTTAAATCACATGGCACTTAACTGCTGCTCTCGGTGATGCATCTCCAGTCCTAATCTAGCACATGGTAGGTTGAGTCTGCTGCACTGTAAAGTGCCCCCGGTTTTTATTCCATCAACTACTGAGTACTTGTCAGTAACACGACAAAGGAACAACAACACACATGTAATAAAGATATTGTCGTCGTGGGCTACGACTTTCACCGAGCCTGCCTCTGTAGTTTCCTACGTGCCGTCCAACAATTTCACTGTCGCTATCCACACAAGGGAATCGACCGGATCTAGCTAGCAACCGACCCGATCGACCCGTCTCTTTTTCAACAGGTCGATCTGAATTAAATACAAACAACGATGCTATCTAAATCAAACCATCCTTCCTCTCCTATCCTCCCCTCCCGCTGCTAGCTATCCTGATGGGATGGCGAAGCCCTGCTTCCGGCACCTTGTTTTCCTTGCGTCGTCGCATTGATCCGGCACGAGCAGGGAGGTAGTTGATCGTTGGGCTATACCAGTAGCAGCACTGAAGAAGAAAAAGAACTTGCCAGGCCGGGGTGACGGCGACGGACGGAAAGGGATCGAGGTGACCGACCTCAAAGTCCATCCATCCATTCCGCGACCCCGACCCAAGAAGAAGCGCCATCCATTCCGCGAGTCAACGATAAAGCTCCGCGCGCGTGGGTGGATGGATGCCGCTCGGCAGCTCGCGCCATCGGCAAACATCCACCCGATGCGATGCGATGCCGCCGAATCCGATTCGACCTGTCCTCCTCGGCGGGTTTAATTTGTTTGGGCTTTCAGGCTCGCCGCTCGCGTGCGATCGATCGGATTAATCGCCGGCCTGCGCGTGTCGCTGGCTCGTTGCTGCGGCGTCTTCGATCGCGCGCTTGCTTTCCCGTGTCGCACACGACGACCAGGATCCGGCAGATCTCGGCTGCGGGGCCTGTATGCTGCGCCACTGGATATGTCGTGTCGTGGTTCTTGTCTGCACACACACGTAGTACGTCTGGTAGAGATGGAAATTTGACATCTTCTTTCTCGTGAGCTTGTTTGCATGCGTGTCCTGACGGTGAAGAGCGAGCTCGCTCGGTGTCAAAGTACTGACCATGATCGTGTCAAACTATATACATACAATACAAGAATACACGAGAAATCAAATATACCGCTACTACGTACGTACTGCCTGCCGGTCTCGAGCGACGTATACGATAATTACGGCTGGTAAAAAAAGCAAAGTGTATCACTGCTGACGACCGCCGTGATGGAGGCGAGGCGATTAATGCGACAGTTTAGCCGCCGCCGGCCCCGGCTTCAGAACCACACGACGCCGACGGCGAACACGAGCCACAACACAAAGCCGGCAGAGGACAGAAGCGCTCCTCCGCCTACCATGTGTACGTTGTCGTGTTGAGGCCTTTCCACAGGCACATGCACATCCATCGTCCGGGTGCACCACAGGATCCGATCAGACCCAGATCGAGGCGTCGTCGTCGTGAGCCTTTTGTTTTGCGCGTTTCCCTTTGACTCGGGGAACCTGGTGCTGTTCTTTTGTTGTGATGTTTAATTGCGAGTCTCAGCTGGATGTCTCTTGTGTTGGACGATATTCTTGCGGTATCGATTCTAGCTGTCACGTATGCATCGCGAAAAATCTAATTTGTCAGGTACGTTTATATACATACAATACAAGAATACTGTGATACAGACAGTACGCCGTCTCTCTCGACGGGGTCGATATGTAACGATAAGAATTAGATCGGCAGGGTTTACTTACTCCGGTAGCGTAGTAGCGTCGACGCCTCGCCAGTATCGGCGAACGTGAGGTGAAGGACCAGCGGCGTTTTGTCATGTGTGCGTACAATAACCGGAGTTCCGACGCAACCGCAGCCACACATGCGTGGGCGACCGGCGACCAACTCAAACACAACACCCGGACCTTGTCAGCCTCCCTCGCTTTCCAAAGCGGAGGAAACGGCGGCCTCCACCACCAGTTTTGTCTTTGTACTAGTAGAGTAGCCAGCGGCCAGCCGCAGCCGAAAAATCTACCCGCCCCGCTGACCTGCGTGGCCGGCCGGCCGGTTGGTTGGGCTTTGCCGAGAGGAGCCGGCCCACGCGAGCCGCGCCGTGCCCCCACGTGAACGCGGGGGCTCCCCAACCAACCACTCCTCCCCATTGGCTCACCGGAACGACGTGGCCGGCTTCCCCACCTGCCCCCACGCCGCAGCGCTCTTGTTCCGTGCGGTTTCGGAGCGCGGCCGCGGCGGGCTTTGGCTTTGGCTTGGCTGGGTTGGGAGTTGGGTCACGCGGCCGGATGGGGCGCGCGCGGCCGCGGCGTCGCGAGGTCCACGGCTGCGTGCGGCCGAGCAGAAGCACAAGTGGAGAGCCGTGTCGTCCGGCGGCCCGGCTCGGTCTTCCGAGCGCGTAGAGGGCCGGAACACTGGACAGCAAATCCATGCCATGCCATGCTCCTGTACGAGGCCTTGACACGCCGGCTGCTTTGACTTTGGGAACCCATCGGTACTGCCCAATCTTAAGGCTTCACGGCTCAAAGAACAGAGACCATTACGTCACACCCTACACAATTACAGGTCTCAAGCTCATATCTGTCAGTTCATTTGTTTGCAAACCGTGCAGTCCCACCGATATACACTGGAAAAAAACAGCAGTGGTTGACCTGACGAACTCGTAAACGATATATAACACACCAAAAGGCACTTTCTTTCAGCTGATCTGTGCGTAGAGTAGTAGACACAAAAGCTAACAAGGGACCCACCACCAGGCAAGACAGACAAGGTGCGGTGTGCGACTCAGCCTCACGGACGCGGACGCGGACGCAGAAGGTTGCATCAGGTTTCCGCACCGAGGCGCAATGCGGGCCCCACCCCCACCACGGGGAGGAAGGGGCCCAGCCGCCCAGGCCCAGCAGCTGCCTGGCGGGCTCGGACGCCCACATGAGTCAACGCCTAGAGGTGGAAACCAGCTTAAATTATTCGGGCATTTCAACCCCACCCACTCCCCCGTCCCCTCCTCCTCTCCCGCAAGTCAACTCTCTCCTCCTCCTCCTCCGCGCTAGCTAATGCTCTCTCCATTATAACCACCCAAACCATCCCCCGTCTCCCACCCTCCTCTCCCCTCCCCTTCCGCCCCCCCTCTCCGCTCCCCATGGGCAACTCGCTCGCCTGCTTCTGCTGCGCCGGCGGCGGCGCGGCCGGCCGCCGTCGCCACGTGGCGCCCGCCGCGCTCCCCTCAGACCCCGCCTACGACGAGGGCCTGGGCCACTCCTTCTGCTACGTCCGACCGGATAAGGTGCTCGTGACCTTCTCCGCGGACGACGACCTCGTCGCCGACGCCAAGGCGGCCGCCGCGGCCGAGGAGGCCACCACGTTCCGGGCCATCTCGGGGGCCGCGCTCAGCGCCAACGTCTCCACGCCGCTATCCACCTCCGTGCTCCTCCTGCTGCCGGACGAGTCCTCGGCTGCCGCCGCGTCGTCGGGGTTCGAGAGCTCCGAGTCCTTCGCAGCCGTGCCGCTGCAGCCGGTCCCGAGGTTCCCGTCGGGGCCGATCTGCGCGCCCGCCGGGGGCGGCTTCCTCTCCGGGCCCATCGAGCGGGGGTTCCTCTCCGGGCCCCTTGACGCTGGTCTCATGTCCGGGCCGCTCCCGGGCGCCGCCACCTCTGGGCGCATGGGGGGCGCCGTGCCCGCGCTCCGCCGGAGCCTCTCCCACGGCGGCCGCCGCCTGCGGAATTTCACGCGCGCGCTCCTCGCGCGGGCGGATAAGTTTCAGGATTCTATGGATCTCGGCTCGCCTGACGCCGCCGCCTGCGGCGCCGATTCCGCCGGGCTGCAGTGGGCGCAGGGGAAGGCCGGCGAGGACCGCGTGCACATCGTGGTGTCCGAGGAGCGGGGATGGGTGTTCGTCGGTATCTACGACGGCTTCAACGGCCCCGACGCCACGGATTTCCTCGTCTCCCACCTCTACGCCGCCGTGCACCGCGAGCTCCGCGGCCTGCTCTGGGATCAGCGCGACCAAGAGGAGCAGCACGACCAACCGACCACCACCACGGCCTCGGATAGCCAGGACCAGCCTGCCCATCGCCGCCGCGCTCGCCGATCAAGACCCCCGCGCGGCGCCGTCGATGACCCGCGGCGGTGGAAGTGCGAGTGGGAGCGCGACTGCTCCAACCTGAAGCCGCCAACTCAGCGGCCTCCTCGGAGCAACAGCGAGAACGACCACCTCGCCGTGCTCAAGGCGCTTGCACGCGCGCTTCGCAAGACTGAAGAAGCATACCTGGACGTCGCCGACAAGATGGTCAGCGAGTTCCCGGAGCTTGCTCTTATGGGCTCTTGCGTTCTAGCTATGCTTATGAAAGGAGAGGACATGTACCTCATGAATGTAGGCGACAGCCGTGCTGTCCTGGGAACAATGGACAGTGTTGATCTCGAGCAGATCAGTGAGGGCTCATTCGACGGATTGGTTGGAGATTGCTCCCCACTCTTGTCAGCAGTTCAGCTTACTTCCGAGCATAGCACGTCGGTGGGAGAGGTAATTGAATTGGTTCACAGCTTGATTACCTTACTGAGTCATTCAGTGACTGTAGCGGGACGATCAGATCTCACAGTTACTCACGCATGCTTTGCCTGTTTGCAGGAAGTTTGCAGAATACGTAACGAGCATCCTGATGACCCGTCCGCAATCTCCAAGGACCGTGTGAAGGGCTCGCTTAAGGTGACAAGAGCGTTCGGAGCTGGTTTCTTGAAACAGGTTAGCTTGCATTTGATTATGTCAGTTTTTGAAAAAATGGATTTGTTTTACATGATTTTGATTTCGCAATTGGAATAGTTATGAGCTTTTTTGTTCCCTAAGAAACAAGATCTAAAATTGGTGCGTGAAATTGGCGTGTGAAATTTCTATGGTCAAGAGAGCATAAAGTCCAATCTCATTATATCAGGTGCATAATAAGACACTTTTGCTGCAATACTGGGTCAGCAAATAATTATTAGGATCTTGATTAATCAAGGTCAAAAAAGGGAGGCAGCATTTGGTATAATTGGTCCAAAGTTTGGAAAAAAAAGATTAAATCACTCTCATTTAATTTC
Source organism: Echinochloa phyllopogon (assembly GCA_033239725.1). Taxonomy (NCBI): domain Eukaryota; kingdom Viridiplantae; phylum Streptophyta; class Magnoliopsida; order Poales; family Poaceae; genus Echinochloa; species Echinochloa phyllopogon. Next base: position 1,938,092 of record BTCW01000018.1, read on the forward strand.
CTTGCAGTTGAAATTATGACCATCTTTCACTGTATGACTGAAAGAGACTGTCTTAACCTTGACTTAAAAGCACATGGCAACCTGTACACAATTTTCAATTTATGAATGAAATACTTCAGTTTCACAGTCACCATGTGTATAGTTAGTGTGAATAAATGAACAAGCTGCTCCCAGAGAAAATGAAGTTTCTTTTGCTTCTGTCCAAGTGCAAAGAATGTGCTTGTGCAGCACTAAAATGTGGCCATCAAGTTAGCGAGTTGAGTGGCTTTGAAGGCAGGCACGTTCTCTCCTGCCAATCAAAAATACTGTCGGTTCTAGTAAAACTGATTTATTATAACAATTGTGCAAATCAATCACGGCACCATGCAAGAGGAAGGCCTCTTTCTTGCAATTGAAGTGAGATATAATTTATAGGGAGGGGTGGGGAATTGCAATGATAACCATGAAGTTAAGCAACACAAAATTTTCTAATTTGATGAGTAATTGAGTCAACATGCCTTAATTTGACTTTTAGCATCTATTAATGATCAAGTTAGTATCATCTGTGCTGCAGCCTGCCGCTTATATTATACGCATGTTTTCCTTCCTGCACTAACAACCTTTGCTATGTTTTTACAGCCCAAGTGGAATGATGCATTGTTGGAGATGTTCAGAATAGATTATGTTGGGTCCTCCCCATACATCACGTGCAATCCTTCGCTCTTCCATCATAAACTCAGCACAAGGGACAGATTCCTGATACTATCTTCAGACGGGCTTTACCAATATTTCACCAACGAGGAGGCGGTTGCTCAGGTAGAAATGTTCATCGCAACAACCCCTGAAGGCGACCCTGCCCAGCATCTGGTGGAGGAAGTTCTTTTCCGAGCAGCAAACAAAGCAGGTATGCTGAAGTCATATCGTGTTTGTTTGGTATCCGTTGTGCAGTAACCTTTGAACTTCTGGAAGGTCAAGCTGAATTAGCTCAGATTGGTCGCTGATATTGTTTTTCACATGCCTTTTGTTTGCAGGCATGGACTTTCATGAATTGATCGAGATACCTCATGGTGACCGTCGGCGATACCACGACGATGTATCTGTCATTGTGATATCTTTGGAGGGTAGGATCTGGAGATCATGTGTGTAAATAGGTCAGCCATACTAGACTAGAGAAAGAAACGTATAGAGAAAGAGAGATGTTCTTGCAGAGCTTTGAGCAGTTCTTGCGGCTACTCCACTCCTCCCCAGCTGCCACTGTAAAATATCAACAAAGCACTGGGATGAGAGCTTGGGATCTCGGCGCATCCAGCTGAATTACGATGAAATTCCCCTGGATCACGACACCGCCGATGCCGTATGAGACGTTTATGTAAAAGAGGATTTGTTCAATTATTAATAACTAAAATCACGACCAATTGGTCAACTTTCTTTGACTTTTTTCCCTTTTTATTGCATCTTCTGTGTTCATACGTGACAGTACATGTGCATGGGAGACTGAATCAAAGTTGGACTTCTATGATTCTGAAATATTAGAATTTTATGCCATTATGCGAAGGGTTCTTTGGTCAGAGATCATTTGCTGTGTTGACTTCTTAACTGATAGCCCTTTCTAGAGCTGCATCATGTTGAACATTTCAGCAGGCACTGCCATGCCAGGTTGCCGGCCTTATCTGCTGTGATAAACCATGGGTTATCCATGGCTTTCTGCCATGAATGAACCTAAGTTGACCCCTGATCTAGCATGCGCTACTCACAATCAATCAGGCTTAGCTTTATGTCTTGGTTTCAGCACTTTCTGAAATTCAAAGGTCTGATGAGCTTGAGTGATGCTGCTTCCCCAATAATTGCAGTTGCCTTTGTTGTAGTATTGTAATTCGAGTCTACCACCACTTGCTGTATAATTTCAAGGAACATATATATATTTATGTTACTAGTTGGTAAACAAATAGTGCAAGATACATGAAGTGTAGCTTTGCTAGATATATTTATAGAGTTTTCTGACAAGTAGTGAGAGTGATGCACAGCTATCTTCAAATGTTTGTTTCCTGCGATAACACTATTCTGAAGCAAGGGAAAGCAGGGGGTGTGCTTTCCTGTAAGAAATGGATTCTTTTTGGGCGAGTGGTCGCTAGTGCGAAAAGAAAGCCCATCGTGCCGGGTCATTTCCCCGTTATATTTCCCCCACTACGCGCACTGACGTTGAGTGTCATTCCGGTCGCTTGGTTGTGAATTGGTTTCCAAGCAAACCCTTTTATACTGTTGCTTTTAAGGTACAGAGAGATGGAGGGAGAAGCACCTCCAAAGGAAAAGAAAGTTTTATTAATTACTCGTAATTATCGGCACTGACGTTGTTGACTTTTTTAGTCCTTGAATTTTAATTTTAACCGTTATTTTTCTTTGTAGAATATAGTTATAAATATGAGATTGTGGTATACTACTTTTCAAAAAAAAAAGTAACATATGATCTATATGTTTCCAAGATAAATATTTTTAAAAACGATCGATGGACTTTGATCGGATTTTAGTCAAATAAAGTATTTCTGACAAAAGTATTTGGTCAACTTCGGCTATGGCGATTACCTCGCTGCCATGTTTTGTTGTTTTGGACGTTGATGGAGCTGCGTCCTTGTCTTGGACACCGATGAATGATTTTTCGAAAATCTGTGTGCAGAGAAAACAGAAAACCACTAGACTTTCATCATGGGCTTGAGCCGAATTGCAGAGGAATCACACGATGATGGGCTCGTCCAGAAGAGAGACCACGGTTCCAGAAAGCTGCTGGGCCGAGTATGGATATAGGCCGGAGGCCAATCACGCCTGGCCAATACCCATGGGCCTAAACCTCTATCCTGCACAGCAAGCCGCCGCATTTTTTTCTTCCCTGGGAGCTCAAAGGTGCCATTGTGTTTAGATCCTCCTAACTTTCCAAACTTTCCATCAGATCGATATCACATCGAAACATTAAATATAGCGAATGACGCATGCATATAACATTAAATGTAGATAAATAAAAAAACTAATTGCATAGTTTTGATTTACACGACGAGACGAATTTTTTGAGTAAGTTAGATCATGGTAGGACAACAATTACCACGAACAAACGAAAAGTGCTATAGTGCGCTACAGTGTCTGATGTGATATTTTCACCATTTTCACGGATACACGGCCTATGACGCCTAATCACGTCGTGCAACTGCTACCTCGTGATTGGAGTTTTTGTTTTGTTATTCTGCAGTTGGGGTTAAAATGGCGCCGGCGGCGGCGAAGACTGGGCTCTTTTCGTGGGCCTGAACAAGGGCCATGTCGTTACCAGGCGCGAGCTCCCGCCTCGTGATTCGATCAATGCTAGCCCCCGCCTCGCCCTTCAGGCCGCAAAGGAGTAAGCCTCGTGTTTCTCGTTCCGTGTCATATGCGGCATTGTGCGATCGTTAGTTATTATTTTCTGCTAGTAGGATCGAGTTGAGCAAATTCTCGGATACGGTTGCATTATATTTGACCTCACAGTTAATGATGTGTGTAGGGGTGGTAATGGATCATGACCTGTACCTCCTTCACAATCCAACTTGATCCTAGCAAAATTTAGCTTAAAAACTATATTATTTTGGTCCGGCTCTCATTAGGTCCGATCTTTAAAGTTTCTAGTATAAAATTAAGGGCCCTTTACCACCCCTAGAGGTGTGTACTGTTTTGCTATTCCTGGAGAACGTTTTCAGAAGTGTATAGTACGTTGTAACTGAAAGTAAATGGAGGCACTCCACAATGACTGAAGTATAGGCGTTGATGCAACTTACGAACTCGGATATATGACGTTATTTTTCTTTTTCAGAACTTTTTTTTCTGAAGCGCTGATCTGCTGTCACACATATAGACTTGTAGCAAATGGTAGCAAAAACGAATTCAGGGACTCATGTTATTGGGTACTGAGAAATGAGAACATTACCAATAACTTATGTCCTTTGCACATCGTGTGCAATATAAGCCTTAAACAGATTAAGCTTTAAAGATGTCATTTTGAGAACTCTGTTCTTGTTCTTGGAAATTGATTGGCACTGGTTCTTTAGGCCCGTTGCTTGAAGGCTTTGAAGATGAATCTCCTCAGAGTGTATTTTGTGTATGGAAGTCGTTTGTGCCAGCTTCAAGTGCAATTCTTGCATGTACAATCTTCAGACTTGGCCTCTGACGAGAAACTATTATTGTACCAGCCACTTAGCTAGTAACCTTAGAATTTCCCAAGTCTTATCTGATTTATTTTTCTGGCAAGTGACACAATTGCCATGCAAATTAGCACAAGCTGTCTATGCAATTATGATTAATTAACTAGACAGCAGATGAAAGGATTGGGTGTGAATTTGCCAATTTGGTGTAATCAACTTGTGTCCTTCTCCTTCATTAAAAAAGTTACAGAAACATTTAAGTGTACGTTGGTGGGATGCACATTTGCAATGGGACGATCTATACATACGTTGTGCTTTTAGTAAATTTTTCAAGACGTTGTTTATTTTTATTTCTGAAAATTGGCATGAGAACCTGGTTTATTGTAAGGCACATGATTAGAGATGTTGCTGGATTGGCACCATATGAGAAGCGCATCACGGAGCTTCTGAGGGTTTGCAAGGACAAGCCTGCTCTTAAGTTGGCAAAGAGAAAGCTCGGGACACACGAGAGCTAAGAAGAAGCGTGAGGAGATGCTCGATGTTCTTAGGAGGATGAGATACGCTTCTACTTTTCGTTCTTGTATACTTGGAGAGAATATTGCCAAATTCCAAAGAGAACTTGCTTTCGTTGATGGAGATAAGGTTTTTGTGTCTCAAATCATGCTGTGACCCAAACCAATCATCTAAGACCTGCTCCAAGTTGAAAGCAAGCTACCTTTCGATAAGATCCTTTAGGAATTTAGTTACAAGGTTAAGAGCCGTCTCTCAATTGAGCAATGTGCCCACCGTTTATCCATTTTTATTTTAGAAGAATGCTCATTTGTGTGGGAGAAATTGTTCTCTGAAAATGGTTATTCTGATGAAGTAATGCACAATCTAGTAGTTATTAGCTGGAAGCTCACCTAGTTTTTTTTTTAAACTTGTGCCACATAAGCTTTGCAAGTTATCTCTTTCAAGGTTTTATGGTCAATATGAATGCTTGATAATAGCATAGAACAAAGGACTATTATAGTACTATGGGTTGTTTCCCACTCGTTGATTTAGTAGTGTGCTGTGCATGACTTGAGATCATTGTCCTTAGTTATTCCACCCCTTCATTTACCAACAACGCAACCACCACCATGCATGCCTCTCCATTTCGCTCTGTTTGCTGTGGGTTTTTTTTTGGCAGTACATCTCTTTGTAGGATGCCACATTGATTCTTGTTGATTAGTTTGAGAAATGAAAAGGATATATGTACGTTATGGTGCCAATGCATTCTATTATGGTCGCATCAGATTCAGAATATTATGCATCTTGCATCTTAGCTGCTAACACAGGACACATTGAAGTCAAGTATCTAACTGCAAGACCCTAGCATAGTAGATCATACGTAATTGTGGGATCAATTAGCAAACACAGAAGAAAAAGGGATTGATTTGGCACCAGATACCTTTCATTCAGTTGAATGGATCATTGTGTACAATGGAAAGTGAGCCTGGGAACAAATAATACCTTTCATTCAGTTGAATGCATCATTGTGTACAAAGCAGAAAAGTGAATCTTGGAACAAATAATTAAAGTATAAAAAGGTTACCTAACCAGCTACCCCCACTGTTGTCATACGTTTCACCACAAATGGAGGCTTAGGTCATGGGTTGTGTACGTATTGGTTCATGACATCACGTAATCCACGCAATTCCTGTCGTTATCTACTCGATCTGGCAATCCATCACAAGAAGCACTGCAGTGCCAGACGTTGATGGGGCTATCGCAACTATCTGGAGAGATGCTTGCATACCCGAGGATATGGATGAGCGGAAAGGTGGAGCTACTTTGGACCAAGTTCAGCTGAATTATTTCAGTCCAAATCTGATAGCAGTATCTCCGCTCCTTATAGAATTTCATTTTTTTTCTTAACAACATAAATCGCTAATTTAGTAGTGCAGTTCATCATTTTTCAGTGTTCCTGTTGCGTTGATAATTAGGTGATCTTGCAATTTCTACTGAACGTATCTAGAGTCACAGAGTACTGCATGCAAGCTAACAGCTTTTGATCTTTTTTTCTGCAGATCTGCGAGGTGAAGCAGTGCGAGTTGCTGAGAGTGCCGCAGTTGTATTGAGAATTAGACTATTTAGTTCTGATAGAGAGAATTTTGCAGCACCAATGTCTAGTGAAGGAATTGGAGCTTACCATACGGATGCTCATTTGACTGAAAGTATATATACAATCGGTGTGCATGATTCCCTGCTACCACGTTCTCTGGTTTTTGGTTATTTCTTGGTTTCATGAACCACTTGGATACAGTACTGATGGTCTGGGTTTGTGGCTTGTCATTATACTGTTGGATCACGTCTTATGTTTGGTGACTTGGTGAGGAACTAGAGCAACCTGCTATACCTATGCCTTTGGTGGCGTAGTATAAGCTCCGTCTTGTTCCATCAGTACGTAGTTTGGGTTGCTGTCCTACTTTTGCAGAGATATACTATATGTTTCCACTGCTGTGAGGCATCACAGGAGTCTGAATGTTCTGAGAAGAACTGTTTCGCAGCGTCAAGTCTGAGAAATGACAGTTTGCAGAGCGGCCGGAGCATTCAGAGACAGATTTCAGCCAATCCCTCCTTGTCCATGCATGCATGGATGATGGTACGCTCGATCAGATCACTGAAGCATGCACGCCTCTTGTTCTGTTGCTAGCTCGGGGCCTTTTGTTGCTCACGACCTGATGGCAGTACGTGAGAGATTCCGGCCTTCCCTAAATAGTTCCAAACGAATTGAAGCAGCTCGTGCTACATGCATTTGGTGCTTTCCGATCCCCAGCCGCGCTAGCTGTCTGCTGGCGAGCCAGGCCAGCAAACGCCAAACGCGGCATGGCCACACGCGCGCTCATCCTGTCCTCCGTCGTCGTCGACGCGCGCGGTCGCCTGCCACGGCGCCGTCACGTCGCGCTTGGCCAATCGTCAAGCATCCTCCGACCAGCGAGCTGATGAGCAGAGACCCGGCCGCCCAGCAAACCGCTAGCGATCAAGCCGGCGAGCTCGTCCTACCGGCGGTCCCTTGGACGTACAGCGCGCGGCCGGCCGGGGCCCTGCACGGAGCCTGACCCGGCCGAGCTGAGCGCGCCTGCCGGCCGGGGCGCGCGCTGGATCGATCGGAAAAGGAAAAGGAACGCGCGCGGTCGGCGCGGGCACGGAACGTGTGCATGCGCTGCACGTACGCCGGCGACCGGCGGCGACTAGGCTGCGCCAGGCGCGTGTGTAGCTAAGCTAGTGCACGTTGCTGTTGCTTTTGCTCCACCCTGCAGATGACGATCGCAATGATTAAGCGCGGCGCCATGGCGCGGCACGGCACGCAACCAACATGCACACGGCCGGTGTGCGCGTGGTGTGATGGGCACAGGCGCGGCCCGGCCGGGGTGCTACGACGACGACGGCCGCCCAGCGACGCGACGTCACGCTCGCTGGCGTCGTAGGCGCCAGAGCCTACGCTGCTGGCTAGGTAGCGACGTACGTGTGTGCGCGTGGCGTTGGTAGCCGTGTTGTTCGCGTGGCGTTGGGTCGATCGAGCAGCTAGCTAGCGCGCGCCGTCCCGATCGTGCGCGCGCGGCCGGCCAGGCCACACGCGCGCGCACCCGGCTGCCGATAGATCATAGATCGCGGGCGGCCGCCGGCCGGCGACCCCACGACGACGGAGACGTACGGCGGTGATGCTTGATGACACCCCCGGAAAGAGAGAGGCAAATAAAGGACACGTAATACAGGGCCGACGGATCTATCTATCGGCCGGACCTCCCGTTATCTGCGGGGGGCGTGGTGTGGCCACTGGCCAGGCCAGGAAGGCCAGTGGGCGCGCGCGTGGGCGGGGATCGAGGCGAGGCGAGGCGAGGGGCCGGGCCGACAGGGACGATCCGAATCTGGTGTACGTCCAAGTCCAAAGGCAGCGCGGCGGAGGCTTCTCCTTGACGCCTCTCCCTCCTGGGGCGATGCGATGCGGCCCCAGTGACATGCATGTGATGGAGCGCGATGTGCAGGCGAGGCGGGCGCGCGGCCGGCCGGAGATTCCACGGTCAAATCGATGCTGAGAGCAGGGAACGGACAGGACGGCAGCAAAGCGGACCTGCCTTATCCCACACCGCGCACCACGCCGGCCACTACCCACACACACAACCGCGCGCATAAAGCTACACACGGCGCCCTACCTATAGTACACATCAGCGTCACCATACGTTCCCATCCCATGGTACGCGAGCGAGGAGGCCGGCATCTTGTACGTTGGTTTCGTCGATCACGTACTGCAGGACCCCCTTGATTTATCCTCATGATGCTAATAACGGTTTCCTTCTAGTTTCCCTTTTTATCGAATTTGAGACCAAACATCAAGTGGTGGGGGTGTATTTTGGAGCAGTCGTCTATCTTGATTTTTTTTGGGGGGGGGGATACGTATATTAATTCACAAAATTCCCTTCTTTTTTGAAAAAAAAATACTCCCTCCGGATTCAAAATGTGTCCTCAAATAGAAGATATTTTAGGCGTATTTAAGCCATCGTTTACTAAAATCTCACTCAAATTCAGCATAATTAGTTTTCTAATTGGATGATCCGCAACCGCCATTAAAACAACAATAGTTCTCACATTATTATAAATTAGAGGATATGCATCTTTTGCCAGTATTTTCAATTTGTTATAAAATCTCTATGGTGTCTTGAATTTTAGGATATATAGAGGAAATATTAATAAGATATTCAAACTTTCTCTGAGAATTGAATATAGCCCACATAGGTTCAATAATACGAAGGTACACGATGCACGCGCTCTCAATAGTCAACAATGGGCTGCAGCTAGCGGTCCAGTACGTACTGCACATATAACGGAGGGTATTTGGTTATAGGAATTATTCATCCCGTGGGCTGCAGCTACTGTCTGTGAGTTGGACATGTTCGTATCCACTAAAAATAAATAATTTTAGCAGCTCTCTGTCTCCCACGGCCGCGCTGCTGCATTGCCTTAGAGGCCGCAAACGGCAACTCACCAACAGCAACAGCAACGGCATGCAATGCAAGCTGCGACAGACGAAAGAAGAAGAAAAGAAAAAAGAGAGCGAGAGCAGCACACGAGCGAGCAAGCGACAATTAGGCCAGCTACGCTAACCCGCCGTCCGTACGGGCGTACGAGTCCCCGGCCCTCTGCGCTGCGCATGCACGCACGTCACTCCCCGTCGCGTCGGCGCCGTGCTGCGCGATGGTGATCTGATCTGATCGTTCTCTGCAGGTACTATGGCATGTGGCATGGACCGGCCGGACCCGACGCGCGCACGTACGGATGGGAGCCCGGCCGGCTGTACAGCTGCGGCGTCGGCGGGGTCGGGGATCGGAGTTCCATATAGGCGCCCATGCATATATACGGACGGGCCGGGCATGCTTGGACACGGCGACAGACATGCTGATCGAGTGACCTGACCGGCCGCGACGGATATGATGGGCATGCTGCTGGCTGGGGGAATAAGAATCCTGGCGCTCCTGGGTCTTGTGGCTAGCTAGCTAGTCGCTGGGTAGCAAGAGTCCCGGAGAGCCCGGACAAGCGACGCGACTATACCACACAACGCCACACCGGGTTGCCTGCCGGTAGGTACTCTCGATCGACGATCATTGGGTACAGCAGCATGCAGTCTCGTTCAGAGCTACTCCGTAGTCTGGTGGATCCGAACAATGCATGCATGCCACTGCACCTCTGGCTTCTTCTGATCTGATCTGATGTGGCGATCGAGACGAACTCCTTCCGATGGAGTTCATTCAATTCGTCCGAGACTTGTGTCGCCGTCGCAGCATGCAGCACGTACGTGCAGACCCCCGGCCGGGGCCCTGCCGCGCCTGCACGCAGTTGTGTCCATGCATGAGCACGTCGAGCGGTTGGATGATGGAGAAGTGGCCAACGTACGCCACGCCACACGCACGGCCAGACGATCGAGGACGTACAAGGCCGGGTTCAACTAGCCTCTGCTGTGTGCGTGCAGTACGTGTGCCCGCCGCGCCGTGTACGTGCATGTGTTGTCTTGCCTGCAGTGAAAAACCTCTCTCTCTCGCTAGGACAGCAGCAGTACGTAGTAATGGCACGTCCACTGTCTTTGACCGCGCGCGAGAATGCATGCATGACGACACCGCCACGGCTACTGCATACACACGCATGTAAAGAGCTTTGATATACACGATCGATGACGTACAGGTGTACTGCATTTACCATAACGCACTTGCAAGTTTGCAACAGTGAGATATATCATATATGCGTGTCCACGACGACTCCACGTAAACTCTATAGGTCACCTGAAACAACTGATCCTAGCGATGACACTGATCAATCACCTCGCAAAAAAAGATGTATATGTGAGGGAAATAATACCGAGAGAGGGTGGAGGGTACAACTGCAACTGCATGCACCAGTGCAGCTACTACACTGCATGTTAAACAACAGCGGCACGTCCAATCAGGCTACTGTACACGCTCGATCACAGTACGCGCATGGCCCCTGCAGCAGATATATTAGCAACAGTATCTCATATACTAGTAGTATATAAGGCTACTGGTCAACAACTACACTATCCTACACGTACATTATATTGGTGGCCCCGGCAATCCATGTACGTCCTCTCGATCTCGATCTCGATCCCTGCTGCTGGTTGGCCTACGTGCACACGCCAAGTTAAACAATGCATATGCATGCAGCTGCAGGGGCACACAGTACACGATGGCACAAAGCTAAGATATGTGTGCACAAGGTCTCGATCGATCTTTGATATACATCTGCATGCGGCCCTGATCGATAGATAGATGGCGTACGTTGTTTTGCAAGCCCCATGCAGCAGCAGCAGCAACGTCGTAAGTCGTAACTGCTGGCTACATGCTTGTGAGTAGTGATACATGATGTTTGCGATTCTTCCAATCTTGTCAATATGCATGTTGGTGCGCACACATGATAGATCGACTCGTCGGCAGTGCACGTACGCCTAGCTATCGATGTGAAGCTAGCTATAGGGGGACAATAAGGAAATGCATGCATGCATCGTAAATTCATTAGCGTGTGCACAGTGAACCAACGCGCGCATGGAGATCTGGTTCCTTGCTTCTCTGCCGTTTCTCGGATGCCTACACGGTTAAAATGGTTGCTCTGACCACAAAGTAAATTTTAGGACATGCGCAGCTTAGGGTTATTAGTCAGGGACGTACTGATCGATCGAATGGGACAGATATTATAGAAATCTGGATTGCAGATACATTCATACATGTTATAAAAAGTTTGATAACAAAAATCTAGATGACATGCATAATCGGTGGATTATAGGAATGTGAATCCGCGTGAATTATAGGAATTTTGCACTACCAGAATGATCAACATCTGCACCGGGTGGGAAAGCCCTTTAGCACCGGGTTTCCCACCCGGTGCAACTAATCCGAGGCTAAAGGGGTACCCCTTTAGAACCGGGTTGAATAACCGGTGCTAAAGGGTCTCTTTAGCACCGGGTGCAGCCACGACCCGGTGCTAAAGGGCCTGCCCCGCAGCGCCTTTAGCAGGGCCTTTAGCACCGGGTCATGGCTGCACCCGGTGCTAAAGGGCCTGCCTTTAGCACCGGCTGCAACCGGTGCTAAAGGCCCCGGATTTCTTTTTTTTTTGCTTTTTTCAGTAGCCATGCATGCACGTCTATATACGTGTATATACGTATATATTCTAATACGTGTATTCTAATGCGTATTCGGCCGACTCTATATTCGTATTAGCTGACATTTCATCAAAATAGAAGACATATATATTACAAAAGTAGATATTCATGCATGTCAACTCGAGTTATATATATTTAAACTGTATTTTCTACTTAATTAAGATTGACGACTTGTTGGACTGTCCGGCACGTCCTCCAGTACTGGCGAGTGGAATTCTCCTCGGGGATTGACGACCTCGTCCCAGATCCATCCGACGAGTTGTTCTGCAATTGCGTCAATTCTTTCTAGCTCTAGGGACTCTTCCTTCAGGTTGAACATCTATAATTTACAAATAATTGAAAGATATTTAATCCGCCGAGTTGGAAACAATAATTGTGCACTTAATAATAATGGAAATGTGTTTATTAATAATAATATTATTACGTACCATAATATCGTGTTGTGTAAGCTTTTTATGTCCCCAATTCCACATGTAATCGCAAACATAATATGCACATAAATTATTTCCCTTCCCCTGTTTGGCACACTGTCGACCAAAAGAAATTAAGTAAAATTCATATAATATATTAGCCGAGGCCTACATATACAAATTACTTGCTTACCGGAAAGCCAATGTTCCATTTTAGTGTTTCATGTTGAATACCCGGGTGTTCTTGACGAAATTGATTCCAGGCCCCGCGAACAAAAAAATTGAGTTAAGTCATTGCGAGTGTAAGGGGTGAATTAAGTAGGGGAAAATATACATCACCTTGTCATCATGTCCATGATGTTCTGTAGTTTTTCTTTTGGAGTGTGCAATGAATCAAAGACGTTCACGACACCCCGGTCAGGACACAATATTATTAGAAACCAGTGGAATCTGTATACATGTATACATTATAATCAGAAATGAAACAGTACACAGACAGTATAAGAAGAAGCTTGTGTATGTACTCACTCGATGTTGTACGGGATTAGTATGGAGTCGCAGTAATTTTGTTTCTTAATGTACTTGTATAGGTTTCCATATGTTTCCTCAGGATTCATCAATATCATATTTTCACTTATCCTTCGAGGATCCACGAAACCAACGTCATATATCCCGGATCTCCGACATTTTTGAATCTCCATTCTACATATGTTAAGCAATAAATAAAGCCCGCGTCAGCATAGATTGGAATTATTGTTTTCAAACTATGAATTATAAGCAACAACAAAGTACTTACAGTGTCCAACAGGTGATCAAATCCACGTCCATGGCGTCGCGGTGGTACAGCTCATATATATCCTTAAACCTCAGCCAGACCCAATCATCGTCACCATTGTAGAAATCATGGTCCTTCACGCCTACTTTGATCATGCGCCGTTTATTCCTTCTTGATTCTTCCAAGTACCACTCATGGAATCGGCGCATCTTCGTCTGTAGCTTGCTCTCCATTTCAGGAGGGACCATAGGCTCGCCAAGCTTAAACGGCCACTTCAGCGTTGTGTTTACAGGCACCTCTTCTTCCCCCAGGACTTGCGCCCTGGTTAGTCCAGTCTCGGCCATTACTCGTTGCACGTTAAGCTCGTCCAGAGATGGCAATGGACCCAAGGGCCGCTGAGGTTGCTGGCCGAGCTGAGGAACCTTTTTGGATGGGCCCGCCTCCTTATCTGCAGCCTTCCGCTTCCGGCGAGATTTCAGTAATGAGCGGTCATAGTCTGTTACTATTACTTCCTTCTGTTGACCCTTGTTCAAATTACCGAGGAATGACTTGACGACGGTGGGATCAAGCTTCGGCTCCGGCTCAGGTTTTTTCCTCCACTCGGCCATTTGCCTCTTTGTGTCTGCTTTGACCGAGGCTTCGAGCTCCTCTAGAGTCTTCTCACCCGCTCTTTTCTCTGGTGCGGGCTTCTCTCTGGTTTTCCGCGCCTTCTTCGCTGGTGGAGTGGGGGCAGAGGCTTTAGTGCGGCGTCCCCTCTTCGGCGGAGGGGGCGGAGACCTCCGCGGCGGAGGAGACGGAGACCTCTTCGGCGGAGGAGACGGGCTTGCATCAGGAGCTCCCGGAGAATCGTCATGATCCGGTGGATCTCTTGGAGACGGTGGAGGTGACGGAGGCTTGTTGGTAGCCGCAGGTGTACCGGGTATGACGACGTCTGCCTTGCTCCATAGAATGATGCAGTGAGAACACTGACCGAGTTTTGTTTCTCCGTCACCTCCGGGGATGTCAAGTTCCAAGTCTTCCCAGTTGGTGACGACTTGCTCCACCTCAACAGGTACGTAACCATGTGGAATGTCATTGCAGTGCCATTTTTGCCCTTATTCCACACGTTTGGTCATACCGTATGCGACCTGATAAGTTAGTAGTCACAAAGAAAGTTAGTAAATGAATGATATTTACGGTGAAATGTATGCAGTACGAACTAAGGTCGCATACGTACCACCACAGCTAAGTTCTTCTGCCTGACGACAAGCTCGCACGCGGTCCGTTGAGTTATTTCATCCACGGTGTAACGGACCGCTTCGGCGGCCTGTGTGGAAGCGTGACTGCTTTGATATTGTTGTGGAGGGCTAATAAGGGCCACATCTTGGAGAGGTGCATGCTCTGTGGAACCGGTCCCGCCTGCGACTTGTTGGAGAGGTGCATGCTCTGTGGAACCGGTCCCGCCTGTGGCTTGTTGTATCTGCAGCCATGCTACCTTCATCCGTCGCTCCATCTCTGACTCTATTTCTTGGAGCTTTGAGCCCTGGGCGGCAACCGTTTGCTCTAGGTCCCTCACCCTCTACTCATATTCGGCCTTCTTCCTCGAACGGCTCCTATAGGTGGCGGCGTGCTCTTGGAAACCTTTCTTCCATGAGATGCTTGTGCCTATGCCGCGCGTCCGTCCAGGATGCTCCTTGTTCCCTAAGGCATAGGTTAGCTCATCTCTGTCTCTATCAGCAACAAATTCTCCCCTCTCAGATGCCCTGAGGATATCGAGGAGACGCTGAGCTAATTCTCGCAAGTCCTCGGGAAAAACTAAGGAGCCGTCGATTGGGCTTAGGGTGCCTCCATGACCACAGTACCAATGCTTGGTCCTTGTGGGCCAGTCATGTGTCGCTGGAGTGATGCCTCTAGCATATAGATCTTCTTCCATCTTCTCCCATTTAGCGATGCTTGCCTTGTAACCTCCCGAACCCATCTTATGAGAGTATTTCTTATTTGCGGCGTTTCCGGCGTTTCTAGCGCTAGCCGTTGCACCCTCTTCGGAGGTTTTGTACTCAAGGAATGCTTCCCACTCGTCATTAGTGATCTTCTTATACTTCTCAGGATCCGGGGCCTCTCCGGTTTTGAGAAAATGCGAGTACAACTTCTTCTTGAAATCCTGAAACAGAACTGCCATCTTCTTCATTGTCCAATCCCTCAGTTCTGCTTCATGAGTGCTAGGCCAGTCGAATACTGCCTTTAATTCCCTCCATAGCATCTCCTTCTCTGTATCGGGGAGCACGTACTCCTCAGTGGGGTCCGTGGACTTCCATTTTCTGATACTAATGGGCACATTGTCCCGTACAATTACCCCGCACTGAGATACAAATTTCTTGGCCACTTTTGGGGGCTCAACTGGCTCCCCGTCATCCTCCACTCGGGTGATGTGTAACTTGACATCCTTCAGCTTCTTCGTGGTCGATCATTTTGATTTCTTAGCTCGACTTGTAGAAGCAGAGGCGGCCTACACAAATTACATATATACGAGATGATATAGAGATGGTATACATAATTGATATGTACAGTACAAATTTATGTTATCTATATACACACCTGACTAGACGAGGGCTCGTTACCGGCCCCTTCAATAGTGCTGCCCTGGACACGTTCGCCCTGGACATTGGCGGCCCCTTCAACATTTTCGGCCCCTTCAACATTTTCGTCCCTTCCAATGATCCCCAACACATCATCCATGGACATTGGTTGGGTTACAATATTGAAAAGTTGATTCGCAAAGAACGTGTCGTTGTCCTCTTGCATGGGTGGGACAGGGGTGTTGTTGTCCTCTTGCATGGGTGGGACGGGGTTGTTGTTGTCCGCCATCTATAGAATTAAAAATAATTGATAAGAAATATATACAAAGCATACATATTCCCAATATTTCTAACATTTTCGCTAAGGAGGTCGGTGTGTGAAAAACGGATTCGCCAAGGGGTTCGGGTGCGCGGTGTGAATTGATTCGCTAAGGGTTCGGGTACGTGACGCGAACGGGTTCGCTAAGAGGGTTGGTGCGCGAAAAACGGATTCGCTAAGGGGTTCGGGTGCGCGGCGGGTTCGGGTACGCCATAGAATTTCCGATAATACATTTAAATGAAGCACATATATTTCTAATATACATAGAATTAAAAATAAATGATAAGAAATATATACATTTAAATGAAGCACATATATTTCTAATATACATAGAATTTCTAATATACATTTAAATGAAGCATTTTCCAATATACATTTCAAACATATAACATTTCCAATATACATTTCAATGTAAATATCTCCAATACATTTAAATGAAGCATTTTCCAATATACATTTCAAACATATAACATTTCCAATATAACATTTCCAATATACATTTCAATGTAATTTCTAATATTTTCTAATATTTTCAATACATATAAAGCATATATATTTCTAAAGCATGTATGTGGTTAGCGAACGCGTTCTATGCGCATGGCCGAACACGTTCGCTAAGCAAATGTGCATGGCCGAATGCCATGCAACGGGTACCTGCACACACAAACACGTACACGGCACGAAGGCCGGCTCACAAACATTCACGCACGGCACGTAGGCCGGCTTCACAGAGGCTCACCGTGCAGTGACGGGCACGGCGGGCGACGGCGGCGAGGGGACGAGGAGCGGCGCCGGCGCGGGGACGACGGGCGGCGCGGGGACGAGGGGCGCCGGCGCGGGGACGACGACGGCGGCGAGGACGATGGGCGGCGGCGGCGTGGGCGCGGGGACCACGACGACGGCGGCGGGGACGACGGGCGGCGGCGGCGTGGGCGCGGGGACGACGGCGGCGGCGGGGACCACGGCCGGGCGGCGGGGACGACGGGCGCGGGGACGACGGGCGCGGGGACGACGACGGCGGCGGGGACAACGGGCGGCGGCGGCTGAGGAGACGAGGCGCCAGCGGTTTCGATCTGTGAGATGAGGGCGAAGTGAGGGAGGGGAGAGAAGTCCCCGGCCTATATAGGTCCGGGGCATTTAGCACCGGGTGCAGCCACGACCCGGTGCTAAAGGGCCTTTAGCACCGGGTCTGTACAGCACCCGGTGCTAAAGGCCCCCCCTTTAGCACCGGGTCTTCCCACCACCCGGTGCTAAAGGCCCTTTAGCACCGGGTCTTCTACACCCGGTGCTAAAGGCCGTAACTGTGCTCGATACGAAAATTGGTGGGGGCCTTTAGCACCGGGTGCAGCCACGACCCGGTGCTAAAGGGCCTTTAGCACCGGGTCTGTACAACACCCGGTGCTAAAGGCCCCCCTTTAGCACCGGGTCTTCCCACCACCCGGTGCTAAAGGCCCTTTAGCACCGGGTCTTCTACAGCCGGTGCTAAAGGCCGTAACTGGCGCCAAACGAAAATTGGGGGCCTTTAGCACCGGATTTTAGATCAACCCGGTGCTAAAGGCCCCAAATTTTCGTTTGGCGCCAGTTTCCAAACCGGCCTTTAGCACCGGTGAATACTATTTGGGAATCTTATAAATATAGTTTTTAATATATAGTTATTAATACTTGTTTTAATTCAGTTATTAATACCTATTAAAAATATATATTAAATAAGAAAATCTTATAAATTACTAGAAAATCAATATAAAATGCTAGAAAATCTTATAAATTAATAGAAAATATTATAAATTACTAGAAAATCTTATAAATTACTAGAAAATCTTATAAATTACTAGAAAATCAATATAAAATGCTAGAAAATCTTATAAATTAATAGAAAATATTATAAATTACTGGAAAATCTTATAAATTACTAGAAAATCTTATAAAATGCTAGAAAATCAATATAAAATGCTAGAAAATCTTATAAATTACTAGAAAATCTTATAAATTACTAGAAAATCATATAAATTACTAGAAAATCAATATAAAATGCTAGAATTAATAAAAACAATCTAATAAATCAATAGTGCAATTAAATTACATGGCATCATCGTTTACTCGGACACTAATAAACTTCCTCTTTACAAATGTTCCTTGATTGTGATCACGCCGTAGAAACG
The DNA here is from genome assembly GCA_033239725.1 of Echinochloa phyllopogon. Taxonomy (NCBI): domain Eukaryota; kingdom Viridiplantae; phylum Streptophyta; class Magnoliopsida; order Poales; family Poaceae; genus Echinochloa; species Echinochloa phyllopogon. The sequence goes on from BTCW01000018.1 coordinate 1,956,130, forward strand.
GTGTTTCCTCCGCCGCTAACAGGATGCTTGGGTCATCAACCACTGAGAATGGAGACCGGCCATCGAGCATATCATAATCTTCATCCGTCTTGTCCTCAACTCCTATGATTTTTCTCTTTCCAGGAAGAACTATATGACGCTTTGGCTCGTCTTGTGATGGGTCCAATTGCTTACCCCCACCTTTCTTATCCGCCCCTTTCTTCGGTCTGCTAGCCATGTCCTTCACATAAAAAACTTATCTGACAGCTTTGGCCAGGACGAACGGTTCGTCTAGAAAGCCAATCTTGTTTAGGTCCACTAACGTCATTCCATAGTCCGCTTCAACTTTAACACCTCCTCCAGTCAGCTTTACCCATTGGCACTTGAACAGTGGGATCTTCAAAGGTCCGTACTCTAGTTCCCATATCTCCTCTATGATTCCATAGTATGAGTTTGTATTGCCATTGGTGTCTGTCGCGTCGATCCGGACACCACTGTTTTGGTTGGTGCTTTTCTTGTCCTGGGCTCTTGTGTAAAATGTATACCCATTGATGTCGTATCCTTGGAATGTCAAGATCGTGCTCGATGGACCTCTAGCTACAAAAGCTAGATGCGCATCAATGCCCTCGACACCCATAAGACGTCTTCGCAACCAATCGGCGAAAGTACTATTGTGCAGACGCTGAATGAAGGCCGCAGACTTTGTTGAGTTTTCGTCCCTGAGAATCTACATGTGCTCCTCGATGTACGGAGCAACTAAGGTTGATTGCTGCAAAACTATGAGGTGCGCTTTACGAAATGTCTCAACGTCCTTGATCACCATCGATCTTCTCCCTAGTGTGCCCTTTCCACCAAGTCTCCCCTCGTGATGTGATTCGGGCACACCAATCGGCATAAGATCGTCGACAAAGTCAACACAGAATTCAATGACCTCTTCTGTTTCGTATCCCTTAGCAATGCATCCTTCTGGATGAGAACGATTACGGACATACTTCTTTAGGACAGCGAAGAACCTCTCAAATGGGAACATGTTGTGTAGAAATACTGGGCCCAATATACGAATCTCTTTGACGAGGTGAACCAATAGATGTGTCATGATATTGAAGAAGGATGGTGGAAATATCATCTCAAAGCTGACAAGACATTGCACCACATCGTTCTGTAGCTGATCTAAATGGTCTGGATTGATCACCTTCTGAGAAATTGCATTGAGGAATGCACATAGCTTCACAATGGCTTTCCGCACGTTAACTGGTAGCACACCCCTGAGTATGACGGGAAGCAGCTGTGTCATCAACACATGGCAGTCGTGAGACTTCAGGTTTGTGAACTTCTTCTCTATCATATTTATGATTCCCTTAATATTGGAGGAGTAGCCAGACGGAACCTTCATACTGTTCAAGCAATCAAACATGCATGCCTTCTCTTCTTTGCTGAGAGTGAAGCTGGCAGGACGCAAGTACTGGCGTCCTTTGTCTCTCTTTTCTGGATGTAGATCAGTCCGTTGCTTCAATCGTTTCAGATCCTGACGTGCTTCCAGTGTATCTTTTGGCTTCCCATAAGTACCCAGGAAGCTTATCAAGTTCACGCAAAGATTCTTCGTCAGATGCATCACATCAATCGCGTTACGGACCTCTAAACGTTGCCAATAAGGTAGCTCCCAAAAGATAGACTTCTTCTTCCACATCGCGGCACGGCCATCCTCGCCCGTCGGAGCAGCCTGGCTTCCGTCTCCCTTGCCAAACACCACGTGTAGGTCCTTGACCATATCAAATAGCTCTTCTCCACTCCGGTGTCTTGGCTTTGTACGGCGGTCAGCATTCCCGCCAAAATGCGCACATTTCTTTCGTAGCTCATGCTTCGCCGGAAGGAATCGATGGTGACCCATGTACACAACTTTACGACAATGTTTCAAATACATGCTTTCGGTTTCCTCTAAACAGTGAGTGCATGCTTCTTTGTTTGATTGTCCTGATAGGTTACTTAGTGCAGGCCAGTCATTGATGCTTATGAAAAGCAGTGCTCGAAGGTCAAACTGCTCCTGCTTGTCCTCATCCCACATGCTAACACCTTCATTCTTCCACAGCTGCAAAAGTTCGTCAACCAATGGTCTTAGGTACACATCAATGTCGTTGCCAGGTTGCTTTGGGCCTTCGATGAGCACTGGCATCATAATGAACTTCCGCTTCATGCAGAGCCAGGGGGGTAGGTTGTAGATACAAACAGTCACGGGCCAAGTGCTATGACTACTGCTCATTTCACCAAAAGGGTTCATGCCATCGGTACTTAAACCAAGCCTAACATTCCTCGCATCAGCATCAAACTCTGGGAATGCTCTGTCGATGTTCCTCCACTGGGATCCATCGGCGGGGTGTCTCAACATGTCATCCTGCTTACGTTCTTCTTTGTGCCAGCACATCTGTTTGGCATGGTGTTTGTTCCTGAACAAACGCTTCAGACGGGGTATCAGAGGGAAATACCACATCACCTTCGCAGGGATTTTTTTCTTAGAACGCTCTCCCCCAACATCACCAGGCTCGTCCCGCCTGATCTTGTATCGTGCACAGGTGCAAACCGGACAACGATCCAAGTGTTCGTACTGTCCGCGATAGAGGATACAGTCATTAGGACACGCATGTATCTTCTGCACCTCCAAACCGAGAGGGCAAACAACACATTTTGCTTGATACGTCGTCGATGGCAATGTGTTACCCTCTGGAAGAATCTTCTTTACGAGTTTCAGTAGCTCCTCGAAACCCTTATCAGTAACACCATTTGCTGCCTTCCACTACAAAAGTTCAAGTGTGCTACCCAACTTCTTTAGCCCCTCTTTGCAATCTGGGTACAGGTCAGTCTTGTGGTTCTGCAACATGCGTTGTATCTTTTTTAGTTCCTTATCATTGCCGCAGTCTTTCTCGGCATCACGCAACATTTGCCCGAGTCCATCAGTAGGTTCATTTTCCTGAGCAACATCTTCCTGAGCATCGCCTTCCCGAGCAACATCTTCCTCATCGGCATCACCCATTGCAGCATATGCAAAGGAACCGTAGTATTGAGCCAATAACGGAATGTCGTCATCGGCCTCGTCTTCTTCATCTACATCCATTAGAATTCCTCTTTCACCGTGCTTCGTCCAAACAGAATAATTCCTCATGAAACCGTGCCTCATCAAATGCACCTGAAGACAACCTCTTTGTTTGTACGATTGTATATTTTTACAATGGGTGCATGGGCAGAACATGAAACCGGACGGCGTCCTGTTAGCCTCGGCGGCATCGAGAAACGTCCTAAGGCCATCACGGAACGCCTGAGCGTGGGGGTCCCCGTACATCCATTGTCTATTCATCTGCATTATTAACCAATAACAAATATACAATACAATTTAAAGATAAAAAAATTTAATATATAAATAAATACAAATTATAATATATATTCCATTATATAAATAAATTTCTAAAACTACATTACTATATTCATTAAATATAACATTACTATAAGCCTTATAAGATTTATAAGATTTATAAGATTTTCTATTAATTTATAAGATTTTCTAGCATTTTATATTGATTTTCTAGTAATTTATAAGATTTTCTATTAATTTATAAGATTTTCTAGCATTTTATATTGATTTTCTAGTAATTTATAAGATTTTCTAGTAATTTATAAGATTTTCTATTAATTTATAAGATTTTCTAGCATTTTATATTGATTTTCTAGTAATTTCTAAAACTACATTACTATAAGCCTTATAACTATTCACAAGTCATACAAAATAAAATACTAACTAGCTTGCCTTCTCTCTCCATTTAAAACACAACATGAACACTCTCTCCACCATGAACTCAAGCTCTCTCCTCTCTCTCCTCCAAGAACACAAGCTCTCTCTAGCTAGCTTTACTTTGATTCACAGATCCCTCTATTTCTAAATCATAGAAGGATTACAAGCTAAATAAAACATTAGAGAATGAAAGAGTGTACCTTGTAGTGCTCCTTAGATGAGTAGAATCTTCACAAATTTTGAAAAAAATTTGGGCAGCACCTCCCCTCCCACGGCCGAGCAGCATGAACACAGCGCCTAAGTGTTCAGCTGGCTCGGGCGGGGGAGGAAGAAGCCCCTATATTCAAACACATTAGCACCGGGTCGTGGCAAGACCCGGTGCTAATGTGAACCCTTTAGCACCGGGTGCAGCCAGCAACCGGTGCGAAATGGCCTCAGCACATTAGCACCGGTTGCTGGCTGCACCCGGTGCTAAAGGGGGCGCATTAGCACCGGGTCTTGCCACGACACGGTGCTAATGTGTCCGCCCTGACACATCTTCGCGCCGCCCCCGCTCCTAGCCGTTGGACTCGGTGCTGAAGCCCCATCAGCACCGGGTCCAAAAATGGCCGAGGCGGAGGAGGCGGGCGGATGTGAAGCATTCTGGTAGTGTTGGGTGGTAATATCTGATATTAACAGACCAAACCAGGTAATAAGATAGGATTATAGAGAAGATGAGGCCTGGGTAATTGGATTTATATAATCTATATACACTATAACTGTAACGGATCCAAACACCCTCTTAATTACATCAAGCTTCTGCATTATATTTTTGGAGAATGTGATAATTATATTCCGTACGTGTTGTTTGGATATTTTGTCAGTGGATGACGTATCCTTAGTCCACACATTATTATGGAGTAGCATGAGTTGTGCAGGTGTTATATTCAATATACATCTTTTCTGTTTAACGATATATATAGACACTACTGGCATATTGGGATTGTTCCAATTTTCAAGCAGGGGCAAAGCTACCTTAACTCGTTGGGATAACCGGACCCTATAAAATTTGCAAAAGAGAAAAGTCAATTTTACACCATTCAACTTTCACAAAAGTTTGATTTTCAACCTTAAACTATAAAACCAGATAACAAAGGCCACCTAACTGTCAAAACCGTGCAAATTTAGCTCTTTGGATGGTTTTGAAGGTGATTTTTATTTTGTTAAAATTAGAAATATTCAAATTTAAACTAAAAAATTCATAAGTAATTCATTTTAAGTCAAAAAATACAAAATTGGTACCAAAATTTTTCTAAAAATGTAACATATCTATTATCACTATATTTGTCAGTTAATCGGATCCTTTTTTTCATGTTCATAGTATTTGGTTGCTTATAGTTATGCCTATTATTTTTTAATAATTAAGATTCAAATAGAGAAATAATTGATAGGTTAAATTTTTAGAAATTTTTTGATACTAATTTCATATTTTTCTGATTTAAGATGAATTATTTTTATTTTTTAGCTCTAATTGAATGTTTTATTTTTTAAAAAATACAAACCCACCTTCAAAACCATCCTAAGGGCTAAATTTGTACGGTTTTGACCGTTGGATGACTTTTGTTATCTGGTTTTATAGTTAAAGATTAAAAATCAGACTGTTGTGATAGTTGTAGGTTGTAAAATAGACTTTTTCCTTTGCAAAATAATGCGGGAAACACTGTCTATCCAATTCCAATGGAGCTGAGTAGCTGACCCAATGACATGTGCTAGGCTGGCTTGGCCCCTGGTTCCAAGGAATACTTATTACTGCATTTTACGTCAACGTCTCTATTACTTTCAAGTCTGCTCACGCCATCTGGAGAGGCCTGCTGTATTGTGGCAGTGGAGGCAGAAACACCAGCCAAGCTCGTGTGCTCCCAACGTACAATAGCTCGATCTCGCTCGATCGTCGCAAAACGTTACATAATGAGTCCAAAAGAGCATCAGATTCTTGGACAACCATTGCATTGGGATCTCTGCATATATCGATGCCACAACCCATAAAGCTACCAGCTAGCTCGTTAACATACGATTTGGAACATACACCCCTTTGGCGTCTTGTCCAGATCAAAATTAAACAAATATATATCGTATACACGCTGATCCACACATACTAGTTATATTCTTATAGTATGTGTACAGTAGCTAGATGTACACTATATATACATTATGGGATTTTTCTCGGCCGATCTCAAGGTAATATTGCATGTTATCGTGTATGCATATGCATGCATGGGTGATCAGATGAAGGCATACTGGTCCATGCATGCAAATGCAATCCATGATTGTTTTCATGTGACGCAACGTGAGGCCAACCGCAGAATCTCTGTCTTGATCTCTCTCTCTCACTTTGTCACACAGAGAAATAAAGAGAGACGCATATACAATTGTAACTATGAAAACTACTGTTGTTGCTTTACCATGGTAAACTTTTGCAGGGAAAAGAGAACGAGGATCCAAATGAGAGCAAGAAAGTTACGGCCTCATCAGTCACCCCATATCGCTCGGTAGATGAGCCATGCATGAGAATACGAGACACAGAGGAAGGCCGGAGGGAAGGCAAGGGAGCAATGCAAGCACCAAGCACTCAGCTACTAGCGTATAGTAGGACCCCACAAAGAGAAAAAAAAGCGAGGGCCTGCAGCTGGGTGTACGTGTATAAAGCTAAAGCTGCCATTTTTTGTGATCCCCTCTATGCGTGTGATTTGTAGTACAGTCGATCTGACAGGAATCTGATACCCCCGACCACCTGCTCTTCTCTCTCTCTCTCTCTCTCTCTCATGTACTACGTTGCTGTGTTCTGCTGGTGCTCGGCTGCTCCTTGTCAAGTTCCGATGGCTAGCTGATACTATCAACACTTGAGTAATGAAAGGCCCACGCCCGGGTCCCGGTGGGAATTTCGATACTCTCTCTCTCTCTCTCAAGAAATGTCGTCAGTATTATTGCACATGCGATGTTGATGCGCTCCCGCGATCGACATGGGGTGGAAAAGCTAGGTCATTCCATACAAAACATATATTCATCCCAATTCTCAACACGGATCTATGAGAAAGCGAGATAACAGGCACACAAAGAGATCCGGTCGCTTACGTAAGTTGCTGATAAGCCTTATCATATCCTTCAATTGGTTTAAAATTAAACGTAGAAGAAACACGAATTTATCAAAAAGGAAATACGATTCCAGGAACCACCATAATCTCGCTATATTCATGGTAATGAATTGAATCATAGTCTTACACAAAATTATATATTTTTCTCGCATTCACAATATTCATTATATATGTATGTGGATTGCATGATATAACTTCAAATTAATGTTTAGGTTGAAGTGTATGTATGAAACATGTAAGACGACGCCACATTGTATTGATTTTGCTATACAGGTGTAGTCATGACCTCATTAAGCATCACTACGGGAAACCCTGTATACGCCGAGTGTCTCACTCTTTGCCGAGTGTATTTTTTCGGACACTCGGCAAACAACCTCTTCGCTGAGTGTAAAAAAAGAAAACACTCGGCAAACACAATACACTCGGCAAAAAAGCTTGTTTGCCGAGTGTCAAAAAAATACACTCGGCAAAGTCGCTCTTTGCCGAGTGTTTTATATTTGACACTCGACAAAGAATTAAGTATATTTTCTTTTTAGCCTCAAAATAATAAAATACAATAAGTAGAAAAAATTATATTCATGTTATTTGCCGAGTGTCAAAAAAACACTCGGCAAAGGGCTTGTTTGCCGAGTGTCAATATAATACACTCGACAAAGACGCTCTTTGCCGAGTGTTTTATATTTGACACTCGGCAAAGAATTAAGTATATTTTCTTTTTAGCCTCAAAATAATAAAATACAATGAGTAGAAAATTTATATTCATGTTGTTTGCCGAGTGTTTTTTTAGGCACTCGGCAAACAAACTCTTTACCGAGTGTTTTTCCCTTGACACTCGGCAAAGATTTAATTTTTTCCCTCTTTTGGCTTCAAAAAATTTTCTATTCTCCATATACAACATGTGTTACTCTGTATTAAAATTTGGTACATTTTTGTATTTGTTAGATATATTTATTTAATTAATTACATTTTAAGCAATTTTTGAATGAAGTCAAATTTGAACTGCAAGTGGTTCAAATAATAGAATACAATGAGTAGAAAAATTATATTCATATTATTTAGCCAGGTTTAAGGCCTTACCCATGAAATGAAAAGAAATTTTGAACATCTTGTTCAAGAAATATGACCACTAACGTGGATCTGAATGATTTTTAAATTCTAAAAAAATCAAATGAAGTCTAAAAATCATGAGATTTGTCATGATATCATTATATCATACGTAGACTCTGTGGTAAAAAAAATGAGAACGTTTTGGATAAGTTGTCGCACACGTTGCTTGTAAATCGAAGAATCTCCAAAGAAGTTTCAGAGAGTTGACAAGTGCTGGTTAGGATTTAGAGTTAAATTGATGGTCGAATTTGAATTTAAGTTCAATTCATTTTATATAGGTCATAGATTATATAAATTATATCATATCAAAATTTGATTATTTTTAAATTTTGTTTGATAATTTTAAATTTTTTTGAAGTATGTTAAAAAAATTGTTTGCTGAGTGCCTGTAAAAACACTCGGTAAAGTATCGTTTGCCGAGTGTTTATACCGTCCATGTCATTGATCCGTTCCACTGGAAGCGTGGTTTCCTATTGGTGCGCAAACCTCCTTCGGATCCTTCTCTCTCCACCAGCGACACAGGCAGGCCACCCTTCGGATAAGCCCTCCCCCTCTCTCTCTCCCTCATCCATTCATCCACCCACTGCGTGCTCTCTCTCCCTCATCTCTTGTATCTCTCTCCCTCAGCTCTCTCCTCTCCCTGCGTGCTCTCTCTCCCTCATCTCTTGTCTCTCTCTCTCCCTCAGCTCTCTCCTCTCCCTCTGGCGGCGGCGCGGGCAAGTGGCAGCCAGGCGGGGCGGCCGGCGCGGGCAGGTGGTGGCCAGGCGGGGCGGCCGACGCGGCGCGGGCGGCGGCCGGGTCGGACTGGACACGGCCAGGCACGGTGCGGGCGGCTGGCACAGCAGCTCCGGCTCGGCGCGCGGGGGCGGGCGGCCAGCCCCGATGCGGCGCGGACGGCAGGGCGGTCGGCTGGCGCGGCAGCTCCGGCGCGGCGCGCGCGGCCAGCCAGGCGCGGGGGCGCGCGGCCAGCCCCGACGCGGCGCGGACGCGGGCAGCCGGGCGCGGGCGGCGCGGCCACGGCCGGGGCGGGTGGGCGGGCGGCCACGACGTGGGCGGCCGGCCAGGCAGGCGGACACGGCACAGGCGCAGAGCGGCGGCAGTTGTTTTTTTTTTCAAAATTTCTTTGCCGAGTGTTGTCGCCCCTTTTTTATTATTTTCTAAAAATTTATTTGCCAAGTGTTTTTCTGGCACTCGCCTTGCCGAGTGCCCGACAAAAAACACTCGGCAAAGTCGACTTTGCCGTCACCCGATACGTCGTGTGTCGTTTGCCGAGTGACCCGGCACTCGGCAAACTCCCGGTTTCCTGTAGTGCATGTACTGTATTCCGTTGTTTGGGCTAGTTTTATTTTAGAATTGCGTAGACTGGTGATTTAGAAGCAATTATTAAGGTGCTTTGATCAATAATTGATAGTGCAAAATGTGGTTACTCCCTCCATTTTTATTTGTAAGGTGCACACATATCAAGATTCAAACTTTACATTCTTTGTCAATAATTTAGCCAACAATTTTTAACTTTATAATATAAATTTGAAGTGGTTGAACTTGTAATCAAATGCACTCTCCAATCATCATAAGTTTATAACAGCATATAATATAATATAAATATATGAATGGTCAAAGTGTGATTTAGAAGACCGTACCAAGTTTGACCACACTTTGACCACACCTTATAAGCATGAATGAAAGGAGTAATTTAGAAGCATGTATTAATACAGATCTCGGTGGGGTTTTAGAAATACGTTAGAACTAATGTTATTATTTGTCAAATCTCGGTGGTCTGGTGTAAACTATTATTTATATCATAATCGGGTGCATCTCATATCAGGATTGACATGGGTATATCTATCCTCCACCATTTCTATATCTCTACTTCACCCTTTTTTATGTATGGACACTCCTAAATATACTATCATATATGTCAGTGTTGAATTTGGTCTAGTTTTGATCGTTAGCGGTATGTGGGTGAGAAAAATTCAATGATAAACAAGAAAAAATTGCAAATTTCCTCTCAACGCTATAATGATTTGATGACAAAAATATCCACAAAATAGAATACATGGGGTCTAGGTGAGGCCCGCTGCCTTTATTCCCTCTCCAAGAGGGGATACTGCATTGGACTACGCCAAAGCAGACGAAAACTTAGATTCCCTTCGACAACGATAGGTAAACAAATGAGGGAGAGGAGGAGATAGATACTTATCATGGAGCGTAGCACTCGCTGTAGCAAGCAGTGGCAATGTCTAATCTATTAGAGCAGTATTTTTCACCACTGTCAAGCACTAACCAATGGATATTTGCACTAAGTCTTGCCTTTATTACTCATTGTACAGTTGTATCTTATTATATTTTTCTTACCATCCATTTTCTCCTACTATCCACTACAAATCATCTGGCTTCGTTTATCCTATTTCTATGTGCAAACAGAGAGACACTTTAGCTTTCCAGATTTCATGTTGTATGCTGCAATGGGTATCTAAATCAACCGGATTTATTGACAGCAATGGGCCATCAAGACGAAGTTGATAGATGTCTAAATGCAAAGTTTGCATATGCTTTTCTACTTGATCCCACACCATGACAAAAGAACTTGCTGATCCGATCCATCAGCACGATATGTGGATTTATATTGTACTAATTGTTTGCACTATTTTATTCTATTGGTAATGTTGAAGGAGTGGTGCTATTTAACTTTCAGCAGATACTATACGCATCAAGCTAGCATATGGCCTCTCGTACGACCTAGCTATGTAAAATGGCTGGAGGCAAAATTAACATCTAAGATGATACTACACTCAAATAAATCATCTGTTAAACTACATTAGATTTGCAATTCAAGTAGCCAAGTAGGTGGTAGCTATAGAGTAGTTCAGGACGATGTGTCCTTTCATTTAGGGCGCCTCCGATTGTTGACTACATAGCTCTAGAGATGACTAAGATTTTTGCCCATGTGGCAGAGAGAGAGGGTGAAGAGAGAGAGAGAGTGTGTAGTAGCTCTTGGCCCTTGTTTAGTTCCAAAATTCCAAAGTTTAGAAAGTGCCACAAATGCGACACTGTAGCATTTCGTTTGTATTCGTGAATAATTGTCTAAACATTGATTAATTAGGCTCAAAATATTCGTCTCGCAAACTACAATAAAATTGTGTAATTAGTTTTTAATTTCATTTACATTTAGTACTCAATATATGTGCCAATATTTTGATGTGATGGAAATGTTCTTTTTGCATAGTGAAATTTGGGGTGAAATTTGGGATCTAAACAAGACCCTGGTTCCTCTATAGATAGCACATTTCCCAAGCTTGCACTACATAGACTCACCCTATCAAGAGATAGTACAGTGAGATAAACTTTAAATATAGAATAAAGTTGTCTTGTACTATGTAGGACCCACCATTCCACATGGCATCAAATAGATAGCCATAGTTATTTTTATTGGAGATGCCTTTAATACAGATCAGGGTATGTATGGTTCATCTGAACAGGACTAGTAGGCTAGTAACTGGCATACTTGTCGCTACCTGCAGCTATATCAATTCAATGCTACTCCCTTATGTCACAAATACTATGCGCCATTTGGACACTGACATAATCTATAAAATATAATTTTGAATATTTATTTTTTTATTACAAAATATTTGCAAAGCATAGTGTAACACCCAAAATACTCAAATTTAAAATTTTTGGCATTTAATTAATTATTTAATGCTTTCACCTATTTTATAAAGGCTAAATAATAATTTTCACAAATTTAAAATCAAATATAGGTGATAGAAACATTTATTGTTGCATTCATGCTGCTGCATTTATTTTTGTATTGCTTGTGATTCAAACAAGAATTTAAATATATTTAAATTCAAATTTAAATCACTTTGTTTGGAGCGCTAGAAAAGTTGTTAGGCCCTAGTTCGTTTTGGCTCCCTGAACTTAATTCACAAGTCCACTATAGCCCCCTCATCTTTTCCTTCGGTCCAGCCCAGCTCCTCCTTTTCTCTTTCCCCTCCCCGGCCCAATTCCTCCCCGCGGCCCAGCTTGGCCCGCCAGCCACTCCCGCGCCCTCTCTCTCCCTCTCTCTGGCGAGACGGGCCCGCGCGTCAGCGCCCCCCTCCCCTTTCCTTTCTTCCCCGCCCGCTAATGGCGCGGCCGACGCGCGCGATCGCCTGCGCCGCGGATCACGCACGCCGAGGCCCACCAGAACCTCCCTCGCCTTCTTAACTCGGCCTAGCGCCGCACCCCGCACCCATCCCCCTCTCACCAGCAACCCTAGCGCCGCCACTGCCCCACCCCCGCCACCGTCCGAGCGCCGCCGAGCTCCAAAGCTCTGCTGCCGCTCGTCGCTCCACCGCCCCTGCCCTTCTCCAGCCGACTCCAACCCACCAGGGGCTCCGCCCGGAGGTAACGGAGCTAGTCACGCCATCCAAATTTCCCCGGTCCCTCGGTTTTGTGGCTAATCGCTCGCCGCCATTTGCACAGTACCGCCGGAGCCGCCGCGCATCGTCGGCCGCGCAACACGTCGCCCCTCCGCACCGGCCGATCCACGGAGCAGCACCGCCGGGCCGCCAGGAGCACGCCAAGCCCCCGCACGACCCCTCTCGCGCCCCGGAGCACCGTCGCCGACACACACCGAGCCGCCGCTCCGCCGCTCGTCGTCGGCCGCCGTCCCCGCTACTCCCCCGTCGACTTGGACCACTCAGGTAGACTCGCCGCCCCTTCCCGACGCTCCTACGCCAAGCCGCGCACCGATTGTTGCCCCGTAGCGCCCCCGTCCGCCTCGCCGGAGCTCCGCCTCCGCCGGCCGCCGCCGCGCACCGCACACACCATCTCCCCGCCCCCGAGACCCACCTGGGTGAACTCGCCGCACCCCCAGCTCTCTCCTCGACCGATTCTCGTGGCCAACCGAGCCTCCTAGCCCTGGATTGGCTCCACTCCGGCGAAGCGCCGCCGCGGAGCACACAGCGCCGCCGCAAGTCCTGCCGCCGGCGACCACCCCCTCCCCTGGAACCTTTCCCAGCCGTCCGATTGAGAACCAGTGGCCCAGATTGAATCCAGCCCGAGTCAAAGTTGACTCGTACCGGTCAACAGGGGCATTCTTTCTAAAGAGCCCCTGTGTTTTTCCAGAATTAACCCGCGGTCCATTTTAATTCAAAAATAATTACAAATAGGTCCTGTTTTATTCGTTTAGGCCCCTGGAAATTTTAAAACTTTGCCAGCAAGCCCCCGAATCTTAGAAACGCTATAACTTTCTCGTTTTAGCTCCGTTTTGCGTGATTTTCGCGCTCACGTGTTCGTAGCGACGCGTAGAATATTTTTAGCTCCTGTTTTTGTACTGTTTTTACTGTTGGTGTACTGTTTCTAATAGATTTAATTTGCTTGCATGTAATGATTGCTTTGGAATGCGTGCGTGATGATCGTGTCCAGTCGGTGAGCCCGTAGCGTTGGACTACGAGTACGTAGAGGACGTGCCGGAGCAGGACTTTCAGCAGCAGCCGTACTCCGAGGAAGGCAAGTTATAGCACGGACAATCCTTGCTACCTATTCACTCATTTAATACACTGTTCTTTACATACGCATGTGTCTAATACTGTTTACCATTAAGGTTGTACCTAGCATTTAATTTCCCAGTCCTTGTATTCCTATGGGTTTATGCACTTGGGTAGTATTTTTGCTAGGCGCAATTACTGTCACCTCTACTTCATTGTTAATATTGACTTAATGGTCCACTTCAACATTAATGATAAAACTTGCTTTTTAGCAACTTGGACTAGGGGGCTAGAGCATGTGCTGTGTGCTTTGCTCTAGTGTCTCCCTATAAGGACCGGTTCTTAAAGCGGCAACCCAGGAGCCTGTCGCCACCGCCGGAACTATATGGGCTCTGGTCTTGGTCAAGTAGCTTGTACGTCTCTAGCTTGGCAGTAGTTACCGAGGGGCCAACGGCGTTGTGGGAGGTACGGCGCTGGGTGATCTCCGATTCCACCGAGGACGGTAGCCCCGTCGGCTAGGTCACGTTAGACCCAGTCCCGTGTAGGAGTCTCAGCGATTGAGAACTCTGCACGTTGCGCAGTATGGGTGGGATACCCGCGCTCTGGACGCCATCGACCCCCTCACGGTGTGACTCCGTGGGCGTACGTCGATCTCGGTGCCTAAGTTTTCACCACCGTATAGTACTCCAGCGGCTACTGACTTGTTAGGGTGTCTTGTGAAAGCCTCGTAGCGTCCCTATGCAGTCACACCTCGGAAGTGTTGATGTGCGTGGTTGGGTGCAAAGTTCTTTTGAACTTTTACGCGACTGGTGGGTAAAGGGCGAAACCTTTGCAGAGTGTACGATCTATCATGATAGCCTTGCTCAGGGTCACGAGCGGCCTGGATCCTTTTTGATTAGAATATGGTATTTATTCCTGTTTAACGTCACTTACACCATTAATTGGGTTACAATTGGGATTCTCATTCACTTGTAGTAACTTGGATAAAGTTAAAACGAACCAACTAAAAGTGCTAATGCAGTTAAGCCAGTGTCTAGCCTTTTTGAGCCTTCATAACCCGTGCTATACTTGCTAAGAAATTTCCATTACTTACACTTGCTATTATTATCATTTTGGGCAAAATCCCGGACGGGTAACAGATTGGAGTCAGGCTGATTATGCTGTGGAGTTTCCAGAGGACTTGCCGTACTTCTGAGTTGGCGTTCTCCCAGTCAGAGTCCCTGTGGGATTGCGGCTACGCTAGAGAGTTGTATTAGTCTTCCGCTGTCCATGTATTTCATTTATGCAAACTCTGATGTATTCGCTACTTTATGATGAGAAATAAGCATTGTACTCTGATTTTTACCATATTTGTTCGCTATATGTGTCTGTGGACTTCCTGGGCACACATATGGCCACAGTCGGGTTTTGAGTAAATCCGGGTGTGACAGATTGGTATCAGAGCCGTGCTCACTGTAGGAACGCAGCCTAGATAGTACGGTTGACAAATTACTAGGAGACCCCCATGTTTTAAAAATTTTGAAAATCTAACAGTCGAGTCTTGTGTGAGTTTATGCCTTTACCTGCTTGTATTTATTGTTATTATGCATATGTTTGATTTGGTTCTTTGTAATGATTGTGATGGGCGTAGACACCTGTCTGCAACCATCTAGATATAGGTATAAGGCTTAAGGACTTTATTGTTTAGATAGCAGGGGTTTATATATATTTTCTCGTACTAACCCTCTGACATCTGACCTTTGTGATTATAGATGGCTCACCCCGGGGGCAATGCGGGCGGACAGCCTCCGCACCAGAATCCGCCCCCGAACCTGAATCCGAACCATCAGATCCCCACCATTGAGCAGCTGATGTATGCTCAAGTTCAGATGATGCACCAGATGGCAGAGACCATGAGGCTGATCCAACAGAACCAGCATCACCCCCAGGCAGCTGCTCCGCCCAGAGACAAGAGGGGCGAGTTTCTGAAGGGACGCCCGCCGACCTTCAGCAAGGCCAGTGACCCCCTTGAGGCAGATGACTGGCTCAAGGCAGTGGAGAGACAGTTGGACATCGCCCAGTGCGATGACAGAGAGAAGGTGCTGTACGCCGGAGGGCAGCTTCAGGGGCCGGCGTTGGATTGGTGGGATTCATACCAGTCCTCACGCCCGGCCGGTACTCAGATCACTTGGCAGCAGTTCTGCAGCAGCTTTCGTGCACACCACGTGACGGAGGCCTTGATGGTCCTGAAGAAGAAGGAGTTCCTGGCACTGAAGCAGGAAGGGATGAGTGTCACGACGTATCGAGACAAGTTCGTTTCGTTGGCCCGTTACGCTCCAGAGGACGTGGCCACTGATCAGAAGAAGCAAGCCAGGTTCCGTGACGGTCTGCAGGATGCTCTCCAGTACCAGCTCATGTGCACCAAGTTCCCGACCTTCCACGAGCTGGTGGACGGCGCTCTGATGTTAGAGCACAAGCGCCGTGAGATGGAGGACAAGAAGAGGAAGCTCCAGGGACAGCAGGTGGGCAGCAGCAGCCGTCCACGTTTCACACCTCCCCAGAGTCAGCAGGTGGGAGGCCAGCAGCGCTTCCAGGGTCAGTCCGGCATGCTCAGTCGTGGCCAGTACCAGCAGCAGCGTCCTCAGTTTCCTCGGGCGCCACAGCAGCAGCGTCCTCAGGGTCAGCCACAGATGGGTCCAGTTCAGCGCAGCCAGGTGCAGCCAGGTCCAGTTCAGCGCATCAGCCCAGCCAACACTACACCGGTGGGTCCGAGGGTGTGCTACCACTGTGGCGAGCAGGGACATTTCGCCAATGTCTGCCCCAAGAAGATCCAGAACACCGCCGGGCAGAACCAGCAGGGCAGCGCTCAGAGAGTTGGGCAGCCGCAGGGTCAGCAGCAGGGAGGTCGTGCACTTCAGACTCCGGTTCGGGGCAAGCTCAACCACACCGGTGCAGAGACAGCAGAGACAGTTACTGATGTCATCGTGGGTACGTTCCTCGTCAATTCGACCCCCACCACTGTTTTATTTGATTCCGGAGCTTCGCATGCTTTCATTTCTGCTGCTTTTGTGAAGAAGAATTTACTAGCCCTGAAACCCATGAAGAACACTATGCTAGTAAGCTCACCAGGAGGTGAACAGCGGGCAACTCTACGGTGCCCCCATGTCCCCATCATAATAAGGGGGGTAGAGTTCAAGGCAGGTCCGATAGTTCTGGAGACCCTTGGATTTGATATGATCCTAGGTATGAGCTGGATGACCAGATATGATGCAGTGATCAGGTGTGCTACGAGGACCATTCGGCTGACAGCAGAGTCCGGTGACAAGGTGGAGTACCAGGCAGCCAGTTCCTCAGAGCAAGGCCAAGCAAATCAAGCTGAAGGGACATTGATTGAAGATATCAGGGTGGTGAGCCAGTTCCCGGATGTGTTCCCTGACGAGTTGCCAGGTATGCCCCCAGAACGAGATGTTGAATTCGTTATTGAACTAAAACCTGGCACTGCACCTATAGCCAAGAGGCCGTATAGGATGGGAGCGAAGGAGCTGGAGCAGCTCAAGAAGGAGTTGGACGAATTGTTGGCCAAGGGGTACATTCGTCCGAGTGCTTCGCCATGGGGAGCCCCTGTTTTGTTCGTCGACAAGAAGGATGGTACTCAGAGGTTGTGTGTAGACTATCGAGCCCTCAACGAAGTGACCATCAAGAACAAGTACCCGCTGCCGAGGATTGATGATCTGTTCGATCAGTTGAGGGGAGCTTGTGTGTTCTCCAAGATTGATCTTCGTTCGGGCTACTATCAGATGAGGATCCGTCCGTCAGATGTGCCTAAGACCGCTTTCACTACTCGGTACGGGTTGTATGAGTTCTTGGTCATGTCTTTTGGATTGACCAACGCTCCTGCATACTTCATGTACCTGATGAACAGCATGTTCATGGACTATCTGGACAAGTTCGTGGTGGTATTCATTGATGACATTCTGGTCTTCTCCAAGAATGAGGAAGAACATGAAGAACATCTGAGATTGGTACTGCAGAGACTCCGGGAGCATCAGTTGTATGCCAAGCTGAGCAAGTGCGAGTTCTGGCTGAAGGAGGTAGCGTTTCTGGGACATGTGTTGTCCAATGGAGGAGTGGCAGTTGATCCGAAGAAAGTCAGCGATGTGTTGAGCTGGAATCCGCCACGGGATGTGAGCGAGATCAGGAGTTTCCTTGGGATGGCCGGTTATTACAGACGGTTCATTGAAGGATTCTCCAAGATCGCTAAGCCGTTGACTGCTTTGCTAGAGAAGAATGCCCCGTTTGTGTGGACAGAGGCATGCCAGGTCAGCTTCGAAGAGTTGAAGAAGAGGTTGACTACAGCCCCAGTGCTGGTATTGCCAGATTTGGCTAAGAGTTTCTCCATCTACTGCGATGCATCCCGTCTAGGACTGGGTTGCGTCCTTATGCAGGAGGGCAGAGTCGTGTCGTATGCGTCCAGGCAGCTGAGGAAGCATGAGCAGAACTATCCGACGCACGACTTGGAGTTGGCAGCTGTTGTACATGCCCTGAAGATCTGGAGACACTACTTGATTGGGCACAGATGTGACATTTACACCGATCATAAAAGCCTCAAGTATGTCTTCACTCAGTCAGATCTGAACATGAGACAGCGCAGATGGTTAGAGCTGATCAAGGATTATGATCTGGAGATTCATTATCACCCAGGGAAGGCCAACTTGGTGGCAGATGCTCTGAGCAGGAGGAGTTATGTGAACAGGATCACTGGACGCTGTTTGCCCGAAGAGCTCAGCCGAGAGTTTGAGAGGATGAGTCTGGGATTCGTCACCAGCATCACAGAGATGGCAGTGGAGCCCACACTCGAGCAGGAGATCCGGAGAGGTCAGCTGCAGGATGAGAAGGTCAGAGAGATTGTGGGGAATGTTGCATTGGGAAAGGCCCCTGGATTCCGAGTTGATGATCAGGGAACTCTATGGCATGGGAAGAGGATATGTGTGCCAGACATAGCGCAGATCAGAGAGATGATTCTGAGAGAGGCACATGACTCAGCTTATTCGATCCACCCCGGCAGCACTAAGATGTATCAGGACATCAAGGAGAAATTCTGGTGGTACGGACTGAAGCGTGATGTGGCGACTCACGTGGCATTGTGCGACACATGTCAGCGGGTCAAGGCAGAACATAAGAGGCCAGCTGGATTGCTTCAGCTGTTGAAGATCCCGGAGTGGAAGTGGGAAGAAGTTGGCATGGACTTCATCACTGGTCTGCCCCGTACTCAGAGAGGATTCGACTCCATTTGGGTGATTGTTGATCGTCTGACCAAGGTGGCTCACTTTCTGCCAGTGAAGACCACCTACACAGGCGCCAGACTAGCAGAGTTGTACATGGAGCGGATTGTGTGCTTACACGGGGTGCCGAAGAAGATTGTGTCAGATCGTGGTACTCAGTTCACCTCACACTTCTGGCGGAAGTTACATGAGTCCATGGACACGAAGCTGCATTTCAGCTCAGCTTATCACCCACAGACAGATGGTCAGACAGAGCGGACCAACCAGATACTGGAGGATATGTTGAGAGCTTGTGCACTGCAGTATGGTGTCAGCTGGGATAAGAGTTTGCCGTATGCAGAGTTCTCCTACAATAACAGCTACCAGAAGAGTCTGCAGATGGCACCGTTCGAGGCACTGTATGGCAGGAAGTGCCGGACCCCGTTGTTCTGGAACCAGACCGGAGAGAGTCAGGTCTTTGGTCCGGAGATACTCAGAGATGCAGAGCGGCAGGTGCAGGTGATCAGAGAGAACCTGAAGGTGGCCCAGTCCAGACAGAAGAGTTATGCCGATGTCAGACGGAGGGACCTCAGCTTCAGAGTTGATGATTTTGTGTACCTGAAGGTAAGTTGGCGCCTCGTTACATCGGACCATTCAGGATACAGGAACGGATGGGTGAAGTGGCATATCGGCTAGACCTACCTTAGAGACTAGCCGGAGTACACGAAGTGTTCCATGTGTCCCAGCTGAAGAAGTGCTTGCGGGTGCCAGAAGAGCAGATCCCGATTGAGGAGTTGAATGTTCAGGAGGACCTCACATATGAGGAGTATCCGATCAGGATCCTGGAGGTGTCAGAGAGAGTGCTGAGAAACAAGACCATTCGGATGTGCAAGGTGCAGTGGAGCCGGCATTCAGAAGATGAAGCGACTTGGGAGCGGGAAGAAGATCTCAAGTCCGAGTACCCACAGCTCTTCGCTTCTACATCCGAATCTCGAGGACGAGATTCACCTTAAGGGGGGTAGGTTTGTAACACCCAAAATACTCAAATTTAAAATTTTTGGCATTTAATTAATTATTTAATGCTTTCACCTATTTTATAAAGGCTAAATAATAATTTTCACAAATTTAAAATCAAATATAGGTGATAGAAACATTTATTGTTGCATTCATGCTGCTGCATTTATTTTTGTATTGCTTGTGATTCAAACAAGAATTTAAATATATTTAAATTCAAATTTGAATCACTTTGTTTGGAGCGCTAGAAAAGTTGTTAGGCCCTAGTTCGTTTTGGCTCCCTGAACTTAATTCACAAGTCCACTATAGCCCCCTCATCTTTTCCTTCGGTCCAGCCCAGCTCCTCCTTTTCTCTTTCCCCTCCCCGGCCCAATTCCTCCCCGCGGCCCAGCTTGGCCCGCCAGCCACTCCCGCGCCCTCTCTCTCCCTCTCTCTGGCGAGACGGGCCCGCGCGTCAGCGCCCCCCTCCCCTTTCCTTTCTTCCCCGCCCGCTAATGGCGCGGCCGACGCGCGCGATCGCCTGCGCCGCGGATCACGCACGCCGAGGCCCACCAGAACCTCCCTCGCCTTCTTAACTCGGCCTAGCGCCGCACCCCGCACCCATCCCCCTCTCACCAGCAACCCTAGCGCCGCCACTGCCCCACCCCCGCCACCGTCCGAGCGCCGCCGAGCTCCAAAGCTCTGCTGCCGCTCGTCGCTCCACCGCCCCTGCCCTTCTCCGGCCGACTCCAACCCACCAGGGGCTCCGCCCGGAGGTAACGGAGCTAGTCACGCCATCCAAATTTCCCCGGTCCCTCGGTTTTGTGGCTAATCGCTCGCCGCCATTTGCACAGTACCGCCGGAGCCGCCGCGCATCGTCGGCCGCGCAACACGTCGCCCCTCCGCACCGGCCGATCCACGGAGCAGCACCGCCGGGCCGCCAGGAGCACGCCAAGCCCCCGCACGACCCCTCTCGCGCCCCGGAGCACCGTCGCCGACACACACCGAGCCGCCGCTCCGCCGCTCGTCGTCGGCCGCCGTCCCCGCTACTCCCCCGTCGACTTGGACCACTCAGGTAGACTCGCCGCCCCTTCCCGACGCTCCTACGCCAAGCCGCGCACCGATTGTTGCCCCGTAGCGCCCCCGTCCGCCTCGCCGGAGCTCCGCCTCCGCCGGCCGCCGCCGCGCACCGCACACACCATCTCCCCGCCCCCGAGACCCACCTGGGTGAACTCGCCGCACCCCCAGCTCTCTCCCCGACCGATTCTCGTGGCCAACCGAGCCTCCTAGCCCTGGATTGGCTCCACTCCGGCGAAGCGCCGCCGCGGAGCACACAGCGCCGCCGCAAGTCCTGCCGCCGGCGACCACCCCCTCCCCTGGAACCTTTCCCAGCCGTCCGATTGAGAACCAGTGGCCCAGATTGAATCCAGCCCGAGTCAAAGTTGACTCGTACCGGTCAACAGGGGCATTCTTTCTAAAGAGCCCCTGTGTTTTTCCAGAATTAACCCGCGGTCCATTTTAATTCAAAAATAATTACAAATAGGTCCTGTTTTATTCGTTTAGGCCCCTGGAAATTTTAAAACTTTGCCAGCAAGCCCCCGAATCTTAGAAACGCTATAACTTTCTCGTTTTAGCTCCGTTTTGCGTGATTTTCGCGCTCACGTGTTCGTAGCGACGCGTAGAATATTTTTAGCTCCTGTTTTTGTACTGTTTTTACTGTTGGTGTACTGTTTCTAATAGATTTAATTTGCTTGCATGTAATGATTGCTTTGGAATGCGTGCGTGATGATCGTGTCCAGTCGGTGAGCCCGTAGCGTTGGACTACGAGTACGTAGAGGACGTGCCGGAGCAGGACTTTCAGCAGCAGCCGTACTCCGAGGAAGGCAAGTTATAGCACGGACAATCCTTGCTACCTATTCACTCATTTAATACACTGTTCTTTACATACGCATGTGTCTAATACTGTTTACCATTAAGGTTGTACCTAGCATTTAATTTCCCAGTCCTTGTATTCCTATGGGTTTATGCACTTGGGTAGTATTTTTGCTAGGCGCAATTACTGTCACCTCTACTTCATTGTTAATATTGACTTAATGGTCCACTTCAACATTAATGATAAAACTTGCTTTTTAGCAACTTGGACTAGGGGGCTAGAGCATGTGCTGTGTGCTTTGCTCTAGTGTCTCCCTATAAGGACCGGTTCTTAAAGCGGCAACCCAGGAGCCTGTCGCCACCGCCGGAACTATATGGGCTCTGGTCTTGGTCAAGTAGCTTGTACGTCTCTAGCTTGGCAGTAGTTACCGAGGGGCCAACGGCGTTGTGGGAGGTACGGCGCTGGGTGATCTCCGATTCCACCGAGGACGGTAGCCCCGTCGGCTAGGTCACGTTAGACCCAGTCCCGTGTAGGAGTCTCAGCGATTGAGAACTCTGCACGTTGCGCAGTATGGGTGGGATACCCGCGCTCTGGACGCCATCGACCCCCTCACGGTGTGACTCCGTGGGCGTACGTCGATCTCGGTGCCTAAGTTTTCACCACCGTATAGTACTCCAGCGGCTACTGACTTGTTAGGGTGTCTTGTGAAAGCCTCGTAGCGTCCCTATGCAGTCACACCTCGGAAGTGTTGATGTGCGTGGTTGGGTGCAAAGTTCTTTTGAACTTTTACGCGACTGGTGGGTAAAGGGCGAAACCTTTGCAGAGTGTACGATCTATCATGATAGCCTTGCTCAGGGTCACGAGCGGCCTGGATCCTTTTTGATTAGAATATGGTATTTATTCCTGTTTAACGTCACTTACACCATTAATTGGGTTACAATTGGGATTCTCATTCACTTGTAGTAACTTGGATAAAGTTAAAACGAACCAACTAAAAGTGCTAATGCAGTTAAGCCAGTGTCTAGCCTTTTTGAGCCTTCATAACCCGTGCTATACTTGCTAAGAAATTTCCATTACTTACACTTGCTATTATTATCATTTTGGGCAAAATCCCGGACGGGTAACAGATTGGAGTCAGGCTGATTATGCTGTGGAGTTTCCAGAGGACTTGCCGTACTTCTGAGTTGGCGTTCTCCCAGTCAGAGTCCCTGTGGGATTGCGGCTACGCTAGAGAGTTGTATTAGTCTTCCGCTGTCCATGTATTTCATTTATGCAAACTCTGATGTATTCGCTACTTTATGATGAGAAATAAGCATTGTACTCTGATTTTTACCATATTTGTTCGCTATATGTGTCTGTGGACTTCCTGGGCACACATATGGGCACAGTCGGGTTTTGAGTAAATCCGGGTGTGACACATAGCAAAAGTATATGAGTACATGAATAAGCATTTTGTGGCAAACCTCCTTGTATCATTTGCAGATATCGAAATGCAACATGTAAAAGGTATTATAACCAAAATTTGTACAGGCTGACTAATAAAACTCCAATTACTTATTGGGACTGCAAAGTGTATTTGTATTTGGCGCCTGCGTACGGTGAGGATCATTACGTATTTGAAAATTTTGATGGCATTTTCCAGCTTTGGAAGTAAAACGAAATGAACACTCTTAGATCAAGTTGTTAGGCAATAAATTTAGCCTTTGCCAATCTAATATTTGACCAGCAAGAATATTGTAGTGTCGCATGTCTCTTGTACAATTGCGATGTCTAACCATATGCACGACAAGTTTGATATATTTGGACATGCTCATGATCTTTTTTTTAGAAACACATATGCAGATGCAAAAACTCACATACATGCGGTACAATCAGCCTGCCCTTATGAGCATGTCTAAGAAACTGAGCACGTCACATAAAGTCAGATATTGATAAAATCACCACAAGCGCCTCACTGTCGACGAGGCGATGACTATAGCTGAACGAATAGCATATTAATTCTTAAAATACATCTAGAAAAATGCTGGCACCTACGCTGAGTTGGGCACTCGAATAGAGGCTAGCATGTTCCATCAGAAGAAACCTAACCAACTGATTATTTCTATTAGTAAATGAAGATGTGATAATAAAACGTTATAAACCATAGAAAATTTCACAAAAACAGTTAGAACGTTCGAGCATCGGTTTGGTGAGCTCTAGCATCATTTACAACAATAGTTATGAGGTGTAATAACTCATTTCTAAATTACACATATTTTCAGTTTTTTATTTTAAAATATCAGCTCCCGACATAGCTCTTACGTACATTATGAAAAAATTAACCGAAGTACTCCCAATAAGTGCCAATTCTGAACTATGCACAACTGCGCCATTAACAAAAAAAACTGGAGAACCCAATGTCTTGCATATATCGTCCAATGTGCCTTTTCATCTTAACATTAGTTTTTGTCTCTCTTTCCGTCTGTCTCTCTCTCTATATATATAACGGATATCGTGAATACGAGGGAAAAATCAAGAAAAATGACTTTTTGCAAGATTCTAGTTATTAATTCTGTTAAGAGTATAAATAGATAGGGGATGTGGTCAGTTTACGCATACCAATTTCTTTTAAATCCTAGCCGTATAAAATTGCTAGCCCAGTGAGGCTGGTTGATGGACTAGTAGTATAAAATTGAGATACACATTACTAGTTTGGAGAGGATGAAAGATGCGGGGCAGGCTGTGGGCAACCCTGCAGCTTCGCCAGGGATGATGCACACTTTGATGGTGTCAGTCAATGGTTGGCTTCAAACCTCTAGAAATGCAAAGCTTCTGGTGCAATGACTCCTCGAAACCGACGAAGCTGCTGGCTAAAGGTAAAGATGGCGCGAAAGGACCAAAAGAAACATGGGAACAAATTCTTTGAGCACAACTAAGGAGATTGCAGCAGGTAGCCATTCCCCTGCTGCATGCATCCATTCCTTGGATTGCATGCACATGAATAAATGCCTCTGTGCCTGCGTTGTGGGGACATTCCATGATTACAATGGCAGGGGAAAAAAAGGCTTTGAATGGAGATTGGTGCTTGGAAACCTAGAAACCAACACCGTTTCTGAGAGGAGGACCATGCATGCATGGAGAGCTGAGTCACTTGTACTGCCGATATGTGTGTGTGTCATCATAAACGTGATCTCTCAAAAGAGGAGAACTTTGCGTTGTTTAGAGCTTGCATGGATCGATCATGTTCCATTTGCAATAATTATGTGTTTCTAAGTTAGTATACGAGTGTCTATAATTACTCAAGAACTTACTGCATGCCGTCCCGCCCTCCGTCTAAATCGCTACTTGAGTACAAGAAACTACGTACGCAGATGCGTCTGCTGCTGAAGAAAATAAACTATATATCACGTAACAAATAAGACAATGCTTATCTATGATGCATTTTGCCACGGATCACAACGACCTTATTATTCATTTCCAAATGATAGGTGTAATTGAATGCACCATGATATATAGACAGGTAGCTATATGTTCCCTCGCATGCATGACACACGCACATACTCTAGATCTAGTTGCAAGCATGAATGCATATATACGCACTAAACCAATGCATTGCTAGCTGCTACACTAGCTCGCTCATACATACATAATATAATTAACAAGCACATATAATCATTAAGCCAAAAGTAGCCATTATTCAAATTTACTTGAATATATAGATGAACAATTCACCATGAAGCTAAAAACGAGTTGATCGGTTCAATCTCTTCGATCAAGTACTCTCATAGCGAGGTATATATATTTTATCACCTTGCACCATTGCACCAAGCTAGTAAACCTAGCAACATGCATGAATTACAAGTTTACATCATAGACTTTAAATGGACAACAATATAGAGAAATGCACCCCCTAAAACAAGAACAGCAGCAGTGACAACACGGATCATAGAAGCATCATGAAAAACCCAATAGCAAAAACTAATTTCGATCACCTACCAATTCACCAGCTCCGTCGAACGATCGTCGCCGATGACTATCAGAAGAAAGCCCCTATAATCTTGCACCACAACTCCTTCGTTGAACTTTCTCAGAAGCCATGCCTAAAAATTAAGCTTCAGGGCTTTGCATAAATAGGGCTACCTTTTTTGTGTAGCAACCAGCATGCAGGGCGCGTCACAGTATGTTCCCCGACGACGACGAGTTGAATCCTGACAGGTCCACCCAGCTGCTGCCCGGAGCGGCAGCGCCACCGCCTCCGCCTCCACCTCCGGCGTTGGCAGTGCCTGTGCCTCCATTGTTGCCACTTGCACCGTTGCCGGCGCCACCCCAGAATTGGAGGTTTCCAGAGAGGCCAAGGAACTCCCTCGGCGAGTTTGTCATGGCCGTGGACGCTGGGTTGTTGTCCTCCATCTTCACTGATGCCAGCTGCGTGATCAGCCCCGCCGAGCCGGGCACCTTGGAGCCGCCGCTCAGCATCTGCCCGGCGAAGCCGCCGCCGGCGTCGCCGTGGCCTTCCACGTCGAATGGGTAAATGCCGGACATTGGCGGCGGTGGCACGCCGTCGGGGCGGCTCAAGAAGGGGAACTGATGCTGCATCGGCGACAGGCGCCACTGCTCGAGCCCGAGGGCAGTGGCGCCGGCGCCGAGCTGGTAGTCCACAGGATCCATCGAGCTCAGCCCGGGGAACCCTAGCCTTGATGCACCAGTGCTGTAGTGATCTCCGCCAACGCCAAGCGGGTGGTGCAACGAGGCCAGGAAAGGCAGCTGCCCTTGGGGCGACATGATGGCGGCGGCGGCGGCGGCGGCGTTGGTGCCACCGGTGGCCGTGGACGAGGTGGACGACGACGTCCCGCCGCCCGCGGCGGAGGCGGAGGCGGCCGACGACGAGTTGGACTTGGACGACTTGGTGCGCTTGTTGCGGCGGCAGCCGCCGCCGACGGGGACGTTCCGGAGCGCGCCGCCGCGCGTCCAGTAGCGGCGGCACGTCTTGCAGAAGTGGCGCGGCTGCGAGAGCGAGTAGTTGTTGAAGTAGCAGAACTTGGTGTTGGTGGACTCGCAGCGCGGGCACTTGAGCCCCGGTTCCGGCTGCGGGATCTTGGCGAGCCTGGCCCGCTCCGTCATGGAGCCCGGCCGCACCGCGGAGCCACCAGTCGGGCCACCACCGCCCGCGCCGCCGGATCCGGCGCCGCCACTCGCAGCGACCACAAGCGCCATGTCAGGCCGAGGAGCCATGAGAGCTCCAGGAGGTGGCATCGGCGGCAGCTGATGATGGTGGTGTTGCTGGTGATGATGATGCGCATGGGCATGTGCCTCGACACCGCCGCCGTTGCCGCCGCCGCCGCCACCTCCTCCTCCGCCACTTTGGAGCTGGCCATGGTGAGCTTGCTGTTGCTGGAAGCAGTATCATTCCAAATCAATACAAACACACAGCAATTAAAGAGAAAGGTGCGGCGAAATTGATAGAGATTACAGAAACCAAAAGACATGGCCTGGTATATTCAACCAGAGATTTCGCAAAAGAGCCTAGGAATATTTCGTCGCCCCATTTCCCCCCTCGTCGGCTTTGCTTTTTTCATGAAGCTATGGCCAACCAAGGAGATAAACGAAAAGCGCGAACAAAAGAAGCAAGAGATTTGGGTCGAAATTTTTACCTGCTGCTGGTGCTGGTTCCAATTGGGTGGATCAAGGTAGACAGGAACCGAAGAAAAGACCATGGTATAGAATTGATTTCTTTTGATCTTTTGCTATTGGGAGCTTCTCTTTTCTGGTTTGTTTTGTTCTCCTCCTCGCTTCTTTGCGAGATAAGGGTATATAGGCGCTTTAGGGGATCATGCAAGGATGGGGAGATAATAAAGGTGGATCGGAGAATAACATCCACTAGCTAGCAGGAGCTCTCTCCACGCTGCTGCTGGCTGGCTGGACTGGAATGACGGCGAAGCGGAGACGAAGAAGGGAGCTAGAAGGGCCAGGAGAGGAAGAGGGAGGAGAAAGCTAGGGGGGAAGAAAGAGATGGGATCGCCGGGAGAGCGAAAGCGAGTGGAATAAAATTAAAGAAGAATGGGGTTTGTTCTCCTTTATTTTTTGGGTCTTAGTGGAGGGCTTGCATTATATATATTGGATGTGAAACATATGGGGAGGGCAAAGGAGAAGAGAGTTACTTAGCTCGTAAGGATTGATGTGTGAGATGGATGGATGGATGCAGCCAGCAGCAAGAGAGTGGGGGATGAGCATGAGAGAAGGAAGAGAGAAGCAGGGGGCAGTTTTTATGCATGAGGAAAGCTGGGAACCCTAGCTAGGGCCGGGCAGCTAGCAGGGAGAGGTGGTGAACCCTGTTGTTGTACAACTATTTGGAAGCTAAGGCTGGCTTGTTGTCTTGTTGTGTTTCTTTGCATTTTCCTCCTGGTTGATTAGCTAGCACATAGAGAGGGGTTGAAAAGTATACATGTGGAGCTAGCAAGAGGTTACCAACATATATGAGCTAGCAATACTAGTTGTCTAGGGGGGCATTCTAGTGTATGTGCAGGTGCAACTTTATGTCCATATTGATGAAAGAGATCAATCAGTAGTAAAGTTAGTCTTGCTAGTCTCTCTTGGACTCTTGGCTAGTGGTGGTGTAGAGTTCCTGTTCTACCTCTCTCTCTCTCCTCTCCCTCTCTCTCTCCAACCATGAAACAAAGTTTAACAAGTATAGCTAGACAGTACTCATGTATATGAGCAGGCAACTTTAAGTACGTAGGGATAGAAAAAGCAACAAAGTACGTCTTACACAGGTCTTTGTGCAATGTATAGATCAGCAGTAGAGGTGGAAAAGAAGAGGTCGAGGGTGATACATATCTTTTTTTTAATTTGTTTGCTTGCACAACATGGAATAGTGTTTGAGAGGACATGGTTATTGACTCCAAGTTTCCAGCCAGTAGTCCTTTCTATCTGCTGTAGTTGAACACTTGTGTCCACCTACATGTATATATATGTATAGTTGTATGTAGTACTGTGCTAGCTCAGTTTACAAGTACATACTGACGGGCAAATTTCAGCGCAGCGCAAGCGTGTAGTCATGCAGAGTAGGCTAGCTCTAGTAGATCTAGGAAAGCTAGGCAGCGTTTCTCTCTTCGTTGAATGAGTTGAGTTAGTAAGCTGACATGTCATTTGAATACTAACTAAAACTAGAGCTTTACCCATTCGAATTGTGCAAAGATCTGGACAGATCACGAGGTTCTTATTCTATTCAGAGGATCCTTCGATAACTAGAGATCAAGTAGTGACTCCCATGCATGACATAATTTACTAATCAAATCGCTCGGCATAATCTTTCCTTTCATATATTCTCCCAACCCATGCATCCCAGCTAGTGTCATTATTTTTCTCCAAATGGTGAGAGCGCAAGGGAATTTGTGCTCACTATCTTATAATTAGGTCATCATTATATTCTCCTAATTGGCTATCTGTCCTGCTACCAATTAAATTAAACAAACATGAACCCCCACTTTTCCTTGTCTATGACTGAATGGCTAGAGGGATTTAGACAAAATACAGCGCAATTGGTTTTTGTCAGTGTAGTAGTAGGATCTAAGAAGTGCACCCTTCCATTTATCGATGAACTCCATTATTCATGGGGGAGAGATGATCCAGGTTATCGATCAGGCCGGTAGTGGTCACATTCCAGGTTATGATTGGAACAGAATTAATAGTGGAAGTTACCAACTAGGCATGCAGTCATAAACGTTCTTCTGTTACCATTATGCACGAGACTTAAGCCTTCAGCTAGCTGCGGGCATGCAGATCGATCAGACTCCTGAAGAGAAGCTAGAACCATGCATGCCTGCACGTTTGCGATCTGAAACTTTCAGAATTCAGTTAAGCTGAATCACTGCTTACCCATGTACATTATATATTATTGTACCACCGATATCCATATATTGTGGGGCTAGAGAACAAGGTTTTACAGCTTAATCAATATATCTCTAGCCAGGTATCCAAGAGAAAATTAAGAGATGGCTATGGACAATGGACATGTATAAAAGTTGAAGCGGCCGACGACGTACGGCTGACTATACTCTTTCCTGGTTTATTTGTATGAGATAAGAACATGACTAGTCGATCGAGCTACATATATGTTTCATGATTCAGCTTTGAGGCGCGTAGCTTTAGCAGTCAAGATTCTGCTCCGCTTTTGTTCACTGAAGATTGTGTGTGCACTATCTACTACTAGTCATTTCAACCTGAAGAAGCTTGTAGCAGCGCACTGAATCCTGAACTCACTCGAGCAGTGCGTTTCCTTTCGGACGAAGAGATCGACCATATATATAGAGAGCGAGCAATAATCACCGCACACGAGCTAATGGACCAGCATTAGGTTGGTAAAAGATGCTTATACTAATGACCAATCAACCAGCAATTAACTAACCTGCAAATCCACCAGGCACTAATTACGCTAGCTATAAACAAACGAGGCCCCATTATCCTGCAATCCAGTGGCAGCGGCACACAAGTGCATGATCGAGATTCAAGAGTAAGCATTAATCAGCAGTAGTGAAATGCTTAGTGGAGGAGAGGGAATTAAGAAGACAAGACAAGCTAGCTGCCGGTAGAAGCAGGGAACCCGAACCGTGCACGCACATTCAGACCTTGTTTAGATGCCAAATTCCCACCCCAAAGTTCACTATGCAAAAAGAAGATTCCCATCGCATCAAAATGTCGTAGCATGTATGGAGTACTAAATGTAGATAAAATCAAAAACTAATTGCACAGTTTTGTTGTACTGAGACGAACATTTTGAGCCTAATTAATTAATTTTTGGACAATTTTTCACGCATACAAACGAAATGCTACAGTAGCGCACGTACTCAAAAGACCCAAATTTGGCTCCAATTTCAGGAACTAAACAAGGCCTCAGTGCCCTACATACTGTAACAGCTGCAGTCGGTGGATGATTCAGACAGACAGATACAGATATTGCATCCAGTACGTGCGAGTGCTGCATGGCTGGGCCACCACAGCAGAATGACAGAGGCAGAAAAAGCTTGTCCACGGTGGCCGGCGGTGTGGCATGTAAACTGATCGATCGATGAATCAGCTAGCCGGCCGGCCGCCGCTAGCTCTCTATCTATCGCCGGCGTCGCCTGGCCCTGGCCACTGATCGATGGATCAGTAGGTACGTACTCGCAGTCGACAGACACAGTGGCAATGGGGATACTAACAAAACAATCAATAATTCCCCCGGCCCTGCTACGCATCAACCGTCAGAACAGCTGCCGGTGAAAAGCGCGGCAACCAAAGGGCACTGATGGCGAGCGCCGCCCGGCTCCATCACCTCGCCGGGCCGTGTCCCGCTCGCTTTGCCCTCTCTTTTCACCGTGTCCGCAGGTGCTCGGCAGCGGCGGCGGCATCACCTCACCTGGGCCGCGGGATCGCGCGACCGACGCGGGGCGGGAGGTGAGGCCGCGGAGCAGGGCGGCCAGGGCCAGGCGATTAAAGCGATCGGGGTCGGGCCGGAGCGGAGCGGAGGCGATAATGATTAGTGGAGTACGTAGCACAGGCGCTTTAGTTGCTTAGCCGCGTAGGAAGGGGGGTGTAGGTAGAGGTGAGGGAGAAGGGGCCGGAGGGACGCCGCTTTCGCCCTGCATTATCATGGCTGACGATCGCGGAGCTGATCGATCGATTAAAGCGAAAGAAAGACGGCAGCGGCAGCTGGGGAGGATGGGAATTTGAAAGCGCGCGCGCCCCCAGATGAGTCGAGATCGCCCGCCGGCCATTTCATTTCGTTCATGCGACTTTCCTTTTCTCCGCCCGACACCGCACAAAGATTCTTCCTCCTCGGAGATCTCTGCTCCTTCTTCTGCTTCGTTAAAATATATGTAGCAGCGTGTCTATTATATTTATATCCAGAAGACAAATCATGATGCGCCAAGAGCACTTTGTTTCGAGCAATTGATTGTGCTGTACAGCCGTTTGTGAACCGAAGTTGCAAGATCAATCCAGAGTCCAGAGCGACGAAACTAAAAGAAAATTAGCCTTGCCGGCTGCCTGGCTTGCTGCACCATGGAGGTCCAGCTCCGGCATGTGTTCGCATACCAGCAAACAGTGCTGTCGCCGACAGAGATCATTCCGGAGCGCACCCATCCAAAACGAATCAAACATTACGACATCCCCATACTTGCAGTTTCGACATTCTCGCCAGCAGTTCCAGACCCCAGACCCAGAGTATGGGTGGAGTAACCGTCCAAGCAGCTAACCTTCAGCAGATTAAGTCGTTAGCAAAATTGAAGCTACAACGACTCAAGCAGCAGCAGCAGCAGTTAAAAACCTGAATCATGTGTACACAATTACCAACCACTGACCCAAAGAACGGAGACACTTAACATTTTAAAACGCGTCAATCAAAGCTCAGAAGCATTACTTAGGCGAATGTAGACCCAAAACATGCATTGTTCACGACGCGCACAACCAGCGGGCACTTAATTATAAGCTCAAGTGGTGTGACTGCCACTTGGGGCAGGGAACAACAAAAGACCTATAATCTTTTTTTTACTACTAGTACTCCGAAATAGTGAAGATAGTTTAATCGACTTCCTCGATCTTGGGGCCAGCACCACCAGCAGCAGCCGGAGCATCATCCTCCATTCCTCCAGCCATGTCAGCACCAGCACCCTGATACATCTTAGCGATGATGGGGTTGCAGAGGCCTTCCAGCTCCTTCATCTTGTCCTCAAACTCTTCAACCTCAGCGAGCTGGTTGCTGTCCAGCCACTGGATGGCCTGCTCGACAGCATCCTCAATCTTCTTCTTATCGGCCGCAGGCAGCTTGGAGGCAATCTTCTCATCCTGAATGGTGTTCCTCATGTTGTAGGCATAGTTCTCCAGGGAGTTCTTTGCCTCAACCTTCTTCTTGTGGTCCTCGTCCTCTGACTTGTACTTCTCTGCATCATGGACCATCTTCTCGATGTCCTCCTTGCTCAGCCTACCCTTGTCATTGGTGATGGTGATCTTGTTCTTCTGGCCAGTCGTCTTGTCTTCAGCAGAGACATTCAGAATACCGTTGGCATCAATGTCAAAGCATACAGTGATCTGAGGAACACCCCTAGGAGCAGGGGGGATTCCAGAGAGCTCAAATTTCCCAAGGAGATTGTTGTCCCTGGTCCGGGTCCTCTCACCCTCATAAACCTGGATCAACACACCAGGCTGGTTATCGGAGTAGGTGGAGAAGACCTGCTCCTTCTTGGTTGGAATCGTGGTGTTCCTTGGAATAAGGACAGTCATCACTCCTCCAGCGGTCTCAAGCCCAAGAGACAGTGGGGTCACATCAAGGAGTAGAAGGTCCTGCACCTTCTCGTTGCCCTCACCGCTAAGGATAGCAGCCTGGACAGCAGCACCATATGCAACAGCTTCGTCAGGATTGATGCTCTTGCAAAGTTCCTTTCCATTGAAGAAGTCCTGCAGCAGCTGCTGAACTTTGGGGATTCTGGTCGAACCACCAACAAGGACAACATCATGGATTGTGCTCTTATCCATCTTGGCGTCCCTCAGGCACTTCTCCACAGGCTCCATGCACTTCCTGAATAGGTCCATGTTAAGTTCCTCAAACCTCGCTCTGGTGATGGTGGAATAGAAATCAATGCCCTCATATAGAGAATCAATTTCAATAGTAGTCTGCGCTGTGGAAGAAAGTGTCCGCTTAGCCCTCTCACATGAAGTCCTAAGCCTCCTCAAAGCCCGGGGGTTCCCAGTGATATCCTTCTTGTTTTTCCTCTTAAACTCCTGGACAAAGTGGTTCACCAAGCGGTTATCAAAATCCTCACCACCAAGGTGAGTGTCACCAGCAGTGGCCTTCACCTCAAATATACCCTCCTCAATAGTGAGGAGAGAGACATCAAAAGTGCCACCACCAAGGTCGAAAATAAGGACATTCTTCTCACCAATACTAGTAGCCTTCTTGTCAAGCCCATAGGCAATTGCAGCAGCAGTTGGCTCATTGATGATGCGCGTGACATTGAGACCGGCAATAACACCAGCATCCTTAGTTGCCTGCCTCTGGGAGTCATTGAAATAAGCTGGAACGGTGACAACAGCATTCTTCACAGTTGATCCAAGGTAAGCTTCAGCAATCTCACGCATCTTGATAAGAACCATGGAAGATATTTCCTCAGCTGAAAATTGCTTCTCCTCGCCCTTGTACTGGACTACAATCATAGGCTTATCCCCTGAGCCAGGAATAACCTTGTATGGCCACATCTTAATATCACTCTGGACAGAGGCATCAGAAAACTGTCTGCCAATAAGACGCTTGGCATCTGCAGAATTTCATAAAATTGATCATTAGAATCATCATTTGAAGTAACTCACCCAGAGACGTATGAAGTAATATGTTCATAAAATGCATCGTTAGAGTCATCATTTGAAGTGCTTGGTTTAAAAATAATATTACTGTTTTCTTAGTTCTAAATTCTAATGTACTGGACAATCATAACAATATAGTAGTGAAACAAGATCTCAGAATATACCTCAAAACAGTTTTGATAGTAATAATATTCAAATGGAATATGGCGGACACCTATGGTTAGAGGAACACGCACAACTTAATTTTTAAGTTGCATCAAATTGGTATAGAATTGAAGTACCAGATGTCAATGTCAATCATGCTTACATTGGCAACTTTTTTATATAACATTACAACTCATAAAAGGATACTATCAAGTATTACTAGATGCGACTACAGACCAATAGGTCATTTCTAAATGTGGAAATAAAATATAGAAACTACTTTAAAACATGCAGATTTGAATTCCACATACTCCACAGCATGACTCACTGGCGCTATAAAAAAAATCCAACTTGCACCAATACCTAAGTTTACAGCAAATAATTCCATTAATTTTGTCTACAACATAGGGGCTTGGAGTGATTCAGAAAGCACTAAGCCAGCAAAGTATTGGGTGGTTTAAACAATACAAACTTGAACCTATGACCATGCCACAACTTAGCAACCAACATATAACGAATACACTTTGCCATATTATAAACACAAATTCTGTCCTCCCACACCACATACCAATGTGCACATGTCATGATTAAGAGGTCCTAAAAATCACTAAAGTACAAAGCATCCTATGAGAAGTCATGCCACATATAAAAGAACTCTGATTTGTTCAAAGTAGAAAATTGCATAAAAACAAGTTAGTGTTTTTTTATACATCAATATAGTCCAAGGTGGGACATTGGTGGGACATTGCGATTCCTCAAGGGTCAGAGGAGTTTCGTTATGGCGCACAAATAAGAAACAATGATGTATATATCTAGCTTTGATCGAATCATTGACTATTTCAAAACCAACAACACTCATGAGCATTCTACAAGCGAACAACCAAAAATACAAAAAATATAATAAATAAAGGGAAATCAAATCATCAATATTTAACATAATAGTCCAATATAATTGTTTTCGTTTTTTAGGTAAATTCACAACAATTTGTTGAAAACATAAGGATAAAACGAGCAGTGCTAACTTTGAAGGGACGAACTAGATCCAATACAATTGTTAATCGTATGTCATGTGAACGAACCAGAAAAAAAAGCGACGTCGCAGATCAGATTTATGCAGACTTAAAAACGCAATTGGGCACACACCAAACAATTCGCCTTTTGGCTGTACAAAACTAACAATGCGCAGCAGATCGAGCACAAAAACCGGATCCATCATACGAATCCTGATATTACGCACCACGACATGAAACTCGAACATGCGGATAGATTAAGAAACAGGACAGTGAAGGGGGCGTGCTTACCGAAGACGGTGTTGATGGGGTTCATGGCGACCTGGTTCTTCGCGGCATCGCCGATGAGGCGCTCGGAGTCGGTGAAGGCGACGTAGGAGGGCGTGGTGCGGTTCCCCTGGTCGTTGGCGATGATCTCGACGCGGTCGTGCTGCCACACGCCGACGCACGAGTAAGTCGTGCCCAGGTCAATGCCGATCGCCGGACCCTCGCCCTTTGTCGCCATGGCTGCCTCTAGATCGCTCGCAGCGGCGGCAAAGGCAGACTGGGTGAGAAGGCGGCTGCTAGGGTTAGGGTTCTCGCGACTGCGCCTAGAGCAGAGGAGGGGCCTGTTCGGCTGATGCACTTTTGGCTTCTGCTGGTGTTGATGGCTGTTCAACCAGCGCAACGGTCAGAAGCCACCAACAGCCAGGCTGTTCATCCAGCAGCCAGGCTGTTCATCCAGCAGCCAAGCCAGTCAACAGCAAGTACATTGAAATTCAAATACTGTCAACCAATAGCACTACAGCCACATTTAAATTCAAAAATTTTGGCGCCAATGCACTTAAAAAATCCGAGCAATCAACATGCAAATTATTACTGTTCTACTAACACTTCATTACAGATCAAAGGTCCATAAAACACCATTGTACTATCAAGTCGCTGAACATGGCAGCATCTGCACAGAGTAGTCGGGCGTCCTGGTCCATCCTTTTTTTTGCGAATGGAGTGCTTTATTAAAAACTAAATGGTATCGTTACAAAGAAGATCCAACACACACTCCGGGAAACAAGAAAAAAAGACTTGACACTGTCCAGACATAACCGCTAACTGCGCAAGGCCATGCGCAACTTTATTTTGTGCTCTCCCAACCTTGACAACTTGAAGGCTTTGTAGCTGTTGGCTTTTCTGAACCGCTTCCTGAATCAACGGCCACACCAGCGAGCGGTCTGACTTCTTGTCTTTGAGCTTCACCACCACCGAATGACAGTCAGCCTCCAAGATCATCGGAGTATCAGGCCACCGTGCTGCTAAACGAATACCCTCTAGGCAAGCTGCAGCTTCAGCCTCCTCGGTGTCCCTGCAGTTAAACAAAATTTTCCACACAGCTAACAGAGGATGGCCTGCATGATTCCGAACTACAACACCTAAAGCGGCAGAACCAGTTTCATGATTGAAAGCACCATCGACATTGATCTTGAGTATACCATTGCAAGGAGGAACCCATTTGTTATCTTTAGTCGGCCCTTGGCCCAAGCACTGGTTTCTCCCCATGGCTAGTAAAGTTTGTTTCCCTTTTGCACCCCCTCTGTCGCCCTGTTGCTGAATCAAAATCAGTGAATCTATATACTGAGTCAAGAAATTAACTAAACCTTCAATAGATATATTCACTCCTTCATGCAAAACTTTGTTACGGACGTTCCATACTTGCCAAAGCAACGTGAGCAGATTTGCCATAACCTCTAATGAATGTCGATTCACCAACATGAGCAGCCACTCCGGCCCTGTGAAGCTTAGCTCCTCTTCTATTGGCAGGGCCCAAATGTTTCTCATAGCATGGCGTAGATCAGCAGCATGAGGACACCTGATGCAAGCATGAAAAACATCTTCGGCCTGCAGACCGCAAAGCTGTCAGGTATCGTTTTGTTCAAGATGTCGATATTTCTTATTGGCCCTAGTAGGCAAACCATTATTCACAACTTTCCATGCAAATAGGTTCACTTTTGATAGAACTTTTACCTGCCATATCTTCTTCCATAGAAGACGACCTTGATCTAAAGAGGAGCTGCTACCCATCTTTCCAACATCATGGTGAATGCGTAAGGCCAATCTGTATGCACTTCGAACTGAAAACAATCCTATTTTCTCATAATGCCAAGCGATGAAGTCCTTGCACTCCACCGATGGTAGCTTAATCTTTAGGATTTCAGCTGCATCACACGGATAGAAGTATCTGCGCACCACTGTCTCATCTCATGAGTTAGAAGCAGTATCGATTAGGTGGGAAACCCACCGCAGTCTGCACATGCGAATACTCCCAACCGGTTTCATTCCATATGGCCTAGGAAGCCAATTGTCCCTCCAAATCCTCGTATCTCTTCCATTCCCAATTCTATTAATTGCACCTTCTTTCAGTAAATCGAGGCCATGCTCAATAGCACGCCATGTCTGAGACGCATCACCAGCCGGCACTGTGTCGAGCAGCCTACCTTGTGGATAGTATTTTGCCTTCAACACCCGGGCACACAAACTGCCAGGGAACACCACCAGCCTCCAGGCTTGGCGTCCTGGTCCATCCAGAGGTCGGCACCATGCTAATCGTATGATGAAGAGAAATATAGCTACACTAAAAGTGCATAAAAAATTACTAAACTGGATCTTTGCTCCACATAATTTCATCAGTTTCCAAGGTACACATGATATTATAATTGATCCAAATCTATACAGCAAATACAGAATGGTCAAATTAGAAAGAGTGGCATGTCTATGTTCTAACACTTCATTACAAATAAAAGGTCAATAAACCCATACAATACGATACAGACGCAACTAGCTGAATTCATGCTCAATCCATCCTCCTCTCGACAGGCACCATGGCCTCAACAATTTCTGACAGCACCTGCATATACCCATACTAATTGGTCAACCATTCAGATAAGCTAATACTAATTGGTGAACCATGAAAAATGAAATGAAATCCATAATCCATCTGTATGCAGGCCCAAATAAAAATCCAGCTAGTTTTTTAGGGAGAAATTACCAGCAGAAGAAAAGGCTATACAAATGAGACTGCATACTAGTGTGGTAAAACATATGTGCATTATGGGTACCTAGATAAAATACAGTGCTAGTCAGGTAAAAAATGAAAGTCTCATACATGTGCACTACATTAGCGATACACCGAGTGCGATCCAATCTCGCAGACTTTCCATACTAGCAGTACTATTTGCTGCCACCCATGCAGACATGTTTATATCGCCATTTGGAACCATGTCCTGTGCCGAACTTGCTTCTTCACGGTCCAGCAAGAAATTGTGCAAAGCAAAGCATGCAATAATCATTTTGGCTTGCTTATCTCTGTCATAAAATGGTACTCCATCCAATATTTTCCACTTGTTCTTCACCACCCCAAACCCGCATTGCACTACATTGCGAAGGCGGGAATGGTGGTAGTTAAATTTCTCCTGTAAACCTTCTGCTCTTCTTCCGGCAAACTCTTCAAGATGATACCTTGTATTCCGATATGGTGGCAAATAACCTTGACGTTGTGTATAACCGGAGTCCACGAGATAGTACCTACCTACAAAATAAGGATCACACAAACTATAGTGATACCATTGTAATTTTCTGCACTGAATCCATAAAGAAGAATCCTAACCTGGTGGTGGATGTGGATACCTTGATGTCTCCAAACATTCACTTAGCACTGACATGTCATGACTCGCCCCCGCCCTCCCCGCACCTATGTAAGTGAACCGCATTTCCATGTCCGCTATTGCTAGCACATTAAAGCTTGTCCATCCTTTTCTATTCAGGTAGTCCAAACGTGACTCACGATTAATTCTTGTTCGAACGTGAGTTCCATCTAAAGCACATATGCAACCATCAAAGTATGGTGAATATTGGATGAGACTTGGACTAACTTTTATGTAGCTCGGGTCCTTCGGAGTAATAGCTGTCTGTGCAAAGGAATACATGACATCTGACACATGACCCATCTTTCTACTTATCGTGTCCAAAGAACGTTCAAACCTGTCCTTGATCTGTCTAGTACACTGTGCATTGCCACAAGCCCAAAGGAACATACCTAAAGCCTCTACTGACTCTACCTCTTGTGTAGATTGCAGCCCATGATAATTAACTAAGTTGTAATGCAGCTCAAGGAATGCGTCAGGATACATACGTAAGTTGGTGTAGCACTTTTCAGGGTTACGCAGATTCTTTTGAACCCATTGTCGACCAGTCACATGTGGCAACGGGAGTGGAGGATCCACCATAGGAGCTTTACCACGGTTCCTTGTAGCTGCACATGCTGCAACAGTGGCTCCCAACGTCGCCAGGTAAATGATGGAGCTACTATCACTAGATGTATCACTGTTATTTGATTGTTCAGCACCTGACATCCTACATATAGTAGCATGGAAAATAAGAGATGAGAGCCTGAGCTGTTCCTAAGTGTTAAGTTCTGATCAGATCAAGTAAATATGAAGTCCACAGGTCCATGAATACCTTTGCAAGCAGGCCCCTTTTTCCTCGGTTCTGCTCCTTGTCCTCCTCCCTTCAAGTTGGGACAGCAACCATTAAATATCAGTTTCATCGTCAATATGCAATGGGACAAGCACTTATAATTTTATTTTGAAAGATAACGATAACACATAAACATAGTTCAGGCCACTGGATTACATCGACTGGACCAACAAAGGACAGACACAAGTTCGACATCACTATTACATAGCAGTTGTAATTAAAACATCGACTACTACAGAGCAGTTCAGATTAAAACATCAACTCGACCAGCAAACGACAAACAACCACCACTACTTGTTCTCCCAGTTGAAATTGATCCAACGCTCGCGACCCTCTTTGGTTTCCATCGTCGTGAAGGCCCTGCGATTAAATGCATCCTTGCACAGAAACACTGCTTTGTAAAACATATCAGACCCCTCGCCGAAACCATCATCTTTTAATATCTTCCTCACAAGGTCCATCTCCTCTTGCTCAGGACGTAGACGTCTCTCTCGTTTCTCCAATCGCCTGACTACAGACTCTTTGATTTCTCGGACATAGTCTTCTAGGGTGGCACTCTTCTTCTTCTGAGGGCTGTCCACCTCCACATCCTTGGACGACCTTTTCGAAGACAGACCAGCAACGGAGTCTGCCACGGGGTCCTGTGACATGTCTTGTGGATTGTCATCGCTACCAACAGTCGGTGTTGTCTCACGGACACCACCGGCAGAAACCAATGTACCCCAGTCTTGGGGTGTCCGGCCGAACAGTATGGTAAGTTCCTCAAGGAATGGCGGAGGATGGCCACGATTCTTGTATTCAGAACTATCCCCCTGCAGGTGGCAAAACGTGCACATGGACATCAATATGGATATAGTAATATTCAGCTACTTGATTAATATAAATGTATTGCACAATGAAAGTCATGTTATTTGAGAAGGTAAAAGGACATACCCCATCATTGAGCTCCCAGTACGAGTCATCAGCTGAAACGCCGCCAGATTTCCGGTCACGGCCGAGACCACTCTGGTTATGCAGCTGGAGCCAATTGTTGTGTTTAGTTCTCAAGGTACTCAGCTTGTTCTGTATCTGCTTCTTGTCAAATCTGTTACCAAAATCTGCTTCCATGCCTTTGTAAATATGTTGCCATCCCTCCCTAGTTGGGCCTTTTTTGTTGAAGTTGAATGAGTTCTTTTCGACAATGCAGAGGTCCAGCAATTTTTTCGTACTGGCGTAATCCCAATTTACACGGTCGTTGGCCATCTGTGTCCAGGTTTGGAATGTACAGAGTAATGTGGTATGTACTAAGAAGCAGCACACGTAAGCAAAACAAAAAGAAGCAGCAGTGGGTGATGAAGAAAACGCTTGCCTTGTAGCTAGTCCTGGCGCGTTTTCGACACAAGTTGCAATGCCTGGCTTCGGGTGGAGAGCACGATGAAGTCGATGACGATGTCAGAGTGGGCACAGTTTTGGACCAACATAGAAAACTGCAGCACTAAAAAAAAGTGTATGCAATAACTAGCAAGTGAAGAAAGAATTCGTCATGTAATGATAACAGAATAATGAAACAACTTCCCTCTGAAAGTAAGATGATCACCAAAAAGTTCATGATATGGGTGCTTACCACTAATTCAGCATTGCGCCAGATGCTGGCAATGGTTGTATGTTGAGGTCAAGAAGTAACAGACTGCATAAAAAGCAAGCAGATAAATGTTTGAGCAATGATGGAAAGGCATATCGTTTTCACACCCTGCTTCAGCGTAATCAAAACCATTAAGTTTTTGTTATATTAATATCAGTACAAACATGAAAAATCTCTAAAAAAAGAATATTGCTATCTTATCCCCAAAATACATTTTTCCCAACAACTGATACACAACATCCATGTCGAACTCCAAGAAAAGGAAGTGCTACTAGCAGGAGCAATGGTCAAGAGCCATTTGCTCAAACACCTTGTGTGCGATGGTCTCCCTTCGCTTGGCATTTCAGCAAACACTGGATATCTGGGCGTAAAGGAAAACTGAGAGGGTAGCACGGAGGAACGCTCACCTTGGAGAGCTCAGTGACGCCGGTCTGCTCCAAGATCTGGCATACCGGTTGACTGAGTGGGGTTGAGGGGGCCAACTTCGGCTTGGCGAAAATGGCAGAGGGGCTGCCAGCGACGGTGAAGCGGGGCGGGGTGGGCGAGGCGAGGACGGCGAACAGGGACCTCGCCTGCTCCCGCCTCTGCCCGGTGGTGGGGCCGAAGCGGCCGGATCCGGGAAGAAGCGACCCGACGGCGCCTCGATCTGGGACAACAGCAGCCGGCGGCGACGGGGAGCGGCGACGGCGGCTTTCGCGAGACGAGGGAGATGAGGAGAGACGCAGCGGTGGCCGCAACCCTCGGCATGGGCCAGGGGACTTGTTTCTCTACTTGTCTGGCAGCCGAACGGCTTTAGGCCGGCAGCCGAACGGCTGGGCTTAAAGCGGCAGCTGAAATCAGCCCATTTGGCTGATAACTCATCAGCCGAACAGGCCCGAGATTGCTGCTGAGGTTTTCAGATGCGGCGAGGTGGTGGTATTTGTACAGGGTTGTTTCGCTTGGTCGGTCTCGGTCTCCTCCGAATTTGCGGGGGAAGTGGCCCAACCAGGGCCCAGTTGGAGCCTTTAAGTTTTCCATAAGGGGGCCCCTAGCTTGAGGAGTTTCGCCTCTTCCACGTGATACGGCTATACTATGTGGCTGCAAGTGGGGTCATCGCCGAGGCTAAGTCCCGTTTCATATCAGAAGTCGTTTTGGACAAGATTTGAGTCAAACATTGGAGATATAAATCATGAATAATATTTAAGTTGTTGAGTTTGAAAATGTGAAAATCATATAAATACATTAGTCTTAAAAATTACTTTCATAAAAATATACATATATAACTTTTCGCAAAATATTTTTACCGAAAAGAGAAGTCAAAGTTGTGCTTTGGTGACTGTATCGCTGTCCTAAACAACTTCTAATAGTGAACCGGAGGGAGTACAGAGTATTTTCTTGTGTGGAGTCGTCTAAGAAAATTAACTTGACTAGAGAAAATTACCTGGGTTCGAATGTTAGACGGAAATAGTAATAAGTCACTGCTGGTGAGGTCCATGTTCAATTGATCCTACCTTCAACATTGGTTGATCCATTCGGTTAGGATACTATCTGATTTGTTTGTTAATTATAGTCCATAAATATTTATATATTTCTTATACAGTTTCCAGTGTTACGAATTTTGTTCATTTTTTCAATCCTCATGCTTTTTGTTTCTCTGTTCTAAACAAGATGGGAGAATTCCTGCTGCATGCTTGATTTGTTTTAACTTAGCAAACTTCTGTCGTGCCTTTCCATTAATCCATGTCGGCCTATTTGCTTGGCTCCTTCGGTTTAAGATATAGGAATTTAAATTTTAGAACTAAACTAAAGAATGAATAATGGAAAATGTCAAAGTATCATTAGCAAGTAATGCATGTTTCGCATGCTCGATGTTCAAACTAATTTTAGTAAA
This sequence comes from Echinochloa phyllopogon, assembly GCA_033239725.1. NCBI lineage: Eukaryota > Viridiplantae > Streptophyta > Magnoliopsida > Poales > Poaceae > Echinochloa > Echinochloa phyllopogon. Next base: position 1,999,168 of record BTCW01000018.1, read on the forward strand.
TCTGTATCCATTGTTGCTTAATGAACATCGGAGTTGTAAGTTGATTACTTCTTTTGGACCAAGTACCATACTACGGCTTGAGTGTATTATCTGAAGTTTGAACCACAAAATGACACATCAGATACAAAACTGCAATACAAAATAAGATCCAATTTGAATGGGATATAGACTATAATGATCTGAATTTATATTATAAATGGTTTGTCTATTTTGCTTTCTATATAATAAGATGGTTGGAGAATTGATTGTATCGAAATTTCTCAAAATAGTCATGAAATTAGTTTTGTTGTATGAATCCAATTAGATGGCGTGCAAATTATTCAATTTGGTAGCGTATAAATCCGATGAAGGACATTCGAACATTCAGGGTTGATTATTAGCTTAATGATCCATATGTCTACCACATGAATCATGATATACATAAGATGACACTGATATGGTACAACTTTGAATTCGCATGGGTTTCTATTAAGTGCAATGTAGAATATAGTGTTAGAAATAAAATCTCCAAGATAGCATAATTAATATCTATCTACAGCGACGATGGACTTCACCTGTAGCAAACGCGCAATTATTTTTCCTAGTAACAATAGCAGGAAGATTGATTATGTGGTGCGTAATCTTTTAGAAAAAGCCCTATCAACACATAGGCCTGTTTGGCACAGCTCCAACTCCAGAAAATTTATAGAGTTCTTGGAGCTGGATACGAGGAGCTCCAAAAAATCTTAGAGTTGGAGCCGAGATTACGTAAAGAGTATTGAGATGAATCATTTTGTTTATAGTTTGTATTAAGTATTAATATTTAAAGTATATTAATTTAGCATAGAAAGTGTAAATCTAGACTGAAGTTTAGAGCTGGAACTATGCCAAACAAACCCACAGTCCTCCAGGCCTTAACCGAAACTTTTACCAAAACGTCCATAATATTTCATCATCGAATAAATCCAGGGTTCTCTATAATCTTCGATCGTCTTCTGTTCTTTGCACACGCCCCATTGATCCCTGGTCAACGCCCCACGCGTCTTGCCGCCTCCTCCATGCATGCAGCACCATATGTACCGGCCCGACCCCCTCCCTAGCTGCACCTCTGGTTCGGCTGACAGGTGGCTGGTGGTAGTTTATGCTGAGAGAAAAATACTGGTGACTAGTGACTGGTGCTGGTTCGTGTAAAGAGAAAAAATACTGCTGACTGTCTGTTGATAAATTGATAAGGCAGACGAACGGACGTAATCAACGTGGAGGGTACCGCCGGACCCAATCTTCCTGCCTTCTAGCAGCGAGCCAGCGGCTGCACGAACGTCCTCACTACTCCATCCATCGTAGAAGGGCGATCATTCCGAGTGCCATGTCCAGCAAAACTATTTTTCTCTTCCAAAAAAATTGGGATACGAGGAATTCGATGCACACCCACTTGCGAAAACAGTGTGTTTACCATGTCCTCGTCCCAAGTATCATATACTCTGGGTGTATAAGTTCATCAACAGTTCTCACGATGTTATTACCACGAGATGTCTGTACGGTATCAAGTGATCCTCCCATCTCCAAGAGCTATACCCCGTTGATTAACTTAAAAAAAGAAAAGAGAGGAAAATTAAATCTAATAGACTAGTCAACTGGATAGTTATCTTTCCACGCTAGTTATCTCCTCTCCTTCGCTAGGTATATTTGCCTAGCCAAGCGCGCTCTCTACATTTACTAGTTTTAAATAGTCTGTTGGTTTACCCCGCTTTTAGAAATATTTTTATTTTTTAGTTAGTATTTTAATTTTTAAATTTAGCTAAGATTACTGCGGCTCTCTCGGATCGGAGATACTTCGATCTCCAAGCTCGGCGAAGTCCGACTCCTTTTGCAACATCGTAAAAATAAAAAAAAATACAACGACGGAAGAATGCAGCAGTCAGGCAAGCCCGCCTTCCGTCGAGAAAAAAAGGACCGGCCCATAATTTACCCGCCAAAGCCCAGAAAAAGCCGGCCTACAATTGTTGTCGAACCCTCCCGCCGCCGCCGCCGCCGGGAAAGAGAGAAGGCAACGACGACGGTCCACATGAGGCCTGGCCGGTTGCCCTGCTCAATGGTCTCCGGCTCATCGTGCCCTAATCCGGTAATCCCCTCCCCAGTCTTCACTTCTCACCACTCCACGCCGCCGCCATCACCTTCTCTCTACCCTCCCCGACGCTTCCTCCCAAATCACGCCCGCCGCTAGATCCACACTCTCGTCGTCCAAGCTGGTAATCGGCCATGTCTAGTGTCATATCGCCTCCACCGCAAGGTACATCTTGTTTCCTTTTCTTGGGCTCGACGGATGCGTTTAAGAAAATAGGACCACTTGCCTTTTATGTTGTAATCTGCTCAAGCTATCCTGCCAGCATCGGGGAAGAAAATTTCTGGCTTTATGTATTGTTGCTTCATCCGCAGCAAGCCCGCAATGCTCACGGTGTCATTTAATTGTGTTAGTCAAAGACCAGCAAATATGCCCGTGCGTTGCGACGGGACATAGCTAGAAAATTGCAAAACATATTATTCATGCCAATAAACACGGCAATAATCTTGACAATAAAGTTGAATGTTAAGCATTAAGCAATTCATTCTCAAATATACATTAAACACACAGTTAGTAGTATTGTTTGACAATTCAAAGAAGTCATTTTGCCGTCCAAAAATTAGAAACTTCTGCCATGTTGATTTATAGATTTTCAGGTTCGTGCAGCGAACTTGTACATAAAGAGAGAACATGTGAATCCTCAAACTAATTTTTTCATACACTAATATCTCTTCGCAAAGAAGCATACATCAGATATTTATATCTAGGTACCATAACTCACATTGCATCAATTAGAACACCTTGCAAAGGTCCCCTGTAGATAATGTTTCACAAAACACCATTAGTTGATCCTCCATTGATGACCATATTATACAGGAAGAACAGATGATTTAGGTACTTTGTTGTCTCTCATGGTAGTCCTAGCTAGAAGTGTCTATGGCTGCTTTAGTGGGGGTAATAATCATTAACATTACGGAAAGTAAACATTGTTTACGGTTTGTAGCAGCAACTATTTTATTGTCTGAAATTGCACAGATAAGTAGGCTTTGCTTGCTCGAACAGAACTGAATGAGCAACTAAATTGGACATTAATGTCTAAACAAAATTGAATGTTAAAGCTTCAAATTCGTGACAGGTTTGTCAAGCTAAAGTTGAACACATCAAATGATTGAACCCTAATTATTAATGTTAGCAACAGTGTGACACTTAAACAAATTCAAGCCGGCTGCAAACCAGTCATGAACTGAGCTGTACTTTGGCTGCCAAGCTAAACTAAACGGAAAATAAACTACTACTATCAGACTGCAACGATTTTGGACTTCCTTCCTGCACGTGGCCCAGTTTAACCTGCCCGTGGGAGAAGCTACTACCTAGCCAGCCCATAGTGGCCCACATGTAACAAGCTCACACATGAGCATGGCCCAGCCAAAGACGACGCACATAGCACGCATGGGAACCAGGCAGTGCAAGGAAAAATCCTGCACTTGGTTTTCCTTCGGTTTTTCCCATTCTGGACCAAGTAGCTCGGTTTTGACTGGTTTTCTCGATATTTCATAACCGTGGCGGATTAGGATTGACGTACCAAAAAATTGAGGCAGAAGCCTTGCTCATTTTATATTAGGGAGAGATAAAATAGGCTGCTAGTTTATGATGTGGGCGGTACCCATATTCACTTGCTCAACTGTCATTCCCATAATCCCATCTTTTTTTTTGTCAACAATAATGCATTGTGGTTGGCAGCCGATACTAATAGCTTTGCACATCACTGCTTTGATATTCAATTGTATTGTGCTATCTATTGATGCATGCGACTGTTAGTTACATTTCCCTCTGCACCATCAACTTATGGAGGCTAGCAATCTTTTGAGTTCCAATGTGACACGTCTTATGTATGCTGCATAATATAGCCGGCTATGCTGTTGTAGTACTCATGTTCCTATAAAGGAATCAAGCTCAGAGCCTCATACAGTCATACTCCTCAATCATGATGTTAATTTGTTTTACTTCCATCCTTTGTAGATAAAGGCAAGATCAATGGAAACCGCAGGTACCTGGTTAGCCCGCCCCCCCCCCCCCCCCCCCCCCTCCCTTCTTTCCCCTGGATGTTATCTTTCAGCAGTGCCGATCTCTTTGCTGTACAGAGTTATGACCCCCAGTGTGGCATGAGCAAGGAGGAATTTGAATGGCGACACAGTCGAGCACAAAAGATATATCAACGCATGCCCCAGGCAGTGCACAAGTTGAGAGTTGAGTCAGAGAAGATGAGGCACCACTTCAGTGATGACCCAAAGGCCCTTGAAAAGTGGGACAGGTACATGGCCGATATCAACTATGCATTTTCGAGCAAGCTCACGTATTCCCTTTCTTTGCGTACCCAGGTTCGTCCGCAACACAGTTTCCCTTTTGTCTTTGAGAGTTCCATGAGAGTGGGAATAAACACTGGAACCATCCCGCTCCTGCTAGGGGCTGAGGGGATCACCTTTTCTTTTTGCAACCCTCTCAAGCTCTCAAGTTTGATCCTATTTCTGTTAATTCTGGTTACACACTAGTTCTTATGTTCATCCTTGCTTCCTTACACCTTCATAGTTCATAGATTAATACTCCCTCTGTTCCAAATTATGAGTCACTTTAGCTTTGCCCCTAGTCAAAATTCTCTAGTTTTGACCAAATTTCTTAGAAAAAACATATTAGCATGTAATACTAAATATATTCACGGTAAAGATATATTTTATGGCAGATCTAATGAACAATTTGATGTTGTAGATGTTATTGTATTTCTATATAAGCTCGGTCAAACTTACAGAAGTTTGACTTGGAACAAAGCTAAAGTGACTTATAATTTGGAACAGGGGGAGTTGCAGCCTAATTTATGACTATTTTGGTGCTCTTATGTTTTCCAAAGGAACTCTAATAAATACATATTATACTCCAAACTCTACCCAGTACCCGCTGTTGAGCTATTTATCATTCACATATGAATATTTCTAACCAGACATGAAGCCTCAAAGATACCACCTGAGTACAACTCTGTGCAAAGGTCCTCCCTGCACAGATAGACACACATGTGAATTGATGCCCAGACAATCCCCGTGGCTAAGTTGTGGAAACAAACTGGGCCTTCACCAATTTAATTCTAAGTGGTAACAGTGAGACTGTATATTTTTATACAATGTTTCCAAGTTCTGCAAAGCCCATTGGCTTCACTCTTTTGACAAATTCACTCACTGTTGTAGAATAAAGTTTGGCTGGGCCCTTCTCCTACCCCCTTGATGAAAGATTAATGTCCATTTGCAAGGGCACAATGGGCTTTTTTAGAGCATTGCTCAGTTGCTCACATAATTCATGGGATGAGATAGAAAGGAAGTACAATGTTCTACCCAGTTGTACCAGTGTTATACTGTTATTGGTTGCGTGAATTGGTTTAATGGGCTATTATGCACGTGGATCACTCAATTTCCGTTTATCAAGTTCTGCTTCATATTCCAAGTTTAGGTTGAACGTTTCGTGTTTTATAATTTCCAATTCCCATGTAACATGTCTGTCATCATTGAAGTTTTGTTGGCTACATTATTCAGGAAAAATTTCATGTGCATCGCTGGTCATCTTTTTTGCCATCTTAGTTCAGTGATAATGTTGGTTTTCTGGTGTTTCTGTTTCAGGACTCTGGTTTATACAAGCAGCTAATGAGGGAGAAGGCCCGCCCCAAGACTGTTTTTGGCATGCTAGCTGGAGGATATGACAAGCTGAAAGGAGCTACCAGAAGCAAGATGGGTCGAAGAGCTGCGGTGGTAGGCACTGCTGCTGCATTCACCTTTTATGGATCCACTACTCTATGGAAGCAACGGCAGACCAAGGAAGCCCCGTAGTATGCAGTGCTGTTGGATGTGCTTTGTCGCTTTACATGTAATCAGCTGCTCTGTTGTTACTCAACTTGAATACAGAACGTTCTCGTGTTCGTTGCTGTATGAAATATTAGAGTTGGAACGATGGCATGTGTTTATTTAACCCAAGTGTTTGGCAACCGGTGTGTTTAGTTGTTCAGTATTCCCTACTTGGTATAAGTGCTGTAGTAGAATTAAATTCCATTTTAGCTTCCTTGTTGCTGGAGACCTGGAGTCATTTGCTTACCTCGGCGTTAGTGGGCCCATCGTCAGGCTAACGCGCACGAGTATCAGCTGTATCCTGGGCCCTTGCTGGGCTGAAAGTACGCTAAGTCCTTTTTCCTCGGCGTTAGTGGGCCCAAATAAGCAAGCCACACACAATGACTTCCGAATCTCCGCCGCCGGGAGCTCAGGGTTTCGGCGGTGGGTGCGTTGGAGCAGAGGCAGAAGAGCCAGGATGATTCCGCCGGATGCTGGTCCAATCAATCGTAAAGCCCCTCCAGTTAGTTAGTTTGTTGGCAATTCTTCTCCTTTCTCAACTTTTTCCTGTAAAATCGATGAATTGGACCGACGATCGATCGAAGCTTGGCTGTTTCTGTGTGCAGGAGGAGAAGGGGTCGACCGACACGGGATTCATGAGGTTCGAGGGCCTCTTTTGGTCGGCGGGGTGGAATTCCTGAACCCATCGACTGGCCTTTTTCGTGACATTGAGGTGCGCAGGGTGCTCTCCTCGAAGCAGCGCTTTGAAGCCTATCTGCAATTTCGGGAGCGAGCATTCAACATCGCTGCAACCGAACTGGTTGCTGCATTCGACTCTCCCGTATGTATCGCATCTCATCGCTGACGGCAAATCCCCTACCCCAGTTCTGGTGGCATTCATGCATCCTCTCCATTATTTGCTTCGCGTGCAGGTTGATTTGTTTCTGTTCACCCAAGAGGATGGACAGCAGTTTCAGTCTGATTACCTGTATCATTACATAAGGTTTCGCGAAACAAATCAGGTAGTCTCATCTTTCTACTTCTGTTTCATTTCTCTGAAACTGCAGTGCACCTACTAACTTCAAATGCATATGCCTGTTTTTTCTTAGTTTTTATAAATGCGCGTGCCCTACTTTTCCTTACTGCAGATCCTACTGAGGTCAGAGCTAATGGTTTCTGATTGCATGCTTGTTTTGGCATTTTTATCCTTGCCATTTCATGAAAAAAGTTAGTAACTTTGTCGTAAGTTGGTGCTGCTTTGCGGTATCGGGTCATGCCGCATGCAGTGGTGGAACCAGGGCCTGGGCTTCCTGTGCTTCAGCCCTGGTTGTTAGCCTAAAATTACATGGAAGGCCACTTAACTGTATGTAGAAACATCTTTAATCACTAGTAATTTTGGGCATATATGAAGGTTTGTAGTGGGGCTTAGCCCGTGGTCCAAACTCATTAATGGCTCTGCCCCTGGCCGCATGCAATGGCATCACAACATGAACCACAGAGCATAGAGGTGATAAAACATCATTAAGACAGGCTCATTCGGGCTAGCGGGCCAGTAAAAGCTTTCACTTCAGATGCAGTGTCTCATTTCCCAGATATTTCACAAGTTAACGACACCAGTTGTCCAGAGTATGGGTTTGTTTTGAATGAAAATTTAGTGTGTTTTCTTTCCCTGTGTCCATACTCTGTTTTTAGTTTTTTAATCTTCTAATCCTTTTTCCCTTTACTTTAATTCTCATATAATCATATCCTAGCCTTTTGTTGTTCCCGTCTAATCGCATCCAATTCTTTTTTGAATGAGACTTCCTTGTTGCAGCATTCTGTCATTGTGGATGATCAAAGAAATGGAAGTGGGGATGACAACAACACAGCTTTTTTTCTAGGTGCTGATTATCGTAGTGAGATCAATGATTACAAGGATGTAAGTGCTTTAAGCAAGAATCTGAGTATTGTTTTCTTTCCTCTTTCTCTTGTATTGGCACATCAGATGTTCAATTGTGTGTTACTATTTTGCTTTAAAACTGTTCAACGCTCGGGACCTTGGTTGTTGCATTGGTAGATAGTAACATGATTATAAAATGATCATATTTTTATTTTGGCTTTTTTTATGAAAGATAATTATCATATATTAAACTGTTCTTAGTTTTTTTTTGGGTATAGTAACACTTCATTTTTTTGGATCATTGATATCATTGCTTTGTCAGCCATAATGCATGGTAGCTAATTGAAAATTTGAATAGGCCTCTTTTATAGATATAAATTGATACTTGCATTCCTTATCCATCATAAGTAGGACTAACAGAGAGTTATTGCATTCCTTATCCATCATAAGTATGACTAACAGCAAGCAAGAGTTATGTACCTTTGTTGATATGTTTTGTTGTTATATTTATCTTGTTGCTTTTGCAGTGACATAAGTGTGCACTAAGTTTCTAAGCATTTTTATTTTGGTGGCTTTTTTAAAGGGCCTTCAGCAAAACTATACCAGATTGTGCATTCACGCAACACTATTACATTGAGATGACCCACAAGTTTTTTGGGCTTCGATCTTAGTTTGGTAGCTTATGTGCTAGACCTAAGTACGCAACACTATTACATTGAGATGACCCACAAGTTTTTTGGGCTTCGATCTTAGTTTGGTAGCTTATGTGCTAGACCTAAGTAAGAAAGCTCAGCTGCCTGACGTAATTCTTTTTGCAGGCTTAGTTGGAATCCATTTGAAGCAACAAAAGAAAAAGGGTTTCATAGAATTAGTATATTGAGAAAAGTTGTAGTAATTGTGAAATTAAGAAGCAAAGCTAACAATTTGCTGCTCTATCCACATCTGAATCCTGGGAAACACCATATTGTTTAGGATGTGGACAAAACTGTATCCTGCTATGTCCAACTTGTTTCCACCCCTACACAAAGCTCATGTAGATTTCCTTCCATTTACTCATCATGTGTACATTGATCCCATAATAGGTAAGGTCAGACATGCGCCTTTTCTGTTTGGAAACCAAATCACCTACTGTCATGCTTCTTAACTAGTGTTTGTCCTACCACCTATCCCTGGGCTTCTTAATAGTAGCTAAGGCTGTTTGGCAGAGCTCCTTTTCAGAGATCACAGATTCTCTGCTGATTCTATGAAGTGTTGAAACAAACTAAGAGGCTGGGAGCTTAAAAAAGTAGCTTCCCTGTGAAGTGATTCTCCATCCTGATTTTAAGAGTTTATGCTAGAAAATAAAAGAGAATCACTTTCAGCCATATAATCACTTCTCTCAGAGAATCAGCTCCCATAGAGAATCAGAAACAAGTAGAGCTCTACCAAACAGGCCCTAAGATGTGTAGTGTAGTAGGACCTCACAAGTAGAGCGTGAATGGTACCGGCCCACACACATTTGTATACATACCCTCTATGAACGGTTAAAATGATGAGCAGAATAACTTGAATGAATGACTAACCTGATTATATTTGAGCTACTCATCAAATAGGTGCTTGAAAGACAACACAGATGCATATCACCAATTTGTTGTGCACTGAAAATTTAGGTCACCTTGATGTATCTAAAATGATTGTATTAAAAGCTAGAAAAATTACCCAAATAAGCAACGTAATAGCGTATTACTACCACCACCACCACCCTACCAACCAGCAGAGGTGCCTTTTGCTCAGTGCACCATTACTAATGAGCTGTCTGGTGAAGCATGTTTAACTGTATGCAATGTAACATGCCAGATTCTGTTTGGCAATGAGGTTCTGTTTTGGTTTTTGTTGTGGGTCGGAAAGTTTTTTCTTAATTCTGCTATTATATTTTCTTCTGCGAATAGCTTTGCATGTGTGTTGATAAGCTGTGATGCACCTAAGTTTGATTCCTGCTTAAATTCTCACTTTTCACAGAACAGAGAATCACTTATGCAAAAAGTGCATCGTACTCACAGATATTTTGCATATCGTAAAGGTCTTCTGAAGCTCAACATTAGTCAGGTGCCTGTCAGTTTAATCAATCTCCAATATCTTGTGCTATACTTTATCAAACTTGTTTGTAACTAGTTCATACTTTTGCAGTTTAACAGTGATCCTGAAAAAGCTCTAGAATGGCTTAAAGCTTCAACCAAATGGTCTGAACTGCCAAATGATGAGCTAAGACGTGGTTTAAAGGTTTCTGTTGCCATTTTCATAAGAGTTGCCTCTTTAAAAAGTATTTTTCATAAAATGAATGTAAAAAAATTGTAATATTGCTACTTTTCACAGAGCCACATGGATTTTCTGAAGGAACATGAGGTAATTATCTGAACTTCCATACCGTGTTAGCAATATTCTTTGACTCATATGTGTAAGGATCAGGATTACTGTTTTCTTTTGAGAAAAAACGGAACCCCCTTTTCCCCCTGGGATAAAACTGATATAGCAGAGCTTCTGCAATTATGGGAAAATTTTCATTGTGGTGAAGTACTAAATCAGAAATTGCTGCTTAATTTTCTTTTTTTTCTTCTCGAACACGCAGGAGAGCTGCGTATCTTTGTTTTAAGCGAGAAAGAGTGGTCCAATTACAAAAGCATCATCTCACCTTGGATCAGAATGAGAGATGGGGAGCAGATCATGGAGTGATCTTATACAGATAAAAGATAAAACAAAGACCTGACTGGGTTATCTAAAACCCCTCTCTAGAACACAATCCTTCCTAAGTCCAGTCCAACCAGGCCCTTGGAAGTATTTTTGTTTCTTAGACGTTGTTGTTTGAAGTATAGATGTTACCAAGCAGAAATGGAAACTAAGTAGATAAGATTTATTCTTTCCACTTTGTTAGATTAAATTTTGAAAAATAAAGAGTGCGGAAGGCTTAAATTAAATTTGTTTGCTAATACCTGGGTCAATCCAAAGTAAAAGATTAAAAAAAATGTCTATTTAAAGGAATACTTGATGGATTGAATGAAGTTATATAGTGACCCACTAAATTAATGAAGTTACAATTTGCATTGCCAAAGCTGGTATGTGCATGGGAGCATCGCATTCAATTTTGTCCGGACCATAATTGCCTTCTTTTCACGGTTTAGATAATTAGATACTCTTATTTACTCCCACTGGAAACCAGATGTGCACATTTTTATTGGTAACTTCCACCCAGAGTCGTGAACTTCTCCTTTGTTCAAGGCGATCTTGAAGTAAATGTGTTTCTTGTATCTGTTCTTGTGATCAGCGGCTATTTCTTGAACAATGTTGAGCAAGCTTCCAAGAAAATGGAAGCGGCTGGTCCTGGTTTATCCTGTGGATCCTGGGATATCGGCGCCTGGTTTATCCTGTGGATCCTGGGATATCGGCGGGGGCCAAGCTGCTGGTTTCTCTAGTATTCGACCTGGTTCCTGTGGACAGGGACCCATGTTGTAAACTCAAGTAGTAGATTTTGCCCCCCCCCCCCCCCCCCCCCTCCCCCCTCCCTGCGGGTTTCGTGTCCCTTCCCATTCCCCTCCTATCCCTGTACTTGACCCAGGTTACAATTCGGAGCGGCTCATGTAACAACCCTAAAATTCCTATAGGATTTGTTGAGTGCCAAAAATTCGAATTTAAAAATTTTTGGTGGAATTGAGTGCATGCAACCAACATATAAGAGTGTCTTCTCTTTGCTCCCTAAATTCTTAGGCAATTTAAATTCAAATTTAAAATCAATTTGAAGTGCTAAGGATGAATTAGTGTGATTTGGATTTATTCGGATTTATTTGGATTTTTGGTTGGTTTGAATTCAAATTCTAGATTTGAATTCAAACTCTAATTGACTAAACTAATTTCCAAATCTTATTCCTGTTCGTGGGCCGAAATCTCGAAACCAAAGTCCAACTTTCGCCCTTCAACTTCTTTTCCGAGCCAGCAACCCAATCGGCCCAGCCGGCCTTTCGGCCCAGCTCGGCCCAGCCGTCCGCCGCGTCGACTCCGCGTCGCCATCTCTCCCACTGACAGGCGGGCCCCGCCTGTCAGCTCCATCCTCCCCGCGTCATCTTCCACCTCCCGCAGCTCTCTCTCACCCGCGACGCGCCGCCCGTGATCCTCTCAACCACCCGAGCTCCGTGCGGCCCGACGCGATTGCGCCGCGTGTCCGCAGCCGCTCGAGCACCCCTATCTCGCCGTCCGTGCCCAGCGAAACCCTAGCGCCATCACCTATTTAACCCACCGCCGGCCGCACTCCCTGTTCAAGCCGCCGCCGCCCCATTGGGGTTTCCTAGATCCAATTCGAGTGGGGGAGAGGGAAGAGGAGATCCAGAGGAGGGCCAGGGAAGGAGAGGAGGAAGAGAAGCGAGGCCGGAGCGCCTTCCCCGCGTCGACACCGAGCACCGGAGCGCCGCCGCCCGTGGACTCGCCGACGAGGAGCCGGACCAGGGACGAGAGGAAGCGCACGAGCACCGCCGGACTGCGTCGAGCCTTCCCCGAGCTGCAGCGTACCTCGACGAGACCCTAGGTGAGCTGCCCGCGTTTGCCCCCTTTCTCCTCTGTCTCCGGTGGAGCGCCGCCGCTCGTGCTCGCCGTGCCAAGCCAAGCCCCTGTGTGCCAGCCTTCGAGCTGTGCGTGTCTTGTGCAGGTTCCCTAGCCGCTAAACCCTTTGCAACCCGCCGTCGCTTGACCCCCGCAGCCGAGGCCGCCGCGGCCGAGCTCCGCTCGCCCCGCGCGCGAACGCCGAGGCCACGCGCGGCCGTGGGCGACCACGAGCCCGCGCGTGTGCACCCAGGAGCGTTCCAGCAGCTGCTGGAGCCGCACGCGCACATGCACATCCCCTTTCCGAGCACTTTTGCGCCAAATCCTGTGCCGCCGTCGTGCTCGCCGGCGTTCATGGCCGTGCCATCGCCGTCGCACGTCGGGAGCCCAAGCCAAACCCTAATCCGAGCCATGTTCACCCTGTCCGTGACCGCCGAGCCCTAGCGAAGCTAACCCGACCGTTCTAGACCCAAGCCGAGCCATCTCCGACCAGTTCCGCCGCCGACCGTCGCCGCCGGCGCGTTCTGGAGCGCGTCGCGCGCGCGTCGCGTCGCGCCGTGGCCGTGCCACACGCGAGACCACACCAAGTCGCCACACAGCCGTGCACAGACGATCCCAGTTCGGCCACACCCTGATCCCATGCACCCGGCTCACGTAGACCTATCTCACGGTGCACCATGGACCCAGTCCACCAGACCCGATCCAACAGCCACCCCTTCGTGGGCCGAATCTCGCAAGTTAAGTCTGTTTAACACCCTTGAACTTTTCCGGCCCAATCGCTTTCGGCCCAATTCCAGCCCAGCCACCGTTTATTCTTTTTCTTTTTCTTTTTAACAGCGCTGACGTATGGGACCCACCTGTCATACTCTGTGAGTCACTGACAGCTGGGGCCCACTGACCCCCGTTGACCGTTGACCGTTGACCCCCGTTGACCGTTGACCGGTCAACGCTGACGTCAGCAGGGCCCACTGCTGACGTCATCCTAGGCGGACCCCACTGCTGACGCCAGCATGACGTCATGCTGACGTCAGCAGGCTAATTATTTGTCTGTTTTCTTTTTCGGAAATTATTTAATATTTTCAGAAAATGATTTAAACTTCGAAAATTAATAATAAATCAACCGTAGCTCAGAAAAATATGAAACCAGTTTCTATATTTTTCTAAAATCATGATCTACGCGTTAGTGTAGAGTTTGGTGTTATTTGAGTCTCCTTTCGTCGCTGTCTTAGTGTTTCTTTGCTAGTAGTTGCGTCTTATTTTATTTTACCGCTCGACCCTAGGAGCTCCGGAGAGCCAGGAGGAGCCGGACTACTTCAACAACTGCTTTGACGAGGACGAAGACCTTTGCCCAGGTTCACGCCCGACCATCTCTGAAATACCTATTAAACATGCAAACTAGTATGCTAGCGCTTTACTTTACTCGCATGATAAACCTGCACTGCCTTTGTTAATATCCTGTTACCTTGCTACCTACTACTCACTTTATAAATATGCTATGCTATGCATGTGTTGGGATGGTTGTGATTGATCCTCTTGGCGTGAGTTGTGGGTGGTTTGGGAGGAGTAGTGCAGCTAGGCGGTGTAAGCGAGTAATAACAACTCGATCGTTGATCGAGGTGCTGAGGGGCTGCACTCGGGCAGTCCCTATGGGGTACCTGTTGCGGGTACATGGTTACTGGTTACTTGGGGTTGGTACTCGGTGAGTACCTGAGGAGTTTGGGCGGCAATACCTGTTATGGGTGCCGATTGCGGACCGTTGCGGCGGATCGCTTGTGTTGCAGATACTCGCTTTACCGAACAATTAAGGACCGAGTCGTGCCCCCACTTTGGACTTGGGAATTACCGTGCTCACCATCTACCCAGTATGGGGAGGGTTCCAGCAAGCCTACTCTAGTGCGGCGCCGAGACTGTAGGAGAATCGAGTTTGATATGTGTAGGGGGGATTCGTTGCGGCGTAATCTCCCTGATTTACCACGGCCCCCGACTGGCCCCGGTGGGAAGGTTTCACGACCCTGGGGCAGATGTTAGATCGGATGTTTCCCGAGCCCAGGGAGACAGGATTGGCGCCGCTACTGTTTAGGGTCTTTGCTGTGGGCTGCGTCTCAGGTTGGTTGCGGACTAGCCTTGCAGCCCGGATGGATTCCTGGAGTGCCACCTCTGCAGAGTGTAAACTATACGTATAGCCGTGTCCACGGTTACGGACGACCCATTTCTGAGAAGCCCCGGCTAGCATGGGAATCTGCTTTCTTACCCCATCCTTGATTCGGGTTATGAGAGATTGGTCCAGCTGAGGCTGTTGAGACGAGGTGGGGAGGGAGCTCACCGAGTCGACTAGTGAGTGAAAGGTGTTGGTGGATAATGATTTGCGGGAACCTGCCGTGGCAGGACGAGCCCGATGGGGAAAATGTGAGGCTGATGGTTGGTTTTGGGGAGTGATTGATGTATGAGTGTGAGCAGGAGTTGGTGATGAGATGAAATTGGGTTATTGCTGCTGCTTGCATAAGAAACCCTGGCTTAAACCTTGATTATTTCTATACCTTAGAATAGGCCACCTTTAAAGCTTGCATCATATTATGGTTGGTGACGTGGACCTGTCCCATTTCCTTGGGGACAGACTTTGGGTTCTCAGGTGAAGACCCCGACCGCGAGTTCAACCAGGACGGGTGGTACGATTGAAGGGTGTGCGCTACGCTCAAGGATGCCTGTGGAGGAGTGGTCCCAGTTGTTCTAGCTACCGCTGCGCAGTTGTTTCTTATTGTCGATTTAGCCCAGAGGGCTTGTACCAGACGCTTTGTCTTTATAAGAGTCATGTAATGAATCCTTTTATCGTTGTATGGATGTGATATTCGACTGAGATGAGTTCTGTACGAGATAGCTGCTATTCCTGGGACTATCTCAAGGGTACAGGGAGTCGGGTTCTCGTCGGTGAGAATCCGGTTCGTCACAGTTGGTATCAGAGCCATACTTGACCGTAGCGCGTAACCCATAGAACGGAAACTTAGGACAGAAGCTCTAACTGAGTCCTCTATTTTATATGAAACCCCTTGGACTATTTGAAAACTATATATAAGTACATCTCATCTGTTTACAAAACTTTTACCCTTACCTTACCTTACTAACTTGCTAACTTACTAACAACCCACTAACTGTCTGGCAGATGGAAGGAAGATCAGCAGATGAACGACGAGAGATCAGGACCACCGGAGCAGACTGTGGAGGTTTGGCAGTGCTACTGAGGGAGGTGCTGCGTACAGTGGGGATAGATGTGAACAACGTCTTCTACGAGGGATGGACCTACGGACCTGGTGAGGGAGTACACACCCGGTTGCAGATGGTTGTACCCAATATCCCTGGACGACCAAGGTCACTGATGCTACGAGCAGCTACCAGCGAGAGCACTTTCAGTCGGGCAGTGCAGACTATAGCTATGAGGATACTCCGACTTGCCACACTTGTGTACCAGAGTCAGCTCAGCCACACTCGTTTCCGGTACCTACCGCGAGCTCTTGAAGATCCGACAGACAGAGATGCAGTCAGCTTGCAGGCTCACGCAGCAGACCGAGAGCGGAACGTGACTCTGCGGACCTCAGTTCAGTGCATGATAGAGCAGGAGTACTTGAACATTGGCTTAGAAGAGAAAGTTGCCAAGCTAAAAGAGAAGGTATGGAAGCAAGACCTCCAGCTGATGGAGAAGGACAACAGGATCGCCTTACTCGAGGGGCAACTCAGAGCTAAAACAAGGGAAGTCAGGA
The DNA here is from genome assembly GCA_033239725.1 of Echinochloa phyllopogon. Lineage (NCBI taxonomy): Eukaryota > Viridiplantae > Streptophyta > Magnoliopsida > Poales > Poaceae > Echinochloa > Echinochloa phyllopogon. The sequence continues at coordinate 2,015,263 of BTCW01000018.1, forward strand.
ACTTGGAATACGAAGCTCGAAACAACAGGCAGTTGGCAGGACTGATCCGAGCAACTCACCATGCTCGAGATGTCCGCCTAGAAGATCAACTCACAGAAAAAGACAAGGAACTAGCAGCCAAGGAAGAAGAGATAGAAGGACTGAAGGAAGAAGTATACTGGTTGGACAGTCACAACTCAGAACTCCAGGAAGAAGTGGACAGCTACAAAGAGAAGAGTGGACGAAACTACCAGCTGATGAAGTACCTGAGTCTTCAACAGATTATGGCAAAGGATGAAGCTCGAAGGACCCTTAGTAGTTGGGTAAGATCAGACAGGAAGAGAGTAGCAGAACTGATCGCAGTGAACCAAGGACTACCAGAAGAACGCAGAGTTGAACCCAGAACAGAGAACTACAGAGTTTCACCAAGCCGAGTTGAGCCGATACCACTACCTGAGGCTCGAACCTTTACTCCTGAGATGACAAGACTGAGACGAGAACTCGCACACCTAGAGAAGCAGTTGACAGAACCTGAGATGGACATAGTGAGGTTGGCAGCGCGCCTCACGGACACCCACCAAGACAACAGGCAGTGATCAAGCAGCAGACAGAGACTGAGGCTGTGAGGTTGGCAGCGCGCCTCGCAGGCACTTTCAGCAGTATGAGACAGATGCAATAGACAGTATCAGCAGATGTCAGCAGATGATGAGAGTTGTATCTATCTTCATGAGTAGATGTTTAGACTTAGTAAATCATGACCACCTTTTGGCTCAGCCACGATGTAGCATTCGCTTAGATGTACTCATCCTCAAGGTTCCAGGAGCTGACCTCGGGATAGTACACATGTCTAGGGTGTAATGCTGTAATGATTGATCGATCTTTTTGGCTGTTCTTGCAGTTTTATTGTTGTTCGTCTTGAGTGTACTTTAGTGTTGAGTCTATTTCATGTGTGCAGCTCCTACTCTAGTTACGCTAACCTAACCATTACCGACCGCCACTAAATCTGCTTTATGAAAAATACAGCAAGATGTCGATCCGAAGATCCAACCGTCTGCTTGCACGTTTTGAGGAAGCTGAGCAAGAAGAGGCAGCAATGGCAGTTAGAGGCAGAGGACGTGTCAGAGGTCGTGGTCGCGGAAGAGCGACAGTTGCAGTTAGAGGCAGGGGTTGTGGACGCGCAACAGGCGTGCTCCAGCCCGAGAACAACGCACCAGGAGGAGAACAGGAAGTGGAAATGGAAGAACCAGCAGTGGAACCTCAGCAGAACCAGCAGAATAACCAGCAACCACCGCCACCGCCTAACTTGGCAGAAGTGATGACTACTCAGACACAGCTGATGCAACAGATGGCACAGGCCAACACACAGATGATGCAAGCTATGCAACAGATGCAAGGAAACCAGAACCAGAACCGTCAGGGACACCGTGAGGAAGACCTACAAAGGAAGATTGAACGGTTCATCAGGCTGAAAGCACCCACCTTCGACTACTCGGACGAACCACTCGATGCACACGACTGGTTACGTACCATCGAGACGAAGCTGGACCTGACAGACTACACTGAAGAGGAATGTGTGGCCCTTGCGGCGTACCAGCTTGAAGGAGCAGCAAAAGCGTGGTGGGAGAGCTACTGTGACTCTCACGCAAACCCAGCTCAGATCACCTGGCTAGAGTTTTGTGAAGCTTTCAAGGAGTACCACATACCAGAACAAGTCATGGTGCATAAAGCAATGGAATTCAGGACGATGACCCAAGGAAGTTTGTCTGTAGCTGAGTACGCTCGACACTTTGCTAAGATGTCAAGGTACGCCCCTGAAGACGTCAACACTGAGAAGAAGAAACAGTTTTGGTTCCAGCGTGGTTTACACAGAGGTCTGAGGACAGCACTCGCAGCGAGTTCGCACAGGTCACTAAGAGAGCTGATTGACAGGGCTATCGCTGTTGAGAAGGAAAGAGTGGGACTTGAAGATACCTGGCGAGAGAAGAAAAGAAAGGCTGAACAGTTGCACAACCACAGACTGAGTCAGAGGCCGAGGAGTGGCCAGAGCAACATGCTCAGGAGGAGCTTTCAGCAGAGCAACAGCCAAGGAAGCTCGGGATTTAACAGAAACAGCTACCAGGGTAACCGAGGCAGTAACAGCAACAGTTTTGGCAGCAGAAGTAACAACTACAACAACTTTGGTAACAGAAACAACAGCTACTCAAGTCAGGGAAATCCCAACTGGAAGCCGAACAACACACCCAGAATTGGTGGAGGGACCACAGTGGTCTGTTTTGCTTGTGGGAAGCCCGGTCACAAGTCCTTTGACTGTCCGGAGAAGAAGAACAAACAAACCCCAGCCAAGGCACCGGCACCTGGAGGACAGGACAGGCAGCCAGCAACAGCGCAGAGAGGACGCCTCAACCACTTGACAGAGGAAGAAGCCGAGGACGCTCCCGACGTTGTGCTCGGTGAGTTTTTAGTAAATGGCATTCCAGCTTTGATATTGTTTGACTCTGGAGCAACTGGATCTTATATCTCGACAAAGTTTGTGAGAGAGCAATCACCCCCGACAATACCTAAAGCTAGACCTATAGTCACTACTTCTCCCTTAGGAGAGCTTAGGTGCACTTTAGAGTGCCCCGCAGTTAGACTGATGATAGGAGGCCAGGAGTTCGAAGGAAACTTGACAGTCCTGAAATCGGATGGAATTGACGTGATACTAGGAATGGATTGGCTTACAGAGCACAAAGGAATAATCAGTTGCTCACCCAGAACAGTTGAGTTGACACACCCTAGCGGAGTCAAAGTAACAGCAGAACCACAAAGAAGGAAAACAAGGAAGCGATCTAGAACATGTATTCTGAGACAGTTGGTATACTCCATTGAGAAACAGACGATCGAGGAAGTACCTGTTGTGTGTGAATATCCTGATGTGTTTCCCGAGGAACTACCAGGACTACCACCTGACCGAGACGTGGAGTTCATAATCGAATTGCAACCAGGCACAGGGCCTATTGCCAAGAGACCGTACAGAATGTCAGTGGAAGAACTGGAGGAACTCAAGAAGCAGCTGAAAGAGATGCTTGAAAGCGGTGTGATTCGACCAAGTGCATCCCCATGGGGATCGCCAGTGTTGTTTGTGAAGAAGAAAGATGGGTCAATGCGCATGTGCGTGGACTATCGATCTCTGAACGCAGTGACGATCAAGAACAAGTACCCATTACCTCGGATTGACGACTTGCTAGATCAGTTAAAGAAAGCCAAGTACTTCAGTAAGATTGATCTGAGATCGGGATACCACCAAATGAAGATTAAAGAAGGAGACATTCCCAAGACAGCATTTGTGACTCGGTACGGACAGTACGAGTTCACCGTTGTGTCCTTTGGATTGACCAACGCACCTGCTTACTTCATGAACATGATGAACAAGGTATTCATGGAGGAACTAGATAAGTTCGTAGTGGTGTTCATTGACGACATACTAGTTTACTCAGAAACAGCCGAAGAACATGAGAAGCATCTGAGGATTGTACTAGAGAGGCTGAGGCAGCATCAACTCTACGGAAAGTTCAGCAAGTGTGAATTTTGGTTGGAGAAAGTAGCCTTTTTGGGTCACGTGTTGACAGCTGAGGGCGTAGCAGTCGACCCAGAAAAGATTGAGGCAGTAGCAGAATGGAAGCAGCCGAAGAGTGTCACGGAGATCAGGAGCTTTCTGGGATTGGCAGGATACTATAGAAGATTCATTGAGAATTTCTCCAAGATTGCCAAGCCAATGACCGAACTACTCAAGAACAATGTCCCATTCGAGTGGACGGACAAATGTGAAAGGAGTTTCCAAGAACTCAAGCACAAACTCACTACAACTCCAGTATTGACCCTACCAGATATTCGCAAAGATTTCGTAGTCTACTGTGATGCTTCAAGACAAGGTTTGGGATGTGTTCTGATGCAAGAGGGCAAGGTTGTTGCCTATGCATCAAGGCAGCTGAGGAAACATGAGGAAAACTACCCCACGCACGACTTGGAACTGGCAGCAGTGGTACATGCGTTGAAGATCTGGAGGCACTATTTGATTGGCAACAAGTGCGATATCTACACAGATCACAAAAGTTTGAAGTATTTCTTCACCCAATCTGAACTGAACATGAGGCAAAGAAGATGGTTAGAACTGATCAAAGATTATGATTTGGAGATACACTACCATCCTGGCAAAGCTAATGTCGTGGCAGATGCCTTAAGTCGAAAGAGTTATTGCAACAACATGAGGATAGAAGAAAGTCAGCCAGAACTAGCGAAAGAGTTGTACATGTTGAAACTCGAGCTAGTAGGAGAAGGAAAACCCCGGGAAATGAGAGTGAAGTACAATCTGGAAGACCGGATCAAAGAAGCACAAGGAAAGTGTCCAGAAATCCAAGCAGTAAAAGAGGACCTCCAACGAGGAGTAGCACCTGACTTTCGGATAGATGAAGCAGGGACAGTATGGCTGAAAGACCGTATCTGTGTACCACAGGATGAGGAAATCAGGAGAACAATTCTCTCAGAAGCTCACGAGTCCAAGTACTCAATACACCCAGGATGCACTAAGATGTACCAGGAACTGAAGGATAAGTTCTGGTGGAAGAAGATGAGAGAGGACATAGCAGAGTATGTAGCCAAGTGCGACTCTTGTCGAAGGATCAAAGCGGAACATCAAAGGCCAGCAGGACTGCTGAAGCCACTGGAAATTCCAATGTGGAAGTGGGAAGATATTAGCATGGACTTTGTGGTTGGCTTACCCCGCACTCAGAAAGGGAATGATGCCATTTGGGTCATAGTTGATCGATTGACAAAAGTAGCTCACTTTATACCAGTCAAAAGCACACACTCAGTGAGCAAACTAGCAGAGTTATACATAGACAACATTCTCAAGTTGCATGGGGCACCAAAAAGTATTGTGTCAGACAGAGGACCCCAATTCACAGCTCAATTCTGGCAAAGCCTACATCAAGCCATCGGGACAACCTTGGAGTATAGCACAGCTTACCACCCTCAAACAGATGGGCAGACTGAAAGAGTGAACCAAGTTCTTGAAGATTTGTTGAGGGCATGTGTTCTAGCTTACAGCACAGACTGGGAGAAGAGTCTATCCTATGCAGAATTCTCCTACAACAACAGTTACCAGGCCAGCCTACAGATGTCACCCTTTGAGGCACTTTATGGCAGAAAATGCAGAACACCTCTAATGTGGTCAGAGGTGGGAGAACGAACATTCTTTGGGCCTGACATGATTGTAGAGGCAGAGGAAAATGTGGCCAAGATCCGAGAGCACCTGAAGGCAGCTCAGAGCAGACAAAAGAGCTATGCAGATAAAAGGAGACGAGATCTGGAGTTCGAAGTAGGAGACTTCGTCTACCTGAAAGTGTCACCCCTCAGAGGGCATAAGAGATTCCAAGTGAAAGGAAAGCTAGCACCCCGTTTTGTTGGACCATACCAGATACTGGAGAGAGTAGGAAAGCTAGCCTACAAGCTAGACCTACCAGAGGAACTAGCGGGAGTACACCCAGTGTTCCATGTATCTCAGCTGAGGAAGTGCCTGAGAGTACCAGAACATGAGATCAAGACAGAGGCATTAGACCTACAAGACACCTTGGAGTACCTGGAGTACCCAGAGAGGATACTAGACAGAGCAGTCAAAGAGACCAGAAGCACAGCTATCCCGTTTTGCAAAGTACAGTGGAGCAATCACTCAGAAAGGGAAGCTACTTGGGAAAAGGAGTCAGTGCTGAGAGAGAAATACCCCCACTTGTTTAAACCATAGGTAATCACAAATCTCGAGGACGAGATTCCTGTGAGGGGGGGAGACTGTAACAACCCTAAAATTCCTATAGGATTTGTTGAGTGCCAAAAATTCGAATTTAAAAATTTTTGGTGGAATTGAGTGCATGCAACCAACATATAAGAGTGTCTTCTCTTTGCTCCCTAAATTCTTAGGCAATTTAAATTCAAATTTAAAATCAATTTGAAGTGCTAAGGATGAATTAGTGTGATTTGGATTTATTCGGATTTATTTGGATTTTTGGTTGGTTTGAATTCAAATTCTAGATTTGAATTCAAACTCTAATTGACTAAACTAATTTCCAAATCTTATTCCTGTTCGTGGGCCGAAATCTCGAAACCAAAGTCCAACTTTCGCCCTTCAACTTCTTTTCCGAGCCAGCAACCCAATCGGCCCAGCCGGCCTTTCGGCCCAGCTCGGCCCAGCCGTCCGCCGCGTCGACTCCGCGTCGCCATCTCTCCCACTGACAGGCGGGCCCCGCCTGTCAGCTCCATCCTCCCCGCGTCATCTTCCACCTCCCGCAGCTCTCTCTCACCCGCGACGCGCCGCCCGTGATCCTCTCAACCACCCGAGCTCCGTGCGGCCCGACGCGATTGCGCCGCGTGTCCGCAGCCGCTCGAGCACCCCTATCTCGCCGTCCGTGCCCAGCGAAACCCTAGCGCCATCACCTATTTAACCCACCGCCGGCCGCACTCCCTGTTCAAGCCGCCGCCGCCCCATTGGGGTTTCCTAGATCCAATTCGAGTGGGGGAGAGGGAAGAGGAGATCCAGAGGAGGGCCAGGGAAGGAGAGGAGGAAGAGAAGCGAGGCCGGAGCGCCTTCCCCGCGTCGACACCGAGCACCGGAGCGCCGCCGCCCGTGGACTCGCCGACGAGGAGCCGAACCAGGGACGAGAGGAAGCGCACGAGCACCGCCGGACTGCGTCGAGCCTTCCCCGAGCTGCAGCGTACCTCGACGAGACCCTAGGTGAGCTGCCCGCGTTTGCCCCCTTTCTCCTCTGTCTCCGGCGGAGCGCCGCCGCTCGTGCTCGCCGTGCCAAGCCAAGCCCCTGTGTGCCAGCCTTCGAGCTGTGCGTGTCTTGTGCAGGTTCCCTAGCCGCTAAACCCTTTGCAACCCGCCGTCGCTTGACCCCCGCAGCCGAGGCCGCCGCGGCCGAGCTCCGCTCGCCCCGCGCGCGAACGCCGAGGCCACGCGCGGCCGTGGGCGACCACGAGCCCGCGCGTGTGCACCCAGGAGCGTTCCAGCAGCTGCTGGAGCCGCACGCGCACATGCACATCCCCTTTCCGAGCACTTTTGCGCCAAATCCCGTGCCGCCGTCGTGCTCGCCGGCGTTCATGGCCGTGCCATCGCCGTCGCACGTCGGGAGCCCAAGCCAAACCCTAATCCGAGCCATGTTCACCCTGTCCGTGACCGCCGAGCCCTAGCGAAGCTAACCCGACCGTTCTAGACCCAAGCCGAGCCATCTCCGACCAGTTCCGCCGCCGACCGTCGCCGCCGGCGCGTTCTGGAGCGCGTCGCGCGCGCGTCGCGTCGCGCCGTGGCCGTGCCACACGCGGGACCACACCAAGTCGCCACACAGCCGTGCACAGACGATCCCAGTTCGGCCACACCCTGATCCCATGCACCCGGCTCACGTAGACCTATCTCACGGTGCACCATGGACCCAGTCCACCAGACCCGATCCAACAGCCACCCCTTCGTGGGCCGAATCTCGCAAGTTAAGTCTGTTTAACACCCTTGAACTTTTCCGGCCCAATCGCTTTCGGCCCAATTCCAGCCCAGCCACAGTTTATTCTTTTTCTTTTTCTTTTTCTTTTTAACAGCGCTGACGTACGGGACCCACCTGTCATACTCTGTGAGTCACTGACAGCTGGGGCCCACTGACCCCCGTTGACCGTTGACCGTTGACCCCCGTTGACCGTTGACCGGTCAACGCTGACGTCAGCAGGGCCCACTGCTGACGTCATCCTAGGCGGACCCCACTGCTGACGCCAGCATGACGTCATGCTGACGTCAGCAGGCTAATTATTTGTCTGTTTTCTTTTTCGGAAATTATTTAATATTTTCAGAAAATGATTTAAACTTCGAAAATTAATAATAAATCAACCGTAGCTCAGAAAAATATGAAACCAGTTTCTATATTTTTCTAAAATCATGATCTACGCGTTAGTGTAGAGTTTGGTGTTATTTGAGTCTCCTTTCGTCGCTGTCTTAGTGTTTCTTTGCTAGTAGTTGCGTCTTATTTTATTTTACCGCTCGACCCTAGGAGCTCCGGAGAGCCAGGAGGAGCCGGACTACTTCAACAACTGCTTTGACGAGGACGAAGACCTTTGCCCAGGTTCACGCCCGACCATCTCTGAAATACCTATTAAACATGCAAACTAGTATGCTAGCGCTTTACTTTACTCGCATGATAAACCTGCACTGCCTTTGTTAATATCCTGTTACCTTGCTACCTACTACTCACTTTATAAATATGCTATGCTATGCATGTGTTGGGATGGTTGTGATTGATCCTCTTGGCGTGAGTTGTGGGTGGTTTGGGAGGAGTAGTGCAGCTAGGCGGTGTAAGCGAGTAATAACAACTCGATCGTTGATCGAGGTGCTGAGGGGCTGCACTCGGGCAGTCCCTATGGGGTACCTGTTGTGGGTACATGGTTACTGGTTACTTGGGGTTGGTACTCGGTGAGTACCTGAGGAGTTTGGGCGGCAATACCTGTTATGGGTGCCGATTGCGGACCGTTGCGGCGGATCGCTTGTGTTGCAGATACTCGCTTTACCGAACAATTAAGGACCGAGTCGTGCCCCCACTTTGGACTTGGGAATTACCGTGCTCACCATCTACCCAGTATGGGGAGGGTTCCAGCAAGCCTACTCTAGTGCGGCGCCGAGACTGTAGGAGAATCGAGTTTGATATGTGTAGGGGGGATTCGTTGCGGCGTAATCTCCCTGATTTACCACGGCCCCCGACTGGCCCCGGTGGGAAGGTTTCACGACCCTGGGGCAGATGTTAGATCGGATGTTTCCCGAGCCCAGGGAGACAGGATTGGCGCCGCTACTGTTTAGGGTCTTTGCTGTGGGCTGCGTCTCAGGTTGGTTGCGGACTAGCCTTGCAGCCCGGATGGATTCCTGGAGTGCCACCTCTGCAGAGTGTAAACTATACGTATAGCCGTGTCCACGGTTACGGACGACCCATTTCTGAGAAGCCCCGGCTAGCATGGGAATCTGCTTTCTTACCCCATCCTTGATTCGGGTTATGAGAGATTGGTCCAGCTGAGGCTGTTGAGACGAGGTGGGGAGGGAGCTCACCGAGTCGACTAGTGAGTGAAAGGTGTTGGTGGATAATGATTTGCGGGAACCTGCCGTGGCAGGACGAGCCCGATGGGGAAAATGTGAGGCTGATGGTTGGTTTTGGGGAGTGATTGATGTATGAGTGTGAGCAGGAGTTGGTGATGAGATGAAATTGGGTTATTGCTGCTGCTTGCATAAGAAACCCTGGCTTAAACCTTGATTATTTCTATACCTTAGAATAGGCCACCTTTAAAGCTTGCATCATATTATGGTTGGTGACGTGGACCTGTCCCATTTCCTTGGGGACAGACTTTGGGTTCTCAGGTGAAGACCCCGACCGCGAGTTCAACCAGGACGGGTGGTACGATTGAAGGGTGTGCGCTACGCTCAAGGATGCCTGTGGAGGAGTGGTCCCAGTTGTTCTAGCTACCGCTGCGCAGTTGTTTCTTATTGTCGATTTAGCCCAGAGGGCTTGTACCAGACGCTTTGTCTTTATATGAGTCATGTAATGAATCCTTTTATCGTTGTATGGATGTGATATTCGACTGAGATGAGTTCTGTACGAGATAGCTGCTATTCTTGGGACTATCTCAAGGGTACAGGGAGTCGGGTTCTCGTCGGTGAGAATCCGGTCCGTCACAGCTCACATACAGCTACTCTATTTGTAAATTGTGCTTTTTTGGGCTAAAGTTTGCCCCTTAGAGGTTCTGGCCCTTTTAGTCTTTATATTTTTCCTCATTTTCTTTTGTATACTTGTTCTACAGTGTGTTGTCATATTCAAAATTTCAAATTATGTGCTTGTAATGGTATCCAGTTGAGAACTGCTTTTGATTAGCAATTAGTCGGTCTTATTAAAATTTCTTAAACAGCTTTGGATTCCCAATTTTTGGACTCAAAATTTAAAATGAACTGGTGATTACATTATTATTTGCAGATTTGACTTGTTACCTCTGATATATGATGTGCCTGCAAGCTTTACACTGGACACCTTTGTCTCTTTCAATTTTGTAGTCTGAAAGTGTAGCTTTGGAAAGGATTAACGCAGAGCTGGCTTCTAAACTGGAGAAAGATCTAGATACCTCTGACTGGGCAAGTGTCATGATGCTAAAGCCGTAGCTTCCTTGTGACCTTGTCGTTCTTCGGCGGTTAGTGACTCTTATCCTTTGCATGATTACAGGCGCTCATGGGTCATTACTACAACCGCATGAAATTACAGAGTTTTGCAAGAGTATGTTCCATTCAAGCACAAGAGACTGGAGTTATTCTTGTTAAGCAGGTCAGATTCATCTCCTAGCCTTAATCTTTAGACATGTGGATCTGCATGACCAAAATGAATTGCCCTGTGCCATTTCATGTAATTTGCCATTTGAAGCCTACATTTTGCATTGTTTTGTTCTTGTGTTATTCCATAATAAAGTTACATTTATTTCACTAGTTATGTTTTGGTTCTCTTTAATATCCTGTTTGTAGCTGTTAGATTTGTGTGTGCCCTAAAGTTTGCAGATCTTCATTTACTCTTCATGCTTGTACAAGTTTATTGAATGGAGTATAAGAAATGTCTCTCAAAATGAAAAGAAAATTAATCCAATTGCTTCTAAGCAAGTCGGCTTAGTTCCTGTAAATCGCCGTACTGAATCTTTAGTTCATGTGTTTGTCGCTTATTTTATTGCAGGCTCTACCTGTAAGAGAATTTTGTAGGGAAGAGATTCTATCTACAAGCTCGGGGGCTGTGAAGCTGCTTCTGATGAAAGAAACTGTGAAAGTCATCCGATGGTTTCGTGAAAGAAACGCTCAAGGGTTGCTTTAGCTCCCTGCATCGAGTACAGGAGAAAATTGGTAGGACTGGTGGTGGTCGTATGGCGTTACTTCTAATTCCTCTTGCAACGGCTGCAGCAGTTGGCATGCCCAGCAAGCGCTAGGGATGAAGACTGGGAACTGGGTTTGCCTGTATATAGTTGATGCTCTCGTAGTCGATGCCCCTGAAAAAAAAGTACGAGCTATTTATCTATGTCTATTTTTGCTGGATGCTTTTGTTTAGTAGTCTGCTCGTTCTAACATGTATTTACGCCGTCAGTTCATAGTGTCTGGGCTGCTGCCAAGGTGTTCAAGCTAGGACTACGGCTGTCTATGGTGTTTTACTGATGTGCATTGACGTAAAAAGAAGCACGAATCGTTATTGAAGTTTTTTACTTGGCGCCTTATGAATTAGTCTTTGTACTCGTTCTGATTACAGAGACGTAGGGGACATGCAGCTTTTATTAGCCAACCACAGACATCGCTGTTTGTATACGCACATGTATGTAGTAAGTGGCCTTCAAGCAAAATCAAAGACGTTCGCACTTAGACCTATATGCGTTATCCTTACATATTTAACCTATAACTTGGGTTCGCAACAGCAAGTTGCAGCTGATTAGCTGATTCTTTCATGATTGGCATGGACTTTGGGAAGGGAATATTCCAAAAGTACATTTAGGCTTTACTCCTTCGACATTTTGGTTTAATTAGCTGTAGACATGACATTCGCAAAAGCAAGAAGCATATTAGCAAACAGCTCAAATTAGCAGAACAGCAGACATGAAAGGACATCTCAAATTAGCCATGAACCATCTGAGCTTCCTGGCTGCCAGAGCAATTTCTAACTGTTGGGTTTTGTCTTGGCGCAAAACAGAGAGTTCAACCTTGCGCACAAATTTCTTTAATACCTGAAAATACGATCAGAAAATGTACATGCTATAGTAAGAGGCAGGGTCACATAGTTCCTCCTGTCAAGGTCATCTTCATAGTTGGCTTCCACTGTCAAGGCTATCTTAATCTCCATAATCTGTGTCATCTCTTTCGCCAGATTCTGATGGTGGCCTCCAGATGAGCAGAGTTGATTCAACTGATTTTGCAGAGAGCATCTTATCTTTTAACACTGAAACATCTCCACCCAAAGCCATCTGCAAATCATCCAATGCCTTCATCGCATCGTCACAAAGGTCCATTGGAAGTTCATCCTTTCTGGCTGACAGGACATCACTGAGAGTATTTATTATAAACCTTGCCATATTTCTGGAGCGAGCATTGATTACTGCTGCATACATCGGCCAGTCAAGCAATGCATTTCTGACAGCATTGTTAATACTATGTTTACTCAAAAGCTTCTCATCTATAGCCATCTCATATATTGTGAAGGGCTTCAATGCTTCCCTCACATCATCAGTTGCTTTAACCTGGTCATTAGCATTCCTGGCACTTACTTTAACCACATAGTCCTTATCAACTTCAAAGGTCAATTCAAAATCAACAGAACCTTGATATGAGTTCCGGTTGTTGATTAATCGTATCTCTCCCAGAGGAATATTGTGTTCAACTAATACATGGTCACCAACAAATACTCTGACATGCAAGCATTCCCCTTGAGCACACCATGCGGGAATCTTAACAGTCCGTTTCGCTGGAAGTATGGTGTGCCTTGGAATGACCCTTGTAAAAATTCCTTCCTCGCACTCAATTCCGATGGAGAGCAGAATCATGTCTTTATTCATCACCTGCTGGTTTTCTACCAAGAGAGCAGCTTGAATTGCAGAACCAATAACCACAGCCTCCTCAGCGTCCACCCTTGCAGTCTGATGATTGCCGAAGACTTGATAGACAGTTTCATGTATTTTGGGAACTCTTGTCATCCCCCCAGTGAATACAATTTCACCAATATCGTTGTCAGTAATGCTAGCATCTTTCAAAATGATCTGACACTTGTCTCGGATTTGTTCTATCAAGTCATTAACTAACTGCTCAAATACTGGGCGAGAAATAGTAATGTTAAGATGAACAGGATCTTCACCTCCAGCAGATGATGTGAAGTAAGGGATTGAAACTGTTACTTCAGGTTGGCTAGATAATTTCACTTTAGCTTGCTCCACTGCTTCTGAAAGAATTGTCATGGCATGCGTATCTTCACGAATGTCAATTGAATGAACTTCGCTGATCCGTGTAACAAAATAGTCCACAAGTATATCATCAAACTGATCACCACCAATAGAGGAGTCATCAAGTTGAGTTTTGATCTGTTCATGAAAAGACAGACCAGAACAGGCTTTAGCAACAGAGATTACCATGATACGATAATTATGAACAGCAAAATAATGAACAGAAAACAAGCACCTCAAATTTTGTGCCAGAGACACGCAGGACTGCAACACTGTATGATCCAGCACCCATGCCAAAAACAACCACAAAGCCATTTCTTACTGTAGTGCTAGAAAGAGCAGCTGCTATTGGTTCATCTATCAACTCAAGTATCTCTAAGTCAGCTCTTCTCCCTGCTGCCATGATATCTTCCTTTTGTAGATCATCAAAGGAAACAGGTACACTTATCACCACTTTGAATTCGTGATGAAATTGGTACATCAGAACAATACTTTTCAATTTCTCAAATATGACACTGATGATATCAACTGGAGAAAATTTCATTCCATGAATTTCTACCCAAGATTCCCCTTTTGGTCCTTTAACAATGCTGAAACGGACCTTTTTCCTCATCTTCTGGATGTCAGGATCATCAAATTGTTTCCCGATCAACCTTTTTGCATTGAATACCACATCTGAGGGCTGTCTTGACATTTGACGTCTTGCAAGTTCTCCAACTGCAACACGTCTACCAACAAGGTCAAAATGTTGCAGACCCCATGCATATGGTACACACGAATTCAGCTGTATCAGAGTAACATGATGGTGTGAAACGCCCAATTTCACTTTCAAGAACTTGCGGCACCTGAAAGAAGTGAGTAAATACAGATATTAGAACTAAGTGGTGTAGAGTAATGGAACATGATATTTCATCAGGTATAGACTCTACAGGGCACCCATCGGTTTCAGGAGTTTCTCTCGTCATTTTTTAAATAAAAAGGACACTGGAACAGCACAATCAAGTTGCATACAGTCTGAACCATGCTCTCCATTTGACCCTCTTATAGAAGTCCCCATGAAAAAAAAGTAAAGACATCATATAGTAATCTGTGTCTTTGTGAACACTTTATCAGTTTATCTTTATTCATTTTTATGCTCATCCCTCGTACACACGAGATCATGAGTTCACGACGTTATTTTTGCAATAAGAATGCGAACGGGCCTCTAGCTGAGTTGGTTAGGTGGCTCTAGTAGCACTCCTCAGGTCCTGGGTTCGACTCCCCGTGGGAGCGAATTTCAGGCTGGGGTTAAAAAAATCTCCTCGTCCGTCTCATGCCAAAGCACGGGTCTAAGGCCCGGCCCAGGTCGTTGGTCGTCTCACACGGGCTACGGTGCTGTTGTGTAAGGGTGAGGCAGGGGTTCGGGGGTTTTCTCGACCTGTGTGAGAAGGTCTTCTTCTTATCAAAAATGCCTGGGGGCTGTCTTACGCCCCGCGGGTCGAGTTTTATTTTTGCAATAAGAATCTAATCTGAGCATAGTGAAATTCTTCCATCATAGACCGTATGCTCTTTCAATAAGCAGTCTCGTATAAATTTTAGCAACCTTCAAGAATCTCAACACGCACAATTTACATACCAAGGAATCAACTATTGCAACTCTTGAATTTTTGCATCCAAAGTCAATCCCAACCACAGCTACTTTCGACTGCATCGTGCTGAAAAAATAATAGAAAATATAAAGAAACACTTTGATAAAAGAAAACAGAGGTTCGAGGAAAATGCAATTCCATGTAGTACCTGAAAGTTATACATCCACACATGCGATCCTGAAACAAGGTAAAGACAAAATGCATCAACGCTAACAGTGTATCTTTATCATAAATATCAAAACTGGAAGTCATATGTACAAATGTACAATTGACGACAAAGTCACACCATGTTCGGTGTGTTCATAGCAATAATTCTGATATATGCAACAACCATAGAAGCCAATGACACCCCGGGCTTTGTCTTAAAGTGGTACCGGGCTTTGAATGCGGACTGGCAAGGGGGTTTCAACACCCCACTGAGTTCGCTGCTCTAACCAGTATAACTCACGAGAAGCTGGTAACTCATGCAGCCATGACATTGTTTAATTCTAGGGATAGCTCTATATCTTTTCAACTGCTTATGAACTCAACGCAACCATGCCACTGGTTATTTCCTTATTTCTATAGCCCTACGTGACCTTTTCCATTCAAACCATCAGTGCATAGATTTTTTTAGCCCAAAAATGTTAAATGTGCATGATCAGATTTGCACCAGTTTCCCAGTTCGTTACTTGATTGATATAGCCTTACAGCTGATTAGTGAAAATCAGATGTTCTAATAAAGGCAGATTTATAGTGGTAAAAGGATGTGCTGAAACTTGAAAGTGACAACACAGATTTTTAAACAACCCTTTTCCCAACAAATCTAACATGTACTTCTTCCAAAGCCATCACCAGCAGCACAATGCACGCTACCCAATTCATTCTGCCCAAATAGAGCTGATTGCAGGAGCAATGATAGATATAGAACATAGCCGGAATCGATGAAGCCCCCAAACTTCAGTGATGTTAATTCTAGCCTCGTTAAGAATGATGACAAGAACAAGAAATATGACAAGAGCTATTAGATTAAAGTATCTTCTCGTGGGAGCCACATCAGGCTAAACGGCCAAAATAGAAGTTGAACCTGAGACATAATTTTCTTAGAATGCAGAAGAAAGTGCTGCTGGTTTCTATGCCAAACATCACTTTAGGCAAAAAGAAAAGAAAAGAAAAAAAAATAGATTGACACTAACACTGTGACATCTTCTTACAACTGTCACAGTGGCACACCTAACTTTTATGACAACGAAGCATAGTAGCTACGGGGTGTATACAACTCCACAGCTTGCTCAATTTTTATTAGAACAATATAACATTTTATGCTTCCTTAAAAGGTAAGCCCCAGGCACACAAGAAAGATACATGGATAGCATAATAATGCAATTAATTTTAAGATCCATACCCGAAAGATGCGTGCTTTAGTCCAAAACATCCGACGAAGCATGTTGATGCGCTTGAGGGTTCGCCAAAATCTAAAAGATAGAGAAAAGATCATTATCATAATTTACCTGCATATATAAGTGATTAATTATCATTAAACAAGCTATACCGTGTGAAGCTACAGCAGTATATTTTTAATGTCTACAGTACAAAGCTTGCCAATGTACCACCACAGTCCGAACTTTGCACTCCCCACTCAATTCTCCTGACAGAAAGTTGGGACTTGGGATATGCAGAAAGATCCAAACGATCTAAGCCATTTGATCGAAATGGATGGCTTGCCTAGCCCCCTTCTGTGTTTCATGCACACTGCCGTTGCTCCAAATGTTATTATTCATAAGTTCAATTCTCAGCAGGTACAGTAAAATATGAAATAAAGGCTTCAAATTTAGTCGATTTTTACGCTTCCAACAGATGCATACAGCAATAGCACCATTTGATACCTCACAAGCACAAGGATATATCGATACTACAGGTACCTCAAATGCATGGTTGTTACTTCAGCAGAATAACTGGTACCTCGAGCAGCAGCAACAGAAAAATTGGAACTGCCATGAACAAGAGTTGGCTGCGAGTGGGTACTTGTCATACCCTCAACCTATAAATACTAAACGGCCCAAAATCAGACCATTAGTACTACTGCCATAGCTAAAGCGGACCAAAACATGTAATGCAAAAGTGCTGGAGAAGAAGGCACTCGCCAGATAAGAGAACAATAGGAGGCGACGTTGGTTCAGTTCAGGGTGTCGGCGTCCGGGGTAGAAGGTGGGAGCTTGAAGGGAGGGAAGGAGGACGCAGACGGAAGGAGCAGATGACGGCAGGAGTGCCCCGCCGCGCGCCAGGCTCGACCGTCGAGGCGGCGGCGGCGACTGGAAAATGGTGCGTTGATTTGGGTGGCTGCGGCCCGCGGGGGAGGGGATGGAAACACAGAGGCCCACCTGATCCAGCTGTGACCGGCCTGTTAACCGTGCCGGGCCAGGCCGGCACAGCGTGCCTGAGAAACGGCCCAAGCAAGGCACGGGGCACGGTCCGGACCAAATTTCTGGACCGCGTGCTGGCCCATGGTGGCCAACTATAGTTGTCAGAGGCAAAAATTGGACATCCAAACATAAATCGATGCAAGAAAATAAAAAAATCAACTCAAGGACTCCGACGTCTGTTCCCAACCAATCAAGATGAGGGTACTGCGTTCCCTACGTCCGAATTTCAGAGATATATGGCTATGGGGCTCATTTTGTTTACTGCGCCATGTGTGCCCGCCAAAATGAACTCAGCACTGCGCATATCAAACTACGTTAGACATCGATGTTGACGCTAGAACCGCCCTATCCGCACTCGTCGTACTTTATTTTCATCCCTAAAAAAATATCATATCATAATCATTAAAATTCTCTCGTCTATAATAATTTCTTCCGTATCCGTCGTACTCTATTTTTCATTCTCTCTATCAACCAACAACTGGTAGGACCTACACGCCATTTTTTTTCATTTTCCTCCCTCCCTTACAGAATTTCAGATTAATATCTCTCATACCTCAATCCTCTCTCTCAACTATCTTCCTACCCATCGCCCCCCACGCCGTCCTCTTCCTCTCTCTCTTCCTCTTTATTCCCTGTCGCCCCTCTCCCTCTCCCCCTCCACATCCCCAGCCGCCCCTCTCCCTCTCTCTCCAGTGGTGGGCGGCGGGGCGGCCAGCGGTGGGCGACAGACAGCCTACTGAAAGGACCTTGATGTCACCTAGAGGGGGGGTGAATAGGTGAATCTGCAAATTACAAACTTTTTCACACAGTTAGTACAGAAACCGGTCAGACCGGTTTCTAAAACCGGTCAGACCGCTTTCTTGAAAGCGGTCAGACCGCTTTGCCAAAGCGGTCAGACCGGTTTTCCACAGAGAAAACCAACTATGTAAATTAACCCCCTCTACAAGTTCTAGCACAAACCAAACTTGGTGATGAGCTCCTGTAGATGATAACTAGCAGGTTCACTTAGTCCCTACACACAAGTAGAGCACACCCAAGTAGAACGATGCGGAAGCTAATACAAATGCTAGAATTGAGGTTGTGAAGTAAAACAAGAGACAAGGATTTGTTTTCCCGAAGTTCGTAGTTCACCGCTGCCACCAAGGCTGTCACAAAGACACGATGAATCCTAGTCTCCGTTGAGGGCCTACGAAAGGCGGGCTTATCCACTCCAAGCCACTTTCCTCGGGTTCCACTAACTTTTGACCCTTTTTTCACGAAGAAGGCAAGACCAGCCTTTACAACCAATCCGTGGCTTACCACACTCACGGTAGCTCACCGGCGACACCTAGCCGTCTAGGAGGATCACCTCCAAGAGTAACAAATGCTTCAATTGGCTGCTAGACTCCACCGGAAGTGCTCAAGGCTATGGATATGCTCTCACTGTTGCAATTAGCTCTCTCTTGCTATCTAGCTCATACACAAAGCATCCATCAACCCAAAACCAAAGATATGAACTAAATCAATCAACTCTCACAAAGAGAGGTTTGGGGAGAGCTTGCTGGTGCTTGGGAAGGCTTGGGACGTGCCACAAAGGCAATGAAACCAGCAGCCCTCAAAGGAGAGGGCCAAGGGGTATAAATACCCCAATTCCAAAAACTAGCCATTATAGCCGTTGGAAACCGGTCAGACCGGTTTCGGGTCAGACCGGTTTGGGTCGACTCAGCACACTTGAGTCCCAAAAGACTCCACTCTCAAGGCTATCTCACATGGGTTGATCTATGAGCACTTTTGGTGTTGTCAAACAACTAATGTTGCATCCCTCTTGATAGTACGGCATTCCTAAACTCAAGATTAAAACAATAAAAGAAATCTTCCACTTGAGCTTTTATATCTTGATTGTTGCCATACTTGGTCATTCTCAACTTTGAGGGCTTCAACATCTTTTATATTGCTGAGCAAATCCAACTTGAGCCAATGGCTTAGAATTTTCGAGAATATCCAATTCATAAGCCATTTCAATATATGATCAATAGAGAATTAGATGCATTGCATAGATTCACTCGGTAAGGCTTGATTAGTGCATAGAGATCAAACTATGATGCTAGTCTTCACCCTAGCAAAGTCCCTCGGCAACAAGACCAACTTGCCCTTCTCTTTGCTTGGTACCTGGACACGACCATCTAGTTTAATCCCTTTCACCATATCTAGCCACATTGAGATCCACTTTGTATTGCATCATCATGAATACCACATTGAAATCCATGTCTTATATTAGCTTGAAATATCTTCAATATTGTTTTGTATGTTGTCTTGTATGTTTTCTTTGGTAGATAACTTGTCCATAAGCTTCCATGCACTTGAGACCATATAATATCGATATAATCATGTCCCAATTTGAATATACCCATAGCTATGGACCAAGCCCAAAGAAATCCTAATTTCTTCAAATAATTTATCCCAAAACCTTTGACAAGTATCTTATCAATGAGACCAACCAATTTGCATAAGACCATGTCTCATTTATTACTTTCACACACTTGTCATTGTATTGCTTAGTTGTATGGGATCACACTCACTTGTTTGCTCTCATGTCATTTATACCAATAATAAGCACATATTCTTTTCAACAGGTATATTATATGAATGTCCATCCGAATAAAACCCTGCTCATATACTTAAGCAAACAAGTTAAATACAAATCATGTTGTCATCCAAAATCACCAAAACATATAAGTGCCTAGATGCATTTTCAATCTCCCCCTTTTTGGTGATTGATGACAACATAATTAAAGCTTACAAAAGATATGAAATTTAAGCTCTAGATGACTAAGATATATAGTGAGCTCCCCCTTGATATGTGCTTTGAATAAAATCTCAAAAATTCGGCCTCAAATGCCAAATGCACATTTAATCAATAAAAATGAGAGCTCACCCTATATCTCAGCATCCATCATGTGCAACAAGTGTGTGTGACAAAATAAAATAATGTGTGATGCATATGACATGTATAGCACTCAATAAAACAAAGAGAAGCACATGCTTATTGTCTCGGGCCAAACCGGTCAGACCGGTTTGGGAAACCGGTCCGACCGGTTTCACCCCGACAGCAAGCATGTGTGAAACAACATTGCATCAACCAATACATGTAACACACTAGCAAATTGTCACTTAGAATACATAAATATGTTCAACACACAGAGTAGCACACATTACAAATTCTCAAGTCCACAAATAGATAAAGTACGAATTTATTACATCCAAAGTGACATGACTACAAGATCAACTAGAAATAGGCTTTAATCCATTCTTCTCCCCATTTGTCATCAATCATCCATAAAGGGCCGGGAGAAGCTTGTAGTCACGCTCCCATCATGCATCCAATCTCCTCCGCCGCTAGAAGGTCGGGCTATGATCATCTGACGAAGAAGATGTAGTCCAATGAAAACCTTCACTCAAGTGAATGTGTATGTGTGATAATATGGAGTGACTCGGATGTGCTAGCCATGGAAGAAGATATGGATGAGCTAAACATACCATGGCCGGTACCGGAAGTGGTACCAAAGATAGAAGTTGCTGACTGTGAAGCAAAGTCTCCGGGAGATGGAGATGGTGCACTAGAGAACTGAACACCTGCCATAGACGAACCGGTGCCACCATATGCATATGACGAAGAAGGAAGTGTAGCAGCGGCATAAGATGGTCCTGGAGGTACAAACCCAAACGAGGAACCAAACAAGTCACCCTCTGAAGTAGGCGTGTATGGCATGGCTCCTGGAGCACCAACTGACTGTGGAGGGGGTGGCGGAAGCTGTGAGCTCGACCCAACGTGTCCATATCCAAATATGTCACCATACTCCTCAAAATAGCCCGCATTCATGTGATCAGTCATGATATCTCGAAGCGGGGGTATCTCAGGCAACTCAAGAGGTGGTGAAATGGGTGATGAAGGATCTTCCGGGCTCATCATGGTATGTAATTTCTTCACAGCATCCCTAGTCTTCTTGCTCTCAATTCTCTGCTGTCTAATATGAACTTCAACATCTCTCTGACCTTTGCAGATACCAGTGAACATGGAGATGAACTTCCGAATCGGAGAGGTCCTACGCTCAGGGTGTGAGCTGCTGCCAGGTCCAAACCGGTCAGACCGGTTTGCCCCGGCTGCAGCTGACTGTGCTGCTGCTGCTGCTGCTCTTCTTGACCATGCTCATGCTACTGAGGTGGATCATCCTGAGGTGGAGAAGGCATACGAAACTTGTGAGGCACGGGAGGCTTCAAAGGCTTGTGTTGGGTGTCCTTTTTGATCTTCAAATGTGTCACACTCTCTATCATAAGCATGATGAAGGGGCTGTAAGCACAAATCTTCTGAGGACTCTCAGAAATGGTCTTGATTTCTTGCCAAATGAAATCAGCAACACTAAAGGGAGGGGTCTCCTCTCCAATCCTCAAATAGTACATCAAATTTCTCATGTAGAGTGAGATATCTGAGGTGTTGCCATCTATAGGAGTGAGGGTCTTGCGAAGCATCCTATAAAGAGTCCCATAGTAGGTGTAGAGACCACTCACTTTTCCCCAGTTGCCATTCTGATTTCTAGGATACATGAACTTCAACTCAGATGCTTCTAGTACGCCGCTGTCATGTATCTTCACAGTGTTGTCATCCTCATGTGCAACTCTAAAGAGAGAAGCAAAATCAGAATAAGTGATGTGATAGCGCTGTCCTTCTGTCATCCAATGCATAGCTCTCTCCTGCCTACCACCCTGCTCGTAGTATCCGAAGTACACAGTGGCATAGAACTGAGCAATGACTTCCTTGTTCCAGCTGTGCCTGAAGCCCATGAGATGTTTGACCCTCTTTTCAGAACAAACTCTGATAATCTCATTGAACACAGGGTTGTCTTGCTTGCTCATGTACTCCCAATCTATGTATTGTGCATCTGACGTGATCTTGGTCTTCTTCATAATAGCTGTGGCATAGAAATCCTGCTGAAAAAGAGTCCAAAATCTGTAGTCGGTGGCTGTCCTATCCACATCAAGTGGACTAGTCCTCCTCAGCCTCCTGACAACATCAGTCATCCCACTAGCAAGGTAATCTGTCACTCTCCTACTTGCTGGGCTAGTGGGTCGGACTATCTCAAGAACGAGAGGGGCATTCGCCTCAACTGACTCATCATCACCTGCCTCCTCTTCCTCATCATCACTAGCAGCCATCTCCTCATCATTATCATCATCATCTCCCTGCGGACCATGACGGTACTCAACCCTGTAGTTCTCATCCTCAACCTCATCTTCGTCACTAGTGGAATTTTCCACTACATCCACCTCCTCAATCTCCTGCTCAGCTGCTCTCTTTGTCCTCCTAGGCCTCAAAGATCTGCCACTGCCCGCTTGTGAGCTGCTGCCAACAGGTGGATCGTGACGCCCCTTTTTGATTCTTTCGGCATGCGATCCTCTTGGCATCTTGTTCTGTTTCTCCTGGGTCACATAAGATGGTATGAATGACATAAGTCCCCAGAAGAAGATTGACAAGATAATTGATCAACTTGAGTTCCTTAAACAAATTTTGGGTCAGCTCAGAGCCAAACCGGTCCGACCGGTTTCAGAAACCGGTCAGACCGTTTTTGCCTGAGCTGAGCCAAAACGAGTTGGGGATCAATCTGGACAGGTACTTATCTGGATATTGAAAGGATATTGCAGTACAAGCTATCCCTAGTCCATATGTGAGCAAACATGTTGCAAAATAGGGACTTGAGCCTTCACTGCCCAAACCGGTCAGACCGGTTTCAGAAACCGGTCAGACCGCTTTTGGCAGTGAAGATGCAAATCCTTGTTGCGCAAAATGTAACCCACCAAATCGATTCATCTCTTAGGGATAGGTTCCTAGGCATGCCAGAAGATGTTCTACCAAAGGGTTTTGAAAGATATTCAACGAGTGAGTAGATCGGGCGATGGGAATATTTGAATACCTTGAGAGCCAAGAACTTCGAGAGAGATGAAGTTTTGAATCCAACACTCGATGGGAATCCAATCACCAGCCTTGGGGCACTCCAATCCCAAAGAGAAATCTCCTTTTCCTTGGTTGAATCAAGAAATCGCCATGGGGGCGTTTCTTATGGTGAAGAACAGAGGAGAGAGAGAGAGTACTCGTGGTGAATGAGTATGGGAGGAGAGAGGGAATCACGGGATGAGATAAATCCACGTGGGCCCGTTGTCCTGGCCAAACCGGTCAGGCCCAGACAGCAGGGAAAAGATTTGAAACAAGAGGATTTGATCTTCCAAAGCATGCTCACTTGTCTTGAGAAAATATATGATGACCATTGTATCCAAAATCTCAAGATTGTCCAAGAAAAGATAAGATTTCCAATAAATCATTTTCTTTCGTTTCTTCCGAAAGATATGGGAGAAGATAGATAGATAAAGGATTTATGGACATGAGAAAATCTCACCATTTGTGACTATCCATCAATCAAGCAAAGTTAACTATAGTCACAAATAGATCGACAAAGGTCAAAAGACCAAAACTCAAATATTTTCACAATTGCACAATCCTATCATGCTAGTTGGGTTTTTCAAAATCTATCCTATGTCACCCAAAGACATGCACATATATTGAGCACGTAACAACATTAACAAATTTAGCTTACACTATTCACCAAGAAAGTGTTAACCAAATATATAATGGACGCATGGGAGCTTTGTATATTTGCATGTAAATGCACACTCTAGCATAATAGAGCCTAGATGCACAAGGTAAATACTAGTTCATAGAAAACATACCTTGGCCTCTAGTAGAATGTGTTGTGCAATATTGTCAATTTTGTCCATATGAGTTCTCTCATGATATAATCAATTTGATCAGCATAGAGAGAAAACGTTAATGTGCACAACACATGATTTCATAATCAATGACTTTTATAAAAGCATGATAACATGTGCCATTAATTACGAAGCCACACAATATAGACCAAACTCCTTATTTTAGTGCATTTGTGATGATGTGGTTAGAAAGGACTCATATGCACTAGTTTTGAAAGATTAAATCAATTTAAGGAATTTAATGCTATATTATGGTGAGTAGCCAAAACAAAAAATGAGATTAAGATTCATGATAAGGATGGTTATAGGGTTACCGTCATGAATCACAAGGTGAGTTGACAACTCCAATTTTGAGAGAAGTGATCTCTCATTGATGCGACTACAAATTCACTAAAAGAAATGTTAGACCCAAAGACACAAATATTGAAATAATCTCCCCCTAAATGTGTGCATCATATGTAGACAATATGAGACATGCACTTTGTCTTGTAAATGACATGGAAGGGATTAATTCAATATTCGGTCAAGTCGCACAATAACTTACTCAAAATTAAATATGCCAAGTAATCATACCATCATGAAGAAGTAATATAGATAACATATGCCAAGAGTGAGAAATTCATGAAATGAATTACTTGTGTCTTTATTTCTTACACAAATGGCCAAGTCCCAACTTCCTGAGCCAAACCGGTCAGACCGTTTTGGGAAACCGGTCAGACCGGTTTCTGCTCGGATCTTCCGATAGATCATCCGGCCGGGAGAAGTTCAACACAGAGCCGCCCGGATCATCTGGTCGGATCTTCCGGCCTCAGTGTCGGATCTTGTGTGGTATATCCTAAAAAAGATAGAACTTTGCTCCACTGGAGAGCCATTAGACATACCACGTGGCATATGCTTAAACCATTAATTTAAATCTTCATTTCTCATGTATGTGTTCAAATTGCAACTGTCTGGGCCAAAGCGGTCAGACCGCTTTAGCAAACCGGTCAGACCGGTTTTGCCAGACTTATACCGATTGGCGTGGATTTCTGATGTTTGATTCAAATCTCGTCGGAACATGATCCACTGCAACTTAACACAATATTGCTCTGCTAGAGAGCCATTAAAAGCATCACATGGCATATATGAATAAAAGTTCAATAAAGAAATCTAAGTCACTATCAAGCGTCTCATGAGTCAAAGGCTTAGAGACACTTGATCCTACCAAAGGCACTAGTGACTCAAATTTAATAAATTAAGCGCAAAGTTACCGAGATGTCATTGGGTATAGAGTATGAAGCGGAAGCAATTTTTCTTGGCTTGCTAGTAGATCATTGAAGATTGTCATTCAAGCCAAGCCACCAATGCATCTCGTAGTCCCTACAATCTCATCAAGCATGCTTTGGTACCCAACTCATGTTGGGTCCGATGTTGTTAGTCCCAATATGCTTAGGAACCCAAATTGCTCTTGTGCCACTCTTTGATGCCTTAATCACCTTAGAAGCACAAGAAGCATTTGGAGAGTCCCTAAGCTTCATATGCATAGAATGGACAATGTCGGGTTTAGTAGTTTTACCATTGGGACAATCTTTACCAAAGTGTCCTTTCTCCCGATATGAGTAGCATGTCTTGTGCTTGATGTTGGATGCCTTCTTGAGTTGCTTGACTGCTACTGCCGGAAAGCGGTCAGACCGCTTTGTGAAAGCGGTCAGACCGCTTTTGGCAGGGCAAGCAGCACTTTGACGTGTTGAGCTCTTAACAACCACTTCTCCATTGAATTTTGCTTGGGCCTTGAGAAAACCTTTGTTGAGCTTGATAGAGGGCTTCTCTTGGTGTAGTCCCACCTTGCTTGGACATGAAGCAATTTGATGCCCCTTCTCAAGACACCTGAAGCATCTTCTCTTTTTAATGTTTCTTTGCCTTTTGGAGAGTGTTGGCTTGCCTTCTTTCTTAGTGAAGCACTTGGTATGAGCAAACTTTTCACTATTGCCTTGATCTTGGCTTGTGTTGGACTTGACTTGATTTACACAAGAGCTTTGCACGGTTGATCCCTTCTCAAGCTTCTTCACCATGGATTCACGGTTATCTTGAGAAGGTTGTGCATTGCTCTTCCCCTTAAGAGTTGTCAAGTTCTTTGTGAGTCTTTCCACCTCTTGCTTGAGTTCTTCATTTTCCTTTGCAATGAGGTCGTCACAAGACTCTGCACACACTTCATCATACCAAGATCGTTTTGCTTGAGAGCAACATGGGTTAGCACATGATAAGTTATTTTGAATTGGAGAACATGTGCATGTGTAAGATTGAGGTTCAATTGATTTTACCGAAGTGATTATAACCTCATGAGCAATCTCTAACGAAGCATATGATTCTACAAGTTCTTCATGAGAACACAAGAGTTCTTCATGCGTCACTTGTAGCATCTCATGCTTGCTAGCAATTAATTCTAATTTTTGCTTGAGCATTTTGTTTTCTTTTTCTATGGAAGCCATATGAAGAGCATCACAAGCATAATCATCAACAATGGCATCATACTTACAAACCAAAGCGGTGTTTGAGAGTTTGACTTCCTCAAGCTCTTTGATAAGAGCTAGGATAGTCATCCTTTGAGTTTTCCGCCTTCTCGTCTTCTTTGGACTTGTAATATATGAGTGCCTCATCATTGGTGGATGATATTGCATGTGAGCGTGAAACTTTGCTTGCACGGCGACGGCCTCCTTTCTTGCAGCCAGCTGCACCCTTCCTGCCCAAACCGGTCAGACCGGTTTAGGAAACAGGTTGGACCGGTTTTGGCAGGGAGCAGGCAGCTGAGCTGTCTTGATCTTGTGGCTCCACGGTGGTCATCTCATGAGGCTTGGTGCATGATTTTGCTGATGTAGAGCTCTCCTCATGTGACTTGGCACTTGTTTGGTCTTGCTTGTCGCTCTTGATGTTGGCATATAGCTTCTCAAGTCGAGCCCAAATAAGATGAGCATCGAATAGAGTTGCTTCATCTTCTAGAATCATTTCTCTAACTTCATTGCTCACAACATCAAATAAGAAGTTAGCGACACGAGCGTTGAGTTGAAAGCAATTCATCTCGTCTTCGGTTGGATTGGACACGCTCCAATCAACACTAGGACGATCAATGCCTTCAACTACAACCCGCTCAAGAATAGGACTCATGGCCCTAAGATCATTAAGCACATGATAAGACCAGGTTGAATAATTTGAGCCGTCACTAGCTAGTGGCTCATAGGTTACCTCACAAGTGGTCGACATCTTTCCTCACGGCGGTTAAGCTTGGATGTGAGGCCAAGCTCTGATACCAATTGAAAGGACCTTGATGTCACCTAGAGGGGGGGTGAATAGGTGAATCTGCAAATTACAAACTTTTTCACATAGTTAGTACAGAAACCGGTCAGACCGGTTTCTAAAACCGGTCAGACCGCTTTCTTGAAAGCGGTTAGACCGCTTTGCCAAAGCAAAGCGGTCAGACCGGTTTTCCACAGAGAAAACCAACTATGTAAATTAACCCCCTCTACAAGTTCTAGCACAAACCAAACTTGGTGATGAGCTCCTGTAGATGATAACTAGCAGGTTCACTTAGTCCCTACACACAAGTAGAGCACACCCAAGTAGAACGATGAGGAAGCTAATACAAATGCTAGAATTGAGGTTGTGAAGTAAAACAAGAGACAAGGATTTGTTTTCCCGAAGTTCGGAGGTCACCGCTGCCACCAAGGCTGTCACAAAGACACGATGAATCCTAGTCTCCGTTGAGGGCCTACGAAAGGCGGGCTTATCCACTCCAAGCCACTTTCCTCGGGTTCCACTAACTTTTGACCCTTTTTTACGAAGAAGGCAAGACCAGCCTTTACAACCAATCCGTGGCTTACCACACTCACGGTAGCTCACCGGCGACACCTAGCCGTCTAGGAGGATCACCTCCAAGAGTAACAAATGCTTCAATTGGTTGCTAGACTCCACCGGAAGTGCTCAAGGCTATGGATATGCTCTCACTGTTGCAATTAGCTCTCTCTTGCTATCTAGCTCATACACAAAGCATCCATCAACCCAAAACCAAAGATATGAACTAAATCAATCAACTCTCACAAAGAGAGGTTTGGGGAGAGCTTGCTGGTGCTTGGGAAGGCTTGGGATGTGCCACAAAGGCAATGAAACCAGCAGCCCTCAAAGGAGAGGGCCAAGGGGTATAAATACCCCAATTCCAAAAACTAGCCGTTATAGCCGTTGGAAACCGGTCAGACCGGTTTCGGGTCAGACCGGTTTGGGTCGACTCATCACACTTGAGTCCCAAAAGACTCCACTCTCAAGGCTATCTCACATGGGTTGATCTATGAGCACTTTTGGTGTTGACAAACAACTAATGTTGCATCCCTCTTGATAGTACGGCATTCCTAAACTCAAGATTAAAACAATAAAAGAAATCTTCCACTTGAGCTTTTATATCTTGATTGTTGCCATACTTGGTCATTCTCAACTTTGAGGGCTTCAACATCTTTTATATTGCTGAGCAAATCCAACTTGAGCCAATGGCTTAGAATTTCCGAGAATATCCAATTCATAAGCCATTTCAATATATGATCAATAGAGAATTAGATGCATTGCATAGATTCACTCGGTAAGGCTTGATTAGTGCATAGAGATCAAACTATGATGCTAGTCTTCACCCTAGCAAAGTCCCTCGGCAACAAGACCAACTTGCCCTTCTCTTTGCTTGGTACCTGGACACGACCATCTAGTTTAATCCCTTTCACCATATCTAGCCACATTGAGATCCACTTTGTATTGCATCATCATGAATACCACATTGAAATCCATGTCTTATATTAGCTTGAAATATCTTCAATATTGTTTTGTATGTTGTCTTGTATGTTTTCTTTGGTAGATAACTTGTCCATAAGCTTCCATGCACTTGAGACCATATAATATCGATATAATCATGTCCCAATTTGAATATACCCATAGCTATGGACCAAGCCCAAAGAAATCCTAATTTCTTCAAATAATTTATCCCAAAACCTTTGACAAGTATCTTATCAATGAGACCAACCAATTTGCATAAGACCATGTCTCATTTATTACTTTCACACACTTGTCATTGTATTGCTTAGTTGTATGGGATCACACTCACTTGTTTGCTCTCATGTCATTTATACCAATAATAAGCACATATTCTTTTCAACAGGTATATTATATGAATGTCCATCCGAATAAAACCCTGCTCATATACTTAAGCAAACAAGTTAAATACAAATCATGTTGTCATCCAAAATCACCAAACCATATAAGTGCCTAGATACACTTTCACCTACGCGCGGCGACGGCGGTGACTCCTTCTCCCCAGGCGGCTCCCGGCAATGGGCAGCGGCAAATGGGCTAGGCGCGGGAGAGGCTGGACGAGCACGACTAGAGAGCATGGGGAGGTGGTTAGGGTGGGCGAGCGCGCAGTGGCAGAGCCAACTATCTGGCGAGCCATGGCGGCCGCCGGTAAGTTCCTCTTTAAAAACAAGTGGTGGCAGCGGATTGGAAAGCAAAGCAGCGAGATTTTCACTATAGGTTTGTCATAGCTAGATTTCAATCCCAGCTCCGCTACTGCGAGCGCGGGAGATGAATAGCGTTTTCTCGGTGTCCGCGGTATGCAGTGCAACCATAGTCTTTCTCTTGTTTACCGGAAGGCTCCCCGCAACTTGACTTTTTACATAGTAGAATGATAACGGGGGAGAGACAGAGAAGGAAGGATTAGACCCATCTAAGATGATGTTTGGATCCATCCGCTAAAGTGTATAGCTTTAAATAAATGATAATTAGACATATTAAACATAAACTAATTATAAAATTAATTACATAAGTCATGTCTATTTCACGAGACGGACCTAAAAGCCTAATTAAGCTATAATTAATATATAATTACCATATATTTACTGTATCATATTGTCTAATTATGATATAATTAGACTTAATAGATTCGTCTATTAATTTATGTAATAAATTTTTTAATTAATTTTTAATTAATAGTTTTAGTTAACATTTTTACTTCTGATGTGACGGGTTATAGTTTAGTAATAAGAGAAAACAAACGGGGCCTAACTTCGTCACGACGATGAATCGTGCGCCGTGTGACCGTGTGTCCGTGTCCACGTTTGACGTCAGAATCCAGCTGCACCAGCCTCCAAGCATCCACCGCCTACGGCCTACGTACGGAAACCACTCGACTGGTCTGGTCCGGTGGGCCCACGCCGCAGCGGCAACGGCGAACCACCATGCCACGCGTACAACACGAGAAGGACACAGCGCTCCCTTCTCCATAATTTCTTCTCCTCCAGCCGCGACCTGTCTGTTCTGCCCCTCTCCGACTCCGATCCCCTCCTCTTCTCCCCCCTTTTCCCAGCGTTCGTGTTCGTCACTCCTCCCGCTTCCTCCCCCGCACTCAGATCCGCGGCCGTTTCCCGATCCTCGCGCGGCGAGGGGCATTCGAGCCCTAAGCACGCGCGCGCGCGGCGGCAGGGCGCACGAGCAGGCCTCCTCCAGTCCTCCCGCTCAACGGGACTACCTCGAGGGAATTGTTTTTTTTTCCTTCTGTTGCGCCCGTCTTCTTCCTCCTCCCCTCTGGCGGACCGGCGTGGAGTGGAGGACCATCCGTGCTTGGATTAGTTTCTTCGTTTGTTGGTAAGGAAGCACTGCTGGATCGCTCGGGTGGCCGATTGTTGTGTAGTATCTAGTATACGCTGCAATTGAATCTAGATACCCCGCGCCACTCATCAAGTTAGTTGCGGATTTGTTTGATGGATGGTGGCTGGTGGGGTTGTAGTAGCAGTTGCTTTCCAAATAAATTGGGGCTCAACTAACTGAAACCCCATTCCCCTCGTTTACTCCGCCCCTCCCGTGTGTGCCGGGGAGGGGGGTAAGGGAGGGATGCCCGGATCGTGTGAACACTCGACGGTAGAAAATAGAGAAAAACGCGTTTTGCTTACACTGAAATTGCTTAGTTAGGCCTGAAATTGACACCTAATACTTGTTTCTTTAGTCATCATTATTTGGTGTATTCAGTTTGCCTGGGTTATGACTTATGGGTTCATTTAGTGATATGCATTATGGATGTTGACATATACGCACTCACCATAACCTTAATGCAGTGTAGGAGGCACCTGGTCTGTTCTTGCTGGAGCTGGTGGTGCATGTGAATAGCAGGGGCTGTCTTCTGTCTCTCCCTTTGCTTCTAAGCAATGGCGAATGTAAGCAAACACTTACAACCTTCAAGCACAGCAGGAAATGACAGGAAGTACCAGGGCACATTGGTTGCTTCTCCAGCTAAAACCATTTCACCTAAGTGCGTGAGTCGCATTGTGCCATCGAAGCAACTGATACTGGGTGGCGATTCACTAGGCCATGTGGCATCATTTCTTCTTAAGGTTGTTGTTCTTGAGGCAGTAAGAAGAGTTTCTAAAGCAAGATGCCCTTTCATATGGAATGCTGTTCAAGCACTGCAAATTCTTGTTTATCCTCCATTTAGCTGGATTCAACGATGGGCGCCACTCAAATTTCTTGTGCAGGGATTTCAGGTTATTTGATTTCTCATGTCTTCAAAGTGCACGTTTTCTTACTTTCACAAATGCCATGTTTTCTTACTTTCACAAATGCCACTTGCCTTGATATTGTATTATTCCTTGTTGTCAGTGAGCATTTATTTACTACCTTCTGCCAACTGAGTTAACCACAATAACACTTCACCATTTCTCTCTCTACTCACAATCATAACATGTTTGGGGTTCTGATGTATAGTTTACCTGTGGTTCAAACATGCTAACCTGTAACAATTTTCTCAAGAAATTAACATAGATCCAGGAGCATTATCTTGTCAATATAGTCTAAGGATGCTCGAATTGTTAGCCGTCATTTTGTGTTTTTTTTCCATCTCAAAACACGCAGGAGTGCCGGCTATTCATTTCATTAAGAAGAAGAATAAAAGTACAAAGGGCAGGGCAAAGAAGCTTCCTACCCCAGAATCACCACCACACACACCCTCTTTTAGAAACTAGCACAGACTTGCCACAAAATAGAAAAGTAGCCCCCCCCCCCCCAACAAAAAAAAAACCCAACAACAACAATATTATAGTTTCTGTATCTGGCTTTTGATCCCCTTGCCTCCAATCTTGACAGTTCCAGAGTTAACCTATGTCCTGTGGTGAAATGTTCTGGCCTCTGGTTCTCACTTTTCTTGATATGAAGAACTCTACTTCGCTTACAGCTGGCGTAAAACTAGGAGTTAGTTTCGGGGCATTATCTTGCAAACAGTTTCATGAAATGTGCTAGGCTGCGGTGGTGCCTGGCTTATAATCGCCATTAATCAGGCCAGGCACCTATTAGAATAGTGACCATAAATAGGCATGTGTTGTTTAATATCCACTGCAGCACTTCGCAAGACAACCTGTACTTACTGTGAAGCATCCATGTCAATTAATGTGATGAGTGCGCTGTAGATGCTCAATCAGAGCTATTGGAGTTCTCATTTGGATTGTTTCTCTTCTTCGATAAATTGTTGGGTACTTGAATGGAAGCATGTCAGTTTCTGTGAATTCCAAATCGGCATTTTGTTTTGTTTACATAATGTTTTTGCATTCCGAATCAGCATTTTGTTTTCCTAAAAAAAAGGCTTAAACAACTGAACATCTTTCCTCTAATGCAGAAACTATCCATGCCACTGTTGTTTCTGTCAGTCACAACAACATTAAGTGAGCGGTCTTCTAAGCGTGATGATGAACCGGACAACAACAATACAGAAAATTCTGAGACACCTTCTGAAGCAAGTGAATCGGCATCAAATTCAAGCACAAGGTTGGTTAAAACTTAAGGAATAAGCCAATAAATCTCATAGTTTATACCATACTTTGCTGGTTTCTGGTCATTGAATCATAATATCATACTATTCTTTCTGGTCGTTGAATCATAATATCATACTATTCTAGTTCTTTTGGCATCCCACCACAACAGTGAGATAGCGATATAAAACGAATTCTTCCTTTTTCAATAACATAGTAGTTGGTTTGGCTTGTTTTAGGGATGTTGCTGATGGCACAAAGGAAATCGTGCAAGAGAATTGGCTTGTGTTACTTTTCAGGGAACTTGAGAAGCAAGGCATCACTTTGCCTGAGAGGTGACTTTCTACTGTATTCTTTGCACTTCATGTGCATCATATTTTGTGCTGTTGGAGTATCCTTTAGTTGAGACTTGAGGGTACCAATTTATCATTACGATCTATAAACTATGAAAACACTATGCAGCTGCAAAAAGAAAATCAATGTAGGTTTTGCAGTGTCCTTTCTACTGTACTTCTAGATATTGGAACTTCAATTTATCCTTAAAGAAGAGAACTTAACTGTGACAAACAATGCAGAATATGTTACTGCCTATTTTATCTATGGTCCGGATAGATGCAGCTTCTAAATTCTGAAATTAATGAATTCTACAAAGTAGTTCTTATGCTATGTTGGTAATCATTTGGAGTGTGAGTTGGCCCTGAGTAGCTCTTCAAAAAATAAAGAAGATACAATATCATTTTATATGAATGCTATTGCCACTGTAGTCTTCCAATCAAGCCATGCAGGGCCTTTGTCAGGAAGCTAGTACATGTCGAAATGAGTAACCCGTTTCCACAAAACTGAGCCTAGATGGATGTTTCAGGTTCACAGAAGATGAGTTACGCAGATTTTATGTGGCAGCAAATGGTGACTTTTCGAGTTTACTCTCTTCAGTTAAAAAGACAATTCGTTGGAGGGAAACATTTCACATACTTACACTGCAAGAACTTGATAATTGGTCTCACTTGATCTTTTGGCATGGATTTGACACAATGCTGCGGCCTTGTTTAGTAATTCGTCTTGGACTTGCATGCTCTAGTATACCACCTCGTGATAGACCTCGTTTCGGGCAAGCAATAGGTAATTTCCCAACCTCTTTTATCTGTACATCTATTTATTTATGTTCTTGATGATTATCATTTTTCGATTTGATAATTTAATTAATCATTATGACTTCAAAGTTTAGATCTGGGTATTTAAACTCACATGTAGGATGGGTAATCTTTTTCCTGCTTGCAGTAATCTGCTTCTTTCAATAGATTTTTCTGCTAGCAACATATCTCCTACTGCTGGAACTCTTAGGTTCAGTTTGGCACGGCGGTGCTTTTCAAAGGCACTGCGGTGCTTCACTTCGCATCTTTTTGGGTATAGAAATTAGTTGAAAACATCTTTTTGGAGCCAAGATCTTTAACTGTGAAAACTGAAATCGAGAAAGATCCCTGCAAGGCTGCAACTAACTAGACATAGCACAACACGACAAGCCCAAACTGGGTGCTAGCTATTCCAACAGAAAACCTGTGATCTTTGATGTGTTTTTATTTGTTTTTCTTACTATTGGAAGGTAGTATGACTTGTTTTCACCTTTTCCTTTCTCTGATTTACTTGCAAGAAAAGTGGCTATTATCTCACTTATGTCTTTCAATTCAGTTTCTCAAATTGACCATGGCGTTGTAAATTTGACCAATGAAGAAGATCCAAGAATTACTGTTTTGCTGGATTGCCATGGGATTTCTCCATTCAGATTTCCGATGCAAATGATGAGGTCATTTATCACTGTAGTTCAAGAAAACTACCCAAATCGTCTCGGGGTATTGTTTGTTGTCCGCCTTCCTCCAGTTGTCAGAGTTATTGCACAGACATTTCTTCAAGTAAGATAATAATTTTCACCCACTTACCATCTCATTACTGCTCTTTTGCATTGTGTTTTCAGCCCTGCCTGTTTTATTTAGGTGGTGATTTTTTAGTATTCCGCACGGTAATTTACTAATTATGCTTATTAGGCTAAGGTTACAAAATGTTTTCACTACAACGAAATGTTATTTTTTATGTCTACAATAAACACGTTATTGATGATGCACCGTCACTCAAGCCATTGTTATCACCTCCAGTTTATCTTGACAACACAATATCTTTGTTCTAAACATGCATTCCAGACCATGGAGATTATGCTTGGTTAATGGTATTACAAATTTTCTAATCCAATGACCACATACTCCCTTGTGTGGTAACTTTGATGAACAACACATACTTGCCCATAGTCCTGAATCCTGATGGATACAAAATGGGGGCAATCTAAATATTTGGAAATATGGCACTTCCATTTTTATCTTCAAATCATGAAATTCATGAAGTAGAATTTACCTACTACTACTATCAACTGTGTCAGACATATGTACTTAGTCATGAGCGAGCTTTTCATGACCTTGTTTGGTCAATGGTGGGTGTTGAGAGTGGGACCTGATTCCTTCATAAGCATGACTGCTTAAAATCTGGAAACCCTTTATCCACCTCAACTTTTAGTTTCATGCCAAAAATTTCCAGCCCACACTTTGCTGGTTTTGTGGTAACTACAGCTTATCTTTTTTTTCATCCAAAGTTGGTAATCTACTAAGGATACAGGCGAACCAAGGTTGACTTACAGGTTAAAAATAATCTGTAGGAAGGACTGGTTTAACATGACAAACAACTTTGCACTGGTAGATTGGAACATCACATGGCACTGATCACTCAATTCCATACAGGTCTTGAAACCATCTACAAAGCAGAAGTTGCGTTTTGAAGGAGATTCATACAAGAAGACACTGGCAGAATTCTTGCAGGTTGTGCCCAAGTTTCTGGGTGGTAAATGCAGCTGCCCCCGATGTGAGAAGCCTCGTGATAGTAAAGTAATGCAGGCAGGGGAAGGGAGCAAGAGCCAGCCTCGCCTAATCGGTGTTGATGACGGATCACCTGTCACAGACTTCGACTTCGATGAAGAAGAGATCTCATCACCTTACAGCTGCGAGAACGCCATTAGGGCCGCGATAATTGGCCTGCTGATGGTGTGCATCTTCATCGCGTTTCTGGCTGGGATGAACGACCCGACATCTGTTCCGTAAGTGCCTGAGTTATGGAGTTGCTTGCTCGCCTGTAGTGGAGCTTAGAGATTGAGTATCGGTATATATACATGTATTGCTGTTTAGAATGCTAGGGTCTTGCAGTATCTCCTCGGTTGTCTCCATAGTCCAGACCGGCAAATAGTGCTTTGGATCCCACCAATGCGAGTGCAGATGAATAACATATCCTTTACTGTGGGTTGCGAACGTTGTTGGTTCCCTTCCTGGTTCACACTTCGCAGCCCAACCGAGCTAAAAAAAAATTCCTGTTCTGTGTGTTGCGAATGTTAACTTTTTGAGCTAAAAAATAAGGGGCTAGTGGCACGCACCCATTGCTGCGACACGATTGTATTGCCCTAACCCGTTCCCAATTCCCAGCGAAAGCCCAAGCCCACACCATCATGCTGAGAGTCCACGACCACATCGGCCCACGGTGGCCATAAAAAACCCCGGTCATGATGGGCTCAATCCCAGCCCGTCCTGGTCCAGTCCCCGTGGTGGTGTGAAACCTGAAACACGAGATCCTCGTAGGCGCACACCCGCACACAGCAGGAAGCTGCTTCCGCTGTCCGCCTCCGCCAGCCACCTCGCCGCCGGTTTCCTCCCGGGCGAACCCAAACTAGGGTTCGCGCTCTCGCCGCGCCACCTCCATTCCGCCCGATCCGTGTCCGCCCCGTGGCTTGCTAGGTTCCGCCCTCTCCTCAGCTTGGCTTCTGTGATTCGATTTCGTTCGTATATTTCCAGCCTAGGCACGACTGACCCGGTGAGTCGTGGGATTGGATTTCTTGCTGATTTTTATGATACATACCATTGGGATCTCTTGACGGGTGAGATCAGGGTGTTTGGTTGCCATCGATCAGCAATTGGGGAAAGAGGGGTTTGCCTTGCAGCTATTTTAAGTTTTAGGTTTAGTATTCTTGACGCCGTTTACTGACTGACTGTTGAAATGATTTGTTTTCTGGGATGGGTGACAGAACTGTCGATTTTTTCCCTCACCTTTCGCTGCACAGGAGTGTAGATTTGAAGTTCCCATAGAGATATTTGTTTCTGTGGATAATGCTTGCTGAAAGGGGATGTGCATTGGATTTAATTATCATTTACCAGCTGGAGAGTGCCATTTACCATTTGTTTCTATGGATAGTGGTTGCTGGAGGGGATGAGCATTTGGTTTTCCATTACCATTTACCAGGATGGTGCCATTTACCATTTTCTTCTATGGATAGTGCCAATTGTTTTATCTTTAGCCATTTTTCTTCTACAGATACTTCGAGTCTGGCTGTTGAAAGTTCCTTTTGAAGTTCTTACACTAGGATTGGTTTTGATGAGTCCATCAAGAAGCAAGAGCAGGAGCAGGAGCAGGAGCAAGAGTAGGAGCCGCAGTCACAGCAGAAGCAGGAGTCGCAGTCCTAGGCGAAGAGATAGGCTGCACAGTGAACGTGCACCCCGCCGCAGTCGCAGTCGCAGCAGGAGCCGCAGTCCATATAGTCGCAGGGAACGGCGTGGCCACAGGTGCTTCCAAGCGATGTTTTTTGTTCTACGACTTCCCTGCAATTGATATTATGCTGACCTAGATTTACATTTTGTACTTACATTACATGGGCACATCTCCAGTAGTGTATCTAATAGCCCACCCTTTACAATATAGTTTGCTTATGAACATGTCAAGCTTGCAACCATTACTTAAAATAAAATGGTCACTGATGTTGCAATATCAGCAGTTCTGACATGAATAAACCATGTGAGTAGCATGCATATCCAGGGAAATTATCTTGAATCAGTTCTGAAAGGGGGAAAAAAATCAATGGCTGCATCACAATCAATGGTTCCATTACTATCTCCTCACCTTTACTGGCTTGAAATTAGTCTACTGGCACGTGTTTTCCATCGTACTGTGTTCTTTTAAAGATGCACAGTGATGTTTATGTTTTTTTCCCTTGTGCGAACCCAGGTTAATAACTCTATAAATTGTATGCTAGCACCTCATAAGCCCAAAAGGTGCAAAAGTGTGTCTTCAGGGTTCAGACACAACATGGTTTTCGTCTGGGTAAGGATCCTGGGGGACTCACTAGCCTAGGAGGACTTCTTAATGAAATGACGTGCAGCTCTCCTGCGTAATTCGAGGAAAAAAACTAACCTGGGAGGAACTAGGTGCATTGTAGATAAGAAGCAATAGGCACCCAAATTTGTGGTGAAGAGGACTTGAACTTGTGTGGTAGGAGTGTACATTCATATCTCGCACTATTTGAGCTAGGCTAGGGAAACATGGATTTGCTTTCTACATAGTTATGCTGATGTGTGTATTTTTCTATTTGAATTATATTCCTGCCTCAGATGGAAGAAAAGATATGTTTAACATGAATAATTTTGCAGGGATTTTACGTGCAATAACTGCCGGAGACCTGGGCACTTCGCTAGGGAATGTCCATCTGCGGCTACATGCAATAACTGTAATCTTCCAGGGTAAATAAATCAGCTACACTATTCATATAGCTGCACTTATTCTATTTTTTGTTGGAATCAGGATGCATTCACTTATTATTGTAGAGAGTATACCTTTTCTCATTGCTAGATGCCATATTTCATCCTTCAGATACATATATTTGTTTAAACTGGACTGTAACTCTGCTTTCTCTTTTTTTTCTTTTTTTTGGTTTCAATAGCCACTTTTCAGCAGAATGCACCTCAGCAACTGTTTGCTGGAACTGCAAGGAATCTGGGCACATTGCCAGTGAGTGCAAGAATGAGGCGCTGTGCCACACATGCAATAAGACAGGTCACTTGGCACGAGATTGCCCTACTTCAGGGTCTAACATTAAGTTATGCAACAATTGTTTTAAGCCAGGCCACATCGCTGTTGACTGCACCAATGAACGGGCCTGCAACAACTGCCGACAGCCTGGCCACATAGCTCGGGAGTGCAAGAACGACCCAGTTTGCAACCTGTGTAATGTCTCTGGTCATGTAGCCCGCAGCTGTCCAAAGACAACTCTAGCTTCAGAGATACAAGGAGGCCCGTTCCGTGATATCCTCTGCCGCATCTGCGGCCAGCCAGGACACATCAGCCGCAACTGCATAGCAACCATCATTTGCGACACATGCGGTGGGAGGGGGCACATGTCGTATGAGTGCCCATCGGCCAGGATATTTGATCGTGGGCTCCGCAGGTTCTGAAAGTCATTGGCCTGGTTCTCATGGTTGAATTTGGTGTTGTTTCGTTTGTTCCTGACGAATACTGGACAGTTTTTCTTGGGTATTTCTGCTCTGACCTTGGGAGTTAAGTAATGCTGTAATGGTTCTGTAGGATGTATTCCGGTTGAATTTTTTTCTGTTGGATATAGCCCTTTGTGGGGCAAACAGCGATGTATCAGTTCATGTGGAAAATTGCCAGGCCAAGTCGTGCACTCATGCCCCAACTGTGTTGTGTGTGTTTCGATAGCATATTTTCTCAATGTTTGGCCCCATCTTTATCATGTGCTGAAGTGTCAGTGCTGTGGAATTCGGATTGTGATGATATCGGTGGTTTGATCTGGGCCAACAGATCGCTGGACAGTCTAACGCTTGGCGCCTGCTCTTTCACACGGATGATGCCTCATTGCTGTTTTTTCTGGCAAAAGAGAAATCATTCTTGCCTGTATAGCAGCTGAAAATCTGGGGCATGCTCGAAGATGCCCTGGTTCTCATGGAATCTTGCACAATGCAGGCGATTGCGGAGAGCAGGGTAGATCAGGCGAAACGAAACCGTGTTGCGCTTGAGATGGAAAAATAGTCACACAAACACACTGTTTAGATGGAAATGGACATATCTAGGTCGTGAGTTTGTGAC
The DNA here is from genome assembly GCA_033239725.1 of Echinochloa phyllopogon. Classification (NCBI taxonomy): domain Eukaryota; kingdom Viridiplantae; phylum Streptophyta; class Magnoliopsida; order Poales; family Poaceae; genus Echinochloa; species Echinochloa phyllopogon. The sequence continues at coordinate 2,054,818 of BTCW01000018.1, forward strand.
AGGACCACATTTTTCAGGGTACATGGAACCGGGTTGCTCTTTTCCACTTCCGGTGATGCATAGGACCACACTTTTCATGAGAAGACAGCCGTGCTATGAAGTGAAACGTCTACAATTACGCGTGCGCTTTCTGTAGGGCTTTGTAGATATTACTTTCATATATACCTCGAAAAGGTGTAGTTGGTTATCACGTCAGTCAAACACACTGAAGGTCTCCGGTTCGAGTCCGGACGACGCCATTTTTATGTTTTTTTTTGGAGTCACACCGTTTCGAGACCCATACTAGGATTTAGGAGTCAAAAGAGTCACACCGGTTCGAGACCCATACTGGGATTTAGGAGTCAAGACTCAAGAATAGGGAACGCTATGCGCGCATCAAACATCCAGACAGTCCTCACAGAATAGAGAACACAATGTGGGCACATCAACACGAAACTCTTTCAAACAACTCGGTTTAAGCTTCCCTGGACAATCCTCGCAGAATCAATCATTAGGGAACATATCGATTACTTATTTTAGTAACTTGAACAGCGCAACACGTCCATAGTGGCATAAGTCCATACATAATTTGGCAGACAAGGAAGTACATGGTAGATCCAAACCTTCATGGTCTTCTGGAAAGCCATGAGGATCTTTTTACACAGCAACAAACCCATAAATCATCAAGCGGTCTTTCATAGCACCAAGTCTATAATGGCATACAAATCCACAGCAGTAGGCGAGTCCGCGATGCATGACCACGAAACTGGTGATGACGCCTAGCGTGCCCGATCCTTGATCTCATCAAGGCTGATTTCACTAGCATCAGTAGCCTGCAGTTCCACCTGAATGCCATTGAGCCCACTCTTGAATTTTTGGTTCGAGCTGGCGTAAAGCATCTTGCTCTTCACCTTGGCGGTGGATGGGGACCTTGCAATTGGGAAATAAAACATCTCATGAGTGAGCAGCTTCACAGCAAGCATGAGTATTAAGGAATGCAAACAGGAGAGGCCCAAGCACTACCATAGGATATAGAAGATCCTGCTCTTTTGGACATCCTCTGCAGTGACAAAGTCGAAATCATAGATTGCATATCGGCAGTCATTTTCAGGGAGGCTGTTGGTGAAATCCTCATAGCTGGTCGTGCGATCCCCAACCTGGTCCACAACAATCTCCTTGAACTTGTCGTCCATCTTGTAAGTGATGAAACGGTGCAGCCTCTTTGACTGCAGCTCGCCGAACTTCAGCATGCACTCATCATTCACCGCAACTCCTGACCTTGCGTTTGCCTGTGAGCACAAGTGAAGAGGTACTCTGACACCAAATGTCGCTTCAAAGCACTACTTAACTCATAATTCACGACATGAGATGCAGTTGCATCTGCTCATTTTATTTTTGCATGACAAGAGCCAACTGCCCCAAGTATCCTAAATCAGGCTGGCAATGAACTACTACCTCCGTTCCAAATTGTAGGTCGTTTTGGCATTTCTAGATTCATTGTTTTTGCTATGTATCTAGACATGGCATATATCTAGATTCATATCAAAATCTATGAATCTAGAAAAGCCAAAACGACTTACAATTTGGAACAGATGTAGTAGTACATAATAAAATATTATAATTGATATTTGGGTTCATAGTCTCTGAACAGGGAGCACTAAATCTGTAACTGCGAAAGGCATCCCTCAGGAGACACCTCGCACATAGTATACTACTACTAGAGATTCCAGCACGACTTGGCAGCTCATGGTCAATGGCAGTGCTACTGTGCTACTGCTACCTACAGTCAACAGATCCACACCAGAACCAACAGGATAACGCAGCAGCTGGTGCTCCCCCTCTAAGCTCTGTGCCCTTCGATTCCGCGAGCCAAATCGGGCGATCAGACACAGATCAATTAAGATTCCACATCAAGTCCATCTCGCAAAACTTGGATCTAAGTCTAAAATTCGGTTTCACCCGATAGTCCAGCCATCAAACCACGGATCCAGACAGCCGCGCACCCCTCCTGGGTCTCCGGCTAGAACTAGAACTAAGACGGAACTCCTCATGGCATCCAAATCTAAGATCGCAGAATCCCGTCATGCCGCCCAAGTTCGCATCGTTATCCCGCCACACACGAAACCAGGACATCTCATGATCCGATCGGAATTCCCTCCCTAAGAAAGCCGGAAACGACCGAAGTAACCTTGATCCCCCTCGAACCCAACTAGATCCAAAGCATCTAGCCACTACCCTAAACTACTTCCGCGAGAAGAGAACTCAAAATTGGCCTCGAAACGAACCGATCTGGGAAACCACGGCACGAACAAGCGAGGAACGCGTAGGGCAGCGGGGGCCTTACCATCTCAGGCGAGTTCCGAAGCCGGACGGCGAGGGGGATGAGGAGGAATCCGCTGTAGAAGCGAGCGAAGCGAAGAGGAGGGCTGGAGGGGAAAGCAAGCGAGAGGAAGGGGGAGCTGGGCCGAGTGGAGCAGTCCCGGGGGCGGCTCGTGTTTTGATGTGGTCGCCGGGTTTTCCACCGCGCTGCCTGCGGTGGGGCCGTGGGGGCCGGGGGTGGTGTGGTGGGTGGGTGGGTGGCTGCCCTGCCACGGAAACGCCGCGGTGGTGGCTCGCGGCAGGCTTCCGCGGTCGTCGGATCGCTCCATCGACGGCTGGGATGGGCGACACGTCATCGAGGCACGCCGTCGCCAGGAAAAATTCGAGTGCTCTGCTGAATTTTTTTTCCTTTTTAGTGGCGTTAAAATGTTTTTTGCAGCTCCTCGATGTGTATATATATATATGAATATTGCAAATAAAATACGGGCAGTTCGTGGTTGCTGCCGTAGCACGTGAACGTGCATGATAGCACAACGCAACGCAGTACGATTTCGCTGTGAGCTTTTTTTCCCTTTTATTCTTCTGACATTCTCCCTCTTCTTTTTCTCATATTCTTTTCCGCGAAAGGGATTTCGGTGGGGAAAGGAAAGGGGAGCGGTGGCCGCGGAAAATATCAGCGGAATTCAAAGAAAGGGCAAAGCACCGGTGGAACGGACACCGACCGCGGGCCGTGCACGCACCGGCCTTATCCCCATTCTTTTATTATTTCTTTCGGCCCCTTTGCGAGCGTGTCGCGCTCTGATGAGATGTCAGGCCGTCCTCGAAGCAGTAGCATTAATCATCATGCACCCAGGCCAGCGCGCTGATCTGTGACTGAGCATTGGCAGAGTAAGAAATGCAAATGAAAATGGACGTTTTTAGTTTCTTCCAACTTTTCAAATTTTCTATCACATCAACGTCACATCGAAATATTAAATTAAATATTATAAAATAACGTACGTATGAAGCATTAAATATAGGTAAATAAAAAAATTAATTGCATAGTTTTGATGTACATGATGAGATGAATCTTTTGAGTCTGGTTAGATCATGATAAGACAATAATTATCATAAACATGTGAAAAATGCTACAGTACGTTATAGTGTTCAATGTGACCTTTTTCGTTTTCTTACGGATCTCAACACAACCGGTGAAGCCTTCGGAACAGTAGCCTCGACACCACGTGCACGTAGAGACGCGTACCATCGCGTTCGTCTCGCGGGTTACTCGTATCGATTTATTCTGTGAGAAAAATACTGTTGATTTGTTTAAAAAAAAGCACCGCTGACTTATGCAGATGTACCAGGTTTACCAAGGCATTGATCGGGTAAAAGCCAAGCCGATTCATCAATTATTCGTGCACGTAACAGCAACATTACAGGGATCGGACAAGTCCACAGGAAACAATCCAAACACGACGACATCAGTAGTACATCAGGCACCCGTACATTACATGCATACACAATCCTCCACATCTCGTATTGTACGCCGTACGTATGCGTAGGCGTACATGAATACATGATCACTGGGAGATCGAATCAAAGATGGAATGGATCAGGAGACGTGGTCGTTGAGGACGTCGAGGGTGAGCTCGCTGGGCTCGGTGGCCTGGAGGTCGACCTGCACGCCGTCGAGCTCCTTCTTGAACCCCTCGCAGGAGCTTGCGTACACCATCTTGCTCCTCACGTCCGCCGTCGCCGGGGACCACGACACGAAGATGATCTTGCTGCGGGGCGCCTCGCCGGCGCCCTGCGCGGTGGCGTCCCCGACGGTGAAGTCGTGGTCGTAGACGGCGTAGCGGCAGCCGTCGGCGGGGAGGCTGGCGGTGAGGTCGCCGAAGCCGGCGTCCCGGGCGCCCACCTTGTCCACCACCACCCGCTGCAGGGAGTCGTCGACCTTGAACACCACGAAGCGGTGGGCGCGCGCCGTGCGCAGCTCCTGGAACCGCGCCTGGCACTCCTCCGCCACCGCAACCCCGGACGCCGCGTTCGCCTGCGCGTTCATGACATCACGTACACCGGATCACACAAAATTCACAGCGTTGCCGATCGTTATCGCGCAGGTGACTTGCATGGTAGCAACTCAGAACGTACGTGCGCCAAATACGAGAAATCAAGCAAACAGAGCACGTACCATGTCTGATCGGAGCCGGGCTGCAGATTGACCTGACGAGATTCAGAATCAGATGGATGTACTGTGTCGCTAACAATGGGGAACTGAACGGCCACAAGAAGCTCGCAAGGTGCTGTGTGCGTGTATCCAGTCTAGTTCATCTGCTTTAATAGCGGCTGGATGGCCATGTCAAGATGTCCCCATCGTGGAAGTAAATTAGACAGAAGAGGAAGAAAGAGATGCATACGTGTGAGCACCGCCGAGGCTGATGTCGGATAAAGAGTGTTCTAGATGCGTGTTTATGTGGCATCTGGAAGCCGAGTTGAGTTCCGCTTATGCTCCGTCAACTCTTGATTGATTCGGTACTTCCAGCTCACCGGCCGGTGCGTGCCTACCTGCCTGCCTACTTCTCCGATGATATGATGCAGCGACGCGCGCTGTGAGCCGGTGACATCTGTCAGCCGCGCGCGGCGTGGGTCGCGTTCCTAGGACGGTGGGGAGGTGGCCGGCCGGACGATGGGACGGGCTCGATCGATCACGCTCTGGCAGCCTGGCTGGCCAAGGGTACTCGCCCATGCGTGCCCCGGCCGGCCGGGAACGCGTCCGGGGTGCGGGATCGGGGCCGTGGGTGACGGAAAAATGCCTCGCCGCCGCGTTGGGCTCTTGAGGCGCGTCGTGTTTGGGTTGGGGACGGAAATCGCGTCACCTTCGCCGTCTATCTCGCTCCGTGTGAGGAGAGTGTCAACAGTTGCCGCCGATGCTTGCTCCTAGTCCTAGCCACCCCCGCGTGTGCACGGGAGGAGGATAGGAAACTCTTGGCTGGCGCCGCAGAGCCGCACTGAGCGAGCTTTGTGAGCTGTTTTGTTGTTCACTGAATGAAGAAGGAAAGATGAAGATGGAGAGGCTTGCTAACCGGGACCGGGAGGGTTCGAGGAAAGTGCAGGAGAGCAGATCGGGCCTGCGAGTGTGGGTGTCGTCGTGGGCTGCTGTGCGCTGCGTGGATCTAAGTACGAACGGTCGGCCCAGAGTGATTTGCACTGTGGAGGCACCCGCGTGTTTTATTTGATCATTGTGCACAGGATGCACACCAAACAGATATCTCTGACTATCTAAACAAACAAAATGAAACAACATACGAGTAGCAGGCAGGAACTAACAGCTAAAAATGTCCCTCCAAACTATACATGGACTAAATATATATGGAGCGTTTCTTAGGAGGTGTTTATATCCAAGGACTAAAGTTTAGTCCATCTCACATCAAATATAATTAGAACTATTAAATATAGATTAATTATAAAACTAATTATGCAAATGAGGGCTAATTTACGAGATGAATCTATTAAATCTAATTAATTCATCATTAGCATATGTTTAGTATATGTTTACTGTACCATTGTATTATCAAATTATAGACTAATTAAGCTTAATAGATTCGTCCCGTAAATTAATCCTAATTATGTAATGAATTTTTAATTAATTTATATTTAATATTTTTAATTAGTATTTTTATATTCGATGTGACAGGGACTAAAGTTTAGTCCGTGTATCCAAACGGGGCTTAGAGGCCAGAGAGAACGCTTAATATTAGGATCCGATAGTAGTAACCTAAATTTTGGTCGAATAGTGACCTTTACACGGCCTCGCTTAATTTCAGGATCTTTGGCATGGTCGTACATATGGCGCCGCACACCAATCACCTATCCGATCGATCTACATCACCACATGGCCCTTTCGATCACTACAGCTGTAAAATTGACCGAAGAATGTCACAAGCCAGCAAAAAAGGAAATCCAACGATTTGCCCAATTTCCTATCGAAAATTTCCATGCATCTCATTCAGAGACTACAAATCCATCAGTAACGATTTCAAAATTATGTATAACTCGATCTCACGAACATAGTACTGAATATTGATTCTACTGATTACGGTTCTTTCTAGAGAGAATAAGGAGCACCTATACATAGCATATGTATAAGTACTGTTTTTACAAAGACAAAACAAGCGAGACAGATGAATGATCCGTTGCACACTTGAACATGTTAAATAAACGGAGTCGCTAATTAATCAGGGATCAAAGGATAGCCTTTACATGTATCCAAGTATAAATAAATGAATGAATCAGTCAATGTAAGCCAACAAATGAATGTGCTACAAAATGTACAGATCGACACCGGTGTGAAGAATGAATGATTCTATAGTCTAAACAAGCTGACTCCGTGCATGGACTAAAAAAAATCAGCTGGCGATTTATCTACACAAAGAGCTGGAGGAGGACGGGCGGCGCCTGCGCCGCGGCGGCGGCCTCCTCGCGGTGCCGCCGCATGTGTCCGCCGAGCGCCTGGCCCATCTCGAAGCCGAGCCCGCAGACGTGGCACTGGTGGATCACGGGCGCTGCCGCCGGCTTCATGAGGTCCTTGTCCTGCTTGGCCGGCGCGGCGGCGCCGGGCAACCCGAGCGCGAGGCCGTGGCGGCCGCGCAGGTGGCTGGTCCGGTGTCCCCCCAGCGCCTGGAACGTCGGGAAGGCGCGGCTGCACGTCTTGCAGACGAACTCGCCCTCGCCGCCGGCCGCCGCCGCCGCCGCGCGCCGCGGCTTCTTGCTGCTGCCGAGCCCGGGCATCCGGACGCCCAGGGCCAGCGAGAGGGAGAGCGTCACGTCGCCGGCGTCTCTCGGGTGCTTCGTCATGAACGGAACGGGGAGGGGATCGGTCGAACGAATTGAAGTGGTTGATGAGATGAGCTCAAGCTGTTTGGGGGGAGCTAGGAGAGAGCTGGAGAGGATCAAGCTCGATCGGATGGGAGCAGCTGCTGGATGTATCGCTGTTGGGTTCGGCGTGTGCATGGCTGGCCCTTATATACAGGAGCAGCAGGCAGGACCGCAGGAGGAGGATGTGCTCACGTGGAGTCTACGTCGGGGCAGACGAAAGAAAGAAAAGATAGAAACCGCAGGAGCGCGTCGTCCCCCGGGCGACTCTTCTCGTCTGGGGAACGGTGTGAAAAGGCGGAAAGCGACGGGAACCTTCCGTTTGGTTTTTTAACGCGGTTGCCTCGCCGTGGCGTGTATGCTGGCCTCACGACGACGCTCTCTGGAAGGGTCCGCGAACCGGAAACTGACGGTGTTAGGAAAAGCGTGGGCCCCACGGCGATGCAGGTGGGGGCCACGGTGATGGAGGCGGCTGGACGGTTTCACCTGCAGAGAGCGCTCGCACGGTTGCTTTGACGACGCAATATATGGTCAGGTCAAACCAGTCTTGCTCTTGCGCGCCAAGAATGAATAGGCTGTTCTTTTCCTTTGGTTTTGTTCTCATGGCAGGCGCACGCGCGTGCGCATGCGTGTGTGAACGGGAGCACGTTTCGCAGTGTCTTCTCCTACTATAGACTGACTACTCTTCGCTCGATCTCTCCTCGTAGTTTCTCTTCGCCGCCGATGTATCTACGTGCGCCTAGTCCTAAAGAAATTGTGTATGTACTTACACCTACGTGCGTGCTCCTAACCCACTACGTGTCCGATGGGCATGCCGCTAGCTCCGACTCCGATCCGTCGCCAGTAGCCACGTCAATCGTGTGGGCGTCCGCATTCCACACAAAGAGATTAACAGGAACCATGTGTCGAAATAAAAGGTTTAGTTCCAAGAACAAAAAATCAATCAGGATATTATCAGCTGGCCGGCCAACCCTGAGCTGAAAATGACGTGCTCTGGTTAAGGATTGCTTACGATCGTGCGCCATACTACGCCGCGAAGAAATTGAACAGGTAGCGTCATCCTCATCCATCTAAGCTAGCCCCTCGTGTAAGATTCATCGTACTTGGGCCAGGAACAAGAAGAGGTCAGGGTGACTTGCATGACCAAAAATAGTACTCCCTCTATTACAAATTACTATTCGTTGTTGATTTTTTCTACAACATTTGACTATTCATTCTATTAAAAAATCTAAATATATAAAAAATAAGTCATGTACATGTAATGACAATCATAAATAAAATAAATAATATTTACACAAATTTTTAAATAAGACCAATAATCAAATGTTTAGCGAAAAAGTCAACAATGAATAATAGGCCTTGTTTAGATGCCAATTTGGCATCCTAAATTAGGAGTTTTGGGAATCGCGCGCCACTGTAGCATTTCGTTTATACGTGTGAAAAATTGTCCAAAAATTGATTAATTAGGCTCAAAATGTTCGTCTCGCAGAGTACAACAAAACTGTGTAATTAGTTTTTGATTTCATCTACATTTAGTACTTCATGCATGCTATGACATTTTGATGTGATGAGAATCTTCTTTTTGCATAGTAGAATTTGGGGTTGAATTTGGGATCTAAACAAGGCCATGGTTTGAAACGGAGGTGGTACATTTGTACGAGTGAGCGTGCACTCCACGTTAGCCGTGTGGTCAGTCATCTACCGACGATCCCCCGTTGGCACGATCACAAAGTCATACTCAGGTTCCTTTCACTTTTTTTGTCTGTTCCTTTGATTATATATGGTCTCCCCCCCAAAAGGCACAAATTTACGATGAAAAGGCGGATATATATCGGATGGCAATTAATTGTTCTTATATATCCGATATATAATCAATTTATTTGCATAGCCCGTATATATAATAACCAACTATAAGAAGAAAAAGAGCTCTGGAGTCTGGACGGAAGAACAATTAATTTGATGGGTAAATAACTGATCAGCAGTTTGTTCTGACATCAATAGTTGGTACACCGCATTTACAGAAGAGAGGGACATGTGAATTGTCCTTCCAAAATTAAAAAGCGTATGATCAGTAGTACGCCGCATCGCATTTACAAAAGAGAGAATTATCCGCAATCATATGGGCAGTGTGAATTGATCAACAATCGAGCGGAATTTCTGACACCATCAGCAGATTGTTTGGATTAGAAATATTTGAACCAAAGAATTGAATCGTCCTACAATATATGCATAGCGTATGATGAAATCAGCCATGTCCTGTGACATCTGAAATCGAACCACTGACCAACCAAAACCTCCTAGCAGGCAGCAATACTTACAAAAGCAAAAGAAGATGTTTTCAAGTTTCTAAAGATCTAAAGACCAAATTAACAATATCTATCATTTACATGTCCTCTGCGTTAGAAAAGCCCAAAGCAGGCGCGACGAATCAGATCGATGAACGACGATCTAGGCGAAGAGCTCGAGCAAGACGGGCGGGTCGGCCGCGGCCGCGGCAGCGCGAGAGCGGACCTCCAGCTCCTCCGGTAGCCGTGCAACGCTGCGCCAGACCCAGGCGTCGGCGGCCTCGGCGGCGCCCATCTCCTCGCGGTGCCTCCTCATGTGCCCGCCCAGCGCCTGCCCCATCTCGAAGCCGAGCCCGCAGATGTGGCACTCGTGCTGCTGCCGCCGCCGCTCCTGCTGCTTGACGCCGCCGCCGGAGCCCTTGGAGCCGGCGTCGGCCTTGTGCTGCCTGAGCGCCTTGGCGCCGACGCCGAGCTCGAGGCCGTGGCGGCCCCGCAGGTGGCTGGTCCGGTGGCCGCCGAGCGCCTGGAACGAGGTGAAGGCCCGGTTGCAGGTCCTGCACACGAAGTCCCCCTCCCCGGACGTCGCCACGAGAGGCCCCCTCCGCCGCGCCCGCTTGGCGGCGGGCGGCGCCGTGGCGGAGTCCGAGGTCGTGGACGAGTCCGTCGTGCTCAGCGACAGCGCCAGCGACACCGCCTCCTCCGCCTGCTGCTCCCTCTGGTGCTTCATCTCGAGATCTCTCTCTCTCTTTCTCTCTCTCTCTCTCTCCTCTCCTCTCCTCTCCGACTCGATCGTACAAGCCTCAAGTGATGATGATGTGAAGCGTGGATCGCAGACGGCAGATTTGTGGGTGAAGAGGATATGGGAGCTGCTAGGTGAGGCGCGAACCCTTTTATAGGTTTTGCGTGTTGGCTTGAGAGGTCGGTTTGTGCGAGGGCGCTTACGTGTGCGCCAAGTTGGTGGGGGCGACCGACATCAAGGGGAGGGGAGGTGGCCTGACCAATCGAGGGAAGGCACGGCACCGGAGCGCGCGGCGCCGCGTCGCGGCGTGGACGGATGGGCGCGGCTCGTCCGCGCGGGGCGGATGGACGTGTGGGTGGTGGTGGGGGCGCGGCTGCGCTGCCGCTGCCGCTGCGCACGGCGGCCGGGGATGCGCGTGGCGGCCGGTGGCCTCGTTGCTCTTGCTTAGCCGCGGGGGCAACGCAACGCCGGATTCGGCGGCCGGTTTGTTTATTTATTTACGGAGTATTTGTTTGTTTATTATGACTGCAAGTATAAGCGGAGGCGACGGGACCACTAGAAGGGAATTAATAATTGCGGAGGACTGGATGGGGACGGAGCATATGGGGGCTTTCGACCTTGGGGAGCTTGGATGGTGTGTTGCGTCAGTATGCGGACGAGCCGGTGGAAGGGTCTAGAACGTTCTGGGCTTCTTGCCCTGTGATGAGATGAGACTGATCGAGGTGTCAAGCACGGGCGGTCAACGGATCCCGTTCTTCGTTCATCCGTTGCTAGAAGATCGAGAAGCGTGATTCTTGTGAATACGTGCGCGGTTACGTACTACAGCGACCATTCGTGAACGCACTAGAATTACAGTAGCCGTCAATCTTGTGCTTACTTGACTTAAAGTTATATATGAACGTAGACGGACCTGTGTCCGTCAATTCGACGCATGCATTGAGGGTTTTGTAGACCGCGCTCCTCCCGTCGTAAAGTGCGGTTTCAAAAACAAAAGGGTTCTACGGAAGGTTGAGTGTAGTCCACTAAAAATTCGATGGTCAGAAAGGTCAGATGGTGACATGCCAAATTCCATGCATGCCGCCCTGTCACACAGCATACGGGAGCATATGCATCTTTCGCAGCCAACAGCCAGGCGGGCTTCGATCCCCTTGCTCCGACTCCGCCGGCGAACCAGCCCGCCGTCAGCGGCGGCGGCGGCGGCGGGGAATTGAAGCCAAGCCGGAGGCCGGAGCCGGTCCAAGTCCAACGCGCACGGCTCCGCTTGCCTCGCGAGTCTGGCAGCCGACGCCACCAGCGCCGGCTCGCCCGGCCGCTAGCTGGCGTGGTGCCGACGCGACGGCGCAGCTAGGGCAGGTGCGCCGCCGCGCCAGCTGCGTGGTTACTGGTTGGCACTTGCCAACTACTGGTACCTGGTCAGCTACTCGCTACTACTACTCCAGTAGCCGTCGTCTAGAGGTTCCATCAGACGACGTGGCAGCAGGCACGACTCGATCTGCATGCTGTGCCTACAACTTTGTTATTTACTGCACCCCACTTCAATTTCCTTTTCTGGTACTTCTAGCAAACAAACTGAAACTAAGGCTTCATTGTACTTTCACTGTAGCATTTCATTTGTATTTGTGAAAAATTGTCTAAAAATTGATTAATTAGCTTAAAAATGTTCATCTCACAAAGTACAATAAAACTATACAATTAGTTTTTAATTTCATCTACATTTAGTACTACGTACATGTATCGATATTTTAATGTGACGTGAATCTTCTTTTTACATATTGAAATTTGAGAGCCAAATTTAAGATCTAAACAAGGGCTAACCCAAGTTCAACGTTATGGATCGGACGTGGTCGACAAGTCAGCCGTGACATATGTTATGGTGGCTGCGAGCCAACCGCCGCCGATATGTGCTTATTTGATTCTGGAAGCCGCAGCCACTCCAAATTAACTAAATAATCTCGTAGTGATGTAGTACGTTCAACAAAAGCCGCCGGCACTAACTACTCGATCGATCGTCTACTCCCAGCTAACTTGCTAGTGCAGAGGCCCATGATAATGCGGCGATGATGTCATGATGTACGTGCCGGTTAATTAGATAGTGGTTGGTATGCTTGTGTGCCAAGGGAGCAGCAAAATTAGATAAGCACGCTCAGTATTAAATTACTAGACAAGTGGCATTATCTGTTCTGATCTCTAGTTAGCTCGTACGTGGACCAAGACAATGGGAGGTTTACCTGTCGATCGACACGGTTAAGGTAATGCGAATTTGCAATGCCTTGGCGTGAACAAGCTAGTACGCAGTACGTACTAGCTCGACGTACAAGTAGTCGACATGGTCAAAGAGTACACGGGGTCGGATACTGCTCCGGGCCCACACATACAGGTCCGGCCGGTGAGTGGGTCAGCGAAATATCTTGGGAAGTTCATTGCTTACCGTTTATAGTAGCCTTATCCAATCAATCAGCTACCGATACATGTAGGCGATTATGATCTTTTTTGGACATCACCGGCCGTTGTAGCAAGGTCAGGCGATGCTTGCCGACGACAGCTTGTGCCTGCTACATTACCGATCAACAACCACTGGTGCCAGCACGAAGAAAATCATAACAGGAAGCGCGTTATTGCTATAAAAAATACGTATGTGTATACTCGTACATGTGGTACCGTATATTCTTGCATTCATGCCAAGAGCTGCTGAAGACTTCTTCTAAAAAAGGCTGCTGAAGACTGGTGTGGGGGTCTTCCGTTCCATTTTTTTTTCTCTTCCTGGACGTGATTGTGACCCTGGGAAGTTAACTGCACTGAGGCCTCGTTTAGTTTCCAAATTTGGTGTAGGAGCTCGGGGTATCTTCGTAATCATTGCGTCACTGTAGCATTTCATTTGTATATACGAAAAATTGTCTAAAAATTGATTAATTAGGCTCAAAATGTTCGTCTCGCAGAGTACAACAAAACTGTGCAATTAGTTTTTGATTTCATATACATTTAGTACTCTATGCGTGTTATGACATTTTAATGTGATAGAAAATCTTTTTACATAGTGATTTTGAGAGTTGATTTTTGGAACTAAAGAAGGCCTAAGCCCCGACCACCGCATTTCGCTGTCACACGTCTTTTGCCTTCGTCTGACGGCAAGCGCGTCGCGAAAGGAACACCGGCCACTGGCCGGCCATTTACCATTAGCTGGCTAAATCCTTGAGAGCGTGGAGTTTTTTGGCGTACCGATGGACACCTGAGAGCATACGCACAGTGATGTCGGTGCCTACGTGCTCCCCATGAAAGCGCCAACAGCTCAGCCGACACGCTTATCTTACTCGTACACTCCCGTTGAACTGTTCCTACTAAAGCAGTACTAGTCGTTTTCGTCAGCTTGCGCACATGTCGAGCTGCTAGCGAGTTCCATCCCGTCACTCACATCGTCGCGTCTGGCCATTTCTTGGGTTTACCAGTCTACGGTACGGAGTATGTTGCAGGGGGACCATTCCTCTACTAGAAGAATACAGTAAGCACAACAGCCACGTGAGATATCAGGAATTTACTACGCACTTGCGTAGATCATACGACGCAAGTATTGGTAGATTACAGCAGCCGAGATATTTCCAGGCGGGAGAGCGATTTAGATATCTAACTAATGCATTCTTAAATAGAGCTACTTGGCGAGACTGCCACTCATCTTAATATATATATTATCCGAATTCGGCTACAAGTCGGTACAATGATGCAGTTCAGATCTGATCTTGGATAAGTACATACAGGCAAACTGATTTCATTGCAACGCAAGGCCATGGCACAAAATCTGGGGCAATCCAGATGCAGCCAATAGGACGAACGCTCCACAGCCAAGTTATAGCTCCAAAACTTGAGATTTAAGGTCGATTCCGTTGAATATAAACATTCCCCGCAATGGCACAAACTGCTTGGTGACCAGCTGGAAGATAGAGGGTGAAAAATAACAATAATCAGCAATAATACATTTCAATTTCCAAATACAAGTTTATTCTAGCCTATGTCCAAGTCTATATAATCCTACGAATTCAATATGACCTTTAACATTTTTTTCAGTGCTGTGTAGAATCCTAGAACGATATCTATATAGGAGTGTTGTCTAAAGGGGACACATGTAAGATCAGGTGTATATCCCTAATAATTTCAGCCAAGCACATAACTGACCTTTATTACTTCTTGCGAAGCGACACCGCCAATAAAAGCAGCCACTGGATGAATCTCTGCGCCCCCAAACCGGCACATCTCAGTTATCAGATCCTCAGATAAGGATGCTCCGCTCAGCCCCATCTCACTTAGCACTGAAGCTGCAACTGTCTTCAGCCTAGGGATATCCTCATCAATCTCACTATCGAATCCAGTGTATAATCAGTACTATAAAAAACAGAAACATTTGTCTACAGGTGAGATAATAATGTTCACCAAATGAACATTTTTCTCAAGTACCTGTCGAAGAATCCAGGTAACCTGCTATAGTTGGCAGCCAATCGATCAACGGCGCGCAGTAAAATGTAGAAGTTCATTGCATAACTGCAGCAACACATTTGACAGTCATTAGTGAGGCCATTTCACTGAAAAATAATTAAAATCTAAACCACAGGCTAGCTATTTCAACAGAAAATAATCCATAAACAATATTCAAACCAAGGATTATGCGAAGGTGAAATATATCAATCCAAAAGGCAAAAAATCTCTGATTTGGATGTCCACAATCATATTCATGATAGCATTTGTGGTTTTGCATAGTTTCAAGAAATATTCTTTTTATCTTTGAAGAAATGATAGCATATCCTAGATTTGACAAGTCTTAAGGTGGCACGTGAAGAAAATAGTCTTGGGGTGAAACATTAGACCAGTAAGTGCATTCCATACTAGCTTAGCAACATTGCAGAAATTTGATATATAAGTATTGCTAACATAAAATCTGGAACATAGAACTCTCTTTACTAATAAAAACAAAGACATGAACCAGAAAATTCTGTGCAATGGATGCTAACCTGTAGTCTTCATCGGTGAAATACCTTTGAACCTCAGAGACAGTGGGAGAGCTAAATTCCTCATCGATACTACGATATCTACAGACCTAGACATTGGAAAATGATTCAGCATAGACGACAAAACCAGATTAAATGATATTTTTTTTATCTATTCACACTATTGATCGTTTACAAATAGCATAAAGCCCCTGATAGGTTCAACACACAGGTAGTAAAATTTGTCCCTCAGCGAGAAACTTTTGTGCCTCATTTAGCATGTGACAACTTACAAGCCACCTTCTATCCAATAAATCATTCTAGCATGGGTAACTTAAACACCAATCAATAAAATGAGTCTGTCACAGCTGAGCACATCATGCAATAAGATGTCAAGTTACACTGCAAGAATAAACAGAAGCTCCACATGTCAACTGAAGAAAACAGCTTACCCTGAGTTTTCTAGCATTTTTACAAAATGTTTTGATATATGCCCTTGAGATAGAATCCGGATCTCTACCAATCCGCTTCAAGATATCCTTTACGCGATGCTCCACGGCAAGATAGTCAGCTTCAGCCTTAGCTTGGTAAATCTTCTGTAGGCTTACATAATACCTGTAAGATCACAAAAGAGAAACATTACAATATTCACACACAAAAAGAAGAATACAGTTGTAGTAACAGAATTTAAATCTGAAGATGGCAGAAGCTGGATGACAGCTGTAGGACTTACTCTGTAAGTGAAGTCATGTCAGGAATTGTTCCCTCAAGAGGCAGCTCCCCATTTCCCTCATTTGCAACAAATTCCTGTAAACAGAGAGAGAAAACAGTACGAGTTATGGAAACCATGGTAGGAAGGATTACTTGTGGACTGTAAAACTTGGGTTCATTATGCAAGCAGCTTCCACATACTGTGAAGGCTTCTATGATCTATTGGGACTTATTCAGCAAATGAAACTATAGATTCGGCTTAGAAGCCTTCAAAGCCCAAAGCTGCCCCAGTCTTTAAGTTTATAATAATAGACTTCTAGCTCTAGAAGGCTGACTTTGTCCTTTGGCCCTGACTTTTGCGGAGTTGAGTTTGTCACCCCAAAGCAACTCTAGAACGGAGCCAAGCGAGTTAAAGGATAAATCTACAATATGCCACGTTAAACGGTAAATTACATACTGTTTAAGGCACGCCAACTATTTTAGTGGCCTGAGATTTTAGCACAAGTGTAGCCAGGACTCAAATTCACATGGCCTCAGAAGTTGGCACGAAGTAAGCTTGTGGCAAGATATACCAAGAAAAGAACTTTCAGATCTGGTTTCAACAACAGAAAAGGAGGCCACAAACTTTTGGAAGCATAGTGTACTAGCTTCTATGGAGTGGCCTATTACTAGTTACTAGTGAAAGAAGTCAATATCCAGTACATTACAATAGCAATATGACGTATATACCTTCAAAGCAGCCACTAAAATCCAGAAATCTGATGAGGATGAAGTGACTTCTGAAGAGTTATCATCAATTATCTGTCGGATCTCATTACCTAGCAGAAACCAATGTTAGAACCTGCACATTTGTACTGTTGCATGCACCATTTGAGTGAATTTGTGCATCCTAAGCAATAAGAACATAAACCTATAATTCTATAAAAGGTTCAGGATCAAGGCTATTTACAAATAAATCCAGAGCATGTTTGTGAAATATGTGTATTATTAGTAGTCTGGTAATTTACATTTTCCATATTACAGATTCAGAAAAGGGCGTGAAACCACAACTGATTCAATTGATGACAACAAGTGCACATGCCAAGCCTTAATAAGCATAGGATCCAGCATTTAGGTGGACACAGGCCAAGTTCACTGATTATGAACAGAAGAGTTGTAACTTCTTGCTAATTCAAGTAAACTTTGCCTTGGTACTATACAAGGAGGGTCAAAGGTAGATCCTGTTATAACTATGCTGGCTATACAAGGAGGGTCAAAGGTAGATCCTCAGATCCTGTTAAAGCTATGCTGGGATAAGGACACACAAAACCATCTTACTGATTCCTGGAGTGACTGAGACTTTATATGAAGACTCCACAGCTTCTTTGTAATTTTCTTCATCTAAATTAAGCATATGGGCCCGAATCAGGTCCTGACAAAAGAAACAATTTAGTCAGTGCCACAGTCCTAGAAACACTTTATTTCATGGGTCAACAGTAATAAAAAGAATGTACCTTAAACTCCCTTTTCTCTTGCCTAGTTGAAGGTAAATTACCATCATGTGCATCTGCCCATTTTTCTGCAAGCCTCACAAGGATAACAATGTATGGCGTATGCTTGTGCACAACAGGATCTTTATCATTTATGTCAATTGATTTTGCAAACCTGTGTAGTAGAAGTGTCAACAATAACAGTGCTCATGTACAACGACAGCTGTTTAAAATGAATGCATATATTCTTACTGCTTGAGTTCAGCCCATGGATTGTGAAGGCGCAAATCATCCAAGAAGTGGTCTGGTTTTGATTCTATGACACAGTGTTCCTGACCAAAAATAGATAAATAGATTTGTCAAACTTCCCAAAAGGCCAAAATGCCTGTGCTGCGAATTCCTCCCAATATGGTTAATAGGTGGCATAGACAGAACTGCCAGAAAAGAGCACCTAGCCATACAACAACGCCCAGGTAATTGAACGAAAGAGCATTCGGAATCGCCAAGTCATGCCATGACTGTGTTGCCGTGATAATTAATCATGTGGAGATACTAAAGTCTGGATGTAAGTATATCAAAAGTACCTTGACGCTGACCCTGACTAGACCAGTTAGACCATACGAACGTGCAGCAACCAACACAATATCTGCTTTTCTGCAGATATCATCTAGCTTCAGTAAAGAACTCTCCGGAAGCTGCAACATAGATGAAAAAGCATTGCATTAAAAAATATTTCAAGGGTTTTACTGCACACATATTTTGCCAGAAATATTCTAAAATGAAGAGTGAGGAACTCTTCTAGCACAGTAGCACCAGCGACAATAAAATCCTGAGGGGATAATTGAACTGTGGTACTACCAACAGATCAAAATTACTGTTCAAAGAAACAGCTACGCAGACTAGAAAATAGTACTGTAAATGTATTCTCTTCTGGTCAGTGAGCCCAGTTGTGGCCATGGAAAGAAAAGAAAACTGTATTAAGCTTCAGTAAAACAAAGCTCCGATGAAACTGGTTGAATAATCAACCATTGACGATCAATTAATCCACTATTTGGCATCTTAGCATTTAAGATAGACGTACTATATAACACGAGCAACCATCCACACTGCTCGACAGATTCGGTCCATTAGAAAGAACAAATCTAGAGCATTATAATAATCTAAAGCCCAAAGAGTTACTTCTTTCTCAATTCTAACGAAAATTTAGCAGTGACAGTTACAATTATAGGTAAACCTTCTACTAGTCCATTGATTCTCAGTTCTCAATCATTTTTTCAACCTTCAACAAAATGTATATATCTATTTATACACCCAAAATTTCTAGCAACACAGGAAAATACTTTTGCAATTCATCCTAAGAGTTGGCGGAAGAACACACCTGAGTAGCAATGACGACAGTGAACTGGGAAAAGAATGAAGGATTAGTGTCTATCAAAGTTGCTGGAGTCTCCTCAACAAACTTGGCGTTAACAGCATCATTCAGCTCTTGTAGGAAAGAACATATGGATTTAGCTCTTGGTTGCCCCAAACATCCCTCATCCACTGCATTCAAAATATTCAATAGTATGAGTTCCCTCA
Source organism: Echinochloa phyllopogon (assembly GCA_033239725.1). Taxonomy (NCBI): domain Eukaryota; kingdom Viridiplantae; phylum Streptophyta; class Magnoliopsida; order Poales; family Poaceae; genus Echinochloa; species Echinochloa phyllopogon. Next base: position 2,073,722 of record BTCW01000018.1, read on the forward strand.
ATTTCGGGGGGATGAATTCAGAAGAACAGCTATAGTCACATGTCACAGAAATTACATAAAAAGTTATTCCCAAGATCAGATGCTTCGACTTTGGAGCCATCAACAACAGTGACACTTCCTATTCCTCCGAGCACGAGATTCTTCAGTGCTTCAGTTCCAGTAGGACCACAATTAAGCAAGCATATGCTAGCCTTCTCCAGCGCAGTCTGTCCTTGATCACCCCATATCCTGTACTTAGTTAGAAAACAAATGGTAGCTTTCAATATCTGGGTATGCCATCTGATTGAGTGGGCAAGTCAAACAAACAGATTAAAAAAAATAAGCATAACAAATTATTGGAAAGCACAGGCAAAATGGCAGTAAATGAATTTCCTTAATTTGCAAAACAATGGTTGCGAAAGCATTCTCTTTTCCTATGCCATAATCGACACGAAGAATTATGCACTAGAGAAACAGGACATTTTTTTCACTGTAACATTGCCAAACTAATGAGTACATTTGGTAGGTAATGCTGAATTTCTGGCTGTAAATACCCTCTGATCATAATTCTATGATCAGTTAAAGAGTCAAAAAAACACACAGATTATAACAGGGGAAGACATCTAACAGTTGTCATGATTAACCAAAAATCATCAACCTAGAAAAAGATCAACTAATGAACCAAAAACCATCATCCTAGACAAGGATCATCTAATGAGTAATACTTTTATTCAGTGTATCTTCTACACTTGTCAGGGAAGTAGGTTCTGAGATTCACACCAGCATTAGTATTTTCTAGGTAAGGTATAGATAGGTACATAAGAAGGTGGTGCTGTAGCTTAGGTAATGCAACCCCAAGTACCCAATTCCACTAAGCAATTGATCAGCTAAAATCAGCAATTCGCGACTAAATTGCAACTTTCCATCAGAATGTCAACTTAAGGCACACCAAAAAGACTAACAAAATCCATGGAACTAAGAGACACTAAATCAGTACCCAATAACGCGCAAGCAACCCGAGCTCCAATGCAAGTCCTGCACGCCTCAAATCTGGAAACGAGGGCAGGTCCATAACCACATCAGATGCCCCCTGCATCAGAGCGCTAGCTGGCCGAATAACAGCCTAAACCCTAGATGGAACAACACATACAAACAGAGCCAAAACTGGGTCCCAATTGCGTAATTCGGTCGTCGGAGAACCCTAAACCCTAGGATCGGTCGACGCTAAGCGCTCGGAATCTACACATCGATCACGTGGAGACGGGGAGGGCGAACACGGATGCGCACCGAAGGGTTACCTGAGCTGTCGATCATACTTGGTCTTGGGCTCGGCGACGACGCCGGCAGCGGCCATGGCTACGGCGAGGAGGGGAGGCGGCTGCGCTCGCACTTGGGGTTTTTGGTTCGCTTCGAACTCCACTCCGGCGAGGAATAAAGCGGCGGAGCGTAGACGGAGCAAGGAGATGGCTTGTTGAGTTTGTTGTAGTCTTGTGGAAGAAACAGGCTTCGAAGCCGCCAAGCCGGCCAGCCCAACAACTCTTACGTTCAACGAAAACCCCCGGTATATTGGGCCAGATCTGGCAACGCAATGAACCTATCTGAAGGGCCCAGTTTGGATGGAGCTTGACATGGCCCAGAGCTTGTCCACTGGGGCTACAAGCAAAAAAAAAACGCTAGCTAAGACAAAATAAAAGTCCGTTTTAAGTTCAACAACATGGTAATGTGATGTACGCAAACGTCGTTAGCAAGGTTTGTTTGTTGTTCAAGAATCAGGAATGATGAAGATTCATAAATGTACTAAGCACTCAGACAACCAATTGCATTAGTGTTGTTCAAAGAAGCACTGAGGAATATATACTTCAGTTGTAGCCTGATTGCTGCCAGATAAGGAGCAGCAAGAGATTAAAAAAATTATCTAATGAACTACAAGGATCATGGATGACGTCAGGAGATTGATCATTGTGTACTATCCACGCTTGCTATATATTAAGCTCATGGAGTGCTCACTAGCTTACTGTATTCCATTTAGCATTTTCATTTTCAAGTTGGAGAAACGAGGCGTTGATATTGGCTTCCACTACTGTTAATAATATCCGATCCGTCTAAAGTCAGATAGGATTGTCAAATAAATGGGAATTTAGCGAGTCAAAGGCCGGACAGATATAACAGATAACACCACCAACCTCGACCGACCAATCAAGATTGAGATCAGGTCAGCAAACTTTTTGTTCTCTTACAAAAATGCCTGTTCTGCGGTGACAACACAAACCCAATTAGCCCATTAATTATCATATACTACAAGGAATCGCAGTGAGATTTAGACAAGTTAACTGTATTATTGCAATATCTTTAGTGGTGCGAGACAAGGAATGAGACAAGATCAAGTGAGGGTAGCTTACTTCAAAAGCTATGTTAGCTGAAAAGGAAATCTTACTAGATGTTTTTAACCCAAGCGTGGGTTCGGCAGTCATGTACGGAGTGCCGACGAGAGTAATTCTATGGACTCTCCGGGCAAGCGATCGCATTGCGAAATTTCTTCATCTTAATCTAACAATTCCCATTTCTTCATCCCTCAAGTCAACACCATGGTGCTTTATTTAATAGCACGAGAAGCAGCAAGTCAACTAAGCACTAAGTCAAATGTCCGTTTAGGGAGTAAAAAAAGGCAACTCCAGCACCAATCCTATAAATACTATCACTTAATCACTGTAGTATTGCACATACAAACAGCGGTTAAGCATTTCGTGACGATGAAGAGGCTGACGTTCGGACAAGAAGAGCCGGCGGAGCTGGGCATCATCAGCGTGGCCGAAGGGGTCATGCTTCTGCTCGCGCGCAGCGGCGGCGGCGGCGGCGAGCCATCGGCCTCGCCGCGCGTGTTCGAGTGCAAGACGTGCAGCCGCCGGTTCCCGTCGTTCCAGGCGCTGGGCGGCCACCGCGCGAGCCACAAGCGCCCGCGGGCGGGCGAGGCCGCGCCGGCGAAGGCACGCGCGCACGGGTGCGCGGTGTGCGGCGTCGAGTTCGCGCTCGGGCAGGCGCTGGGAGGCCACATGAGGCGCCACCGCGCCGTGGCCGAGGAGAGGGAGGGCGCCGCCGCCGCCAGTTCCCACCACGGGCTAGACGAAGCCGAGACGAAGCCTGACGAAGCGAGAGGCCTGCTGGGCTTGGACCTGAACATTGCCCCCTCATGACCTTGGACTTGTTGGACTCCACATTGCCCCCTCATGAGTCGGGTTTCGTTTTTTTTTCTTTCGTTTTGGCCTGGATTTGTGCTTCGGAGAAAGATTTATGTAAATTCATTGTAAAAAAACAGATTGTTTTCTGTATAGTGTTATAAATTGCGTTATATAAGAATTATGCGGTAGAAGTGAAACGCTTGATTCTTAGGTTTGGCATGTGCTGCTTGAATGATCGTGTGAATACCACCTATACTAGCTACAAACCAAGAAATTATATGTATTCGATGCCGCGTACGAAAACAACGGCACGCTAGGAATTATGGGATATTAAACCTCGCCTCCAGTTCCCACAGGAATTCGGCAAAATTTTAACAGGTTTCGAAGGGACAAGCCCCCCCAAAAAAAATCAGGTTAGAAATGGGACGTATCCAAGTGTTGCAAGCAAGGATAACAGCAGAACACATAGAATAAAGCACAATTCAATGTTATCTCTCTCGAGTGTAGCCTGCACGAGATCAAACCAGCCACCCAGTTGTATATGCGCCCATCGTTATCAAGAGCAGAGTTTCCACCAAACATAGCACGTAATTGTTCTGGCTTAACACCCATTTGTCCAAATCCCAACAGTTGAGATAACTTAAGAAATGCACAAGGAGAGTTGCTGCAAAGAATAAAATGATAAAAAATACAGGCACAGTAACACCACTGTCTTGCAGCGACAACTGTTCAGGAGCCGCAGCAGGCTGATTTCTGTGCCCCTGCTGTCTCAGCATCCCCTTCCGCCTTGATCTTGATAGTTCGATCCTGCAAACCAGAAAGAGAGCTATGCTAAGGTGCTATTTGAAAGAAAAGGGATAGGTCCAATCTATGAAAAGGGTTTCACCTCAGGCTTTGAATCAGTTTCTGAGAGTCTCTGTTTGATGTCCCGTGCTATAGAAAAGAAAACCTGCTCGACATTGAGGTTTGTCTTTGCACTCTGTGAGAAAAAAAATATGCATCACTAACAAATCAAAAGTAAGGACATATATGATCAGAGAAATGTGACAGTAAATTATAAGTTATGCTACAAAAGAGGAATGCCATAACAGAAGCTATAACTTCCACTAACCGTTTCAAAGAACTTAATCCCATATTCATCAGCAAGAGCTTGCCCCTTTGAAGTGGGTACAGCCTACAAGAAATAACTTCAAGAGTTAATCAAAAGCATAAAGTTTAAGAGATCAAAAAAGAGTACAAGTAGGAATGGATTGTGTACCCGTTTGCTTTCATCCATATCAGCTTTATTGCCTACAAGAATTTTGTTCACATTATCCGAGGCATGTTGTTCAATGTTTCTGATCCAATTTCTAATGTCTGCGAGTCAGTAATAATGACAGTATCATAATCGCAAGTCAAAGCATCATATCAAACAACAATTAAGCACAAGAGTCAGTACTATTAAAAGATGACTCATCCGTGACGTCATACACAAGTAAAATGCCCATAGCTCCCCGATAATAGGCTGCAAAGAAAAATTGTAAAATACCAACTTCAGCCATTAATTTGTTTTAGAAATATAAACTAGTTTGCTCAAAGGAAACAAGTATACCAGTTGTGATAGTGCGGAATCGTTCTTGGCCCGCAGTATCCCAGATCTGCAACTTAATCCGTTTGCCATCCAACTCGACAGTCCTTATCTTGAAGTCAATACTGTTTTGAGAATCCAGTGAGCACAATTCATAAGTTCACACAAGGTTTCCCATGTAACATTCCTCAACCAGATAATTTTGTAATTTTACTCTACATACCCAATAGTAGTGATGAAGCTAGTGGTGAAGGAGCCATCTGAAAATCGTAACAGGAGACAACTTTTTCCAACACCTAAAAGTACACTTCAGAATTAGAAACCCTATGCCAGCAACAAGCGACAATAAAAAACAACCTAGTTCGCGCCAGAACAAACATCACTACCCGATGACTCAAATTGGCTACTCAATAAACAATGCCAATATGAGATCTAGGTACATAGACGAGACAAATGATATGCAAAGCTATATGTAGCTTCATGTCACTGTTCAAATACGAGCATAGTGGCACTACAGCAAAACTGGTCAGGAGCTGCAGGTAAGAGGAAAGAAAAAAAAAATTGTGCACCAACCTACAAGCTTCTGTAAATGGCAGATTTTTTTTTCCCTAGCAAAGAGAACAATAGCGTGCCCATATATTGGAAATGCAAAACAAGGCATAACAATACAAACACTTCAATTATCTTATAAGTTGCACAATTTCAGCTTCCAACTTGAGGAAGCTTCTCTAGGTAAGTGTTCTGTGTCTGAGACTATGCATTTGAAGCCCAGCACTTCCGTAATATCAAGCAGAGCCCTCAATTATGGATTGCTGGATTCTTTTTTTTTCAATATTCTACCTTTGATGTGGAAATTGCACCATTTAAATTGTCAATTTGACACGGAAACAAAAGACAATATTAACTATCAAGCCATGTGGGCTAAACCATAGAGAGCTCACTGACCACTGAACATAACAAGCACAGAAAGCCTGAAAGATGCACAGAGCTATGCTCCACTTGCATATGCTACTAGTTGTGTAACTGTTGAGAATAATATAGGCATAGCCTCCAGTGCTTGTGGAATGAACATCCTGAATCGACACAAGAGGTTATCCACTTATCCTGAATTCTAGATGTACCGATTAATCTAATTACACTCACAATTAAATTTCTTCACCCGCTTGGTCAATGCAGGCAGGGATACAATCGCTCAAAAGATATGAACGTTACACAAGTGACCCCCACAAGTGCCGTCCAGACGTTAGATTTATTCGCCCCATTCGCATTTTACACAACCATCTGCAGCGGCTGATCTGGATACTAGATGCCAATCGAAACGCCAAATCACACGGAACAGGAAACATGTCCCCGAAACCATCAGATCTCGCGCAGATCGAGATACGACTCCCAAGAGGGATGAGGGGTCCGGCGAACTCACCGCTGTCTCCGATGAGAAGCAACTTGATGAGGTAGTCATAGTCGGCTCGAGCCCTCGCCGGCGGCGCTGCCATCGCGCTCTACCTCCCAATACCTAACATCACATAGCTAGATCAGATCGGGAACGCAAACAACCCAACAACCGAATCGAACAGGAGGGCGGAATGGCGAGCTGGACCGAGCGGTGTGGCGTCAGTGCGTGGGGGCGCGATCTTTAGGCGTGGTGGTGTCGCCTCCCGAGAAGCGGAGGCGGGGCAGGCGGTGGAGCGGGAGGCCGAGGCGTCGCGGTGACGGTGAGGGCACCAGGTTGCCTGGCGCTGGCTCGATCAGAGAGGAAGGAGATGCAGCACGCGTTCGCGTGGGGTTGTAGTAGAACCTGGTCCGCCTTTGGACTGTTGTGTTGGGTCGTGACTCGTGACCTGGCCTGTTACTGGACAGCTTCTGTGGGCCGTTTATTACTTGAGTTGGGCCATTCATACAAGATTAGGCCCATGCATTTCCTGTTTTAGAGTTATAGTTGCGTGCGCTCAACCACCGACTATAACTCGTGTTTAGGACTCGAGGACCATACATCAGAATCAATGCACAGTGCAACTTTATGGATGATTGTTTAGAGCATGTGCACGAAAATCACTGAAATTATATGATATAATTGAAGTACTTTCTTTAAGAATCTGCCGATACAAGTTTTATGGGACATATCTTACATTCTTTTTAATAAAATAAGCGTTTTCTTAGAATTGTTTTAAGTCAAACAAATTTAATTTTGATTAAATTTATAAAAAAACTATCGATACTTATAATACCAAATAAGTCTCATTTGATTTATCATATTTATAAATTTAGTGAAACTGATATAGTTTGACTTAGGAATAGACTTCATTGAACAGAAAGAGTACTATGGAGCAGGAGAGTAACTAAGCTTCAATCATAGCATTAAAAATGACTTATATATGTAAATATGAGGAATAACTAAGATCATTTTGATCATGCTAGTCGCTTCAAACATAAGCTCCTCCAACTGACTGGTAACGCCTTTGGAACTGAAACCATTCGAATTTCTTTAACGACTCGTCACTCTCTATATGACGGATATATTCATAACCACTCTACTCTTTCGCCCAAAATTACTCTATACGAATCTACAAATTGCAGTCCGTTTGTCAAGCCAAGATCCGTTCAAACTCGCGGCGCGGGAGTAGTTGCCAAGTCACCGTCCATTGCCGACCTGCTTATTTGCAAAGTACCCCGCTCATTGCGTAAGCACTGTCCCCGACCACTAAACTAGTCCAAGACATGTCATGATCATGGCCACTCGAAGATACAAGAAATTTCTCGCGCTCCACACATGCGCGACTTCGACTTCGAATTTCAAAATTGGATGACGTGCGTTATCTATCTGTATCCGTTCCTTGTGTTTGCGCATGAGGTGACACCAACGATAGTGTTTTGGTACACACAAAGTCCAGTCTCGTATGTTCATACACGCTGATAACTTCGCTGCATCTGTCAGTGCAAGTTCAGTATTTGTTCGTAATAGCAGACCACTGAATACTGATGGGAGTGGCGGAGTGCGCCTAAAATCATTATCCGGACCAAGCCGAAGCCAAAGCTGGCGAGGTTCATTATTTGTTTGTTATCGAGACTGAACTCTCAGGACTTGGGTTGTTCATCTGATGCGCCCCCACGAGCAGTTGCGCACTGATCAATCAGTGGCTTGCCCAACAGCAACCTGTGCTGTCTTGCCTTGCCTGATCGACTCCAACTAAATCATTCCCTCGCCATCATGAGCCACAAAATCCGTCCTCCACCGTAACCACGCGGATAATACACCAGCAGCGGCAGTAACCTTAACCACTTGAGCTAAAATCGTGACGCGGGGAGGACGAGATCCACCCGATCAGCTCGATCCAAACCATTACTCCATTAACCACGGGGAGGAATATCACGGCGTAAGCGTATCACGGTGCAATTATTACGGCAAAGCAGCCGGAGAGCGAGACGGGTTCCTACTACTTTCGCGACGACGCGGCACGATTTTCTCTTTTCTTATTCGCGGAAGGCGCGCGCGCGCGCAAGGGAAATGTTGTTGCTTTTTCAAGAGACCCGCATCCATCCAAAATTTTGGTCCGATTTAATTACCCCCACGTTTGCAAATCGCACACGCTATAATCCGTGTACGGCATCGCAAGTTCAAATCAGAGAACGCCACGTCATCTCAGGGTCGCCGCCAGCGCAGCAGCGCCCAGCCTAACCACAGGTCCCACACGAGTTAGCTAGCCGCCTGACCTCGGATCACCACGATAAGCACCGCCGCGTCGGCGGTTTAGGCCAGTCAAAGCTTCCTCTTCTTCTTCTTCTACCAGCCAAGACGAAAAATCTCTCACTGTTGCAGAGGGCGCGAGGGACAAAAAGTTTGTGCTAGGAGAACAAAGGGGAAGGGGGGCGAGTCCAGTGGGCAGGGCAGGCACCCACCTGAAAAGGCGGGGGGCGGGGCGGGGCGGGGCGCCACCCAACCGCTGCCGCGCAGCGGAAGCGCCGCCACCGAACGCGCCCCGCCGGGCTCCCTTCCCCGCCCCGCGCGGCCCGAACGCCCGAGGGGACGCGACGCTCCCCGGGAATCCAGCCCTTCCCCGCTATCTCCTCGCGGCGCGCGATCCCTCAAATAGGCGAACCCGGGCGCTGGATCAAGGCCCGCGTCGGGGTTGACTTGGGCGGGCTTGCTGGGGAGCGTGGATGGGCGGGGCGAGCGGGAGCGGGAGCGGCAGGCGGAGGTGGGCGCGGCGGTCGTGCCGGACGGGAGGAGGAGGAGGAGGAGGAGGAGGAGGGGCCGGGGTCGTCAGCCGGACGGTCGCAGCGGCGCCGAGCGGGGCGAGCACGGCGACGCCGCGGGTGACGGAAGGTCAGAGCCTACTGTTCACAAATGAATCTCTGCGGCGGTTGACTAGTTTTTGCAATTGCTTTCAAACGACTCTTGGATTGTTTCTGGTTGGTTGATTTCGCATGCTAGGTAGTGCTTGCTTCCTCCGTCCAGCGGTGGTAGCTTGTCATAACTCCTAAGCGCGGAAGCGAGAGGGTTGCCTAATTTGCTTGCACCGTTGGGTTACTTGCTCGTTTGCTGCTCCCAGCAAACAGAAATTGGGGGGAGATCATGCTAAAAGTAGTCCAACGGAGTATCTTAGTATTTAATTTTCAATTTCCCAATGTCTTTGTCTGTGCAAGGAGCACAAGTACTCCCTCCGGTATCGTATCAGAAGTCGTTTAGGACAACGACACGGTCACCAAAGCACAACTTTGACTCCACTTTTCTATAAAAATATTTCTTGAAAAGTCATATATGTATATTTTTATGAAAGTAATTTTCAAGACCAATCTATTTATATGATTTTTACATTTTTAAACTCAACGACTTAAATGTTATTCATTATTTATATTTTCAATATTTGACTCAAACCTTGTCCAAAACGACTTCTAATATGATACCGGAGGGAGTATCGCTATTACTCATGGGAAAATTCAAACACCACAATTTGGCTGGAATAATTGGTCGTAACGTGTGATTCATCTATTTATTGGCCGGATTTGTTTAGGGCAGAAAATCGCAGCGTTGCCTTCTGGTCGGTTTTTAATTAACGAGGCCAGTGATGTAACATGTTTGAATGGTTATTGTAGGGCAATTAAGGTAAAAATATGAATGATTTGGAGTTGACCCGTCCTTGTCTCCTTCTAACTTGTACTCAGGGTTTGCTCATGTGGACAAGCAACGACGTGTTCATGGAGCCCTATCAGATTTCAGATATAGCAGTGGATCCACAGATAATGTAAGCTGTTCGAATGCTCACTACTGATTTATCAACAATTACCTTGGATTTGTTCTCCTGCAAAATACTTCTGCAGCTCAAAAGTGTTGTTGTCCTTCAATGCTTTCTTACCATTCTTACGTAATTGTGTTGACACAGCTTTCTTCGGACATTGGGGAATTCAAGCATAAGAGCTCCTATGGAAGTTATATGAGATGTCTTCCGTCAAAAAGAAATATTACAAAAACCAACCAAGCACAACCTTCGGTGATGGCAGGAAAGGATGGTTTTGATGCTGCAGGTGCAGTTCTTGTAGATTTGCAGAAAACTTCTACTCCATGGCAGAGAGAGAATAAAACCTCAGAATTGTGTCATGCGACCAGCAATCTTTCAGGACTGCCCATTCGGCCTAAATATTATCTCAACAATCCCAGCAGCAATTTGCAGAATCCTTCAACTGTGAAGAGTTGCAGTGATCTCGGTGATTTCAGTTATCAACTGGTCAGAAGCACTAAAAGGTCAGCTTCTTCAAAGATGGGTTTAGACAGCGCAAACAGTTCCCTTTCTGAGAAAATGTCAATGCTACGTCAGCCACGGTACGGTAGTGATCATCAGAACCAAAACCGCATCAGTGCTTTGAATCGAAGACACAAAGTTGTGAATTCTAGAGGTGCAAACGACCGGCTAAATACAGAGAAGGTTCATGACCAGCTTGGTTCCTCATTGGGAAGACATTCACAGGCTTTGTTAAATAATGCATTAGTTCGAGAAAAACAACTGTGCTGTTCAGATCTATTCAATCAAAAAGCAACTGAAGAATTATGGAGCCCTGCATACAGTGAATCTGAGAAGATAGTATGCTTTTCCTCAGGTGACAGCATTGATGATTTGCAAGTATCGTCGTCAAGTGACACTAGTGATAGCTCCAACTGGTCATCTGTGGGTGTAGTAGCTGATGATCAATGGAAGATGACCTTCAAAAAGGTAGATACTGAGATCTGTGATTAATAATTACTCATGATACTGCAATTCATCGATGCTTGTATGGTTTAGAGTTTATTGAATCAGAAACACCAGCAAGATATTTATTTGCATGGTTTCTTGCTTTTTCTTCTTTCAACCAAATAAGAACAGAGGAAAACTGAACCATATTTTATTATTAATTTACTGAAGTAAAAAATATTTATGTGGATCTTTAATTTTGCTTTCCGTATACAAGATAGGAAAGTTAATCTCATGCTATCTTTTGACAGGTATATTGCCCTCATGCTGCACGCCTAAACTCTACGCCTGTCATCTACTGCAAAGAGATAGGTCATGCTAGCCCAATATCGGTGCTTGAACCTCCATCTGAAGATTGCTCCGATTCTGAAAACATCAGGCGAGAGTCTGCAAATATGCACGGTTAGTGCTTATGCCTTCATACTTTTCTGCATGGCTGTTATGACTTCCCTATATTTCTGTTTTGTGTTAATCGTTAACTTTATGGTTTTCATTTAGATCTCCAACTGAGGCTTGAGCTTGACACATTTACACCAACAAAAACTGCCGCAGAGGTGAGCAGCATTGGCATTACCAGTGAATATTTATCCTCTGAAGTGGAGTCAAGCAAAGACGAACCCATACAGTTGGTTGAAGATATTCTTGAAGATTTTGAAGATGAAGAGGAAAGAGACTTTTCTTACTTGCTGGATATACTGATTGCTTCCGGCATTCATGGAACTGCGGAGGATGAACTTTACAAGGTGTGTCAGTCGCTTGACTGCCCTGCCGGCTATGATGTATTTGAGAAGCTGGAAAACAAGTACACTAAAGTTGTTAAGTGGTCAAAACCAGAGAGGAAGCTTTTATTCGATATGGTCAACACAGTACTGTCACAAATCCTTGCTCCATGCTTAAACATGCAACCTTGGGTCAATACTTCCAGGAACTTGGCTGCACTATGGGGCTCAGAGGGTCTGTTGGAAAAAGTCCTGCAGGTGTTAGCTCAGAGACGGGAACAACTTGCACCGAGTAAAACTAAGCCTGAGAAGAAAGGGTTTGATCAGAAGTGGCCAGATTTATCCGATTGCATCGACAGGACAGGAAGGGATATCGAGAAAATGATCAAAGATGATCTCTTGGAAGAGCTGGTCATTGAGGTACTGTCCAGTTAGGTATCCACGGCCGTAGTAGGGTGTACACATTGTAGCAGTACAGTCCCTTTCCTTTGAATTTTGTAGTCAGTTCCTTCGGCGCTTACGATCAATGCTCCTTTTTCTTTGTTATATAATTAAAGCGATGGTTGACAAGGTTTTTGTGGTTGTTGCCGTGTCCCTGGTGGTATTAGAAATATTGTGAATCATATTGAAATAGTTGATACCCGAGTCAAATTCATTTTCCTTCCTAAGTACACGTTGGAACATGATTTGTAAGAGTGAGAGTTTCTCTGTAGAATTTGTCGTCTGTGAGAGTTGAAGTCTGTAAATGAGGGCAAAATGTAGTGCCCAGACAATTGTATTGTTCTTGAAAGGAAGAATCTGTGCCATGTTCTTTTGGTAAATTTTGGGTCAACAAGTGCATCAGATCATTGTATTTAATGGCTAATAGACATGACATCTCAACAGCATGAAGAATTACATCTCATAGTGGCAACCATGCCGAAGATTTAGAAAAATGTACTGAATGAAACGTGGTGAACAGCTGGCAGAAGCTTATGTACTAATTATGGTAACCTTAGAACCTCGGATGATTTGCACTACTTCAAAGCACCTAGCTCAAGGTTTGGCAAGGTTTAAAAGTAGAGTTTCAAGTTCATTCACACGAATATTGATCACGATCGTTAGTGTTCTGTACTCTTCTCCTCCCCTTCTGCAGACGCTATCATGGTTATCACTTACCAACTTCGCTGAATTGAACGGTGCTTCATGCTGCCGCAAAACTGGATATCAATTCGCCACGTCAATCGCGCCAACTACCACTATCGCTGCCCTCGGAAGCACCAATTTATTGCAAAGTTGCCACGCTGACATCATACTAGAAAATTTTGTATATTTTTCCTTATATAAAAAAGAAAAACTTGTGTATACCTTGTCACGTAGCATGAGCCTGCAGGCGAAGTCTGCCGGCAGGTTCCAGGATCATGCCTCGTGCGTCAAAGCATGCGATTGACCTCCAAGGCCCCGAATTCCACTATGTAAAAGAAAGATTTCTATCACATCAAAATGTCATAATATGCATCGAGTACTAAATGTAGATGAAATCAAATACTAGTTGCACAGTTTTGTTGTATTTTGCGAGACGAACATTTTGAACCTAATTAATCAATGTTTGGACAATTTTTTACAAATACAAACGAAATGCTACAGTGACGCAATGATTACGAAGTGACACCATACTTCTAAATTTAGCCTCCCAAATTTGGGATCTAAACAAGGCCAAGTGGTGAAGGTCGAAGGCTACAATTTTACTACTTTCGTTCGTTGAAATAGGATACGATGGCACGCCTGCAATTTCGCAACATCTTGTATGCCTCTTGTTCTATAAAAGACTGTTGGGATGTCGCGTCTCAGCTAACCCGATCCCCGTGCTCTCGCTCGCTCCTCGCTCCCATAAAATCGCAACTACCCTGCCCTGCCCCTTACACAAGCACAAACTTCACCTGTTACGTTGCATCTACACGCAGGCTGCCTGTGTTTCCGCTCCCCTTGTGCTGCGCAAACATGGCCGTGTCGGAGTTGGCCGTCGACGGCGTCGTCTTCCCGCCGGTGGCGCGCCCGCCGGGCTCCGGCAACTCCCACTTCCTCGCCGGCGCAGGTGCCGTAGTTTGTTGGCCGCCAGATTGCAGAGTATGGGTACTCTGACGTACTGATTCCTCGTTTGTTGGTGAGCGCCAGGTGTTCGAGGGATGGAGATCGGCGGCAACTTCATCAAGTTCACCGCCATCGGCGTGTACCTGGAGGAGGCGGCGGCCGTGTCCGCGCTGGCGAAGAAGTGGGCCGGGAAGTCCGCCGACGAGCTCGCCTCCGACGTCGCCTTCTTCCGCGACGTCGTCACGGGTAAGAAGGAAGGAATACGCCTCGCTCCTGCGCCTCACAACCATGGCCGTCAACACCCACGACGTCACGTCACGCCCGTGCCGTGAACTGGCGCCGTTCCTCGTACGCCTCTCAAGCGAACGCAACTGACTGACGGCGGTCGTGATGGATGCTGTGGTCGCAGGGGGCTTCGAGAAGTTCACGCGGGTGACGATGATCCTGCCGCTCACGGGCGAGCAGTTCGCGGGCAAGGTGACGGAGAACTGCGTCGCGTACTGGAAGGCCACCGGCGTGTACACGGACGCCGAGGCCGCCGCCGTGGAGAAGTTCAAGGAGGCCTTCAAGCCCGAGACGTTCCCGCCCGGCGCGTCCATCCTCTACACGCACTCGCCCAACGGAGCCCTCACCGTGAGTTCCCCTTCACCGATTCTCTCGATCTCTTTTTCCAAACACGCGCTGACATGATGCATGTTTGGATCCGATATATGGCATGGCAGGTCGCGTTCTCCAAGGACTCGTCGGTGCCGGAGTCCGGCGGCGTGGCGATCGAGAACAAGCCCCTCTGCGAGGCGGTGCTGGAGTCCATCATCGGGGAGAGCGGCGTCTCGCCGGCAGCGAAGCTGAGCATCGCGGCGAGGGTGTCGGAGCTCCTCGAGGGGACCACGGCCAACCCGGCCGGCGACGCGCCGCAGGCGGAGCACGTCCCGGTCTCTGCGTGAGCGGGCCGGCCGAGAGGAGGAAAATAATCGGGCAGGCGATCTACCACTCCGGCGACCGAGTTCCGTAGAGACGCCGTGGCGGCACGTCTCTGTCGTCTTGTTTGTGAGGGCATCGCGTTCTGATCCCATTCGCTAGCTGTTCGTGTGAGCCGTGTCGGGGGACCTGAATGGATGAATAAAGAAACTCTTGGCTGTCATCTTGTGGCGAGACTAATCACATACTAGTACAGTTTTCATATATACTTGTATAGAACCAAGTTCCACCGACCAGACCAGACAGGTATATGAAAATCAAATGCTTACGTCTCACGTGACGTGCGTGGAAGAGTTATTCTACCTTTGCAAGTAGTAGGACGGAGTGGTGACAATTGGGGCTGCGAGGACACCCAAGGAGACGATTCTTTCTTTTCTTTCGCTTTCTTCCTCATCTTCAAACCCTTGTAACTTCTTCTTCATGCAGAGTACCACGATCCCCCCATCAATCGTCATCACCCCAACCGGTGCCGCGCGCTGCTGGCCGCCGTGCTCCCGCCCGGGACCCGGTGGTCCGGCCTGCCTGCCTTCCACCATCCAAATAGCGGAGCCCCCGTGGATTGGACTCTAACCTAAATCCCTTCTGATGGCGTTGGTCTCTACGCCCATTCCGGTGGAGTTGAGCTTTGCTTGATTGCTTCATGTTTTAGCAATTTTTCCTTTTCTTTTTTAAATATACTCCCTCTATTTTAGAATACATAAGGAGTATGTTTAGTTTTTTTAAAGTATAATATGTTCTTCATCAATACTGCTCCGCCACAAGCGCGACATTAATACACACATAATTTATACGTACATGATAAAAATGTTTAATGAAGAACATAATTTAATGATGAACATAGTTTATATAAATATTGTTAAATATATAATTTTAGAGAAAGTATTTTAGACGATTTAAATCACCTACTGGAACTCAAAAGCGTCTATATTTGTGAGCAGTCAGCATGGCTCCTCTGCTGAGCAGTCAATATAGTGACTAGTCAGTATTTTAGACAATATAGTATTTTAGGCAGAGGAGCAGTGACCAGTGACTAGTATTTTAGACCAGTCAGCAACCATTTTTGTGAGCAGTCTATCGGATTATGGCATGTACAACCCACAGACAGCAGCTGTCTTTTTGTTGCCACATAGATCAAATAAACTGAT
Source organism: Echinochloa phyllopogon (assembly GCA_033239725.1). NCBI lineage: Eukaryota > Viridiplantae > Streptophyta > Magnoliopsida > Poales > Poaceae > Echinochloa > Echinochloa phyllopogon. Next base: position 2,089,577 of record BTCW01000018.1, read on the forward strand.
GTGGCTATCATTTAATGAGGAAAGAGAGTGCTGCTGTCTACTATCTCGTCTACTGCTTTGGCTCATGCTCCAATGCAAAACATCAGAAACCAGAGTGCGTATTTATTATCACACAGACAGCTAAATAGACAACAGCTGTCTAAACCATTGTAGAGCTGACTATTTAACTGTCTGTATGTGTTAAATATACAGCAGCTGTCTAAACTGTTGTACGTGCCTTTAGTGAGTAGCGACGGGTATATCCTTTCTAAATTACGGGTCGTTTGACTCTTTTTACTGTATAAGTTTGATCGCTCGTCTTATTTAAAAAATTTGTATAAATACAATCAAATTTAAGTCATTTAAAAAATGTTTATTAATAAAGCCAGCTTCCACAAAAAATATGATAATTCATATAAAATTTTGAGATAAATGGTTAAACTTATAGTAAAAAAGTTAAATGATCTGTAATTTAAACGGAGGAGTAGTAGTATTTTTTGAGAGTCAGCGTCGCGTGGCGTCGCGCGCTCTATGGGATTTTTTATGGTCGACAACCGGGCGGGCCACACATCGTCGTGGAGAACCGAGCCAGGTAAGAGTTGGAGCACCTAGCCCACTTGCCTTCCTGCCGCAGCAAAATCCGCACATATAAAATCTATCTTTTGAAAATCCATAATCTCATCCAAACAGGGCCTAAACAGGCCCAGTCTGGAGGTGGCCCGCTTAGCCTAAACAGGCGCAGTTGATGGGCCACCGAGGTTGCAGGAGCCCAGCCAGGTTCGTTCGGTGGACGCTGCTCCATTATCAGATCCTCTTCTCTTCTCTGTGTAAAGGAAGAATAATATTTATAAGCGCAGTCCCAACCTATCTATGATGTTCATAGATAGTGTTCATGATGTCATATTAGTAAGATATTATCTTAAACATTGTGTTCTCTAACCCATGATTTCTTAGTGTGGGTCCTCAATAAATTCATCATCTCACCTTTCCACCAATTATATTTGTTGTTTATCTATAATGAAGACACTATAATCTCCCAACCCAAACTTAGCAGTGTCATATGCATAGATTCTCGTGTAAAAACTGGGTCTTGTACGAAACCCAGTGTGTTTCTCCTTTCTCCTATTTAATGTAGCGCCACATAAGCTAATAATGTTATATGCCATCCTATTTAATACTATAAAAATCATTGTAGTTAGAGGGTTGGGACTGTCGTAGCGGCGACGTTCGCAAATTTCAGCACTTTTGCGCAGTGATGAATATTCCAAGGTGGCACTAGCTCTGGTACGCGGGCAACTAGTGTTCGTCAAATTCCACTATTACCGACCGCGGCCAGATGAGTTCAAAATCAAATGCTTTGCCGTGCGTTCTCTTCCCGGCGCCAAAGACAACAGATCAGACACACCAATGATGTGCTGCTTACTGGGACTCGGTAACAGAGGAGCAGCAAGCAAATCTCTGCTCCATCATCTGAAAAAAAAACACAGATCTCTGTTGCCGCTGGTGGAGTGGCCACAAGTGCAATTCGATTTCGAGTAACGTCTAGCTGCACTTGGCTTTTACTACTACTCGGCACGCCGTTGGAACTCTGCTGAAACCCAGAAGAAACGTGTGTGTGGCCCACCGACCGAGCCGTTGGCGTACGACGATCCCAAACCAAGCAACGGCCAAAAATTAAGCACAGTGCGCGTGAGTAGTGGTGACCACTGACCTCTACCGGCTCGTTCGGAGCCAAACAGGCTGTCAGACCTCCTTCCTGCCCTGCATTATTTTCCCAAACAAGGATCACGGACACTCGGATCTTGTTTAGATCTCAAATTTTACCCTTAAAGTTTCCTATATAAAAAAAAAGATTCTCATCACATCAAAATGTCGTAGCATGTATGGAGTACTATTGAAATCAAAAATTAATTACATAATTTCGTTGTTCTCTACAAGACGAACATTTTAAACCTACTTAATCAATTTTTGGACAACTCGAATGACCAAAATTTGCCCCCACCCCCAATTTGGGAAGGCTCGCTCGCAACGCGACGGCGGCCCGTCACGTGCGCGCTGCTCGTCTCGTGTCCCGCGACCTGCCATGGCAGCCGCTGCGGAGCGCTGACACGCGCAACGGCACTTGCCATGCGGATGCAGCAGCCAGCCGGGTTGGTTTTGTGGTGAGGTGAGGCCGGCGGGCGATTCGGCAGCTTCGCCCCGGCCGGCCGGCGGCGGCCATCCAGCAGCCCGCGCGCATCGAGCTCGTCGCGGGATACGGTTATTGCTGACAGGAACTGGAGACAGACAGCGATGACTGGGAGGGAGGCGGTGACTGCGGAGGCCGCGACGCCGACGGGCCAACCGTTTTGCGAGAAACGAATCGGATTCCGCTCGTGGTCGTAGGTGCCGTCTGCGGTGCGTGTTCTCGCGTCGTTTTAGGGACTTCCCTACCTTGACATCTCAAAATTGAGATTTTACTGCTGTAATGTCACGGTAATATTTCGTTTGTATTTATAAATAATTGTCTAATATTAATTAATTAGACTTAAAATAATTGTCTCACAAAGTACAACAAAGCTATGTAATTAGTTTTTAATTTTATCTATATTTAATATATATGTGCCGATATTTTTGCGTGATAGAAATTTTTTTATAGTGAAATTTGAGAGGATAATTTAAGAATTAAACGAGGCCTAGCTTGGGTGCACATGGAAATGGGGGTGTACAACGGGCTGTCGCTCTTCAGCCACCTGCATCTGTTCGTTCGTTCGTTCGTTCATTCAAACGAAAACTACACCCTCATCAAAATGAAGAAAAAAAATAACGAAAACAACACCGGGAAGAAGTCGTACGCCACCATCTGCGATCTGTCAGTAAAACCTCTGAAAAGGTCGCAGCTGTGGACGCTTCACCAGTCCGAGCGAGGACATGGAGGGAGATGGTAGTGGTGGGCCTGTCTCTGCCATCGATCAATACGCTAGGGTTCTTGCTGACTGCTATGCACGACGTTCATGGAGGCCGAGGCTGTCGCTATCCTGACAGATTGAATGTTATCCGGATTACTATTCATTTTCCTTTTGCGAGGATTTCATTTTTTTTAAAAAATTCAGCAGATGTAGCGATTTCTTTCCTTGAAAAATGAGACGGGATGGACTCATTCCCTACTTTTACACAGACGGTTCCTGAAAGAACTAGCAGTGTACGGTATCTCAAGAACACCAGAAGAATCTCTACGCCCCTGGATGATGAACGTGTCGGACAAATGATTATCGATAATTCTGGCAGTTCTAAATTTTACTTTTTTTTTGCATATTTGCTCAGACTCCATTGGCCCTACTACTGCATCAATAATTCAGTATTGCTTGTTACATCAGTCTTGACTACTATATTAATTTCATGATGGAGCTTTCTGTGGTGCAAATACAGACGGCTGAAGAACCATACAGCAACGTGGCTGAAAAATCTGAAACACGTCAGGACTTTCACGGTGGCCTGGCTGCGATGATAAAGTTAAAAATTCGTGTCGTTCCCTGCAAGTTTTTAACTTACGTCTGACAGCTCTACTACTGGGTGAAAGATTGTGGAGATCCTAACACTCTTGGGCCTAACTCTGCCTTTTCTGTGCACAAAAGAACAAAAAACAAACTATTTTCCAGCAACATAGTAGTAAGTTTGCTGCAGATCACCCCTGAATTTCTTGTTTGACACATCTGTAGTTTTTTTTAAGCAGACAACCACCAGCATCACTTTTGGCCTTTTGAGAAGTGTTTTCTCTTTCCTCCTCTCTTCTTTTTTTTTCTCGATGAAATTGAGAAGAGTTACTGCCATGTAAAAGCAAAGTGGTGCTCCGCTATATAAGCAGTATTTCCTTACTCCACAGCCCGTTCCACCCACCATTTCAGCAGCACAGCGTGTTGCTAGCCAGCCTTAGCATTCACTAGTCACTACACCATGGCTCCTCTGCTCTTCAGGGACATGAAGGGCCTCTCGTGCTCGTCTCCGGCGTCCACGGCGATATGCCCGAGCCTGGAGCGGCAGCCGATGGTCCGGTCACACAAGGCCGTTGCCAGTGCCAGCCCTCTGTCTCAGGTCCCCACCGAGCCCAGGACGCACAGGCACGACGGCAAGAGAGCCCAGCAGCAGCACAAGGCTGTCGTCGTCCCAAACGGAGGTGGCCTCGTCAGCCCGGCCGGCTCGTCCAGGTACCTGCTGAGCGGCCGCGCCGCCGCCGGAATCACCGGGGAGATCCAAGAGGTGGAGGCTGCCCCGGCCGTTGATGCCAAGCGGGAGGAAGCAAGTGAAGCAGCTGATGCGAAGAGCGCACAGGCGCAGGAGCAGGTAAGGAAATAGTTCTCCACTGACTTTTACCTGTGAATCATCACTGAACACTGACTAGCATGCAGTACTTGTTCTTTTTTTTCTTTTAATATTTACCTACTCTTCTGTATTAGAAAATAATAGAAAATCGTTAGCGAGATTGTGTGATCATTGGTAATCATATCTCTGTGGGGCTTGGAGGGTGTATACAATGATTTTTCATTTGATTGATACCTGGAACTTCCAGCCGAAGTTATCCAAATTACATGCAGAGAGGCTTTTGTAGAAAGTTGGCTAAAGGTTCTGTATTGCAGAGAGATTTATACATATAAAATTGCTGGATGACTGCAGCTTTGCGGCATACTGGATTAGTATCATAAACTCGCAGCAGGGCACTTTTTTAACACATATAAAATGAATTTTTTAACAGTTTGAACACAGACACCTCTTCAGTTTGATATTTGTCTGTTTTTTTTTTTACAAAATCTTTGAAACCAACATACGCATATGCTTGCTATGAACTGAGCTCTAGCGTTGGTATCTCATCAGGTGGTTGTGCTGAAAGTATCCCTGCACTGCAAAGCATGCGCTGGGAAAGTGAAGAAGCACCTCTCCAAGATGGAAGGTGAGCCCGCCTGACAGCTACTGTATTTCTTCAGGATCTGAATCTTTCTTTCAGAGTTGAAGACACTATAAGATCAAAATTGACCTTTCCCCTGGTTCTGAATTCTGGTAACCAAACCGCTTGCACTTCAGGTGTGACATCGTTCAACATCGACTTCGCGGCGAAGAAGGTGACGGTGGTCGGCGACGTGACGCCGCTGGGGGTGCTGAACAGCGTCTCCAAGGTGAAGAACGCCCAGCTCTGGGCGGCGCCGGCGGCGGCGATTGCCGTCTAAAGGATCGTACAAGAAGGAAAATCTGAGAAGCCAAAGCTTAGCGTAGGATCCGTTGCGGTAGGCCGTGGTGGCTGGTAGGGGAGTGCGGAGCTGGAGGCCCCGGCACGTACGCTCTCACGGCACGCGTGTGGGGGCACCGAGCACTGGCGACTGCGTGAGCCTGTGCTGGTGTGTGTCTCCTCCTCTCTTCGTCGTCTTCGCCCCGCCTGCGTACGTACGCCATGGCCTGGCCCCTGAACAGTTGAATGCAGCTTTGGTTTCTTCTCTGTGGCCGTCCTGTGAACCTCTCTTGTTTTGCTGTGGTTGGCGCCATGCGTGTTCTTTTTCCTCTTGCTGTAAGGCTGTAATATAAGAATGGCACTGCATGCGTTGATGTCCTGGTCTTTTTGGTCTTGTGGAAAAGTGAAGCTGGTGTTCTGAAAATAATGAGCTGAGATCTGGTGACGTGGTTAGATGGTACAGAATTCTGAAGCTGGATCAGCTAACCAAGCATTTGAGGCCTTGTTTAGATGTTGAATTTGGGATGTCGAATTTGGAAGTTTGATGTCACTTCGTAATCATTGCGTCACTGTAGCATTTCGTTTGTATTTATGAAAAATTGTCCAAAAATTGATTAATTAGGCTCAAAATGTTCGTCTCACAGAGCACAACAAAACTATGTAATTAGTTTTTGATTTCATCTACATTTAGCACTCCATGCATGTTATGACATTTTAATGTGACGAAGAATCTTCTTTTTGCATAGTAAATTTGGAAGTTGCTTTTGGGATCTAAACAAGGCTCGAAAGCAATTTTGCAACCAGAAATGTTAGCTCAGGCGTGCATCAGACATTCAGACTGCCGGATTCTACTTTACAGATTCAGATACCGAAGCAACCTTTTTCGTTTGGCAGACTGTGAGATGCTAAAAACTACGGAGTAGATTTGGTTCTCTCGTAGTAATTGCTGAACGTGTAAAATGTAGGCGAGGAACAACGAGGAGTAGAAACGCTACAGTCTCGTGATACGTGGTTCCTGTGAGCCTGTGATAGGTTCTCGCACTACTGAAGCCTGCAGCTGATATTGTTCAAAAAAACAAAAGAAGCCTGCAGCTGAGCGACCCTGCCAGCACAAACAGTCCTGCTACAGTAGATCAAACCACTTCGTTTTTTTTCCTTTCGAGGAAAAGATGGATCAAACTACTGCTGCTCCGGAAAAAAAAATTACAGAGACGTCCGTGCAGCCTCATCGTGGATTCGCGCCGCGTGGACAGCCCAAATATCCAAGGGCAGCCGGCCGACGCGGCTCCTCCTGCTGCATAAATCAACGAACACGGCTCTAGCCCCAGCGCATAATCGGGTGCTCGGCTCGGCTCCCCCGTATCTCTCTCTACGGTATCTCTCTCTACGGGTGGATGCCGAGCCAGCTCGGCAGCTTGGTTCGTTAGCCAAACAAACTACTCGACTCGGCTCGTTAAGAAAACAAACAAAAATCTTAACTCGGCTCGACTCATTAAGCTCGCGGGCTAAAATTACTACAATAATATATAATATAAAGAATTATAGTATTTATATAGTCATAATATCTCTAAAATCTATTCTATCGTACTATAATAATTAAATATAACCATAACATTATTTAAAACTACGTATATAGTATACATACATTATTATTAATTAATAATTTATAGTCTAGCCTCGTAGCTCGTTTGACTTGTGAGCTGGCCTGCGATGATCCACATTGGACGGCTCAAAACTATTACTCGAAGTGAACCTGATTGGTCTAAAGTCCAACAGCAAAGGAGGCAACGCTGGATTAGGCCCTGATGGGCTGGGCTGTCTCGCTCTGATTCTTCGGTGGTGAAGCAAATTTCTATGGCCCTTACCCAATTTATTCAGGCATCAAATCAATATCGTCGATTTCTTGATCGTCGTCATATGTAGTAGTATACATGGAAGAGGCACCGCACGCATGATCATGTTTGGTTTCTGTTCCAAACTCATACAGACGCGATACATTTCACATCTGCCTTAATTCTTGTGTACTCTATATACTACCTCCGTTCTTGAATATATGTCGTTTAAGATAACCAATTTAGTTTAAAAATGAACTAATTTACTTATCCTAAACGTCATATATTTAAGAACGGAGGGAGTATGTCTCTATCTACGTACACGCATACGTAGATCGAGAGCGCCGGTGGATCCCGGCGGCCATGTAGTCCGGCGAAACGAGCAAAGCCGCCTATGCCGACAGCTGACCACGGCGGCGGCGGCGGCGTCGATCTCATCAGTGGCCTTAGCGACGACGCGAGGCAGGTGGTGCGCTCTCCCGGCGGTGGCGCGGCCTCTGGGCGCACGCCCCGGTCCTCCTCTTCGATTCAGGGCCACGGTTCGTGTCGCCCCGCCCGCGGCGCCAAACGATTCGCCGCCTCCGTCACCGGTGCTCTCGCGGCGCGAGCCCGATCGGACTCCGGCATCATCGAGCAGCTGGGGATCTCGCTGGACGTGTGCTGTGGGCGCTGGAAGCCGCGCGCGCCTCTCGCCGTCGACCGCCGGAGTGGCGGAGGGCTGGATCCGGTACGCTGTGCAGCACGCGGTGGCGTCTTTCTCCCTTGCAGTGCGTGTGCGTGCGGTTGAAGAGGAGAAGCTAGAATACTCCGACGGCGACGGCGACGGCGACAGCGGCCATGGCAAGGAGACGGTGATAGCTCTTGGCGACCTTCCCAGCTCGAGGCCATGCGTTTGTTCCTAGGCCTCGCCAAAGTCCAGCTCCCGTCCACCGTGGCGTTCACGTCACTCGCTGGAATGCACGGACATTGCAGCTGACAGCGGCCACGCACGTCCTTAGCCGCCTCTTGTGATCGGCGTGCTGCCCGCGCCTGCGGAAGCTGCGCCTATTACGGTATGTCAGATTCGTGCGCGCTCGGACCAAGGAGCTACGGATCGAAGCCGGCGCGCTCTCGGAGCTCCAAACCTCCTGGATCTCAAAATCCGGATCGGGTTGCAGAAAGCTCGAGGCGATCACGGTAGTATCGGCCTCCAGGCTGAAGGAGCTCACGTTCTCGCAAGAGCCGCAGATCTTGAGAAGGTGACAATAAGTTTCAGCATGAACTACAAACTAGAGGGCAGGATAGATGATTTCCTGCATGGGCTGCTCGGAGATGGAACATGGACTGCGTGCAAGGATAAATCATCGTACGAGTGGAGGCCGTGTCCATAAATCGCGTCTCTGTATGAACAGTATATTTGCCAAATATATATTCAGTACTGTCTTTTTTGTCGCCGCAACTAGCTAGTTGCCCATGGTTAGTTTTATATGGAAATCAAACAATGAAGTAACATTAGCACTGTATGTCAATAAATTTGTCCCTTACTTTGCCCCTCTATCAGTGAATTTGTTTGTTAAAAAAATGCCCCTTTGTTGCTTCCGATACTTGTTACACTCTCTTTTTTTAAGGAGAATCCGTTAAATTGTTTAGGAATTCATTATTCCACAGTTATATGAAGAAATGCAACACATTTTTTTTGGAAAAAGTCATATTTTCACCATCAAACTATCGCGGAAGTACGATTTGCCACCCTAAACTATGAAACCGGACGTCGAGGGCCATTCAACTATCGAAACCGAACAAATTTAACCCTTTAAGTGGTCTCAAAGGTGGTTTTCCGTTTTATAGGCATTTAAAGAAAAATGGTTTAACCTAAAAATTCATAATTAATTCATTTGAAACCAAAAAAAATATGAAACTGACACATGAGTTTTTCTAAAAATGTAACCTATATGTTGGTGCTATTCTTTGAATTATTTACATCTTAGTTTTCCTATTCCTAGTGTTTTTACAAAAAATAATAAAGCACTAGGAACATAAACAAATAATATCCAAATAACTCAAAGTAATGCACCAATAGAGGGGCTATATTTTCAGAAAAATAATGGAACTAGTTTCGTATTTTTATGATTTGAAATGTATTAGTTATGAATTTTTTAAATTAAACCATTTTTCTTTAAATTTTTACAAAACAGAAAACCACTTTGAAATCATCTAAAGGACCAAATTTGTCCGATTTTGATAGTTGGATGGTCTTTAGTGTTTGGTTTTGTAATTACTGGTTGAAAAAGAGACTTTTGTGATTGTTGAAGGGTGTAAATCGGACTTTTCCTTTTTTTTCTGGAATATACTCCAGTTTTCGTATGTGCTATGCCTGCTGGGCCTCAGTTATGGCGTGATTGGTTCACTTCTCCCTAGAGCCTGGCTCGTAGCAGGCATGCAGGCTCATGGTGGCCAGGCTGACCAGGTGCAGCAGCATGCAGTTTGGTTGCCGTTTCTATCTGACCAGGCTGGACAGAGATATTGATTGGTTGCCCAGCTGAACCAGTGCCCAATGCCATTTTTTACCTGTGCGCTTGCACGAGAGATCACCACCCGCACCGCGCGAGCTTGGCTCCGTAGATACGAGCAAAATTTCTGCATCGCGGGAGCCAGACTAGGGAAGTGCTTTTGCATCTGTAGGGCCAGGCCCAAAAGCTGCTGCAGGCAACCACTCAAGGCTCTGTTGCATGCGGTGAGCCTGGATGGCCTCATGTGCAGGCAACCAATCACCTCATCAACTGCTCCGTGCCTGGGTTTCCAGGCCTGGCCTGGTACCTGAACGGATCTAGCCTAACCAAGCGACATAGCAGTGCTGGGCTGGATTCGTTCTCTCTCTCTCTTATTTTTTGGCAAAGATGCATGTATCGTTGTCTTTATGGACTGCTAGCTACGCATGCCCACCACAACACACGCATACTCTGTTGCGCTCCAAAGTATTTTTGGCCGTATTTCTTTGAGGTGGAAACTGTTTGACCAGTAATTAAGGGTATTAAATAAATTTATTATAGTAGCATTGCTATAGTAAATCATGGACTAATTAGGCTCGTTAGATTCGTCGCGTAAAGTTACACCCATCCCTAAGAAGGTTTTACAAATAGACTTTATTTAATACTCCATGTATGCAAGATTCCCTTTGGAAATATATTTTTCGTGGGAAAGAAATATTTGCCGTGTTTAATTTATTATATAAGCCACGGACGGAGTACAGCCCGAGATGCCCGTACATATCCAAACGGTTCGTAGATTGGCGTCAGCTTCAGGTCTTCAACAATAATACTGCCCTAGATAGCCACGCACAATCAGCGATATCACCTCGGCGCCGAGTCCTCGAGAGACCAAGCTAAGGCGGGTTACGTTGGCATTGCTCTGGGCTTTGCTGACCCATCCACACAAACAACGCAAGGTTCGTTTGATCGATCATCGACCTGGATCATCCCTCTCCTTGGCCCTGTTTCTTTTAATGATTTATTATTGAGTTTCATCCTGATTATGTATCTTGATGGGAGTATGCATGGGACTAAATATTTTTATGTGAAAGCAAATAGTATGTATAATGGAACCACATATTTAGGTCATCCACTAAGTCCTGCAGCGATATACAGCAAGCACATATATTGATCACCTTATGTATGACCTCGATCGGAGAAAATGATCGAGAATGTAATGAGGCGCACTATAGTTTCAATTCAAGTGGAGCTGTACGTGTATCTTTTCTTTAGAGACGGGATGAATGTAAACAAGCCACATTTTTCAACTAGGTGTTACGAAATTCCTTTATTGCTTTTCTAGGATGTTTTTGTAGTTACATAATATACAGTGTCTGCATCCATGCTAGCTTTCAAACCTTAGGATTACGGATGCACAAAAAAAAAATTGAGAATCGGACTAGTATTGTCATTATGCATTCTTATTAGCTCATAATCATACCTTTGTCTTCCAATAGTTGAGCTCCAAGATTAAATGTCACCTTTAACCGATTGGGGGAGTATTGGCATGAACATATATAGGCATGTCGATCCTTATTGTTCAGTTGTGGTTAATTAGATGCTAAAGATTGCCTTTCTCAAACAATTTGCTAGGTGATCCACAGGATCTACGTACAATGCCTCGAGTTGGAGACCCAGATGCTGCGCTACATAGAATCTTCTACGAGTTTGGATATATTTCTTGCATCACCGCAGGATTCCTTCTTGATGGGACCAAATATTTTCCTATGAGAAAAGGTGGAGCCACGTATTTAGATCATGCACTATTGTTCGAAGGATGGAGCTTTATGTGTGGCGGTGCCATTATCTTGGCTCTCGATACAATCGACTCACCTTATGCACGGCCTCGGAGAAACAGGACGAGGTGATATAAGCTACATTTTATTTTTGGACGCTAATACATTTCGTTTTCTTCACTAGTGGGGTTGTATATCTTTCTTTACAGAGGAGACTAATACTGATATCATGTTATATTTTTCAGTTGTTCTTTTCTGTATTTTATCTTCTTTATCAATATAATGACCGGCAGTAAACTTACCGGCTTCTGTTTAATAAAAATACATTTTTCAGTTTAGAGTGTTTGTTTTTCACCTGGAATGAGTCCTGACCCGCGTAGCCGGTAGCCCCCTTTCAGCTATATTTTTCATGTGGATAACATGCGTGGGTCACCTTCACCGTCAGCGCCTCAGTCAGGATGCAGGTTCGTGAATCCTTGGGAATAAAATTGAAATATGTTTTCCTTTAAAAGGAAATCTAGATATGATGGATTTTAGATTCAGACTCAATTTAAGATAGGATTAAAAACACTTTCTAGCAATAGATTCCAATTGGATGGCAACCTCCACCTTACCATCAGATCTCATGCAGAACAGCTGATAAACGCGTTAGCGAGCCGCTCCTGCTCTCTCCTGCGGGGATTATCAGTTTTTTACCCACAGCCAGCCACGGGTAAAATTTGATGACGTTTGGTCGATCAAAAGACTCGCAACCACAGTCGGCATTCGACTGTTACTTATATTGAGTAAAAATTAACAATACTATCTTTCAAAAAAAAAACAATACCACACTCTGCCACTAAGCATTACAAGAATAAATTCATATCTCATACGTTTATCTAACAGCAATTCCTAAAAGAACGTGATGATGATACGATATAATTTCAGTCCTTTCTATTCCATTCGTGATATGGACTCCTATATCCATACAGAACGGAGCAACGCATGAACACTTATATGTTTACTCCAGGTCAGGGGACACAAAAATCGGAACATGGTAGACTAACCCATGAACATGTTTTAGTGGCTGGTTTCAGTTCAGTGCCTATGAATTACTCACCTCCCAACACTACGAAATTCAGATTCCTCTACTCTGATAGAAAAAAAAAGAATAACAAACAGCTGACCAACTGTACAAGCAATTAGGACATTTCAGATTTTCCCGGCCTACTTCCATCTTCCGCTTCATCTGTACAAGCAATCAGGGCATTTCAGAACAGAAAGCCAGCCACCCATCAGAATAGAACCTGTCAGAAAACAGTACAAAAATGAAATTACCATGATAGTAAGAGAGACATTCTTGTTTGCTATAGGAAGAGACATAGAATGCTGTCACAAGTTCACAATGGACTGCTAACTATTTGTATGCATTAAGAAAAATTTACCAAGAAGAATCACATTCACACGCAACTAATATGCACAGAGACAGGATTCACAAAAAAGCCAAATACACTTTTCCAAGGCAGGTGATCCAAATTTTGAGGTAACAACAGAACAAAAAACAAATGGATTTCTGGTTATTTTTTTAGAGTATCAGATGATAATTTGACAAGGGTTCAGCATTGTAGAAAGCAATATCCAGTCACCGTTCATTTATGTGGAATATAATGTCTTGTTAACTTCCATAAAGCTACAAACCAGTTTAATTGATTAAACATATTTCTAAGAAAATCTGTCATTTTCTGAAACATACCGCATACATTTGCAAGTGAATCTAGGACCCTTTCATCGATATTAGTATAGTCCAAGAGAAAAAAAAAAGAACAGGGACATTTAGCAGGTGCAGACATACAATAGTATCATTATGGAAACTCAATATACTTGGTTGGCATACAGCCAAAAAAGCATGTCTGCTACATTAAGATTCACTTGACGTTTAGTAAAACGAAGGTTATGTGAAATGATATGTTTAATAGGCTATTGCTACCTGCTTTTCGAAGAACTTCTTGATGTCATGCCGTCAGAACTGGTCACTGTTGTGATTAGCTTGATCGTCGTCATCATTGATGACACCCTGGTATCATGCAGAAGAAATTAGACAACAAATTGATCAAAAGTCTTGCTCAAAATGTAACATATGAGAAAGATAGTTTACAAGTTGAGACATATAATGCAAAGCAATCGGTAACAATCACAAGTATTATCATGAGCGCCCATGACAGCAGGTCAGAAAATATGGCCATTGTGGCAACAATTCAACAGGAAAGTCCCTAACACTCTAATTACTGTGACCTCTGATCAATTAATTATCATCTCCAATAAAACCAGCCTCCGTCATGGTAATAAAAACATGAGATACAAAGAAGATTCCATCATAGCAATTGATGGAATATCAATGACAACAGACTCCACTCAATCATCATAGAAAACCTTACGCGCCCAGGAAGTAGCATCAGATCAAAACAATAACAGAACTGACAGGAATATATGTTAAGCCACTCCAATTTCTACACGAATTTTGGTAAAAATAATGCTGCACTAGGATGCATCCTGGCACAATTGACTGAAGATACTATGGAGAAACCAATTGCCAACCAAATAGTTGCAAACATGGCACTGAAGAAAACAGTAACAGGGAGTGAGACAGAGACCGAGACAACCAACAATCATGCATTCCGTGTCCTACGCATGCAACAGTAGCAAGCACCGAGACAACGCAATTCTATATATGCTTCCCCTACTACACACCACAAAACTTGATCGAGAATCCAAGAGCCCTCATGCATAAACCGCAGTACGGACAGCAATTCCGAGTCCTATCTAAGCACGTGATCCCAATCACTAGAATGCTCGAACAAACAACGGGCAGGCGCAGCCTGGAAACCTCACCTTGGGCATGTCGTCGTCGCCATGGGCGGACCCACCCTGTAGGCGAGGTGGGGCGGCCGCCCCAGCTACAATCAGTCGAGCACTAGTATCCCTCTCAAGTCTCAAATCTATATGGCATTTTGGTTCCCTGTTACCGCGAGTGTCGAGTAGGAAACATCGTCGCTGTCGTGGAGAAGAAAGCAACGGAAGAAGAAAGAGGCAAAAGCCGAAGTGTATGAGCCAGGTGGGCCAAATTAAATGGTCAGAAAGATATGAAGAGGTGCAGCGAGAATAGCTCCAAAGTTCTTCAATAAATTGAGCATTAGCTGTCATGTGGCCATTATTTTCCATTTATTTTCTTTACAGTAGTGATACTCCCAAAAAATTAACAAGCTTAGCTTTTCGAGCCAAATCATCACAACTTGTTTGCACACATACATGCATGCCCGTATTTCTTGATATTGCGCTACTTTGACAAGGGGCCTTTAAAGGACTTGACAGTGATAGAATTAAGAAGATATTTCAAATCATGAAAGATCTGAGAGCAAACTTGCCAAAACCTAGAAGATCTAGACGTGTTAGTGCCTTACTAGTCGTATATATATATTCTCCAACATTCATCATCATCTAAGACTTGTGATCACTTCAGTATATGTTTACTACCTTTACACATCGGTCCATTTTCTTTTGAAGTGATTTTCTTTTGATGTTGCAAGAATAATATTTATTCTCCAAATTACAGATATCGTGTTAAATAAATCTGTTATTCTCCGATTACTAGCTTGCTATATAATTTGTCTGATTGCAACATGTGAATATGATATCTATGTGTTTGCTTTTTTGAAAGGGCATCTAGTCTAGTGGTTAGAGCACATGTGAGGCGAATTAAGTAGGTTTGGAATAAAAAAATGTAAAAGAATAGGTAGGGGTTTCCCTTCCGACTTCGATAAAAAAAACATGTGTTTACTTTTTATCTTTTGGTTTATCTTACGACTAAAGTTCGCCCCAGCTAAAAAAATTTTCTAGGTCCGCCACCGTGACGCTCGGCATGATGCCGAGCCTGGAGCTGCCGAGGTGCAGTGCCAGAATCACCACCTTCATACCTCTCTCTTCGTCGTCGAGGTTCGTTGCGCCCAGAGCGTCCGCCATGCTGATGGAGCTCGCCGACCCCGCGTGCTGGCGCCCACCGACTGCGCCGCGCTGGTGGCCGCCGTCGCATCGAGCGCCATGTCGACGCACGTGCTCGGTGAACACGCCGCGCTGTGCTCCACTTGAGACCCGTTGAAGTGGCCGAATTTGAAGCTGATCTCTGTGCCCAGATCCATCGGACCATCGACCTGTACGTCCCCAGTTGGCTGATCTTCGCTTCTGGACATGGCGTGTCAATCCCATCTCAAGACTCAGTGCGGGTGACGGCGTATCCTGGCATATGGATACGAACTCGTCCGCGCTGTTGGAGTTCGCGTATCATGCTGTCATATTATACATTCGTTCTTGCACTGATAAATCCGGGTGAAATCAAAACATGTGGTGATTTCGGAAGTGCAGAAACAATTTACAGGCGGCAGAAGAAGAGCAGAGCAAGAGAGAACCGTGAACACGGTAGGAAGCAAGAGCAACAAGCACCAAACTTTGAGGTTTCCTTCTAGCGAATAAGCGAAATGGAAACGGGCTAGAATTAGAATGCCTAGATCATTTCAACGCTTTTGCTGCTTAAAATGAGATCAACATCAAAAGAGAAAAAATGCTTACATGCAGCAGTGCTTCCAACAAACTACCCACACTATTGTATACAGATATTAGGGAGATACTTCCCGTGTTCAAAATAACATAAACAAATTTATGCCGGTCCAAAATCTCAAGGCATTGCTATAGTGCAGTTTAGTTTCACCCGTTCACTTCCACTTGCGCCCGAACATCTTCTTGTGCTTACCAAACATCTTCTTGTGCTTGCCAAACTTGCCGTGCTTGAACTTGCCATGCTTGAACTTGCCGTGGTGGCCGTACATTCCGTGGCCGCCTCCGTAGCCATGGGATATCTTGTGAGCTCCATACGCTGCAGCTGCCGCAGCGGCGCCTCCGGCGATCACCCCGCCGTAGCCTGCAGAGCCCCCTGCGCCGTGGCCTCCTCCGTACATAGCACCGTGACCTGAGCAAAAGGGTTTGAATGAGTAGATTCCGTCGTTCCGTGAACTCGATCCCATTGGTGATTATCTCATTATACGGTTTTCAAACGTCACATTATTCATTTGTACCGTACAACATAATATTATAAATATATTCTTGTGGAAGATTTTTTTATGTAATTTAATAATTCGACCGAAATAGTCTTACATGTAACAATGTCAGATTTCAAATGCTAAGTTAAGAGAATGAGACAATAAACATACTCCCTCCGGTTTGGTAAAGGAAGTCATTTAGGACAACGACACAGTTACCAAAGCACAACATTAACTTCTTTTTTCTATAAAAATATTTCTTAAAAAATTATATATGTATATTTTTATGAAAGTAATTTTTAAGACAAATCTATTTATATAATTTTTACATTTTCAAACTTAATGACTTAAATGTTATTCATAATCTATATTCTTAATATTTGACTCAAACATTGTCCTAAACGACTTTTTTTACCAAACCGGAGGAAGTATAATATAAGAAGACATACCAGGCATTGGTGGAGCATAACCAGGGTAACCGGCCGGTGGGTACCCAGGTTGATGGGGATATCCGCTAGGAGGATAGGCACCCGGAGGATATGCACCGTGTGGCGGGTATCCACCGGGTGGAGGATAACCACCGGCAGGCGGGTATCCACCAGGTGGAACCGGGTACCCTTGTCCAGGGGGACATGCACCAGGTGGAGGAGCAGGGTAACCGGCGGGGTATTGGCCGTATCCACCAGGGTATCCTCCATGGAATCCCTTGTCCGCACCTGAGGGATCATGGTTGTCCTTCCCACCCCCCATAGTGCCTCCTAACTGCACTTGGAGAAAATGAGTTAGTATGTGATTGAAGCTTTCGTATTTCCATAGCTTATCATGAAGACGTGGATCGATGTACAATAGAATCGCATGTTACCTAGACCCTGGTAACCGGGTAAGAGGTTTGTTGGACAAAATGGTGTCAACAACGGCGTACGTCTTGGACGATATATATGTGCTAACTCCAGGTGTCCAGTGAGCTTTTCTGTTCATGGCATGAATGGACGTGTATGCATGGTCCTAAAAGGGGTTGAAGCAGCATGGCTCAGAGCAAAATCCGGGGTTATTATTCTCTGTAATCTGCCATCTTTGGAGTTGCGCTATTTTCTTGATGTGGTTGTGCGTGAAGTTAGGGGCCCTTCCTTCTCGCCGCACTTTTCTCCGTCCAAGCAGATGAAGCTCGGCCGACGAGCCGGCAGAGACCGTGGGATCGGCCTGCGCGACACAAGTCAGAATTCTGTTGACCATCCATAATATTCGATGTGCAAGTGCTACCGAATTGGGATCTGGGAATGGAAACCAGTCGAAAATCAGATCAATTTTGATATAGCATTTCGTATGCTTTCCTACCAATATCCGTTGTAGTCTAGCTGGTTAGGATACTCGGCTCTCACCCGAGAGACCCGTGTTCGAGTCCCGGCAACGGAATGATTTTTTGACGTTCAATTTCTGCCGTAGTCTAGATGGCACGCACGCGCTGCGTTTACATGTTCAGCACGTTCTAAGTTTACATGTTCAGAAGATAACTTACATGTTCAGAAGATAACTTTTCACATGTACGAAGTGAAGATGTGGCAGTGGACTTGCAATGACACAAGATTTAGGCAATAGCATGAGCAATCCCGAAAGACTACAGTATTCGGGTAATAACACTCGGGTAATAACACGGTTCTGAGTCTCCACATATTATCAAGTCTCTCCAGTTTTCCTAAGTTAGCGCCAGCAAGGGCGATAATTTTATGCAAACGATGCGACTGAGCAAACAGCGGATCTTCCATTGCTGTCAGCCACGAATCGAGCCATGGACGATGGATTCACCAAAGCCTTGCCTATCTTAGCTATGCTTCGACAAAATTGTCTCGGCAACACCACGAGCTATTGGGTGGTAAAATTCTTGAGCCTCCGAGAAGATCCTCTGTGCCAGCATCTTCTCCTCACTGGAGCACTTGGCCAGTGAGCTGTATAGCGGGCGAAGGTACTTCATCCTTCCCACCTGCTTCAAGCATTTCTCCACCTCATTGAAGTAGCACTTGCACCCGGTGGGGATCGCCAGCTGGAGGAACGCAACTTTGACCTCGTAGTCACGGCTTTCAGATAGCTTGTACCGCTCATCAAGAGCAGTAACCTGCATGCAGACAAGATATGGTCAGGTGAGAAGTTAATCTTTAAATTACTCGTGAATTATCTTGTACTAGCTGTGTTAGAGAAGCTCTGGTCCACACCATGCTATGTAACAGCACAGCTAAGTCTTTCATGCATAGGGATTGCAGTTGCAGGTGACAGATGAAAACTAACTGCCCTAAACAGCAGAACATTTCCTTTGTATGTTTCATTAGTGAAGAGCAAACTAAATTAAAACCAGCCTTGAATCAATGTTGTTGGATGCTCAGATATGAAAAGGCAGATATGTGTTAGTACTTGCCGGTAAGTATTGAATGTAAATACAATTTTTATAGATACGAGCATATTCAGCTGGCTAAACAAACTAGCAATATAGGTCTAGGAGACTGGAGAGGGCAGTGTAAATTTCAGTGTTGATCCACACATACCCTATGACAGATGGATATTGCATTCAAGTTATATATGGTTTTAAACAGATGATATAGGGACTGAAGCAGAACCTCCTCCACATGACTGATATTTTATTTGTTCTTTCAGCTACCTCATCAACAAAGCCAACAAACCACACATCCAACAAACACAGCGCATGCCTAGTATTGTACCTAATAAGTGAACTAAAAAGACTCATTGAAGACTAAATGCTTCTACCACAACAAGAACAAATAAGCCTCTTAGTCCCAACTCCCAAGCAAGTTGGGTTAGCATATATGCTTCTGCCACTCCTTTCCATCTATATTCTATAATCCAATTCGGGCACCTACTGCTTAAATGGTGATCTAAACATGGGTGCTATTTTTGGAAAGAAGTTTACATAACTCATTGGAACCAAAAAACCATGGATGCTACTGAGATCAGGATTCCAATTGAGTGGAACAGGCAATGTCCAACATTCTGCAGTGCTAAAAAATTGATGACAGGACTGAAATGCTAAAGCCATAATCATCCATACTATGACAGTCACCATATTCTGAATATTTTATCACAAGCAGCAGGGTAGCTTTCAGACGTATTAATAAATGAAACAAGAGATGGCATCAGCTAGAATTCATACCTGTGAGGCTTCAACATCTGTGGGTAGATTTTCCAAGTAAAGCTCCCATTCTTGCCCACTCCAGTCTGCCACCTCATCTTCACTTGGAAGTTTTCCAGACTTGAATTCTGCAGCTAAGGCACAGATATTTTTGTAAGTAGCTGAATCTGGTTCCATGGCATCAGGAGGAATACCAGTCCCCTCAACCCACAGTTGAAGGTCAATTTGGTTTTCTATCCCAGGTACATTATTTTTCAGAAATTCAAGAAATGTCTCTGTGTCTATTGATTTAAACTTGAACGTGGCAATGTACTTCTTCAGGAACTCGTCAAAAGCCGGTCGGCCAATCTAACACAATCAACAACCAGAGGACAAGCCAATTAGTCATTAATCCAGTATTGCAATGATTTTAATGAAAGAGTGAAACAATAGCAACGCCATACTCCCACCCACCTGACGTTCAATGCGCCAAAGAAACTGGAAGCCTTTCTCATACGGCACTTCAGAGTACACATCATCAGGGTCAATCCCTGCCATCTTTGGCTTCAACTTGGTGAACTCCATGTTATCCTTAAACCTCTCCATCATTCTGTTCAAACCCCTCCATCCGATTCCCATGTTTAAGGCTGCCCGCTCCTCCCCTTGCACCACCTCAACAATCCTCCTCTCAGCATATGTTGTGAATCCCTGTATGCAGGGATAACGATATGAGACTGTGACATGTGAAAACATAAAGTATAGAATATCCACGTGTAGTTGTCAGCGGGCCTGTTTGGATTGGCTAAAGTGATAGTGCTAAAGTTTAGCACCCATTAGCACTTCTCCTCTAGCTAATGCTTTTTCACCTTTTTGAGTATTGGCTAAAGTCTAGCACCACCCATTAGCACTCCTGTTTGGATGGGCTAGTGCTAGCACTTTTGCACATTAGCACTTGGATCCAAACAGTCCATGCACAATCAACCTCATCATATGGTTTCACACACTAGTCAGAGAAACTGTAAAAAAGGCTTTAGATGATACCGGTGTCATGGTACCCAGTACTGACCCCAAGCATGACTGGATTGAAACCAATCGTGGGGAAGATAGACATACACCACTAATATGTATCTTCTCCACTTATACCGTACAGAAACATAGTTCATCTAAAGCAAAATTATCCTGCTCTAAATTAGGATACTACAGATCGATCCAGTCCGAACCATACATAAAGTACTGGTTGTATTTCGGCCGCACAAATATTCAATGTCACAGAGACTTGCTACTGGTAATGTCAGATTTTCCGACACAGAATTAGTGTGGACTGGGTTAGCACTATTTGCAGCACAGAGGATGATAATGACAGCATCACAAACGATAGGGAGTTCACTCACCTCATTTAACCAGAAATCTTCATTGGTCTTGTTAGTAATCAGATTGCCAGTCCAGCTATGTGCAAGCTCATGCGCCACAACCTGAGCCCCTGCAGCATCTCCCTTGATCACTGTCGGAGTAAGGAACACCATCCTAGGGTTCTCCATGCCTCCGTAAGGGAAGCTCGGAGGCAGCACGAGCAGATCGAACCTCTCCCATTCATACGGCCCAAACAGCGACTCTCCGACCTTGACCATCTCCTCCACCCCAGCAAACTCCCTCGCCGCCTCGTCCAGCACCTTGTCCCCTCCCTCCGCGTACACCCGCGTCCTCGGGCCGAGGTCCCTGAACCCGATCCCGCCGGCGGCGAACGCGAAGAGGTAGGGCGGCACGGACTGCTCCATCTGGAACTCCTCGACGATGCGGCCGGACGCGCACCACAGCTCATCGTCGCAGGCGCCGCGGTGGTCGGCGGACAGCGGGTCCCGGCGGGCGACGTGGCGCGCGGCGGCGACGGCGGAGAGCTGCGAGGGGATGTTGAGGAGGAGCGAGAAGGTGATGCGCGCGGCGGGGGTGTCGTGGCAGGGGAAGATGGAGCGGGCGTGGATGGACTGGCACTGCGAGAAGACGAAGGGCTGCGCGGAGGCGGTCTGCGGAGGGGCCAGCCACTGCAGCGCGGAGGCGTCGGGGGAGGTGGAGAAGGTGAGCCGGAAGGAGGTGGTGTCGGGGGGCAGGGTGAGGGTGAGCGCCGAGCCGAGGACGGGGTCGGGGGTCGCGGCGAGGGAGAAGGGGATGGGCTCCGGCGGGTCGGCTGCGGTGGAGGCGGAGTGGACGGTGAGGGCGCGGGTGTCGAGGAGGAGGTCGCCGGAGTGCGGCGCGGAGAGGGTGAGCAGCGCGGTGGCGTGGATGGTGGAGGCGGCGAAGTCGAGGTAGAAGGCGAGCGCGGCGTGCGACACCACCGGATGCTCGCCGTCGGTGTAGGAGTGGGGATCGAGCGGCGCCATGGCTGCTGCTTGCTCCTCCTGCTCTGCGGCGAACGAGACGGGATGGGGAGGGAAGGGTTTGGTTGGTCCGGTCGGGTCGAGCCGACAAAACTCTTTTGGCTTTTCCGGCTTGTAGTGGGCCCTGATCGGAAGTAACTGATGCCTCTGACGAGATGAACCAGCTAAAAAAATTTCAAGACTCGAATGGCATCTAGAGGAACTCTCAAAAGCAGAAAACAGATCATAGCAGGAGTGCCAATTAAATTGCTGAAAATTAGTATCAGTTAAATTATAGGTGTTGTACATATATTCTCACTTTGTTGTATAGTACTACTACTAGTATACACAGTGTCTTTTTCTACCTCCACACTGTCTTAGAGCAGCACCCTGGAGTCTGAGAGTTTGGTTGCAACAGTACAAGTTAACCGAAGAAGCTTAAACTGGTTTATTGGTTTTATAAGCCGAACAGAACCTTGCCTGACTTACATGGGTTAGTGAATAGTTCTGAAATTCTGAAAGTGTATCAAGAAATTGGATGTGTTGGATCAGCATGCTATAATTCTGACAATCATTGTCTAGAATGAAATAACGTATATGTACAATGGCACCAACAACCCAGCGATCAATCAATCATTCTAGAGAAAAAGCTCGCCAGTCAGGAAAAAAAAAACAGTGGCAATGGTTTGTTGCCCGATTTTGCAAACCTGGTGAGGCTACAGGCATTACTTACAAGAATCACATAAAAATGCAGAAACAACTCAGAGGCAAAGAGAATAGATGCATTAATCACGACTCGGATAACTGCCAACGTGATGCCATAGCGAAAACTGAAAAGGTTCCAAAGTGAACATTATTACAGTATGATATTAAATTCACACTCATAACAAACATAGGAAAGCGAGGGTTGATTTTGATAGTGTAAACTGCCACCAACGGACCAAGCACAAGCTATGCCTTGCCATCAAGATGATTTTCATTCTTTTGCATATGCCTTGCCACAATTTTCCTCCATCTCAATTGAATCGTTTTCCTCCCAGAATCAAGCAGCAAGGAGTCATCAGCGACGAGGTTCATGATTGAGAGGCAGGACAGCCAATCAATCTCATATGCGCAGAAGCTATGGGTGTGATTGGATTGGTGCACAAGCCTAAGCCTGGCTCCAAGATATGCATGGCCAGTCCAAGCCTGGCCTCAACCGGCCTTTGGGGCGATTTTTGGTTGGGTGGCCAGCCACTTTCGGCCCCACGGAGATTTTGTTTGGTAGGCTGCATATCTAGTTGGGTTGTATTATGGGGGCCAAAACTCGGTTGTTTGGTTGGGTGGCTATGTGTGGTCGGCCCACCACTTGCATCGATCTGGTGAGAGTACCGCCGGCTCGGTAAAGCCGAAGGAAGTTGCTCTCTCGCATCCCTAGCGGTGAGCGCTTTCGCATTCACCCCCCCCCCCCCCCGGGTCTCTTCCCCTTCCTCTTCCATCGGCGCCGCCGTCGTCAGTGCTCTCCCCCATTTCTTCCAGGCGCGCGGAGCGCTCTCTCATTCACCCCCCGTCTCCTCCCCTTCCTCTTCCATCGGCCCGGCCGCCATCAGCGCTCTCCCCCACGCTCTTCCATCAGCGCTTAGAGATGGCCGGAGGGTGACAGGGGGTAGAAGGCTTTGGCGACAACGGTAGCCCACGCGGCCGCCGAAGCACGGCAAGCTCCGTTGAGGTCAAGTCCCCTGTCGCCTTGCCAGCCCTTTGCTCGGAGGGTACCCCGTGCTTGGTGTGCGTCATGGAGAAGTTCGCCAAGGCGCAGGGTGAGAAGGGCTTGGCGACGAAAGAGGAGAGGGGTTGTGGCTATCGTAGCTCCGGATCTGGTTCGTCAGGGGAATCGACGAAGTCTCTGTCCTACTCTCCATCGAGCTACTCAGGGGATTCGGCAAAGACTCCGTTGTACTCACCCTCCAGTGGCCGATCTCTGGTTAGTCCATCTCCCTCTTCTTCTGATCCATTGGTTGTCGATTAGGCAACGATATATGTTTAGGGTTAGGGAAATTTTTACTTCGAAATGAATGTACCATTTGCTTGTAGTCTATCTCCTTTGGTGGAATCCCAGAAGGGATGGAAACGCCGGGATGGGGTGGGATTGATCGAGATGCAGTGGTTAGGTGCCGCCATGGAAAACATCCAAGGCGTCTTCTTTGCTGGGATGGACCAGACACTGGTCGTCGATATCTTGGATGTCCACTCTCCGTAAGTCATCCCTATTCCTGCCATGAATTACATATGTGGTTTATTGTTATTTGACCAAGATCTGCCACATCTTTAGGGGAAGGAGAACATGTGCGACTTTGTCATGTGGAAAGATGAGAAGTGGCCGGCAGCTTTCCAGGAAGCTGCTTCATCCCTTTGGGATGTAGTCGGCACTTTCAAGAAGAAGGCTGATGATGCTCAGGTGGATCTGTTGCTGGCAATTCAGATGAGGAATGAAATGCAAGAAGAGAAGAAAGCACTGGTGGGCGAGAAGGAAGACTTGGCCAAAGAGAAGGAGAGGTTGCAGCTGGAGCTCACCATGAGGGGCAAGACTGATGGTAATGACAACAAGATGATGTTTGGTGTTATACTATCTTTGATTGTGGTGATGGTGGCTATCCTTGTTGCTGTCATGCTCAAGATCAAATGATAGTGCTAATGGGTTGCATATGATAGTGATGACCAAGTGTTGATGGTGTTGGTGAACTTCTTTTGTTGAACTTGTAAGAATGGTACTTTGGGTCTCTGTTTGATACTCTAGTAGTTGGTGAACTTCTTATGTTGAAGTTGTAAGAATGGTACTTTGGGTCTCTGTTTGATACTCTAGTATTTGGTGAACTTGTTACGTTGAACTGAGTCGGTTTGCTATCGAGTTCTATGATGACCGGGTTGGATGCTTGTGTTGTTCGTGCTTATGTGTTCTTATGTTGAACTTCTCCAGATCCTTCTCACTATCATTCTTCTTATGTCTTCTTATGTTGAACTTCTAACCCAGCTTGACCAGACCTTTGCCAAGCTTCGATTGCCTCACTTCTTGATCTATAGGTTTGAAAGGTGGCATGTTTGTAGACCGAAACTTGCTTCTAGCATGACTCCCAGTCAGCATACACCCCTGAAGTACTACCACGAAAGACCACATACCACTTCATGTCTACAAGATACATGAAACATTCATGTAATTAGACCACAGTAAATTAAAACGCACAGGCATATCAAACGCCACAGTAAACATTCATGCTAATGCCCTCAAAGCAACAACAACATATCAATTGTAATGTTTTCAATCTGACATGCTATCATATGCTCTACCCACCACCAGAGATACATCCTAATTTATAAAAAAGGCTCGATTGTGAAATCAAGCAAATGTAACCATAAGAGGCAAAGTCACCAATACAAGTTAGCCAATGGCTCAAATAGTCAGGTGGTTAGAGGCTTCCAAAATGCAGTCATGAAACATTGACTTCTTGTTGGCTCAACCTAGCAAGTTGTGCTTGCTAAGATGAGTAGCCAGCCACAGATCCTTCTCACTATCATTCATCTCCAGAAAACAAAGTGTTGATCTTTTGTGCTCCATCAGGTGGTCCAGGCAGAACATGAGATGATGCTTGGGGAAGTTGGTGCAACCCATCACAGCCTTCACAATTCCAGGTGCTGCTTCAGCATGTACGCTTTCCTTCACTGCTCCAGCAAACCCCCAGACAGCTTCAGTCAAACCCTGCAGGCCACACACCTCCTCCTCAAACACAACTCTTTTGCGCTTGCCACCAGATGATCCTTCTGTTCTTGGCTTTGCACCAGAGGCTTCAGCTGTTGGGTCAGTAGTTGCAGCTGGAGCTTCAGCATCAACATCGAGCGTCTCAGGATCAGCTGGCTCTCCCAGGGGTTCACTTGATCCAACTGCATACCTTCCAGTAGCCACTCCACTGCCGAAGATCGCTTGCATTTGAGGGTAGTTGATCAGCGGCACGTTCAGGAACTCCGCGTCCTTGGGATGATCCTGAACAATGAGCATACCAAACAGTGAGAATACAAAACAAATAAACATAGTCCTTAGCATACAAAACAAACAGAACAATGAGCCTTACCTTGACATGTCCAGCATAGTGTTCAGGGGACAAGCTGATCATGAAGACGTCCTCAACCCACAGTGAGCCACTCAGATCCTTCAGCCTGCATATCTTGACCCATCTGGCACGCCATTTACGTAGATGGTTGTACACTTGGTTCCCAGTCACCTCAACGTTGGCGAATTCAGAAACCAGCCTGGCCACTTTGTTGACATGAACATCCTTGAATCCCTTGTCTGTCTTCACACCTTCCTTTACCAGGTCAGTGAAGCGGCGGAGCACAAAGCCTGACATGACACTAGTCCAGTTCAACCTACCTGCTGGACCATTGCCCTGCACAGCATTGGCTGGCACCTCTTGCACATCGTCACCCATAACAGCAGCCTCAACACCAGCCATGCCTACTAATTCATTGCATACAATTCAACTAAATTTTAAAGATTTAACACTCATACAACAAATGCATACAAGGCATCAAGATACATGAAATATTCATCATTGTAGTAAAAAGTGATCTCATCATGTAGCATCAGTTCAAAGTCTCATAATATAAAAAACCAGGATAGTTCATCAGTTGCAAAGGCTCACAGAAGATGATACATGTGACCTGTCATATGACAAAGTCTGAATAGCCTAATTCCTCACCCCTCCCCTGTTCTGCCACATCTGTTGAGCCATCTGGTCCCTCTTTGCAGCCCATATAGCATTGTCAATTACAACATCATTAGGGATAACTTCATCAGATGGATTAGCAGTCCATGTTTCCTCTTGGGGTATGTGTTCATCATGGCCATGTCTAAGTATCCAGTTGTGTAGGATACAACATGCTATGACTAGCTTAACCTGGGTCTTGTATGGATGGAAGGGCTTGTTGTAAAGGATCTTAAACCTGTTCTTCAGGGCCCCAAAAGCTCTCTCTACAGTCACTCTGAGTGATGAATGCCTTAAGTTGAAAAGTTCCCTAGCATTTTGTGGTTGTCTTGACCCAAACTCCCTAAGGTGGTACCTTGTGCCTCTGTAAGGTGGCAGGAAACCTGGCCTCACTGCATACCCAGCATCAGCCAAAAAGAACTTGCCTAGACATAATGGAGGACAGATACCAATCAGAGGGTATGAATAGGCTCATGTATTAGGAAATATGTATTTATACGGTGTTACCTGGAGGAACTACTAGGCCATCAGGTCTTTGAATGGCATCAGCCAGGATAAGAGCATCATGAGCTGAACCCTCCCACCCAGCTAGGACATAGGTAAATCTTAGATCAAAATCAACAGCAGCCAGCACATTTTGGGTGGTGGTATGCTTCCTGCCCATAAATGCAGCTCTTGATCTCTCAGGCACTCTAGCTAGTACATGGGTTCCATCAATGGCTCCAACACAGTCCTACACCAGATTGGATTAATTAGTACTAGTAAATATACAATTTTGGCTGATGTATTATGGACAAATTGAATAGAACCAAACCTTGAAGTAAGGATTCCACTTTCTGCTGTTTGTGATTTTGGCTGGAATTGCTGGGGATGGTGGAAGGATCATCTCAGACCTAAGTTCTCCAACAGCATACAACACTTGTTGGAAATACCTACGTAGGGTTTCAACAGACCTTAAAAAGGGCACCTGGACACATCTAAATCTTTGGTTATGTCCAACAACATGAAGGAACATGACAACCTGCTCTTCAATGTTGCAATGTATGGTATCTTTGAGCAAACTCCTATTACAGAATAGGTCACAAAGTTGGAAGAAAGGGGCTCTCTTCATCCTAAGGGTGTTCACACATTGGGTGTCATTTGATTGGTAGATAAAGGCTAGATTTTTTTTGCCTTTGTTCATCCCTAGGAAGCATTGGGCCATAGGTAATGGTTGGTCTAGCATGTGCTAGTCTCCTAAACCTAGCAGAAATCCAGGCAGATATCACACCCACAAGAGCTGCACCCCTAATTATGATCTCTCGGCGCCTTGCAACTTGGTCATCCATGTCATCCATCTCTAGAAAGCACAAACCGATCGATCTATTAGAACATGTTACTGATGAACATCCTGGTTTATTATCAATCAAATAATTCTAGTACAGCTGCTACATTTGATTATGCGCCACCCAGTGCCAGTATGCATCATCGACCAACTTGCTACCGCTCAGCTATATAAAACGTAAATCTGACTACATCAGGTCAAGAAACAGTAGTTCAGAATAATGAGTACCAACATACACCAGATCTGGCCGCAAAGATAGGTACAAACATGAGCAGGATGCCAGATCCGGTCGCAATACCTACCAACATGACATGGATGCTACATCTGGAACCAACAAATAGCAAACCAATAGTCGAAGGGTACACCAGATCTGGCCGCAAAGAAAGCAAACAACCACGCGATGGATGCCAGACTGGACGCAAGAATCCGCACACTAACAAGGGATTCGAGAAGAGGGAACCTTTGCTCACACCGGGGACGGCGAGGCGACGGAGGGGGCGACGACGAGGGCTATGGCGAGGCGCGGGGAAGGGCGACGGCCACGGCGAGGCCGAAACCGAGGGGGAGGGGGGAGGGCGACGGCGACAAGGGAGACGGCGCGGGAGAGGGCGAGGGTGAGAGAGGGGGGAGCCTCGGCTGGAAATGGCGCAAATGGGAACAGTGACCGGTAACCCTAACGCGCGCCCCTTGTTTTGTTCGCTGCATACGCGGGGCGCACGCGGGCCGGGCTGGACCCACCACGATGGCGGAGCGGCGGCCTTGCGCAGCCTGCATAGCTGGAGACGGAATCCATCCGCGTTTCCAGCTATGCAGGCCGTACTGGGCCGGCTGCACACGCGGGAGCTGGCTAAGGCCCTCTCCAGGCAACCAAACAGACCCAGATTGCACTATCAAAGGCTGCATAGGGCCTTATGCACCCATCCAATCACACCTTGTACTTCTTTGAAGCACGCTCGTTACCAATCTTCCGCATCAACCCATCGCTCAGGCTGAACAGAAAGAGACCTTCACCGTCAACCCAAAGCGCCACTGCACCACTCTTTCCTAGAAACATCTGCAACTTGATATTTTCTCTAGCGTGCATCTGGACCACCCTCAGCGGTAAGGAACTTGCCAGGTTGATTGTTTCAGAGAGGATCCAGCTGCTGGTGTCACTGCCATGCTTCCAGAGTGACATCTGTAGGTCCTTCAATAAGAGTAACAGGAAGCTCCCGTCCCCAGAATTTGCTAACAATGGCGCCTTGCTGCGTTTAGCATCGAGTGGAAGCTCCAGTTATGACAGCTTTGGATATGTGGCGACTCGGAGCGTGGTAATGTGAGTGAGCGTCCAGTTAGTCGAGCTGCCACAAATAAAATGGATGGCACCAGGAGAAACAGCAGCAGGGGATGGTACCACATAGAGGTCAGGTATAAGCTCAGGAATGTCTTCAAAGCACACCCAACGTTTGGCTTTCGAGCAGTAGGATCCAATCATGAATCTCCTTTGTCTGATCCAAATGGCTATCAGCCTGAAGGACTGAGATACTAACATGCCATGGTTGACATCCTCAGTGACATGTAAAGTATACATGTTAGGTGATGCAACTGGATTCGGAGGAATGTGGAAGATTTCACCAGTGAGAGGATTGCAGACACAAAACTTATCCGACTGGGCTTGATCATTAGTGCCTTTGGGTTGGTGGCGGAGGGCCAGGAAGCCGACTTGCGCTGCGATGGGCTCATAAAAGTTGAGCTCATCACCGAGACCCCGAATGAAAGTACAAAGTTTAGCTGGTGCGATGGCATTGCTTCCAACTTTGCTGCCAATTGATTGTGACAATTCAGACACGGGCATGAAGCTTGGTGCCAAACTGCGCCACTTGCCCTTGTTATGCTGCTGTAACTGTGGAGGAGACTCAGCGCTGTCCTGGTAAAAGAAGCCAAGGAGCAGCGACGGGGTAAAACCATGGTCATGGCGGCGCCTCCTGAGGCAATCAAGAAATGTTCTGCCCTTTATGATATTATACGCCAAAACTTGCAGGTTGAAGCAAGGCGTGCTAGGGAGGCAGGATCAGTGATGTGGGACAGGATCTTGTCAATCATATCAACCGGAAGATGCAGCATCATGCAGCAATCCTCCATGACCCTTTCCTGCAAAAAAAAAAGAAAAAGAAAAAGAAAAGAAAGACAGGCACCAACCACCAATTTAGTTTATAGAAGTTCCTGAAGAAAAATTGCTCCAATGGACTCAGAGTTCAGACAACTAATTTCTTTAATTTTTCCCCAACACAATCTATTTACTTCGATGTACTATAAGCTATAGAAAGACTCACAGAGCTTTAGAAGCACAGTCAAACAACGTATATGGATTCACCCCAAACTAAAATATTGCACATCCTTGTAAAAGAAGCTCTTCGAATTAATATGTGCTTCATCGCCTAATAGAAAAGTCACTCTTAGAATTACATTCCACGAAATCACGCCCCTTTTTTCAGAGCAAAGAACACGTCGTCATCTCAAAGACACATCAGGCATTGTTCGTTAGTGTTAAAACAAATTTCGAGACGAACCCTCCAAGGCTCCAACCAGTCTCTACACAGCCATAGGTAAGGAAACTAAAGCAGATCAGTAATCATTTGTCACCCCTATTTAGTCGCTCGTTAGCAGTCGTTCTTCACGAAAACGGCCTAATCGATGCGATCTAATTCATCAACCCTAACTAGTAACATGGGTGGACGGGCCTGAGAAGAGATACCTAACTGGAGGTGGTCGCCGCCGCCGCCGCCGATATCGGTGGAAGGCGGAAGAGCAGACACCGATCAGTACCGCGTGGTTTTTGAACTGCTCCTCGAAACAATTTACCGGAACAATTTGTCTCCGCTTTCCCCTAAAAACAGTTTGTTTTCCTCCTATATTTTTCTCCTCAAAACACTCTTCGTGGGCGTCCAGCCCAGCGATTTTTAAGCAAGTTAAGACGGCCTGATTCCTAAATAGGCCCAACTCAAGCTTGGAGTCAACGCGAGAATTTTTCACTGTTCTAACTTTCAAGGGGCAGTCTCATTTGAATGTTTTACGTTCAAATTATAGTCTGTTAAAGAGTTGCGAACATCCTGGAAGAAGTAAAACCTGACCTTTATCAGCTGCTCGTTTTAAAATAGACATCTACCATAGAACTAAGCTCATGAATAACTATTTAAGATCGGGTACGATGGTAAAAGAAAAAGGAAAATCACTTGACACACGGTCACACATGGATCACATGAATAGATGACACGCTGGCTTTTTCAGTCTTTCTACACTCGAATTTCCTCAAACGAAATGAAGCCTGAGACTTATGTCTCAATAGAAACCACCCTGCAGTAATGATGAGATTCTGGAGCAAACGCCTGTATACCGGTGCACCAGGTGGCTGTAGCTGCAGATTGCTTGAGGAAACATAGTTGAACAACTATGATGCAATTTTGATAATAAAGTGACTAAGCACAACGAACGCCAATTGCCACGGCATTTAACATTGTTTCAAAAAAAAATGGCATTTAACATGACACCATACCGAAAATTGAAACGGTTCAGAAGAAAATGTTCTGTCGAATCGACAGACATTACAGATCATTCGTCTATCGATGATGTAAAATTCATGGTTGCGACGCCACAAAATGGCCAAGCAGACGATTGCCAGTGCGATGCTTCTTGCTCTTTCTTATTCAGATGCCTTGCTGGTTGTCATAATGCCCTCCATCTTCCATGAATATTCATCCTTCCAACGTCAAGCGACAGCGAGCCCTCGGCGACGAGGTTCGTGGTCGCGAGGCAGGAGAGCCAGTCGATCTCGTATGGCCACGGGCAGAGCTGATACTTCTTCCTTCTCCGAGGAACCCGACGCCTCTCCCTACCATGCTCACTCTCTTATCTTCCTCATCGACCAATCGCTGATGCTGAACATGAACCGGCCTTCCCCCTTAACCGAGAGCACCACCGCACCGCTCTTCCCTTCCAGCATCTCGAGCCTGACCTCTGCTCCGGCCTGCATCTGGACCGCCCATGGCGACAAGTAATTTGCCATGTTGATTCTTGCAGCGAGGACCCAGTGGTTGATACTTGATACCACTGTTGTTCTTCCAGAGCCACATCACAAGGCCGGTCAGGTACAGCAGCAGAAGCTCCCCATCTGCGGCGCTCGCCAGCAATGGTGCCTTGTTGCGCCTAGCATTAGGAAGGAGCCGCAGGCATGACAGCTCCTGCGTGTCGACGTCCACCCCGGTCACGTGTGAGGCTCCAGTTCTTCTGGCTGCCACAGATAAAATAGATGGCGCCACCAGCAACAGAAAGAGGGGATGCCATCAAATACAGGCCAGAAAGAGAGGTTTGGATCACTTCCATAGTAATTCCACTTTCTGGCCTTTGAGCAGTAGGCCACAAAGACGAGCCTCCCTCCTCTGATCCAAATGACAACCAGCTTGAAGGACTGTGACGTGTACCCGTTGTCACCGACAAGCAAGGCATACCGATCAGGTTCAGGTGCTGCAAATGGGAGCGGAAGAACGGGGAAGACCTCCCCGGCAAGAGGATTGCAGACGCAAAACTCATGGGATTGGGCACCTACCGGTCGGTAGTGGAGAGCCAATAAGTCTTCTTGCGAAGCGATGGGCTTGTAGAAGTTGAGTTTGCACCGATACCCTGGATGAAGGTGGCAAGGGACGCATCGCTGTCGATGAAGTCTGACAGTTCAGACATGGGCATGAAGCTCGGTGCCAAGCACTTCAGTTTATCAGTGTGATGCTTCCAGACATGCAGAGGAGACTTGGTACTGTCCTGGTAGAAGAAGCCAAGGAGCAGGGATGGGGTGAAAAGGTGGGCATGGCGCCACTTCTTGAGCCAATCGAGAAAGGTTGGGTCCTTGATGAGATTGCGACAAAACTTGCAGGTTGAAGCGAGGTGAGTGAGGGAGGATCTTCTTGATGATGTCTGTCAGAAGATGCAGCATCGCATCATCCTCCATGATCCTTATCTGCAGAGAAAATAAATTTACCATGTTTCTGTTAACACTTCACCTGAAATTATTCTCGTAGAGGTACTACAAGAAGCTACATTTGGTAATGTTATATGCCTAAGATATATATAACTCAAAAGCCTAAGCAGCAAGGTCACGTCCCACATTGTTCGCCATAGGTAGATTATTTTCTTGGTCCACCATTGTGTCTCTGGTGTTCTTTGTTAGCAAAACTATTCAGTTATTTGACCATTATATCATAAAAAGAAAGAAAACACTACTGCACCACTACATCCCAAAAAAACATCTTGTATGCTTACCTTCGTGTAAAAGGAAAGAAAACACAATATTGCCACCATATGCCGTCGCCACCACCTTAACTGTCATATCTTCATGTAAAAGGACGGAGACCCTACCCTACCACGCATCCCAACACCTTGACCATTGAATCTTCATTTAAAAGGAAAGAAAACAATATCTTATGGCCATATCTCATTACCACAGTCATAGTTGGATTTTCAACCAAAAGGAAAGAAAGGCCCTATCGTGCTGTCGCATCCCACCATCACATTAACAATTGGATCTTGAAACAAAAGGAAAGAAAAACCCATTGTCCAGGGAGGTAAATAGAACTTTTTCCCCGAGCAAACCCGTGACTCTTCGTGGGCTGGATCCTCGTCAGGCCCAAATCAAATGAGCCTAGCTCTCTCTCTCTCCAAAAAGTTTTGGAGTTTCTGCAAGCCTGCAATCTCATCCTTTTAGCCCAGCTACACCTTCGCTGCTGACGCGAATACACTTGTACTATGTCCACATGACCACGTACTATTTATCCGTTTGAGCAGGTTCGTATACTAATTCTAAATATACTCTGAAACGAATTGCACGATAAAATCAAAAGTAACTCTATTTTTAAAATTTATTATGATTACATAATTATACTAGTATATAGAAATTAGTATTTCCATCGTATCCTTATTCTAATCTACGGAGTAAATAAATAACAATAAATTTTTCCTTTTTGCTATATACTGTATCGTTTATTTTCTCAAGAGAGATGTATTTAATATCTGGAAATCCAGCAGCATGCTCTTGAATTTTCTTTTGTTTGAGGGGCGATGTAGTTGTTTAATTAGTGGCTGAAGCTTTGTGCGACCCGTCTGATTTGGAGCTATGCGGTTTTTTCCCCATGAACTTGATAACGTGAAAAGAATGACCACATCACATGCAACTTGACCGCCGCCTGACTAGGCGAGTGAGAAGTGAGAACTCATCCGCCGCAACTGGACATGGAATCGATCTCTCAGTGGTCTCCGTCGCTCTCATAGGCGCACGAGCCAAATTAGGCCAAAAAAAAGCAATCATTATATAAAAAGAATATTCTCATCACATCAAAATGTCGGCCCATGCATTGAGTACTAAATATAGATGAAATAAAAAACTAACTGCACAGTTTTGTTGTACTCTACGAGACGAACATTTTAAGCCTAATTAATCAATTTTTGAACAATTTTTTACAAATATAAACGAAATGCTACAGTGACGCAATGATTACGAAGTGACCTCAAATCTCAATTCCTCGCCCCCTATCTAAAGGTCTAGGTAGGGTAGCAGTGTGCATGCAGGTTGCACCAGAGCTGGACGGCCCGACCGACCCATGAATGGTCACCGCCTCCTAGTCCTGTGAGTCTACTGACTGCTATTCCTATACATATCTTCCCCCAAACACTTCGCCGAGCCCAAACCAAACCCAAAATGCTCCGCGTGCCACCGGCATGCGTTTCACCCGTCAAACTCTAATTCCCTGTTTAGATCCAAATTCCATCCCAAATTCCACTGTGCAAAAAAAAATTCCATCACATCAAAATATCGACACATACATGAAGTACTAAATGTAGATAAAATTAAAAACTAATTGCACCGTTTTATTGTACTTTACGAAACGAATATTTTGAACCTAATTAATCAATGTTTAGACAATTGTTCACAAATACAAATAAAATGCTACAGTGACGTATTTATGGCGAAGTGACATTTTTGGGCCAAATTTGACCCTCCAAATTTGCATCTAAACGAGGTATAAAGTCGAATGCAATGCAACTATGAGAATCATCGCCACATAAACAACTAACTACCAGGCCAGTTCAAGTGTAATTTGACCCTCCAAATTTGCATCTAAACGAACTATATATTGTAGTAATAAATTCTAAAGATTTAACATCATACAGATAAAAACACCAAAAAAATAGTGTCGGCAGAATCCACACTAAGCCCTTGTTTAGTTTTCAAATTTGGGGGTGAAATTTGACCCTTGTAGTGCGTGCGCCACTGTAACATTTCGTTTGTATGTGTGAAAAATTGTCCAAAAATTGATTAATTAGGCTCAAAATGTTCGTCTCGCAGAGTACAACAAAACCGTGCAATTAATTTTTGATTCCATCTACATTTAGTACTCCATACATGCTATGACATTTTGATGTACGTGATGGAAATCTTCTTTTTGCATAGTGAATTTTGGGGTAGAATTTGGGATCTAAACAAGACCTAAAATATCCTGGAAAGATTTTCCTCCACTTGGCTCTTAGGCTCTTAGCTAGAGGATGAGGCATCAATGCATCATATCTCTTGGAGGTTCCTACCCTACCTACGGTCTGTAAGGCGTAACGGACACCTCTCGTGTCCCAGCATTTTCGAGAAAAGACGATGAGCCTGCCGGAATGCAGTGCTAGCTGCAGGGCGTGAGTGACCACTGCCCACATCCATCATCTGTTTATCCGGTTGGAATGGATCCCACACCACTTGGCTCCTTTTCTTTCTTTTTTTCCTAGCTTCAAGAAGCCACAAACCCCATGTCGCTCGATCACGCCGATCCCAACCCTTCACCAAACGCCTGCTGTCTCCACTCTCTCCACCAGTACTGTTAATTGAGCACTTGAGAGCCTGATCGAGCAGCAGCCGGCCGGGTGCAGATGGGGCCAGGGCCATATGCATGAAGACTGTTACGTACTCCTCTCTCGCTGCTGCTGCCCGGCAAAAATGGCGATGCTGTGGCGACCATGTTCCACCATGGATCGGTGATGATGTGCTAGCAAAGCAAGCACTGCTCCCAACGTGTTGCATGCAGCTCGACCGACCGGAAGTGTGTGTATATATATATATATATATACTAGTATATAAAAATTTATTATGATTATACCATTATACTAGTATATAAAAATTAGTATGTCCACATACTCAAAGTACGCTTACATACTTCACCGACATACCACCCAGATATTCTAGTATCATCATCTACTACATGTACATACTCTTCGTTGGGTGATACACGTCTTCTAACATAAGATACACAGGTGAAGGTAGCCATATGCGCATGTATAAAGGAATTTTTCTATATCATATATTATATTTACACATATGTATATATACAGTAACAGTAGTATTGCAGCAATGATCGATATACAGTTATACACGCATGGTGTTATATATACACCATGCAAATGTACGGAGGACGTGTGCGCACTTGATGCGCAGTACACGTACGTACAGGAGCATGCACATGCACACACGGCCACGGCGCAGGCGGCCCACAGGCAAATTAAAGAAAAAGCGACTGTAGCACGCAGGCAGCAGGCTGCCGACCGAGTTTGGCACGGCCTACATACGGTAGCAGGCGGTACACTTTTTTTTGTTAGGGCAAGCAGGCGGTACACGTTGAGACGACGACCGTAGAAGAGGGGAGGGGAGGCCGGGCAGGCATACTGAGTACACATCAATCAACTTACTTAGCGCTGTCGTCTGATGTTCGCGTGTCCTTTCGGAATGAATATAATAAGGTGGCTCCACACGCCAATAATCTCGAAACGGACTGCCCCGAACAGACAGCCCAGCGGCAGGGCATCGTGCTCCTGTGGGGCCGGGAGCGCAAACGATAAAATCAGCGATTCTGTGAATGCAACTGTTCGTGGATAGTGATAATCACACAGAAGTAGCGCAACGTAAGAGTCGACAGTTTGTTCTCTGAAAATAACAAAAATCGAATTTCGGGGAAAAAAATAAGTCGACAGTTTCTTCTTCTGTTAGGGGGTGTTTGGATACCTTCATCTAAAATTTATTCTCATCACATCGGATATAAGGATATTAATTAGAAGTATTAAATATAGAATAATTAAAAAACTCATTACATAAATAAGGGCTAATTTACGAGACGAATCTATTAAACCTAATTACGCTATAATTAGATAATATAATGCTATAGTAAACATGTGATGATTATAGCTTAATTAGACTTGTTAGATTCGTCTCACGAAATAGACATGACTTATGTAATTAGTTTTATAATTAATTTATATTTAATATGTATAATTATCATTTATTTAAGGAACTAAACTTAGCCCCTTGAACTTAAGGATCTATTTTATTATGCACCATGTCCATATGTATGTCTACGCTAACAAGTCAAAGATTAAAAAAACCCCACAAGGCCGTGTTTCTTTTCGTTTGGGAAATATTTTTTAAGGGAATCTTGCATGCATGAAGTATTAAATGAAGTCTATTTATAAAACATTTTAGGGATGCGTATAACTTTACGCGACTAATCTAATGAGCCTATTTAATCCATAATTTACTACAATAATGCTACAGTAATCATTCTCTAATCATGCGGTCAAATGTCTTATTAGATTTGCCTCATGAATTAGTCTAAGGTTGTGAAGGTAGTTTTGTAAACTGAATTTATTTAATAGCCTTAATTAGTGGTCAAACGAGGTGAAATTTTTTCCACGTCCAAAGAAACACGGCCCAAAAAAAAACTGAAACGTTGCTCTCTCATGCTGGAGCATGATCGGAACTTTTAAATTAATTTGTGCTCAGGCATTCAGTTGGCCGCAATGGTGGAAAATGAAAAAGAAAAACAAAGAGAATTCTCTGAGAAATGCGACGCTTTCTAGTTGGCTTGAAGGCGAAAGAGACGAGGCGAGGGCGAGGAGACTGTAGACCGGTACGGTATCAGCGGCCGGTGGTCTGGAAATAAACGGGCACAAGAGTACACCGCACGCACACGCGCAAGGCAACGTATGGAACGGTGGAAATTGGTAAATTTTCCTTGGCGAGAGTCGGAGACGAAGACGAGACGAGACGACGCACGGCCCCCTGCCCGGCACCACGTACTGTAGCGGAGCACCGGCGCACAGCAGATACCCAGGACCACGTACCTCTCACCCCCGGTGCCGTGCCAACACGAGAGTTGGCAACAGCTCGGCTCGGCTCCCCCCGTGCAAACGCAAACCCAGCACAGGAGACTGTGACTTGTGCTTGCCTTGCCTGGTAGGTAGGTCCTAGTAGGTTGGTTCGTAGCCAATGCAAAAAAAATGCAACGACGGAGCAGTAAAAATGGGATGGTCAAATCGCTGAACTGGGCGGCAGTGAGCGAGCCAGTGGGGACTGGGAAGGGCCCCTGGACTCCAGTTGGAACAGAACAGAGCAGAGCCAGCCGGAGCTGGAGCTGGACCGATGCTCACCCGGTAGGGAGACAGCTGGGGCTCAAGCACAGGCCACTACGCCCTAGCCCAATGAACCCATAGGCCTGCCCTAGGCGTAGGCGACTCCCTCCATCCAGTCAGCCCCTCTCCTGCTTGGGCCGCGGGAATTTGAAGGTTCGGGTCACTTAGTAATCACTGTGTCACTGTATCATTCTATTTGTATGTGTGAAAAATTATTCAAAAATTGATTAATTAGACTCAAAATGTTCGTATCGCAGAGTACAACAAAACTGTGTAATTAGTTTTTTATTTCATCTACATTTAGTACTCCATGCATGTTATGACATTTTGATGTGATGTGAATCTTCTTTTTACATAGTAGTGAACTTTGAGGTTGATTTTTGGGAAACTAAACAAGGGCTTGATCGCTTGATCACCGTAGAAAGTCACATCGAACATTGTAGCGCACTGTTGCACTTTTCGTTTGTTTGTGGTAAACATTGTCCTATCATGACCTAACTAGGCTCAAAAGATTCGTCTTGTCGTGTACATCAAAACCATGCAACTAATTTTTTTATTTACCTACGTTTAGTGTCTCATATATGAGGAGATAGATTTGACGTGATTTGATATTATAGATGAATAGTAAAGTTTGGAGAGAGAAAGTTTGAAACTGAACGGCAGCCGTAGCCTCCAACCCCAACAACAGCATCCAACTTTCCCAACAGCAACGGGGCATGGGGAGGGAGAGTCCGGAGAAAGTGCCGAAACCGCCATCACCCAAAATGGGCCATGGCCCGCTGCCGCCGGCCTCGGGAGATTGGATGGAGAGAACGAAAGGGAACCCGAAGCCCCAGACCATGGCACCATGCGACGCAAGCAGCGCGGGGGGGACGAGGGCGACGCGGGACGGCGGAACTGTGCGGCTCCAGTGGCTCTCTGCTCGGGTGGACGGACAGGACACTCTCACCCCGGAGGGGAGGGGAGGGGGGAGCGCTTGCTATCGCTCAGTCACTCGGTCAGTGTCAGTCAGTAGCAGTCAGGCAGTACTGGGTACTCCTGTTCCTACATATAGCTACTGTACAGCAGCAGACAGAGTAGCTCGTCCTCCTCGAGACCCCTACCTCCGGCAGTACAGTAGCGTATGGGTAGGAGCATATCACTACCCCTACTCTACGACGCAAGGCCTAGTACTAGCTCCACAAGGCCTAGTATACCCACCACCTAGGGCCTGTTTAGTTCCCGAATCGAGAGTCAAACTTTGGTCTTTTTGAAATGCGTGTGTCACTGTAGCATTTCGTTTGTACGTGTAAAAAAATATTCAAAAATTGATTAATTAGGCTCAAAATATTCGTCTTCCAGAGTACAACAAAACTGTGTAGTACTATATGCATACTATGACATTTTGATGTGATGAAAATCTTCTTTTTGCACCGTGAACTTTCAGGGTGGAATTTAGGATCTAGACCCAGCTTTCACTCCACTGTGCGGACTACTGCAACAGTGCCACCGGGGCCCCTCTCCATCAGGAGTTGCTCCCAAAGTGGTAGGTGCCAATGGCCACCCACCAACGGACAGGACAACCGCTGACAGCCGAGGGAACGTACGAGGCACAGTTGCCCTTCCCCCACTAGCGGGCCCACCCGTCAGCCGGTCCCGGCCGGCTACAGTGCCGCTGTCGCCGGTAAAAGGCAATAATACTGTCAGATCACTACCTTGGTTTTCGGTTCCATCGTCCTAAAATGTGAAGGCTTGGTGGAGTCAGGATTCCCAAGCACAGCTTGTGCTTGGAGGACCCGGTACTTGCACACCCATGGCTCGGTACAGCAAATATATTTCAGAACCAATTCATGCATGGGTAGAAAATCTCAAGCATGAAAAATCCACGGCATTGTAGCAGTAGCAATAGCCTGTATTTTAACAAGGCGCATACCAGGGAGAAAGAGAGAGAGAGAGGTGAGAGCCATACATACTGCGTCTCCTGACTCTCTCTGTTTCTCCCAATAATAACAACGGTTACCGGCAAACAAGCTGCGAAACCCTCCTCCACGCAAGACCAGCTGCCGTCCGAAAGGCCAAGCAAGTTGAGCCTTTGGGACAGCAGGCTGTCAAGCGGTCTAGGGGAAGAAGAACTGGTGGCCCGGGAACGGCGCCGCCGGAGGGTGAGACGGCAGCGGGACGCCGCCGCCGCTCGCGCCGCCGACGGCAGTAGAGAATCCTGATGATGCTGCAGAGTGGTGCGACGGCATGTGAGGGGTGCCCTGCATTTGCCATGCCCAGGTGGGGAATGGCGGGGCGACCAGCTCAGGCCTTCGCTCCATAGTCCTTTCCTGTAGTTGCCACAACACAAGCATGGGCTTTGTTAGCTACTACTGACTGACCACAGTAATGTCTTAACTGAAAATCATTCACAGCAAAGAGAGACCATTGGTTGTTCACCAAAATCAAATTGTACTCAGCTAAGGATTATAAAGTGAACAAAATTTCTTCAAGATTCTACTTTTTTTTTTGCAAAACCAAGACTTGACGCTAGCTCTGTTTCCTGTAAATTCAGAGCATCCTCAGGACTAAAGCTGCAGCCCGTGATCACTGATCAGCGTACCAAGGTGCAACCCATGTTATGTCACCAAACTGTTAGACTGAACGAGACTGGCGTTTCAAAAGATGCAAACTGGCAGAACTGCCTGATAGAAACATCAATCAGTTGGTTCACACGCGAAACAGTATAGTGACTACATTGGCTACCAATGTTGCGGGAGCTCACAAAAGCAGAGTACTACATTTCCGAGAAACAAGACATGTTCAGTTAAGCATCCTGGATATAATTACAGTATGGACTAATTGATGCGTAGGAACAGCAATTTGCAAGCATACCAAAGAGGTATTTGGTGATACCTGATGGTTCGGAAAGAAGCCAGGACAAGCTGATGAGTACAAGCGCTGATGTTGAGATGGTACTGCTGGGCCTTGCTGATACATAGGCCACGGGGACGATGAGCTCATTGGCTACAGCAAGAGATAGGTGCAAATATCGTGAGACCAATAATAGTCATAGGACCTGGACCACGAATTAATATCTCAACCAACCATAGGCCAATCAAATAATCCTATGAATCCTTATTCCTAATAGCGTAGAAACTATCAGAGGCTAAGATTCCACATGAAGATCCAAGACAATTCAACCTAGTTGCTTCCAACTTAAGATTCTATTTTTTATGGATACCTTTCTAGCTACTGCAAGTAGAAAATTATATTTCAATGGCCGTAATCTTGAAGCAAGTTTACCTGGGAGGTCATCGTATTTGAAGATTCAGGGGAGTCACATGCTGGCTGGAGGCCAGCTAAGGTACTGTCCCTTTTAGGGTCTTGCACATTAGGTTGTGAAATCCGCAAATCCAAGTCAACGGCATCAGCATCAACAATTGCTAAAAACATAGTGATAATCTTATGAGATACAGCTCCGATACTTTGGCCTATATGTAAAGAAAAATATGTGCCAATGATGTTTGTAATACCCTCATTTTTGGTGTCGGGAAGGGCATCTCCTGCATTGTAGGAGCTAGGCTCGAAATTAGTAACAGCCTCCCTCCCATTGAAGCGAAGGGCTGCCCTGTCATATGCCCTACCAAATCCAACAAGCATGAACCATGACAGCCAGCAAAATTGGTGGAGCTGATAAAATCGGCATGAACAATGGAAAATTAGTGTAGTACCTAGCAGCTTCAACTTCGCTGTCAAAGAGCCCAAGATAGATGTACCTGCATATGAATTCCAGTTCAGAGATATGTCTCAAGATAGATGCCTAGGCTAGTAGGCTTTGACAAAAATGGTCCTTGGCTATAAAGTGCAAGAACTGCATTGTCTGCAAATGCACATATGTGAAATCTAGTGGTTGCTGCAAATAGATCTGTATCACATTGTTAGGTGCCAAGGCAGAACAATTGAGTGGGGGAAGTGCATCTTTCACCAATATAAACAGAGACGCACTAACTACTAGTAGCATGGATTATACTCCAGCTAAAATCATCTAGTTGTATTCCTTAAAATTACCTAGAAGCTGCAAGCACCAATCATGAATATAGATTATGTCACGCTGATCACACCCATGCCCAATGACAAATTAAGCCATCTACATTTCAACATAACTTGCTCATAACCATGGATACAAACATCTGAACTAAACTAATAAATAAAGAAGAAAGGTTAATAACAGGCGCTACTATATATGCAGGTCAAAATTTACTGCCAGCTTACTTCTTGCCAAGAAGTTGGCCCATCCTCGCCTCCCAGCGACCGCACTTGTGTAGCGTCACACCACGGTACTTCGAGCTCCCCCTGGCGAACCCCGTGCTCTGTCGGCGGAGTATATGCACGAACTCCTCCTTGGTCCAGTTCCTCATCTGAAAGCACACTCATCAATCCACTGCAAGACTATTGATCATGGAAATTTGATGCAACTATTACCTGCTTGAGGTCATCCTCGTAGTCGCCCAGACTGAAGTTGATGTCAGCTTCGAGCCCGCGGAACTTGATCGCAGCTCGATCGTATGCCCTGCGTAATCCAATCTT
The DNA here is from genome assembly GCA_033239725.1 of Echinochloa phyllopogon. Classification (NCBI taxonomy): domain Eukaryota; kingdom Viridiplantae; phylum Streptophyta; class Magnoliopsida; order Poales; family Poaceae; genus Echinochloa; species Echinochloa phyllopogon. The sequence continues at coordinate 2,132,429 of BTCW01000018.1, forward strand.
ACCACTTCAGCGCACTAATGATCAAACCGCAGAAGAACTTGAATTCAAGCAAGCCAAAACTCTCAAACCTCGCAGCCGCGTGCGCAGTGTCAAAACCACCTGATAAAACAGCATCAGCATATTGAAACCAAATCAAACGCAGGAAGAATAGTCAACAGCTAATACAAGCTCGAGCTCGAACTTGTAGAACTCAGGGCTCACCTAGATAGACTTGCTTCCCGCAATCCCTGCCCAAATCGAGCAGCAGCAGCAGCGGAAGAAGAAGAAGAAGAAGAAGAAGAAGAAAGTGATTAAGAGCTCGATGAGCAGATGGATTAGTAGATGCTAATTACGAAACAGGCGAGGTCAGAGGCTGAGTATGTACCAGATGTGCGACTCCCAGCGGCCCGTCCTCCTGTAGAAGGTGACGCCCCTGTACTGCGAGCTCCGCGACCTCGGCCCGCGCCTCGTCTTCTTCGCGGTCGCCACGGGACTCTGCGCCACGCCGAGATCCTCGGCGCGGCGCGGCTGCCAGACCGGCACCGGCGCCGCCGCCCGCTCCAGCTCGGCCGGCGGGGTCGGGGCCGGGGCCGGGGCCGGGAAGAGCTGCCTCGTCAGGAATCCCGAGGAGGCGCTCGGCGCCGCCATCTCGCCGGAGCAGTCGTCGTCTTCGGCGGGGCTCCCGAGCAGGCCGAACCGGAAGCCGCCTTCCCCGGAGTTGAGGACGGACGAGCTCGACGTGCCCGAGTCCTCCGGTGACGCCACATTGAGATCCAGCACCATCTCCGATCCGGGGCCCGCCGGAGCCAAAGCCCACCTCCTCAACTCACCACCTCCTGCTCCGCTACTACTACCCCACCCCCCGAGCTCGATCGGCGGCCTCGACCAATCGACGTGCGCGTACGTCTCTATGGCGCCGGAGCAGGAACAGCGCGGGCACGATAAGTAGCGAGGTGGGAGGAGGAGCAGTGGGTGGTGGTGGTGGCCATGGGTGGGGTGAGGAGGACGAGAGGAGAGAGAGAAAGGGTAGAGGAGCAGTGGGAGAAAAGGAAAGGGAGATGGGACGTCGAGGAGGGTGAAGGGTATCAAAGGTAAACTATTTTTGTGCAAGGGAGCTTCGCTACGGGCACGCGCGCCTCCGCCACGGTGCTTAGCGTGTCGCGCGGCGGCTCGCCGGAGTCGGGTCAGGGAGAATGCTGTCTGTGTTCGGCATGGGCGCATGGGTTTTAGGGTGTTTTAAATAGCGGCGCTGCTCGCGGTTTTTCCTTTTTAGATACTTCACTTTGGTCCTCTTCTATTATTTTTCTTTGGAAGACAAAGAGCGGTTCCCAAATGTTGTGTCATTTGTAAGTCGTGCTGCGAGTGGCAATAATTATATATTTATTTAGCTAGTGTTACCTCAACGATTCTATACGAGGATCTGAAATTATAATATTTTTTCTAATTTGGTTCAATCGAGTCTTATCATAAAACGTGGTACCATGAATGTGGTAGACAATCATAAAAATATTCGATTTGTTGAAAAGTAGAGCTAAAGATTATGTCTCCGAACTAGCTTTTAGGTGCTATCATATCATATTCTAATTGTGCAAGTGGACTAAAGCTAGGCTTCGACAATCAACGTAATCATTATTAAACTTTACAGCTATCGCGTAAAAGTTGGTCCTTCTAAATGAAGTAACGTGCGATAGACGATATAATACTCCAAACTTTATGAACACATACTAACAACAAACAATTTATTGTATAATACTCCAAACTTTTAAATAATTTTGGTCAATCGTGTCTTGATATTTTCAGAGTCCTCGTCGCTATCCTACCTAGTTGCAACGAGGCAACACTTTCGAGCAAAGCTGGCAGATTGCAGCGAATAGATAGACTCCCCGCGTACGTGCCACCGATTACCGTGGCTTTCATCGGAAAGCCGCCAACCACGCTAACAAAACCACGGATCCAAAAGGGGGACGCCACACCGGTTCAGCCAGTCCGATGGCCAGTGGCCAATCAGCAACCGACCCTGGTATCTCGTGGTGCTTGTGCACCGGGCAGACCCCCCGGCCCTTCTTTCTCCCACTGCCCCGACCAATAATGCCCGCGCGCAGTGGCCACGATCCGCTCCTGTGGTACGGCCGGTACTTATCTATTCAGCAAACAAATCGAAGCCGCCGTACCCGTCGGCACACTAGAAAAAGGCGCATTATTGCCGGACAAAATCCCAAGGCTAATCCTGCAGGCTGCGCCACACCACACCGGTGTGTGCAGTGTGCTTATATCCTCGGCCGGGGCCCGGCGAGACGCCGCGGAGGTGGAGCCGTCGCCCGGCCCGGCGGCGGCGGCGCGCGAGCTCCTGCGGCCGTTGGGCAGGGAGGGCGTCGGGTCATGGCCCTGCCGGTTTGTCCGCGCGAATGCGCCGCACGAGCGCGAGCCGTGCCCGTGGCGCTGCGGCCGTGTGGTGTGGGCGCGGCGCTCGCCTTTGACCGCGGCCGCGGCGCCGGCGCGTGCGCGTCTGGCTACGGCCAACGCTACGTACGTAACTCGCGTAGGTCTCCAGTCTCGGTGTCCCAGTCGGGCCGCTCCCAAGATGGCAAAGAAATGCTAGAGCGCGCGGTGTGTCCGCGTCGAGCACGAGATGCACGAGCGGGTTGGTTGGCTGGCCGGCAACTCTAGTAGCAGTATATCTGAGATCCAGGAACCCTGCCTGATATCCTTCACCTCGAGCCCAACCCCTAACGGTTCTGAACAATCTACTCCGTATCTATCAACCTATCAACAGTTGCTCGCCCGTGCCGGGGATGGCTGCTGCACCCGTCAGGTCAGCCTCTCCCCTGCCGGGCCCGTGCGTGTGGGGCGCTTGCAATTATTCGACGCACCCGTGCCGCTGTCCGTGCGACTGTGCCGTGCCGTTGCTCCGGCGCAGCTGGGAAACGTCGTTCGCTTCGTTTCTAGAAACGCGTCGGCGGGCGGAACAGTGCCCCCGGGAGGGAAAAAACACGCGCGCGCGGCCGGCTAGCATGCGCGTGCCATCCCATCGCCGGTGGGGCGGCGCGGCCGGGGACGGCGACAGCGCCATCGGTGGCTTTGGCACCGGGCGGCACAGTGCTGTGACTTGAATGGACACTGCTCAGCGAAAGGCTCCGGCCGGCTTCGTGTGCAGAGCCCAGCGCTAGCGCTAGGCTACGTACCTGGGCCGTGCCGTGCTGCCCCGAGCGTGGCCGGAAGCCGGAAATTAACTGCCGGATCGCGACGGGTTGCGCGCGTCGCACGGCTCTGGATCTCACGGTGCACCGTGCTTTCGTCTGACTGGGGATTAGAGTGTATTGATTACTCGTGACTCGTGACCAGTGTCACTCCGTAAGCACAGGGGGTTAGACTGGTCGTCACGGTACTTTGCTCGTGTAGCAGCGTAGACGTCGAACGTGATCCGCACAGTACGGCTTGATTTTGTTTTTTCAGTGGGATTTGGTTTGATTATTTGTGGAGATCTTGCACTGATTTGATGGCTCTTCAGCTGAAATTAGCGACTTCGTGGCTGTTTTTGGCGACGGGGCTCGGTGACGGGGTAGGATTGGGTGAGACAGGGCAAACTTTGGTTGGCGCACTACCTTATCGTAACTAAGGTCACGTAAAGTGTGGTTTTATATCCCAAAAAAAATGTGCCTAACAAATTTTTAGCCATAGCCATAAGGATGACAAAAGGTGGAAGAAAAGAGAGCATGTGACGTGTGCTCTACAATAGAGGGTAAGAAAGTTCGATTTGATATTTTTTTCATGACGAAATGACTTGTCGTAGTTATAGTCAAACTAAATATTATCCTCTTTAGTTTCTTACATCTTTCCGTCTTGGTTTGTTGCTATTTCCGTGTTCGTCTGTTGCAACAAATTCTGGCATCAATCCTTAATGAAAAATGGGGCTCTACGTGCTTCTACACTAGGACGCACCCTTACGCCTACAAGTACCCAATAATCGATTTTAGAATAAATTGAAAAAAAACCCTACGAACTCACGTGCTGAATAAGGACTTGAAGCTATTTCACCATAATTAATGTAGCCAATCAAGCTATCACGCTCAGTTCCTCTGAAAAACTAGGCTCAAACCAAACACCATGACAGATTTACATGTGGCAATTGTTAAGCTCAAACTAAACACGGATCTTTCTAAAAAACAACAACAACTAAACATGGATCTTTTTTTGAGGACAACCAAACATGGATGAAATGTGTTCAGCTCACTAGGCCTATCTTACACGGCCTCGGCCCAAACATACAGGGGCCGGATTTTGCGTCAGCATCTAAAATATGCCCCCAAAGGCCTTCTTAGCCCATTTACTTGAGCAAGGCAACCCCCTAGTCCAGATAAGAAGGGATATAAACGCTTCGCCCACTGACTCCAAACCCTTTCGCCGCCGCCGCCGCCGCCGCCGCCGCTAGCTCCAGCGCCCTCGCCGTCGGCCGTACTACTCCCGCTTCGAGCAAGGCGTCACCTTCGCTCATACAACATGGGGTAATTGAACAGCTTCGTTCTCGATCTGATTGCCAAGAAAGTTGGGCGCTATTCCTTGATTTTTTCCCTGTATTTACAGATCTATTAGATCCCTTGCGATGCATGTTGTTTTCTCTTTTACTTGTTTGTTCTAAGGATTTTTGTTGGATAATTCCTTGGAAGAAGACTTGACTAGTGCGGACTGCTCAACGAACCTTTGCTTAATAGTTAATATGTTGATTCAAGGGTTTGTTTTATCGAATTTATAGGGTTTCCATGTATCACTCGGTAGTGGCCACTCTCTGTTGCCTTATTAGATGCATGGTTAGTAATTAGAACTGCCGTGCTGTTCTAATTTCTGTATCATTTGAAATTTTGCACCAAGTAATTAGTCCAAAATGGAGCCCTCACTTGTGAATTTTTTTGAATACGAATGGTCAAACGTTAAACGAAAAGGTCAACAACGAATAGTAATTTGGAACGGAGGTAGTACAGTTTATACTTCGTCTCCTGAACTGCTGGCATAACTATGTATTGATGCTGTGAGTTCGTCCCCACTCCCCAATGCTGGAGTGCTTGGCAATATTATCTACAGCCACTTTCTATCTTTTAGTTATAGTGTCTTAAAATTACAAATCCTGAAGGTTAACAATCTGCTATTTTTGTGCACCTACCTAGATTGATGTAGAAACCTCAATCTGGCATTGCCAATACCTGTTGTTTATGCCTTGATCATACACTGGATGAAGATATTCAGAGAGTAGTGAATGTTTCTCTTGGCGTTTGCATTTTATTCTCTTATGTAGCAAGCTGCATACCACCAAACTTACCTGCACTATACATTTGTTATAAAATCACATTGGATACATTTACACAGAATCAAGCTCTAGTAATTGGAGACACTAGTAGATGTGTAGTACTAGTGTAGTTAGAGAGCTCATATTTTTCTTATTGATGTTTTGCTCTGACTTACCCCCCCCCCCCCCCAAAAAAAAAAACTATGAGGGCTATAATTTAAATCCAAGCAGGAAATTGATTCCATACAGCTTAACGGTACTCTGCTTTGTAAACTTTGCTTCAAGACTCGTATTCATTTGCAGCTGGAATAAGGTGACCATCTTTCTAATTGCTTGAGAAACTAAGTCTACAAAAATTGACTTCATTTGCTGTGCGCTAGTTGAATGAGTAAGAAATATGGTGTACCTTGAAAAAGTAGCAACTTTGCAATGCTTTATGTGTTCCTTGATATTTATAATTGGAAATGTATGATCTGGAGTTTCATATGGTACATATTCTGTGATATGCTAGTTGAGATTCACTTATTTTTGTTGTGTTGTGCGAGCTAAGTATGTACCCAGTTAACTTTGAAGAAAGGAAGTGATTTTGTTCTTCTTTAGCTGTATGCTTATAATTGAAAATATTTGATGTGGGGTTTCATATGCTACACTTGGTGTTTACGTATATCTCATGAATGCTAATGTTCAAAATTCTCCTGCAGTAAGACACGTGGTATGGGAGCTGGGCGCAAGCTCAAGACCCACAGAAGGAACCAGAGGTGGGCTGACAAAGCCTACAAGAAGAGCCATCTCGGCAACGAGTGGAAGAAACCCTTTGCTGGCTCATCCCATGCAAAGGGAATCGTCCTTGAAAAGATGTGAGTTCAAAAAACACTAGCTGCTTATTTCTTCTGAAGAACAACTAAACAACTAAATTAACGAATGCCTGCATGCTCTCCTTCACAATTGCAGTGGCATTGAGGCTAAGCAGCCAAACTCTGCTATCCGTAAGTGTGCTCGTGTCCAGCTGGTGAAGAACGGGAAGAAGATTGCTGCCTTTGTGCCTAACGACGGTTGCTTGAACTACATCGAGGAAAATGTAAGTTCTATTCCCCCCCCCCCCTCGCGCACTCATTGGGCTAGTGATGTTGTCCCTCTCCATTGTTCGCTGCTAACTATCACACTCCCAATCTCTAGGATGAGGTGCTGATTGCTGGGTTCGGTCGTAAGGGTCATGCTGTGGGAGATATTCCTGGTGTCCGTTTCAAGGTCGTGAAGGTCTCTGGAGTTTCCCTGCTCGCCCTCTTCAAGGAGAAGAAGGAGAAGCCAAGATCTTAAAACCCTGTTCCCCCTCCCCCGCAATGAAGCCTGTAATGCTTTTGGGCCTGAAGGGTGCTCTCGTAGCAGAACTCATGTTATGTTGAGATGAACCTAGCAGCAGCATCTGTATGGCCATAGTTTTGTTGAGAAGCATCTGAATTTGGATCAACATCTAAAACTGTTGTCAGTGTGATGTTATTGGCCATGCCTTGGCATCGTGGTGTGTTTCTGGAATGACTATCTGTTTGGGCCTTGTTTAGATGCCAATTGGCACCTCAATTTGGAAGTTTTGGGAATCGCGCGCCATTGTAGCATTTCGTTTGTATGTGTAAAAAATTATCCAAAAATTGATTAATTAGACTCAAAATGTTCGTCTCGCAGAGTACAACAAAACTGTGTAATTAGTTTTTAATTTCATCTACATTTAGTACTTCATACATGTTATGACATTTTGATGTGATAGGAATCTTCTTTTTGCATAGTAGAATTTGGGGGTTGAACTGGCCTTGGTCGCGCGCATATGAAGCAGCCTACTGCTACCGTGCACTGAAATGTATGTACCTGTTGACTGTTGGTAGACCGTAGATCTGGGGATCAACGGCCCTGACGGCCTGCGTCGCTGCTGTCGCCAGAACCTGATTGATCTATCAGCGGAACAGTAGAAAACTGGAAACCGCGATCTGAGCGTTCCGATACTGATACGGGTCCGGCACGAAAGGCCCCACGGCTCGCAGGCCGGCCCGGGTTACGCTTGACCCGGGCCATATCCCTATCGGCGCCAGGTCAGCAGCCTATCCGGGCCCGCGCCCCCTAGGCTGCACCTAGTTGTCCCCTACCACCGTTCCAGGCATCTCACTTCCACGTGGGGTCGGCACGGGTGCCTCGCTCGTGGCCCGTCGTGTCAGTGTCAGCGCCCCTACGAGGTGGCATCGCGTCGCGGGTCGCGAGGCGTGACCGAAACAAACGATCCCTTTTGCCTCGGCCTGGTGTAATAAAATAAAGATAGGCGAGGAAGCAAAGGCTTCGGGCCGAATCCAACTCCTGTGTATGTTCGACTCGTCGGCCGCAGCAGCCGCCCGTCGCCGCCGCCGCCTCCGGCCGAGCACGCCACCGCTGGCGAGGGCGCGCATCGACGGCCCGTCCCTTGGGATGGATATGGCCCCCGCGTCCGTCTCGTCCAACCCGCGCTCGGTCGAGGAAATCTACAAGGACTTCTCCGCCCGCCGCGCCGGCCTCGTCCGCGCCCTCACCTCCGGTAACGACCGCTCCCTCCGCCTCTCGCCGCTGCGCTTTGGGCCTCTCACAGATCTAACCCCGCGCTCGCCTCTCGTGTCCGTTGCCGGTGCAGATGTGGACGATTTCTACAGCTCCTGCGACCCAGGTGAGTGAGATCGATCCGCGGCGAGCTATTCTCGTGGAGTGGTGGATCCGGGCTGGGTTCTGAGCGGTTCGGCTTTTTTCCCGCTTTCCTGCGTGCAGACAAGGAGAATTTGTGCCTGTACGGCCTCCCCAACGGGACCTGGTCGGTGGCGCCGCCAGCGGAGGAGGTGCCGCCGGAGATGCCGGAGCCGGCGCTGGGCATCAACTTCGCCCGCGACGGCATGCAACGCCGCGACTGGCTCTCACTCGTCGCAGTGCACTCCGACTCGTGGCTCATTTCCGTCTCCTTCTTCTTCGGCGCCCGCCTCAACGCCAACGATCGGTACCAATGCTATTCCGCTACTGTACACTCAATTCGATTCGCACTTTGAAGCAGTCCCCATGAGTTGGTAGAGACAGTAAATGCTTGTCCTTCCTTTCCTCTGATATAATGCTTTTGTTAACTTCAATTTTTGCCGTTTTGGTGAATCAGTTTGTTTGTTTGTTAGTGACTGGAGTGGGGATACGATTGTTCGTGTTTATGATCTATTTATTTTGTTTCACTTGGTGCATGTGTTTGCATGTGCACATGTTTGGTGTGCTTCTCTTTTTGTTTCCTTTGAGTGAATTACAGTTCATGCTTTGGGTATGAGTTTACTTTATTGGCACCTTTGCATTCTATTTTCCTTTTATTTTTCTTTTTTTTGTTCATTCACACTGCAAGGCACAGCAAATAGAATCATGAGACTTACATTTCATGACATGGGATGTAGTATTGCAAATACCATGGGCCCATCAGTTCATTATAGGTTTCCAAACTCTAGGTCCCTTTTTTGCAGTTTATTTCAGAAATCATGTAGATAAGTTGAAGATCTTATGCTTTTATGGGGCTCTAGAATCGAATGTTTCATTGCTTCTGTGAATTCTAATATCAATCCTATTTTTGTTTTAAAGAACAATGCCATGAGTTCTTGAACCAAAGCTTTAAGTGGCATGTACTAGCCTGAAGTCTTCTCTGACATTGATTGCTGGGCGATCCATTTCTGAACACATTCTGACATCTTAATTGTAGGGTATTTAGTTCTTTCAAAGATGGCTTCATGTTGGTTGGAGAAGCTGCCATTTACTGGTTTATACAATGTTTAGGATGGGAAATACAAATATACTTTGACCAAAATGAACAAGCACATGGTGAAAGGAACCCTTTTACTCTTGATGCCTTCAATATTGCAGAACGTCCTACAATGTTGCTGTTCGTTTGCTAGTTCAATTGCTTTATGTTTGCCTGAACATAATTTTAGCTAATCGAAGAGGTGGGAAAATATATACAAAGTTTAGCGATATATTGATTTATTTTAAGTTGCGTGATACTAAAAATTGTGTGCCTATGTACTGATCTGCTGGTATGTGGATTGTTGAAAATACATAAGTTTTTTAGCAAAAGGTGCTTGTAGTCAATGACTATGTCTTCTGATCTGCATGGACATTATAATCAATTCATTGATTTTTTTTGTTTTTTAATTTCAAATATGTCCTACCAGCCTCATACTGTCTAGTCCCCTTTTTCTTTTTCTTGCATTTTTGAATCGTGTAAACAAAAATCTTGACTGTTTAGTCCTATTATATTTCTTTAGTCTCTTGTGCTCTTATTCTCAGCATTTAAATGCTCATCCGTTATAGTATTTTGAGGGCGTACTGTGTTGAGGTTGAGATTCACATGTTGTATTGACCACCTGTTATTGGAGAGAACTGATTTTGTGCTCCTATGTGGCTCTTTCTATTGCAAGTTTCAACTTACGAGAATCATATTGAGAATTTTGTGCCATCCTCCGAATACCTTTTCTGGCTGCTGCTTTAAGCAGTTCAACCCATACAATTTTCAATTCCAGAGTATTTTCCAGACCCTTCAGTTTGCATATTTTTTCTCATCTATGCAAAAGAAAATAAAATGAAATCACCTTAGCTCAAACCCTTTAGGAAGGAATAGATCTATTACCTTTTGTTTTATAAGTTTATAACAACTGGCGATCGTTTAGCTGTTAAGTAACCATTTTTCCACCATGGGCCTGTTGTCTTGTCTATACTGGAGCGTAGTTTATGAGTTTCTCGTTACTTCCATCTCTTCAGTGAAAAGATTTTGGCCTGCAGGATTCTTGTACTGTCTCATTCTGTCAGCAATGCTTGGATTTGTTCCCCATGGTAGTGTTGTTCTGACTACTTTTGACTCTGAACGTCTTATCGCACTATTGTTTCCCAGAAAGCTAATTAGATTCTTTGTCTGCTGTTCATAACCAGAACAGGGTTTCTTTATCAACATGTTTCAAACTAACAAATTGGTAATCCTCTGTTTGAAGACGTGTTGTGTGTTGAAGTATAGCTTTCCAACAGTAAGGGACTAATTATGATCCACACTGGGCAATTGACCGCAATAACAAATTATCTGTCAAGTTTGTTGAGAAGGTGATGCGGTCTCTGATTCTGCGATTTGCTCCTTTTATTTTCCAGGAAGCGCTTATTCAGCATGATCAGTGATCTTCCATCTGTCTTTGAAGCATTCTCCGACAGGAAACACGGCAGAGATAGGTCTGGTGTTGATAGCAGCGGCAAGTCTAGACACTCGTCAAAGGTGCCACATTCATCTTCCCTATTGCTAATTCTACTCTGACTTCAGAATCCTATGCTGAAAACCCAGCTGCTTATGATCGAAAACTTAACACGAAAAGAACTCCCACTTGCATGTGCAGAGAGGAAGCGATGGGCATGTGAAGAATTCTAGAGCGACAGCAGCAGCTCGGGCTCCCAAAGAGTATGACGACGATGAGGACGAAGAAGACGAGGAACACACAGAGACATTTTGCGGGACCTGCGGTGGCCTGTACAATGCGAACGAGTTCTGGATCGGCTGCGACATCTGCGAGAGGTGGTTCCATGGCAAGTGCGTGCGGATCACCCCCGCCAGAGCGGACCACATAAAGCACTACAAGTGCCCGGACTGCAGCTCGAAGAAAATGAGGCAATAGGGGCTGTCGCTGACCCATCTGATCTTGATTGGAAACCATACTTCCCCTTGTTGCCGGTGCCAAAGGTCGCAACTAGCAGATGTGAATTCGTTTAGAACGTTTGTTGTGGTGTTATGTGGTGGTAGGAAGAGGCAAAAGGACTGAATAGATACATGCTCACTGCTCGTTTTATAAATGGCTCGTTCAACTGTCAATGTCATTGTTGTGATTGTCCTTCACTGTCATTTAACTGTCAATGCCTTTGGTTGCAGCGAATTTCCGATTGTGAGTGGCTACGGAAACGGTTGAAGGTGCAGAACCTCGATGGATGGTTGTCTGAACCGAAACATGGCCCGGGGGATCTGAGAAAATGAGCGCCCACCGATGCAGAGGCTTTGGCATCCTGAATTCATAGCAACAGCACACAATTTGCAATCATCATATATTTTCAAATTAGACATAATAATAATAATCAGGCTCCAATTGATAAAGGTATTCGGTAATCAACACTGTCTGCTACTATTTGAAGGCGGGTGATAAAGGCTCCGATTGAACCCGGGGGCGCTGGACGGTGACGAGCAAGCTGCAAGACCCGGCGGTGCGGCAGCAACTGGGCTGGTTTGTTCGACTGAACCTGCTGGCCGTCCGATGCCCATCTATCGTCCCAGCGCAGCCTCACGTCCTGTGATTCTGTGCTTGAGACGATTCGGGAGCACATTCCCGACATGCATGACGACTTCCCGTGGCCGCCCTCGTCGGAGCAGGAGCCTGGAGAGGCGCTGCCGGAGGTCTCCTCGGAGTCCAGCGAGACGCCACCGGAGGGCCCGGCGGGCAGGGCCTGGGAGCTAGAGAAGGGCTCCTCTACCGCGTCGGCTTCCGGGCTCTCCACCGCGGCCAAGATTGTCGCGGGCCTTATTGTCGCTGTAGACGCCGTGGCACTGTGGCGTTTCGTGAGCCGCAGGCGCAGGCGGAGGCGGCGCCGACGAGTTGGGGGTGGAGGAGGATGCGGAGGCGGTGGTGGAGGAGGAGGAGGCGGAGGCGGGGGTGGGCCACCGCCACCCGGCACCGGCGCGCCTCCTAGCGGCCCCGTGGTCGGGGACGGGCGGGGGCCATCGCCTGTCGAGGCCGCGCCGCAGCTTCGCCGACAAAGGACGCGGCGCCATCGACAAAGAGGGGGACCACGAACACGAAGCAGGTCTTCCCAGTCCGACGGGTGTTCGGAGGAGGAGCGGGGCCGCGACATCGACGACGACGAGGAGCGCCAACGGCGGGCGTCATGGCGCCCCACAGCGTCGGAGCGTCGCGGACCGCGGCCTGGACGAAGACAAGAAGCGACCAGGGGCGGCCGCGAGGTCCCCGGAGCAGCCTAACAAGCGCAAGAGCGGCGCCGCGGCCGCGGAGGAGGACGCCGCGGCGACGGCGTCCAAGAGGCGCGCGACGCGCAGCTCGGAGTCGGCGCTTGTGGCCGCGGGGGAGCTGTGGGCGGAGCGCGGGCGCAACCACGGCATCAACATCGCCGAGGAGCGGTGATCCTGGCGCCGCGCCATGTGTGCTCCGAGCCCGAGGAGGACGACCCCCGACTCGCAGAACTCAAAAGGTGGGAGTTTTTTCCAGGCTTCGCCGCGGGTTTGTCTCTCTCGATGCGTTCGTGTTCTTGGGATTTGAGTTGTTCTTCCATGATGAAAGATTAGCGGGCGGTGTTTTTGGGCTTACCGTAGTTCCGCTCAAGAAAGGTTCCCGGCGTTTAGAATTGGGAATTTCGCCATTGCGGTATCTCTCACTTGCCACCCATTGCAGTGCATGCTTCCTGTATTGTCAGTACACGAAATTATCAGCTGCTGTGTGTGTGTCTCGCTTCCTAAAACGGTTTCTTCAGTGCTGAGATTTGTGTTTGTTTGGATGGCAACCGGTTTGGCTGCATCTTTCATTTCTTGTTGCAGAGTCTCTTAGTTGGCCCAAAGATTAATGTTGTTTTTTAATTCTGAAATTAGAGTGACTCTTACCATTTGTTCTTGTTAATTCTATTAATGTTTCATCTGACTGAGGCTGATTCTTGGGCCGTGTGTTTATGATGAACAAATGGAGTGTATTGTTATTAATTTTCCATGTTATTATGGTGTAATCTTCATAGTATCATGTCAAAATTATGTTACAATGACGGGAGTAGGTTTTATAGGATGAAGTTGAATGGAAGCTGTGGTGATTAATGTGTTTGTGAAGGATACTGTTAAATTCTTGAATTCTTATTAACTTCTGCTGCATGCACTTGTGCCCTGTCACTATGTTGTTTCACTGTCACCTTGGTTGAGATTTCTGATGGTGTTTTAACCGATAGGTTCAATCAGTTTAATAGGAACTATAGGATGATGATATGATTGCTCACTTGGGAGACTTCGGCATTGCAAGGCTGATATCAGGAAAGGATTTGGGTTCGATAGGTTCAATCACTATTTCCTTGATTGAGATTTCTGATTGTGTCACATGATATGCCTACTACTTGGCACAGTTGTTAGTATACTGTAACATGATGCATTGTTAGTTTTATTGCCCTACTCATTGTAAATGTTGCAATTGGTCAGGACTCAGGATCTATAGTGAGTTAGGAGAAACAGCTTTTGATTTACTTATGTTATGGATAGATTTTCATCGGTTATGTAGAAAGAGGAGCTTGCATTCGTTCGGGCAAAGCGTTGCTCCTTTATGGTTATTTATATCATTTATAATGTGTCCTTGTCTGATGTTTATGCAATGATGAACACAGAAACAATACAGAGAGCCATGGCTGTGTAGGAAATTATATTATTTACTGTTAACTTCATTCTTAGCTCAATCAAAGTCTCTTGTAGTAAGTTGAGCAGAATTATTAGGAATAACAATGCATGAAAATACTGTAGTCGTGTGCTGATAGATGTCTGATTTAACATAAGTGCAATTGCTTGGGTATCCGGTATTCCGCTTTCAGATGTTAGCAATATCACGTGATCCTTTGAAAACCATTTTGCTTTCTGCAACATAGGTGTTACAATCATATGTTATCATTTTCACAGATTTTTTTTCTTTTAAGAGCAAAAACCTTAGTGCATGATTTGGGTTTATGCTGGCCGTGTTTATTGGGTTTTCCATAATGATATTGCTGTATTTAATCTGTAAATTTCTAAACAGAAAGGGCACAACCAGTAATGTAATGATATATCCGAGTCCATTATTGATTCCCTTGAAAATGGTTATGTTAGAAGCTGGTAGAGGTCCTTGTCAATCCCTGAAATTCAAAAAAAAATGGTTTTATAAGTGGATGGAGGCTGGCTATTGCTTTCTATAATGCTAAACCCACACTACACTTTTATACTTATAGAAGGGAATGAGGGATCCAAATTTGTTATATTGGTCCCCTCAAAAATTAAGTTACAATTACACATCTTGTTACCTGTCTTGGAAAATTACTTGGGCGGTTTATGAATCCTATCTGTGTGCATATAGATTGGTTACATAGATTCTTTACAGTGTTTTTTCTTGCTGTAAACAGCTGTATATTGTGACAGTCTTTTATGTTCTTCCAATTGCAAGTCGAATATGTCTTTGGTCCATGCTAGTGTGGTAATTTCATTCAACTTTCTTTGACAGGTACACAGGTCCAAGAAGTAGGAGCATTGAAAGAATTTGAGATTGGTCGCTTGACATTTTGCTGCGGAGGAAGAGGCAGCGGGGAAAATCTGAAAGATCTATATTTGCCTGGACAACTGTTCCCCCTTTTTGCTGTTGGATGGAGTTGGGGGTAGTCTTGCTGGTTACATATCTTGAATATATGCAGTTGGAGTAGAAAATTCTTTTACTTTTATAGCATTTGGAAGTGTATGATTCTTAGGGATCGAACTAAAATCAGCTAGCGGCGAGTAAATACTAGAGTAAACCTATGTTGACGAGTTAGCCTAACCATGCTCATGTCCTGGAGTGAACAACTGAACATGGTCATGTGTTGCTCCATTTTGTACGGATTTACGGAGTACATGATACCGAATCTTCTCTAAAGAACAATCCCGGCAGAAAAAGCACCCGGCCACGTAACCTGTTAGCCCGCCAACCGTCGGATCTGCCCAGTTCGCGACGTCGACCGTCCGATGCGGATCATGTTCTCCCGTTCTCTTCTCCCGTTGACCCGCTCGCCTCCGCCGCTCGGGCTGGCCGCGGAGTCCCCGCTCCGCTCGACCCGCTACACAAACCGGCAGCGTCACCCTCGCGCCGCCTCTGCAGCCGGTCAGGTCATGGCGATGGCGGCGCATGGGGCGGAGCTACGGTCGCAGCTAGAAGCGGAGGCCCAGCAGAGCGCGGTGACGGCGCATTGTGGTTGGAGATGCAGCAGGCGCTGGCAGTGCTGAGATCGCTGCGGCTCTCCCCTGTGCGAGCGGCGCAGCACCACCAACGCCCGCTGCCCACCGCTCAGGGAGCAACCGTGGTGACTGCTCTGGTCCCGTGCAAGTCGCACGAGACGAAGAAGCGAGCGGCACTGGGGAGCTATGCAGCGAGGCGTTGGCATGGACGACGTCCACTAGCTGCTCGAGGAAATGCATGCACAAAGTCCACCAGCTGCTACAACTCTTCATGTTAGTCAAAAAAATCATGCACCCAAGCTGTTGTTTCAATATCTTTTTCCTTCTTTCCATTTCTTCATTTCTAGAGCAGTAAAAGTAATATTGAGTTGTAAGAACACTGTCAGAATCCTTGTATGAAATATCAAGATTTTTATGGACTATGGACTCTGGAACATCCTTTACTAAATTGACCAACCTTTTATTATTAACTTTTTTAATTTGGCATCAACAATTGGTTACCTTCTTGGGTTCAACTATAGCGTGAGAGCATCTGTTGTGCAGCCTGGACTCTTCCATCTCTGAAAGAAGATATTACAAAACCATTGACTGTCAGCCAGAACACTTCCGGCGATGAACTTTGCACGGCAGAGGTGAACACACACGATCGCGAGAGAGTGGTCTTTGGCGCTGCAAAAATAACTAGCAGCCTTTTCTGTTCTTTGCTTCTCTTATTTATCTAAGTCTTACAGCTCAAAAAAAAGGAAAGGCAGGGCTCGGTCTTCAGCTCCTGCATGCACGCGCCACAACCGCGTCTTGCGTGCGCCATCCCGCACGCTGCGATTATGCCGCGACGTGAACGAGCACGTCTCCAGCCTCTACGCGCCCAGCTAACTGAAACATCAGCTGGACGTGCTAACTAACTGAAAACAAAACAGCTAGACTAGAAAGCAAATGAAAACACAGATACACGGACACAAGTTTACTGGCAACATTGACAAGCAAATAAATTCAGCCCGTAGCCAAAAATTAATATTATACATGATATCTCCCCCACATAAAAGGCTGAATCAATTTACCTGCTTGTTTCCTCTTGTTCAGGTGCTGCAATACCTGTGGAAGAAAGTCCGTTCCATGAAGCTATGGTTTCATCTGGCCGTGGTGTTTGCTTCTGAAAATGACAAAAAAAGAAGACTACACCTGCAAGCTTTAGGTGTTTTCTTAAAATTTGAGAATCGGATTAACAAATAGTGGTTTGGCAAATGGACACCTGATCATCTGAAAATGCACGATTGCCTCCTCACTCCCTCTGCTCCCCAATGTCCCGTCCCCAATCATTCTTCTTCAGATATCCTCTTCAGGTATCCCGAATCATTCTTCTTCAGATATTCTTCTTCAGATATCTGAATTGGAGAAGAGCACCAATAGCACTTGTTCTTTGAGTTTTGTTCTGTTTGCTGGTTCAGTGGACAAAGAAACAGAGTGACTAAAAAATGAGCTTGGCACCCAACAGCTTTGGTTGCGACTTGCATGCAGAGAAGCAACATAGTCTAATTACCGAATCACTGAATCGCCTCATACCCGAAATTCCCAAAATGTTAGTACGTAATCCAAGCTTCAGCTAAGGTGAATTCTGATGTCGTCTCTAACCGTCAGCATTCAAACTACAACCATCCAGGTCCATAGACCAAAAAAAAAGTCCCCTCTGGCCAGGCGCGGCAACGCTGCGCTTGCGTTTCTAGTTGAGAAGGAAAGGCATGGAACAGAGATAAAGAGCTTACGATATATCTTGGTCAGCGTTAATGAGTTGTTATGGCATTGATATACATCCTGGAATCAAAAGTTTGCTCATGTTGCTCTGGGAATTGTTACATAAGTATCAGAACTTAACATATCATCATGCCTATAAGCAGAGTGGCTTCATTGTTCCCCTGTTATTGATAAGTTCTTTTATACATATATTTTTAAGAGAAAGAACTTCAAACATATACATTCCACTGATCTTACCATGGCACATGAAATAGGAGCTTCTTACACACCAAATGGTACCAAAGATATCATAGTTAATAAATGCACTAGATTCTTCTGCTACTCCAAGGCCTTGAATTGGATGGATCGAACATGTCAAGAGCTAGGAATATTGCATTCGGTGACAAACAAAACAATCCTATCAGAAACAACCCATAGTCTAGATATGTATGCCCATTTGTCCTCAAGGAAGAATAGTTGCTCCCACAAAGGTAGAACCCCAAGATGCTAGAGATATATCCCATCTCGTAGGCGACTCTAACTAGCGAAGCATCTGGGTCTCCAATCGGAGGCATTGTGGATCCTGTAGCACTGGTACCTGAAGAAAGTTTTGGAAAACGGTCTAAGTAGTATTTCAGCGTTTGACAGCATGTAAAATATGGGGCTTAATATTTCAGCGTTTAACAGCATGCTGTGCCTCAATGCCTATATACTAGGTAACACATCATGTTTAATTGCTGACATTTGCTAAGCACAAGTAATTTCACACCAATGGCTTCAAAAGTATTAACATAATAACAAGTTGTAAATTAAAGAAAACAAGTAATAATGAAACAAACGCCGCTAACCTAGGATTATCTAACCCACAACGGCGCAATTCAGTAAACCATAATATGAATAGTTTCAGGCTTACCGAGCTGTTGGGTGATTTCGTGTCAAGAATTATAAACAAGAGCAACCAAGGCACGCTGCGCCGGCAACGGCGAGCAGAGGAGAAGATTTGAAGGGTTGGTCGTCGTAATAGGCGGCCGCCGGTTGATGGATTCCGTGTGGCTCGATTCCCATATTTGTGATGCGATGTGATGTGATGGGATTTGGCTGCGGGCCGAGTGAATCCTAGATGGACTGTTGGACCGATCCGGGCTGGACTCAACTTTTTTCCGGTAGCGGCCACACGGCTGTCGCTGCAAGTCAGCGGGCCGCCGCCGTGGCAAGTTTACACAAGGATCCGAGACCATCGCCGCATTACAAAGTCCCATCCAACGGAGAAAGACCTAGTCGATCCACCGCAATTCACGGGGTAAAACGCGGAGGAGCAAAACGTGCCAGGCAGCTATGGCATAACATCTTTCCACACGAGGCATTGTTTAGATGTCAAATTTGGAAGTATGATGTCGCTTCGTAATCATTGTGTCACTGTAGCATTTCGTTTGTATGTGTGAAAAATTGTTCAAAAATTAATTAATTAGGCTTAAAATATTCGTCTCGTAGAGTACAATAAAACTGTGCAATTAGTTTTTGATTTCATCTACATTTAGTACTACATACATGCTATGACATTTTAATGTGATGAGAATCTTCTTTTTACATACGTAGTGAACTTTGGGGTAGAATTTGTGATCTAAACAATCAGGCCTGAATTGTGTATACTTATATTTTTACTAGCAATTATGTCCGCTCTTGGCACGTTATAACTCCTGCTCGACGGTGATCCTATTCGATCACGGTAGCATGGCGAAGAAGAAGGCAAGAGAGGATGAGATCGAGGAGGCGCCGCCGCCGCCAGTCGTGAAGAGGAGGAGAACGAGAGGAGCCACCAGCACTGCCGCGCCAGGCATGTGCGACGACGTCCTCCGCGGCATCTTCGCCCGGGTGCCGGCGCGCACCGCGATCGGATCCATGCGCTCTCGAAGCACCACCACCGCCTGATCCGCTGCCCTGACTTCGTCACCCTCCACTGCCGCCTCGCCCCGCCGCTACCCCACCCCCACATCGCCTACGTCGCGACGGCGAAGCTACGGAGGGGCGGCGGCGGCGGCGCGCGGGGTCCCGTCCCCGTCTCCGGCTACCACGGCTTCCACGTCGCCGGCGGCGCAGGGCTCGGCAGCAGCAACGCCCGGATGCGCTCGCTCGCCGGGGCGAGGCACCTCGAGAGGAGGTACGTCAACACGTGCAACGGCGTCGTGCTGCTCGCCGGCGGCAAGCCCAATACGCCTACCACTACCACGTGCGTCCTCTGGAACCCTACCGTCGCCGACGAGGAGAGGGAAGTGTCCGTCCCTGTCGTCTCCGCTCTTGACGATTGTGCCATCCTGGGGCTAGGGTACGGCCCAAGGAGCAAAACCTACAAGCTTCTCCTAACACGCCGGCACAAGATGGATGTCCTGGAATGCGATCCACCTATCGATATGCTTCCAAAAGAGCTGCTGGTATATCCACTCGGTGGGTGGCGGTGGCGCCGGAGAGCAACCGCCATTATTACGGACCTTATTATCGGAGAGGCGGCTGGACGGAGACATCAGCGGCGAGGCGAGTCACTTTATATTGACGGCACAATTTACCTCCACTTTGACAAGTCAGTGATCTTGGCTTTCGACGTCGACGACGAGACGGTCACCGCCATCGATTTGCCGGGCGACAGTGACAGAGACCACCCTTGGAAGCGCCGTCACGCCATGTCCGGGCTCTTGGTGCTGTCCGGCCGGCCGTGCGTGGACGTGAACGATAAGGACGGCAGAGCCCTGTGGCTGCTCACGGTGGATCGCCAATGAGAGAGGCGATGCGTCATCGACGAGGGGCCGATTCATAATATTAATCGCTCGCAGCGCCTACTCCATCGCCGGCGTTTGGGACTGCGGCGGTATGCTAGCCATCTACATGAACGGCGGCGATCACTTGGACAGCAAGCTCTTCCTGCACTGTACTGCAACCAAGAAGCAGAAAATGGTAAGGTTTTCGTGCAGCCTGTCGCCCAAGTGTCCAGATTATGCGTTGTGCTGGGGTTACAAGCCGACGCTCGTGTCGCCGGGGAGCATCGGCGGCGAGCTCAGCCAAGATGAAGAGAGGCGCCGAGACCGCACGGCGGATATAATGGCGGCCCTGGAGCCGGTCATTGAGCGAGACAGGAGGAAAGGGCTGGAGGCGACGCTGGACACCGTGTGCTTCACGGAGTTGTTGCTTCGCATCATGCAGGAAGCTGCCTGAGAACATGCAAGACGTGATCGAAATGCCACTGCTGAAATCAGAAGATTCGTATTCCAGTTTCGAGGATGAAATTTACCCTTCAGATTCATGCTCCACTGACGAGGATGAAAGCTACCATTCAGATTCAGGTGCAGACCTTTTTGTTCATGTTCCTACTTGAATCTCTTTGAATCTATCAACACGTTCCGTATTTGTAACTCCTTGAAAATCCATTTACGGCATTTAGTGGCCTTTTCGTGCAGATAAGAACCGAGTAAAATGACAGGCGCAAAACAGTCACATCAACCATCAGAGCAACATAAGCGTTGCTTGCCTTGGCGTCATCTCCACAGGCATCCAATTTGGTACTTTCAAGTTGAAACTGGTGATTCAAACGTTTGAGCATTTTAGCTAGGCCTACAAATCCTAATTATTTTGGGTCATTGGGTTGACCTAAAAACTTGATAAAATAAATTAAAATAGTATTGCAAAATAAATAATTTAGAAAGAGATGATCCACTCCGTAGGATATATAGCATGCTATCGAAATTATTAGATTGGCCTAGAAAACATCATAGGTACCAATTACACCCCTAATATTAGCTCAACCACAATCCAGACTTTTATGGCCATCTAGATCTAGTCACGATTGGATGGCATGCTTTCGTTCTTCCTCCTGATGAGATGACGATTTTTTCCGTGTAATAAAAGGACCCAATTAGGGCTACTGATACTGAAAATCCAGCAGACAGGTGACACTTGAGCACTCGTTAGCTTTTCAGATTGTACGATTCCAACGATATCTTATTAACTAGTGGCACCCTTATTACTGGCCGGTTTGTACTAACAATCCAGGAAGACATCACAGTACCCAGCCATCACCCATCAGGAGATGTACCCTCTGCTCTTGAGGCTCTCCATGGCATCCCTGATGATCTTCTCCACTGGGGTGACCTGCAGCCCCAGCGCTATGAGCTTCTTCGACCCCACCTCTGCTCTCACCAGCCCAGGCTGGGTATCTTTGGGCAACCTGCAACACAAAAGCAATAGCACAAGGCTCTCCTCAATTACATATATACCCAGAGCCAGAGATTGCTCTCCCACATGAACACCTAATTTTCATCATGCAGAAAAAAAGAAGAGAGAAATGTGTAGTGGCCTCGATGGTAACGTACTTGGGCACATTGAGATCAGGGTAGAGCTCGGCGACTTTGGCCGCGAAGTCGCCCCAGTGAGAGATGGACTGGACGCAGAGGTGCCTCCCTGACGCCGATGGGTTCTCGAACACCAGGATATGGGCCAACGCAACGTCTTCCACATGGACTGGTCCGATGAAGAAATCCGCGTACTCCTCTGTGCAACCTGCACGCCCAAAATGTTGTGATTCATTAGTGATTTTCACGCAGACGACGAGAAGATGGGATGAAGAAACTGAAGAGGAAAAATGGTCGCAGAAAAAGAAGACTGAAGAGGAAAGGAAAGAACACGCAAGCAAATTAAAGAAAAGGCCAGCACGGCCCCTGGTGCTACGCTCTGATCTCGTTTAAATAGCATGCTGAGCAAAGCAAAGAACAGTATTTAGAACACTACATGCATGGAACTTTTGTTATGTTACGGCAATGTCAATGTGTGATCACTCATCAGCTGAAAACTGCTGCTGCGTCGAATAATCATAAGAGAACATTGGACTGTTCAGTACAGTACTGCAACGTATTGATCACATTTTAAGTGAGTGCGCATTTCACAAACCTACCAATTTGCTCTTGAAGTAACATCAAAATTCCAACAAATAGGGTAGCATCAAAGGGAAAAATGAGTGGTTTGTGCAAGTGACAAGGGTCATTGAAATTAACAGTTACAGCAGTTTTACTCTTCTACCCCAGACACCAGTCACTGTTGGAGAGGTCTACAGGAACAGCCAAGGCATGTTGATTCCATTCATTTTTTAAATGAAAGAATAATGCACTGCACATTTTCGAGAAAGCAACAAAGGAATAATAAAATCTCAAAGTAACTATGGTACACCCAACCTTAGCAAGAAGCCAAGAAATACATCATTGAACTATGCCACATGCTTACCTTCAAGGAGGCGACGAAATATGGCCATGCTAGCGTTGATGGTTGGTGGAATCATCGGCCCCAGAACTGTCCCAGGGTTAACCACAACCACATCTAGCCCGTTCTCCTCTGCAAACTTCCACGCCGCCTTCTCTGCCAGTGTCTTGGAAGCAGGGTACCAAATCTACACGCAAAAATCAAAGGGAACCTTAGATAAACAGCGAAATCACTGATGAAATCCAATCCCTGCGGAAGCTGCATCCTTCAAATTCTGCAGGCCCTCTTCAGTGCTGACGTTCACTGCGTTTCCCAAGGTGATAGTATACGTGTGTGTGCATAATGTACACTACAATGCGATTACAGTAGATCGTTCCAAAGTTCAGAGATTCTTCTTATCAAAGACAGAAATTATTCGGAGTTCAGTTTGGTTCACTGGGAAGCGAAGAACGTAAGATGGAGTTGCGCGGTATGCAAGAGGCTCACCCCCTTCTTCTCGCAGTAGTCGACGTCGGTCCAGCAGCGCTCGTCGCGGACCTCGCCGGCCGGCCAACCGGGGCTGGGCACGATGGCGGAGATGGACTAGGTCACCACCCGCCGCACGCCACCGGCTTCCTTGGCGGCGCGCAGCACGTTGAGCGTCCCTTCCACCGCCGGCACGATCAGTTGCTTCTGCAACCACAAAACCGAGCAGCTCAGTCTGGCCCCATCTGGGAGGTAGAGGAGAGGGCGATGGCGGGCAGGTACCCGGGGGTCGCTGACGCGTTCGATGGTGCAGGGGGATGCGAGGTGGAAGACGCCGGAGCAGCCGCGCGCGGCGTCGAGGAGCACCGCGCCGTCGAGGAGGTCGCAGCGGAAGATGCGGAGGCGGCCCTCGCCGGCGCCGGCGGCCAGCGCGAGCAGGTGGTCCGTCTCCGCCTTGTCATCTGCGCAAACCACCGGCAAAACACAATAACCTCCGCATGCAAGCCACCAAGTCTTTCCCAGCATGCATGGCGACGGCGCTACTGACCGGGGTTGAGGACGCCGGCGTGGACGTTGTAGCCGCGGCCGAGGAGGCAGCGCACGAGCGTCGAGCCGATGAAGCCGCTGGCGCCGGTGACCATCACCTTCTCCCCCTTGGCTTCCCCGCTCGCCATCGCCGGCCTCCCGGTGTCGCACTCTCTCCCCGTCCTTTCTCCGTGCTGAGCTGAGGTCCCAACTCGTACTCTCGAGAGTGTCCGAGTGTGTGTGACCGTCGAGTGGCTGGCTACCGGACGCTCGATCTCTTGGGATGCGGTTGGTACCCACTTATTCGACCTGACAAGCCATCGCCCCTCTTCGTCCGGTGCTGATCTGTTCTAAAAAAAGCACTATTAGCTGGTAATTAATTTATTTTAAAAGAAAAATACCACTGATTGATGACTGATAAACCAAACGAAGACGTATGGCCTTGTGCGGGCAGCAAACCGTTACTGACCCTTCGTACAGATAAGAACAGAGTAAAGGGGTCTTTCGAGGGAGAAAAAGAACACAGTAAATGGCACGGGACAGTCCACATCTTTGATTACCACTCGGGAACACGGTGACCATGATAGCAACAACGGAAGCTACGCGTGGCCTGACTTGTAGTACGAATTGAAACGGAATTATCTTTACATTATCATCATCATCCTCAGAGGCATCTTTCCTTAAAGTACTGGAAAAACAGACGCCTGCCTCATACACGTACGACTCGCCCGTACCAAAAAAAAACCGCAGGTTAGCGTGTCGGTCAGATATATCGTTCCTTGCTCGTGCTCGCACGCAGACGAAGGCCTGCTGCAGATGGTGAAAAGGTGACAGATACTCGCTGCTAGGATGGCCTACAACTCCGTCTTGACACTCTCAGCACTATCGACTCTGTATCCCTTCTGCGAGAGCAATCCTGCGAAGAAATTGGACACCCTGGAGCTGAACGTAGCGGGCTCCTCTCTTGCCACCGGCGGCTTGATCTTGCATATCATGTCATAATCATGTTTCAGGTGAGGTTTCACTATCTTCTCCTGTACAAGACACAACATCAGCAAAAAAAAATGTTATTCAAAATGACTGGCTGTGTTGTATTTACCTTGAACTCTTCGAATGGGCAGAAATCTTTGTTCCCGCAACCCTGGAGACAAAGTCCAACATGTGAAAACTTAAGCTAGGGAATCACCAACACAATCAAACAAGCTATTTTGACTCATGTAAGCTAATGCTTGGAATACACAAAACTCTACTGATACAAATTTGAAACAGAAGACACACACAACAGAAGTTAGTAGTGTAGATTCCAGGACACATTGGCTGACATCTAAGACTGACTTTAAATAAACCACCTCTGCTTCTACTACAAAAAATAAAGTTTCAGCATATAGGGTTGCAAAGAGACTTTACGAATTTAGTTATATCCAGATCCCAGCAGCCGGATAGAAGAAATATATTGATCGGTAAAAAAAACAAGTAATAATTCTTATGACACTTACTGGCATTGAAACTGGGAGCTCGTTGTGTAGAACTTGAATGAAATACGAGTTATTTTGACCCCCAGAAGTGCTGCCATCAGATGGTTTGCCTGGACACTGGTATAAAACCAGCATATTGTTCCCAGCAAAAGGGGCTACAACACTGCCCTTCCAGTTTCTTCCCTGTGGTGGCATAGGTGGTAGGTCCAATGCTTCCTCCCGTTGTATCTTTACAAAATCTAAGCGGGCAAAACATTTGTATATGTAGATATGTCAAATGAGATACCAATCATCAATGGCATTCACAGAGGACTAATTAATATGGCCTAGCTGAGGAGGGGAAAACATACCTGAGCCTTCAAGGAAAAGACCAAGAAGACAGCTGAAAGGAACAACGGTTTCTGCGTGTGCAAATCGGAGCCTTGCCTTTTCATATGTACCATCAGGACGGTTTTCTGTGATACCAAGAATTATTTAGATAGATTCCAGGAAACAGATACTAAAAACCAGCTAACTTTACTGGATTCATGAAATACAGCTACCTTCTTTAGCTATGATTGCTTCTTCCATTGACTGGACAACATCCTTGAGCAATGGCAGACCCATCCGGTAGTTAATTGACTCACCATAGCCTTTTAGAACAAAACCCTCCAGATCATCTGTCCACTCTAGAAAATAAACCTGAACAGGACATTCTTACTTTAATTATTAAAGAAAAGCAAAGGTTTAAAAATAAGAATTACATCAAAGCATGCAAACAACAGTCACAAAGGACAATAACAGATTACTGAAGAAAGAAAACTAAACCTAGAGTGCAGGTCAGAAAGCATGCTAACCATACATTATGTTAACACATCAGTATTTTCATGTAGCATACTCAACTTCACAATCAGCACACATGTTGCATCCAATAGAATGTGCTCTGAAACAACCAACAACTGGCAGGTTGACAAATTACAGTTGAGAAATGAGATTCTTTCACTGTCTACCAAGCACCAACTGGGGAGGTTTAATTTTATCAAAAGCATAAGCTGCATAAACTGCTATGACCAATGAAACTACTTTCAAGAGAACTACACAACTAATAACTATATACTTTTTGAAGAATTCGCCACCTCATGAAGATGGTACATTATTTACAAACTAGCTGTCAACTCTAAAAAGTTTAAGGCCTAATATTTATGCAGCGTATTTGTCCAACAAGTTATTACAGTTAACACATACAAGAAATTTTAAGCTTGAAGCATGGCAAAAGCTACAGCTGTCTAGAGACGACCTACCTCAGATTCATTAAAAAGCCCACAAGCTTGATTGGTTATATTCAGCAAAGATGCTTCCTGGAATAAGAAACATTCACAAGTTAAGTCATATTTAACTCCAGAGCGTTCAGGTAGGTATTTTCAGAAACACATGGCGGAAATTCCCAGCACCATTATCCCTCATTACCTGCTTACAAAGAAACCAGAGGGAAGAGACATCCTGAGTTGTAAAATTGAGGTGATAACGTTTGACAAGTGCAGCTGTGACATGCTCTAGAATCGGCCCCTTTTGCTTCTCGACATCAGGCTCCTTCCTTTTCCTGTATGCCTAGCAATGGTTTCAAATTTACTCATCATTAGTCATTGCAAGTTGTACAAGCAAAAGAACAATATTTAACATATTGTACATGTAGCAATCTACAAGTGCCAAACAGGAAATTATATTTATAACACAACAGAGCAACATCTCGATGCCACTTGCTTATGCGTGAGCATATATAAGGTATGAAATTGTTTAGCAACTAGCACATTGACACCACTGCTGCCAATTTATGTCTTTTTATTAGGAACGTTGTACAAGGCTCGATCAGAGTAGGGTGCCTTGAGTATCAGCTATTTAAAACATATTTCTAATAAGAGCAAGATATGTGCAGCCTCTAGATACAGAGACAATGGAAGAAAAAAAAACTCAGGTTACACAAGCACATATGTCTATGTTTTTCTTCTAAAAAATGTTAGCGCCATGATAAAGAGTACCTTGTATGTCTCACAGCTGTCAAAGAATCTCAGACAAATATCACTTGCACGACTCTCACTCAGAACAGAAAAGGCACGGTTCATCCCTGGTCCAAGCTTTCCTTTCCCAGAAAGAAGTCCCAAACCAAATGCTACTGCACTAGCTGATGCTCGAGAAACCTGCATTTTGAAACATATAGCAATAATTAACCTGCTGTACCACTGTAGAAATCAGCAACAATTGATATGACTGTAGTTGGAACCATCTATGCCAATTCACCTATTCTGCTCAGTAATCGGATTCATCTTAGTGTAAATTGTGCATTTTCACATTAGACCCATTTCTCCAAAAGCAACAGCAAAAAGAATCAAAGGCAGTATCACAATCCAAATGTGACACAAGTATCCCCTACCTTTCTGGTAAGGATGGAAAGAGGACAATTTGATATATTAGATGTAAGAATATACATGGGAGTAAATCAAAGAAGCTATGTCGGGGCTAACCTGAGTTGCTCTTATTGAATATACATCAGGGTGATATTCATCATCAAATAGGTCTTCAAACTTCTCCTTCACTCTGGTGGCTAAGTTGTAAAGCTCTTCTTCTCCTTCACTAGTCAGCTCACCACCTTTAGTCCTACCCTTCCAACGTGACTCCCAGCCCTTTATCCAGGATGGAATTTTCTTCAGAGAATCACTCTCGAGACCTTGTTTTGCCTCATTCATAAGAGCTTTCAGCCTAATTGCCAATCTATCAAGCTCCTTGATTCGCTTCTTGGTAGGAGCGCGAGTCCCATGTCTTGCCTAGGAAACAAAAAACAAAGCTACCAAATCATTCCTGTTATATCCCACATAAATGCACTCCTTGTTGTGCAGTATATAATTATATTTGCAATTATATACAAAATATGAACAGTCTGTCCATTGCACACTAGGATCTTTCCTAACTCAAAACAAGCTCAGCACCATATAGCAAAATTAAAAATATGATGGCTGTTGGTTACACTATTCTTCTTCACATAAACTGGACAAACGCAAAGCGCTAGCACATCTGAAAGAACTAGAACTGGGTAGCTCAAAGGCAGAAAAATGTATGGAAGCAAACTTACCACTAGATTGAGGTGGATCACACGGCACCCATCTGGGGTTGAAGGCATGGAGTTGACACTGCTGGACCCTCTGGACACATCGTACCTGCACAGAGCCAAGGGATTACGGCATTTTGTTCAGGGAAGAAATGGTGGGACCTGGTATCTATTTACGTTTTTACGCAATAGTAATATTCAGATCACAATATCATCTCAGGATGGCAAGGGTCCCTTTCATTTCTAATACTTGTAAACACATTATTCATACAAGATGCCAATAAGATCATAACTACATATAGCCATGAATGCTAAAATTCAGGTTAAAGCTGCAGCAGATCCATAGCCATAGTACAAGCTATCAGTGAAAATGTTCGGGATTACATTAGACAGACAAACAAGTTTCCATCCATCAGATATTTAGTCCGATCGAGGGAAAGTGGCAGCGTCAGCCCGAGGTAGAGCTGCTGAGGACTCCGCAGTCTACAGGTGCCCGGAGTTGGCCTCCGCCCATTTCATCAAAGTCTAGGGCTGGGGGCAGCGGATCAATGTGGAGTGGCGGGGTCAGTTTGCCCAGCTCACGCTCCATCCCCAACGCATGAAGCGCGGCCGCGGTGCCCCAACTGCGGCAAGGCTCAAACCACCCGCCCCCAAATCCTAAGCCCTGGGCCGAATCTCCCCTGATAACTACGGGAACACGCATACACTCAAATCCCACAGGAGAACAGGTTCAGATCAGTGGCTAGAGAGCCTTGATGGAGCGGCAAGTGAGGCGGCACCTGGTGACGGTAGAGAGGTGGCGGCGGACGTCGAACTCGCTGGTGGCCCCGGCCGCCCTCCGGAGAGGAGCAGCCGCGAGGAGCACGGCGACGACGAGTAGCAGCAGCTGGGGGAGCGGCGCGCGCGGAGTGGCCATGGCGAATTCGATTCGCCTTCTCGCTTTGGTATTTTCGCTTCCAGATGGAGATGGGGAAGAAGTCTGGCGCCTGGTGCGTTCGAGTCGTTCGATTCGATCCAATGGTTATGTTTCGGTGGGCGGCGCCGGCCAGGCGCGACACGTTCCCCAAGCCACCTGGACGGTTCGTTGCGGACAGCGTCGCGCTGGACGGCCGTGATTGCGCGGAGCACGATGGCGCTCGATTTAAAATGTGCCCGTGTGACGCTAGGCTGCCACGCTATATGCACACGCACTCTCACGAAGCTGAGGCTTACACTTTGGTGGTTTTCCTGGTGATTCCTGATTTAGTTCGTGCGTTAATAATCCACTACATCGTTCTACTAAACTTGAGCATCTTATAGCTAATGAATAGTGACTCACTTTGATTTTCAGTTTTATGTATAGGACGATGGTATAAACGGGACCTTTTTATAAGTTTATTAATGACTTCAGATGAAACACAAAACTAACCCGGGCCTTATTTAGATGCTAAATTTGGACGTCCAAATTTTGCATTTTTAACATAAATGCTGTACTGTAGCATTTCGTTTGTATTTGTGAATAATTATCCAAACATTGATTAATTAAATTTAAAATGTTTGTCTCGTAAAGTACAATAAAACTGTGTAATTAGTTTTTTATTTCATCTACATTTAGTACTACATGCATGTGCAGGCACTTTGATGTGATGAGAATCTTATTTTTACATAGTAGAATTTGAAAACTAAACGAGGGTCAATAGAGTTCTTTTCTTAAAAAACAATAGAGTTCATGATGAATAGTATTCCCTCTGTCCATGTACGATCTTCAGCTGAGAAAAAACAGAGATGCCGGAGCTTGTCTTGGGTTAGGTTGTTTAGTTTCCAAATTTCACCCTAAAATTCCACCACGTAAAAAGAAGATTTTCATCGTATCAAAATATCGGCATATGAAGTATTATATATAGATGAAATTAAAAACTAATTCCATAGTTCCTGTACTTCACGGGACGAACATTTTAATACTAATTAATTAATGTTTAGATAATTATTCACGAATAGAAATGATACAAATGATACGCTATTATCTCTCAAATTGAGATCTAAACAAGGGGTGTCCTAAATTGGGATTAGATGAGCTGGCCTCTTTGATTTGCGGGAGTAAATGAATGACGCTACACGGTTGGTCTGTATTATTATTCTCAAACGGAGGATCATAATGTACTATTTGGAATTTAAAAAATTGCTTAAGCCGATGACCTGACTGTAAACTTGACGCACATAGGATGAAACTCAAGGACCAAAGAGCACAGTGCCAAACTGAGCTAAAAGGACCAAAATTTAATTTTAGATTTGGCGGGGGCCGCGCGAACGCGTACCCCCTCTACCACAAATTATGACGCCCACTCTCCCACTTGGGGAGATGGTAAGCCAGCGCACCCGCCAAGTGCAATGCGGGCCACTGACCTAGGCCACGGGCCTTCCTGATCGCCCGTCGACCCCGTCCAGGTAAGTATGGAGCAACGGGGCACGGGGGGTATATTTATAGCGGGAGCTAGCAGCAGAACTCCCTTGGTAGGCGAGGTGGTACTAAAACCCCCAACCGAACGAACGCGGAACATCCTCCGCCCTGCGCCTCTGCCGCAGTGCCGCCGATTTCCTATTGGGCTGGGAAGACATATATGGGCCTTCGAAAGTTGGGCCGATAGGAGCAGCCCAGCCTGCAACTTTGTTTCCTTAAACATTACGTGGGCTCCGTTAGTTGTTTCTGAATTTTTCATTTTTTTATTTTTCTACTATACTATGCTCTTGACAAAGAGAGGAATTCCTGCGTTAGGCGTTGTCTGTGTTTTTCTTCTGTCTATATACTAGAAAAGATGTTTTTTTCTACTATATACTATGCTCTTGACAAAGAGAAGAATTCCTGTGTTAGGCGTTATCTGTGTTTTTCTTCTGTCTACATGCGCATCACAGCCATATACGTGTACGGCGGATCCTGTTAAAGGTCGTATTGGGCGTGGAGTCCCAGACATAGAGAAAATGTGCGGGTATTGGGCGTGGAGCCCCAAACATAGAGAAAATGCGGACGTGAAGGTGCATGTAGCCCCCATAAGTCGTGGTTACACAGAATCTTAGGTTACATCAAAAACAACTCATGGTACTCTTCTTTCAGAATCAGGTGCAAGAGGACGCTTTAAACAGTTAGACCCACGACCACAAGTGAAGAGGTCGAAGATTATTTGTAAATTCAGAGCATGAATGGGCTGATGCTAAGGCCTCCTCAGCGCTGGGCAGATAAAGGAGCAAGTCTCGCATGCAACAGCGAGTCAAAACTTTATCTCGAAGAGCAAAGACGATCGAATGCATAAATTAAACTGCAACCTGCTGTCATTATCCATTTATATGTACAAATGGCTGCATCACGAGGAGTTCGAATCATCAGCATCCCTGAATAACAACTCCGATTTGCAGAAACCAAACTGATGGATCATCAGGGTATTACATCGAGAAGCAAGAATTTTTTTCCCCTCCAGAATCCGACTCATACATTCTGGAACAAATTAACTGGAAAAAAAAAACATGCACAGGAGGGCTTCCAGCACTTCCATGTAATGAATATTTCTAACCTGCTTAGTTTGGCTGACTCTGCAACTATCCTTTTACATCGAGACAGCAGGCAAGTCAAAGCTATCTTGAGTTGGCCATCATCTTTGAACATTGGTGTGCTGGCCCTCGTATTGTCCATAGGAAACAGGTTGACTCATATAATGAGAATTGCCGTCCGCGTGCATATGAGGCTGTAATTTAGAAGATATAAGAGATGTCAACATCACATTCAAGGTCGATTTATGGATGAAAGCTGCTTCTGCCTTGTGCAGTGCTCATTTTAAAGATGCATTGGGGGCAAAGACATTTTAAAATAAGATAAAATAATATCACCAATAATGCCAAACACTAGTTTGTTCTATTATCTTAAACCCAATTATCAGCTAACCAGACCAAAAATATCTAATGTCATACCAGATGAGATTATCACAGTTAGCACGTTGCCTATAGTAGGAGATGTGCGTATCTACAGGAATCTTTCCAGAAATTAATCCCCTTCAGGACAGGAGCTATGTTTCTAGTGCAACCATTGCTACTGGTTCCTATACTTATGAGCCTCCATAGCATAGTCCCCAAGTAATATGTCAACTAAGGAGGAGGTTATTTAACTGGGGAAGGTATAAAAGAGCGTGATTATACCATTAGGCTCAACTTCTTACAGATAAAAAATGGGATTCCAGAAACACAAAACAAGGCATATATTACTCGAAAATGCAACTGCAAAGCACGAATGACAGAGACAAGAATTTTCAGTGTACCATGAAGATACAGAAACTCTATTTTTTCCAGGGTTCGCCATTAATCACTCAAAATAAATAACTAAGGTTCAAATAACACAATAAGATATCAATTCTGGAATCATATTTTCATTTGTGTGATTCAACCGGCTAAGCTTTTACATGCAATTAATCCAGGCAAAAAATGTTGTAGTTAAAACTTAAAAGAACAAATCATAAAGCAAGTAAACAAACCTGATTGGTGCTATAAGCATCGGGGTAAGTGTGTGCAGCATATGTTGCCTCAGGATTGCCGTACATTGCGGTATATGTTGCCTCAGGATTGGCATAAGCCGCGGCATACCCTGTGATAGGATTACAAAAGGGAAAAAGAAAAACTAGTTCAGAACAATTACACGAGAAAGTTAATGCAATTTGAAGTCAGATCTAGCTTCAACTATAAATTCTCCAAGCTAAAAGAAGGCGGGCTAAAAAGGCTGGCTTCTTCACCTGGTTTCTTAATAATAAGCTAAAGCACACATATTTAAAAAAAGCCAGAAGATGTAGGGATTGTCTAGTACCCAGGGTCCACCCAAGTAACCACCCCTAACATAAGAGAGTAGCCTAGCGATACTATTACCAAACAGTTTCTTTGATTCCTACGAGAACCTAGTTTTCTACACTTCTCCACCATAGAGCCCAAAAGCTGGCCGTTTGGATAGCCTTGTTAATCTGGTTCAACTAGAACAGGCCATAAAATAGTAGGCTCATAGAAGAAATAGCTCCATTTGGTATCATGGAAGGTTTTCAAATGCACTTGTAAGTTTCTACAGTACTCCAGGGTATTACAATTAGTTGATTTTTTTTCTTGTAAGTTTCTACAGTACTCCAGGGTATTACAATTAGTTGATTTTTTTCTTGGAGCTATAACAACAGAAAAAATGGAATTTGTACAGATTTCACAAAGCCATGCTGCAACTGCAAGCTGGCGTTATGCTGCTGAAAGGAATTGTTTTTTTTTGTCAAACAGCCTGTGATGTCATACAGCTAATATGCTAAGCCCCTAAGCCTATTATCCCAAAATAATTAAATTCTACTTAATAGGGAAGTGATAATATACATAAAGCGGATTCAGTACGATACCAGGGTTAGCAACAGCTGCTGCTGGGTTGATAGCAGTGGTCCCTTTTTCAGCATTTACAAGCTCTCCTCGAAGCCTCTCAATCTCACTAGCCACAGCGATCATGTTTTTCTCCATTTCTTTACTTTGTTCAAGGTTATCAGAATGTGCCTTCTTTTCGAAATCAACCGCAGCTCTGTCAATATTATGTGAAAGACATCAGAGAAAAACAAAATATCCACTTCAAGTGGCCCACTTAAAAAATGGAAGGACCCAGATCCTCGCTTTGAGAGTGTATGTATGGACCTGGTTGAGAATCCAGGAAAGTACCCCAAGTGCATTTCATTGTGACAATCATTTTTTAACAGAATTTCTCGGTTAAAAATTTCTTATGGTTCACAAGCTCGAGCCTAAACCATTTGTTTATATATATTTGAATTAGGTTTATGTTAAGTACGAACTAGCACAGCTAGTAAAAATGTTCAAGTAGGGAAATAGCTTATTAGTAAATGCAACAACTACAATCGATTAAACATTGCCCCTCATATTTAAAAACAACAAGACTATTAGTATTAGGTTCATTACTTGGCCTAAACAAGTGCTGTGTGCTACACTCTCTATGGCCAATGGAAACACTGCAGCATGAAAAGTATTGTGGAACTGCCTCACATTTTAGGGTTTAGAGTCAGCCTCACATTTTAGGGTTTAGAGTCAGCCTCACATTTTTCCTCAACTCAGAAAAGAATTATGTTCTACACTTCTACTCACCCAAGTATGATACAAAACCCTCAGTAGATAAGAATACCATAAAATCCAATACAAATATCAATTCCAATAAACCAGTTCAAAGCTTAAGGCACAGCAAGTTGCAGAATTGGTTAGTACTCGACCCCTATGCACAAGTTATTCCTTATTATTCCTACTTATTACCAGTGTCCAATGGGACGCTAATGCTGCAAATCTATCTACTTGATGTATCATTCTATCCAAGATGCATCAACTAGGAAATGTAATCGTGGCAACGCTACCAGATTGTCAGCTCATTGAGCGTCTAAACTACCCTCCAAAGTTGCCTTCCCAGGCATTGCCAGTCTGTTGTAAGCAAACCATGTGTAATTGGCATACTGACAGTGTAAAAGCTTCTTTGGTCCAAGCAGCTTGCTTGAGGGGAAAAAATAGATAGTTCTGTTTTTCAAAGCAGTTGAATGGATGCTGTGTGTGTATATCAGCTCTCTGAAGCAGATTTCAGATTTGTGAGCAGGTTAAAAAAGCAGCTCCGGAACAGAAATCCTAATCATCCTACACGAGGTGTGGCATGCTCTTTTATATTTACAAACTTCACACAGCAATCGTCAAAATGCATGATACTTTCAATATAAGCCGGGAGACATCTTGAGGTTTAGAGATCATCAATATAAGCTGGGATAACAAACGTAAGTGATTAAATGAACCAACAGCAATACCTGCCCTTCTGGATCTCCCGGCGCATGATTTCAATCTGGGCACGGACGGAATTGGTCTTACCCGCCTCGGCCTGCTTGCGCGCCAGCTGCTCCCGTAGGCCCTGGAGTCGGTTGACGAGCTCGGTGCGCGACGCAGCGAGCACCTGGACGTCGGCATGCACTTGGTCGACCTCCGCGCGCGCGGCGGCGACGGCCCGCGCCTCGCCCTCGATGTGCGCCGCCTGGTCGGCCAGGGCGCGCACCTCGCCATCCCGCTCGGCGCGGGCCCTGGTGGCGGCGACGGAGACCGCCCGCAGCTCGTGCTGCGCCGCGATGAGCTGCTGCTGGAGCGCGACGTGCGTGGCGGCGAACCGCTGGTTGTCTATGAGCAGCTCCTGGATGTCCTCGTCCCGGGCGACGAGGCGCTGCTGGATCACGGCGAAGGCGGGGTGCGCGGCGCTCTCACGCGCCTGGTGCGCAAGGAGGCCCTCGTCGTGGGTGGGCACGGGCGCGGAGGCGGCGGCCGGTGCCGCCCCCGGCGCGCGGCCGAGGAGGGGCGGGTTGGGATCGTGCAGGCTGATGACGTGGGGCCCGCGCCGTGCGGCCATCGGTGGCGGCGATGCTGGCTGGCGTCGCCGCGTTGGGATTGGGTCGGATTGGGTAGTTCGCCTCGGCGAGGGCAGCGGCGAGTCGGGAAGGAAGAAGGGGGAAGACGAGGACGAGCAGTAGTAACGTCGACACTAGTCTACAACTTTGGGCTTTTATTGGCTGAATTGGGTGGATCGTATGG
The DNA here is from genome assembly GCA_033239725.1 of Echinochloa phyllopogon. Taxonomy (NCBI): domain Eukaryota; kingdom Viridiplantae; phylum Streptophyta; class Magnoliopsida; order Poales; family Poaceae; genus Echinochloa; species Echinochloa phyllopogon. The sequence goes on from BTCW01000018.1 coordinate 2,167,768, forward strand.
GCCAGGAAAGCTCATATTCCGTACATTAAAATCACTGCGGCCCACGCGCTATCGTACAACAAGCCCTTAGAGCCGCAAGGCGGCGAAGACCAACGAAGCAGAATTTTTGGGCCTCATTCAGCCCAGTAAATTTATTCGCCACACACGTAGGGGGGTGGGAATAGATCATGACCCTCGTGCCTCGTTCGCAATCTAACTTGACCCTAGTCAATTTTAACTAAAATATAGTAGTATTTTGATCCGGTCCTAATTGAGCCCGATTCTTAAAGTTTCTAGTATAAATTCTAGGGCCCTTTACCATCCATACGTGTGTCGGTTCGAGTGGCATTATCTGGAGAGTAAATTACATCCATCATACAACAACTTAGTATATGGGTGCGAATTAGTTCAAAAACTTACATAATGCTCAATTTAGTACAATACATTGACGGATGGGTGCAAATTAGTCCGGCAACTTATAAAATGCTTAAGTTCATACAATAAAATTAACACGTGGGGTGCAAATTGGTCCAACAACTCGTGAAATACTTAATTTAGTGCAATAACTTGGCAAATATATACATCTATAGTCCAAACTTTGCAACGACAATGTATTAAGTATAGTAGATGAACCCGTGAATATCTTTTGTCTATTATATTTACATAACTTATTTGTTTATGGGTCCAAAATCAATAAATTCTATAATAACATCATTAATTAGTACTATCAAAAGACTAAAGTACATAAAAAAGACTTTAAAACCTTATGTTTGTTTTGGTCTTCTTCTCATGCATTCAACAATTATATAGAAAATAATTTTGTTTATGCCCTTTTAGCTACTTCTCCCTTACAAAACAAGTATTGGGGGCTTTAAAAATATTTATGCTAAGCTACTAAAGCACAAATATCGGGTTCCTATTTAAGCTAAAAATGCATATAATCAAATACGTAGAAAACAATAAAGACGAACTTATCAATATTGAATATAAAAGTTAATATTTTAATCAAAATTAAATCACTATATAAAAATAATGAATTTGAAGACACAACATTACTTCCTTATACATTGAAAGTTCTTATCTTAGCCAAATGCATTGCCATCGTGATGCGAACATCATTAGCTAATTAATACATGAATATACTATCTATTACAACCAGATGTTTGAAAATAAGTTACAGTTGTCACGTTTGGACTATAGATGCACCAATTTACCAAGTTATTGTACTAAAATGAGCATTTTATAAGTCATTGGACCAATTTGCTCACACCTACCAGGTTATTGCACTAAATTGAGTATTTTTCAAATTGTTGGATCAATTTACGCCCAACCATCAATTTGATATATGGCGGGTGCAATTTACTCTTATCTGAACGGTTTTTCGTTGACTTTGATGGATCGAATCTCCAAATTCAAAAAATTGGGGCAAGCAGGCAGCATCAGGTTGGCAGGGCGGCGTATACTGTACGTCCTCCATTGGCGTGAATATTTGTCGTTTATCTTATGCTTACCGCACAGAAATGTTGCTTCAAACACTTCCTCAAAAAGATGTTGCTTTCTAACCAGCTCATAAAGATGCTGCTTTCTAACAAGGTCTGTTTAAATCTATGGTAAGTTTAGCCCTGTGCTAAAATTTAGCCCTCTAAAATGAAGACGTAAACTTTAGCATTTTTTGATGTTTGGATGAAGGGCTAAACTTTAGCACATAAGTGTGAAAAAACAATTTTACCCCTACTTAATGACATTGATTTCCCTCCTCAACCACTTCTTTGCCGCGCGAGCTTCTCACCCCTGTTCTGCGCTCCTCTCTATCAAATATTGGTCACACCACGTCACATAAACATAACTTCCATCTTATTTTCGTGGTCCACACAATCGTATCATCACAGAAATAAACAATTATATTATCATGGTCTATAGAAGACATCCATACACATTAGATATGATCTATTGAACAAACCATTAGCTATTTCATCACGAACTACATTCATATTATAATCTTCCTCCCCAATGGGTACTCGATTGAGAGATAGATGGTTCCGTCATGGAACATAGTTTTCATCACTATCACACAAATCAAAATCCATATCCGCAATAGCACTTTCTCTAATGAAATTGTGAATCGCCATACATGCTATAATTATTTTGCTTTGTTTATGCATTGGAAAACTTGTCAAATCTAATAAAATCCTTCACTTCATCTTCAATACTCCAAATGACCTCTCAATGTCATTTCTAAGGGAAGAATGTATATAATTAAAGGTCTCTTTTATACCCTTTGGCATTGGGACGCTTCGAAACTCTGGGAGATGGTACTTTGCACCCTTGTACGGTGCAAACCTGAGTCAACTAGGTAAAACTTCCCTACAAATGAATACATTTGTGTCAGTAGAGGTTGTAGTTTGTTTAAGTGGAATTCACGATCACATAGAGAGTAGTATACCTGGACGTGGACGTGGAAATTTGTCAGCATATTTGGATATGGCATCGTTGAATGCTCTCATATCATGTACAGAACCAGGCCATCCAGTAACACTAAATGTAAACTCCATGTCGAAGTCACAGATAGCCAATACATTCTGAGGTGTATCCATGTCTCCCGGTACGTCGAACCACTTTATTAGTTGGCCATCCAATACCTGCCCCTTCTGGATCTCCCGGCACATGATTTCAATCTGGGCACGGACGGAAATGGTCTTACCCGCCTCGGCCTTCTTGCGCGCCAGCTGCTCCCGTAGGCCCTGGAGTCGGTTGACGAGATCGGTGCGCGACGCAGCGAGCACCTGGACGTCGGCATGCACCTGGTCGACCTCCGCGCGCGCGGCAGCGACGGCCCGCGCCTCGCCCTCGATGTGCGCCGCCTGGTCGGCCAGGGCGCGCACCTCGCCATCCCGCTCGGCGCGGGCCCTGGTGGCGGCGACGGAGACCGCCCGCAGCTCGTGCTGCGCCGCGATGAGCTGCTGCTGGAGCGCGACGTGTGTGGCGGCGAACCGCTGGTTGTCTATGAGCAGCTCCTGGATGTCCTCGTCCCGGGCGACGAGGCGCTGCTGTATCACGGCGAAGGCGGGGTGCGCGGCGCTCTCACGCGGCTGGTGCGCAAGGAGGCCCCCGGCGAGCGGCCGAGGAGGGGCGGGTTGGGATCGTGCAAGCTGATGACGTGTGGCCCGCGCCGTGCGGCCATCGGCGGCGGCGATGCTGGCTGGCGTCGCCTCGCTGGGATTGGGTCGGTTTCGGCTGTTCGCCTCGGCGATGGCAGCGACGAGGGATTCAGATCAAATGCAGTAGCCACTGCTAGTGGAACTGTGGAAGGTAGAAGGGGAAGACGAGGACGAGCGGTATTTTGGGTGGGCTAGTGGTCTTCGCCGCCTTTCGGCTCTATTCTTTTGGGCTTTTGTGGGCTGAATTGGGTGGATCATATGGGCCAAGAAAGGTCATACTCCGTACATTACAATCACTGCGTCCCACGCGCTATCTTACAAAGGCCATTAGAGCCGAACGGCGGCGAAGACCAACGAAACAAGATTATTTTTGGGCCTCATTCGGCCCAGAAGTTTTTTCCCCACGTGTGTGTCGGTTCAAGTGGCATTATCTGGATGGTTAGCAGTTAGGAGCACTTGTCATGTGTGATTATGGTTTCGTGTTGACTTTGGTCGGTCGAGTCTCCCAGCATCAGGTTGGCAGAGCGTCGTGTACTGTACGTGCTCCGTTCGTGTGAAACCCCCTAACATTCGCAGACTGTGCAGTCGTAGAAGCAACCGAATTCAGACTGGAACGTAAAGACACGGATCCTGCGCATGTTTGCCGTGCAAACCATCAACTTAAAATCTGTTAATTTTTAAATCCTCCGCGTCGCCGCTAGAGCTACAAAACGGATGGGCGTCGTTTACCCGTATATCTGGTGCATGCTTACCGCACAGAGATGTTGCTTCAAACACTTGCTTAAAAAAGATGTCGCAACACAGCAGCGGCTATGCAATGAGAGCCATTGCCCGACTGGGTGACGCTGAAGCGTGCCAGGAAGAAAGAAGCAAATGCTTTCTAACCAGAGCGCACTAGTAGTGCAGTCCAAACTAAAACCTCCAATTGTACCGACAGGATTGAAACGAGATGACGACGGGTTGGGTGGCGTGGCGGCATTCCGTCCGGAAGGTGAGCTAGCAAGTCAGGGTTTTTTTTTTCACTGATCCATTTCAGATCCACCCTCACCAAACCTTCAAAATTAGGCGGGCGTGATTCCAACAAGATCAGGTACGTGCCGTTTCCTACAAGAAATAGACGTGCCTAAAATCTTCGATAGTAATTTTTTCCCCTCACGCGACGTGGTGAAAAACTAAATGGCCGGATTTACCAAATCCAGATCGTCAGGTGGTAAATTGCGTCTGTTACAGATGACACAATGATCCGGCAATTTTCTGTAGCAACTGGCTGTGACCTGGAGCAGTGTTGTTCTGTGCGGATGGCATGGGCGCCTTGAGAGGTTGGTCGAGTCGGTGGGTGTGGGACTTCATTAATCAGCGGTGGGTCGCCATCTTAGCCCTAGCTGAAGCAAAGATCTCATGCCAACCATATCATCAGTTACTATCCGGCATGGTCCAAGCCCCCGGAGCCCGAACTGATGCACCCAACAGTTGCGTCGGCCCAGCGGACAAGGTCGCTCCAGCACGACCAAGTTGTTAGCAGCCTTAATCACACACGTGGATGGAGAATGAGGCGCCATGTTTGTTTTTCAAACAAAAAGAAACGCTCTAAAAGGAGCTTGGTGTTGGTTACTCTTAAGTACTCTATGCAATGGTTGATGGTAAAAAATATATATCTTACACTAATAGGGTCATATCGAGTGTGAACAGTCAATGCTTGCTTGTTGGGTTTGCTTGCGACGCAATTTTCGCAACAAATGGCCCAACTTCAGCTGGTTGCACTCAAAGCTGGAGCCACTATATACCTTGTTTGTTCTCTCTCCCTCCAACGCTACCCACTCCACCTGGCCCCACCACCCAAACTCGGGGGAAAGAAAGAAAAGCCTACTCCTCCACCAAAAGGCCCCCAAAAACAAAAGGGAAAGCAAAGCAGCTGCAGCTGCTTCTCCAGTTTCTCATTGCCCAACTCCTCTTCCTCTTCCTCCTGCTCCTCTCCCAGATCCCACACCCCCAGGCATCAGATCAGGGATCACGGCGCGCGCGCGCGGGGCAACCAGGCTCCACCTCCATTGCGCGTGAATCCTGCGATGCGAGCAGGAGCAGCAGCGAGGGAGTGCGTGGAGAGGAGAGATTAGAGAAGGGAGGAGCAGGGGAGGAGGAGGAGGAGGAAGGGCCCTCCCCGTTCCCCAGATGAGAACGATGAAGGCGCAGCACTCGAGCAACGGCGGCAGGGGCAGGAGCCCCTTCATCACCTCCTACGCGCTCACGCTCGCCTTCATCACCTTCGTCTCCGTGCTCTACTTCAAGGACTTCTCCTCCACGCTGCACCAGCCCTTCCTCCGCCGCCCGCCGTCCCACCACCGCCAGATCAGCCGCCCCCTCCGGCCCCTCCACCGAGGCGGCACCGGCGAAGTAAGCGAGCTGGACCGCGCGCCACAGATCGCATGGCGTAGCCTAGGTACCATATGCGAGTGTGTGTGTGCTGACAACGCGGCGTTGGCTTTCCTTTGGATCACAGGAGGCCGAGCACCGCGCGGCGGCGGCGGCGCGGCTGCCGTTCGCGGTGGGCGCGGCGCCGGCGGGGTGCGACGTCGGGCTGGGCGAGTGGGTGTACGACGAGGCGGCGCGGCCGTGGTACCAGGAGGAGGAGTGCCCCTACATCCAGCCGCAGCTCACGTGCCAGGCGCACGGCCGCCCCGACAAGGCCTATCAGCACTGGCGATGGCAGCCGCGCGGGTGCTCCCTGCCCAGGTAAATAACCTCCCTTTCTTCCCCTCCGATTCGCTGCTAGTGTGAGCGATGCCGATCCGGCACTTCCGAATTGCCCCTTTACCAGTATGATCTCTGTAGTTTAGGGTGTTGAACTGTTGATCCAGACCGGATCGAGCGCGCTTGTTTCAAATTTCTTCTTTCAATCAAGGCCCTCCTTCCTCAAAAGGAGGATCGCCGTCGCCGCCCATGTAAAAAAAAAAACGAAAAGAAACGAAGCGAACACGGCATGCGATGGAGACGTGTCGCTGTAGGCTGGAGAGCGGGTGTGGATCGTCCCGGTTGGAACGGACGGGCGGAGACGCCTAAAAACGGCGAGGTTTCGGGGCTTGCCTTGTCGGCATACGCTTCGTTCTGGACCCATCCGAGCGAGCGCGGCCGGTAGCAAGCGCCGGGCACGCGGCGCGGGGGGCGCCAGGCGGCGAGCGAGCGCGAGCCCCCGTGCACGGTGGGGCCTAGTGGCATGTGGCCCCCGTCGGCGGCCGGTGGGGGTAGCCGGGTTGGTGGTAGCAAAGCAAAGCGGCAGCCGAGACCGTACCTCCCCGTCGTAGGTGAGCAGGTAGCCAGCCTTAACGCCTGTGTGGGCGAAGGTGGGCTGTTGGAGTTGGGCGGGTGAGAACGGAGCCGGGCCGCACCTCGACTCCGTCATCCTTGCTGGCCGGCGTAGGAGGCGGTCTCCGGCCGGCAGGAGCTCCATGGGAGGCGCGGGATCTCGTGTGCCGTGGGCACGGTCCCCTTGATGATGCCTCGTCTACTCTACTCTCATACTCCAGTTACGGCTGCCCTGGCCCTGTACGGGCCCTCGAGGCCATTCATTGAATCCTAGCGACGCGGCCTGCGTGCTGCCGGGCGAGCAAGGGTGCAGGCTGTCACGTGGGAGCGTGGGATTCGAGCAAGCAAGCCACGGAGGGGGGCCGGCCGGCTAGCCGAACGGCGTGGTCCGGGGGGCACGGTGGGGCCGTTCAGCCGTGGATGGCCATTTGGACGGGCTTGGGTTCCTTCGCTACGCTCCTTTTCTGTGGATCCGGTCTATCATTCTGCGACAGTACTGGGGTGAGTTTTGGTGCTTTGTTGCTATATGGGACCTCATTCTCTCAGTTTTGAAAATTCGTATGCATTTATTGATGTGACGCGTGAGGGTCCGTCCTGGGGGTGGTACGTGACATGGATATTAAGAAACTGTTTCAGCTTAGCTTAAACTGTGCAGAACCCCTTGGACTCGGTCACTCAAAGACGCAGAGATAGGCCGGTCACTCAAAGACGCAGAGATAGGCCGGGCGCGGGCATCTTAGATCCAAATGCAGTTAATACAGGTCACATTGCTCACTGCTGTAGTGATGTGGCATGTTGAACTGCTGGTCATATGCAACAATGGTTAATGGTCAGCCTTCAGTGAATGGGATGTGCGAGCAAATACGCGTAGAAGATTTAAGATATTCGTTAAGCACGATTGGTAGTATTGCTATTGCATATCAATAGTTTCTTATATGATGGCTGCAATGGGGAGACACTCTATTTCATATAAGCATGAGGGGATAGCACTGTCTTCTGTTGATTTTTTTTTGTCATTTTGTACTATAACTGAGGGGAAAGTGTCATTTGTCGCAATTTGCAGCTTCAACGCAACTCTGATGCTAGATATGCTACGGGGCAAGCGCATGCTGTTTGTTGGGGATTCTTTGAACCGAGGGCAATACGTATCACTGGTTTGCCTCCTGCATCGGCTCATCCCCGAGAGCTCCAAGTCCATGGAGACATTTGATTCACTTACAGTTTTCAGAGCAAAGGTATTTTCCTTTGTTTGCATTTTTGACATAACAAAGCAAAAGCTCAAAAACAGCATGGTCCAGCATTTTTTATGCTTAGAACTACTGCAATCACCAAAGATAACTTTAAGAATGACAGACCAAAATACAATTCATAAATCCTTATATATTTCCTGGCAAATGAGAATTTTTTTTTTTTTGCACCACTGGTTTCTTCTGCTTCTTTTCTAGCCTGTGGGCTATTTCTTTCTTTCCCCTTATATCATCCATGCTGAAAAGCTTAATGATGCATGTTTGCTAGGATTACAATGCCACTATTGAGTTCTACTGGGCTCCCTTTCTGGCCGAGTCAAATTCTGATGATGCTGTTGTGCACCGAATTGCGGACCGAATTGTAAGGGGAACATCCATCGAGAAACATGCAAAATTTTGGAAGGGGGCTGACATTGTGGTATTCAATACCTACCTTTGGTGGATGACTGGACAGAAGATGAAAATTTTGTAAGTATCTTCTTGTACTGTACCAAGTTTCTTGCACTGTCTGTCTGAAACGGAAGGATAGTTAGTTTGAAGGAATACAGAGTTCTTTTTTTAACATTTTTTGTGAAATTGTAGTCTCACTATCTGTTTAAACTTTAAAGGCAACCTTCACTGATGGTACTTAGGCTATATTTCCTATGCTTAACGCCTTAACATCTTTTGATTCCAGGCAAAACTCTTTTGAAGATAAAAACAAGGACATCATAGAAATGGAAACAGAGGAAGCATATGGAATGGTGCTAAATGCTGTGCTGAAATGGGCTGAGAGCAACATGAACCCCAAAACATCAAGAGTGTTTTTTGTTACTATGTCACCCACTCATACCACGTAAGCACGCCCAAACCTATAATCTATTTCAAACTTACCGTGGACATCATAGTTAAAAACAAAGAACTCTTATGTTTCAAGTATGAAAAGAATTGATATGTTTTTGTCTTTTCGTTATTAGGAGCAAAGATTGGGGCAAAGAAACTGATGGGAACTGCTACAACCAAACAACTCCTATCAAGGATTTGTCTTACTGGGGACCAGGCACCAGCAAGGGCCTGATGCGCGTCATAGATGAAGTGTTCAGCACGTCTAAGATCCCTGTCGGGGTTGTGAACATCACCCAGCTCTCTGAATACAGGAAGGACGCGCACACTCAGATATACAAGAAGCAGTGGAACCCGCTAACCCCAGAGCAGATCGCAAACCCTAAGAGCTACGCGGATTGCACGCATTGGTGCCTTCCAGGGCTCCAGGACACATGGAACGAGCTGCTCTACTCCAAGCTCTTTTTCCCCTGAGCTAACGTTGGGGCATCTGGAGGTTCTGATGATACCGACCATTTCCCAGTTGATGAATGATGACTGCACATAAGTTGCTGAACTGCACGATCAAGCTGGAACTGGGAGCGTAACATGTCATCTGGCAGGAGAATAGTTAGCTTGACGCCATATAGGTCCAACATTCTGAAGAGGCCACTTGTCTATACTTTATTGGCAAAGCTTCCGCGCGGCATGGCGTTGTTGATGTACGATTCATTTATTGAACATGGGTGCTGAAATCACATCAGGTGATCTTGGTAATCTTTCATATGCGCTTCTATGTCCTATGTTCCTTGTAAGCCCACTTGTGTCAAGTTATTTTAGCCCCCTTGTCCTCTTCTCATGCTATGCTATACTATGTACGAATAGTGGACGAAGAACAAACCGGCGTGCATGTGCAAGCGTTGTATTCTGAATTCTGTCATGAAAAAAAAATGATTGGGCTACCACTGGGTACCAAATTTGTTTGATGGGCCGAGCGTTGGGAGGCTGGCCGGCCTGTGAGTGTAAGTAAAGAACACAGATAATGTGGGCCCAGAGGCCCGGAAGACGATCGATGGAGATATATCGCTTGAAGCTATCCAAGTGACGAAGAACAGGAAACTTTACCTTTTTTGTTTTCCCAGCATCATATTCCTAGCTGGCTAGCTCACTCGTTAGGCAGTAGAATATGAGCTGTAACTTACCTGTGAATGTGACGTTCCAACCGGTCAGTATTCGATCCAACAACCGCTTCCGGTAGCAGCAGGGAGGGAGAGTTCTTTCTGGAAGCGTAACGTACCCATGGCGACAGAGAGAGAAACAGCAGGGCGGGGCAATGCAGGTTGTTGACTTCGCCGCTGATGCAGCCACTCACTCCCGACTGGGTAGTACAGTAGTACGTTACGTGCTAGGTGCCTGTAGTAAGCAGACAGTATCCCTAACCCCTGCGTTACCTTGCTAGGACATGAGACTATCAGAGTCCCAGACATGGTAGCCTTTTTAGCCCATGACTCGTACCTGGCACCAACCAACCTTTTTTTTTTGAAATTTTGCACCAACCAACCTCTCCTGTTGTCCTGCTCCAGCAAGAATTAGGAAAATGGAGCCGAGCAAAAGACAGGAAGTGTCTATCTCAGGGCAGGCCCAACGCGGAGGGAAAAAGATGGCCTCAGAGAAAAGTGACCGGCCACGTAGATGTACAAGTTCTGAGACTACCGAGCTTCCAACCGAAGCCAACGTTGGTATCTTTATTAGGGCCCTGCTACTTCTGTTTTTTTTAGTATTACTTTTGCTTTTGCAGAATTTGTCAGATGAGTTTGAGGACCCATTCATCCCAACGCTATGTTTCACTGGGTTCTTCTTGCTTTTTTTGTCAGATGGAGCAACTGCCTGCAGGCTTCTCTGCCCCTCTGCAGAGCCACCACCGCTACTGATATGGAGCTTTTAAGCTTGCGTGGAACTTGGGGCTACCGGCCATGGCGCGTTGATTAACGTTGACTCTTTCGTAGAGCAAACTTGTGAAGCTGGCATCAATGTAATCGCACGGAATTCAAAAGGGGAAGCGCTTCTGACAGCTTGGAGCTCTATCTTCGTGTGCAGGTGCGATGGAGGCAGAGGCCTGGGCTTGCGCAGAAGGTCTTCGTCTGGCGGTACAGTGACTGCAAGGGCCGGGGTGTTTGTTCCCCGACTAAAATTTTAGTCCCGTCACATCGTCACATCGAATAAAAGAATGCTAATTAGAAGTATTAAATATAGATTAATTACAAAAATGTATTACATAAACAAAGACTAATTTACGATACGAATCTATTAAGCCTAATTAGGTTATGATTAGACAATATAATGCTACAATAATAATTTGATAATTACGTACTAATTATAGGTTAATTAGGCTTGTTAGGTTCGTCTCGCGGAGTAGATATGACTTATGCAATTAATTTTATAATTAGTTTATGTTTAATGCTATTAATTGTTACTTATTTGAGGGACTAAACTTTAGTCCATAGGATCCAAACCCAGCCTAAGATTATTGAAACAGATTGCGCCCAAGTGACGACGGCCATGAACAGCAAGCGGATAGGTCGGAAATAAGCTTCATCATAGCTCAAGCAAAAGGCACATTTTAGATGATTGGTGTGTAATCCAGGTAAAGAGAGAGTGTAATCCTATTGCTCATGATTTAGCTAGACGTAATTCTCAATCTGCGGTATGGTTAGGCCGGGCGGCTGCGTGTGTTGCGGACCTTGTTACCAATGACTGTAATCGTGCTACTGCCTAGTCAATACAGCTCTCTTTTACTGAAAAAAAAAAAGAATTAGGTCCAGAACAAACAAGAACGGTGCCCTGCGCCACAGTACTCGTTCTAAGCGATCGCAGGCACGTCGAGAACGAGTGAAACCTTCATCAGATGGTAAACTCTGGTCACTAGTGGCCATCCATGGCGAAGTTTGATCCCAAACAGTGAGGCCGTCATCTGCGGGCAGCTTTTATGACGCCAGCAACCTACTTGCACAGGAGGGCTGACGCCGCTGAGTCGCTGCCTGCAGCACGAACGCCTGCCTCCTGCCTGCCACCAGCACCCTGGGTCGCCTGCTCGGTGCTCCACGCGCGTGGAGATGAACAGACTGGTCACTTTTGAAGATTTATCTGAGCAGTGAGCATTTCACGGCATATATGAGTAAACAAATGGGATATTTGTCTGAAAACACGAACCAAATTACAGTGGTAGTAGTTGTAATCCGCAGGCGCCTGAATGATTGATTGCATACACCTCGCCTTTATTTGGTGTGCGCCTACTCCCTCTCAGCTCACACTAGTACGTGCCTCCTGGTCTAATCTAACCCACCGATCTGACATTCTGATGCTCCAGAAAGTTAAGGGAAAAGAAAAAGGGCCTGAAACAGAGAAAGTGGTTGGAGATTCGCAGGGTGTCTGTTGCTTAGTAACTCTGCAAAGCGAAATGACCTTGGGTCTGTACATACCATACCACCACAAGATTCATCCGTGGATCGCCTCGCCTCCAGCTTGAGCTCGCAAGCTTCGAGCCATGTTTCGGTGGAGTCTCATGTGTGTACTAGTTGCCCTGGCTGGCGATCAGTGACCGACCGTTCCCGTTGCGGACCAGGCCGAGCTGGCACAGGCCCAGCCGTCAGAGCCCTGTCATCATGGCATGGCTGGGTTAAATCCACGGAAGGGTCGATCCGATCGGCCACAGGCCCTGCCCACATGTGCCCGCCCGCCCGCCGGCCCGTGCCTGGCATTCAAGACCTACCGCGCCGCTGTAGACGAACGGAGCGAGCCGGTCTACCGCCTACTCCTACTACGGGGTTGCACAGGGCTAGGCTAGGCGTGGACGAGGACGACGACGCTGAAATGGCCGGACGACCTGGGTGCCCGTCGCGGCGCCGCGCTAGACAGAGACACGCATCATCGTCGGCGCGTTTGGTGCGGTAGCTAGCGCGTGCGCCACCACCACGATCGTCAAAAGTAGGAGTACTCGCTAGCATGTCGGACCCGCCGGCGCCGCAGATCGTCAGAAATGAGCATTAGAACGAAGAACATTTCCCAAGGCCGGAGTGCCGGATCCCGCCGGCGTCCGGCGGCGACGGCCAGCACTTCGCCGGATCGATCCGCACCGCACCTGGCCTATGATGTTTGCGTTTTTTTTAGGGCACCTATGAGATGTTTGCGTTGTTAAATGACCGACTGGTTGGTTGGTTGAGCTAAATAGGCACGGTTGCTGCGCGCGTCGGCCCTGTTGCTACTTGTGCACGCTTGGTTAGCTCACTCGCATCAGCATCCAAAACGGGAAAAAGCGACAGCGACGAGCCGGCCGGTGCTCCTGTGGAACGGAACGGGCCATTGCTTGCATCATTGATCGATGAAGCTTCTCCCACTTAATAATCTCGTTTCCGCTGAATAATTCGCTACGGTACGTGCACCGAACCAAGGCACTGAAACGCCACGTTTTGTTCCTTTTGCTTTTCCCAGCCGTTCCATGGTTGTTGCTTGTTTAGGTCTGCCCAAAAACACTCACCAAACGCAATATAACGCTAATTCATTGGCCACCGGCCCCATACGGTACCTTGAAAACACATCTTTTCTCCACGAGCTTTGCTTGCAAGACACACGGGAAATCGGGCCTTTTTTTTCTCCTACAAGTTCTTGCTTTTTCTCGTGTACTGGCCGTGTGGCTTTCATCTTTTCGTCATGGAATCGGGCAAAAATATTCGGTAAAGATGCCCTTGCTCTCTCGTGTTGTTGGTTTGTCATTCCAACGTGTCCATCAACGGTTATCACTGGATAACGCAGAATTTAGGTGCACCAAATGGCAGTCTGAGCAAGTCTGAAGTTGACGACCAGCTGACTCTCAAGTCTCACCTACTAAAGGCTTTCATTTAGCATAAGCAATATAAATGCCGCATTACTTTTCACCGTACCGCTGAGTTGGGTCCATACTTTGCTCCTGTACACAAAACACATGTATACCGAACAGTGTGTCAAATCCAACAGAAAAAAATATTTTGTGTTAGATAAAACCGGTACCAGTGTCGAGATCCCGATAGATCGACTAGCACCATCGCAGCAAAAATAACAAGATCATAAACACCATCACCAAGATCAACAGGAGAACGACACCGATGCACGATATTTTTAACAAGGTTCGGCTATGTGCCTACATCCTCGGGCCATGACTACGGGCGCTCCTCCCCATAAACAGTAGCTACACCGGCATCCGGGCACCACCGCGGCCATGCCGCCGCCCACACCAGCCGCCAAGTCGTCTCACGGTTACATGGTAGTGCCCACATATTTATGGACCCTAGGGATACAAAGTACGATCCAAACTCTATCCCTAACCTACCAATTACAACTCAAGTCCACGTCGTAACCATAACATACACATATTCGACGTAACTCTAACAAACTCCACCTTGGCGAATATGCTCGCCACACCTTGAAGTTGTCGATGCCGAACCTCCGTGTATCGAACTTGAGTTGACTCCTTTGGCTGCTCATTCAGAACAGCCCGAGGAGGCCACCTCCTCATCATCGGAACTGCACACAGCTACAGTTGCTCTCCCGTCCATGACTCCACCTTCAACAACACTTCCTCTCAGCTTGTATTGGTGTGTAATTACTGACTTCTCACCAATCATAACAGTCTTGCCACCTTGCATAACCCTCAAGGTCTTCTTATCAGGAGCCGCCTGATATAACAAGCCTTCATTATGCAAAATCCCCAGCGATTAGATTCCTCCGCAGCCCCGGGACATGCTTCACACCCTTGAGCAGTATCTCTTGATCATCATACATCTTGAACTTGATGTCGCCTACACCAATGACCCGATAGCGTGAGTCATCTCCCATGTAAACAGAACCACCTTTATCTTGCTCAACGTACGATGAGAACCACTCCTTGGATGTTGCATGAAACGAGCTAGCTGAATCCAATAACCACGCTCCACAAGATCTTTCACTTGACACCGTGAGAACATCTCCATCACTACTATCCGAGTCATCTTTCTTCTTTGAGAACACAACACTAGCAGTTCCTCCCTTCTTCAGTTCCGGGCAATCCCTCCTCATATGTCCATACTCCTTGCATCCATAGCACTGCGACCCCTTCTTTTTCTTCTTCTTGCCGGTCTCTACGCCTCGATCACCTCGGATCAGCAAAGCATCTCCATAAGACTCTCTAGTTGCATTGTTCTTTCTCCTCTCTTCATGTGAAAGTAACGCGGCAACAACATCCTCCACCCTGATGCTCTCCTTGCCATACATCAACGTGGTGACCAAGTGCTCATACGACCTGGGCAAAGAACACAAAAGAATAATAGCCCTATCTTCATCATCAACCTTTACCTCGACCTTCACAAGATCCGCGATAACTTGATTGAAGACATTGATGTGCTCCGCAAGGTCCGACCCTTCTTGCATCTTCAAGCCATACAACTTCTGCTTCAAATACACCTTCTGGGTCAACGTCTTGGACATAAACTGATCGTCCAATTTCTTCCAAATCTTTCCAGGATCAGACTCCTCCATGACAGTGTACATGATACGATCGTTGAGACACAATCGAATTGTCGCAGTTGCTTGCTGTTGCATCTCCTCCCACTTATCATCGTCCACCTTCGCCGGCTGCTTCCCGCTGAGCACCTTCAGGATCCCCTACTGAGCTAGCAGATCCTTGACCCTTGTTTGCCACAGCCCAAAGTTGCCGGTCCCGTCAAACTTCGTCACCTCGAACTTGGAAGTCATCGACGTCATGTCGACCTGCAATTAGACCAGCTAAATAACCTAGTCAGACCGCAGCACCCTCGCTCGCGTACGCCTCCTCGCCGCAGACCGCCGACGAACGCCGCCGAGCCTTGTTGTGCACAACCCGTGCACCACGAAACTTCTCCCGAGCTCCGCAAACGTAGCCTCCGAGCCTCCGTCAAACTCCACGCCGTTGCACGTCGACGATGTTGACCCTGCTCGAACGCCGCCCGCTGTCCGTCGTCGACCGCCGGAAGCTTCGGTTTACGAACAGCTCGATTGCTAGATGCAATCTCCGTAGACTTCTTCTGTTGATAATATACGGGGCAGGAAAATACCAAGTCCGTATCGAAACAGACTCCGACGGCAATCCTTGCCTTAGTTTCCTTTTTCTTCACGTGACTTCCTGCCGTACCGCCATATATGCTGCCTCTTTTATCTGAATCCAACACGGTGACACCACGCATGCTTTCCTGGCCGCACAAACACAAGATACGTGAAAACAAATCTATATTGGACACGTCACATATCTTGGCATGCACAAACATGCACATGCATATGGCTACATGTCTGCATGTGACCACCAGCAACACGACCGTGGCCTCTGGATCCTATCCGGCAGCCGCCTACAGCTTCACAATCACGTAATAAACCACCCTAATCAACACCAAGTCCACCATGGCTTTCGCCATCGAAGTCGTTGCCATCGTCCACGACGTCTTCCAGCCGCACCGTCGAACTTGGTCGTCACGTCTGACCGACCCTATCGAACAGCAGCCAAACAGCTCAATCAGTCTCGATCTCCACGTCTGGACGCATCCCGCTGATGTCTTGCTCATCGGATGGTTTGAGTCTACTCCTCGAAGTGTCCGACTCCACCGATCGAATCGTCGACCGCCACCATGCTCCACCTTGCGTCATGTCCCTCCGTGGACATTGTGCAACTCCGACGCGGTGTGGAAACATACTCATCGCACCTCTCCGAAGATCTTCACAGCTCTGGCTCTGATACCACTTGTTAGATAAAACCGGTACTAGTGTCGAGATCCCGATGGATCGACTAGCACCATCGCAGCGGAAATAACAAGATCATAAACACCAACACCAAGATCAACAGGAGATCAACACCGAGGCACGATATTTTTTAACAAGGTTCGGCTATGTGCCTACATCTTCGGGGCATGACTACGGGCGCTCCTCCCCATAAACAACAGCTACACCGGCATCCGGGCACCACCGCGGCCATGCCGCCGCCCACACCAGCCGCCAAGTCGTCTCACGGTACATGGTAGTGCCCACATATTTATGGACCCCAGGGATACAAAGTACGATCCAAACTCTATTACTAACCTACCAATTACAACTCAAGTCCACGTCGTAACCATAACATACACATATTTGACGTAACTCTAACATTTTGAAATAAATTGAGAATCCTAAATGCGCAGGGTATCGTTGGAAGGTGGTGCGAGCAGCAACGACAACGATGCTTTCAGTTCAGCCCGATGTCGTCCAAAGATGACGCAAGTAACAACTATGAATGCCGATTGAGTAGTGAGCAGGAGGGTTTCGAATTCCGACGGAATTTTGTCTGAAGTTCACAAATTATGGTTTTTTCGGAGGTTAACGGCAATTGTACGTGTTTCCTGGTGTTCAAGGATTAAATAAGTTTGCATCGATCATACAACAAATACAAGCACCCACGCGTCATGATCCATTTCTGTTGATATCGTAATACACAACACTTTATTTATTTGAATTGTATTGATTGGAATTTAAACCAACCGTTGCGGATGCTTTTCTGTTGCTGGTTTTGTTGTTGTTGCTCAACTGCAACTTTTTTAAGTTTATGTGTATGTAATACTAGCATTGATATTTTAATAATATAATCAACAATCTTCTGTTTGGTTTGTTAAAAAAACAAATGCAGTCTCAACCGAATTTCTTTTCTTCTAGATATACAAATACACTCACACTATCTTTGTGCCACCGTGCCAGTATTTTCGGTGGAAATGTTGAATTACTAGGCATATGATACACTGTAGCAACACATAAAAAATAGCTAACGCATACTTTGGACCATTTTCTTTATCTGGAATCATTGCTCTTTTTGGCAACAATAAACCAATCACAATTTAGGTATTGTTCTGTAAAACAACGGGCAAGGGGTTAAAAGTTGAAAGGAGCTCCTCAGCAACCGCTCACAAGAGTTCTGCGCACCAAAACGCACTCGATCACAACCGAAAACCACAATAATTCCGCGTGAGTTCGTCCGAATCTCACCAAAACGAAGAAATCCCAACAGAATCACCACAAATTTCGCGCGAGTCAGTTCATCCTGATAAAAGTGATAACCCCTGCTCTTCTCGCGGATCCGGCGGCCGTCACACGATCGAGATCCCCAACCGCAAGAATCTCAGGAGCAGCGAGCAGCGCCCCCCCCCCCCCTTCCGTCCTCATCCTCACCTAACCTAACGCGGTAAAAGAAAATCTCACCGGCCGTGCATTACCAGCCGTGGCCCAGATTTCGCCAATAAAAACTCCATTGACGAAACGGAAGCTTTTGCTGGCGGTGTCGTCCTGCCCACGGCGCGCGCGGTTGTTAAGAGAGTGGAGTGAGAGCGGCCGTCCAAGGCAGCTGGAGCCCTGTCGCCCACCCCCCGTGTTATATCCGCTGCACAGGGCAATCCAGTCATAGCTAGCTTCTCTGCTCTGCTCCGCTAGCAGCTCGCCCGCGTCTCACCCAGATCCCAATGCGCGCCGCCGCGTCGCTCTAGGCCGAGAACCCGTGGCGACACCCAGACCGAGACGCCCGGGGCGTGACGGACGCCAGCCATGAAGCTCCTCGCCGCGCTGGCGCTCGTCGTCGCCGCCGCCGCCGCGCCGTTCCTCCGCGCCGCCGGCCAGCAGGTACGTGCAGAATCCATCCATGGTTGGCGCGAACGCCGGCGCGGGATACAGGCTTAATCCTGGACTGTGGTGGCGCCATTGTGGCCGTCCGTGCAGGGTGAGGGCGCCGGGACGCTGCCGTTCGCGGTGGGCGCGGCGCCGGCGGGGTGCGACGTCGGGCGGGGGGAGTGGGTGCGCGACGAGGCGGCGCGGCCGTTGTACCAGGAGTGGGAGTGCCCCTACATCCAGCCGCAGCTCACGTGCCAGGCGCACGGCCGCCCCGACAAGGGATACCAGAGCTGGCGGTGGCAGCCGCGCGGGTGCTCGCTGCCCAGGTACGTACGGTCACCACTCCTTCCCTTCCCACGCCGGCGGCGGCGCCGTCGCCGGCGTCCATCTTCGATCTCTCTTTCACATTGTGAACCAGCCTACCACGAACGGTGAACATCTGAGCATTGCGTTGCGTGTGCCGGTAGCAAGAATCCAATGCTTCTTTCTTTTTGGCGAGAACACGCAGGAACCGTGTGCCCCCGCTATGCTCTGCTGCTGCTCGCTTCGGCTGCAGTAGTAACTCGCAAGGAACCGTGAAAAAGATAGCAGCGAGGAGTTTTACTACCAGTGCCTTTTCTTTTCTTGTTTCTTTTTTTTACAAAGGTTAAAAAGGACGAGCGGTAAATAGAGGTACGTTTAACTCGTCATCCTGTAGCAGGAGCACCTCGATCCTCGAGTGCTGCGCTCACTTGTGACTTGTAGGACGCCAATAATGCGCAGCAGACGTCCGAGCGCACACAGCACTATACACAGTAACGCACACCGGGCAACAGGACACATGAGGAGGTAGGTGAGCTTTGCCTCCAGATGTTGAGAAAATTACTAGCAATGGAAAAGAGTTAGCTCCCGCGCCCCGTTCGTTTGGTTACCAGGGGGTGATAAGCCAAACGAACATGACGTGATTACTGCGTGAAAACGACCACTGAAACCAGCTGACGGGATTTTGAATTTGGTTCACACTTCAGTCAACTGGTTTTGAAGAAAACTATCGCATCATATTTGATTTGATTTTCGATCTGCAGGTGTAATTCGAATCTAGAAAGTTTTTTTTTTGAAATAGTGAATATATGCTGAAACCAAATGTGGTTTGCGCTGCATAGCTTCAACGCGACGCTGATGCTGGAGATGCTTCGTGGGAAGCGGATGCTGTTCGTGGGGGACTCGCTGAACCGGGGGCAGTACGTGTCGCTGCTGTGCCTCCTCCGCCGCGCCATCCCCGACAGCGCCCAGTCCTTGGACACCGTCGGCTCGCTCAGCGTCTTCAGGGCCAAGGACTACGACGCCACCGTCGAGTTCTACTGGGCGCCCATGCTCGCCGAGTCCAACTCCGACGACGCCGTCGTGCACCGCGTCGACGACCGCGTCATCCGCGGCGCGCCCATGGACAAGCACTTCCGCTTCTGGCGGGGCGCCCACATCATCGTCTTCAACTCCTACCTCTGGTGGACGGCCGCCGACAAGATCCAGATCCTGTAAGCAAGTCCTTCTGTGGAGCTGCATCCGTATCACTGACATCTTTGATCATATAAGCCTGACGAAACTGTTTATGTGATGGATGCTGAATGAATTCAGGAGGGGCGCCGACAACGACATGGGCAAGGACATCGTGGAGATGAAGGCGGCCGAGGCCTACCGGCTGGTGCTGCACCAGGTGGTCCGGTGGCTGGAGAACAACGCCGACCCCAAGAACTCGCGGGCCTTCTTCGTCACCGCGTCGCCGACCCACACTGAGTGAGCTCTCTCACTCTCTTGCGCTGCGTCGTCTTGAATCCATTTACCCATTCACAGAGCTTGGATCACTGACATGCATGTGGCTCGATCGATCACTCACATAACAGTAGCAAGGCGTGGGGCGATGAGGCGGAGGGCGGCAACTGCTACAACCAGACGACGCCGATCAGCGACGCCTCGTACCGGGGCAGCACGAGCGAGGAGATGCTGCGGGTGACGGAGGAGGTGCTGGCGACGTCGCGGGTGGCCGTCGGCGTGGTGAACATCACGCGGCTGTCGGAGTACCGCCGGGACGCGCACACGCAGACCTACAAGAAGCAGTGGGCGGAGCCGACGGCGGAGCAGCGCGCCGACCCCAGGAGCTACGCCGACTGCACGCACTGGTGCCTCCCCGGCGTGCCGGACACATGGAACGAGCTGCTCTACTGGAAGCTCTTCTTCCCCAGCAACGGCAACGACCAGGTGCTCTGATCGATGAGGCGTAAATAGACTTGGAACGGATTGGAAAGGGGCTAGCCCGGGCCATGGAGCATCGATCGCGCAGAGAAAGAAATGTAGATTAAGAATTGGACGCCGTGTGCGATTGATTAGCTAGTTGCTGTTCATGGAGAAGAAACCTTTGGCTGGCCCTTGATGTAATCATTTTGTTTTCCTTTTCTTTTTTGATAAGTGTAATGACGCTCTTTCGCTGAAGTGTTGAACGAAGGAACAATTCATAGAAAACCTTATCCTTGTTTCTTGCATGCGAGTGCAGCTTCGACCCCAGAAAATACGCATTCCCTTACACGCGTCGCGGACCGGTTCATGGCCGTTGCCGAGCCATGTTCCGACCTCGACGCCTCCAGCCCATGAGAAGCTTCCAGTGCGTGCTGTACTGGGACAGCCTCGCCGGAGCCCGGATGCCCAGGCGGGTGCGCCACTTCGGCGAACACGTCCGTCCGGTCCACCGCGGTTTGCCGCCGCCGCCGCCGAAGCGAGCAAATAGGCAAACCGACACTACTTCTTCTCAGCCACCGGCCACCGGCGGCCGTGCGGGCCTGACGACTAAGAAGCCCGTCGTCGCGCCGCGCCGCGCCGGGCAAGCTTGCCTCCAGTTAATCCATGCGGCGAGCGCACGGCACCGAGAGAATCCTCGCCGGAGGCCCGAGCAGATGCAGCACTTCCACGAACACGTCTAATTGCCCTCGCGCCACCGTCGCCAGGCCGGACCACCGCGGCCAGTGGCCACCGGCTGCTGCGCGCGCCTGATGATCAGGAGGAAGACGCCTTATGCGATGCTCCCAGGTCCCAATCCGGGCCGTTTAATCCTGATTGGATGGCTGATAGGGGCCTAAGGGGCGGACGGTATTTGAAATACCGTCCACCCTTGGGGTCCTGCCATGTCCATGGCGCGCCGCCGCGACGGCGAAACACACAGGCCGTCGTCCAGCCCCTTCCTCGTGAGCACCTCGGAGCCCTCGCCGTCTTGCATCTATCCACCGCCACGCTCATCATCGGCTCATGGGCCTGGTGTGTGATGTGATAGCCGGAGGCGAAGGTGCCGACCGCGACGGCTGGGCGCGGCGGGACGACCGGCATGCATGGCAATGGCAGGCAGCCATGGCGCACTCACAAAGCCATGATCTTGATCTGCCCAAGTCATCACTAGCTCCTACGTTTATGTTATTGCAGCCGTATGATTCCACAAATGTCAATAACATAACATGATTATTTGAGGACGTGTACTCGTTTAATTAATAAAAAAGGAAAAGGAAAGGAAAAATTCCCTGAACTTGAAGTCCCCCAGAGAAAATAATCTTACGCCAGAATGCACCGGGCTAAAAAGGGCTTCTGCACCCCAATAACTGAAGTGAAGTTTCACATCTGGCTCTATGACCCACCAGGAAGGGATACCGGGCCAGTTTACATTAGGCTTTTCTTAGGCAGATTGCGCGACCGAGTGGAGACCTGGAGAGCATACGCATCTTTTTGTAGAAACGAAGTGGCTGATCTTCAAGGTTCCAACCCCTGCATCCGCCTCCATCTTAGATAATTTGAGATCCAGTCGCTGTGCAGCACAACAGCGTCCATGTCATGGACTCATGGCTGATGATTCTGAAGCTTCAGGTTTTCTGCCATGGCTTCGATCATGGAGAATTGGAGATGTAGCTGGGAGTTTCAGGAACGGTAACACGGCTGATGTAGCTTCTGAAATGCTACCAACCATGCGTGGAAAACAAATTTGAAACAAGAAGCTCGATCTGAAACAGATAGAAAACGGTTCTCCAGTCCTGCACTGTGCACTCCTGCGGGCTGCAATATCTCATCGACCAAGATTCTCAATGCT
Source organism: Echinochloa phyllopogon (assembly GCA_033239725.1). NCBI lineage: Eukaryota > Viridiplantae > Streptophyta > Magnoliopsida > Poales > Poaceae > Echinochloa > Echinochloa phyllopogon. The sequence continues at coordinate 2,190,012 of BTCW01000018.1, forward strand.
ATTGGAGGTTAGGTCGATCTCAGCTCTTCGCTACCGTGTTGAGCAAGTCCCTGTTTCTAGTCATGGCATTTTCAGCAGACACGAAGAATCATGCAAGTTTCTCCTGAAAATGTCTGATGGTCAACATCAATAGTGCGATATGCACATAAGGCCTTGTTTAGATCCTAAATTTAACCCCCAAAGTTTACTATGCAAAAAGAAGATTCACATCACATCAAAATGTCATAGCATGCATGGAGTACTAAATATAGATGAAATTAAAAACTAATTACACAATTTTGTTGTACTCTACGAGACGAACATTTTGAGCCTAATTAATCAATTTTTGGACAATTTTTCACACATACAAACGAAATGCTATAGTGCGTCTCGGTTTTCCAACTCCCAAATTTGGGGTGTCAAATTTGGCATCTAAACAAGGCCTAAGTAGACAGTACATGAAATAATGTGGACAGCGAAAGGCCTCTCATATTACAAACTTTTGTGCTCGACAAGTCTTAGCCATAATAATCTTAGAAGGGAAGCAAGATATCGATTTGATTTGATTTGGGTTTCAGTTCTGCTGTCCAATGAACTTAGACTCACCAAGTTGATGTTCTTACTATTTACCTCTTGTAACTTTATACGCATCCTTTGGCTTTGCAGGCTCAGATTCATTGGCGAAAATCGGAACAAATTGATTCACCAGAATTTTTACCAACATCATAGATGAAATCATAGAACAAATTTTAACAATGTGCTAGTTATCCATCTTGTTGCTGAAAGTCACTTTCCCATTTCCACAAACATGATGATATAGACACTGCTTCAGTGTTCAGTGTGTGATCCACAGAAGGAATATACACAGTAAAACCTAACTAACCAGACACGACACTTGATATGCACTGCAAACCAAGCTTTAAAGTTGGTGAATGAATGGTACTTCCCAGCTATTGATGGATGATTAGTTTCTGGCTTTCTGCAATCAGGTGTACTTTTTAGAGGACTAGGGATGAAATGTACTGTTGGAATCTCAGTCTGACCAAAACGGTGTTTGGTACATGTCATCTGCTGATCTGCTCCACATAGACTTCTCCAAAATTTTATAAACCTTAGCTTGCAAGCCAGAGGGGGCTGTTATGATTTTGCAAGTACATTATTACTTGTAGTATAAACAAAAAATTGTCTCGAGACACACAAAGCTGGACCCTTTTTCAGCTGTTCTTCATGCATTGGTCAGAACAACTTCATTACTGAAGCTCTGGCTTTACAAGCATATCTCCATTGCTACTACTCCTGCCCTACCAAATTGCCATCAAGAACACCAAGCTGATGAAGCCTCTTTCCGGTTCTTTATATGTCGGTCTGAACCTTTTCCAGAGATCCTCACTTCTCTAGGTTTTAATTTATCCAGGATTCTTTTAGCTTCAGTTCTGTTGTTCAATGAACTTAGACTAGCCAAATTGTTGTGCTTTCATTTCCATTTCATAAATTTACACTGCATGCCTTGCAGGCTCCAATTCATTGGCGGCATTTCAAATAAATTTATTCACCAGAATGGTTAGCAATAAAGATGGAAATCACAGAAGAAGTGTTAACAGTGGCCTAGCTATCCATGTTGTCGCTGAAATTCACTTTCCAGTTTCCAAAAACATGATGACAGGGACACTGTTTCAGCGTGTGATTCACAAAAGGAACATGCAACGGAAACCCTAACTGATCGGACGTGACTCTATGTCATTATGCACTGTAAACCAAGCTCTAAAGTTGGTGAATGAATGGTACTTCCTAGCTATTGATGTATAATCAGTCTCTGGACTCTGCAGTCAGGAGTTCTTTGTAGGGTGAAATGTACTGATGACATTTGTTGGAATCTCAATCTCACGAAATGGTGTTGGTTTGCATGTCCTCTGCTCCACAGTCCACATAGTTCTCTCCAAAAATTATAAACCTTAGCTTTCAAGCCAGAGCGGGCAGTTCTGACTTTTCAGGTAAATTATTACTTGTTGATGAACAAATTGTCTTCAGACACACTTGAATCCTGTCAGCTGCCCGTTACGTATCGGTCGGGAGTCAGAACCACTTCGCTATTTCTCCATCTGCAGTGTTATATATATATATATATATATATATATATATATATATATATATATATATATATATATATATACAAGGGCACACTAGCTACTGAGGCAAGCGTGGATACATGACTCCACATAGACTTCTCCAGAATATCATACGCCTTAGCTTGCAAGCCTGTGGGGGAAAATTCTGACTTTACAAGCACATCTCCACTACTATATCTATATCTGAAACAAATTGCCATCAGAAACACCGAGCTGAAGCCTCTGCCCCAGTTCTTTGTATGGTCGGCCAGAACCACTTCCTCACCTGTCCAGGGCTTACACAAGTGGACACTGGCTACTAGAATACGCTTTACGCTATGATCTGGACAAGAATTTAGGCACTGAGATACGACTCGTAGACCAGGTTTTGGACGTTTAGGTGCACCAAAACGGAGGTCAAGCGGCAACAACTCTCACCTAAAAGGATCCTTTTACCACAAGCCACCAGCACCTGCTGCCGTGCCCGTGGTCTGCACTGGGCTGCAGCATGCAAATAAAGCTATTTGATAGTGGATACACTGCTCGCGAGCAACCGGCCGGCCTGGCACGCTTCCTTCGCCTCGACGTCGTCTGATAATAAAACTCGTCCTCTGCAACGGTCGGTGGTCAGTTCGACGACGTCAAGATGACCGGGAACACGCCGCCGCGGAAGGGCCGGAGTACGGCCGCCTCCGGCGCCGGCGGCATCGAGGAGCCATCGCTGGTGCCGGAGGCGCCGGTAAAGAAGTGCCACGCGAGGGCGGCGGAGTGCGGCGTCACCGTCAGCTTCGGCCTCCGCGGCCACTTCAACTCGTTCGTCCTCCTGCTGCTCGTGCTGTTCATCGTCCTCGCCGTCTGGGTCACCGCCAAGAAAGGCGGCCCCGACGAGAAGCAGGCGGCGCCGGCGACCGCGCCGCCGCTCGCCGGCGACGACGGCGAGCAGCTGAGTGATCTGGTGGGGGAGTGCGACATGTCGTCCGGCCGGTGGGTGTACGACGCCGCCGCGTACCCGCTGTACAAGGAGAGCGCGTGCAAGTTCATGTCGGATCAGTCGGCGTGCGGGAGGTTCGGGAGGACGGATTTGAAGTTCCAGCATTGGAGATGGCAGCCGCACGGCTGCGACCTTCCCAGGTACGTACACGTACTGGTGTGTGCATCCATGGCGCACGAATGAATAATGTCTTGAAATGGAAAAAAAAGTCGATTTTCAAAATCGTTTTGAAGTCAACGGCCGGATTGTTCAACTGCTTCTCACGTCGTAGAAGCAATATACGCGGTTGCTGATCGGCTTGCTTTCTGCTCACCTGTTGATTTTGATTTATGATTGTGTTGTGTGCAGGTTCGACGCAGTGAAGCTGCTCCGGAGGCTGCGGAACAAGCGGCTGGCGTTCGTCGGCGACTCGCTGAACCGGAACCAGTGGATATCCATGGTGTGCCTCATCGACACCGCCACTCCGACGCTGCACAAGTCCATGGCCGGCGGCTACACCTCGCTCGTCTCCTTCAAGATCCATGTAATTAGCCGACATGACCACGGCTATATATATAACATCACTAGTGTTCATACATGTATAGCACCTGACAGTCTGACACAGTGTCCATCTCTAACCGCAGGAGTACAACACGTCGGTGGATTTCTACTGGTCGCCGCTGCTGGTGGAGTCGAACTCGGACAACCCGGTGCGCCACCGCGTCGCCGACCGCGCCGTGCGCGCCGGCTCCATCGCCAAGCACGCCGCGCGCTGGGCCGACGCCGACGTCCTCGTCTTCAACTCCTACCTCTGGTGGCGCCGCCCCGCCATCAAAGTCCTGTGAGTGTGTTTATCATGGGCGCCGAGGTGCGCCACGTGTGCACGGTTGTGTGTGATGATCTGGCTGTCACTGACCGTGCGCTCGGCGGGTGCAGGAGATGGGGGTCGTTCGAGGCGGCGCCGGACAGGGCGCTGTACGAGGTCACCGACGGCCTGCGCGCGTTCGAGCTGTCGATGAGGACGTGGGCGGAGTGGCTCGAGCTCCACGTCGACCGCGCCCGCACCAAGCTCTTCTTCACGAGCATGTCGCCGACGCACCTCAACTCCGACGAGTGGGACGGCGGCGGCGGAAGCAATCACCAGTGTTACAACGAGACGGAGCCGATCGCGGCGGAGGGGCACCGCGGGCGGGACACGGACCCGGCGTTCGCGCGCGCGGTGGAGGCGGCGGTGGCGCGGCTGGGGGAGCGCGGCGTGGCGGTGCGGGTGCTGAACGTGACGCAGCTGTCGGAGCACCGCAAGGACGCGCACCCGTCGGTGCACCGGCGGCAGTGGAGCCCGCCCACGGCGGCGGAGATGGAGGCGCAGGCGCGCGACCCCAGCAGCGCCGCCGACTGCATCCACTGGTGCCTCCCCGGCGTGCCCGACGTCTGGAACCAGATGCTCTACGCGCACATCATGTCATAGGCCATAGCTAGGTTGCGGCAATACGTGGCCTCGCTCGCGCTGGAAATTTAACTGAAACGAAGTAGTTTCGCGAGCCATTTTTTCCATTTGTTTTCCTCCATTTTGGGTATTATACGCTGCACAAAAATATGGCTCGAAAATCTGTTCCAGGGACCGCTTGGAGAAACAGAGACCAGTCCTCCGACCTGTAGGTCAAAGTCCGGCAAAATCAAAATTTTGAGCTTTTTTTACTGTCCTCTCTCTTTCCTTCTTTATCTCCCTCTTTCATTCTTTTTTCGAAAAATAGTGTCTCAAAGGCTCTACTGTTTGTTTGCTGAGATGTAGGGGGGCTTAAGCCTCCTCTCAGATTTGTCCTATATGGAAGACCAACAGTGGTAGGCCAGTTCGGCCGCTGGGGGAGGAGGCTAGTTCAACGATGCTAGCATGATAGGGTGCATCATCGCCACGGTGGCAGGGTCATGGATTCATGGGAGCTTCGAGGAGAAGATTGTGTACTGGTAGATTGAGTACAAGATCATGCCGGTAGACACAACTAAATAACTAATGGTGCACAGAAAAAGAGAAGCAAAATTTGATGATGAATGCAAGAAAAAAATTAAGCAAACCCAATTCTACGTATAGTTTGCACGTACTCCCTCCATATACGAAAATAATAATGTTTTGGACAAGATTGTGCATACCAAGGAGTCATTAAATAGAATGTATTTTTCCATGTTTGCCCTTATTAAATAGAGTTACGGTCACTTCTAGATACTAACATAATGCGGTGTAAAAGTGGTTGCTGCCGCACTATTTTGAGCCAAAGGTCTCAGGTTCAATCTCTTGCTGCCGCACTATTTTGCCGTTCGCGTGAATTTGCGTGGCAGCCGTCTCTTGCGTCGACGCCGCCATGCATGAACTCTTTGGAGATGAGTAGCAGTTTGGCTCCATCGTTTTGTGACTGGCTCGAGCTGCCTAGTCGGAGGTGCTAGTTGCTGCGCGTTCTGAATGGGAACAGACGGGGAACGCTGCGGATGCAAGCGTGCGGCGGACGGACGGCAAACGCGCGCGTCGAGACGAACGGGAAACGCGGACGACACAGTTAAGGAAGGGCATTAGCGTCCAAAATCACACATGCACGGCTAAAACGTTGTTCTTTTTGCAATCAACGAGACGGCTAGAACGTCGTTTATTTTAGATACGGAGGGAGTACAAGTATGACTACAGTACTAGAATATGTACACGAGAGATTGTTGGAGGTGAGGAGTAAAATGATTCTTCAGGTAATCATGTAGAATACGTGGAAGCCTATACTATCCCGAGTGTAGTCTTGGGTTCCATGCGCCTAAGATGAGTTGACATTTTTTTTCACTAACCGTTTAAAATTTTCGGTTCCCTACCTTGAAATAGTATGATCCAATAAGGGGTTTACATTGACCGGAACCACCCTATGTGAGGCCAATTTGTTTCAACCTTTTTAGAAAAAGAAATGGAGAAGTCCAGTTTACACCCTCCAAATACGATGATAGTTCTATTTTCAACCCTAAAGTATAAAACCAGACATCAAAGACCATTCAATTGTTGAAACCAGAGATCTTTGGTCCCTCGAGTGGTTTCAAAGGTGGTTTTGTATTTTCTAGAAATTTATTTTTTAATTTAATTCATATAGTAAGTAATTGATTTTAAATTAGAAAAAAAAAATAAAATTGATAACAAAATTTTTGTAAAAATGTAACCTATCTTCTAGTGCTCTAATTGGAGTTATTCCTATCATATATATGTATCCTAGTGTTTTCTTGCTTTTTAGTTATGCATGCTTTTCTTTTAAATGATTATTTTTTACATTGTATTGGATGAGTTCGAGTAACTCCAATTGGAGCATTAAAATATAAGTGCATTTTTAGAAATTTTTTGGTATAATTTTCATATTTTATGATTCAAAATACATTACCTGTGATTTTTATACCAAATTGATTTTTTTTATTCTTTTATAAAATAGAAAACCACCTTTAAAAGCACTCAAAGGATCAAATTTATCCGGTTTTAATAGTTGAATGGTCTTTCCTATTCGGTTTTGTACATAAAGGTTGAAAATCAGACTATCACACTAGTTCGAGGATGTAAACTGGACTTTTTCCGAAAGAAAAGTCGCCTGGCTCTGCAAATTTCAACCTGTAAAATTTAAGGAAATAGTCTACTACCACTAGCTTTATTTTTTTCTCATCATCATTGTAAAAGCTCTTATTAATCGCAAAAAAGAAGCTCTCATTATTCCTCTGCAGCTTTTCTATCCCGATAAGGTGATGATGGTATGTGGTCACAAAATAAAAGTGTAACATCATTTTTTTCTTAGTTTATACAAATTTGACGACTTTCGCGCCGGAGGTTACAGAGAACCGATGAATGTGAAGGAGTGTCGAGCCGGCATACTTTCATCATGATTACACGACCATCATGGTTCCACGTTGATAGTGGAGATCTCATCCCGTCGTCATGGCTGCCGCCCTCCTCTCCGCACAGGCGTGGACACGACATAGCTATGCGCGTGTGTAAAGAAAGCTGAAATGTGTCGGAGGATGTTCTGATGTAGTAGCTAAAAGCCACGGGCGTGCAAAATGCTACCTCGTAGTAAGAAGTGATTTCTGAGCTTTTATCAGAACACTCTTCTCCACCTCCAGTACTCTCACACAGCAAGACGAGGTCAAGCTGTAACGATCGGGCAGTTTCGATTCGACGTCGAGATGACCGTGAGCATCATCCCGACGCGGAAGGGCAGGAGCACGGCCGGCGCCGGCGGTGGCGGTGGCGGCCTCGAGGAGGCGTGGCTGCTGGTGGAGGCGCCGTCGGCCAAGAAATCCCACGCGAGGGCGTCGTCGGCGTGGGGCGTCACCGTCGGCGGCGGGCAACGACTACGAGGGCACTTCTACTCGCTGCTGCTGGCGCTCGTGCTGCTCGTCGTCCTCGCCGCCTCGGTCACCACTGACAACGGCGGCGCCGATCCGCATGCGCCGCCGGACGCCGTGTCGCGTTCTTCCCATGCCACCGGCGTTGGCAACGACGACGCCGCCGCCGAGTGCGACATGTCGTCCGGCCGGTGGGTGTACGACGCCGCGGCGTACCCGCTGTACAGGGAGAGCGCGTGCAAGTTCATGTCGGATCAGACAGCGTGCGAGAAGTTCGGGAGGGCGGATCTCAGGTACCAGCACTGGAAATGGCAGCCGCACGGCTGCGACCTTCCAAGGTATGTGCGTGCATGTCTGCCACGACAGTGCAGCTTCACTAATTGCAAAGGACGAAGATCAAGCGAGAACAAGCACGTGAGAGAGATTATTTCAGGAGATTAGACTGCGTGGGCTCTCTTCCATTGCTTTACATTTTTCTCCCTATAAATTTAAAAGTCGTGATTCCCTTCTTTGTTAATACACGGATAGCAAATAACCTTTTTCCCGTATGCTGAAATATTGTGAATCTTGCTGTTTTTTGCACAAAAAAAAGGAAGAAGAAGAATCTATCAACAAATAAATAACATTTCTCTTTTTTACGCGTTCTTTGAAAACACGAATGGAATTTGACTGATTATATTAACCGTAACTTTGCAAAATTGTACTTTCAAAATTAAAATACATCTTTACCTCGAGGAACAGCTTCGATGCGGCGAGGCTGCTGCGGAAGCTGCGCGACAAGCGGCTGGTGTTCGTCGGCGACTCGCTGAACCGGAACCAGTGGGTGTCCATGGTCTGCCTCATCGACACCGCCACCTCGCCGTTACACAAGTCCATGATCAACAACGGGTCTCTCATCTCCTTCAAGATCCATGTAAGTGCACATCCGCCTACGATTTTGACCTGATAATATGTCATCACTCACGCATCACTTGGGACCTGAATGAAAAAATTGCACGCAGGAGTACAACACATCAGTGGATTTCTACTGGTCACCGCTGCTGGTGGAATCGAACTCCGACCACCCGGTGCACCACCGGCTCGCCGACCGCGTCGTGCGCGCCGGCTCCATCGCCAAGCACGCGAGGCGCTGGGCCGACGCCGACGTGCTCGTCTTCAACTCCTACCTCTGGTGGCGCCGCCCCGGCATCAAAGTCTTGTAAGCGATCGAGTGGGCCGGCCACGACGACGCGACGCGAGTAGCACCATTGATTTTAATTTCTTTCTTGAGGGCAGCGTGCCATGGATTCATGCATGTGCGTTCGTGCAGGCGGAGATCGTCTGAACCGGCGGCGGAGGCCGCGCACGGGGCGGCGTTCGAGGTCACCGACGGCCTGCGCGCGTTCGAGCTGTCGATGAGGACGTGGGCGGAGTGGCTCGAGCGCCACGTCGACCGCGCCCGAACCAAGCTCTTCTTCACGAGCATGTCGCCGACGCACCTCAACTCCGACGAGTGGGACGGCGGCGCCGCCGCCGGTGGCGGAAACCACCAGTGCTACAACGAGACGGAGCCGATCGCGGCGGAGGGGCACCGCGGGCGGGACACGGACCCGGCGTTCGCGCGCGCGGTGGAGGCGGCGGTGGCGCGGCTGGGGGAGCGCGGCGTGGCGGTGCGGGTGCTGAACGTGACGCAGCTGTCGGAGCACCGCAAGGACGCGCACCCGTCGGTGCACCGGCGGCAGTGGAGCCCGCCCACGGCGGCGGAGATGGAGGCGCAGGCGCGCGACCCCAGCAGCGCCGCCGACTGCATCCACTGGTGCCTCCCCGGCGTGCCCGACGTCTGGAACCAGATGCTCTACGCGCACATCGTGTCGTCGTGATGATACAGGTGCCTGCCAGGTGAACCGAAGTGATTCTGCAGTCCGTTTTCTCTTTATAGTACATTGATTTTTGGAGCTTTACAACTTGCAAATTAATATCATTTCAAATTGCACATGCAACTGGAAATCTTAGAATTTTCGTTTCGCAAGTGAAATGGAGTGGAAATAAATTTTTAAGTCCAACCCCATCCTCATCATCATTTCCCACCACTGTTGGTTAAGACTCGGGTACCTGGTGTACTAGGCTTTAGGATTACACATTTCAGATCAGTTCGAGGTTTCTGCTGAGGACGAAGGTTCGAAACAATTATTACTTTGATGGAAAGCCCATCCGAAACCCTACTCAAATTACATTACATGTTTGTTCGTTCGTAACTTGTTGGGTAGGTCTTTCTTTACAGTTCGGAGTTTCAAGGAAAGCTGTTGAAAGGCGTGAAGGTGCTTTTGGTGTGAGCAGGTAGGGTGCTAGCGCAACAGTGAGGTCCTCCTGACCTCCCCTGCTTGGCTGCTGCTCAACCTGGTGATGAAATAGATGGGCACAAGAAAGTCTAAACACCGTTGAAGCTGATTCAGATAGAAAGCGAATTGCCAGAAACTTATTTCCCACATTGTAGCACATTTCTAAACTATTTAGTTTTAAGCTGGTTAGACTAATAGGTGCTTTTACTTCCCATTTCCTGTTTAACTACCATTTTGATGAATGAAAATGGGATAATCTATGACGAACAAATTGTGTCGTAAACGTCTGTACAACCGTCATAAAGCAATGTTTGTGACATTTTCAGAGATCGTCGTATATTGAGTGTCATAGATTAACTCGTGTGATGGTTTTACAAAATCATTATAGATCAACACAATTTGTGACGTTATTTGACCGTCAGAGAATAACCTTAGACCAACGCAACCCTACCCAGGCTCAAAGTTAGTGAAGAAAGTAACCATCACTGCTATGACATATTATTCGTCATAGATTGTATAGCCACATGACATGACTGGTAACCTGGACAATGACACGAGGATTTCTTGTAGTGTTTGAAGAAAAAAGAGAGAGATCCCAAACCAATATGGGGGGCATATGTCTCGCCACGCAGCCCATAGAAAAAATGCCACTGCAAAAGAAAAGACCATAAAAGTTCAATGAATCCAATGTTTTTTTAGCATAATCGCTACCCGCTCTTTATTGAATGGTGTAAGAGTTACAAACGCCCGCAGGCGATCAGCCCTTTCGGGGGTTCCTTAGGGACCGATTCACTCTGCGTAGATTGACTGAACGCAGAAAGCCTTCCACTGGCAGGCGATCGTGTTTTTCACAGGATTTCTGGGTATGTACAATAGTTTAGACAATTATTATCTATTTGGCACGTACACAGCTAAATCGACAATTCAGCTGTCTATTTAACTGTCTGTATGATAATTAATATATATATATACTTTGATTAATGTTGTTTTGCGTGGGAGTACGGGCCAAAACAGTAGACGAGATAGTAGACAACAACACTCTCTTTCTTTATTAAATAATGACATCTTATTTTGTTTATATGACAATAAAACGACAATCGTTGTCTAACCGTTGGACATGCCCTAACGAGGCTGGTATATTAAAACGTGTTGCCATCAATAATTAGCTCAATCGACTGTAATTACCAGCCCACAGCCAGCCCAGTATTTACAAAAAAGCACATGGATTCATTCTCCTTTCCAGTGTTGGGCCCCCTTCCATACGGCTCACGTTCTGCCACTGCGCAGCAGCGCATGCTCAATCGCCGGCATCACCAACTAAGCCGAACACGGCCCAATCCATGCCCGAGGAAAAACGATTCGGTGGTCCATTAGGGCAGTCCCAACCCTCGTCAGAATGGTTTTCATAGCATTAATTAGTCTGTCATATATGACTTTTTGCTTATGTGGCACTGTATTAGATAAGAGAGAGTGGAAAGAGAAAGAAATTGGGTCTGACCCAGTGTCGACACGAGAACCTATGCATAAGACACTACCAAAGTTTGTATTGGGAGATAATAGTGTCTTCATGATAGAAAAATAACCAGTAATCGGTAGAGAGAAAAGATGATGAATTTATTAATGATCCATCCTAAGAAATCATGGGTTAGAGAATGTAGTGTCTAAGGCGATGTCTTGCTAACATGGCAGCATGGACACTGTCCATAGAGATGATGGGTTGGGACTGCCCTTATTACTCTCCCCGGCTGCCGGTGAGCAGATGAACAACATTGGATCTTGGTACTGACGGAGGAGACAGAAGAACTTCCTCTCCTATTTCTCAATTTGTTCCTTGTTCGATCTGCATAGATCCTGTTATGTAATCATGGTCTTGGGCCTGCAGTCTTGGGCTGACATCCCATGGCCTTTGGGTCCTCTAGTCCATGGCATTGCTGGTGCTGGGCCATGACATTTGCTCTCGAGAAGGGAAAAAAAATATAGCGAAACATTGATGCAGCGGTCGTACCACACGATGACCAAAACCAAAATTTTAACAATGGGACTTGAACTTTACGTAGTATATCAACCACAATTTTATGGCGGCAGTACGTTGCTCTGTTCAATGACATGTACGGAGCATGTAGCGGCTAGGGGAAATTGTTCGCCAGATGTGGGACACCGTTTGATACCGAGACAGCATCGGCTGTGGGATCCAAGGCGTTTATAGATGTAAGGAAGCGACAATAGATTAAGGCGGATTAGATAACAAGGCAAGGCAAACCGACCCCATTATATTGCTTGTGCTTCAAACAACTCTTATTTTAGATCAACGGCACTGTGAGGGCAGTACGGGTAGTGTCTATGCTGTCATGTTAGTAAGACGCTACTCTAGAAACTATATTCTCCAACCCATAATTTCTTAACATGTGTCCTCAATAAATTCATCTTTTTTCTCTCCACCAATCATGTTTATTTTTTATCCATCACGAAGACATCATCATCTCCCAACCCAACAATGATAGGCTATTTCCCTTCTCCCTCCTATTTAATACAGTGCCACGTAAACAAATACTTACTCCCTATCACATTTAAAAGTCGTTTTGAACAAGACACGGTCTCTAAAATATAACTTTAACTTCTTATTTTTACAGAAATATTTATTAAAAATAATATAGGTATACTTTTATAAAAAAATATTTTTTAAGACAAATATATTTATATAGTTTTTACGCTTCTAAACTCAACGACTTAAAAGTTATTCATGATTTATATTTTCAATGTGTGACTAAAATTGTGTCCCTAACGACTTCTAAATGTGATACGGAGGGAGTAGTTCCATATGACACCCTATTTAATGCTATAGAAACTATTCTGGTTGGAGGGTTGGGACTGTTCTAAAGTGTTTGTTTAGTAAAAAAACACAAAGAAAAGTGCAACAGAAACATGCAAGGCCTTGTTTAGTTTCTGAATTTGGGAGTCAAATTTTGGTCTTTTGGAGTGCGTGCGCTACTGTAACATTTCGTTTGTATGTGTAAAAAATTGTCTAAAAATTGATTAATTAGGATTAAAATGTTCACCTGGCGAGTTTGGCTGCTCTATGCAGCATCGGAGTTGCCACGGTCAGAGGCCAAAAGCTCCAATAATGACCGTGCATGTTCCATGCAAGCACGGGACTTGACCCAGCAGGCTCGTATATTCACGCCATAGCCATAGCCTGCATTTCTTAATAACTGGGCTAGTATTGCTCACTGTTCAAGAGCACACGTACAAGTGCTTGTAGTTTCATGCAAGGCAAAGGCCCTAGAGTCCTACTAGACGGGTAGACCCAGCAGGCTTTGCGCATGTTTGGTTGCTTGTATGCACGCAAGCTTATCCAGGAGATTAGGATAGATACAAGAACAGCTAACCCTTATTAATTTATACGTACTGTGCACGTACGGAAAGATAAAGTTGGGCACTACACTGTACTAGTACGTACGATTAATTAGCAACATTATTATCTTCCCTCAGAATATGAGTCCATTAAGACACTGGCATGGTGTCACCGTTCTCTCTGGCAAATGATAAACAAATTGAGCAGTCTAGTCAAGCTGGCATGGTGTTCTAACTTCCAAAGATCATACTGTACATCACTGTGCATTTGGGCACGCGAAATCTTTTCAAGTTCTTGTGGTTGTGTCTCTAGTGAGACTCCAATCAAACCATGCGTACCTACCTTAAGTTAGCTGTACTGTACTAGCAGTATACTAGCTGATGGGTGCCTGAGCTGGTTGCGTGAGGAAAGAGAAAAAAATAGGGTCAAATAACAAAGGAAAAGGGCGGAGGGGTCATCAAATGCGACCGCGCGCAGCGCAGGAGAGGTAATCACCTACGGAGTACAGTACTGGCGCCCGATCGAGATTCCCGCAGGTGGCCGGAGCCGCGCGCATGCAATGCAATCACCATCTCATTAGGAGCCTAGCCGTAGCCTTTTGCCTTTTTCTTTCCTACCTGGTCTTGTTTAGTTTCTGATTCCACTCTAAATTTTAATTCTCGTTGCATCAAAATATCGACACATGTAGATGAAATTAAAAATTAATTATATCATTTTATTATACTTTACTAAACGAACATTTTAAAAATAATTAATCAATATTTTAATAATTATTTATAAATAGATGTATTTATGATAAATTTTTAATTTTAACCCTCCAAAGTTCGGCCTCGTAGCAGACGGGAAAGGCATCCGGCTCCTGATCGAGCTCAGGCTTTCCCTGGGACTGTGACGAGCTGAGGCGTCAGAGGGGTAGGGGCTACCTGGCGCCTGTGACATGCCACCCAGGCGGCTTTACGTGGTAGTGGAGCTGCCAGGCCGGCCGGGGGCTGTACGGCCGCCCTATGCCACGAGCATGCGCAGGCCAGCCTGCCGGACGAGACGATCGAAAGGGAGTTTGATCAGAGCGCGGCGCGGCGGCGTCTGCGTGTGTGCGTGCCCGTCAGTCACTCGGGCAGTCGCGCGTCCATCCATCACCCTGCTGCAGAGGCCGTCAGAGTCAGAGAGAGAGAGAGAGAGAAAGGGTTGGGGTTGGGTTGGGGTTGGGGTTGGGCTTGGGTAGGGCTAGTAGGCGGCTGGCTAGGGACCTGGCCGGAATGAATATGCATGGCGCAGTGGCAGCGCAGCGCATGCACTGCACGGCGCACGCATTAGTTGGCAGCCTGGCGCGGCGTCTCCCAAAGGCCGGACAAAGATATGGCCCAGGGGGAACGGGTTGGTGCGGTGCGGGCCGGGCCGGCCAAACTGTCAGGGAATGCCGCTCAGCTCGCCACAGCGCCCCCGGCCGCCACCGCCAGGCGCCGGGATACGATGCGTTGCGTTGCGTTGCGTGCTACCCAACGGAAAGCTTGGTTATTACTGTTTTCAAGGGGGGGAAAAATGAAGACGTTAGAGAGGTCAGGGTGTTGAGGCGTGTGAGTGGGCGCGAAAGCCCACAGAGCCGTCAAGCCGGAGTCTCTTTTTCTCTCTTTCAACATTGGAGGGCACAAGTTCCCAGGTCCACTGGCCCAAAAGGCCCACCACAGTCTCCCGCCATCCTACGTACGTACACTACCACCGCCACCAGGTAGACCACGCACTGCTGACTGCTCCGTGTGTGCAAGGCCTTGTGGTATGGTATGCCCAGAAACGCGAAATGTAAAAGAGACATGGGTTCTCTTATCATCTGATCTTCCGAAAACCATATACACTTGGTCACCTACTACCTGCAAGACTGAAATTCCATACTACATGGTAGAAGAAATTTCGAAACGGATTCACATCACAGGAAACGTTTGGAGGTCGTACGTGTACCATCTGGAATTAAGGATATGATAAAACCTCTGAAGATTCAGGTAAACAAGCTCGAGTGCAGCTGCTGTACTGTAGCGAGGGTGGTAATATGGTAGAGAGGCCCGGTCTTTGAGGTGATGGCGAGGTTTTTAATGGAGACGGGCCGTGCATGGCAGGGGGCGCTGACTGCTTAGCTGCCGTGGACGGCAGTGCAGTCAGAGTTGGGCGCCTAGCCGCCTACTAGTAGTATAAATTTTATTTGTTTTTGGATGGATTCAGGAATGACCTTTTTTCCAGTGCCAGGAGAAATTCCCCTCTCTCTCACTCTGTGCAGCCTTTTCTATTATTGCACGCTCCCTCCCATTCTCTCTCATCTCATGGAGCTAGCCTCTCCTTCGCCTCCTCTCTCTCTCTCACTGGCTCCTTGGCTTGGGTTTAATGGCACATGGGTGTGATTTATGTCCAATATGGTCCATCCGATAAAAGTGGGTTGGGCTGGATGATGTTTCACTGAAAAGGCAGTAGGTTAATGTCGTTTATTTACGTACAAGGTAAAAATTGTTCACGCAAGAGTCAATTACCATGCCTGCTGGCTATGGTAAAATCTCACTCACCCTTCTGATCTTACTTGCCTTTGCCTGGATCTTTTCCCAGGAGCAAAAATAGCATGCCTTGTGCTACCACTACTAGCAGTGAAATGTTCAGCTGAGAAAGAAATTTGGTAAGCCTTGTTTGCAGAGGTGGTGGCAAATCCAATGGCAGGCGTGCTGGGGAAAGGCGAGACACGGATGTGATTAGCCAAAAACAGGCAGCTGAATCTCTGAATCGTGCGTGCCCATGCCCACGAGGCTCCGCTCAGGCGCCCAACTGCTTGAATGAGACGGGTGCCGAGGAAGAGAGAGAGAGAGAGAGAGAGAGAGAGAGAGAGAGAGGCCGCAGGCGTAGTAGCACAGTTAATTCCTCACGGAAAGTTGGGGATCATCGCCTGACATTTGCCATGAAGAGGTGCCCCTGATCAGGAGATATGGCGCACCCAGATGCCTGCATCCTCTGTGGATCCATCTCCCTGCAACCACACCACATGCATACTGTTGATGCATGCATCTCTCTCACTTCTTCTCACTCTCACCGTGTTTAGAGATACCTAAATTTCAAAGCTTTCATTCATGGTAAATGATATATTATATTAGTACTATACTTGGTCATAATTATATTTTTTGTTGTAGAAAAACTAAATATTATATACTTTTTTTTGGCGAAAGAACTAAATATCATATACAACGGTTCAATCATCAGTAAGCCGCAATTGATTGCATGATGCTAGCTTTATTAACTGAGTATATACTACTCAAACATAACAACAGATTAAATCGCTCGAGGATGAATATATAGAAGAAATTAAATCATTCATAGAGAAGCTGGAAGCAGGAAAACATGGCAGTACGTACACGTACACCCTGCTTGATGCATGGCTGTGCTGTACTACCGGTGTGCATATACGCGTGCCGCAGGCCTGTAGCATATGTTCTGAAGCAGCCCAGTGGGGGCCAACCTTTTTTATGGCTGTCCTACAAACATTCACTGAATTTTTCGTGAATGCTACATTGATGAACATGGTTTTGGCACATCTATGTATCGATTTGAATGCTCTGTCGTAATACACACTACAGTGAGGATCGGATCAATAACCTAGCTAGCTTTACTTTTCCGTTCAAAATTAACCTTAGCTTTCTTCAATATTAGTCCTCTGCGCTGGCTATTGATCGAAATCAATGCTTTGTGATCCACTGATGATCTGATGAACAGTGCCGCTTTAACTTATGGTGTACATTCCTCAGTCCCTGCACGCCCCTCTTTCCACAACTCCAACACTGTTAGAAATGAAGAGACGATTGAATGATCGTTTGATCACACACTACATGCACAAGCTTCTGTCTTGCTGGAATGCAATATATTTGACCATGCACAAGCTGCTGCTGGTCAAGGTCTTCTCACATCATGCGCAGATAAAACCAAAAGCTAGATCCACGATACCTGACTAAAGCTACCTATCTCTGCTGTCTAATCACCATATTTTAATTTCTTTCACAATCTATCGCATCCACACAGCATTCTCAGACCCCAGCATGCGTGCATGTTCAATATTGTTCATATATACAAACTCATACCACATGTTTTTATACATATACAAGTGTTAGCTGATCATTCACTCGCACCCGTGTCAGTAACAGTAACAAGTGAAAAATAACACGGAGCAGGTGCAGGGATTTAGGGATGGGAATGATTTAGTGTCAGAAATATCTCGCAGATTATCTGCTGTCAGATATCTTACGTGCAGCGTGCAAGCTACTAGCGGTAGTGCCCTAGCACTGTACCGGGGTGTTTCTCTTTCTTCTCTCTCTCTCTATTTCTTTTTTTTTCACTACTCACGGTTCATCATTCATTCATGGCGAGTATCCTTGTCTCTAGCATGTGTCATGTTGTTATTGATACGGTGTGAGACGGTACATGGATGGAGAAAGGAAAGGTGAGGCGAGGACGTGTGGTGCCAGAGCAGTGACACCACGCTTTATTAGGGCAGGAGCCATGAAGAAGCTGCATGCTCAAGGCCATGGCCTGGCCCTGGCCCTGGCACTGGCCACCACCACACCCATGCAGATGCAGCGTAGGAGTAGTAGCGGACTAGAGGTGGCAGTGCCCATGGCTTCGCTCGCTTCAGTTCAAAGCAAAGGTTTTGGAGTAGAAACACCGGAGAGGCCTCGCTCCCCCGTTTCCCTCCCCCATGCCTCAACATGTGTGACAGTTGTCTCACTCCACAGTCCATGAGAGAGAGAGAGAGAGAGAGACTTGGGCGATCGTCTTCTCACTATAAATAGGGCAAGGGACTTGGGGCCATTCCATCTTCACTTCCAGCACTAGTTCGCTGGCTCTAGCTACACAAACCTAAGCAGCTCTCACCTCAACCTCTTCTTTCTCTCTCAATCTCACCATGATACTAGTTCTTGCGCCCTTGTTTTGTTAGCATGTCACCAGCCGCCATTTACATACTACTTGGTCTTTTGTTCCTCCACAAAGAAGCTGCTAGCTGTTTAGATAAATAGAGTTTACACAGCAAGCTAGAGGGTAGAGGATCTGAGGAGAAGGAAAGGGTATGGAACAATCCCTGAAGCTCAGGAGGGATAGCGCCTAGGAAATCACTAGATTGGAGCGATGAGGAGAAAGAGATCGAGAGATCGACATATATGTGAATCTCTCCTCTTTCTCTGAAGGTTCTGTCTATCAATCTGAAGCGCTATCTATCCTGAGCTCCACGGCTTGTTCTTACCAAGCACGCCGACGGCCGATCGATCCAGTTCTTAGATCGCTGTCATGAGTAATCTCTTCACAGCTCCTGTTGTTGCAAATAATGCAGGTGCGTGAGAAGTCGTAGGTCTCATCAGCAGACATATATACGTCCTTGCTTGACGCCATTGCTGCAGGCCAGGCCTGTGGCCGAGGTATCTCCTCCTCCTGGCTCCATGATTATTTTACCATATCCGTGCAAGTGATGAGGTGTGTTCATGCATGCATGCTTGCAAAGTTATGGGCACGCCCGGTTTTACTTGCTACCGTACAAAAGGAGAGTAAATGCTGACCTAACCGATTCAAGAGCATGTTCCATCATCTCCTGCTGCAAAATTCAGTCATCATATAGATCCAAGAGTATATAGTTATTCCCTACCCCATGCCTATCATTAAATACAAATAAAAGTAGCACAAAATAAACAGCCTGTAGTATAGTGTTACTCTTCAAACAGTGTTATTTTATTGAATCAGACATCCAATCTCATAAAACATTTTAGCTCGAAATAAACTACTTCAATAATGCATATCTTCTTAGTTTACACTTGAAACCTGAAAGTTCAGAAGCAGCGAATTGAAGCAGCAGTACAGATGAAGCATGGAACATGCAACGCATTGCTCAACAGCGGGTCTCTAGAGGCAAAAGCCTCATCGCCTTTCCAATCCAGTTGACATGTCTTGATGACTGCCATTTCAGGACATGTAAGTAGGGGGCCGGATCTTCTACGCCACCGGACTCCACGGCCCATGCCATGACACGACACCTCACTGTTCCTTTGCAAAAACAAATGTGAAAGCACGCGTGCAATAAAATGAAAGGCATCATCTCACTGTGCCCACATTGGTGTAGTGTACCGCCAAATATAGCCTGACCCCTTTGTTCTTCTCGTGAAAGTTTTGAATGTATTTTTTGTTATGAGGCTCCTCTCGTGGTACAGTACCAGATGATAAAATTTATTGAAATCCAATGTACCCTGCCCCCAAATTTCAATGTTCTGTACGCTGGCAGAGGAGCATTTGCTCCTCCCCCCTGCGCTTTTTATAATTTCTCGTACAAATCTCTAACGCCGCAACTATATTTATCGTTTCTTGCGTGTCCTGTCGACACCGGAGACAATGTCCCCCATAAACAAAGCAGAAAAACTGCATTTTTCTGTTCTATTTTATCCACCAAAAAGCTTCTCAATCTTCGATGAAACACTGCTGCACATTTTTTTCCTGGCTGAAGCTGAAGATTGTTACTGTTCTGCGTTAGCGCATAAACGAAGCAAAGTACTGCTGCAATTAGCTGCATCTACTAATCGGGTTTCTAACCAGGCTAGTCCGTGCACGCCACGAAGAGCACCTATTCTACAACTGCTAGGCCTAGGCGCATCGGGATTCTGAAACTGTGCGGGTCAAAGGGATGAACACAGCACACGTGTTACTACAGTGAAACTCCAGCTTCAGTTCGCTGATCGGCGGAGCACATATCTGCAATGCTCTGAACTTGTAATTTTGCACGTTAGGCTTCTGTTCACTGTTCTGAACCAGTCGGCCGTGTGTCCTGATGCACCTGACTGGGTGCGTCTAAAACAAGGATATATATACACTTACGTCTGTAAATTCACGCTAGATGGATATGCTAGTGTAAATCTGATACCGGGGCATACAAGGCCGTTGCTTCTCGAAAAATCTTTCCAATCCAGTGTTGTCCTATACAAGGCCGTTGCATACGGTATGTTTGGTTTGCTGTTTACTTGCTTCTTACCTTGATTGAACCAAACAAAGTTTCCTTTCCACTTCATTTCTACAAGCGTGATTTGATATCATTTGCGTTTGTGTTTACAAACATCAAACCAAACACCTCCTTTTGTATAACAGTGCACAGTGGGAGGATATTCCCTTTCATCTTCGGTGGACACAAGTTATCCATCCATAGCCGATCACCACCTATGATCGAAGCTGGTACATTTCCCTCACGTATATACATGCTGCACGTCCATATAGCCTACTTTCTTTATAAACCTAGTTCCAATTAGAAGATCTTTTTTAGAAAAAGGGAAAGTTTATTTCATTAAGTAAACGAAAGAGATCCCAACCTCTGTATCTTTCGTTACGTCTAGATGTCTTTATTACCACCAACATACTTCGTTACAGACTGTCTATTAGGAAGCAATGCTCGCCTGAGTGGTGGCCATTGGGTGGTGCTGGTATGTGATGAGAGAAAAATACTGCTGGATGGCTGGTGGCTGATTTGTGCAGAGAGAAAAATAGTGGTGACTGGTTGGTGGCTGGTGCTGATTTGTGCAGAGAGAAAAATAGTGCTGGCTGGTTGCCGATAAGCCAAGCGAACATGGCGTAATCTTCGCAACCAAGATTTAATAAATAATGTTCACATAAACTTAATTTATTACTAAACTTTCATCTAAATGTGGTAAAAAATAGAAAATTCTGACATGTAACACCCCGCCCTCCAAAGTCGCCCCGCATAGCCCTTCCGAGGGGCGTGCACGCGTACACATAGCACCCTGCTTACACTTTCGTCATTCCTACGTGTAAAAGGGTTAACCTAAAGGTGCTATGGCTGGAAGACAGAGGCTTATAAGTTGCCTCCACCCTTGCTAAACTAGCAATGTGGCACTAAACACGTGCATCATGCACTCACGGGCCATACAAACTGGGTCGGGTGTGACATACACCCCCTCAAAGAACCCGACGTCCTCGTCGGCACAACTCACCCCCACACGGGCAAATGCCCAGGAATGTTCCCCATTAGCGCACGACTGTACGTCCAGTGCCGGCGCCATAGTCCATGCCGTATGCCCTACTCGGTCCACACGCACCATGCACCCTATGTCCGCACACTGACCCGTATGCGCAACCGCGAGGGTCGGCTCTGATACCATCTGTAACACCTCGCCCTCCAAAGCCGCCCCGCACAGCCCTTCCGAGGGGCGTGCACGCGTACACATAGCACCCTGCTTACACTTTCGTCATTCCTACGTGTAAAAGGGTTAACCTAAAGGTGCTATGGCTGGAAGACAGAGGCTTGTAAGTTGCCTCCACCCTTGCTAAACTAGCAATGTGGCACTAAACACGTGCATCCTGCACTCACGGGCCATTACTGGGCCATACAAACTGGGTCGGGTGTGACATACACCCCCTCAAAGAACCCGACGTCCTCGTCGGCACAACTCACCCCCACACGGGCAAATATCCAGGAACGTTCCCCATTAGCGCACGACCGTACGTCCAGTGCCGGCACCATAGTCCATGCCGTATGCCCTACTCGGTCCACACGCGCCATGCGCCCTATGTCCGCACACTGACCCGTATGCGCAACCGCAAGGGTCGGCTCTGATACCATTTATAACACCCCGCCCTCCAAAGCCGCCCCGCACAGCCCTTCCGAGGGGCGTGCACGCGTACACATAGCACCCTGCTTACACTTTCGTCTTTGCTTAGTGTAAAAGGGTTAACCCGAATGTGCTATGGCTGGAAGACAATGGCTTATAAGTTGACTCCACCCTTGCTAAACTAGCGATGTGGCACTAAACACGTGCATCCTGCACTCACGGGCCATTACTGGGCCATACAAACTGGGCTGGGTGTGACATGACTCAGAACAGAATTGAAACAACTAACCGAGTTGCGGAGTAAGGGCATGTACAACATTTTAGACAGTTGTTGTCTATTTGACATACACATACAGCTAAATAGGTAGCTCTAGTACTGTTTTGCATGGGAGCACGTGCCAAAACAGTAGATGAGGCAGTAGACATCAACACTCTCTTTCTTTATTAAATAATGAACATACTCCCTCCGGTATCGTATTAGAAGTCGTTTAGAACAGCAATACGGTCACCAAAGCACAACTTTGACTCCACTTTCTATAAAAATATTTTTGAAAAGTTATACATGTATATTTTTATGAAAGTAATTTTCAAGACCAATTTATTTATATGATTTTCACATTTTTAAACCCAACGACTTAAATGTTACTCATAATTTATATTTCTAATATTTGACTTAAACCTTGTCCAAAACCGGAGGGAGTATCAATCTATTTTGATTATATAGACTCGTATAGATAGCTGTTGTCTAATCTGTAGACTAATCGCCACAAAATACTGACCAGGTCACGCTCATCTTGGTTGTTTCCTGTGTTGGTAGCACTTAACCTTAGTTCATGTTGGTGGGCGCGCATGTTTCCAGCTCCTCCGATTCCCCGCACGGCCGCACCCGAGGCCCGGAGCCCCGCGCCGCTTTGGTTCTCCATCCACCACCACTGATCGTGCTCGTGCATGGCAGCACCTGACTTGGTACGTGTAAATCAAGCGGCCGTAAACCCTCCAAATCGAAGGTGCAGGCCTATTCGAAACGTATCAATTTTATACACAACTGTCGGATTTTTTCGTAAAAAAAAAGCATGTGAGAGATAAATCCCTGTGTTCCAAACGTGCCCATCGCCGTGCCCGATCGAGTTTCGTCAGTGCCGCGACAGGACCGCGTACAGGCCGTGCGCGGCGAACGCGAGGCCGAAGAGGAGGATGCCCCAGTCCACGGCGCGCCGCACCGCGCCCGCGCCCACGACGCGCAGGTGGAACAGCGCGGGCAGCACGAAGGAGAGCAGGGCGCAGACCGTGCTCCCCACCAAGGACGCGAACGACCCGAACGCCGGCACGAAGCACGCGATCGCCGACAGCGCCACCAGCACCGCCACGCGGCTCGCGTGCAGCGCCGCCCGCTCCAGGATCCCGCCGCCGGAGTGCTTCCGCAGCCACCCGCCCGGCGCCAGCAGCCGCGCCTCCACGATCTCGTGGATCGGGTGCATCATGATCGGGAACGTCAGCGCCAGCGCGATGCACAGCGCCACCTGCCGGACACGAAGCAGAAAGGTTATGTTGGCTTGCCGCCGGCGTCAACATCGACGGCCGTGCCGATCAAGAACTGAACGACTTTTTTTGCTGACCTTGACGGCGGCGGTGGACCAGTTGGTCGGGAGGTTCAGCGTGATGATGTCCATGGTGGCGTCGCCGTAGGCGAGGTACCCGCAGGCGCCGAAGCAGGCGTACACGACGGTGACGCCGGCGATGGCCTGGAGGAGCACGGACCGGAACTTGCTCCGGTCGGACATGGACGCCTCCAGCGCGAGCGTCATGCAGAACCCCTCGAAGCAGAACACGGCGAAGCCGGAGGCGAACGCGACGCCCCAGGCGCCCGCGACCGCGGCCCTGCCGGCGAACGGCTGCCCGCCGCCGCCGCGCGCCGCCAGGAGCTGGAAGTCCTGTTTCACCACGGTGGCCACGGCTAGGACGGTGCACGCGTCGGCCAGGATGCTGAACGGCGCCAGCGACGACAGCGAGCGAATGAAGGAGAGCGCGGCCTGGACCGGGAGCAGGAGCGCGAGGACCACGACGGCCGGCGAGAGGAGCGGTGGGCCGTGACGGCCATCGCCGACGAAGACGGAGGAGATGTTCTGGCCGATGAACACGAGGTAGGCGACGGTGCCGCCGGTCTGGGACAGGATGATGGTGGCCTCCGTGAAGTGCCTGCCGGCACGGCCGAAGCACTTCTCGCCCAGGTCGCCGTAGGTGTAGTTGCGGCAGCGATGCTCGTGGCCATGCTCCTCAACCTCAGCCGCTGCTTCTTCTTCTTGCTCTCGCAGTTTGTCTCTGCATTCCAGCTACAGGATGAACACAAAGAATGGAGCTCTGACTCTGAATCAATTTAATAAGATGGAGAGCAAAGATTAATCAACTAATCAAGGAGCGGTAGTTAAAGTACTGACGAGAAGCAGCATGCAGTAGAATGTGGCGGCCCCGGCGCCGGCGACCGCGAGGGCGCCGGCGAGCCAGCCGGCGTTGCGGAAGGCGTAGGGCAGGCCGAGCACGCCGGTGCCGACGATGGAGACGACGATGTTCCCGATCGTCTGGGCCGGCGTCGCGCCCCTCCGGCCGCCCTCCAGCAGCGGCGCCTTCACCTCCGCCGTCATCGACCCCCGGCAACCACCGTCGTCTCTCTCGAGAAGCAAACACCAAACACCTCGACCTACTCAGCTCAGCCCCATCAGCTCCCAACCGCCGTCGCCGTCAAAGCGTGTCTCTTTGTGCTCGATTCTTTCTCCGTGTTCTTGGATGGACGCGCCCTGGGATGGATGAGATGAGGATGAATGGATTGGAAGGTGATCCGGAGGTGGCGTGGCGGGTGTGGGGCAGCAGTGACACGGCACGGCACATGATGCCGTGGGGCACACACACTGCCGGTGCGAATTATTTTGGGGATCGTTGATTTGTTGGACCCGGTGTGGGTCGTCGCCTACTCGTCCGGTTGGATCGGGATCGATCTGGTTTGGGCCTGAAAAATCTGGGTACGTGGAGAGAGAGAGCAATGATTAAGCACAACATTATTTTTTGCTGCTTACTCGGTCGCTGCAGGTGGGCCGTGGCGCTACTGCTTTCCTTCCCCGCGAGCTCGCCGCCAGAGTTTGGCAGGGAGGACCGGCTGACCGGCGGCGATGGGGCTGAGCTTGAGAACGAGGAGGGCGAGGTCGCCGTGGGCCGTGATGGGCCGCGACGGGCTCCTGCAATTTCGGCCTAGGACACAGGACGACATAGCCTAACATATGGGTAAAGGCCTGGGGCACAGGCCCACATAGCCTATCAACAAGGAACGGCCCGAGTAAAACTGGTATTGCTGCTGTTCGTTAGACACACACTCTCATGAACCGCAGGCCCACATAGTCCGCAGGCTCTGCCGGCCGCCGAACCGAGGGCGGCGGAAAAAAAAAAAAACCAAACCGTGCCGCGCGTCGGCGTCACCCGTGCTCGTGCAGGCCCGTCGTCACACAACGCCCTCCCCCTCCCGTCCCGACCGCCTATCTGGCTATCTCCCCACGTCGGTTTCGCCGCCTTGGCCTCTCGTCGAACAAGTCGTCGTCGTCGTTCGCGTGTCCGTCCGGGGAAAGCAAATTGGGTTCGCGCGCGCGCGGCGCCGCCCGAGGTCCGCCGATGTCGAAGCCCGTCCCGGCCGATGCGCCGCCGAGCGTCGCCCCGGCGCCGGAAGCGGAACCGGCCGCCGCCGTCGACGGCGGCAGCGGCGTTGATGAGCAGCACGAACCGGCGGCCGGCGTTGGCGGCGGCGGCGGCGGCGGCGTGAGGTCGATGGTGGAGCGGTGGAAGATGGAGGGCGCGCCGGCGCGGGCGCGGCTGCTTCTCCGCGCCGCCGCGTGGCTCTTCTCCCTCCTCGCCCTCGTCGTCATGGCGTCCAACCAGCACGGCGGCAGCCAGGACTTCCGCCAATACCCCGAATACAAGTCAGTACTACTATATCAAGCTCTCAATCCACTCCACGCATTTTTGCAAATTTCCCATGGCGGCTGAAATCGCGAGCGTCTCCGTGCAGCTACTGCCTGGGCATCTCGATCCTCGCGTGGCTGTACACCACGGCGCAGCTCCTGCGCGACGCTCACCGCCTCGGCTCCGGGCGTGACCTGATCGGAACAAGGAAGGCGTCGGCCGTCGTCGACTTCGCCGGAGATCAGGTGAGTTGGGGATGCGGTATGCACGCGCCACGCATCGCAACGATCCCGATCCAACCACCGGTGGCCAACCTGGCAACGTCGTGTCACTGTCGCCAGCGCCACCCGCCGGTCGCATTTGCTGTCTCGCTTTTTCTGAATGGAAGGAAACTGGAATGATCGATCGTTGGTGCAGGTCGTGGCCTACATGTTGATATCGGCCATGTCCGCGGCGGCGCCGGTGACGGACTACATGCGCCAGAAAGCGGACAACCTGTTCACGGACTCGGCGGCGGCGGCCATCAGCATGGCCTTCTTCGCCTTCGTGGCCATCGGCCTCTCTTCTCTCGTCTCCGGGTACAGCCTTTCAATGGAAGTTCTTGTGTAGCCTGTATATACATACAATTCTCAGTTCTCTCCTCTGTGTTACAATGTTGCGTTACATGATTTACAACAGTGTGCATATACGCCTCCAATTGTTTCGTGATCGTCGGTTAACGAGTGGATCTCTCAATATTTTTGTAACTACGGATCTGTATGGAACCATTGATGTCATGATCCTCCTTAGTAGATAGACCTGTTTAATTAGAACTGTTTAATTTACATAGACCTGAAGAATATGCATGCTCTCCTTGTGTCATGTCTACCGCAACAGCCTTTGCTGCTGGGAGAGGCAAGTATACAAATAATCGGTCGAAAGAATAAGAGAAGAATGTAAAAAGAGATTATAAGCATATCCTATACACAATTCTACTGTTGCTAACCAAAAATGACATGGCTGTGCAACCCCAACCTGTCCACGATGTCCTTGATGAATTGGCATCTTTCTGCGGTGGAAAGAACACCGAGAGGGCAGAACATGGGCATCTTATGCGTCACTCCAACTATCTGCATCTTCGTCATCACTTCCCACTGCCTGTTCCGTATGATGAACAAGAGAAATAAGTAAAAGAGCGATATCAAAATCGAAATGGAAGTCAATCTATCGAAGAAAGAAGTGCAGTTAACAGCAGAGCGACAACCTGTCGGATGGCATTTGCCTTCTCTATGATTGCAGCAACCTTCAAGTTTCTAGTATTGGCTCTAGCTGGAGATCTCATGGCTATTGGCTTAGCAGGATCCACTGGTTTCAGGCTGAATGTCTGATGGAAGAGCAAACATCAAACGAGTTAGATTGAATGCACAATTGCTTTAGCTTATTTTTAATGGAGAAAGCATTTTTATTCTCCAACCTTGTTTCGTATCTGCTCTAGCAACAGGTTTCTCTCGTGGGGCTTTGGCTTGTCGGCTGACCGTGCAAGCTCTGAAACCTTTCGCATCTGCAACAAGTATAGATAGCGTTAGATCGCTCTAGCAACAGGTGTCATGACTAAACAAATGGAAAAAAAAATATCAGGATGAGGGAGGCAAATTACCGAGCTTCTATCATGAGCAGCAACAGCATCGACCAGTGGATTCCTTGGGATGTTTTTTATCGAAATAGGCTTCTTCATTAAATGATTATCGGAGATATTTGGCTCGAATTGGTTGTCTTCTACTGATATACCATACTTAGGATGAATCATCTGAGGTCCAACAGTCCATCCCATCACAGGTGGCCGATCAGCATGGCCATAGCTAGCTTCATCCAGGCCACTGAAGAAGTTACTTCTATCACCAGGCCATGCCACTAATGGGCCTGAGCTGCTAGGATGGTGTCTATTTTCTCTCTCCAAATTATATTCACCCTGTGGATAATCTTGAGGTGTCTTTGATTCTGAGCTGGACAACGGGCCTCCTGACTGATCATCCTCAAAACTACACATATTTTGTTCCTGTAAAAATTCACTCTCCTGGTTATCCCCTTCTTTCAATAATGTGCCTGGTGCAGAATGTTTTGCTGTGTCTAAAAGTGCCTCACTTGTACTAGACTGATTCTTTCCACCCTCCTCTGATGCATTTGTAGCACACTGTTCATGGTCTGAAGTCTCTGAGAATGATTCAACATACTGAGGTTGCTGGTAACACCTATTTTCAGAATCACGTCCTTTTGTTGAGATGCTTTCCATGCCACCACTAGCATCCATTGACCTGTCATTCACACTATTTTCTCTAGTATCTGACGATAAGGTGCACAGTTGGGGGTCCTGCTGTTCGTCGGTAGGTAATGGAACCACAGGGTTTGACGAGTCTAAAGCTATTCCATGTGCCATCCTAGAATCATCCAGATGTTCCTCTTCTGCTATTGCTGATGGGACACCAGCATCCATATGCTCATCAACTCCTGCTGATGATGAACAAACATTGCCCTGTTGTTTAATGCTCTCTGAAGTTTCTGAGAATCGCCAACAGTGTTCAGTCCTTGAGGCATCAGTTACTACGCCAGTCGACGATCTTCCAAATTCTATATTGTGATCATTACCATCTAACAAAGAACTCTGATATGTATCTTCTTTTATCGCTTGAGAGGATACTGATTCTATTGATTTATCCATTCGATCAAGCAAACCTAACCTGATATCCATGTCTTTGCTTGATGCCTGCAAAACAGGATCTATAGTATTTGAAGGCTCGGGCATAGAGCGTTTTCTACTCAGAAGCCCTAGCTGTGGCCTTCCAATCCTCCATTGGAGAGGAGGGAGAGGGGGTGGTGCTTGAGCTTGAGGATCTTCGTAGGAATCATTTTGAAATTGTACAGAGGGTGGCAGACCAGCAGACAACCGATATGTTTCCTCGTTACTAGGCATGTCAGGAGTAGAAGTCAATGCTCTTGTGTCAGTTAGTACTGGTGAATTTGAAGAACATGGTGCAGTTTGGGAATCAAATTCAGTTGAGCAACCAGATTCCTTCTCTGATCCTACCTGGTCATTGCATGCTGGAGGCCCTTCTATTTCACCAACCTTATCATCATTCAAGGAACATGTAGCAAGCTGGAAGTCTAATTCAAGGGATGCATGAGCTTCCTGCCCTAGTTCCTCGGAATAAATATGGTCTGATCCTACCTGGCCATTGCATGCTGGAGGCCCTTCTATTTCACCAACCTTATCATCATTCAAGGAACATGTAGCAAGCTGGAAGTCTAATTCAGGGGATGCATGAGCTTCCTGCCCTAGTTCCTCGGGATAAATATGGTTTGATTGAACATCTTCAGATTCATCAATCTTGTCTTTCACCAAGGAACATGGAGGAGTAACTTGGGAATCACAGTCACCTGAGAGATTATTTTCTGATTCAAGATCGACTAAAACAGAACTGCTCAAAGGAGAATGATCCAATTCATGTATATTCTCATCAGTTGAAGAACATGGAGTGATTCGAGAATCAAGTCCACATGGAATACAAACTTCTGATTCCTGATCCCCTACAGCAGCATTGCTCAGAGGAGGACCATCCAGTTCATCAATTTTCTCATCAAGCAAAGGGGATAGAGTGATTTGAGAATCATGTTCACCTGAGATGCAACATTCCGACTCTTGTTCTGGTCGAAAAGAAGTCCTCAAAGGATAGGCTTCTAGATTATCTGAAATCTCATCAGTTGAAGATGGTGTAATGATTGGAGAATCAAATTCACCAGAGGCACAAACTTCCGACTCCTGGATGAGAATAGGTTTGCCCAAAGTAAGAGTATCATTCTTCTCACTGGTTGAGCAACATGGAACATCCTGGTTATCATATTCATCCAGGGCACGAGCTCCTACTTCTGGTTCCACTAGTACAGAAGCATCCAATCTGTCTTCATTTTCATTAACAAAAGAATGTGGAACAATATCGGCATCAAGTTCCAGATCTTGTTTCACTTCAGCAATGTTGCTTGAAGGAAAGCAGCATTCTTCATCTGTCTTCTCTTTATCCAACAAAGGAGAACTATGAGAATCAACTCCAGACAACATGTGCTGTTCCTGCAGTAAATCCACCGGAACAGAGAGCATATCTAATTCGGGGCTTCTGTTATCACTGAAAGACGCATGGGATTTTAAATGAGAATCTACTCCTGATGCCTCATCCTTGAGATCTTCTTTGCCAGAAAAGGTCGTTGATGTGGCGCCTTGTACATCCATGGTAGATGAAGATTCAGCACATTGAGAATCAAACTTAGAGTGAACATAGGCTTCCTGGTCCAACTTCACTGGCAAGGCAGAAACAGAACAGGGAAAATCTGATTCACTGACCAGAAAAGCATTTGACATATTGTTAGAGTCTGAGGCTGGTTCACTGCAACAACCTTCGGTGCCAGCTGAAAAATCTATCTCATGATACTCATGGCAGAAGTATCTGAAATCTTCCTCAGTCATAGCTTCTGATGGTAATGGAGCTTCATTTGGTGGAGTTGCAGGTTCCCAAAAGGAATCAGCAGCTGATCCCATATTGTCATGTTGTATTGGAAGTTCTGAAAGGAAATCCTGTTCTCCAGGTAATCGTGGTTGGCCACTCGTACTGGGAGAGGGATAAATTTGAGTGTGGCTCATCATGTAGGCAGGGTCCATGAATGGATTTGTACTAGTAGAATCTTGATCAGGCATCCCCCACACGAAATCTTGATCAACATCCTCTGGCTGTTTCTCCAGTGAGTTAGTTTTCAGGCTTACTGCACCATCCTTATCCAAATCACAGAGAGAGAGAACTTCAGCATTATGACTGGCCTCCTCTAGTAATTCCTCTTGATAATCAGATTCTACTGCAAAATGTGCTGAGGAAAGAAACTGAATACCATCCCTGTCATTACATTTTTCACCTGTAGGCTCTATTTCACTAAGAGGAAGAATATTGTCTGTCTGCAACATATTGTTCTTAGAGATACATTCTCTTGGTGCATCTACTTCCCCAAGATTTCTGTGGGTAGCTTCTATTGTTTCCAACCCTTCCTTTAAAGGAGAACTAGACTGTAGTCGCAGATCATGACTAGAGGCTTCTTCTGTTGGATTTGTAGCAAGAACCTCTGTTTTTACAGTATATAAGTCAGCATCAATGAAGTCTTCTTCAGGTGGTACCGCGTCATCTGCAAACCTGCTAGTAGTTGATTCTTCTGCAACCACAGCTTTGCCACTCTCCGCAATGTCTTTCATTTCGGTCGATGCATGTTGTTCTATACATGAACTACTGTTGTCAGGTAGAGATGAAGTGCTCGGGGCTAGAGGCACATCAATCTCCAGTGGTTCTGTATCATCATTGAATATGCAGGACACGGGCATGGGTGCAAGTTTCTCTCCTGCATAAGCTTCTGTCTCCCCATGAGAAGGTACATCTTGAATTACTACTGGAAGCTCTTGAACATCAGAGAAGTCCCTGGCCATGGCAGATGCTTGCACAGAATCCTCTATGTGTGTGTTGAGGCTAGTTGGACAAGCCCCTCCTTCAAGCACAACTATTTGATTATCATCTGCAGCGTCCTTATTAAAAGGTGTTGATAGACCATCGTCTAGTAAAGAGTGTGTATCTTCAGCAAGCTCATCATATGATTCAAAAGGTAGATTATTGCACGTCCCTGAATGTTCTGGCACAATTCCTGAATCAACAGAACACCCATCCAAATAAAGCATTTAAAATGCAATATCAATGACCCAACCAATCAAAGCATCTTTTGGTGTTGAAAAGAAAAAAAAGGGGTGGGGGTGGGTGGGGGGCGCTAATGATGAACATACCATCTTGGTGATCATGGTTTTCATCATGATTGAAACCTGTTGGGGCAGTATAAGCAGGAATTTCTTTAGGAACTGTAGAATTGTTGTCCATCTCTGCGTCATTCATGCACATAACATGGTCCTTGTCTGGCCATAATGCAAGTATGCCAGGTGAAATGTCTGTATCCAGAGATCCACCTTCTTCCAATTCTTTCTCCATCTCCTGTATTCCCTCTTGATTGGGTTTGGTAGGGTGGAAATCATCAGCAATCCCAAAACTGAGTTTGTCTTCGTCTTCTGAAACACCTTTAGGTTTGCTCAATACAATAGAAGTATCATTTGGTACAACGTCCTGGCCATGCTCCGCTGAATGAGATACTTTGTCAGTGTAATCAGTGCTGCTGATAGCCATACCTGGCCAGAGAAAACAATAACTATATTGGTAAAAGAAAAATAGTGACAAAACAAAAAAATGAGCAAAGTTAGATTTAATGTAACAAATAAGTATAGATTTTATCAAGACTTGGTACTTACCATCCAAGGCACTAGATGTCTTGGCAGAACTATGGATAACAACTGCATGATCACCAGTTTGATAGTGACAACCATAGAGATCTTCGTTGGTTTGTAAGTCAGCGTTGTCAGAAGCTACACTAGATGATGAGCTCACATCCATTAGATCCTCATCATCAGAAGGCTCTTCATCTTTGGTATCAACACCACTCAATTGTCTTGCAGATTGTGATGCAGACCTTGGACTATTAGTGGCTAACACTGCGGGGGGAGCAGAATCGCCTAGCAAGTCCGTACAGGTTGGTTCTCCAACATTGCATGAACTGTTGAACCCAGGTGATGAGTCTATTGCAGGGTCTACTTCTGGAGACTCTGTATACAATGCACCTTCATCTTCCTTGCTGTCGCAGTTCAATTCAATCCGTTCCATGTTGGCACTGGGATCAAATTCAGTATCTATTTCAGGATCTGCTTCTCCTTCTGAGTCCATGTTGTTAAGAGCGTCGATGAAGTTGTCTTGATCACTACAAATGTCATCGGGCCTGCAGCCATCAGCATCTTGATCAGCAGGAACCCCAGCTAGTATGGGTTTCTTGTCATGTCCTGAATGCGAGCTGTGATTACTTCCGCCAACCTGGAAGGTTGGACAATCCTGCACCTTTCTTGAGTCATGGACCATGCCATTTTTTTCTAAAGGTTCATGTTGTTTCCCCAGAATTTGATTATCACCTAGCTCCAGGTAAGCTGATCCATCAGTAGGTGCAGATATAGTCTCCATGGTATCAGATTCATTTATTGGAACAACTTTAGTCAGTTCCAGTTTACCAGAAGACTGAACAATGGCACCAAAATTCTCTGTTTCACTCGAGTCGGTTGACCTAAATTTCACATGGTATTGCCTTCCAGAATATCTGGACAAAATCTTTTGTTGCGATGAAATTACTTCTTGCAGATGCTCGTTGCAGATTCTGCTAATAGTTTTATGATCAGGACTCCGTGGATGCCTGGATTTCAACTTTGTTGTCCTAGGTGGAACTTTCCTAGAAGTTCGATCCTTCGGGGTAGTGTGAGATCTGCGAGTTTTACCAAAAAAAATAAAATAAATGTATATGTATCATCACATGGAAAATCCAATCTGATCATATAAACTAAATTTTCCAAAGTATGTTGGTTGCTGTGGATGAATCCGATGCTTGTCATTCGTGACCAAAGAAATGGCACCAAACTTACTCAGAGTTTGCGATGAGTAATGATTCAAGTGTTGCCCCTTTCCTCCAACGCATAGCCTTCTTCTGAATGAAGACAGGCAAGTAAGTTTCGGATTTGAAGAACATAGCTCCTTTAAAAATTATATGGGGTCTCAAAAAGAACTGGATGTATCCAGATCTACAAAGCAACAAACTAGAGCGAACAGAGCACGTACAAAGAGGGTTATTCCTAAGGGAAAGGCCATGTTCCAATTTTGAAAAAAAAAACATGGCCAGGTGAGATGACAACTTATTAGCTATTATCAACAAATGGAATAGAGTATAAAAAAACAAATGGAATATGAACAATGTACTCTGGCCTGGCAAACCTTCCAAAATCTGCCAAGACCCTAATTTAAAACTCACTCTCACATACAATTTAATTATTTTAGCAAGATCAGTCAATTTAAAGAAGAAAAAAGAATTTCAAGCCAATACAGTAACCATAATAGGCATTACCATAACTTTCAACTTTTGAAATAGAAGGATAACAGCTAGCTTCACATGTTATGTTTGTGCATAACATAATTAAGTAGGAAAAGACACCAAGTATGCAGGACAAAGTGGAAAACAATCTTGGGCAAGTTTTTTTTAGCGAAATCTTAATTAGTTGGCCTTTTTTTACATACCTTAACTCTACGGGGCTTCTTTTCGATTGAAACATCCATTTCTAACATGTTGGAGGTAGCTGTCTTGAAGAAAGAGGGGTCTGAATATCGTTTTAAGGAGGCTCCAGCACCAGCAACATCAAACCTGAAGAACAATCCAAGTGTGTAATTGCAGAAAACATGTTCATAGTAAATTTTCATACAGGACAGCATCTCCCTACTTATCCAGCGTGAACAAGTGTGGTGGGCCACGGCATTCTTCGTACGAATCCAAAATGAAACGAGGCATATCTCCTTGTGTGATCATATTCTGTTTGAGTTGAAGATTAGCATGCCAGTCGACACCTACAAGAGAACGCACAGAGAACTTCTTGAAATAAGAGCCACGCCAAAAGAAATTTTACGAGGTATGCACAGCTTTTTTTTGGCCAACCATCATCATGTGGATAATTTGAGTGGTCAGTCTGGGATATTATTGCCTTCTCAACTGCCGGAAATTCCGCCTCTAGCTGCTGCAACCGGAGCATTAAACCATGTCCTCTAGAAGCAGTGGCCATCACATCTTCGTGAAGGTCATGAAAAATCTCAGCCGCAAACCTATTGCACAAGGAGGGAAACAAAAACACTTGATGGAAAGATAAATCCAATTGAAAAATTGTGTGCCGACTATTATGATGGCATTAGGACAGGAATACTGAGACTTGGAAGTACTAGCAATCAGCAACTAAACTCCTACATGTAAACAAGTTGGCTACTTGGCTGTATCCAATACTGAGAATAGTTGGATGTTCATGCACAGCAGCCCTAACCGAGAACACGATAACATGCAAAATTATGAAAAAGGAAATAATTACTGTAATTTTTCAACACATTGAATTTGACTACTTAACCAAAATTAATTTGAAAATATCAAAATTTGTGGGAACAACAGATAATGTAAAGATGTTCTATCACACAAAACAGTAGTACAACCAACCATTATTATTTTTTCATGCTGAAATTGAGCCCAAAATAGAAGCATATGCGTCTGTAAAATTTTAACCAAGCCCGTAGTTTGAATGATAAAGCTAGTTAGTTCACAAAAAAGGATATGCCAATCAGCCCTAGTCCTTCTTTTCAAAGAAAAAACATTTAAGCACTGAGCTGAAGTTTAAATTGAGCAACAACATATGATAAGAAACAGAAACTATCATGCCAATTTATCTCTAACTTCCTCAAACAACGCCATGTTTAATCTATAGACCGAAAGGCTAGCATTAAGTTCAGAGTTGAAATGGCAAGGAAATTTGTTCCACATGAGTTGTCACATTGCGACTCCGAAGTATCAATTATGATATTCACAACGCAATGTCCTTTGGCATTTGGTCAGTACGAAATCCCAAACATTATGAAAAATCCTCCTTCAACAGCCCCAACTAAGGTCAAATACTCTAATGAAGCCTTGATTATCGACTGCAGAAAGTTGTGACCAAGAAAGGTCAAATACTTCAACCCATGTGCTCAAGTCACGTGATATTACCTAAAAATACCCCAGATTTAACAGAAATCGTCACCAACGTCTAATCTCATTACTCGTGTTATGATTAACTATTAGATGAGCTCCAATGCGTGTAACAAAGACGTCAGACAATGCAATTCCCACATTCACCCATCTCAGCACCCCTGAAATGGATGTGAATTCCAACCCTCAGCCCCAATTTGTACCGTAATTCAAACAACACTACCTGAAAATCATGTCCAAAGAAGCAACACGAATGATGTGCCAAAACTGGACGAGAAGCTGCAAAAATCACCGATACACACATACCATTCGCGGCATAATCCAACGTGTACAGAAAAGCTAAAAAGCGAATTCCCCACTTGACTGATGCCCTCAGGTCGAGCAAATGAGGTCAGGAGTTTGCCCATTACACTACACACAAGCACACCCAGAACAAAGAGGGAGGGTCATCGCAATCGGCCACGAGCGACAGAACAAGCCTCAGAAAAAAGTTTCCAAAATCACACGCCATCACAGAACCTAGAGCATTCACACAGAAGCGGAGCAGGTAGCAGCACTCACTCGGCGAGATCCCCCAGCTGCCGGAGCACGCCGACGAGGCCGGCCATGGCGACGCCCTCGAGGAGCGCCTCCGGGTCATCCTCCTCCCCCGGCGCCGCGTAGAGCTCCGGATCCGACAGCCCGTACTCGTTCCGTATCTGGTACCGAATCATCTCCGCTCGCTCGCAGCCTCAACCACCGCTGCCACCCCGCTCCTCCCTTCCCGAGCGCCTCACGACTCCGCCATTGGAGCGACCGCCACCGCCACGGGGAGCATCTCTGGCCCGCGCTGCGCGGGTAGATTCGCGGGTGCGCTTAGCGCGTGATTATTCAGAGCGGTGAAGCGAGGAAGACGAGGCCCAGTGTGAGTGTAACGAGATTTATACGGCTACGCGTCAGAGAACACATTCTTATTACGCAGCGCGTCACGGGCGTCGCTGACGCATGGGCCCCGCACCCTCGTGGCCCGTGAGATATTCTTGTCCGCTACCGCGCCAGATCCGGGGGGCTCCGGCAGCTGCCAGGTGGGCCGTGACGCTGGTCCATGGCGTGGGGCCACACGGTCAGCTTCCTGCCTGGCTTAGAAGTGGGGTCGGGACGTGTCCTTGTTTATTGATATGGAATTAAGGTGTTGGATGGGGTGGGTTTTGGGTTTTGACGGTGTGGGGCCCAGCGTTGAATCTTGCTGAGCTGGCAGGAGATGAATTATTTATTATCCTGTGGACGAGTGGACGCGGACGTTTGTTCATCATTTGTTTTCATCTGGTCTAGCTAATCTCCTCCGATATTCATATTTTTCTTTTCAAAAAATAATCTCATCCGATAAGGCAGAGCAAGTGCGTTTGGTAAAGCCCCAACAAAACCAAGGAGGAGTAGGAGTAGTAATTAAAAGCGAATCAGAACTGAGATGAGGTGATAGGGCCCGTACGCCACGTACTGTGGCATGCGTGAACCTGTGAGCAGTTAGCGTACTTGAGCACTTTTAATGTGAGATAATAATTTCGTTGTTATCAACTTGGTCTTGGACGCCGTTAGTCGCCGGTGAGCTTTCCCTTGGCATACCACCTGTGTGGTGCTGTAGATGAGACGTCACGGCAGAAGCAGCACAGCAAAAACAAATTGGCTTCAATTCTGGCTCGAAGCAGCAGGCACTGGTTCGGAGTTTGGACTAGTTCATTGGTTGATTCGATTCGCCTCAGATTTTAATTTTCTTTTGGTCGAACGCCTTTTTTTAGTGAAGATTGCTTTGCAAGTGTGTTTGTTTTTGCTTGGTTTTATAGTAAAGCTCTTTCGCTTAAAGCTCGGTTGGCCTCCTGCTACGTTAGCCGCATGTGTCCAGCTCCAGCAGAGAGCTTTTAGCTGTCTCTACTCTTTAGATGCCTCTCCTCATTCCTTGTATATATATAGCACCTGTACTCGCAAAAGCGTTGGCTGTGCTCTACGTCGCGTTTTTTCTTGATCCGTCGATCCCTGTCTGGCTGTCTTCAGTTCCTAGTTTGCTACGCAGAAACTGGAGTAGTATACAGTTACGTAGCAAAAAATGAACGCGTACGCGTGTGTGTATTCAAAGCGGAGTGCTGCCGTACCTACCTGATGTGGACCACCGACCATTGTCACTGTACCTAATCCATCAAGTTTTTGGCCTGAATAATGTATCAGTACCGACCGAAAAACAACGACACCTTCCAGCAGCAGCAGCAGCAGCAGCTACATGGCCCAAGCTGTTGTTAGGCAGTGCATATACTGGCATGTCGGTCATGCATCGGTACACCGTGCACGGTCGGGGGCCGCCCGGCCGGGTCAGAGTCGATCTCCCGCCGCGTTCAAAAAAAAGAACCAAATTGCCCCCCAAAAAAAATGGCTGGCGGTATTCTGACAGAATATCAGATATAAACCATGCACCCCACGGGCAGTTGTATGCATGCGTGTGCAGTGCATGCAGCTGTCTTTTCCGTCCGATACTCCTCTGCTACTCTTTCCGTCCCGTGGAGAGCGCAATCCTGAGGTTCAAAAAAAATCTCAAAAAAATACAATTTTAGCTGTAACCAACTGTTTATTTCTTAAAATAGATAATTATCCGTATGCACTAACAATCTCTATGCCAAATTTAGTAGGATTGAGACGGTTACTGAGGATAGTAAGGTCATTTACCAATGTCATTAATCTGTCTGAGAAAAATTAAAATTGCATTCTTCACGGGACGGAGGGGTAGTATGACGGCGAATTGACGAGGTTAATAAAAAAACAGTTTGAATACACGGGACATGAGTACAGGAGGGAGGGAGAGAGAGAGATCAGGGGGTGGTGACTGACAGAGAGACGGCCAGACGGGCATGCTGCATATGCAGGTGAGGGAACAGAGGCTCCGTGTCCGTTTGCCGGGCAAGAGTCGCATGCATTACCGGAGGAGGAGGAGGAGGACGACGGCGCCAAGGACATGGCGGCGTTTTGGCACCGAGCGCTGCGCGAATAATGGCGCTTCACTGACCTGGCGGTTGGGCGTTTAGCGCCTTGTCGCCGTTCGTCCCTGCCGCTCGCTCATCGGCTGGCTCACGATCTTTACTACGAGTAAGTACTCTTTACCTGCCGCGGTAGTGCTAGCTCGCTGGTGCCGTTTTTTTGGTTAAAATTTTTTACACACATATTTGATCACTAATTATAATTAAAAATATTAAATAAAGTTAATTTATAAAATTATATATAAAATCTCCTATTAATTCGTGAGACCTATCTAATGAAACATTTGATTGTACGATTAAATCATGAATTAATTAGGTTAATAAATTTTATTTAATTTTCCGTGAAAAAAAATTTGCTGTACGGCGCTGCTGCGCGGTCGGCAACTCGGCAAAAGCT
Source organism: Echinochloa phyllopogon (assembly GCA_033239725.1). Classification (NCBI taxonomy): domain Eukaryota; kingdom Viridiplantae; phylum Streptophyta; class Magnoliopsida; order Poales; family Poaceae; genus Echinochloa; species Echinochloa phyllopogon. Next base: position 2,228,723 of record BTCW01000018.1, read on the forward strand.
CCAGCTCCCGCGAGCGCGCCACCCGTGGCCTCATCTGGCATGCGGTGCTGGCCATCCGGTTCGGGTCCCAACTCCCAAGTAGTGACAGGCCGACCGACAGGAGAAGAAATCCCGCCTCCTGGTCCAAGCGAGAACGAAAAATCTGAAAGGCTCGGGGGATCTCCTGCAATGCGCCCGTGGGTTGGGCCGTGAGTGGACGGACCTAGTCTTATACATGGGCCTGGAATGTGCACGGTTTCGGAAACACACAAGACCTCACCAGTTCACCACCCCCTGCTCCAGCGAAACATGTGTTGGCCCACGGATCTGCAAAACGTGGTGCCTTGCAGTGGGCCTCACATGTCGGCCCACCGGAAACCTTGGCCGCGGCGCTAGCTGTACAAGACGAAGCCGACCGACACCGAAATGGGCGGGCGGCGGACCAGTTCACACTTTCTCGATCAGACAAGTGACACGGCGTGTTGCCGCGTTTGGCTTCTCGAAAAAGGAAAAAAGAAAACGGAAAAGAAAGGCACTACGCAAACGCAACGCACGGAGGCTTTTGATTCTTTATTAATCTGCGTCATCATTTCTTCCTACGCGTTATTCGTGATCTCATGGGAATGAATGAAGAAGAAGACGCATCCAAAAAAAAAATACAAAACGCATCCATTCCCCTTCTTACACGTGTGCACCCTACACCACCTGACGAGGTAAACGCAGATTCGTCTTTCCGATTTCGTCCTTCGAAATTTCGAAGAACCCGCGTTCAGACCTGCGTCTACAAAGATTCTACAGAGGCTGTTTGCTTGTTTTTAGCCCTTGTTTAGATCTCAAATTCCAACCCCAAAGTTCACTATGTAAAAGAAGATTTCCATCACATCAAAATGTCATAACATGCATGGAGTAGAAATTAAAAACTAATTGCACAGTTTTGTTGTACTCTGCGAGACGAACATTTTGAGCCTAATTAATCAATTTTTGGATAATTTTTCACACATACAAACAAGTGACGCAATGATTACGAAGTGACCCCAAACCCCAATTCCCCACCCCATATTCTCCATCTAAACAAAAGGCCTTAGTCAAATTTGATCACGGGAACCGAGCTGCCATTGCTGCAGCGAGGCTACCTACCTGAGTGGCCGCCTGGTCAAACTTGGCGAGAGGAGGGGAAGACGCGTGCGGGCGTCCAGTCTGGTCGCATCCCATTCGGGGCAGCAGCTCATTGCCTTCGCCGCAGCGGGCCAGCCGCCACCGACGTGCGGCGGCGGGGATGGCGATGGAGATGGAGGACGCGGCGGTGCCGGCGCTGGCGGTGGTGGACGCGCGCTTCTGCGCGGCGGACGCGGCGTCGCTGGCGGTGGCCAAGGCGCTGAGCATGTCCGGGAGCGACTTCGCCGTCACGGACGCGGCCACGGGCGCGCCCGTGCTGCGCGTCGACGGCGTGCTCTTCAGCCTCCGCCGCCGCTGCGTCCTCGTCGACGCCGACCGCCGCCCCGTCCTCACCGTCCAGGAATCGGTAACGCTCTACTAGATAGATGCTACTCGCTAACTTTTGCTAAAAACATACTCAAATAAGTGACCTCTACTAGTACTGTCTGAATGTGAGATTCAGACGCCCAAGTCAAAGATACTTGTCTCATCCGTCAGCCACTTTGGCTTGACTTGCCACCAAATATCAGGACGTCACCAGACTCAAGATCAACCTTCGAAACCTTCTCTTCGTCTCTGACATCGCCATATTGTATCGTTGTGTATCGCCCTGTAAGGTTTTCACTGTGTATAAGTGACGCAACATGAAAATCTTCTTCCCATACAAATTCGCATGCATCATGAGAGCAAAAGATTGGCATGCCAACAAACATCCAAGAAATGCAATGGACACTAAATTGGGAAAATGGGATTATTAAAGAGAGATCCTGCATCAAATTACATGTATAGTGGGTTGTGAAATTAATGTACAACGAGGATAGTAAACGAGTCCACCATTTTCATTTACCAGTATGGATTCATCTCAACTGCATAATGTTTTGAATATAATACTAGACAGGATATCCATACATCACCAATCAAGTAGACATCTCACTGACATTAAAGATCCCCCTCTTTTTTTGCAATACCACTTCAGAATACCGACCTCATGATTGTATCCTCCATTGTTGTTCGTTTGGCTTATCAACCACCAGCCAACAGTATTTTTCTCTCAGAACAAATCAGCCACCAGCCACCACCAGCACTTTTCTCTCAGAACAAATCAGCAACAGCCACCAACCAGATGAATAGGGCGATGAGGTTAAAAGTCCCACAAAACAAATTTTTTCACAAGGACTAGTTCAAAATCCTGGAACACACACAGCAAATTGTTGCGTTAGAGAGTGACCTTTTTGCGCATATGGATAGGTGCCCACCCATGTTCTTGACCATAGAATGGTGAGTAGTTTAGATGGTAGCCATCAAGTTGGGGAATTTGAATGTCTTGCATAGGCTACAATGGACCGAACCCAACCGATCATGAACGGGGAATGTCAATACACCACCAAGAGTCTGAGCAGGAATTGTTTCACATGTAGCAATTGGCAATGGCTAGCATTATATTGCGGCCTTCAGAATGAAAAGCGCACACTGACCAGATGACCGCAGGGTGAAGGTGAAGAAGGTGAATGCATGCTGTCGTTGGATGGGCTTCAGGCCTACAATGACGATTAGTTGTGTATATAAGTAGCTGTGGTCTGCACACACTTGTTTTGTAGTTGTATACGGCATCCGTGCCGACCCCACCGGAATCAAAATGCACAGCACAACTTGCTGAAAAAAAAGAAATGTCTCAAAAGAAGACAATTATTATTCGGCCAAGTTCATCATCAGACGCGTCATCCATTCAAAAGATCGATGTCTCTGACCATGGTCGACGCTGACGTGGCGGCCGATCTAACGAGTCAAAAACCGGAGTCTTCAAGCTCATCGTTTTTTCTCGTCGCCGATGGTATATAGCACCGCGCGCGCGTTCTCCATGCCGACCACGATTCATCAGTCAACATGGATACACCGGCACCAGCCACGGCGGCGGCACAGGCACAGGCACCAGCACCATCTCCGGCGGTGACGGCGGTGGTGAACGCGCGGTTCTGCGCGCCGGAGCCGACGGCGTTCGCGGTGGCCAGGACGATCGGCTACACGGAGCGCGACTACACCGTCACGGACGCCGCCGGCGCCGCCGTGATGAAGGTGGAGGCGGCGGCGTTCGCCTTCCTGCTCTCGAAGAAATCCCTCCTCCTCGACGCGGCGCGGCGCCCCGTGCTCACCATGCAGGACTCCGGCTACCTCATGGGCAGCAGGTGGGCCGTCTTCAGAGGGGACAGCACCAGCCGGAGGAACCTGCTCTTCACCGTCGTCAAGTCGTCGGTGATCCAGGTCAGGACCAAGATCTACGTCTTCCTGGCCGGCAACGCCGGCGAGGAGGCGCCGGATTTCGTCATCCGGGGCAGCTACTACGACGGCGCATGCACCGTCTCTCCCGGCAACTCGGACGCCACCATTGCTCAGGCGAGCGTCATCTTCCTCCAGTTCCTAGAGCATGCTGTTTTATTTTTCACGGAATTTTTGTTGGATTTGACATTTGAGCTCATCATGCAGATTACCCGCCGGAACACTGCACAGATGCACGGTTTCGGGAGGAACATATATACTGCAAGGATCAACCCTGGCATAGACCGAGCGTTCATCTTCGCACTGACAGTAATTCTGGACGAGATGCACTAGAACGTTGAGATCCCCGATGTTTCTCAAGCAAGAAGACGTACAATTCAGTTTATTTTTATTGCGTGTAGCTGTGTAGTAACTACGGACCTATTTGTCTATTGCGTGTAACTCGTCCCGGTTCAGGAATCATGATTACTGCGATCCTATTTGTCTATAGGCTATAGCGTGTAACTGTGCCGCAAGAGTTTCACTCTGTTTCAAGCGATCCGTAGACATTGCTGTATGTCTGAATCTCTCTTCTCATATTCACATGAATGATAAGGCAAAAGACTGACCTTGACAACAAATTTTCAAGCAAGCAGCGCTCAAGTCATTATCTTCAGTTACTAGATAGAATCTACTCGTAAAAAATTTGCTAACCACAATACTTAAATACGTACAACGAAAGATAAGTGACCCCCCTACTTGTAAGTAGCCCAATTGTCTAGTACTGCCTGAATGTGAGATTCAGACGCCCAGGACGAAGACTTGTCTCATCCGTCAGCCACTTTGGCGCCGTCTTAGGTTTCATGTTGGAGACCCCGTGGAATATAAGCCTTGACTTGCCACCAAATATTAGGACGTCACCAGATTCAAGATCAACCTTCGAAACCTTATCTTCGTCTCTGACATCGCCATACAAGAATTCTGTGGTGTCGCCTAACGAAAAAGAAACGACAGGCACTCCCTTGTCGAGGCTGCTCTTTGATTCATCTTTATCCTGTAAAATAACACGATTGTATAATCCAGTGAGGAATCACCAAACAAGATTGCAACATTATGGTATTTCAATTGCAGATAGCAGGAATGAAGGACGCTGTACTAGAAATGCCCAAGAACAAGAAAATTGTGCGAGTAAAGCCTCCTAACTGAAGCTTTAGTTAAGCACATTGCACATCCAAAAGGAGTGTTCAGTGAGCAGGAATCAGTTTTCCTTTCTTTCATTTTTATTTTTTTTTCTTTTTAAAATAAGTTTAGATCATTGACTAGGTTGATAGCAAAACAAAATACAATGTTTTGAAGCTGATATTTGATATCACTGCAGAGAGTGGTTTCTTTGTACCTGATGAAGACCTAACCTCCCACTACTGTTGTAGAAGTTAACAAGGCAGACATCTGGTGACATCAGAGGAAGTTCTTCCACTGCTTTGACAGCTCCTATGCGTTGTTTCAAGAGTTCATGGGAAGCTTCAATGGCATCTTGAACATACTTCCTGAATTCTTCTGGTATGGCTGGTGGCTGAGCACTATCGAATGGCCGTGTATCGCCATATGAGCATGAATCCGGATCCCAGTTCTTCCCCATGCACATCATCCACAGTTTTAACTTAGCTCCATGTCGGTAGCCAGGTCTATAAAATCCTCCAGAACCAACACCAAGCTGCCGGCAAACTTTGACAATTTTAACCTGACATGTGAAATAAAAGCGTCAGGAATATACTTTCAGCAGTACATCGGTTGGTCTTGAATGCGTACTTAAGAATAGAGTGATGATCAAATCAACCGAGACAATGTACATTCATGGCAAATATGATCTGAAAATTATGTGAGTGGCAGCAAAGTATGCTGATAAGACAGTGAAGACAGAACTTTAAAGTGATGAGCATGCAAATTTTCAAAAGGAGAAAATAAAACAACATAGAGAACAACATTTCATACTCTCTTATAAATGTTATATTTCCTCAGATAAGGCATTTTCAACAAAAAATTGTTTGTGTAAAAAAATCTCCCAGATAAGGCTCAAAGGCCTGCACGATTGATTTGGGATTATAGAAAAAAATTTGTGTAAGCATAGATTTACCTGATCATTAGGCTTTATGAATTTCTTCAGCAGAACCATCCCAGGTCTCAAGTATTGCAGTGGAGATACATCCTTGGAAAGTTCCATGTCTCGCCTTTTGTCTCTGTTGATCTCGAATAAAGGAGGATTTAACTTGATGGGACATTTGTTACCACTCATGCATATGTCAAACGGGGCAGCTCCTGAATCAGATCCCACAGATCCAGCACTACAAGGACTGCTTCTGGATTCTACAGATTTCGGTGGTTGGACTGGTGTAACTAACTGTTGTAGTGAATCTTTGCTGCTAACTGAAGGAGAGAATGTACATGCTCCCTGCTTTTGGCGTTCCGAAGACCTTCCTTTGACCTAACAGTATAGCTGGAGTATTAGAGGCCAAACGCGTGAAAGAAGATTCCAAAGGTTTTTCAAACATATACCTACCAACATAACTCGAATTCGAGTTTTAAATTAATCTGACATTATTTATTGTCCAAGTTATGCATCATACATCATGTTCTATTCTATTCTTATTCCAGTTCATCTACAAGAATATACTCATATAACACAAACAGACATGAAAATAATCTCCTCATCATATATCTTAATTTGCAGAGGAAGGACAATATACTTGCATTTTGCCCCCATGGGTCATGGGTGGTTTACCATCTCGGTAGAAAAAGAGATGATCCATGAGCTCCCCAGTTCCTATCAAACCACGACGAACTAGCCCGCGTTGAACTCTAACAAAAAAAATGCACCACACAACATCGCGCAAGTTTTCCGACTCATCACTACATTAACATTATTGCAATCAGCAGTGGCTAGCCGAGAACCCTAGAAAATATCGGGGAACCGGCGTTGTTTGCGGCCGATAGAGAAAGGCTGGGGCATCGATACACTTACCGATCCATGTGCGGAACGGGCCCTCCGCGGCTGGGCGGAGTTCGCCGGTGTCTTCTCGCCGCCGCCGGCCATGGACGGGAGCAGAGGCGGAAGCGGCAGTGTGGAGTTCGCGGGACGGTTCACCTTTTCTACCGCTTTTGGGAACCGATGATTTTCCTTGCGATTTTATAGCAGTGATGAATCTGATCACCCGGATTCGTGCAGGAAACGAAACCGACTCGGCTACCTGTATATTTCTCCTGTCGATGAAAAATAAAATACGGAATACGCCTTCTTTTTCCTCGAAGTAATCTCGTATTGAACACCGTATTTGTACTTTTTTAGCATCAACACCGTATTTGTACTGTTGGCTTTTTTTAGGTGAATTTTTGGCTGCTTGGGCTAGAAATGGCTTTTTGTCGAAGCCCAAGCCCAGTTAAAATGTCCCAGAAAGGAAGAGCGCAGCAGTCCAAATCATGAAGGCTCAAAATGTTAGCAAAACCAAAGAGCGACCGTGATCAAGTCAAGAAAATCCTACCACTCCGGCTCTCTCTCTCTCTCTCTATATATATATATATCCTACCACAAGCAAGCTGCGAGTAAACCAGAAAAAATAGCCTATCAACAAAAGAAAAAAATGAGATAAAAAACAGAAGAAAAAATAGCGCAGAATTTAATTACAGAGCTGATTCATCCCCTTAATTAACATGTTACTACATACAAGTAATTTAGAGTAAATCCTCTGCGAGAACAGAGTTAGCTAGGGAGTGAGGGAGTGTAATCTTTTTTTTTAACTTATGAGGTAGTGTAATCATCTCAGAGTAAGCGTGGCAGCGGCAACAGCTCAGAGGGGCGAGGCCGAACGCCGGCGCGCCCTCCTCCTGATGCCGAGCGCGGCGAGCAGCGCCCCCACGACGCAGCCCTCCGGGCACGAGCACGACGACCTCGCCCGGCACCCCCTCCTCCCCTTCGTCAGCAGCGACGAGTGGTACGACGGCGGCGGCGAGATCGGCGGGACCTCGGCGTCGATGCCCGCGGCCATCTCGGCGGGCGAGACGGAGGCCGTGGCTGCGGCGCCGGCGCCGCCGACCTTGGGCGTGCCGGGCGTGGACTCCCACAGGAACGGCACGGCGCCGGGGCGCAGGCTGTAGTACACCCGGAACGACGCCGCCGCCAGGCTCGACCGCTCCCTCGCCGCGGACACCTTGCCGCCGACGATGCCGCCGCCGTCTCTCGTGGCGGAGATCGGCCGGAGAGCGAGCTGCTCGGAATCCATCAGGACAGGTGCACTTTCACTGGCAGGAATTTCTTGGGAAATTACAAAACAATGTGGTGGGCAAATCCAGTATATATAGCTCTGATCAAGGAAGAAAGGTTGGGACTTCACTTTATATAGGCAGGGATGGTTTGACTTGTAGCTAGGCTGGATCCGGGGAGAAGCTAGCTGCTTGGCCTGGCTAGGCGAGGAGCATGAGGCACTGAGTGAGAGGTGTGAGTTGTAGCTCGGATTTGATGATTGATCAATGATTAATATACTAATCCACAAGCTGTACTAGTCGTGGATCATGAGCACTGACTGGCCAGTTGATGATGCCGGTGTTGCTGAGGCCTCAAGAGGAAATGGGATGGAGATGGGCGGTCACGCTCGGGCCCCACTTACTGATCGATGAGAGATGACGATTAGTTGAGCCATTATTCAGAACCGGCGGGTTGTACTATTTCTCTTCCCTCCTACATTTCGTTTCTTTATGTAGTCGTTGAAGACCGACGCGCTCTCTGGTCGGTTTGTTTGCTGAAGGTTCCTTTCCGACAGTGTCATCTCACCTCACATATAGAGGCTACAGGAAGCAGCAAAATCCGGTGAAGTGTTCAGAAATTTTACTGCTGTTCTCACAAATGCAGGATTGAATGAGATCCTGGAACATTGCCGGCGGAGAAGAGACAGATGCACTGATGACCAGCCAACATATGGGTGTGTTTAGATCCGCGAAAATTTGATGAAAAAGTCACATCGGACACTGTAGCGTATCGTATCATTTTTTGTTTGTTTGTGGTAATCGTTGTCCTACCATGATCTAACTAGGCTCAAAAGATTTGTCTTATTGTGTACATCAAAACTATGCAATTAGTTTTTTTATTGACCCACCCTTAGTGTTTTATGTATACGTCATTTGCTATATTTAATATTTCGATGTGATATCGATGTGATGAAAAGTTTAGAATTTAGGGGAACTAAACACACCGTTTACAGATCGCCCAGTGGAATGGTCTTCAGAAGGCTAGTAGTTGGCCCGTTGCTACCTGAGCATTTGTCCAGTTCCGATCACCATTCAGCAATTTCAGAAGGGGTTTCTTGCGGTCCTTGTGATGCGAAATCGTCATAAAATTCAGACAGCGAGATCGTCCATCGTCCATATGACACTTCAGGATCGATTCTGCTGACTGATCGGCGACAAAAACGTCTTACCGTTCGAGTATGGCTGGGATGAAGCTATTGAATACATATAGGACACACTTGTTTAGTGGACTAGCTCCCGTACTTAGTCTACGTCGCCGCCGGTTAGGTTAACTAAATCATATTAACCACGGCACCGGCTCAAGGTCCAAGCAGCTGTACCTGCTAGAATTGCACGGCTGCTATCAAGCTCTGGCATCAACCAACAGGTAAACCTGCAGGCATGTGCCGTATCTCGCTACCTGACAGTGGTCTTACTACAAGTACGCAGAATCCTACCGAACCCTGAAAAAACTGAACATGTTTTCATGCTGTGAACGTGCTCGTAGAGTTCCAACATCATGCTAACTAACCCACTGGCCACTGCAGGTTTCAGAAACTGTGGGTCCTGCTCCCCTTTCCCGCCGGCTCCGTTGATCAAGTGGTGGATGTGTCCTCGCAACAACGGTTGACCGCTTCCGCCTCGTTTGCTTGGCTAGTGGTCGGTGCTGATCTACGTTGAGAAAAAATACCGCTGGTTCATTGACGACAGGTTGATTTATGTTGAGAGAAAAATACTGCTAGCTGATGCTGATAAACCAGACAAACGGGGCGACTCGAACGCAACGGCTGACACGCAAAATTCAGCTCTTTCCTCGTAGGCTCCTGTTGCAAATTTGCAACACAGAATTTCAGGATACTTCCAAAAGAAAAAAATGATATGCCTTTGATTTAAAAATACTCGTGTCTTAGAAAAAACAAATACTCATGTCTTAGAAAAAAAACAAATACTCATACATTAATGTGTCAGAAAAAATGATATGCCTTCGATTTAAAAATACTCGTGTCTTAGAAAAAACAAATACTCATGTCTTAGAAAAAAAACAAATACGCATACATTAATGTGTCAGAAAAAAAATCTTCTAGTCTCGTTTTTCTCTCGGTTGGGCCGTTACGTGTCCAGTAGTGCAGTAGCCAGGTTATTGGGCCACGGCCTGTCGGATGCATGATTGCTTGTAGTCTATGGCTCCTGGGCCATAGCTGAGTAGCCATTTGAGTAGGCAAAGGAGGGTTTAGCGGAGAACTGAAAACCCAGCTCGCCGGCGGCGGCGGGAGGGGAAGCCGCCTTCTTCCTCTCGCAGTTCTCCGTGCCTGTTCGTCGGAGACCTCACAGCCGGCGGACAGACACGACAAGCCAGGACTCCGTCCACCGAAGTCTTCTCTCCCTCTCGTCGAGGGCGACATCTCTCCTTCCTCCCCATCTTCTTCGACATCTGCTGCTGCTGCTGCTGCTGCTGGACTGGCGAGGGGCGGAGATCCGTCAAGCCCTGGATTTATTGCTTCTTCTGTTGGTGAGTAACTCCAGCTTTCATGGATGGGTGTTCTAGGGTGTTTCCCCCAACCGAATGCTCTTTCCAATTCTACATTTCAGTTAGTTACCGATTTGTCTGCTGCGTAGTACCCTACTTATATCTAATCCATCAAATTTGTGGTTCAATTAGGCTGTTCATCTTCGGCGTGTAAAATCTATTGAGTTGATACCATAAGGATTTGTCACCCGAGGTGCGAGTGCAGTGCATTTTTCCAAGATTTTGTGGTGATGAACAGAAACCCCATGGCCCAAGCTAAGTCTGCATCTGGTGGCCAGAGAAATTGGAGCAGCAGTGGGCCTGCCAATGGAAGGAAGAACAAGGGAAGAGGAGACGACAGAGCAAAAGGAACCAGGGTTGCAAGTTGGAGCAACAGCGAGAGGAGGGAAGAAAACAAAGGGCGCCGAGGAAATGGGGGATCGACAAGGCGTTCAAGTGATGGAGTGCCTCGAGTTGGTGTGAAGAAGAGTGTGTCTGGATTTGACAGGAGGAAAAGGAAGATCGACGATGACTCATGGGATGATGATGGTGGTGCCAAGAATGTTCCGTCATCCAAATCAAAGTTTACCAGAAAGACCGCTTCCACCATTAACCATCGAAAAGTTGCTCCTGGAAAAGGTGATAGGTTCTCTCCGAGTCTGTATGAGGACGAATCGCGTGCAGGGAGAAGGGGCACCAGCAGGGTTTCTGATATTAGTAGAGGGGTCAAGGGTCGATTGGTGCTCAGTAAGAACTCTGGAGCATCAAAATGGAAGAAGTTTGATGCATCTACAGAATTCAGGCGTACAAAAAAAGGTGCAGCTAAAGATGTTGCTTTGGATGAGGAAGTTGCAGATAGCAAGAAGTCAGATGACTCAGGTAATATTACTGAAGAAGAGAAGCCTCGCCCTCGCCTAACTCGAGTGCTGGACCAGAGTGGGAAGAAAATAAAGCCTGCTAAGAAGGTTGTAGTTCCTGATGATGAGGAACCTAGTCCTCCTAAGAAGAGAAAGCGAATGAAGTTAGATCCTTACGACACTTCAAACAAGCGGATTGAAGATTCTCCTCCTGCCCAAGATGGTGCGAATTCCTGATTTTTTTTAATTGTTCATATGACTATGCTTAATCTTATTGCATATTGCACTACTTATATATGTTGTTCTTAGTTCTATTGTTTCATGTGCACAACCAAATAAACCCTTAAACTGTAAAACACCCTTTTTTTTCTGGAATGTTTTCTGTCCCTGACCTTGAAATAGGGTTCTACTTCCTATCCCTATGCCTAACAGATGGAATACTTCTCATTTTTTAGGGGTATTAAGGTCAGGCTAAAGTAATGTAGAGAGTCCTTGTATTATTATTGGTTTTCCTTGTACCAGCATACAGCATTAAAATATTTAAATGTGGTATGATAACAGCCCTTTCAAAAAACAATTGAACTAAAGAATATAAAAAGGATATTCAAAAGATGCTTACACATTGGGAGCTTTTACAAGGTCAGTTTATTGTTTAATTTTAGATTGGAGAAGCCAGCAATTTGAAATTTGCTCCTGAACTCCTGAAAATAAAATGAAGCATGTGTTTACTTGCCTCCATTTTTCCTTTAATATGTAAACACTTGGTCTTTGTCTAAGACATTTATGTCGAATATGTAATCTGGTGCTTTTGTTTGATATGATCTTTCTACCTCTTTCTTTTCTTTTAAAGTTTCCAGTGCACAGAAGGTTCTGGTGAAGTGTGCACCTGAAGAGACCGAAATGTCTATAAATGCAAAATTCCGTGCTATACAGCCAAGTCCCTCAATCCTTTCATATGTGGAAGATAATGTACGCATGATTGCTTCCTATCAACCTTCTTGCACACTATGTTTGTATGTGTAACATCCTCTCACTGTTGTTTGCAGTTACTAGGTCGCAGGCGTCTAAACGAGATAAAAAATGCTGGCTACAACGTCAAGATTTCTGCTCCTCTGGATAATGTTCCCTTCTCAACCTGCACAGAACGTGAGCGCATAGAAGAAAGTGTAAGCACTACACCATATAATCAGTGCCAGAAAAAGTGTCTTCTACTTTTGTCTTTTGTCTTGGGTGGTTATAGAGTCATACTCATATCTTCCCCATAGTTTATGATGTTATCTGGCACTTTGTTGTGTGAATTTCAAACTGCAATGCCAATGAGTAATTGTTGTCCACATAAAACGATTGACAGGTATTCAGAAATAAGCTGGAATTCTATGCTGCTGCCAAGATCTCTTCATCATTCCCTCCTCCTACACTTCCAGAGATAGCATTCGCAGGTAACTGAAGAAAATAAAAATGTTGTTTGGGGCATTTTTGGTGTATCAAATGTCTCTGTTAACCCACTGAAATATTAGGTGTATCAAATGTTGGAAAATCTTCACTCCTAAATGCACTTACAAGACAGTGGGGTATTGTGCGAACATCAGATAAGCCAGGACTTACTCAGGTATGGTATAAAGAACCTGTACGAAGAGCGAAGATGCACACAGAACGTTGCTTATTTTCTTCTATTGATTTTGGGTGCTTAAAATTGATATGCTAACATTAATTATTAAATGCAGAGTATAAATTTCTTTCGGCTTGCATCCAAGTTATCACTTGTTGATTTACCTGGATATGGGTTTGCTTATGCAAAGGAAGAAGTTAAGGAATCATGGCAAGATCTTGTAAGTACCTTGAAATCTGAATAGTAGGCTTGAAATGAATATTGTAATGCTGCATTCTGTGTCAGCTGATCTATTATTCTTCCTAAACCACTGTTACAATATGTAGGTGAAGGAATATGTTTCTACCAGGGTTGGCCTAGAAAGAGTGTGTCTTCTTGTGCACACTAAACGTGGAATGAAGCCATTGGACTATGAGCTTGTAGATTTAATGGAAAGGTGTGCCTTTGTTGGCCATTTCTTTCAAACACGCTCTCTCTTTTCTTGTTTGTTTCAGTTTCAAATAATTTGTGTTTTTTTCATGGTCTTGATGCAAGTACATTATAGCCACTAAAATAGAATAATGCAATATTGTATGCAAGTTACCTCAAAATATTTGGTTACCTCTTTGAACCATATGTTAATACTCATGTCACCTCTGACATTTCCAAATGTGTGACTGTAGGCACAAGACACCGTACCAGATCGTACTGACCAAGACCGATTTAGTTTTCCCAATAGACGTCGCCCGCCGTGCTGTAGAAATCCAACAGGTTATTTTCGCAATCCATCCTGTTATATGCATATTCCAGTTTATTACCTAACAGAATTGTCTGCGTCCTCAACTGCAGAGTCTAAAGAAGAATAAGTCAGTGGTAAACCCAGTGGTGAGCTTTCGAATCCACCTGTCTTCTTTTTCAATATATATGTACTATTTCCTTTTTGATGAAATAAATTGCCGCCTCATACAATGATACTTCTTCGTGCAGATGATGGTGAGCTCCAAAACTGGTGCTGGCATACGCAACCTGAGAGGCGTGCTGGGGAAATTGGCTCGCTTCATCAAACCATAGCAAAGCAACAGCAATGTTTTTTTGAAGGTCATACGGCAGGCAAATCACTGACCTGAACATTTCTATTGGTAATGCAATGATTGTAGTATAAATGGATTTGTGAAAGGGAGGGGGGAAAGAAAAATCACCACATCAGCCTACTGCTGAAGCTATCTTTTCACTCCAGAATCGTAGCAACAGCAAATTTTTGGACTCTGTATCTGTGGAAACAAGCCAAACCTGGAGGTAAAGCATTCCAAAGTAGGTTAGTTTTTGGACACTAGCTGTATCACGGGCGCAGATTTGGATATGAATGAACTGTTTTCCTTTTGAGTGGATTATGCCATGTAGAGATGATATCAGATTCACGCTCTACTTAATTCCATGAAATAATTGAGGTTTCCACATGTGGAGATACCGCACTGCTACTCACAAAAGCATACTGGTGTTCTGTTGGCTCTCGCTGGTTATACATCCGTTATGCATAACTCCTTTGATGTGGAGTACATCTTCGGTGATGATCTATGAGCCACTGATGTTTATGCTCTGTCATGGAAAGATGTAACGCTGGCCGTGTAAATTATGCTTTCAATTCAGAACTCCTTTCTGTGCTGATCTGAAATGCATGTTCCTATTCAGGTGATGGCACGCATAGCTTGCGGAAGAATGTGTCATTTTCATGTTCTCATCAGCACTAAGTGCGAACACCGATTGTCTGTTTGGTACTACCACTTGCTAATTTGACAGTGCAACGCTCTGCTATGGTGCCTTGATCTGCTCCAAACCCAAACTCCAATGTACTGTCTTTATTTTGAATCACAGAAGGCGAGTTTCAAACTTTTTGAATTCTGAACATGAAGTTTCACGTAACAAAATCTTGTTGAGATCAAGCCAAGGCACGATAATGGCCGTTCTCTTATCAGTACGAAAGGTTAGTACGGAGTAGTACTGAACGTAGTTTGCAGTAGCACAAGGTCTTAGTTTCTAAATTTCACTATATAAAAAGAAAATTCTCATCACATCAAAATATCGATATATGCATGAAGTATTAAATATAGACGAAATCAAAAATTAATTATATAGTTTTATTGTATTTTACGAGACGAACAATGAACCTAATTAATCAATATTTAGATAATTATTTACAAATACAGATAAAATGCGCCCAAAGCTTGATCAGCAGTGCCGCCGGACTGTGACTGTTGTGAGCTGGTGACAAGGGTCAACTCCGTCCATAAAAATCTCAGTGCCCGACTGCCCGGTAGTAGCCACACGACAGACCTGAGACATCAGGCTCAGGCCATCAGCTCAACTGAGACGTCAGAAGACCACGAGAGAGTGGGGGCACCGGGCCACCGGGAGTCCGGCGATGGCGAGCGGGGAAGGGAACGGGGAGACGGTGATGGTCACCGGCGCCAGCGGCTTCATCGGCTCGACTCTCGTGCGCTGCCTCCTCGGCCGCGGCTACAACGTCCACGCCGGCGTCCTCAGCCCCGGTCAGTAGCTACTCTTGTCAGCGCGTGGCGACATTGTCATCAAGCCCGAAATCGCATCGTGGTGGTGTGCAGATGACAAGGCGGAGACGGACCACCTGCTCGCGCTCGCCGCCGGCGCCGGCGAGGGCCGCCTCCGCATCTTCCGCTGCGACCTCCTCGACGGCGCGGCGCTCCTCGACGCCGTACGCGGCTGCTCCGGCGTCTTCCACCTCGCCTCCCCCTGCACCATCGAACCCGTCAGCGACCCCCGGGTACCCGCCCGCCATCGCCCCATGTCGCGGCCCTCTCCTCTACCTCCCAGACGGAGCCAGACTGAGCTGATCGGTTTTGTGGTTGCAGAAGCAACTGATCGTGCCGGCGGTGGAAGGGACGCTCAACGTGCTGCGCGCCGCCAAGGAGGCCGGCGGCGTGCGGCGGGTGGTGGTGACCTCGTCCAACTCGGCCATCATTCCCAGCCCGGCGTGGCCGGCCGGCGAGGTCCGCGACGAGCGCTGCTGGACTGACATCGACTACTGCGAGAAGAATGGGGTGAGCGTGAGCCTTCCCATCGCAGCTTATTCAGTTTCACCATGCATGGCAATATGGCATATGTGATGGATGGTATGAGAGCTTGGAAAACTCAGTGAACGCCAACGGAGAAGAAGGATGCAGGATTTCCAAGATGCAATGCCTGGTTCTGGTTGCCTGCAAAGCTTCGATTTCGTCAGTGATGTCGCTGCTGCCTGCTATTTCTCTCCAGCTCAAGTCGCCGTTTGCTTTTGCGTGTAGCTTTGGTACTCTGTTTCGAAGACACTGGCAGAGAAGGCGGCTTGGAAGTTTGCAGAGGAGAACGGAGTAGATGTGGCCGTGGTTAACCCGGGCACTGTTATGGGACAGATAATTCCACCGACCATCAATTCTAGCATGACCGTCCTTCTGCGCCTCCTTCAAGGTAAAGCTACTTTTCATTCAAAATACGAAAATTTTGAGCTGTGGTCTTTAATCATGTCTAGCTTAGCCGTTCCAGTTCAGATCAATATGGTTTCCAAGTAGTACGTGCTGAGAATGTTGCTACAAATAATCTTAATTTGGCCACTCAATGTTAGCTTCAAATTACATGTGGTGTTGAGAGTATTGTTCCTGATTGCTCATTGTGCGGTTACCGTGAGATCAACAACACATCGAAGCATACCATTTTGGCTAAGCAGGTTGCACAGAGGAGTACAAGGACATCTTTATGGGGGCAGTTCATGTGAATGACGTTGCCTTGGCTCATATCCTTGTGTTCGAGAACCCATCTGCCTCTGGGAGGCACCTCTGCATCGAGTCCATCTCTCACTGGAGCGACTTTGCTGCCAAAGTCGCCGAGCTCTACCCCAACTACAAAGTGCCCAAGTAAGCGAACCATCCGGACCTTTTCGCGATGAAGAACGAATGGTATTTATTTAGGTGTCTATTGATAGTTAGTCAGGCAGCAATATCTCTGAAAGCTTGTGTTTTTTGCAATCTCTGGGTGTGCTTGAGACTTGTATCGTTGCTTTGTGTGCAGGTTCCCAAAGGATACCCAGCCTGGGCTAGTGAGAGCAGAGGTAGGAGCGAAGAAGCTCATCGCGCTGGGGCTGCAGCTCAGCCCCATTGAGAAGATCATCAGGGATGCTGTGGAGAGCCTCAAGAGCAGAGGGTACATTTCGTGATCGTGGGGGTACTGTAAATGTTATCGTGGCCAAACTAGTAGTAGTAATGTAATAAGGACGTCATTAGATAACAAGGCACCGGTGAAATTAAAGCTCCAATCAAGTTCAGAAGCAGGAAGTCTCGAATGTGGCATACTGGTATCGAATTTCAGTTCTGAGTAGTGAATATATTTTTTAGGAGTTACGTACAGCTACGAAATTTGACGACTCAAAAGAGTTCATCAACCACAAAGTTCATCAACTTCCCTCTCCTCGTCGGAGACGGCCCTCCAGAGGACGCACGTGGGCGTGCCGCCAGCAATGGCCGACGGCTGCCTCGAGAAGTGCTCTGAACATACTATACAAACAAGACAAACTGCCCGAACTCGTCCAGCACCAGCTAGCTGTATCACCCGCGAGCCAGCGGTATTTTTCTTAAATCAGCACCAGCCAAACAAACAGGACGAGTGCTGTTACAAAATGCAGGTTGACTCCGGATAAAACTTGTCCGTGATACGGAAGGCAACATACATACGTTAATAGCAATCCAATACCATAAAGAATGCTAAACTGGAGGCACTTGCAGCGGGGAACCAATAGCTTTCGTATGGCAATATCAGTGACCAACATAGAGAAACACCATTAACATGGATGATGATGATGGTGAGAGCAGGCCGAACGGAAAATTGTGTTAAACAAAATTATCAACTGGATACAGCAATGTTGCTTTCTCAGAACATGAATAGTCCATCTCATCGGTGACAAAACTAAGCCCTGAACCCACATTCCTCAACTTAAGTGCGAGGAGGAGGAGCAGCAGCAGCCGCAGGAGGTGCTCCACCACCTGGGCGTGGCGCGCCTTGGCCTGGCCTCGGGCCATCATCCTGTAAGGCAGGTAAGGCAAAACCATCAGTTCACAACTCAGCATAAAATGCAACTTAACCATCAAATTGGCAAGCATACAGCAAGTCTGAAGAATATCACATTAGCCAATCATTATAAAAAAAATGCTTATTGCAAGTCACAAAAATAACTGAATTAAAAAATGTGAAATTATAGAGCAATGTGTGCATTCATGATGTTATGACTGAATGAGGGATCAGTCATCACATAAATCCCTGCAATGCACCAACACATGTTTATATACGCTTTCGTTGACGCATCCATTGCAACATATACAGTGAATGCAACGCCTATAAAAGCAATAGTAAAATGTCTCTAAGACCACCTGATAGAATTCGACCATCATCATGTTTGCATTACAAGTCCCAAAGCAACTCATAAACAATTCAGCAAAAAATAGGATTTGATAAACATGTAGATTCTTAAGCTGATGATGGCATGACAGTGAGAATTAAACACTTCAATTGATTGCAAATATGAATAACATTACACTGGCGCTATAGTCATTTATGTACAAAATCAAAATGTTACAGCCTCAAGGAGTTTTTTTAGAGATTAAATTCTGTCAGCAGTAATGAATGTCTAAAAGGATGAATGTTTTAGCAGACAAATTGAGACGATTATCAAATATCAGGGACCAGTTCATCCCAATGGCATTTGACAGTAGCCAATGGGACAGAGACCAGTAAGTCCCCAAAGCACACAACATATCACCAGAACAGAAAAACAATGTTACAGCAAATTGTACCAGCTACTGACTGTAAAAATGTTAGAAACTTATCACAATGTGTGCATTCAAGAGGTTATGGCTGAAAATCAGTCATTACACATAATCCTGCAATGCACCAACACATGTTTATCTACGCTTTCGTTGACGCATCCATTGCAACATATATACAGTGAATGCAACGCCTATAAAAGTGATAATAGCATCAAACTAAGATAATGGGGTTGGGTTAAAACATTAAACCACGGCCAAGAGACTGGACTGAACCATTAAACCGATTGTCGTGGTTGGCGGTTGCAGTACAACTTTCAGGAGTTATCAGATACAAATATTTAATTTGAGCCAAAAAGATTAAGATATAATCATGTGAAGCTTTAGAATTATACCCTGCGCCTGAAGCGCTGCGGAGGCTCACGGTTCCTCCTGTTCTCACGAGAGCGGACACGGACAATGTGCGCATGAATTGCACATGAGACGCAGTGATGAACCTTCGCGTACAGCTTGGGAAGAATGTATCCTGAGCAAATGAACATTACAAGGGGATATTTGGGATATTTTCACCAGGTTACAAAAACCAGGGTTAAGAAAATTAAGCAAGAATTAACAAGGGCCACAGTACCATCATGCACACAAGCTTCCTGCACATCTCTCACGGCAGCCTGCTCAACAATGTTCCTCACCAAGAACCGCTTGATAGCTTTATCCTGCAAGCACAAATAATCCAAATGCCAAATATTATTTACAGCATATCGATAATAATACATGATTAAGACCCAACACTGCAGTATAAAACAAAATATCCTATGCACGCTGTCCATCCAGTATGCTCATACTATCAACCCACAGCATCTAACATTCCTCACACAATATAGAACAAATACAATAAAACAGAAGACTACAAGGGCCATGGTACCCCAGCATACTACCAAACCACATTATCCTAAAATAGTGCTGCCCACTGCTTTGCCTATATATGCACCATAGCATTATCAAAGTTCTAGCAAAAAATGCAAGTACTTAGGCAGAGGACGTGTTTGGATTGTCATAAGTCATTTATATCATAAGAGCTTTTGAAGGTACGCAGCAAAGACGGAGGTCTCATGATGCGTGCCCCCCGATTGTGAAAGGCATCCACCTCAATTACCAATAACGCGTATTCTCTATAGAGTCCATACAGCCCTGTCCTCCTACTGCTGCTACTTCGGAAGCTCAAAACGAAGAAAAATATCACGACAGGAGACGGAATAATACCTTGGGGCAGCACTTGGCGCAGTTGGAGCAGCGGATGTACTTGACGTGGCCACGCCCGTGCTTGTTGCGCCCGCCATTCCTCCGCTTGAACGTCTGCGCCCACCACAAGCAACAACAGTTAGACAGCAAGGCCGGGCAGCGACGAAATAGGGGGATGGATTCTTCGGGGAGCTCACCATGGCTGGAGGAGCTCGAAGCCGCCGGTGAGGAGGGCTAGGGTTCTCAAGTGATGCGGCGGCAGCGGCGGCGGCGGCGGCGGCGGCGCGAGCGGGTGTGCGAGACGGGAGGGGGCGGGGAGGCGAAGAATCGAGCCTTTTATAGTGCAGCAGGAACCCTAGTGGGCTTTATGCTGCGGTGGTTTATTTCTGGACCTAGCTTAAGGCCTGTAGAAGTTTAGAGCCTAGATTAGGCCCATAAAGCTGTTCATGCAGGGCTCCACCAGAATAATGTAGCCCATCTACTAAAAGTAGAACTAATCGGGCCGTGTCTCACAGCTTCGGGCCTTTTCTTTTTCTTTTTCTTTTTCTCATCCTGTGATCCTTGTTTTCCTTTTTCGTCTTTTGTTTATATAAGAGGATAATTCACATGTGACATCTGCCGTGGAGTAACCTTATGCATTGACGAAGCTTTCTTTCAAAGAGCATTAACAAAGTTCGCGGGGTGAACATCAGTAAAGAAAAACCTCCGACATGAAAAAGGCTCAAAAACTGTCCAAATTCTAATGAATTTTGAACCATTTCCTGCAAATATACACCAGGGGGTCTTTGCATTCTGCGCCACCGTGCACGGTTAAACTCAAAAGGCACCAGTCATCGTGCTCTCCACCCTACTCGACAAGACGCGATGAAGCCCGACGCACAGTGCTGCATCGGATGATGAGAGGTGACGCCGCACCTGCACTGAACCTCACCTCGCCTTGTGAAAGAAAAAAAGAAAGAAAATAAAAACAAAAACAAGTGCATCCGTGAGTCAGAAATCACAATATCCCTTGGGAGAGACGGTAGAAAAAGAATAAGATGATACAGGTCCGGACAGTGACCCTTCACCGAACATCATCTCAGGTCTAAACCACAGCCTCATGTTTATAATACACTCCACCACTGTGTCATCAGCTGCTGAGGTGACCTTTCCTGAGAGCTCCATCTCTTTAGTTCATACTAGCATCAAAGCAAAAGGCATGAAAGGGTGGAGCTAGCAGTGATAGGAGGAGCTCAACGGCACGGAGGTAGACGAAGAAGACCCGGTGATGGGGACGGAGCAGGCCAAAATTAAAGGGGCATGCAGCCTTGTCTGAATTGCATAAAGGCCTCCTCACGCAGCCCCGTGTTGTTTGCGGAGAAGAGAACAACGGAGGGGTGGGTTTTGGGTGGCTACTGTGATGTGCCCCCATGTTTTCCTTGCACGCTTTTTTTGGAGCACAATCATTGGGTTTCTTTGGTTAGGCTTCGCCTGGGCGCATGCATGCCTGGCTCCAAGATCTTGGAGCCTGGCCCCTTCGATCTCCCACAAGTCGGCCGTCGGTCCATCGGAGCTCTGTAGCATCTGCCTATGTGATGTGTGCTTTGTACTAGCGGCTGAGGTCTTCGTTTCTTTTATTTCCTTTCAAACAAACGGTGGTTGAGTTTTTATTTTATTTTATTTCTTTGCTTTCAGATGATTACGAGGTTCAAGCGTTCAGCGAGGAACCCACTCAAGGTGTCAGCTCAAATGCCAGGATTGATTACCATGACCCTACGGCTCAAAACGCTTGAAATCATGCATGTCATCTCAACAAGGTTGTTTTCTACTACCTACAGTAGACTTCTAGTATGGATGCCTACATGACTGATATGACAATTGGCAAAGCAATCAAACTTGCAAAGCGGTGGCCGCAAGATTTCACCAAACCTAAATCTTCTGCGTTACTCGTGCGTACTTTAACCAGATCGGTGCGGATTTACTCGGTAGCTAGGCTCGTTAGTAACGTGGCTAGGTCTAGTTTAGGGCCTAGCTAAAACTCTAGATTCGGTGGTCGTTGTTCAAGTGTGTTAGGTAATTGACAGGTTAGACTTTTCATCGTGTGTCCCCTGGTTTATATTCCTTTTCTAATTAATCACATCCTCCACGCATCTTCTTCCTAGTAGCCCCCATTAAGAAAGCCATACAATGTAATGTAGGGTGCTGTGCGCCGTGTGCGTGCATCCATACTGTAGCGGATCTCCAGGACGCAGCTCTCGACCATCACTCTCGTCGTGCAGTACTAGGCATCTCTAAAAAGGCCAAAATACACAATTGGGGGTGGGCACAGTGTACATTTGGGGAAGTCGTCGACCACCACCAATAATGTAACACAGAAGCCAACACAACACAGGGGAGTCGGGACTGCGACGTGACAGGTGACGCGACGAGCAGCAAGCAAAGCAGCTCGCTCCAGGCCAGGTCAGCCGACGCCCATTCCCGGGCCGCCAACAACCGACAAGATCGCATGATTTCGGGGTGCTCGCCCGCCGGCCGTCTCGAACTCACTTTTATCTCTCTCGATGCGCACGGCACGGCCCAATTTTTACGCCCCCCGGCTCGCGTCACGTGCGCCGCCGCCGCCGTGACATGGAGGGCCGGGGCTACGGAGATCGCGGTGCCGAGTTGGCACGGGCCGTGAGCGGCGGGCGGGGCAGCTCTCGCTCGCCGGCCGTGTCGCACGGCGAGGAGGACTTGAATTTGAATCCGGCGACGAGGTCCGGTCCTGCGACAGGGGCCGGGCCTGCGACGGGCGAAGAAAAAAAAGGCCCAACGGGGGGTAATTAAAGAACGGAGGGGAGGGATTCCGCGTGAACGGCCTAGTGCGGGTGGAAAAAGAGGACGGACGGGGAGGAGACGGCCCAAAACCACGTGGAATCCAGTGGGCCCCGCCGCGCCGTGGGAGGAGGGGGTGAGGGAAAAGAAAGGTCACGCGACGCGGGTGATGTGGAGGAGGCGTAGCCGTCGCGGCCCCCACGTCGTGGTTGCGCTCGTTTTCCTCGGCCCCCGTCAGTCAAATACGCCCACTGAGCCGTGGATAGATAGCACAAGCGCAGCAGCTGTATTTAATTCTTTTTTTCCACACGGGGGAGGGGGATTTGGCTAATTGTCCACCGGGCAACTACCCCCAGCGCCACCGGTTCGACAGTCAACAACACTTCAACCTGCCTGCGACCGCGAGTGAACCAACGTTCTGTGTTCTTCTTTTACAACGTGGTGAAAGTTTTGTGCTGTTTGTGCGCGCGTGGCCAGTAATCTTACGTTTTTAAAAATCCTAGAAATAATTATATTTTGCGCGTATATGACATCTATGCACCGGCGTAACCCCATACATCGTTGCAATAGCAATGTAACTTCTTTTTTAATGGACTTAGGCTCCCCTCGAGGACGTCCGATGAAAAAAAGGAAAACTGGTTAAATCAAATTAGCATGTCAATACAAAGTGACAAAATTTAAACTATATGCATATACGAAGAAAAACGTTCGAATAACTTTCATCGGGATAAACAATTCAAAGTTGCACGAATCATATACGTAAGGATGAAAATGACACGGATAATCTTCGCATCTGATTGGATCAAACTCCGAAATTTAAGAATGACGAGACAATTTTTGATATCCATACGTATGGATAACCCCAATCTAAATATGATTTGTAAAAAATATTAATACCGCCACTTGCAAAGCCCTTATCCCTTTTATTCGCAGAGCGCATTTCTAAAGGGAAACGACATGTTTCATTTGCATTACATTATATACACCTTTACACAATAACTTTGATGTGCTCTCTACAACACACCATTGTCTCATCCACTGTTCCGTTCATACATCTTTGCATAGCATCGCTCGCGTTTTTGCTCTACTTCATTGTTATCCTATCCTTTACATTTACGTGTGCCTTAATAAATGGTAACCGCACGTTATTTCCGTGATATCAGCATATTTTTTGCTATATCATTTAATACACTTTACACAACTACTTTGCTTCGTCGTTATCCTATCCTCTTCATAAGTATATTATACCATTCGATGTCTTTACCGAGCGTTACTGGTGTGCCCGATCTACTTCGTCGTTATCCTGTATCATGGCGCGTATCTTAACACGTGGTAAGTAACGCATCATCTCTACGTATCAACTTGCTATCTATATATTTTATAGAGCTTTATGCATTTCTTCTTACGTTTCGCTCTACTTCGACGTTATCCTATCTTTTATGTTGATATGTATCTCAATAAACATACACGAACGGATATACTATCCATACGGTACGACTGACCAATCTACTGTTACATTTAATATATTCTTACAGATGCTATTCCATAGTTATCACTATATTTCATAGCTATCTTTATCCATCGTTATGCGTGCCCTAACCACACGGTAACATATTATCTTCACGGTATCTCGGTGTCTTCTCGTACCATACTTCATTTTTGCTTTGGGAAAAACCTATTTCAAAGCTTTGGGAGAGAGATATTTTGGGCATGGGCCCGGTTTAGTTCCTCAAAATTCTCTCTCCAAACTTAACTATTCACCTATCACATCAAATCATATCAAATCTCTCTCCTCGTGACTGGAGCCCTAAATGTAGATAAATAAAAAAATTAATTACATAGTTTTGATGTACACGACGAGACGAATCTTTTGAGCCTAGTTAGGTTATGATAGGACAATGTTTACCACAAACAAACGAAAAGTGCTACAATGTCCGATGTGATTTTTCTGCCAACTTTTCACCCCTCCTTTCATCAACTAAACACAGCCATGGGCGCAATCTGTGGTACGAACACGGGGGGGCATGCCAATACACCTACCGGCTGCTTCCACTGCCCTCTCCTTGCTCCTTGGCTCTGCTTTACCCGAGCGGGCTTCTATAAAAAGCTGCCCACTGCGGGCTCTGCTTCCCCCGATACCTTCTCCCCCCAACTTTTCTTCCCTTCCCTTCCCCGCACGACGACCACCACCCAACCCCACGCCGGGAAGCCGCACCAAATCGCATCCCCGCTCCTCTAGGGTTAGGGTTCTGCCTCAGCTAGTGAATTTCTCTGTGATTTACCGCATTTCTTGACTTCAAAGCCACCGCTTTCCGCTCAGTTTATTGTGAAAAATCGGTTCTTTTCGTTTTGCTGCGATTTCTCTGTTTTTCCGAGTGGTTTTTTGGGGGTAAGAATCGAGGCTCTCGAAAGCGATTAGTGGTTCGGAGCGAGCTCGGGCTGTAATTTTGCGCTCTTTTTTTCTGAAAGAAGTTTGCGGTTTTTGTGCGAAGAAATTTCAAAATCGCCGTCGTTTGTTCATCAGGCGGCTGTAATCTAGTGGTGGTGGAATTTCGTGCCTCGGCGTGCCCCCCCCCCCCCCGTGCTCCGGTTCCTGATCACCTGCGCGCACTCTATGAGCGCGGGGCTCGCGGAATCGGGCTCCGGCTGCTCGGGCGCGCGCGCGGGGTGCCTGTGTTAATGCCTCGGCTTTCCTGCAAGTTCGCGGACCCCGACACCGTCGTTTCCTCCGCGGCGGCTGCGGCTGCGGCGCCGCGCCGCGTGCGGCCAGACACGATGAGCTGCGGCAGCGACGGGTGCCGGGACGGCGGCAGCAGTGGCAGCGACGAGTTCAGGCGGTCGCGGCCCAGCAAGGTCGCGGCTGACGATTTGGTGGCGCCGGCACGTTGTTCGGATGCGGCGGCGCCGGCACGGAGTTCGGATGCCGCGGCGCCGGCGTCCTGGATCGAGAGGAAGCTGCTCGTTGATCCCAAGATGCTGTTCGTTGGGGACAAGATTGGGGAGGGAGCTCATGGGAAGGTCTACAAGGGAAAGTAAGTAAAGATGCTTTTGAGACATGCATACCCGTGCCTAATTTTGCCATGTCTGTGCTCAATGGCATAGTTGCTTTATCAATCGGGCCGAGTTTGAAGTATATGCCTGAGTTGTCATTTTAGTTGTTGAATTAAATGGGTGTTGTGCACTACTAGATCCTTGCAAAAATGGGCGCTTCAAATTAGTTAGGGTTGTCAGAGTGCCAAAGTCCTGGAAGTGTATCCTGTATTCCCGTTCCTCCATCAGTTATTTTTTCTCCTGAGATTTTAATTGGCAGAATGGTCCTTCGGTCAAAACAGTAGTCATGAGTTGTTTCATCCCTCAGCACCTCCAAGGAAATGTTAGCCAATAGCCATGATGGTAGTGAACCTGCAAAGATCTCTAATACACTCCCTCGCCTGCTCAGAAATACTAGTCTGTTGTAGATGGCTGTTGGTATCATCACTAGTTTAGATGACATTCTCACACTCAAGGAAATTCATGCCATTTAATTGTTCAAGTTGATGTCAAACTTATTCAGTTAGTTCATTTTCATTTGCCTAGTATCTTTTTTTTTGCGAGGAACCTTTTAGTATATTTAAGTCATACCGGTAATCAACTTTTCCTTGTATACTTTGAATAGGTATGGTGATCAAATTGTAGCCATAAAGGTTCTTAACCGTGGCAGTACTCCTGAAGAAAAAGCAACACTTGAAGCCCGTTTCATTCGAGAAGTAAATATGATGTGCAAAGTGAAACATGAGAATCTTGTCAAGGTACTTCCTGGTCTGAATGACATGCTTCTGTGGCTAGGTAAATCATCAATTCGTTTTTGTTCCTTCTCACAATAGTTCATGCACTCCTGCAGTTCATTGGAGCTTGCAAGGAACCATTGATGGTGATTGTTAGTGAGCTACTGCCTGGGATGTCACTGAAAAATTACCTGAACAGCATTCGGCCGAGCCAACTAGATACACACACTGCTATCGGCTATGCACTAGACATAGCTCATGCAATGGACTGTTTACATGCCAATGGCATAATACATAGAGACCTGAAACCTGGTAAGGAGCTATCTTACTTTTGGCATTGTTCACTTTGGTGTAACAAAAATTGCATTGCATTGTGTGCTGATATTATTTGTCGGTTGCAGCTCTAGTTTAAGATAGCTGTATGTTCATTTGGATGTATTTTATATGCCAAATTATGGCCTTCGATTTTAAATAGATTATTTTCCGCCACTCATTTTTTTGGTGAGGTGCTTGCGCATCTTCTTCTGTTTTGTCGTTTTCCACATTTAATGTTATATCTGTGGGATATGCATTTGAATATTCTTAAGTCTACATCAGCACCAGCTTTACTTTCCTGCTCATGGTTCTACTTCAAAATGTTGCAATCTCTTTGATCTTTTGCTTTGCTTCCTTGACCTTCTTGGTCGCTCCAGTAGTTGATACTTTCTATGTTGCTTTAAATTCTTTATGCTTATTTTATAGCTCTTCTATGCAGATAATTTATTGCTTACAGCAAATCGTAAGAAGCTGAAACTTACTGACTTTGGACTTGCACGTGAAGAAACTGTGACTGAAATGATGACGGCTGAAACCGGGACCTACCGATGGATGGCCCCAGAGGTTGTAAACACTATTTTCTGCATCAACTTAAAGCTAGTGAAATTACATAGTGAAACCAAAACCACAAATAATTTGACTCTTATAGTAATATGCTAGATATTTCATCTTGTTATGGTTTGCTACCTGTTATCCAATAAATAATCAAATGCTCCAGTACTGAACTCTTCAATTATAAAGGGTTGCTCATGTTCTTTCTTCATGTGATTTTGCAGTTATACAGCACAGTCACACTTCGGCGTGGTGAGAAAAAACATTACACAAATAAAGTGGATGTGTACAGCTTTGGCATTGTTTTGTGGGAATTGTTGACCAATAAAATGCCATTCGAAGGCATGTCGAATCTACAAGCTGCATATGCTGCTGCTTTTCAGGTAAGCATGAAAGTATTGCTGCCCATACTTGCACTAGTTAGTAATGGCTCCTTTTGTAATAAAGCTGCTAACCTCTTACTACTAATTAATTACTTAACTGCATATATTTTTAATTCCTCACTAAAAGACTTGCTTGGCTGCCTAAAGCCTGAAGGTTATAAAATGTTAAAGATTAAATGACAGAATTGATTCCAAGGAAGCATTGTTTTGAATTTTATGCTGTCATGGAAGGAAGTAATGGAATTTCAAAATTTTAGCCCTTTATGTCATGGTGACTGACTACTGGTCTGTGGTAGTTATTTGACCACATCTGCATGAAACTGAAGAACCAGGTTCCATTCAACTGGTTTATTTACACAACATGTATCGTAGCATCATCCAACTGGTTTACATAAAATGTATCATAGCATCATCCAGCTGGTTTACATAACATACATCGTAGCATCATCCGACTGGTTTACATGACATTAACACATTTCTTTAACAAATCTCTCCACTTTATCTTGTAATCCTTAAAAACATAAACACCTAACGGAATAACTGATAACCATTTTAACATTATTATCAGTTGCAGTATACTTTTGTTTCCAGTTGCAGTCTACTGGTGTAAATAATACTCCCTTGTTCATATCAACAGCAAAAGCGCCCGTCTCTTCCGGAGGAGACACCCCAGGAGCTCGTGTTCATAGTACAATCATGCTGGGTCGAGGATCCTAGCATGCGTCCCAGTTTCAGCCAGATCATCCGGATGCTTGAAACTTTCCTCATGACAATACCTCCTCCTCCACCTTCGGAACCAAACGAGGATGAGGAATCGGAAGAAACCAGGTCCTCACTGAGCAGTAGGAGCTCCTCTGGCTCCTCACTCGTTTCTCGCGCAACAAGCAAGCTCTCGGTCGTCCGCCATCTCTTTGCCTCAAAGAAGGCAGGCAATGGGAAGGCGTGATGCGTCATGCCCTGAGGCGTGTTCCTTTGGTGCTGTAAAGATGCTAGCTTAGGACATGGGAAATACAAGAGGGATCTTGTTCAGTGTAGAGTAGCTGTTGTATTGATGATACAAAGGAAAGTTGAAGCGCAACTTTTGCAAGCTATGTATGGCTCGCTTTACTTCCATGCTTGTCTTCGAGCAATCCTCTTCATTGCATATTTGGCGGTATGATAACGAATGGCGATCATGATATCGGAATAAACCCTGACAGGATGATTCTTCCGTACAAGTCCATGGAAGTTGGAACAGTTATTTTTTCCATGAAAATATACAAACTATTTCGACAACGTGTTGTTCACAATACTATATTTTCATAACTTTTGCTGATATATGATCAGAAAGATAATGTTCAAAGATGTGTATTGGGGGCCCTTGTAGGTGCCTAGCATTAAATTTTTGAGTAAATGACATGTCAGGTACAATAACTTGTATAGTGGGTGCAAGTAGGTCATACTTCTTGTAAAATGCTCAAATATGTCATATATTATGTTTATGTAGTGTAAGTGTGGTCAAATACGGACTCTATGGCTGAGTTGTCTCGTCACGTCACCTCCGATGTGGACAAATATTTGCAAAAACATCCTTTTCTCTGATAAATAATCAACCGTACAATTATTTCTTTCCTACTAAGTCTTATCTGATTGGCTCACAGGTCCAGGATAACGCCGGAGCTCTTGATAGATCACGCGAGAAATATCACCATATCAAACGGCAGAGGAAATGGAGGCAACAACTCTAGGAGTTTACGTGGCATCCGCGGCGGCGGCCACAAATGGCACCTGTGCGTCGAGTTACGGTGAATGCCTCTGTGCTTTGATTTCCGATGGCCACATGAATCTGCTAAGTATGGTTTCAGTAAAGGCCCTTCAGTAAATCATACATGGTCATGTCTGTATCTGTGCTAGTGTAGTAGATTTAAAAGGTTGGCTCATATTTTAGGGTTCATAGATTTATTTGACGAGGACTACGTGTAATAAATGATTAAGGTAAATGGCAAAAGAAAGCTATAGTGCACATGTTCAGATATGTGCGTCCATTATCAGCTTAATAGTTTTCTAATAATCCTGATTAGTTTTTGGCATGAACTTTGTGTTCCATTCACCACGTTTTGGCATTTGCATCGGATATTTTCAATGCTGAATATGTATAAACAAATTGGCATGTATGTGATATGCTGCCCTGTTGCACCCAATAAATTGGTCATACAGGCCCCGATGATGATGAATTCAGTGTTGAGATGCGTCATGGTTGCTTTGGCTCCTAAGTTCAGAAATTTGGTTGTGTATGTTGATCATCAGGACATCGTGGATGGCATTAATTGGGACGAACTTGTAATTTCTTCTACCAGTCCTATGCCTGTAGCTGTGACAATTTCTTCTAAAAATAGCCAACCAGATCCTGGACTACTAGCACCAGAATTGCCAGAACGTGCTTTCATTGCCACGCATAGGAGAGATGGTCTGCAGCCTCCTTTTACCACAGCAACAAGGGAGGGAAGAGTGACAATTAGGAAGAAGAAGGCAGCACCAAAAAAGAAAAATGTGAAGCAGTAGCAGTATTTAGCTCAGCTTTGTTTTCTCCAAGAAATTAGGACATGCATGCTGTTGGTTTCTATTTTTTAGGTAGACATAAACATGCTTATGATTATACATTTGAGTTTGATTATGGACCTGTTGTTACAAATTATGTGTCTACATTATTTTTAGTAGTAACATGAGCAGTTTGAGTTATCTGGTTTCCCCATAGAAAGCCACGTAATTTAGCAGGGCTAGTACGTGTAGGCATTGGTGTAACGAAAAAGAAAGTAACGATCGCATGCATCAGTCAAGTAATCGTTGTATTTAAAAAGGACAAATAAGCTGGAGATAAGTTCTTTTTTGCAAAAGATCCGTCCACATCGGAGGTGACGTGGCAAGGCAAGCAGCCATAGAGTCCGCATTTAACCACATTGCACCATTTAAACATAATTTATGATACATTTGAGCATTTTACAAGAAGTATGACCTATTGTAAAGCATGTCATTTACTCTAAATTTTTTCTTGTGATGCAGGAAATACCGATAGGTATATTGGTCTTTTACATTCTACTAGAACTGGTGACTGTTAGGTATTAGGAACGTACTAGTAGAAAATTTACGTAAAAACGTGTTAATTCTTAGCATTCTGTTTTTACTCAAAACGTGAAAATTCCTCAGAGTTGCGTTGTTCGAACAGGTGATCAGCTCAGCTCAGCTGTCATCACGGCAACGCAGAGCTGAGTGTGAAAGAGTCCGCAAACCTACCGTCTGTGAGTCCCACCGGCGCCCTCCAAGCTCTCTCGGACTCCGGCCGCCGCGCCATGGCCTCTCCTGTGGGGGCCAAGAGCGTGGCTTCCTCCTCGAGGGGCGCGCCGTTGCCCTTTCCCTTCCCCGCCGCGGCCCACTTCCCCTCCCGCGCCGTCGTCCCCTTCCTGCCGCAGCACCATCACCCGGCCGGCACCTCCGACGGCGACGAGGAGGTTGAAGAAGACGAGGGCAGCATGGACGACGACAGCGGCGAAGAGGATGAGTCCGAGCTGGCGGGCGGAGCGGCCCGCGGCCCGCAGCAGCGACGCGCTTCCTCCGCTCCAGGTGAATCAAGGGTTTGAGGAGACAATTCAGGCATTCATATCTTCTACAAGTAGAGTGAATTCTGCTGCTTGTTGGCGACGAATGGTTAAACCTAACTCGTGCGGATCCATGATTAAGCTAGCCTGTGGTCTCTGAATAGTGCAATTACATCTATTTCCCAGCTATTGAGAATTTGAGATGCTTCTGTATGTGGATGAAGGTGATCATTGCTGCTTGCTGATGGTACACCAGGTAGTGGGCGGGCAGCGATGAATGGGGAGAATCGAGTCAGGCATATCCAAGATGGGCATCAGTGGCAGCAGCAGAGTCATTTATACAACGGTGGAACCGATCAGTATGGTTGTACTTCGTCTGGAGGGGAGGAACCTGGTACTATTTCCAGGGAGATGAGCGTGGAGAATGGATATGGAGTTATCGGAAGAAGAGAGGGGGGTCCTGCATCTAGCTATTGGGAACTGCTGAGAGCGCACCTCTCAGATCCGTTGACGTGGGTACCGGAAAATCACTCTGTTGAGAATCTAGTTATTTGTACTAGAGATTAGAGATAA
Organism: Echinochloa phyllopogon; assembly: GCA_033239725.1. Classification (NCBI taxonomy): domain Eukaryota; kingdom Viridiplantae; phylum Streptophyta; class Magnoliopsida; order Poales; family Poaceae; genus Echinochloa; species Echinochloa phyllopogon. The sequence goes on from BTCW01000018.1 coordinate 2,260,346, forward strand.
GTTGGCTATTTAAACTTTTCGATTCACCTTTTTAGTGTACTAAAATAGTGTCATATAAAATTGAGACTTCTACAATGCAATGCCAATACCAAGCATCTGTTGGCAGTCTATCGCACGCGTTCGCGCTGTGTACTTAGCTAGGTTCATGACATGTTAGTTTTTGCCTCCAGCAATTAATTGCTGGGCATGTTTAGCACTGAAGTTTCTCAGAACCAAATTGTCTTCTACACATAAATGGTGTTCTCATTTCTTTTATCTCCCCGCATCTATATCTGCAGGGGTGTTCTCATGGATGATGCAATGATTCTATCATGTGGCCATTCGTACGGAAGTGGTGGGATGCAGCATATCTACAGGATGGTATGTTAAAGGATCCTTAACCCATTATAATTTTTGAAGCTTTTGTCTCTTGTGCCTAGATCATTAGATTACCTTTTATTTCCTCTATGTTTGTTGTACCTAATCATGTGCTTGTTACTCAAGATTTTCGTGGCCCAAGCTTTCTATATTAATCAAATAACACTAAGCTGGTTGTGGCTTTGAAGTGTACTTATTTGCCTTGTCCATTATTTATATAACCTCTGGTTTGGTTCATAACCAGCAATACGCATGCCATTCGAAGAACTTATATGATACAAAGGCTCCAACAATTCCTTTTCCATTCATCAAGTATAAAGCTCTGTGAAGGGTAAAACAATAGTGGTTGTTGTAGCAATTTTCTGTAGCCATTTATCTGTTGACATCATGCAACATTCAATTTGCAAGGATAAACATTACCAAATAATCCTGCAAACCGCAAACCCTGATAATTGCAAGTGCTTGGTGAAAGTGATATAAAATGGTTTCTATTCCATGTGTGCAGAAAGCTTGTGGTAAATGTGGGCAGCCAATTACTGAGGACACAATTCGACCAAACTTGGGTATGAGTTTGAACTTCTCAGTATCATCCACTATGATATATGTATCCATTAAGCCAATGTACTTGTTTGCTCATGCTGATTAATTTGTTAAATGTCTTACCTGGCGGCTTGTATATGAATGTTCCATCTCTTTGGCATGTCACCAACAGCTCTTTACCTGTTCATCACAGCACTTTTGGTGATTTTGGATCAAAGATTAAGGATAAATGTGTCACTTAAAGATTGGTATCCATTGATTGAATAATTTCTAAGACTGATGCCTGCCTGCCCCTATATCTGCTTCCCTCTAGCATCACAAGCAAGAGTATGCGTGTACTATTCAATGTCTTCCAGTAACTTCCTCTGCTAGCTGTTGTGCCGTCATTTTTTCCCTGCCATTTTTTGTATGTCATAAGTCTTCAGGAGTAGTGTTGGTAACTGGACAAAGTGCTGCGCATCATTCAAGCATACACTGATCCACTTGACACAGTACATACATACTGGAATTTGTAGCTTCCATGACCTCAGAGGCTTTTTTGGTTATGTTTGCAGCTCTTCGCCTTGCAGTTCAGGCATTTAAACGTGAAGAAGATTCAGCAAAGGCATTGAAAAGAAGAAGGGAGTGCCTTGATCAGGTATACACTCTTTTCCTGCCTATCAATTATGCTTCAAATTCTGGCAGCTCTATGTGTTGCTTGTTCTTAAATCCGTTCTATTCTATGTGAGGACAAATGTGGAAATGATGATCCAAACCCTACCGAGCTTTCTAGAGGGAAAGGTGTCCAGTTTCCTTTTGCTGTCTTTGACCGGGTCATAATCAAGGTAGTTTTTATCAGCAAGTCAACTAAGTGGCCGGCTTTCATCTCTCTGTTTTTTATTGTTTCAATAATTAGTGTGCGAAATGGATTTTTGCTAGGGAAACAAGCGGACCCCGGAACGATTCGTGGGGCGTCATGCAGTTGTGACAGCGCAGTGCTTAAATGGATGGTTAGAAAGTTTGCCCTTATTGTCCTTCTTACCTGAATCAAGAACAATGCTTGCCTGAAAATCTGTTTCTTTTCCTCAATCTGCTGCACATGCATAACAGGTATGTAGTGAAGACTTTAGACAATGCAGAGAGCGTGAAGTTGCAGTACCGTTCCTTGGCCAAAGTTGCGGAAGGCAATGGGTCTTCTGCTATGGTCTCAAGCAACACCCAAAGTGCAAGCTGGTTATAAGGTACAATGCGGGCCATTCGGCATTGATAGACTCTTTGGTCCCTTCCAACACCAGAAACACTGCCTCCAATTCATGTAGAAGGTGCTGAGCTTGTGTAATGGTGCCAGGATGCTAAATTCAGATTAGATTTTCTTTGTCCTTTTTTTTTGTCTCCAGGAGGAGACAGATCTTGTGAGGTCATCGGTTATTGAGCATCTCAGGAGCTACTTTTATCTGTTTTGGTGGTAGACTGATAGCAGCATGTGATGACAATGCCTTTGCAAAGTTTATTCTGTGAGCTACCACTCCTGCACCCTACCATTCAGGTGATTATCAGATACCGAAGGAAATACTTGCATCAAAAGAGGTACTTTATTGTCCCATTGTGTCTTGTGTGCCATCAGATGAATAAAAGGTAAAGGGGAAGAAAATCACAAGAGATTGAAGACTTTATTACCCTTCTGGACCAAACATTCAGGCAATCCCCTGTCACGTCTCCGGCACTGCAGAACAGTGGAAGTCGAAACAGAAACCATACACAAGTCATGTCGAACAACTACACCGTACTGAAACCGAGCACAGGGAGCCACGTGTCGCCTCTAGAGCCGTCCGATCCATGTAGTTCCAGAAGGATCCGCCTCTGAATCAACGGCGGCCTCTGACAGCCGGTCGCGCGCTATAAAGGTCTCCCCTCCGCCCAAGTCTAACCTCTTTTCTCTCCCTTCCTGCCTCCGCGCCTCCACCCCACACAGAGGATAGCGAGAGAGCGACGGCGGCGCGGAGCTAGGGTTTTGATCTCGCCGCGCCGGGCTGCTCCGCCGCCGACGCCATGGAGAGGGAGCTGCTGGAGACGTTCGAGGCGGCCAAGAAGGCGGCCGACGCGGCGGCGGGGGAGGACGACTCGCCGGAGGCCGACCGCTGCCTCGACGCGCTGCGCCGGCTGCGCGCCATCCGCGTCAACACCGACGTCCTCGTCTCCACGCAGGTGAGCGGCCGCCCCGATCCGATTCATCCTGTTTGCGGGGGAAATCCCTCCTGTGTCATTCGTTTCCGGTGGATGCGTGCGGCGGCGGCAATCTAGTGTGAGCAACATGGGCTCTTCCGTGTTGAATTTGGGTTTCCTCTAGATAGTTATCGATTTGGCTCGTCAAATTGACTGGATGCTTGGGAGGGATTGTTTTCCCTCTTCAAGGCGACGCTGGGAGACGCGAAGATCTCTGTTCCTCTGATTGGAATTAGATCTAGTGGGTTTGTCCCTATTGGAGGTGGATAGGAAGATGATATACTTTCTCCTTTTGTGTTCAATTTGATGTTTTTGTTAGAGGGCTTCCAGCTTTAGGGTTGTTTCTAGGCAAGGGCAGGTGGATGTGATTTCTGAAATGATGCAGTTTGTAACTGATAAATGTGCAATTTGTTGCTGTTTTCCAGCTGAATTGCTGAGGCTTGTGAACTCCTTTACAGTCGATATTTGAAACCACATCAGAATTTTGTATCGGTTTCATCTTGACCGGTATTCTTCAAATAGTGGTGTGCTCAGTTTTTTGTCTACTCTGTCGTTTCAGTATCATAGTTAATCTGCTGTTGAGCAGGAAGAATGCACACTGGCTTTTGTTTGTTTTAGGTTGTAGTGCAGGATTCTGATTTAGCTGGAAAGCATGTGAAATATCAAATATGTGATGACAATTTGTGGTCATGAAATCTAGTCTTAATGACTTCAGAAAAGAAGAGTAAAAATTTATTTTCTAGTTGGCTGATTTTAGCGGGAATGTTTGTCGGACATGAACTGTTTAGTTCATCTTTTGCCAGTATAGTTAACTCTGGTTTAGGAAGGTAGTTACTCAGTTTAAACTTTCTTATCTTCTTTTTTTTCTGTAGAAAGCATATCGAGTTAGATAAAGTTCAGTTTTTGACACTCCCCAATTAATAAGGTATATAGATATTCTGACAGCCAGAAGCCCTGATCCGTTTTTGAACTAAAAATTCTCAAGTAAAATTAGGTTGACACATAAACTCAATTCAAAAGTTAATACTTGCATATTGAACAAGGTTTATCTTCTAGCCTCTTTACTGTTATTTAAAGACATATATACCGGTTCCCATCTTTTCTTCTGCAGCTTCGCTTACTGTCCTTGTATGCTGTGTTTTGTTTCTGTCAGGTTGGCAAACGTCTTCGACACCTTACTAAGCATCCTCACTCAGGCATTCAGTCAGTTGCTACAGACCTTTTTGGGTACTGGAAAAAGGTTATCCTTGAAGAGACAGGAAAGAAAAATGGCAGCTCAGAGAATGAAAGATCAAGTGACTCTTCAGGAAAGGTTGAGAAGGCGAGGCCCGTGAAGATTGAAAAAAGTTCTTCATCAGGAAGCATAAAGGTTGGAAAAAGAGATGTGGATGTCAGGGGTCAGAAGCCTGACAGTGTCAAAGTTGAGAAGACTGCTAATAATGGTTTCAAAGCAAAACCTGTGAAGGTTGAGATGGTTTCCAAAGAAGTCAGTAGAACTCCTGATACAAAGAAGCCAGCATCTGTCCCCGCTGGCCCCCCAAAGCTTACATCCCTTGTCAAATGCAATGACGCTACCCGAGACAAAATCCGAGAACTACTTGCAGAAGCCTTTGCAAAGGTTTCTGGAGAGACTAGCAATGACGACCGGGAGGAAGTGAGGAACACCTTGGATGAAGTAGACGCATGTGACCCATTTAGAGTTGCTGTGACAGTGGAGTCGGCACTATTTGAGAGGCTTGGGCGTTCTACTGGGGCTCACAAGGCAAAATATAGGTCAATAATGTTCAACCTGAGGGCAGATAACAACACTGATTTCCGGAGAAGGGTTCTTACTGGTCAAGTGAGGCCTGCGAGGCTTCCAGACATATCCCCTGAAGAAATGGCTAGTGATGCAAGGAAGCAAGAGAACAAGCAGATCCAGGAGAAGGCTCTGTTTGATTGTGAGCGTGGAGGTGTGCCGAAGGCAACGACCGATCAGTTCAAGTGTGGCAAGTGTGGCCAGCGGAAGACGGCTTACTATCAGCTCCAGACTCGGAGTGCTGATGAACCGATGACAACATTCGTGACATGCGTGAACTGCAACAATCGCTGGAAGTTCTGCTGAGTGCCACCCTGCTAAAATGTTTGCCTAGTTGTGCTGAGTGCCAGTCTGCTAAAACGTGTGCTCTGTTAGCTAGGGCTGTCGTTTGAATTTGACAGGACAGGTTGGACTCAGTTTTTCGTACATTAGGAGCCTTTTTCCTCTTCCCCTGTTTTTTCGCTCTTTGCGAACCTGATTTATTCAGATTGTACTAGTTGAACGCATAAATGTTGTTGACTTAATTATCATCATCTGCTGTACCCATCAGTTTTCGATGGTATGTGGTTCATTGTAAATGAGATAGCGCAGTTGTTTTGCTGTTTGTTATCATTGTATTGTATGGACAGTGATGTTGACAGCGCTGTTCTTCAGAACTCAGAAGTTCGGATGGAAAGTGAATGCATTATGCTGATGAACTGATGTTAATGACACTCTGGAATTTTTATTTTATCCAGAAAAGCCCTTTGGTTTGGACAAGAAAATTGTGATGAGGGTTGGGAAGGACAAGAACAGCAGTCCGGGTTTGCTGTCTCTAGAAGGTAAGAAGCCAGCTATTGGGTATATTCTTTTGGGAAGAATTTTGATGCCCTTGGCACGTCATCAGAACAGTGAGCGTGAGGAGGGATGGAAGATATGCCGGTAGGGGGGAAGTCCTGGCCATCTCCAACCTTGTGAACCTGGCAGGAGGATACCTGGGGATAACTTGGAAGGGAATGGAAATGCTACATTGCTGCTGGTTGGGGTCACAATCACTCATTTGTACCTTTTGGGCCGCTATTCGATATCAAGCTCTAGGTAATTGGGCCTGGATCCAACTTTTTTGGAAACAAACTTAGGTTATGAAATTCAGCTTTTACAATCTCTACTTCTCTAGCTTAGCCCTTGTTTAGTTCCCAAAAAGCAACCCCAAAGTTCACTATATAAAAAGAAGATTCACATCACATCAAAATGTCGGCCAATGCATGGAGTACTGAATGTAGATGAAATCAAAAACTAACTATACAATTTTGTTGTACTCTACGAGACGAACATTTTGAGCCTAAATAATTAATTTTTGGATAATTTTTCACACATACAAACGAAATGCTATAGTGACGCAATGATTACGAAGTGACCCCAAACCCTCAAATCCCCACTCCATATTTTGCATCTAAACAAGGCCTTATTCAAACACCTCAGATTTTAGTCTACCTTCTGTAATCCAACAATCGAGTTTAGCAGCCATTAACACTCTCTTCTTAGTTCTTATGGTAGATTTTAACAGGCTGTGCATGAAAAAAAAAGCCAAACTAACCATTGAAGTTTATGGAAAATATCTATTCACCTACTCCATATCATTCACAGAGGGTTTTAATTATAGTATTTTAATAGCTTATGCGTGTAAAAAGACTAAACTAAAGTTGATTAAAAATTACCCATCATTACCATTTACCTACCCCACATCTTTTACATAGTGTTTCCATTAGCAATTAACAACATGTGCATGCAAAAATACAAAACTACCCATCAAAATTTACTTGTAATTACCCACCATTGCCACTCACCTACCCCACACCCTCCACTAAGACCTCCCATTAGCTTTTAACAGCTTGTGCATGCAAAAGACCAAACTCCATGTTGGAGTTTACTAAGAAATACCCATCATTGCCATCCACCTACCCCACATTCACCTAACCAACATCCTTCACTAGATGCTCTTCTTAACTTTTAGTCGTTTGTGCATGCAAAAAATACCAAACTACCCATCAGAGATTACTAGAAACTACTCATTAGTGCCATTGATCTACTCCATATCCTCCTCCAAGGGCATTATAGACTATTTTGACAAAAAAGAAACAAACCCTACCCCTCCCGCCACACACACACCTCCTCCCCCAATGCACACATAATTCAATGATCCAAATATTAATCAATCTTTAACAATCAAGTTTTATTATTTAGGGTGTGGCCTTAGTTTACTCTCGGGGCAAACGTGGATTATCAAGTGCAATCGTTTACACTCACTCCTATTTTGTTTCAAACAAAATGAATTAAGCTACACTTTCACAACATGAGTATAACATGTTTTAACTCTTCATAACTTTTCACGATATACATGTATCGACTAATGTGTAAAACAACAGAGAGGACGAGCACGGATGAAAATGAAGAAAAATAATACAAATGGTAATTATGACTAATTAGAAAACACATGCTCTTGCGTACATATTTTTGTCTATAGCAACCCCGTTCCATTGACTTACACTTTTCAACTCTTGTGAAACAATAATATAGCTTTAGTAACCGTTGAAATCATATGTTTGTATAGTCTATAGGTGGACCGCATGGCACTATGACATAACTTTTGATCGATGTGGGATCTATTCCAAAAATAAGGTGCACCTCTTCTTGCAACCTTTGTGTATGAATAATAGGGCTGTAGTTACGCTTGGACTCACGAGTTTTGAAAATAGTTTTAAAACACGTCAAAAAATTATGCCAGATGCACGTATCAGTGAATGATTATCAGTTTAGTATACCATTTATATTAGCTATATTTGTTGGACAGAGGTCTTATTCTAACTAAACAGATGGCAGACCAAAATCCGAGAATATCCTCGCCCTTGATCTCGACCGGAGGAGATTCTTGTTCTGAAAAAAAAAAGACGGAGGAGATTCCTATCCTATCCGATGCGGCGATGCTCCAACCACAATCCCAAAATTACCCCTCTGTCCACTACTCCTCTCTCTTTTTAGTCCCCACCACCTCAACGCAATTCCCCTTCGTCTACCCCGCTTCCACCGCAACCCCACAAGCTCCTCTCGCCGCCGCACCAGCTCGTGAAACCTAACCCTAATACCCTTTGCCCTCGCCATCAACCCCTCGCTCCCATGGAGGGGCGCGGAGGCTAAACGCAGCCAACTCTATCGCTTAACACCATGGATTGAATCGACTCCAAAGGCATGGGTCCAAACCCTAGCCTGCAAGAGCTGGCCGCTGCGGCGGCGGAGGTGGCGATGACGGCGTCTGAGCCACCGCCGCCGCCACGGGCGCGTGTGGTGCGGATCCTCGTGCACGATGCTGACGCTACCGATTCGTCCTCCAGCGAGGATGAGGCTCCGCAGCCTCCTCGGCGGAGGGCGAGGGGTGGCAGCAGCAGCGTGGGAGCGCCGCGCCGCGTCATGGAAGCGGCCGGGGCTAATCCTCCCGCTCGCTTCCGTGGCGTCCGCCGGAGGCCGTGGGGGCGCTGGGGAGCGGAGATCCGCGACCCACAGCAGCACCGCCGCCTGTGGCTTGGTACCTTCAACACCGCGGAGGAGGCCGCCGCCGCCTACGACGCTGCAAACATCCGCCTTCGCGGTGTCAGCGCACGTACCAACTTCCCCTCCGCTCGCTACTCGCCGCCGCCGCCAAAGCCAGACAAGCCTATCATCTCGCTGACTCCTGAGCCAGGAAAGGTGATCACCTTGCCACCAGTACCTGTGAAACCGACCGTCCCTCTGCAGGTGAAGGAGGAGGGTGGGAGATGTGACGGCCGGGCGGAGGGAGGTAGCTCGGAGGTGAAGACCTTTGCACCAAAGCCGGTGTGGGAGATGATCCCTGGGAAGCGCAAGAAGCGTCCGGGCTGTGGCAATGGCACTTATCTGCGCGCCATCCATGCTGCCTCTGTCTGCGTGGAGGAGGTTGGCAGGGCCTGAGGGCCCAAGTACCCGTAGTTACTATTGCTAGAATGTTGATTGTCTATCTAGATAGCATCATTAGAACTTGGTATTGTATAATTTTGGGTAGTGCTAAACTGTTGATGCAAAAACCTATGACTCTGGATGTGATATGATTGGGTTATCTGATGTATATATGATGTTCTGTTATTTGGTAATATGTTTGCTATCTGTGTGATGCAGTATGCCGTGCTTGAATGTAGAATTGAACTGTCGTATACAATCTAAATCTCTTGCTGTGATCACTCATATCTTGTTTCAACCAAGTAGTGGGTGGTAGTTGCTAATAGTTGGTTAATATGTTTGCGGGTTATTTCAGTTGAATTGCTTGTCTGTTACGTGCATGTAAATTTCGCGGGCTTTTTTTTTCTAATTCGGTTACACCGTTGGTATAATTAAATTTGTTGTCGTATGTGGCATACGTGGGTAACTATGACAGGAATATTCCACTTATTCAATGTCTTCCTAGAATTTGTATCTTGCTGTCATGTCCGAATTGTTGTCTTCAATTATTACTTCCCAGAATTTTTCTCTTGATGCTGATAATGTTCCGCTACTCTAGTATCTTTATGCTAAGGAGGTGCCTGCCTTACAGATGGCCGTTGATGGTTGGCTGGATAATCTGTCTGTACCGTTTGTTTGGTACACATTCACTTTCTGTGCTAAAAAGAGTTCTTTTAAGAAAATTTCATCCTTATGATGATCTAAACTATAGCAGAAGATCTGGTCAATCGGCATCAATCTGAGTTACTTGGCTATGTGATCTTCAGGTGTTATCCTTTCCATGTACCGCTTTTCTTGGTGATATGGTGAAGGAAATGTTTTCTTTGATTTCCACATTTAGAATGTTGTCTTTCTTTATGCTGGCTTCAGGGCTGAATTCATGATTTGGTATGTGGTTACTGACATAAAAGCATGGTTTGCACTTTGCAGAGCTTTTCTTTTATTTATACATGTGCACGTCTGTATCATGAATTTCTTTAATTTGAGTTAGTGGCCCCTTGTGTTCAGTGCTGGTTACTTTGACCTGTGTTGGGTCTGGTTCTGCAAACGGGCCGTTTGGTGTTGCACATATTTTGCTTCAAAGATGAAGACACCGTACTATGCTCTGATATTGTTTGTAGTTCAGCTGTTGGGCCCTTAGAAGTGATGATCAGTTGATCTTCAAAGCACCTGTAGGTTACATCCCTTTGCATGTGCTTCGTATCATACATGATACAGCTCTTGCTCAGAGTTAGATTTTACCTCTTGATTTTGCATTCGCTATTTTACTTCTGGATTCTGCAATCGCCACGAATGCTATAGTTCTGCTCCTGAGTTACCTTGCTCCATTATTTCCTGCGATTCTCAGTTCGATGTATAGAATGCCCTTGCGCCTTCTATCTGCATTCAGACTCATTGAATGCCCTTGCGCCTTGTATCTGCATTCAGACTCATTGAGCAATGTCAATGGAGTGGCGAGTTTTAGCAGTGCTCCATCAAGGTCTGATCATGTGCCGAACAAAACCTCAGGAGACACGCTTGGCTTATCAGCAGCCCGGGCCATGCCCTCTGCAGCACCATGCCGTTGCATACCAGCCATCGTTATCGCTCTCAGAGCGCTAATGGCTTCCTGTGCCCCACGAAGCCAATATCATCTCGCAAGCCATGTTACACTAACATAATCGACTGAACCCAAACATGTCTGAATGAATGGGCTCAGAACGTCTGTAACTGTTGCAACAATGTGGACCATACGAAGAACAGAGGGTGTCATCCTGAAAACTGCTAGGCATTGGAAAATACTGGTCGGGTTATGGCATTGCAAGTTCACTGTCCCTGTGACCAAACCAGATATCATTAGTTACAAGCTAACGACCTTTTCTTTTATTTTCTGCAACTCCATAACATTAAAAGGTTATAATACAAGGTTAATAAGACTCCTAAAGCTCACATACTCAGATTTCTCTAGTTTATCATGCAGTTTGCAGTTCACCACCATACCACCACATACTAGGGTTAACCGTCAATAACAAATAAAGCAATGTTCTAGACCATACAACAACCAAGCCGGATCCAACCAAGGATACACGACTACTCTCATCATCCCAGGCTCCCAGCAGTTTCCCCTGTCTGAGGGCGAAAACTAACTGATAGCAGACTCGGGTAGTGAAGGCACATTGCTTCCTTCACGCATGCCCATGGCAAACATTGCCCTAAGACATGTTGTTCCGATGACGACGGCATAACATACCTGGACAGCGCCAGGTAGGACGGTATATCTGATCTACTGACCCGTTTTTGCGCGTTTCATACCACCGTTGCTGAATGGAGAGACACTCCCAGGATGAGGGCTGTCCTCTCTCAGGGTGGAGTTTAGCATCGCCAGCTCCCTGAGCTGTTGCCTTTTGTAGAAATCGTGGGACTCATCCTGCAGCAGATACCAACATGACTTTGTATGGTAAGCATATGTAAACCTCATTCATAAACATACATGTAAAAACTTTCGGATAAGCGAGAAGCAATTATACGCATGTAAAAACTTACACAAGGTTCAAATGGAGCATATTAAAAACAGAAAACGGGACCAATAAACGGTAGGAAAAATTCGAAAAAGAATTATGTGAGAAATACGGCCAAGCAAAAGACACCCCACCCAAAAAAAAAACTAAAAAAAAGGGACCTTCACATTATTCATTTGTGAAAAAGAGCCTCTTTCATGTTAAACTGTTTGTAACATGTTTAAATTTCTATTTTCTTGGATTCCATCAGATATCAATCGGATTGCATTTCCTGCTGAATTGGCCGTGGAGATTAGCATAAAGGCATGACCTTAAATCTCCCATAGTCCCATGTTCAGGGTACTAACACAGCCCATTGGGCAGCAGGAAGGGGCGTCACAATAATCTAGAAGATACAGATATACACTGCATAGACACAGTAATAGGGCGCATACTTAATCACTCACCACCGGTTTCAGCAATTCTTCTATAATTTCCTGTGCATGTCTCAACCTTGCATCGATGATACTGGCAGGGAACTCAGCCTCTATCAGGATGTGCAGTGGATCACTCAGGTGTTCATAGCCTGGTTTTCCTCGTAGTTTGTCCTCCTTGAAAAATCATGATATAAGTAAAGCCTATCGCAGTGAAGCAGAACCAGGAAAGCAACAGGCAGCAACAGAGCAATAAAACATTGTCTGTTCAGCAGGAACAAATAGAGATAGAGGAACACCAATTTATGCTAGTAAGAAAAGCAATGACAGGTAAGCCAGTCTAGAAGTACAATGCACGATAGTGTAAAAGTAATAAGATGCATTGCCGAGAAATTCTTAACATTTGTAGGAAATATACAGTGTTGGAACACATGAGAGAAGCTTTGATTACAGCATCACAAGTTCAAGAAATCAAAATGGGAATTCAAGGTTCCTGAACGACATATTTGCCAGAGAGCTCAATGAGAAATATTTTATTGGAAGTAAATAAGAACCAAGAACTTCTCTTACCTTCCCTGGATCTTTGATGGAACCCTTTCCTCTAATGAAAACACGACATCCAGTGGATGCTTCTACCCGCTTTAGGGAGTTACCTCTAGGTCCTAAAATGCGCCCCACAAAATTGAACTGGGATAGAAGTGAAAAATAATATCAACAAAAAGCTTAAAGATCAATGATTCTTTTGTGTGAACTTCAAGAGGAATTGCACAAGTTGGAGGAGGGCATACATTTGGATAAGAATCAACTGGGACTTCCAGACGAAGAATCTTCTTTGCAACATGCGAGCTAGGACTTGGTGGTGCTCCCTGCCAGTCCATACTAGTTCCTTGAGGAAAACCTAATCTCTATTGTATTGTTAAAGAAAAAGACATATTTTATCAGTATTTGTGGAAAAAACATCTTAAAGTATGTGCACAACATGAATTCCAGTACAACTTGCATGCATTTTTCATGTTCAAGAGGCTATCAGGTTCATCTCAATCAATGATAATGACCAGGACTCCCAGAGGAAAAACACATGCATATGAGTATGAAGTACAGAAGAGTCACACACTTGGGTACAAATACTTTTTTAAGTGTTACCTCTTGTAGTCCGTTCCAAGGACTAAACCCGTTGCCAGGGAGATTAGATCTGGGGTTAGGAGAAGACATTGGACTTGGACTTCTAAACCGATGCCTGTCGAAATCGCCGAATCCATGGTTGTGGACAATGCTTGATACCCTCATAATCTCTGGGAAGAACAAGGGTCAGAAGATCAATTAATTGCATATAATAGAATAGATGCGTTGTTGATCAGAAGTTTAGAGCTAGACTAACAAAGGTCACAAGATGACACTCCCACTCCATTAGAATCAACACAAGAAAAAATAAAAAAAAATATCAAAACATGTGCAATTGATATATATATATATATATATATATATATATATATATATATATCACTTTGTTATGCCTGCAATATACAGATGAGCACTTGGTTATAGGGATAGTTCTTTTTGCAGGGTGGTCAAACCAAATAACACTTAGTCAATCAACGACACTTGATCACTCGGTGCATTATTCAATCGACAATGTTAATATAAAGGGAATCCCCCACAAATCATGATCCGGTAGTATGCGTTGCACACAAATACCAGAATCAGCTGACAGAGCATGATAAACCCATCAAGAAAGAAAATGTAGGCCAAATTTCAATGAAAAAAAACGACCCACCATTTTCAGTATCAGCAATAGGAAAGGATTGCATTATATGAAGAACAGTTCCCTTTATAAAATTCACAAAACTTTTCATAAATAAGTCAGAAATTTTGTTTCTAATAAGTAAGCAGTCATGCATAGTTGGGCGATATGTTTTAACCATCTTGCTGGTAAAGCGACTGAAAAACGAATGTTGATCATTACCAATAACATCTACCACTTGTACAATACAGGAGCTTTGCCATTGCGTTATGTACTTCTGTTAAGATCAACTATAGTCTCTAATCCAAAATTCATGACATACCCATTCCTTTGAAGCATACCAAATAGAAATGGATCAAAGTCACAAATGGTTCGACCAAGAAGTTGGTCTGGTCTGAACCATCATCTCTATAGATTACAACAGCCAGATCGATCATCAAGAAGGCATTATCTCCCAGACGCCCGATCATCTAATCTAACCAATGGACTAAACACGGAATATACAAATCTAAAGCAAAAAAAAACATAATGAATCGTAAGAACTAAATATAATACACACAGAAGCAGCAGGCAATGCCATCCAAACTGAACACTCATCCAAGCATCAGGGTCACTAGTCCCCAATTCATGATTGGGGATGAAGAGCTCACTTATGGACAAAGAAAACTCTCATCACGCTGCAAGAAAAACAAGGCGGAGATCAAAGGATCTTACCTTGGCTCAGCAGCTTGTTGCATATGGGAAGCACCTGCATGAAAGGCCCCAGCTTCTGGTGTTCGGCGAGCAACTCTGCCAAATATTGACTGCAACAAACCGGATGATAATGGTTAAAGCCGGCCATCACAATATCAAGAAAAGGGGGCCAAGGAAGCAATCTTGGCTTCAATAATTGTCGAATAAAACAGAGAAGAAATCCATGCGCCGCTCTACCTATCAACATCTGGATTGCTTCTAATCTGAGGGGAGAGGTTTCGCGCAGGGGAGAACCCCTGGCTGTAGAGCCCCGACATGGCGGCGGCTCTGGAGAGTGAGGGTTGCAATCGAGGAGGAGCCGATGTGATTGAGAGAGATACGCAGCCAAGAAGTGGAGGCGAGGCGAGGCGAGCAGATGGTGTGTGCTGTGTGGGGTGGTAGGAAGAGGTAAAAAGGCTCGCTGCTTTAGGGTGCAGCCTGCAGCGGCAGCAGCCAGCGTAGGGAGAGAGAGAGAGAGAGAGAGAGAGAGAGGTTGGCAGGCAGCCGCTGCTGCTCTGGAAACCCTTCTCTCTCTCAAGGTTGCAACACGACACCGATGGAAATTTTGATCAAAACAAAAACAACAATAAAAGGAGTACATGAGAAAAATGCTCCTTCTTATTTTCTTGAGTCACGTCAACAAGTCTATGTCTACAGTTCGCTTATACTAGATTTTATTAAATAAAATTGTCTTTTTTTTCTGAAACGTATGTGTGGCAGAAGCGCCACCGCGTAACATATTTCTGACTCGTTAAATTGATCTTTGCAATATATGATATATGGTAAAACCTATAATTAATCTTATGTTTTACGCGGACTCCTCACATGAAAAGTATGTCATAACTCTCTCATAGACTATGTATTGTTGGTATATATAATTATATAAGCGTCCACAGTGTATTTTTTTACCATATAACGGAAATTGTTTTTATATACTATGACAACATGGATGACGAATAAAAAATGTCGCTATATAAGTTTGCGTGACATATAATTATATCTACATGTAAATTAGTCATCATTGCGTATAGACTTTTGTCGTATAAGAAAAATGACATATTCTTCGTGTCTATAGCATCATAAAAATCGCCTGATGCACATACTCGCCATGGCTATATTAAAGTCGAAATTATATTAGTTTGTATGTGCAACAAAAGAATTTCAAAATTTGCAATGGTTATAGTTTTTAGACATTTACTATCACAAAACAATTATATTTCTTTTCCCTAATTTCATGGCGTCCTGAATTTTACCCATGCCTATGTTGCCAAACAAACCACCTAAGCCCACCCTTCCGTTTTCCCAAAACCATGTCTCCAGGTGGATCTTAAGTGTGATATAATAGCTGGAAATCTTGAACAAACCAAGCCCTGAAGCTGCTACTTCTAAGCTGTCCATTTTGTCATTAGAGCAAACTCCAAAATCCCTTTTCCCTGGCGTGAGCTTCCATCCGGTACATGGGAGTTTTCTGATAACTCAATTTTGGCTGTCAAGCATTTAGTGCCATGGACCCTCTTGACTAAGACTGTATCTGGACTCTTGACTGGTATTTGCTCCAGCAAGCAAGGCACAGGGAAACTTTCATGTTACTATTTTAACCACATGTGTACGTAGAGGCCCACACAGAGATGGCCGGGTATATCACCCTTTTCCTCGGCAAAATGTGTCGGTTGCTGGTGAGCATAGTTGTCACTATCAGTACGCAGCGGCAGGATCCTATCAACAGTGGGGGGAGTAGCTTGTAGAGCTTAGAGTGAGCCATTGTGGTGGATACAATACAAACTTTTCCAGGCCACTGATATCGATACATCGCACCCCTGTATATTCTTCGGAATATAAGTAAGCTGAATTAAACAGCTAAGTATAATCTGGTGACCACTTGCTTGATTCTTATTTTTTAAAAAATGAATCTCATACGAAAACATTGCTCGATTATAAATTTATACTCTTATTATGGAATTTGTGCTTCACAAGCGAATCATGTGAATAAATTGTTTCCATGGTTTGAGCTCAACGTTGTCACAAAATGTTCATATATATCACCTTTTTGTTGAAGCTTACCTTAAGCTACGGTTTTATCAAGTACCATTACAACTAATAAGTAATAAGCTGGAGAAAATTAAATCATATCTTTTATTGCAAAAGTAATAGAATCTTAACTAATTAATCAGGAGATTTATCTTTAAGCCAGCCAATCTGTTACTAAAAGAATCCCAAAAGTGCATTTCCTATTACACCAATCACCCACGCTATAATAGCTGGCTCAACAAAATCAATAGTCGCCCTAAAATACCGTAGCCAACACTTGTGTAAGGCTATGTTTGTTTCCCACGCGCTAAACTTTAGCGCCGTCACATCGAATATAAATATGTTAATTATGAGTATTAAATATAGATTAATTTAAAAACTCATTACATAAACGAAGAGTAATTTACGAGACGAATCTATTAAGCCTAATTACACCATGATTAGACAATGTAATGCTACAGTAAACGTATGGTAATTATGTATTAACTATAGCGAAATTAGACTTGTTAGGTTCGTCTCGCGAAATAGACATGACTTATGTAATTAGTTTTATAATTAATTTATGTTTAATACATCTAATTATCACTTATTTAAAGTGTTAAACTTTAGCATCGGGATCCAAACACCACATAAGATATTAGTAACTACGGATGAATCGAACTAGCAATGCAAAAAAAGGGAGCACGTTAATGCTTTCTTTCTTTCTTCTAAATGGAGGAAATGTCCAATTCTAGATAACCATTTGGTACGGACGTAGTTGTGGACCACACTAGCCAACTGACAGTGGCAAGTGTGTCTGTCAGATAAAATACTAGTGTTCGATCCAAATGAAGAACAATATGAAAATAGTAAACAAAAAAGGTGCGTTAGTACTGATATGTAGTCAAAATAGTAACAGTAGCAGTCGATTTCTGTGATAAGTTGTTGTGATATGGTTATCGAACAGACGAACAACACACACACACTCCTCCCTCCTCTCTCCTATCTCTTTCTCTGAGTTCAAGTGATTGTGCTCTCTGTTGCCACAGTAGCTTTTGTGTGTCATGAGTTATCTTTTCAGTATGTGTGCTGAATATGGTAAACAGGTGAAGCTGGAGTGTCCGGTAAGTCAGTAAAAGTTAAATGATGTAAGCACCCTAATTTCGCCAAGGCCTGACTGACGGAAAACCAGGTAAGCTGGATGCCCTGATCCGGGCATCAACTTTTGTGTTGGCCCTTTCCAGTTCCTGCTTTACTCATCAGCCTTCACATGCGTCCTGCAGCCATAATTCAGGAAAGTGAGAGGGAATGTACCAACTAATCGTGGATACCTTGGTGGCACACCGACCTGCAGCGACGTTTACATACCGTTCGGCCGGCGGGTGGCTAGGGGCTGGTGCTAGTTTGTGCTGAGAGAAAAATACTGCTGGCTGGCTGGTGGCCGGTGACTGGTGCTAGTTTGTACAAAGAGAAAAATACTGTTGGCTTGCTGCTGGTAAGTTACAGCCGAACACCGTGGAAACATTAGAATCAGAAAGGCCCCATTTCAAACACAAAGAGTTTAGCGAAATCCATGTGTTTCGACAAACCGTCTAAACTAAACACACACGCACTGAGGTAACGTACAACGAACATCTCCAAATGTCGATCATTGCGCGTGTGTGTGACCGATCTGTGCCAAAAAAGACAGTCGGCTCCGTGCAGGTTCTTGGGACATGCATGTACGACGTTGACCCTAGCTTGGCACGAGAAAGCACGCCCGGCCAGTAATGGTAGGCAGAGCAGGGACGAGGATCACACAGCAGAGCGGCAGCAGATCTTCCTAGAGCACACATCCATAATACAGATTACAGACACTCACCCGGGTCTCCATTGAGCGTGCGCACTGGCGGTACACTAGACCTGGTCACTTGGGAAGTGACCTTGTTCCCAAATTTCACCCATAAAATTCTACTATGTAAAAAGAAGATTCTCATCAAATCAAAATATCGACACATACATGCACTAAATGTAGATGAAATCAGAAACTAATTACACCGTTTAGTTGTACTTTACGAGATGAACATTTTGAGCCTAATTAATCAATGTTTAAATAATTATTTACAAATACAAACAAAATGCTACACTGCCGTATTTATGGCAAAATCCAAACTTTAGACTTTCGGAATTGGGATCTAAACAATGCCTCGCTGTACTTTAGAGCTATAGAGCTAGTACCAACATGGCCACGCACGCACCGGCCCCCCAAAGAGAGAGAGAGAAAAAAATAAAGGCAAGTGTCACATCGTGTGGTAGCACTGGTAATGACGCTGGTTAACTGCGGCCTTTCGTCCTGCTAATCTCCCTTTTCCGGACACGACGATCTAGTTTGGTGGGCCCCAGCGGCGCAATGATCCGATCCCGTCGACAAAAGCAGCAGGGTCCAATGCAATGCAATTGCAAGCAGGCGATCGAGCCCAAAGACCAAGCCGATGCATGCAGCCATGCTCATGCAGCTGGCCGGGCTCTCGACCAACCAAATCTCCAGTCCCGGAGATTCGCATGGCAACGGCAAAATCGCATAGGATTGTTTGCCTTGGTTGGGGACGTTAATACCGCCGGGGGCTCGGGAGGCAGCGCACGTTGCCGCGCGCCAGTCGCTGCGTGCGCTTGCTTGCTTGCTCGCTCGCTGCTGTTGCCTTGCCTTGCCTCTCGCAAATCCTACTGCATGGAGTACACGAGGAGGACGCGGATCCCGGCGCAGTCGCTACGGCGACCGCAACTTTTGCTTGTAGTAACAAATCAACCAACGGCTCGGGTGGTACGTGCAGCGGCACTGTAGCTGTACATCTCCGCCGTCAGGTTGGCAGATTAGAAACTCGTGGACTGGACAGGGTTCTAAAATTCGGCGAAATTCCGGTATTTTCTGTGGTGAACAAAAAAAATTTTAAATTTACCTGTTACACTTATGTATATATTTTATTGTAAGTATATATAGTATTTTAGACTTGTATTTTTTTATATGTCGTGTATTCATCAATTTAATAATTGTATAGCCATAAATCATAATAATTTATTTATTTAGACACAGGTTTTTTGAAAACCCGTTTAATTTGGTGAATACTTAAAAATACTTGGGCGAAATTGCACCAAATTTCACAAAATTCGTTGGACCGAAAATAAAAAAAACTTCCTCATGATGACCCGGCGTTGGCACATTGTAGCTGTAGCAATCCGTGCCTGATCCCGGCGTTGGCTCCGGATCGGACGCGCGTCCGCCCTCGTGCGCGCGCGCATCCAGGCACGCACGCACGCGGGGCATGCAGCGGCAGTCGGTCGGGCGGCCCTGTGCGTGGCCACGGGCCACCTACCACACCTGCCCGGCGGCCGGGGGGGCGCACATGGCGGCGTCATTGCGGTGGTGCGTGGTGCATCCAATGCGGCCGGGCCGGCGCAACGCGACGGATACGAGATGACAAAGATATCTACCGCTGTACGGCGCCTTCGCTGCGGGGTTTTGTATTCTAGTTACTACCCCTGCCGCCCCGCCCCGTCCCGTCCCCCACGCCTCCTGCGCGTAGGCAGATCGATCGATGCGGCGGCCGCAGAGCATCCAATTCTTCTGCCTCCCCGACACACAACCGGTCGATCGCGGCCATCCGGCCACATCGTCAATTCGTACTACGTGGACAGGAGTGGCTGGCGCTGGCAGCACGTCTGTTTGTAGTTTTTACGGAGGCGGCGGTGATGCCTCGGAGGAGCGCCCTCGTTAGAGGACCAGAACTTGAGTCTGGCGCCTTAGACCACTCGGCCATCCTGACTTTGTAGTTTCATGTTGTCAGCTAATTGCTTTAACAATTATTTACGGCCCTAAGATTTCACTAAAGCTATGAGCAATTTAAATCCAAATGTTTTACGAATTGCAGGAACAATTGGACGGAGGGATGCCGCCGCCTACAACATCCCCGTAAATGGCAATGGAGAGTTGATATCCAAGCTTTTAGTAATCTGTGACAAGATTTAACCACGGTGTAGAGGACGACACTGCGAAATTGCCCATGGCTTGACTAAAGGCGTACCCACCTAACTGTAGGAAAGGAACCATTGGACAAAGAACACACAATGCTCCGAGCTCATTGATATGCAATTGCAGCTCTTTCCGAAATATAGCATAGTACTTTGTCACTTATAGTTTACAGGAAGATATTTGACTGTTCAAAATTTCACGCATGATCTACACTTTTTTGTTACAAAAGAACTTAAGAAAGGCATCCAAAGGGCAGTTTGCAGACATGACCACTCAACCTGCCCAGCACCCATGAAACCACTGCAACTGATGGAAGACCCTACAGATGAAAAGGCATGAGTCATAAGAAACTCGTGGCCCATGAGTAGCAGGAAGTGGAACAAAATTCCTGCGTACACACAAGATACATAACAAGGGCATGTAACTGAACTAATTTTCTTTTTTTCCCTTTTCAATAGAGCTCACTGCAAGTCTGCAACATCTCTTATTAACTAGTTGCATAATTTGTATCTAGGGATGCACACTAAGATCCAAGACCATAATCACAAATAAAACTATTGCAGCTCTAAGCATGCAAGCATAAAGAATACTAGTTTCTCTTATTATTCAAAAGTTGCTAAAATACACTTCTCCCCTATATCAGCTTTGGAACTTCAGAATTTAGACACCATGTATTAGCAAGAAATTCATTACCTAGACAAGCTCAATGTATGCCATAGGTGCATTATCTCCCCGTCTTGGAAATGTTGGGATGATCCTTGTGTAACCACCCTCTCTTTCCCCATACCTGTCTGCAACCTCAGCAAACAAGGCATGGACGATATGCTTCTCATAAATAAATGCCAGAGCCTGTCTCCTCTTGTGAAGAGATCCATCCTTTGCCAGTGTGATCATCTTCTCAACATACTTCCTCATTGCCTTTGCCCTTGGCCTTGTAGTCTTTATCCTTCCATGCTTCAGCAGCTGTGTGGTAAGCCCACGCAAAAGTGCCTTCCTCTGATCTGGAGGTCTGTTAAGTTTAGGAACACGTCTCCCGTGTCGCATTGCAACTATCCTTCCACGAGCGTCAATGCTGAACAGCCGATGCTCAAAACTTGAGTTCTCTACAGTATGTACAAAAAGGCTTAAAAAACAGTCTAATTTGTCAGGACTGCAACTTTCTTATGAAATTTGAGTGAAAAGGCTGGTACACTAATATATTTGGACACAATAACAACTAACAAGCACAGTGAAAAGACTGCAATAGGTAGACAATTATAGATGTGCACATCAGCACATTGCCATTTTAGAACGGCCAATCAAACTGCAGGGTAAGATTGATGACATAGCTATCGACTTGTATTAATACATATAAAAAACATAACTATTTTTTTGCGAAATAGAAAGCAATACAACTTTTACGTGCTGACTGTTGAGCATTGTTAAACTATAACAACTTACAATTGTTCTAAAAACATTACATGTCATGACATACTGTCACATTTGTAGTGTATTAGCATGCATTAAGAATTGACGCTCCTGAACCTACAACTGTTCTCTAAAAGCTGCAAATTGCCAAACTCTGACCCATTCTTGTATCTCTACCACCCCCGCAACTAGCACACTGCAATCTCGGCGTCGGTCCACTAACACAAGAGAGATCAGTACAATTCCTTTACCGGCACCGAGGGAGAGAAGGTTCGAGACGGGCGCGAGGCCGGAGAATGAACCGAGGCAGCCCACCGACGCCGCCGTGGCCGCCGCCGCGGGTGAGAAGGACGACCGGAGCCTACCCGACGGGGAGGGCCGGAGCGTGGGGAGTGCCGCGCGGAGGGACGCCATGCGCCAGGTCGAGGCGGAGATCGCCGGCGACGGGGAGGCGGAGGGGAAGGCCGCCATGGCGGAGGAGGAGAGCGCGGCGAGCGGAAGGGGGTGGGTTTGGCTGGAGAGGTGGGCGAGTGGCGAGGCCTCTCGGCTTCAAACGGATAACGTTTGCTGAGCTCGTGCTGCGGATTGGGTTGCGCCTTGTTGGGCCAGATATAATGGGCTTACTTATTGGGCCAAAAGGGATTCGTTACTAGATGAGCTGAATGGGCTCTTACAGCATGTTACACGTGGTCGTCGTTGTCCACTGGGGGCTGTTGGCAGCCTGGCAACTGGCATGATGTTCTTCACTCCTTTTTTTTCTGACTGGGATTTCTTGTAATATTGGTGAAGGGGAGTGTTCTTCGCTTCTTCCTGCCCAGATTTTGTTATGGTGACATACCGACGTGTTGCCTAATCTTTACTGCTGCTACGTTGCTAACGAAATCACAGTTCTGCCTAGAAAATTCAACTGTCAAGTAGCAACAACCGGTACGAAGAGTTGTTGTATTCAAACTTCAAAGTAGCCAAGCCAAGTCACGAATTCAGCAGAAGTTCACTGGGGGATCTCGATGGAGTCAAGAGTTGTTGGGTTGCTATGGTTAGGAACTGGTAGATATTGCACAGAAAAAAAAATGCAAATGAGCAGCAGAAATGCTAAATTATTTTCCCGGGCCCACCCGTCAGCGATGCAACCACGCAGCACGTTCCGATGCCACGAGTGGCCATCGCGCTACCCACATTTTGGGTTGGTGCAGGACAGCGATACCTGCACACGTCCTACCATCTCTCTCCTGGACTCGCCTCTCGTACACCCACCACAGAAATCCTCATGCGGGGCCCGCCTCTCGTCGAAGAGGCGACCACCGTGGACCGAACCCATCCAACAACGGGGGGTTGGTAAGCTCAGATCTCCCCGTATAAACCCACCCGCACCCACTTCCCCTGCCTGCGCACCCCGTCCCCTCCTCTTCGCCATTAGAGCGCGCGCACGCACGCGGCGGCGAAGCTCCTGAGGTTCGAAGATGAAGGTGATCGAGAAGATTCAGGAGGCGGCGGCGGATGGCCGGACGGTGTTCTCGTTCGAGTACTTCCCGCCCAAGACCGAAGAGGGGGTGGAGAACCTCTTCGAGCGGATGGACCGCATGGTGTCGCACGGCCCGTCCTTCTGCGACATCACCTGGGGCGCCGGGGGATCCACCGCCGACCTCACCCTCGAAATCGCAAACCGCATGCAGAACATGGTACGTACGTGTGTGTTGCTGGCTCGCTCAACCGCGCGCGCGATCTGATCTGATCTGTTTCTGTCACCGGGACAATGATGGGCTAAGTATTGATTCGGCTCGATCTGTCTGGGCGCGGAGTAATGCGTCGGTGGATGTGCCGTTATGCATTTGCTTGGTTGGAGTTGGATTGGTTCTGCGTGAGGGCCGAGGGGTCAATGTGTTTGATGAACGCCAATGTTTGGGATGGTGATTTGGCTTTGATTGAGTTCGATTAGTGTGGATTTGGGCGAAATTCTGAATATGTGCACTTATGGATCCTTGGTGGTGATTTTATTAACTGCTGTTCATTTGAATAGGTTTTTACTCCTTACATAATTTAGATTGTCCATAGTTTTATTCAGTTGAAAACTAATGGGTGTATCCATAGTTTTATACTGTGTTAGAATGTCAGTGTGGGTGTGAAATGGCATTTGGGCACTTGTATTAATTTATTCCATATCATTTAGTTAGTCTGGTGGTGAGTTCTTATCATAGTTAAGAGGAAGTCGATGCCTAATGCACATAGCAGTTCGCTGGAAATGCACCATTTTGATACTCCGAGTTTGTACTAGAATCCATGTATTCTGACTTCCGATATTGACAGTCTCCGTAGTGGGGCGATACATTTGTGAGCAAGGTCCTGGTGGATTGAAGTTGAAATTTGGTTGCTTAGTTTTCTTGATAGATTATCGTAGGATGAGTTCAGATGCCACAGATTGGAATGCATCACATGTCTGTGATGCCACTGATGGTGGGCTTTGAATGGAATGTCCGTTATGGGTTTGCCTTGGTTCCCAGTGGAGTCAGTGTTTCCTTAGCTACAATTCTGCTGAGCGCACATATTGCACTGAGTCATTGTCATGCCAATTTGCTGCTGCATATCTGGCCTGAATATTAGTTCGATTTGCCCATCTACCTTTAGTGCTATTCTGTTCTGAACTGCTTCAATATTCTCAAAATAATTGATCTCTTATAGTTCCTTTTGCATCTTTGATTTATCCCCTGCACCGAATCCATAAGTACATATATTGAATGCTTGGTTATACTGGTTCTGTTTTGTAGGTATGTGTGGAAACTATGATGCACCTGACATGCACAAACATGCCAGTCGAGAAGATTGACCATGCTTTGGAAACCATCAAATCCAATGGGATTCAAAATGTTTTGGCACTTAGAGGGGATCCTCCACATGGGCAAGACAAATTTGTGCAAGTTGAAGGCGGATTTGCTTGTGCTCTTGATCTGGTAAGATTGCATTTAAGGCAACAGAACTCATTAAGTTCATGTGCCAGACATGGGCATGATGACTAGTTTATTGCTGTCTCATCAGCTGTTAACTGTTATGTATAGGAAACTGGATTGATCCATGTGAACCTCGAAGAAACCACCTCTTATTCAAACTGTCTTCTGTCTTTTACTTGCAGGTGCAGCATATTAGATCCAAGTATGGTGATTATTTTGGCATAACTGTAGCTGGTTATCCAGGTCAGCTAAACATTGCTTATCTGTAGAGATCGTTTCAAGTCCCAACCTTGTACATTGGATGCTTTATCTCAAATACCTTTTTTCCCAAATGTCAGAGGCACACCCTGATGCGATACAAAGCGAGGGAGGTGCTACATTGGAAGCATATAGCAATGATCTTGCCTATTTAAAGAGAAAGGTTCTCTTACTTGCTTGAATTGCTTTTTCTTTCTCAATTCAACATGATAGCACAATAAATTTTGTTGCTTCATGAACCAATCGATATGCTGAAATCAAATGTATAATGCTGTAAATGATGTCACTTGCAGGGTTTTTCAAGTATAGCATTATTTTTTGTTAGCTTCTCTCTCATTATACATTTTTCTCTGTAGGTTGATGCTGGCGCTGACCTTATTGTCACACAACTTTTCTATGATACGGACATCTTTCTCAAGTTTGTGAACGACTGCCGTCAAATTGGTATTACTTGTCCCATTGTTCCTGGCATAATGCCGATAAATAACTACAAGGGTTTCGTGCGCATGACTGGATTCTGCAAAACTAAGGTACGGACTGTTGCTGGTAGCTCCACCACCAGTAATTGCTTGCAAACAATTCCAGTTGGCAATTTGGTATTGGTTTATGCGTAAATCTGTTTTCCCACTTTGCTTGCATTTTGTTATCGCAATTCCTGAATTTGAATAGAGAATAGCTTTCCCACTTGCACGTGTAGGTCAATGTTGTGCAAATTCAAATTCACACCACAGTACTGTTAATGTATAGATATTTTATTGTACATGTTAGTAAATGTACAACAAACACATCTCCTCAAGGTTAATGCATAGTTTGAAAACTGAAAGCATCATCTTGTTAATGCATAGTTTCCCCCGAAATGTTTGAGTTCTCACCAGACTTTGGATGTCTGACAGATACCTGCTGAGATTACTGCTGCACTGGATCCTATTAAAGACAATGAGGAGGCCGTCAAAGCCTATGGAGTCCACCTTGGCACTGAGATGTGCAAGAAAATCCTAGCTACTGGCATTAAGACTTTGCACCTTTACACACTAAACATGGAGAAGTCTGCTTTAGCAATTTTGATGGTAATTTCCATGTATTTCTTGGTTTCATATTTTGTTATGTTCTGTTGCTAACAACTTTTTTATCCCCACCAGAATCTTGGATTAGTTGAGGAGTCCAAGGTTTCAAGGACATTACCTTGGAGGCCGCCAACTAATGTTTTCCGTGTCAAAGAGGATGTCCGGCCTATATTCTGGTAGTTGATTGAAGCTTTCTTTTATGCTAAATTGATTCAGGTCTTTGTGCCATGCTAACACAGTCTAATGAACGTCGATGACTGTGCAGGGCTAACAGACCGAAGAGCTATATTTCTAGGACTCGAGGTTGGGATCAGTATCCACATGGACGGTGGGGTGATTCGCGGAACCCATCATATGGAGCACTTACTGACCATCAGGTAATTCAGTATCCGTTGATTCAGGTCTATATTTTTTTGTGTTTACTGCAATTGGCCTTGGGAGAAGTCAAAGTTAGAATGAACATTTACATACGATTCAGAGATATCAGTATGAAAATATTATGGACCCCAAAAGGGTGTTTCCGATGGGATTTTTTCTTAGTTTGTATATTGCCATCACCCTCCAGATGCTATACCTTTACTGTAGGCTTGATCAACAAAAACAAGTTATTCAGGATTATTAAAATCGCCTTCAGTGATCACTTTTTTTCATAATGTCCTAGTTGTATGTAATTACCTACTCATTTTTAAACAGTTCACAAGGCCGCGTGGGCGTGGTAAAAAGCTCCAAGAGGAATGGGCTGTTCCACTGAAATCTGTGGAGGACATTAGTGAGGTAACTGTTAAATTGCGTGATGCATTATTGGTCTGCGTGTCAACAAGTTGTCATCTTTTAATCTTTTGCTAACCCTGCTGAGTTCCAATCTTCTCTGTCATTTCCAGCGCTTTACAAACTTCTGTCAAGGGAAACTTACAAGCAGCCCATGGTCAGAGTTGGATGGTCTTCAACCAGAGACAACGATTATTGATGAGCAGCTGGTGAAGATTAACCAGAAGGGTTTCCTTACCATCAACAGCCAACCTGCTGTAAATGGAGAGAAATCTGACTCACCTACTGTTGGTAAGCTGAATGTTTTTTTTATGCTCAGTGGTCCTGGCCTCCTGGGAGCAGCATTTTAAGCATGTCATCCAATTTAATTTTGTTCAGGGATACCCAAATGCCAGTAATTCATATGTTTAGTGAATCATGAAACAATAATTAAGAATTGTAGGTCGAGCTGACTCATAGGTATCCAAACACAACAGGTGTTGGGTTCACGATCATTGTGATTATAAGCATAGTACCAACTAGTTCCAGGGAGGGTCTGCCATATATAGCAGTTCTTGGTTTCCTAAATTGTCCGGAAAATGCCATATAGATTGTTCCTGTCAAGAACGAAGTAACTCGTGAGTCTTTCTGACCTGTTTATTTGTGCCCTGTTCTTCAGGTTGGGGTGGTCCAGGAGGCTACGTTTATCAGAAGGCCTACCTGGAATTGTTCTGTGCCAAGGAGAAGTTGGATCAGCTAGTTGAGAAGATCAAAGCATTCCCTTCTCTCACATACATCGCTGTGAACAAGGATGGAGAATCATCCTCGAATATTCCAGCGAATGCTGTGAATGCTGTCACATGGGGTGTTTTCCCTGGCAAGGAGATTATCCAACCTACAGTTGTTGATTCGGCAAGTTTTATGGTTTGGAAGGACGAGGCATTCGAAATCTGGACAAGGGGATGGGCCAGCCTGTTCTCCGAGGGTGACTCCTCAAGGGAGCTACTAGAGAAGGTAATTTCTTCATCACAGACTTGAGCTTAATATTTGTTCCCTTTAGGCTACAGTAAGGCTGTCAAATAGGCATAATAAAGATTGCTGCCAAACAAGCAAAGCATGTTCTTTTGAATTGTCCTACAGCATTTTTAAGCCTCTTGTTTCTGCAATTTGGTGTCATATCTGCAGTTCTTCACTGCTACCACTACATACACTTTCTGCTATGAGCCCAAGAGTCTCTTGCCAGAAAAGAGAACACCTTGCAGCGCTTGTCTGAAATGGCAGCTCTATTTGTTCTGTCATCTGCGCTGAAGTTTCTGTTTTCGCCTTTTCGTTTTAGATGTACAACATCCCACTAGGGAACCCAACCTACACAATTTACCCATCTTTCAGTAGGGCGTTGATGTAGATTGGATCGGAAGATCGCACTTCTGTTCTTCTCCTGTAGGTCATAGTCACTTCACTCAAGTTTTCCTAACAATATTTGCCGGTTGCTCATTTCAGGTTCAGAAGAGCTACTACCTGGTGAGCCTTGTCGACAACGACTACATCCACGGGAATCTGTTTGCTGCCTTCAAGGAGATCTGATGATCCTCTTAGTCTGTATTGTTGTTGTATGGACAAACCCCACAAATATTCTTGCTTCCCCGACCACAGGGTCTGATCGCTGCGAGAGCTTCTGCTCATTTGACCTCGGGGGAGTCCTCTAGTCTGATTTATCCCGATTTCTTTTGGCTTATTCGAACCATACGGTATCAATAAGAATCGAGCTGTGCTCTCCAGTCCTCCCATGGCGCAATGGATTGTTTCAATATGTAAAATCCGCTTTTGTCAGAAATTGCCGGATGCTTTCAGTGATCCACAAGACGAATGTATCAAAAAAAAAAGACGTGCTTCTGGTGTTGTACTGAATTTGTGCCTCTGCTTGATGGAAGTAGGTTCGATCAAAATCAAATGTTCACATCCCGTTTGAACCTCTTAAAAACCCTTCTCACAATTCTCACCCTCGCCTCTCACAGATCTCACCCTTTCAAGAGGGACTTCTCGTTCTAAGCTCTAACAATCTGACCGTAATGTCACCCTTCTCACAAACCTCACCCTGTTGCAGACTATCATGTTCAACACTTGCACCGTCCGCTCGTTATCCTTGTGATGCTGCTGCAAGACTGCAACTCACCGTTGTCGCTGCAAGCATGCCAACGTAACAAGCAGAGTAACTCAAATTACAGGGTAGCAGTGCTCATGTTTCACTTCAAAAAAAAGAACACTCAAACACTGGGCAAGGAACATCAAAATTTCGTCGGTTCTGTTGAAGAGGAGCAAAGAGCTAGACATATACGAGAGAGAGTATCTACCGTCTGCGGTGAAAAGTGAAAACAAAAGAATGAGCCTGCGCCAACCGCGGGCCGGCTCCATGTACGCTACACCGACACTTTTACCCCTGTAACCCCGACCGGGTTCAGGTTCAGGTTCGACTCCTACGCTGTATTTACAGAGTTCGCCGCATCCTTGGGCGGCAACGCCGTCGTCTCGTCCTCCATCGTCCACGCGCGCGATCACTTCAGAAGGGGGCCAGCCCGGCGGCGGCGGCGGTCTGGTTGCCCTTGACCCTCGGCGACGCGAAGAACGACGAGTAGAAGTCCTCCCCTGGCGGCGGCAGCATGTCGAGCCCGCTGTACATGCTCTGGATGTCGTCGTAGCTGAGGTCCACGAACAGGTCGCTGTTCTTGGCGGCGGCGGTGGCGCTCCCGTCGTCCACCTGCTCCTTCTTGGGCACCATCATCGCCGCCGCGGGGTCCTGGAACGCCGGGAACGAGTCCAGCTCCGGGAACGGGTCGTTGTCCACGATCTCCGACTCCGGCGTGCGCGTCTCGCCCCACGAGTGCGAGTGGGACTGCGAGTGCGAGTGCGAGGTGGTCATGTCCATCGCCTCCTCCTTCGCCACGCCGACGCCGGCGGCGGACCCCTTCCCCATCTGCATCTTCTCCCACTCGTTCTTCTTATTGTACAGCCGGCACAGCACCCAGTCATCCAACTGCACGAATCAATCGAAGATAGAATTCAGTTAACCTGTTCAACTTTATACTATTCAACGCGACCCAAATCGATGAGATCGAGAAAACATTGATTCGGAACATCGTGTGGTGCTTACCCTGAGCGATCCCTTCTTGGCGGCGGCGGCGCGGCCGGCGTCGGCGAGCCTGTACTCGTGCATGATCCAGTCGGTCTTGACCCCGCGCGGCGCCTTGCCGGCGTAGAACACGAGCGCCTTCTTGATCCCGAGCGTGCGGCCCCTTGGCGCGACGGGCTTGTCGGCGCCGGTGGCCTTCCAGTAGCCGTTCCCGGCGGTGCGGTTGGGTCGCGAGCCGTTGGGGTACTTGCGGTCCCTGGGCGTGAAGAAGTACCACTCCCTGGTGCCGAAGAGCGCGCGCTCCGGCAGATCCCATGGGTCGAACTTGTAGAGGTCCACCTCGGCGATGATGGGCACCGGGAGGCGCTGCCCCGCCGCCTTCCGGCACAGGTAGTGCTCCACCAGCTCGTCGTCCGTCGGGTGGAACCGGAACCCCGGCGGCAGGTTCAGCTCCGCCTCCGCGTCCCTCTCCCTCCTCACCACCGGCACTCCCATGGTGATCGGTCGGTCCGCGAACTTCGAAGCTGGAATCAATCAATCGGCCGAGAGCTGGCTCTCTCTCCTGATGAGCTCCGGCGGCGGTGGCTGCTGGTTGAGAGAGAGATAGAGATAGAGAGAGAGGTCTGGCTGTGTCCTGTGGATTCCGCGATGTTCTTGAAGGTGGGAACCGCGGGCGGGGGAGGGATAAATAGGGGGGCCTCGGGCGCTCGGCGGCGGTCTGGAAGCTTCGGCGGGGAGGTGGTCAATGCGGGTCGGCGGCTGCGGGAAAGAGAGCGTGAGCGGGAGGGAGGGAGGGGGCACGTGTGGCGGGGGAGAAGGGTGAGGTGGTGGGTTCGGGGAAGGTGGGCGAGGCTCGTGGACGGCCACCTCAGCGGCCCGGGATTGGACGGGGCCGCGCCGGGTGACGTCACGGCCGAGCTCAGCAGAATTGGGACGGGTCGATGCGGCCCGGCCCCCGGTTGGTCGCCGAGGCGGTGCGGCGGGGCAGGCCCGCCGGCCGGCGTGGTTCTTCTGTGGCCCTGCAGGCGTGCAGCAGCGGCCTTTTGGGGAAATGTATATCTGGGATGGGAAGTTTTTTTTTTCGAAAAAACGGGATGGGAAATATGCGAATGCTAGGTGCCGTGTTTGGACGTGTATGGATTGCGAGCGGCGGGCGGGGATAAGAATTATCCTCTCTCTCTCTCTTTTTTCCTTCAAAAAAGAAAAGAATTTTCCTTTTTTCTTTTATTTTGGGAAAATGTAAAGCTAGCACGTACTCCGGCGCTGGAAAATGGACGAAATGTAGTCAGGTTCATGTCGACCCGGCCGGCCCGCACGCAGGTCGCAGGCCCATCCATCCACGGGCAGCAGCAGCACGGCCATTTCGTCGGGGCGCGGCCACATGCACGCGCCGCCCGCATCGGCATGCCTCGAGAAGATTCGCCCGCTACCTCAGCATCTCTATCCCCTTCCACCCCGCACATAAAATATTCCGACGCTTTTTTTCCCCGCACTGTTCGTTTCGTTCCTCCGGCCGGCGGTTAGCCCCCCGCCACGCACGCATACGTGGAGGCCAAGCCACCGCGAGGCCCCCAACCCCGCCGGACACATGCCGGCCGCCCGGAAAGGCACCCCCGGCCGACCACGTACCGGCGCGGCAGGCAATTAATGATGGCTGGCGATGCGATCCAATCATGTAATCGGCACGTGTTGGACGCGTGTCGACACGAGTCCCGCTCCTGTGACCCCGGCGGCGGCGCCCGCACGGGAAAAGCGCAGGCGGCTCGAGCTGTCGGGTGTCCGTGCTGTCTCGATCGTTAGCTATATTTTTTTTCGAATAAATCACCGATCAACTAATATTATTTTTTTCTCAACAAAAATCAACACCAGTCCCTTATCACCGACCAGCCGAAAAGGACACTCCCCGCCGTGAGAATCTCCGGCGTCGGCACCGTGGCCGTGCCGGCGCCCGTGGTGCGTGGCCGAGACGCACCGTTCGGGCATCGCGTCACCTACCACCACCCCCACCACTCTCTGCATGGATCAGCAGCGCACGATCGACGACGGACACGGCAGGGGATGTGGATCGGAGCTGTGCGTACTACGCTTATCCTGCATGCGTGGTTCTTATCCGAATCACTGGACCGCTGACAGCGACGACGCGTGGTAGTACAGGCTGAGAGCTGACACTGGACCGGCGCCAGTTGTTCGGTGCGCTGAACCTGGCTGCCCGAGCCAAGTTGGTGGCACGCCGCTGTTACAGCGGCGGCTCGGGTAAAATTGGCGGCTCCGGTAATTCAATGGATCGCCAACATTCACATCGAACCGAGACGTTCGTTTCGGCCGGTACGGTGATTATTCCGTGCATTGAACTTAACAAGCATCCCGGTCGCGGGAAACGACAGCCGCAAGCTCACTGGTCAACTGGCGTAGTGAGCTCATGAGAAGGCGGCGGCGTCACAGCCGCACACACCGGAGCATCGCAGACCGCACTCGCGGCGCGGGCTAGCTGGTGGCGCCGGGCGCGTGGCGGGGCAGCTAGCGGGTGAGGTCACTGCTGCCCTGCCAGAGTGCCAGGCGGCGCCGTACGATCCCACCACGGCTGCCGGCCACGTACACGTTCCCCGGAGAAAATATCCGGTGATCGCCGTCGCCGGCACGGGAAAAGTGCGGGGAAAAAGTTTGGCCCTGGCACCGGTGGACCGTGGGACGTCGCACCAGCCTACCACGTGCTACGTACGGAGTACGCTCTTGGGGCGTGTGGAACATGAGTGTTGAGTGCCCGACTGGCACGTATACGGCAGGGAGTGGGGAGCTGTAGTAGTACCAAATTCTATCCCAAAATTCACTATGCAAAAAAAAATTGCATCACATTAAAATGTCATAGCATGTACGGAGTATGGAGTACTAAATATAGATAAAATTAAAAACTAATTGCGCAGTTTTGTTGTACTCTACGTGATGAACATTTTGAGCCTAATTAATCAATTTTTGACAATTTTTCACGCATACAAACGAAATGCTACAGTAGTGCACGCACTTCAAAAGACCCAAATTTTACTCAAACTAAACAACCCAACGAGCTTGATGCCTATCCAGATCAGCGTGCCAATCCGCACCGTGTCCCCGGGCAAGCGGTAGGCACGTAACACGTGCGCTACGGGCTCGGGCGACGTGCCTGATTCGATCGGGAACCCACCGGCGGTGTCGATCAGGACGTACCGCAAAAGCAGGTCGTGGAGAAAACGCCGCGTGTCCATGAGTTTTTGTGTGTTGACCGGCCGTCGGCGTCTCGTCAGAGATTAATGAGCTGAGCTGACGGCAACGTCGCATCAGCATCAGCTCCAGCTGTTGCGACATCCGGCCGTACCAGATTCCGTGCAGTTAGAACTGGCGTACTGCTACTGCCCGGGGTTGCCGGGGACATTGACAATTTGACACGGGATGGACTCTAGGCTCCTAGGAGTACATATTTTTGGCTACGACGTTCAGCATAAAAAAAAGAACATTTTTCATATGGAACCTGAACCGTTGATGGTGGGTTAATATGTCGAAGCCTGTATTCTGTAGATAAACACGGTACAGCAGGAGCATCAGATCCTCGACTAGTACGGCTCAAGTAGTACTTGTAGCATCCGGACTTCCGGAGTACTACGTATACAGCAAAACAACAGGTACACCAAAGATCCAGACGTATAAGGGCTCCGTGCAATTACTACAACTGGCAGTAGTGCCTGCCCTGGAGTAGCCGAGGACGAGGCGCCTTCAACTACAGCCACGGAGCAGAGCGGGAGCCAACGGCCGCGAGTTGAGGCGTGTAGGGAAACGCAGGGGAGAACAAGGACGCAACAACTGATTCTGTTATTCACCATACTGATCAACGACAGACTGTAGCCTGGAGGACGACTGGTTCAACATAATAAAAGGAACATTTTCATAAACATTGATAGGTTATAGCGTCGAAGCCTATAGATAACAAGTTAAGAACACTAGTTCACCATAAGAAAAGAACATTTTCATAACCATTAATAGTGTCAATGCCTGTAGATAAACAGGGTACACTGAGAGCATCAGGGCCCTCCAGTAAGCTCAGGTAGTGTAGTCCAAGTAGGGGGTGAACAGCAAAACAAAAGGTACGGCAAAACTTCCTCCAAAGATAAGTACTATGTTATGTAACTGGATCAGATCTGATCAACGAGCCAACGGTAGCATCTAGCGCTTCCCGCCGCCACCGCCAAGCTTGGGGCCCTTCCCAGGTTTGGGAGCACTGGCCTTCCCAGAAGTCTTCTGAGATTTTGCCGTCTCGGCCTTCTTAGCTCTCTTCTCGTCCTTAGTCTTCTTGATGCGTTCCTTGATCTCACTGTTATAACATTGTTATACAATTAACAGTAAACACTCCGCTCTAAAGACAGCATGAAGCACACAAAGTGCATAGATTAAAGAGGAACAAAAAAATCACAGCCATGGTTATGATACATGTACTGAAAAAATGGCTACACAGAATGACAGAAGGTACTACTTATAGAAGTTTAGCTGTTAACAGCCAATTCCTTTGAATTTTGACAAGAGATATAAATAGAAATGCTTAGTTCTATGGCATAAAACTACACTGAGATTTGTCACCAAAAGTCATCGTCATTATACTAGTTTTAATAGGCCTAGCTAATACACATGACTAGAAAAGGCTCAAACACCATGTCAATGTCCCAAAACACATAACTAACCAGACATACGCAAGCGGAAAAGAAGAGAGGTAATAGCATCTTCAAACATAACTAACAAATGGAAGTTCACAATGTGTTTTAAGTCCACATCTGACAATAACCAAGTCAACACTGATGAAAAGGGACTTACCGTAGAGCTGCTTCTCTGGCGGCATCACGGACCTCAGGCTTCTCTGCTCTCTTCTTCTGGATGACATCGAGGGAAGCGCCAACGATAGACCTGGAGTATGGCTTCTTGGTGGTGCGGCGCCTCTTCTTGACAGCCTCAGCATGGATATCCTGTAACCATATGCAAAAGAAAGTATGAGAAAAGTTACATGTCTCTCAGGACAGTTTGTAGTTACTTCAATTGAAAACAGATAGTTAAAAAATGACAAGAACAGTAGTACTGAAAACTGGAAAAGGCAACGGTAGACAATTGCACATGATTTATGCAATATTTAAAATATATGCTCCAGACAAATCTTGACAAACATGGCAAGTGATTCATTTAAGTCAAACATGTAACTTTTCAGGATTGTAACTAATTGGCAAGTGACACCAGTAAGAATGGAAAACAAAACAGAGGCTGTAGAAATACCAGAGTATAACTGATAGGTCCAACGGCTTTTTAATACTGGCCAAAGAGTGAAAGCTCAATGAGTCAAAATTTTAACTCCATGATCACTGTACTCTTACATAGATCAAAGTACACTGTATATGAGTAGACATAAGATGACCTATAATATGTGCAATTACAAAAGAAGAAGATATTTGCAGACCTTCTTGTGCTGCTTCCTGTACATGGCTGTCCATGTAAGCTTGGCTGGCTTGAGGCGATTGTGGAAGTAGCGCTTGCACTTGGAGTTGGCGAAAAGGAAGACCTGAAAATTTGATTTGAGCATGAAGCACAATTTAGTTTAGTACCAAAGATTATAGCAACAAGGAAATAAACTAAAGGAATCCTAAGAAGATAAAGATTACCTGAGAGTCCGCACGGATGAATCTGATACCCTTTCCTGGGTATATCTTGGCACCACTGAAACGGCATAGCTCTGTCCTGTGTTGACACAATTTATCAAATATAAGTAATGGTTTCGCATTTTATGACACGTGCACAACGACAAAGCAGAGAAGAGGTGTCTAAAGAAGTAGAAAGTTCAGAAGTACATACTTGAGAACCATCTTCTCTGCCTTTACAAACCTTCAATCCTCCTCCTAGGAATTACAGGCAGTGGTATCAGAATCTCCAATTGCAAGAAGTATAGCAAAATTCAACACCCCACAACAAGGTACCCCAAGCTAATGAAGAGTAACACCTCAATTTGAGATATGAGATGACACTAAAACAGCTACAGGAGCAATAAATTGGCTAATGCACCAAGAATTATCTATGGCAGCCAGGACAAGTGATTTGACACATCAAATATAGAGCATTACAAAAATCTGAACACGGTAGCTGAGACCTGAGAGACATATGCTAATGAGCACCTCTTCAAGCTATCCAAATTAACACCGAAGCTAATCTAACAAGACTCTGCATACAGTCATACACATTTAACTGCTAAGCGTATAGGCAGAAAACATCACGATAGTATTGTCGCTAAATTACACGGCCCCGGGACAACGAATCATCTCCAGACCACCATAAATTACAAGCTCGCTCATAGCTTTAGGGGAATTTGTATAATTAAGCCCGCAAGCTTTCTGTTCTGCTTCTACACAGGATCTAAAATCGCCGTGCAACATAAGACAAATTGTGTATCGCGCATCCAACGTAAGGATCAAGCAACCTCGAACACAGGGACCTAGAAATTTCAGCGAAAGGATTGGGAGAACTGGACTTACCGTCGAAGTAGCAGGTCCCGGGACCCCGGCTGCGGTCTGCGGAATGGAGTGACGCTGAGGCCTTCAGAGCTAGGGTTTTCTTCCGATGGTACCCGCGCTGCCCTTGCTATTTCAGCAGGGATTTGATGAGGAGATCGGGGCCGTCCGATCTGGTTGGACTACGGTGAACGGGCCGATCGGCGCGCCAAACAATCTCTTGGGCCGGTGAAGGACTGGAGGCTGCAAGACGTCACTACCTTGGTGGGCTGTAAAAGCGACCACCTGATTTAGATGTTGGGCCGTACAGGAATCAGTCTAACCTGATTTGTTAAAGGCGTGAACCAAACAGGTTTAGACCAGAAAGTACAACCTTTTGATTTGGGTAGATTAATTAAATTGTTAATTAA
Source organism: Echinochloa phyllopogon (assembly GCA_033239725.1). Lineage (NCBI taxonomy): Eukaryota > Viridiplantae > Streptophyta > Magnoliopsida > Poales > Poaceae > Echinochloa > Echinochloa phyllopogon. Next base: position 2,297,085 of record BTCW01000018.1, read on the forward strand.
AACTTCAGGCTCTGAACGAATACTGGGAACGTTTTCCTGTACTCCCGTACAAGATGAGTTACAGAAAGGCCAGCATAAGGTACGCTGTTTTTGAGATTCTGTTTTATTTGCACTCTGGAGTCAGGAGCACACAGTTGCAAAGAATTTCACGTGCAGCACCTCGATTTGGTAACGCCAAATCAACGTTAGGACTGAAAGTTGACAGTCGCCCCTTCAGAAGTCCCTTCTGTGAGTACAAGTCCTAGTTCCAACTCACAATCATTGAGTTGAACACTAGATAAGACTGGCATCTGACGAACAACAAGATATTTGTCACAAGGTGAAATGCAGAGCATTAAGTATTTTGTAAAAAAATGAAGAGCTTGAGAAGGTTTTTTTCTTTGTACAGTCGTTTTCTCAATTAATCTTCAGACATCTGGTCCAAAACGAATACTGGGAACGTTTTCCTGTACTCCGTACAAGATGAGTTACAGAAAGGCCAGCATAAGGTACGCTGTTTTTGAGATTCTGTTTTATTTGCACTCGCTTTGGTAACGCCAAATCAACGTTAGAACTGAAAGTTGACAGTCGCCCCTTCAGAAGGCCCTTCTGCTAGATAACAGGGTACAAGGCTATTCCTAGTTCCAACTCACAATCATTGAGAGTTGAACACTAGATAAGACTGGCATCTGACAAACAACAAGATATTTGTCACAAGGTTAAATGCGGAGCTTGAAGTATTTTGTAAAAAATGAAGAGCTTAAAGTATTTTATAAAAAAAATGCAGAGCCTGAGAAGTTTTTTTTTTCTTTGCAGTCATTTTCTCAATTAATCTTCAGACATCTGGTCCAAAACAGAAGACATATTCAGACAACGAGGCATAACTTTAGTACTATGATGTTTCATTTACAACAGCACCTTCATCTCCCTAGCTAACAAGTAACGGCCGATGCTTAATCTACAGCAGTATTGTGCTAATTCGTTGGACTCACGAGCTTATTCATCAGACTTGTAGGCAACAAGCGTCAACTCACCACTGTCAGATGCTTTTATTTGACTTACAAGTACCTTTCTGAATTCCGATAAGTTAACAAGATGGACGAAATATGAAGGCCATTACGCCAATCACGTCGAGCGTGAACAATCTCAACTCTGAAGACAAAATGCCACATCCTCTGTCCCAGAGAGCGCAGCCACAGCAATGGCGGCGTGCCTTGCAGGCTCGACTTCAGACTGGTCGCTGAGCTTGTGCCAGGCGCTGCCATTTGAACAGAGATGAAGCCACATGTGTTGCTGCAGTTTGCGTATGGTTTGATTCAAATGGACGCGCCGCTATGCATTGCGATACTGTGCACGACGGAGTGTGCTAAATTGGAACGCTGAGGTCTTGACATGGTACAGGTTGCAGGTCAGACTTGCAGTTATAACTGAACAACAGTTGGCTGAACTGAAGGTGCTCGTTTTTTTTTAGATTAAGGAAATTAAGATCCGGCCTCCGCTAACAAAGTTTGAGAGCTTGCAGCCTAGACATCTACTGAGAAAAAACAAAACCAGCAGCACTTAGACCGTTACCGGTCACTACGACCTGATACAGAAAGATTCACAGACCAAAAAAGACAGAACAAAAGACTACGCAGCCTAGTTCTTGATCCTCTTCAAGGTATTCCATCCCGCCTTGCTGAAGATCTCTCCAATTTTTGGCTCCATTTCTTCAATAAATCCCTCTCTTCCTCTTCAGAGAGTATCGCCCAACTTCTGATCCAAAACGTTCCCCTGAAGAAGACCTGCAATACCGAGTTAGGTTTTGATCTTTGGAAAATAACATCATTCCTGCTCAACCACAAGGCCCAACATAGGGCAGCTGCGCCAATTAAGATTTGTTTTCTAAGTTTAGAAGGAAAACCTCTAATCCAAGAACCAAAAAGATTAGCCATGCTAAACGGTGGTTGAAGGCCAAAAGAAATGCTGACTGCATTCCACATCAAATGTGCCATATTACAGTCAAAAAACAGATGTTGAATGCTTTCATCCTCGCTGCAAAAACAGCACTTAGGGCACCCTTTCCATCTCCTCTTAACAAGGTTATCTTTAGTAAGGATTACCCCCTGTTTTAGATACCACAAGAAGATTTTTATCTTTAGTGGAAGTCTTACTTTCCAAGCTAAAAAATTCTTTGGGCGTTGTGTTCCTTGCACAAGATCTTTGTACATGGACTGTACTGAAAAGGATTTCGTTAGAGTCCAAACAAATGTATCTCTACGGTTATTGAGTTTTACTAGTAGGACACTTCCTACCAACTCTAGCCACTTGACCAAAATTTCCCCCATTATAGCTTTTCTAAAAGAGACATTAAGAGGTGAAGTACTTAATACTTTGGCCACGGTTTCGTTCTTTTTCCTAACTAAATTATATAAAGTGGGATACTTTTTCATCAAGGGCTTATCTCCTATCCATAAATCTTCCCAAAATCTAGTTTGTTGACCACTATGTACAGTGAGCTGACCCCTTGCCAAAAAAAAGCTCCTTCACTTCCATTAACCCACTCCAAAAATGCGAGTCTCCCTTTCTTTTCCTTGCTTGAGATAATGTTTTGTTTTGGAGATATTTTTTCCTAAGAATGTCTTGCCATATGCCCTCTTCGTTTAAAAGTCTAAACAACAATTTACTCAACAGACACTTATTCTGTATATCAAGGTCCACAATGCCCAAACCCCCTACAGGTCAGACTTGCAGTTATAACTGAACAACAGTTGGCTGAACTGAAGGTGCTTGGTAGACAAAGTAACCGATTAGGTCGTGGCATTATCTTCTACCATATGTGGAATCTACAACTAGTCCTCACTCCTCACTCAAAGAATGCCCAAAGAATGCTGTTTCAGTTTGTCCTTGCTCCTCACTTAAAGATATGCCAAATTACATAGTAATTACAGAAAGGTGTTGGCGTCTTGCCTTTGACAGTGAACCCCAAGTGATTGAGTATCTCCCACCTAGCCTGTTTGGGGAAGGAGCATGATGAGACCATGATGTGATCTGTTGATTGAGATTCTTGATCACAAATTGTGCAGGCGAGGGAAGCTGTCAGGCCATGTTGCTGTCTGCGTTCGGCAGTCTATAAATTGAGCTCTATTGCTGTTTGAGTGTCCATAGAGCCGGGCCACTCATCAGGGAAATGAGAAATTGAGCGGGCAAGTAGGCCTGCACATGAATGAGATCCTCCTCACTGCCCACGATTGGTGTGACTGAGCATTTGTTCAGAAGTTCAAATTGGTGCAGAGTCCTGTAGCGTTTCTGAAGATGGACAGTATCCTGGCAACTGAACGCACCTCCTGAATGAAAAAATTGGGCCGGCGAACAAGACGATTTTCTTCAGCGTACACGCTGCATTGAAACTCGATTGCACGATGGCCAATCGGTTGAAGTATGCCGTTAGCGGCAGCCTTCACGAACAATTTGTGCAGAATGTCCATGACTAGGGCAAACAGCACACCCATTTTCTGTTCAGTCTGCAGCCAAGATGTCGACTTCTTTTTCCATGGAGTATTCGCAAGCATCGCTAGGAGGATTTGCAAGACAGACTGAAAACGAATTGCCACATATACTGTTCTTGCTCAGTTTGCAGAAACACCTGCCGCTTCTGAACTCTGTTCTTGTATGCCGTTTCAGATGCGCGTATTAGCTGGTCACCCATTGCCAGAGGCAATTGACGCCGTCATGGATGAATCCGATTGATCACAGCAGGTGCGCCGTCATGGATAATTCGATTCGAATCGGTGCCGTTGCCGCTGCTGAAAAATCGCAACTGAATGCAAAAAAAAATCTTCACCTGCGTTTTCTGTGTCCGTATTCCATCCTGAGGTCGAGACCATTTATACGCGCCACTGCCCATCAGCCCCGCGCCACGCCAAAAAACAAACTCCACTTCTTCCATCGCCCTCGCCCCCCTCCCTCCTCTCGCCGATCGCGAACAACTCGATCCGAGCACCCTCGACATCGACATGGCGGCGGAAGATCCCATCTCCCTCACCAGCGACATCTCTGCCTTCGCTCTCCTGCGCAGCCTGCGCTCCGGCGCCGTCGACTTCGCCTTCGTCCACCGCATCGACGTCTGCTCCGCCGCCCCGGAGGACCTCGTCATCAACCTGGAGCCCGTGCCGGGAACCAATCTCGCCGAAGACGGCGGGTACAGCAGTGTCTGGTACTTCTACTGCCCCAAGAAGTTCAAGAACACCCAAGGCAAGCAGAGCGGGCACAGGCAGCGCGCCATCGCCGGCGGCGAGACTTGCTGGCACTCGGAGACGCGCCCGAAGCCCGTCAAGGGCCTGGACGGCGCCACGATCTGCAACCTATCCTACGGGCGCAAGGACGGCTCGAGCAGATCGTTCAACCGCATGGGATGGTGCATGACTGAATACGATGACAAAGAAAGCGGCTGCGGCGGTGACCACGTCCTCTGCAAGATCTATCGGTCGTCTTCATCTCTTGCCAAAGCGAAATCGAAGCCATCGTCTTCCTCCACCAAGATCGCCTCGTCCGAGCAGACGGCCCAATGTTCTTCTGGCTCCAAGAGGAAGGAGACGGCCGAGCACCCTGAAGCTCCGCCGATGAAGATGAGCCACGCGCAGGCCTGCGCCGATCAGGAGCTCTGTTACGTGGATCATCAGGTGCAGGAACCCTTGGTTACTCAAGATCAGATGGCGATGCCAGTGGATTATGATCAGTCCCTGTTTCCAGCAGAGGAGGAGATCACGTTCACCGTTGAGGAGTTGTTGGGCGGCCCGGTATACGGCGAGTGCCCCCCGTTGTCCCCGAACACCAAGTCCATCATGGACGATATGTTCGGAAGATGCTACGACAAGCCGACAGGAATAGCACCACACTATGCTGGCTCCTTTGCGGGCCTCGCCTTCTGATGTGTAGCACAGGCTAGAACTACTAGCTGATGCATGAATGCAAGTCTTAGTGCACAGGTGTCGATTAGAAACTACGGCACAATTGCCAAGATGTAAGATGACTTAGCGACGTTGTTCTTTGTGTGGAGGAGCGTCCGTAATCATTGCCCCGGGGATGTAGGCCGAATTGGCCGAACCTCGTTAACAAATGTCGTGTCTCTCGTGTTGTTCGCTTATTTAGTTATTTTTTAGCTATGTGTTTAAGCTTGTGATTAGTCTAGAATTTAGTTAGTTCATGATGACTTAGCAATGTTGTTGTTCGTGGGGAGGAGGGCCCGTAATTATTGCCCCGGGGATGTAGGCCAAATTGGCCGACCCTCGTTAACAAATATTCCGTCTCTTGTGTTGTTTGGTTATTTAGTTATTTTTTAAGCTATGTGTTTATGCTTGTGATTAGTCTAGAATTTAGTTAGTTCATGATGAGAGGTTTCTGATTGTAAAGTGGACAGACGCCGCCATGTTCTATGGATCAAACAGTATTCTGTATTTGTAGTTGGTTTCTATCAATTGGTATCATCTACTTGTAAACCGTGGTGAGATTATTGATAGCACGTGCCATATCTTAGCAGTGAAAAATGCAAAAACAACCGGTCAGGTCTTGTAGCCATGCAACGCAAAGACATTGACTGGATGATCTGGGTTCATTTTCTCTGTTTCTGAATTGTCTTAATAATCTTTGTCAGACGACATAAGAAAAGAGCCTTCATAACATCGTTTATTGAGACGAGATGTGTGGCTTGTCAAGGCATGATGACCAGAACGGCTTGATCAGACCGAGACATACAAACGGCAATCCCTGTTTTGTAGAGACCAACATACAACATTCGTGTGCTGATCTCTGCTAATTCATAAACAGATACAGCAGGCAAATTTTCTAAGCTCCAAAAAGCATGAGCACTTACGTGAATCAAGACAAGCATGGCCTTGTTTCCATTGTTATCCGATTGTTCATTAATCTGATCAGAAATTTGAATATCCTGCCTCTGAAGCCATACTTTATCATCGGTCTGAACGCATATAGAGATGCAAGATGTCAGTGCGTACTAGTTCATAAGTTTGTTTAGTTCGTTGGTGAGAATCAGATACTGCTAGATGAGTAGAATAGGAACAAGATATTTAGCAACAGTTCCGCAGACACATACAGGCGCCCTGCACTCCACGGCCCCCTTTGTAAAATAATGGAAGCAAAGCCACACAATATAGCAAACATTTAAAATTCCACACCAGAATGATAAACCATTTAACCAAATGATGACTGAAACTCAATAGAAAAGAGGGGGCACCATGTTGTGTGAAGTAATGTACCGAGAAACCAAGACTCCTGTACAATAATCCATTCGCAAGTTCGAAACACCAAGTAGTTATATGCAACTCAAGCTGCAGTGACACATAAGCAAAATTCTCTGTAACACAATTTTACCCACCAAGTTAGATGCCTACAGTACATCTTCAATCATGTTGTGAGCAACAGATATACAAGGCCTTTCAGATATTCAACTATCTCAGACCCACCAAGTTTTGAAATTCCAAAGACTCTGTCCACAAACGTTATTGGAACCTGGAGACCGGAGGACAATCAAATTTTCATTTGCCAAAGCCAAGAGATGACCATTACATATATGAAAAATGAGACAACACTGTGCCATACCTCTTCAATGTGATAACCTTTCCTGGTAGCCCTAACAATCATCTCCATCTGGAACACATAGCCCTTGCTAACGCATGAAGAAATTAAATCTTCCAGGACATCGCGCTTGTATAGCCTATAACAAAATTAATTAAAAAAGTACTGTGATTAAATGTCGTTTATTATGTTTGAGTAAAAGAAGGCACACCTGAATGACCCAGTCAAATCAGAGGCTCCTGGTTGTAGTAGTGTCTGTGCAAGAACGTTTGCTCCCCTGCTAGTTAGCTTGCGCATGAGATTCCAGCCATGGACGCCACCATTCTTAACATATCGTGTGCCAGTTACAATGTCAGCACCCATTTCCTTTTGCTTCCTGGTTAGGAAAGAACATGATTAAAGGAGACAGAGCCTTGGTGAAGGGCCCAAAGGGACCAACTGACAAGCTTTGCTTGAAATGTGTTTTCAGCTATTGGATTTGACAATTGTCCTTTTGTCATTAAAAGTTATTTTCAACCAGGGAGACTGAAAATTATCTGTAATCAATATAGACTGAGGATGCGGATTCAGCAGGCATCATTAATGAAAAGGAGTTTTAGCTTGTATCATCCAAACAAGGTGATCCATAAATCCATATCAAACAGGATAGCAACATAAAACCAGTTTTTAAAAAAATCCTCTTAAAACCTGTTTTATGAATACTCACTTATAATTTTGTGATCGAAACGACTAACTATATCTTCAGAGATACATTCTTACCTAATAAAGCTTGGCAAGTATTTTGGCTGTTCAGAGTGGGAAAAAATAGTCAGCATAATAGGAATAAAGTGTTCAGAATAGCAAAACAATGTTAAAAATAGTAACAGAAAACAGACAAAAAAATTATACATGGTGAGATAGGTCTGCATCCATGATGACAACAAATTCCCCCGAGGCATGCTTTAACCCATGTAAATATGCGGTACCTGAATGTTTCCAGTTGCTAGTTAACACACAATGAGATCACCAAATTCATTCAAAAGATTAAATGTGAGCTCCAAACTCACCAAGTCCTAGTTTCCTTGGCCTAGCTCGCAGTAGCTGGGATTAAGTTCAGTCAAAGACAATGAAGTAAGCCCAACCGAATAAAAAAAACCACACCGCATAGACATAAACTTCTGGCTGAATGGAAGCGGGTATTGGAAGATACTCACAACACGATCTTCACCATATACTTGCTGCAATTGGTTTACAATGTCTTGAGTTCCATCAGGACTTCCATCATCAACAATAATGATCTCAAAGTTCACATCCCTAATTCAAATAGATTTCATATAATATGTAAGATTCCGGCAACAATAGTCTTGCAGCTCTACAGTAACGGCAAAGGTTCCACCAAACGTCAGGATAGTTGATTGATACTGCTGGAATGTGTGATGTTGTTAACCATTCTAATAACAGGGATACACGCAGAGTCAAAATTCGCAAGATAGCATGGCATTAGTGCATAGATCAGGAATTGCTGAAAGTTTAGTAACATATTCGTAAGTTTTTCTTGATGCAATGGACAAATTAGACACGCACAGCAGGCCAAAACTAGGATGAAGGTGTACCTATGTGCTCTAGAAAAAGAAAACAGCAAAGAGAACTTGTAACCGAAACAGATATGCTTATAAAAGGACCATATCACCACTACAAGAGTCCAAGATTGGCAAACAATAAGAAACGTGCTCTAAATTCCCACCAAGTGGACAGCAATCACCAACAGAAGTGTCATCATTTGAATTATGCACCTACATACTGAAGATGTGAAACCAGAGCTAAGTTTTTCACTTATTCTATTTCATAACTTAAATGCGCCTGCGGTTGGATCTCAGAGCAAGGTAGTAACATACTAACATCTAAGCAGAGGGGTGGTTCCATTAACATGCCCAGATCAGATCGGTTTATGTAGGTGTTAATCTAGTGTGTTCAGAGTCCAACCGTAACAGCAGAACAGAAGGCACAACAAAGAGGCACAGATCAAGGAAAGACGGGAGATAGGGAGCTGGGTGGTGCTTACGGGAGGTGCTTGAAGATGAGATAAACGATGAGGGCGACGTTGAGGCGCTCGTTGTAGGTGGGCACGATGATGCTGTACGCGCGCTTCCCGCCGCCTGCCGCAGCCTCCATGGACGGCTGGCTGGACCACAAGGCCTAGCCCGGCACCCGATGAATTCTGCAGAAAATCGAAGTTAGGATGTAAAGCACACGGTCAGATCCGAATACAGATAGCATGGATCAGCGATTCGAGTATTCGATTTCGCACAGCAGGAAGGGAAGGGAAGGGAATGGGCGGGCATACCTGGCGGGTGCTCGCCGCCGGCGAAGTCTTCAAAAGGGCTGCGCCGCTCGCCCTCTTCGTCGTCGCCAGTCGCCGCCCACTAGGCACTAGTAGGAAAGAAAGAAAGGCCCAAAGAGAGAACAACTAACCTCCAACAGTTTTGGGCCGTGCGTCGTTTCTTCGGTTGTGGTGGCCGGTGAGGCAGGCCCCAAGCCATGCCCGCCCAAACGGGCTAGCGGGGATGTTTTGGGCCGAAATGAAAGGGACACTAAAACCGGCCCACAATCTTGAAAACTTGATCTGCACACTGGCTGAAAACAATGTGCATAATCTCGAGTGTGCGGGCCCACACGGGATGCACGCCCCCCTCCAATAACGTAGGATATGGCCCATGCAGGCGATTCCGCGTTTTGGTGACGAGATCATTTCACGTGCTGACGCTCCTGGTTTGGAGCAGCCGACGAGGATCCGCGCGGAGCACGGCCGATCCACCGTCCACGACGCGGCCGGCGTTGTGCTGAGCCGAGTCGCGTTCGCGTCCGCGTCCAGTCCACGCCGTCTCCCTGCGGTCACGCTCGCCGCATGGCGCACGGGCAGGGTCCGTGTGCTCCTGGCCCGATTGTAACCTGCCCCTGCGGTTAGCTCTCGCCTATGCCTCAGCAGAACATTTGGGGACCGCCTCGTTCGCTTGGTTTATCAAGAGACAACCGGCAGTATTTTTCTCTCTGCATAAATCAGCATCATCCATCAGCTACCAGCCAGCTAGCAGTATTTTTCTCTCAGTACAAACCAGCACCAGCCATCAGTAGAGTAGGTCGGCTCGTCCTGGAGCACAGACAGACACATGCCAGCGCGGCAACGCGTATAACATCAGCGGTCGGCGGGTGCGTGCACTTCACCGGCTGCCAGCCGACCGACCAGCAGATCGGTGCCGGCATGAACTCCGGCTGTGTTGTGCAGACGTGGCGCATCGCGACCGACCAGGATTAAAGAATTTTGGATCTGCCGAGCGGATCGGCTTGTCGCCGACACGGCAAAGATTTGTGGGAGAACACTGCTATCTGATGATGGTGTTGTTCGCGCATCGCTTTCTCGCCGTTACAGCATCAGATGTTTTGGAACAAACCCTAGCTCCTTTAGTTTCCTACTATGTGGGGATTTGGAAGATGGCTTGCAGCGGATTCAACCGATCGATTCGCCGTGGCATGTAGAGATGGGCGAAGCAAAAAAAAAGAAGAAGGTGTTTTCATGTTTTTTTAAAATAAGGCAGGAGCATTGCCATGTCATTTAAGAATGTAGCAGATTTACGTCACGCGTCGAAGCGAAGGCACCACCAACACCATCACTCAAACAACGCACGCAAACAACACACGCAACAAAACGCTACACCACCACTGCCAAGGAGAGGAGTCAAAGTTTAACCACCACAGACTGCGCCGTCGTCACCAACGCTGTGCCACGCCAAAAGTTACAGACCGCTCCAAGCCTGAGCGACAACTCGAACACCTCCGCCATGGGCTATCACCGTCAAACCACCCGCGCATGATCGTTGAAGCCCATGTTTCATTGGTGCTTTTCACTTACCTTTCTTCCTCGGGGGTTGGACGAGATGATGTCAGACTTTTTCCTCAAGCTTTTGGAGTAGCAGCAGTAGTTGACTCGTATTAAAGAAGAAGAGGCCCATGGTTAAACAACTTGAGTTGCTGCTGTTGCAGCCACCAGAGAGATCAAGTCGGCCATGAACAAGATCGATCGACGCTGCTGTCTCGTGGTGTAGGATTGCACGGCAAGAAAGCTCTTTTTCCAGACTTGAAAGTCGCGAAGACTTACTGACCCGACGGAAAGTAGCTAGGCACGCGCTAACGTAATGATTCAGGCTTGGTGGTACGAGGAAACCGGATGTCTGTGCTTAAAAGACGGGGACGGCCGTGTGATGTTCAGAGTTCAGACACCAGTCAACTGAGAATGCAGGCCCTCCATATTTTCTTCAATTGTTCCATATATTATTCAGGAGCAGTTGCACTTTAGCTCCAGCACAAACTTAGGCTAATAAACATAGATCTTTACTTACAGATCATGCTAAACACAATAATGCATGCTAAACTCTTCTACGGCTAGTACCGACAAAGGATATACGATCCATGCCTCTGTCTCCAAGAAAAAGTAGAAACGAACGAAAAGAGACGAAACACTTAAGGCCGAAGCAAGCTAACTAAACCGCATTCTCCATCATGGCCCTGAACTCGCGGAAGCTGATCCTGCCGTCGCCGTCGCCGTCGTGCGCGGCAATCATCCTCCGGCAGTCCTCCGGCGCCGCGCCCTCGGCCATCCCGAGCCGCCGCAGCACGTTCCAGAGCTCCCCGGCGCTGACGAACCCGTCCTCGTCGCGGTCGAACACGTAGAACGCCTCCCGCAGCTCGGCCTCGCTGGCCACCTTGCTCTCCAGCAGCTCCTCCACCTCCGCCGCCCACGCCGCCGGCGCCGCCATTCCTTCTTCGTCCTCCCCATACGCGTCCGCGCCGCCGCCGGACAGCATGCCGAGGCTCGCCATGACCGCCACGACGTCGGACCGCGACGCGCCCGTCCGGGAGCACCGTTGCTCGCAATGCCGGTGATGGTCTTGCCGTGGAGGTGCCACGCAGCCGTCGTCTTCGCTGTCCACGGCGAGACCGACGACGCTGTTGTCGCCGCCGGCGAGGAGCCTCATGACCGCCCGCGACGCCGAGCGCATGCTCCTGCCCGCCGAGGCGACGTTGTCCACCAGGGGCTGGAGCAGGAGCATGATCAGGAGAGACGACACCGGCATGACGAGGCCGCTGTGCAGATCGATCGCTGGCACGAGATCCCACATGTTCCGGAGCACCACGAAACGTTCTTTCCCGACCTCAATCTGACAATTTCTCTCTCTGTAACTCGTGGCTTCCACACGCACCCCGGCCTCCGGTGTAGGAGTATATATATAGCAGCAGCGTAGATGATGTAGACAGACGTAGCAGTCAGCGAAGGATACAAATAATAAAGTGATACGTGCGCGGCAAAAATGAAGGAAGTTCGCGGCAATGGGGTCGCGTCGCGTCTGAAGTTTCCCGGCAGATTCTGTGGCCACAGGTCAGGTCGCACGGCATCACAAACCGCTGTGTTCGTGCAGGTGCAGCTAGTTCAAGTGTTCAACCATTCGGTTACCGGAAAGTTAACGACGACGCGGTGGAGAATGCTTAATTTTTTCGTTGCATGTACGTATACGGCGCAATTACTTCAGACACACGGTAGTAGAACATCTCGAATCGGTCTGGGTTTTGTGTTCTCGAAAAAGAAGGATGCAATTTCATCTGCTTAGTGCGGGAGAGAGCCCAGAGGAGACCCAACGCAATGGAACTGGCATGGTTGACGACGCAGCTAGCGGTCAGCAAGTGTTTCAGGACTTTGAGTCAAGCCGACGACCCATACATGCATATCCGTGCGTAAAGAACACTGGAGTTGGCAGGAACCGGTGCACTATCTACTAGGATGCAACAGGTAGTACGTAACGCTGCATTGCCTCTCCATTTCTTTATATTGACTCGTCAGGCTATCCATTCAGTCTGGTAGTATAATAACCCAGTAGTGAAGCGCAGCTACACTACAACCAACAGGTAATTTTGTAATCCGCATCTCAGATTCCACGGGTGTCGTCGCTAGATTACTGTTGCTCACGTTATCTGCAACCAGGAAATTGTCTGGAAATCTTGTGAGTCTGTCGGTATGCTGAAGTGGATGAGTAGTCTTCAATTCTCCATTTACTAACCAGTAGCTATCACATCTCTGGCATGAGACCGAACCTCAATTAACAACTACTTCCTTCGTCCCAAAGTATAGATGGTAGTTAAATTACATTGAGTGAAATGCATCATAGGTCCTAAACTATTCTCGTATTCTCATCTGGGTTCATGAACTCTCAAAGTGATCATCTAGATCCATCAACTTTTAAGCTGATTCATTCTAAGTTCACTCGAGGTCCAATCATGGATCTAGATCCACACTTGAAATGAACCACTTAAAAAATTAAAGGACCCAGACGGTCACTTTAAAAATTCATGGTCCCAGATGAGAATGCAGAAATAGTTTAAGGACATGTGGTGTAATTCACTCAATTACATTTAAGACATTATGTATACATACTTGTTAGAAAAGCCAAAAAAAAACTATAGTTCAGAATGATGGAAAAAATAGAATCTCACAAATCTATAGCTAGTAGTTAAATTACACCCAAGTATATACTTACCTGTTGATGGTCTATGGTAAAAAATCCACGAAACTCTGTACTCTATGGAAACAGATCCTCACCCATTTATCCTCCGACATGGTGCCAATGACCCCCTCCAACGTGGTGCCAATGGTCTCTCAGATGATGGATTATTGACATGTGTTTTTTATAGAACGTGCATGTCACATTTTTTTTATTAAGTAGAAGAGAATTACAACGACGCATACTCAAGAAAATTCTTTAGACGCAAAACAATGATCTGGAGCAGAACAAAGATAGAGACCCTACACCACAGCACCAACCCACGCTAATTAAGGCCACCTCTAGTGTGTGATAAAATCGAACTATGATCGATTTAAATCGAACAATGCACACTGTACGGTTGAACTTTAATTGTCAGAGTGAAAATCGACCACAGAACTCAGTTCGACGCTTGGGCATTAAAAAAATTCGTAGACACCGCAGATATGGTGGAATTCGCGAGCAGCGCAACTGCCATTCACGTTTTTCCGCATGCTCGAGGAATTGCCGTCGTGCTTTTTTAAATTTATATGGGTCCCATGAATCGATATTAGCACTGTAGCTATCGAACTGAGGATGTGTTTGGATCCTAGGGACTAAAGTTTAGTCCCTTAAATAAGTGACAATTAAAGCATTAAATATAAATTAATTATAAAAAACATAAACTAATTATAAAACTAATTGCATAAGTCGTATCTACTCCGCGAGACGAAACTAACAAGCCTAATTAATCTATAATTAGTACATAATTATCAAATTATTATTATAGCATTATATTGTCTAATTATGGACTAATTAGGCTTAATAGATTTGTATATTAAATTAGTCATTGCTTATGTAATGCATTTTGTAATTAATCTATATTTAATACTTCTAATTAGCATTTTTTCTCTAACAATAGCTAAATTTAACTTTAAAAAACGATTTTATAATGTATATTTATATACAACAACAAAACCTAGTAGTAGGAGATATCATGCCACATGTCATAGGCCGTGTAGTTTTGCCAGCATAGTAATACCCCAAAATTTCTCTCTCACTATGTAATCTGCAATATCAGCTTAGGCAATGCGGAGAGATCATAAGGCAAAACCACTTGTTATAGGCGGCGGTTGTGCAACTCCCTCGATAACTCATATTTTTGGTACATAGCGGCACGCGGTGGTGGCCAGTGGGGGCAGCATGTGATTCGGAAAAGGATAGCACGCGATCAAGAGTTCGGAAATAATATGAAACGACACGTCAATTAACACTTTACTAGGGTTCTATTAGCATGGCTTTCACGGTACATATACAGTATATAGTTTAAAAAAAAAACACGAAACCCTCTGCTCCACGGAATCACTCCATCCATTAATAATGTTCTTTAGCATGAGGTCATCGACATACGGGTTGTTTTTACAAGTTGACCCCCGACCGAAATGAGATGATTGGATTGTTACTATGTGTTGCACGTCATTGCCGTCTAGTTTTTTTTTAAATCACGACAAAGCCCAGGAACAACCATCGTTCTGTTCGGCTGACTGGTGGCTGGTGCTGGTTTATGTTGAGAGAAAAATACTGCTGACTGACTTGTAGTCGGTACTGGTACGTGTAGAGAGAAAAATACTGCTGACAGGATGCGCATGTCACGTCATAAAGCCGTATAATGTAATAGTAACCTGCAACATTTGTCGTTATATTTTATCAGATTACGTAATGCTGAGAGAGTGAGAGACCATGCATGCCGGTAAAACCGGCGCCCGCGCTCGGGACATGGAGGATCAGATCGGGGAAGGAAAGCGCGTAGGTTTTTTTAGATAAAGGAATAATATTCCGACCTCTACACTCGTGAACGAGCGTATATAGCCTCCAATTACAGACTGAGTAGTACTTAGACTAAAACATACCATATAATGGAAAGCGCGCAGGTGATCGGGAATAAGGAGACGCGAAGATCAAACACTAATCACGGCACTAAAATAACTAAACCGCGTTCTCCATCATGGCTCTGAACTCTCGGAAGCTGATCCTGCCGTCGCCGTCGCCGTCGTGCGCGGCGATCATCCGCCGGCAGTCCTCCGGCGCCGCGCCCTCGGCCATCCCGAGCCGCCGCAGCACGTTCCAGAGCTCGCCGGCGCCGACGAACCCGTCGTCGTCGCGGTCGAACACGTAGAACGCCTCCCGCAGCTCGGCCTCGCTGGCCACCTTGCTCTCCACCAGCTCCTCCACCTCCGCCCACATCGCCTCGCACCCATCTCCGCCGCCGCCCGCGTCGTCGTCCCCGCCGCCGGCCAGCACGCCGAGCCTCGCCATGACCGCCGCGACGTCCGACCGCGACGCGCCCGTCCGAGCGCACCGCTCGCATTGCCGACGAGCTTGCCGTGGAGGTGCCACGCCGCCGCCGCGGGTGCCGCCGTTGTCTTGGTCGTCCACGGCGAGACCGGCGACGGTGTCGTCGCGGGCGAGGAGCCGCACGGCCGCCAGCGACGCCGAGCATATGCCCCTGATGCTCGCCAAGCTGACGTTGTCGGCCAGAGGCCGGAGCCGGAGCTGGAGCTGGAGCAGCACCATGTGCACCATGATCAGGAAAGATGACACCGAGACGATGAGGCAGCCGTGCTGATCGAACACCGTAGAAACCAGACAATAATCCAACATTCTCTTCACCGACGTCCAAGCCCTGCTCAGTTGCTGTTTGTGTTAAAGAATCTCTACACCCCTTTGCTTGATCTTGATGGAACTATAGTGCCATGGGTGTGAGTCTATGAGTTCGTTGTTGATGATTGACCTATGGCTGTGACTTCGATCGACATGAATCTGCTACATATGGTGTATATATAGAGATGCAGTTTGGAAGCTTTTGGACATACACCAGCGGGCGGCAAAGGTAGAGCAAGTTCCCGGCAACCGACGAGGAATATGCTGACATCCCTATTTTACTAATCGTCTTCTTATCTGCTTTTCTTGGGTTTGTGTGTTCAAGACTTGGCTGTTGGCTGGAGTTCGTTAACGCCATTCTTACCGTACCAAGCAACAGTTCTGGAGGTTAACGTTGATCCAATTAGGCAGGGATAGAAATTTCCATGCACTTGTACATTTCACCATGACTCTCCTCTGATTGAAATGCGTACTAAGACACGTTCTAGAAAACAAAAACAGAGCAGACGCGACGAAACAGGCCACTGAGATGGAGGAAATCCTGGCTGCTTAGACAGACAGATCGATCAGATTCAGGGGACGCGTTCCGCGTTGACGGAAGCGCCCGTGCTACTGGAGCCTGGTGGTGAGTTCAGTAGTTCCGAGTCAAGCCAGCACACTAGCGGTTCTGTTTGGATCCACCAGCTAATTTATTAGCTGATTAGCTGAAATTAATTGAGAATTAGTTAGTTTTATTTAGATCTACTACAACTAAAATTATCTGGCTAGCAATTATCTGATGATTCAAACGAGCTCTTAGCCTCTTAGCCCGGTCAGTTGCCACTTAAAATTGGCTCGGCCGGCGTCAGTGCACGGGTCGTCAGACCATTCGTTAAAGAATTAACAGTGCAGAACGGGATGGGTTCGGACGGGAGATCGTCGGCCTGCCCAAAAGTTTCAAAGCAATTCGTTGCGAGAAACCATTTGCATGCCTCCGAACTTGGCAAAATGCCGCACATCTCGCGTTCCCATTCCGTGACCCTTTTTGACTTGCACAGTGCCGTCTAGACCGGGCATTCGACGCGACGCGTCCCCTGTGCGTGAACGACACTGCTTTTTAAAAAAAATATATATACTCCCTCCGTTTTAAAATGCAGGTCGTTTGACTTTTTAACCTCAATTTTGACCGCTCATCTTATTCAAAATTTTGTATAAATTATCATATTTTTTGTGGTGACTTGCTTTATTAATATAAAATCTACAAAAATATCTTAAATTTGACTATATTTTCATAAATTTTTTGAATAAGACGAGCGGTCAAACTTGAGGTAAAAAAAGTCAAACGACTTATATTTTGGAACGGATGGAGTAGTTTGCCGCTTTGCAGGTGTCGCCCTGCCGGGATGCAAATCCATGCACTTGCCAGATCTCCTCTTCTTTTCCACCCAACTTTCCAGGTCCCGGATCGAATCGCAATTATTGGCAGACGCAGCTACGTACAACTGACAAGTCATCACATTTTCACAGCCTGCAAAAACTTCGAATCCATCCATGCTGTGGCAAATGCCGACTCCTTTTCGTTATCCATCCACTAGCACGAAACTTGCAGGAAATTTTCCTAACACTACAGGTGACAGGTGAGTCGCCGTTTACTAGCTAGCATCTCTGTCCAAAAGAGCTTCGAATGGATACAAATACCAGATCGATCATCGCGTTTAAGCTCAAGTGTCCCGATGAATATAAAACCATCAAGTAACGAATTTACCAGGGCGGCGTGACCGTGATCGCAAGTCAAGTGTTGCGGCTGTGGCGTCCATGGATTAATGGATGATGCTAGGTGATCTCCTGCCTCATCAGGAGATAACAGATAAGCCTTTGCATTGAGATCGTCGACCAGTTCGACAAGGGGCATCGATCCAACGGGTGTCCTCACAAGTCACAAATGGGGTGGGGTTGGGTCGCCGCCAGAAGCACGAGGTCCCGGTTGACCTGTGAGTCTTCGGTCTCCCCAGGACCGGGCCGAACATTCCGTTTCGTTGCAAAGGCTGCGTTGACGTGTGAAAAGAGGGTGAAAAGAGTCCTATCAAATATTGTAGCGTATTGTAGCACTTTTCGTTTATAGTAACTGTTATCCTACCATGACCTAGACTCAAAAGATTCGTCTCATCAAAACTATACAATTAATTTTTTATTTATCTATATTTAATGCTCCATATATGCGTCATTTGTTATATTTAATGTTTCGACGTGATGTCGATGTGATGAAAAGTTAGCAGAAACTAGTCTTAAGTTGCTTCGCTTTGCTGCACAAAGTTGCAGCCAAGGTATATATATTCCGCAGATGTCCTGTCAAGTGCGAAAGGTTCAGCAACGGGGGCTCGGGAAGACTGCAGTCTCGACCAGGGCGTGTCGTCGAGTCTTTCGCGGAGATAGAACTGATCTGGAGACTGCAAATGCATTCCAGTTCCAACTTACCTTCGAGTCCAGAACAGAACAAAACTCTGAAGGAAACAAACATACGCACGAAATCGGAAGTCGGTATTTAAATTTGACATAATAGTCATTTCCGTTCTCGAACTATCGACCAAAGCTCAAATTCGTCCATGAACCGTCAAAATAATCATTTTAGTCCTCCAACTTTCTTTCACGACTCACTTTCGCCCTTCCGTCCTACGTGTCACACTATGTTAGCATCATGTCACCTAGATATCATTTTAAGTATCTAGTGTATGGCACAAGTCATTTATACAACATTTTCATGACATCTCAATTTAAATCGGAAGCATTGCATGAAAAATTGTTTTTATTACGTGAATATAAATAGGGTTGTATTTATCATCATATGATAACAAATAAATATTACAATATTAGTCATAGACCACAAACGATTATAGTAGAAAAATATAAATATATGAATCATCTAGAGAATAAAAAAGTGTTTTTATAAAACAAAACCTAGCTACATGAGTGCTGGCTAAACATGTCAACGTGACATGACACGTAGGATGAAGGACGAAAACGAACCATATGAGAAAGTTTAAGTACTAAATCGACCATTTTAGTAGTTTATAGGGATGAAATTAAGCTTTGGTCGACAATTCAAGTACGAAAATGGTTATTTTGAATTTATTAAATTTCGGTAATGACTCGGTGCACGCTGACTTTGCGGCACCACGGTCATTTGTGATGCAGAAACTAGCGAACCCAAAATCAGATCCAAACTGGATACGTTCTGACCTTTGTTCTAAACAAAGGAAGCTGAAAAGGTGACCATAGTCTCAAACGAAACATCTTCACATACTACCATATTTCAGGTCACAATAACACGTCTATCTTTGATTAGCTAGCACCACAACCTACTGGAATGGCATACAAGAGGAGTGACTAATGAGTAAATTGCACTACTAAAAACCACAGGTCACAACAACACGTGTTGAATGGCATACAAGAGATGTGGCTAATGAGTAAATTGCACTACTAAAATCCCACAGGAACTTCACCAAGCTTGAATTGATCTATGAACTCAACAATGCCTGCTAAGCAAATCGTGGCAAATAAAATCATGCACATTATGTTCCTGATCTCCAAGCAGAACAATCAGGACGATCAACCTGCATGTACAACATGATCATACTAAGCAAATAAACAGCAGGCAGGATTCCTGCTCAGGCATAGTAGTGCCAAGGCATCATAAGCATGGCAACAACCTTCTCCAACTATCTCAAGTCTATCAGACAGCACTTATGACATAACTGACCCAACAAATATCACAAATGCTGTTTCATTGACCTCCTTTGATCAAAATATGACACAAATGCACTTGGGCCTGGTTGCAACAGACAAACCATTTTCATGTCGTTTCAAAAACCTTCACAAATGAGAACAATAAAAGCCAAAAAGGAACAAATGAAACCCAATAAAAAGATACCAGATTATCCTAAGTGTGACATTCAGGACCATAGAGTCATCACCTGCAACCTTCCATCAACTCCAGAATGAAATGGTGTGCGAGGAGGATCAGTAAAATTATCCAGCCGTCCTCCAAGGGATTCTCACAGAAAAAGCATAAGGCATGATGTTACTGCTTACATAAGCCAAACAGCTAGTGGGGATTAGCCTTACATTGGTCATACTGTCAACCAAACAGGCAGCCCACTGAAGCATGTTGAGGTCTTTGGTAAGCACGCTAGAGACTAACTTTTATTTAAGATAAGTAAACATAAAAAGCACTAGCACGTTACAAGCCACATAGTTTTCATAAAGCGAAGAGAATAGCTTGTCTTCAGGGAGCGCCAATTAAGAGATATGTACAGAAACTACAAATATAAAGATGGCAGCCTCACATTTCGGAACACCTTCACCATATTGCAAGCATGCATCCAGCACTGTCTGCAATGTAGATGAAACTACTGAAGCTATCAACCACATTAACAAAAGGGTTGGTATTACCACTGTTCGCACCAATATGATCATAGTATTTATATTTACCTTCAGCTCTCAGAAGAATGTGGAGCACTTTCTTCATCATCAGATGAGGATGGATCAGAGAAGAGTGCACTCAAAACAGAGAAGATCGGACTATCTGAATGGTTGTCTCCATTACGGTCAGTACTTTCTGTATCGCTACTGCTTGCAGCGGCATTGTCTCCATCACCGCCATTCATGGCCCCGGCACCGCTGGCCGATTCACATGGGTTCTTCGTCTCCTCAGTAGGCAACTGGAAGCGACAGATTGGGCAAGAACTGTGAAGCTCCAGCCATGGAAGGATGCAATGAGAGTGGAATTTATGCTGACAGGGCATCTCCTTTGCTTCTGACCCCATCTCAAAATCATCAAGACAGACTGAACAGCCCAACACTTCCTTGATGTTCACAGTTGGCAATGCATCTACTGCTTCCTTCTTGGCAGGTGGTGTGCCAGAACGACTGAGATCACTCTCTGCCAAACGCTGCAAGAGAATATCTAAGCCAGGACCAAGAAAGTAATCCCCAAGTGATACACCAGAACTTGTGTTGCTTGATTCCTCTTGGTTGTCATCGCGTCCAAATGTTCCTTGGAGAATTATGGCCTCATTGTTGGAGTTGATCAGTATTAGGCTTTCTGTCCTCTCTCTCCCACGATCGCTCAGTCTCTCTATTTGCCTTAACCTCTCCCTCTGCCTCTCCACCCTCCTCTCCGCACCATGCAACTCCACCCTCTGCCTCTCCCTTCTTTCCCTCTCCATGTCTCTCTCTGTATCACTGTCACTGTCATCCAAGCCCCTTATGTCATCACGGATAGTTTGGAGCAGCCTGGCAAGCACTGACGAGCCCCTCCTCCTGCGACTCCTACTGGGAACTTCAAGCTCACGGTCTGAATCCTCCTCCTCCTCATCATCATCCTCATCAGTATCATCACCCTCCATGGCCTCCCTCCTGAGTCTTGATCTGTGCGACGACCCCCCCAGCATACCAAGAAGAAGTGGGGCCAAAAGAGAGAGGGAGCGATCTGACCTCGTGTTTGTAGCTGGTTCGAAGTCTTCAGAGTCCATCTCTTCCACAAAACCACCCTCACAGCTAGGGCACTTCATCTCAGGCATAGGATCGATCACCTCCTCACACATGTGGCACCAATACCTAACTCCCTGGCCTTCATCCATCTTGAAACAAACTCTCTTGACACTTTCTGTCTAGCTTCAGTATTAGTATCCTCCAATCCTAATCCACCCCTGAATGCTTATAGCACAACCCAGGAACCATCAAAAGCTCAAACGCGTCAACAAGATGTCTTCCTTCCCTGGCCTTAGAAAGCTATCCTTGTCTCCCTGAAACAAATTTCCCCATGAGCATATGTACTTATCTTTTACTAGAACGAAAACACACACGCAAAGATTAAGGTACTAACAAATCTAATAACAATCAAAGGCAAACCAGTTGCGAGTATAATCCCACTGATCAAGCAAGAAAAGCAGGATATTTCTAGGAAACTTTCTACATGAGCATCTGCAACTAAAGTGCATATGCCTTCATTCAGGAGCACGAAACCTAATACACGATCACAGACCAAGCAAAGTGCAAAACTGCAACCCCGAGTTCCCCAGGTTTCAGCGAAACCGGGGGCCCTGCGCCCCTGCCGCTGGATCCAAGCCAGCAGAACCCACCCTTACTCCACCAGCACTACTCTACTAGAAGCGACGAAACGAGACGGGAGGATCAGGCGAAACAACAGCTCGCGAATTCGAAATTTGAAACGGAGGAGGAAGGGCGGAACCATTGCCTTGGAGCGTCGCGCGTGCGGGATTCGATTCAGGCCATGATCTCCCCACCCCCCCTGCGCGCCCGGCGTCGAGGAGCAGTTTGGAGTGGCGGTGGCGGGGCGGAGCAGAAGGGGATAAGTTGCGTACTGAGGAAACTACGCGGAAGGTCCCAGAATCTCGACTTCGATTTAGTTTTAGTTTTAGTTTTAGTTTTATGTAGGACCTAATCGTGATTTGTTGTGTACTCGTCGCCATATAACACCAATATTTTGCACGTTTGACCCTGGGTAAAGTTTATTTACAAAGGTGAAGGGTCTAGGGACTTGAGTAAATAAATAAATAAATTGGCACCGGTGGACTTTTTTTTTCCCTCTTTTTCCCAAGTCCAAACAGTACATTTTGGATCTCTCCAATGGCTATGTGCGCTGCCGTTGAAGCTCACGGCACCATCAACATGTTTTTTCGTCACCAGCTTGACGCGTGGCGGCCACGTGGCTGCAAGGCGACGAAAGGAGAACACCTCATGGCTCACCCAATTCAATATTGCGATATCTATCGCATGGCCGAAGAGATAGGAAATTAAGCAGGGTCTGATCTTTATTAAACAATGCATTTTCTACTTGCTTAGATGCATCGTTAGTGAGTAAGGTCGGTGACTAGTGCAGATGCTGAGATAATAAATTTCGACTGGGCTTGATTAGTCTTTTTCTTCAGGCTGTCAGAAGCTGCTGGCTGTGCTGCAGCCACGTGTCAGTTCCTGTCTGGCCTGGCGTCGTGTGATTCGGCTGGGAAAGGCTGATTTGACTTGTGTTCAGAGATGGAATCTGATTTGCACGTGCTACGTACGACACCCGGATAAATATGCTTTCGATTGGCCAAATTGCACAGTGATTTTTCATGTGTTTAGAATGAGTTGATGAACCTAACCTATAAATAAACTAAACATGTAAAGCACAGGAAAGCATAACATCACAAGTGTTGAATGATCCGTGGGGCCATGTGTGCATGTTGCATACGAGTTTCAGTGTCATGTGACACGGCACATTGTCCATTTTGTCCCGTTGAGTATCAGATAGCAAGCCCCTTTTTGTATTTCCAGAGGAAAATGAAACAATTTCTTTTAGGAAAATAAGGTGAAAACAAAAAGGAGAGGAGCATGGAAAACAACAATAAAAAAGAGCACGGAAATGTAGAACTAATGATGTGACGAGGCGATCTGCACCGCACTACGGCATGCGTCCCGGTAACCAGCATGCCGTAAAAAACAGCACAAATTCTGCTGCAGCGCAGACCGGCGAAGGCTACGCTATGCTGCCGTAAAATCATTTTCACGCCATATCTGGCGTAACCCAAGTGCTACGGCACATCTGCAGCAGCCTACCTTTTTGTCTGCTCTTGAGTACGGACCGAAGAATAAAATATATAAATGAAGATAGTAGTGGTAGGTAGATGAATAAAATATATGGTTGTTGGATATAGAGTAAATATACAGAGTAACAAGAGCGCGGAAGAAGCTGATATAGAGTAAAAAATCCTGCTGATGTGGCTAGAATATTCTTTTTGGAGTAAAAATTTAGAGAATTAGCGGTGCAGATAGTCTGACCGAAGAAGGGCTTCCTCTGGAAGCAATTTTCTTTTTCTCTACGAAAAGTCGACAATGATCAAGATTATTTAACCTTTGGAGGTTCATGGGGGTCATTTGCTCAAAGAGAGTGCTGGAAATTAGGGGGTGTTTGGATAAGGGGATTAAAGTTTTAGTCCCGTCACATCGAATGGAAAAAATGCTAATTAGAAGTATTAAATATAGATTAATTACAAAATACATTACATAAGCGATGACTAATTTACGATACGAATCTATTAAGCCTAATTAGTCCATGATTAGACAATATAATGCTACATTAGTAATTTGATAATTATGTACTAATTATAGGTTAATTAGGCTTGTTAGGTTTGTCTCGTGGAGTAGATATGACTTATGCAATTAGTTTTATAATTAGTTTATATTTAATGCTACTAATTGTCACTTGTTTGATGGACTAAACTTTAGTCCCTAGGATCCAAACACAGCCTTGCAGTCCCCAAAATGCTGCGGGTCCCACAATGCAACTACTTTGACATCATGTTCATGTCACCTGAGTTTGGTTCTTGACTTCCTGTCAGTCAGAAGAGAGGCGAGATTGGCCACAACATTGACTTTTGCTTACTGGCCTCCAGCAACCTGTCAAGCATTTGTAAAATCGTCGTTTTCGCTGTCTTATTGGTTTATCCCTGCCAATCAGCGGGAAAGGAAAAAAAAAAGGCGCCTTGCAAAATTGGATAGAGAGAGTCGATGGATGCATCGCTCAGTCTCGCGCAATCGGAAAAAAAAAACAAGGCGGAGCACTGCTTGATGTTCATTTTGGAGCTCCTAACAAAGATCGCTTCATTTGTTAAGTGCCAGTAAGTGGTTACCTACGCATCAAGAGGGCTCTGCTAAGGTACTCCTAAATAATCGTGAGGTAATATATTTAATATTTATTATATATGATTATAAATTGTGTGATAGTAAAAATATCTTCTTTTAGATTCGACTTTTATGCAAACAGATTTAGTGTTTCCTTTTTCTCCCACATGATTATGGCCAGCCCTTCCCGTTCAAGAGAGAGAGGAACGTTACATGGACTTGGATTTGTATATAAAAAAGTAACGTGATATCTGTTAGTATACTTAGTTTTCTCTTGAAATTCGGCTACAGCGACCGTTTATAGTGCTGACCCTACGTCAAGTCTGCACATCGTGCCATTTTAAAAAAAAGTTTACACATCGCGCGTCAGGCCGTCAGGTAGCCAGCTGATCCCCATTCTTCTCCTTTAGGCTTCGTTCGTTTTGGACGGGATTGGCCGGGGTCACGGCCCAATCCACGTGAGTCACCCCCCGGTCTGGGTAAGGACCCGACCCACAAAAAAAATCGTTGTTCGTTTAAGCCCGACGCTGCTCATATCCCGACCCAATCCACGCGAAAACCCCCCACCCCGACCCAGGATATCTCCCTCGTCTCCAAGGCGTGGAAACATTCCTCGTCTCCTCTCCCGTGACGCGAGGGACGCAAGGCCAGCGGCGACACGGCGGCTGCGAGCGGCGCTGCACGCGACGGGGTAGACGGAGGATCTGGCTGGCGGCGTGGCGAGGGGCGCTGCACGCGAGGGTCGGCCGCATCTTGGAACCAACGGCGGCCGTGCAACTTAGAGGAGGAGGAGGAGGCGGCGGCGGTGCAACCTGGAGGCGGCGACCATCTCCTCCGTTACCTACCTTCTCGCCAGTATGTTTCTCTTCTCCTTTCCCTCACCTATCCCATTTCGAGAGTTTCTGTAGCTGCAAGAGCCGGATCTCTTATGTTCTAGGGTTCTTGTTTAGGGTTCTTAGGCAGGACATGTGGTTCTTGGATCAAACGGAGGTTTGTAACACCCCGCCCTCCAAAGCCGCACCGCACAGCCCTTCCGAGGGGCGTGCACGCGTACACATAGCACCCTACTTACACTTTCGTCCTCGCTTCGTGTAAAAGGGTTAACCCGAAGGTGCTATGGCTGGAAGACAAAGGCTTATAAGTTGCCTCCACCCTTGCTCAACTAGCAATGTGGCACTAAACATGTGCATCCCGCACTAATGGGCCAATACCGGGCCATACAAACTGGGCCGGGTGTGACATACACCCCCCCTCAAAGAATCCGACGTCCTCGTCGGCGCACGACCGTACGTCCAGTGCCGGCGCCATAGTCCATGCCGTATGCCCTACCCGGGCCATACGCGCCATGCGCCCTATGCCCGCACACTGCGCCCGTACGCGCAACCGCGAGGGTCCTCGTCGGCGCAACTCACCCACACGGGCAAATGTCCAGGAACGTTCCCCCTTGGCGCACGACCGTACGTCCAGTGCCGGCGCCATAGTCCATGCCGTATGCCCTACCCGGGCCATACGCGCCATGCGCCCTATGCCCGCACACTGACCCGTACGCGCAACCGCGAGGGTCGGCTCTGATACCACCTGTAACACCCCGCCCTCCAAAGCCGCACCGCACAGCCCTTCCGAGGGGCGTGCACGCGTACACATAGCACCCTACTTACACTTTCGTCCTCGCTTCGTGTAAAAGGGTTAACCCGAAGGTGCTATGGCTGGAAGACAAAGGCTTATAAGTTGCCTCCACCCTTGCTCAACTAGCAATGTGGCGCTAAACATGTGCATCCCGCACTAATGGGCCACTACCGGGCCATACAAACTGAGCCGGGTGTGACAAGGTTGCTATGCATGCTTATGCTCCTCGCGTGAGGCTGTTTTGACCCTTCGTGTTTGTGGAGCAATTACATAACATGCATAACTCCTGTAATGCAGAATATTAGAAATACTGCAGTGTTGTAATAGAAAATGCCGGAAACTAATTGATTTTGCTCCAGAACCAAAGCAGTGGGAGTGAAGAACCAAAACCACGTAACCATTCCACAATGCACCTGAAGATAGCTCGATCCACTCCCAACTAAATGCAAGAACTACATGTTACATTTAAAAAAAACAAATGACTCAGGTAAACAGGCGCAACTCAATTGTCCTAGTAGTTCTTTCCACCGTCCAAGACTTTTTACCGATACTAGCATAACACTGGATCGTATGAAAATTATATGTAGCATGGATCTTGTATGATCATTCTAAAAGCAAGCAAATCAGTAAAATCTGCTTAATTGTATTGACGAGCAGTCCATAAGGTTGCAATGTCCATTGAGAACACCGTCTTTTAGTTGAGATTAGCTTAGATTCAGGTGCGATGTCTCTAAATCGATGCAAGGGTAAGCCTAATCTAATCTCATTGCACATCTGCACACACATATGAGATTAGTACTAATCATTTGACAATGTGCCAATTTTTAGTTCTAACTTTTGGTAGAGTGCCATATATTCGAGCATTGTCATTCTGGTTTTCTGATGTTGGGCTTTAGACATTTTGGTAATGTTGATTGCTCAGGCTTCTCTAGTAAACCTTGACCAATATCTCTGAAAAATAATTTGTGTATATGAATGGAAATAGAGGTGGCGTAGGAGGGTACTATTTCTTGGTGCTGCATGATGTGTGTATCAACTTGACAACTTGAAGTTATGAGTACTAATCTCTCTGATAGGTAGATCCATTGTCACAGAATCATGGCTGCTTTTCTGCTTATTGGTGTCGGCATTGTAGCATGTCTAGCTCACAGTTTCTGCTGCTGCTGCTGTATGTACTGGCAAGCTTACTGCCTTGAACTTTGGGGTGCACCTCTGGTGATTCTGCTGAAGGCTAAGTTTTACTTTGTTTAACTGTTGTCCATCTTTCTAAGCATATTTTCCATTCAGTTTTAGCAAATGCTTAGTAAAGCTTGCTTCATGTTTCTCGTAGTAAAGCAGCAATGGTAACCATGATTCTGAAAGACAGGCCATTGGATGGTCAATGTTTCTAAAGCTTGAATTTTAGTTTATACAATATGCAACCTTGAGGCACTGTCCATCAAAATCTTCCTTTTTGGGATCTTGCTTATTGGACACCAATGCATTGTCTAGACAGTAGCTTAGCACAACCAGCCTTTGTCACAGAATAACACAAGTCAGGCTTTGGTTGTGTCACTTTGTAGATTGTTGTGCAGATCTTGTTGCAACTGACATGTTTCATACATCGTGCTTGCAATTGACATGTAATATATTATGCATTCTAACTAGGATCTCCCTACAAGCAGGGATCTGATATGGTCTTATGGAGCATGCTATTTTGTCTCTGTTTTAAGAGTCGGAACCTTATTGGGCTGTACTTGTGGTCCTGCTAGAAAAATTAATTTCCTTTCCATTCATTTATATTGATCTGTGGTGACAAATTTCATTTACAAATAATGTTGAAGTGATTATGAATCCTAAAGGGTAAGATGAAAGGTAATAACTACCATTATCCTGCATCAACATCAGGCTGGTGTTGTTCCTCTGTTATCACTGGACCAGCTGCTGAGAAGTGTACTGGCCTTTGGCCTAGGATTGTTAGCACAACAAATGATAATATTCCGTCGTTTGAGAGCTTGTTGGGATGTTAAGACCGTATGATTATGTCAGTATGTTGCAACTGTTAGACTTAAGAGCTCCTACGGTCACTCAGTTTTGTAGTGAACAAAATTGTCTA
Source organism: Echinochloa phyllopogon (assembly GCA_033239725.1). Lineage (NCBI taxonomy): Eukaryota > Viridiplantae > Streptophyta > Magnoliopsida > Poales > Poaceae > Echinochloa > Echinochloa phyllopogon. The sequence continues at coordinate 2,325,225 of BTCW01000018.1, forward strand.
CCATAAGCATCTATGCAATCGGCGCTGCATATCTTCAGTTCGTTGTTTATTTTTTTAATGAGAATTGTCTAGTTTATGTTGTCAATTTGATATAGCTTGCAATTGAGAAAGTCTGCACGACTAGGCTTGCAACCAATCACTTATTAGCATAGTGACTGTTGTGTAAACTAGAGGGGCAGAAAACCTCCCTGGATAAATTCTAGAATAAACGAATACAACAAATCAAGGAAGGGGTTAGGGAATTTATTCCCCACAGGGGTTAAGTGATATGGGTGGGATCCACTAAATCCCTCCCCGGATTAAAACATTTGGGGATTAAACAACCGCCTCACGAGCTAATTTTTAGGACTATGAGACAACTTCTCCACCATTGTACAAGTTTTGTTGCCATGCAACCAATAAAAATTTTTTATTTCTCCATAAATTAAGGAATATTGTATTACTACCAAGCAACCAAAACAACAACGTATTGTATATGTTGTCTGATAAGTCAACTAAAGATTATGTGTCACTGTATGAGACCGTCTATGAAACGACACCAATGTACTTGCCCTAAATCCCTCCCTGGATTAACACATCTTGGGGATTAAGCCCCCGTCTACCGAACATAGCCTTAGATGTGTGGATCCGAATGTGTCGTATAAATACCGTACGTAATCTCTAGATTCTAGCTAGGATATATTTCCTGGATTGCGTTGAACTATTAGTTTGCTTGTATATGTATTTATGCTATATACGGAGTACATGACAGACTCATTTTTTTTTAGCACACGGAGTACATGACAGATGAACAAAGCATTCGTGATTTGCCATACGTAGTCCACACGACTGACAGGAAGCCCATCGTATATTCGTGTGATGCTAGTACCGAAAGCCCATACAAGATTGCTAAGAGGGCCAGCCCAAACCGTTCCCGTCCGGTGCGCGACTGCACGGCGACCCGGGGCTGTGGCTGTCCTCTCCGAGACAGCAGGCGAGCCGTGCCAAGCCGTCGGATCTCAAATCCACGACCATCGGCCATCGGCCGCCGCGTCCCTCTATCCCCGCGCCGTGCCGTGCTCTGCGCCTCCCTGTCGCTTCCCAAACACAACCTTTTCCTTCTCCCTCCTGCTCTAGCCTTCTCTTCCCATCCCCATCCAAAACCAAAACCCTCGCAAAACCTCTCCCCACCTCCGCCATTTTCACCGGACGGCAGCCACCACCGCCCTCCTCCCCTCCAATGCGGCAGTAGCTCCGCCGCCTTATCCAGCGAAGCGATGGCCCTCTCCGCCGCGCTGCGCCTCCCGCTCCCGCGCCTCATCCTCCTCGGCCCCTCTGCCTCCATCCTCGGCGCCGCCTCACGCCGCCGCGCTGCCGCGCCCCCCGCGGCCGCCCTCCGCTTCCTCGCCGCCTCGTCCTTCTCCTCGCGCTCCGCGCGCCCCCTCCGCTTGCGCCGCCGCGACCGCGACCGCGACGGCGATGGGCGCGCGGCGGCCGCCGGCGGGGAGGGCGACGGTGGGGATGTGGCGGTCAAGGAGCGGATTGTTCCCGTGGAGCTACACAAGGAGGCCACGGAGGCCTACATGGCGTACGCCATGTCCGTGCTGCTCGGCCGCGCGCTCCCCGACGTCCGCGACGGGCTCAAGCCCGTGCACCGCAGGATACTGTGAGCTCTCGCCTCTCCTCTTCCCGTTCGCCCATACTGCTCAGAAGCTAGTTCGTTGTGCTCCTGTTTGTTTATAAGCTAGGTCGAAACTGATACGGGTTTAGAAACTCACACTCATTAATTTTATCAATCCTGTGTTAACATCGCGTTATATTGGCCTTATAGTTTTGGTTTTTGCTTAGTTTGGAACAGTTTGGTGCTGCTTTGCCACATGTTTGAGTATTGTGGAGCTTTGCGGGAAGTAGGAACTGCATGTGACAGATAAGCTATTGAGTTGTACATACTGCGTAAGTGCTACTGTGTTTGCTTGAAGAATGGAAAAGTCAACAGGACAACGCCACAAAGGGATGTGAAATAGGAGGCCATAGTGTGCACGAATTGCTTTGAGAAATTTACATTTACAGTCCATGCTATAGCTGTGAAGTGGACCTAGATATGTCTATCTTTCCCCCCACACTTATTGCTTGCTCGATAGTTGTGAAATATCTTTAATTGTTCAAGGGAGTTTCTAGTTAGGCATGGATACTGTTCTCACCTCATTTATTAGGAGTTTCCTTTTTGGCATTAAAAAAAAACTCGACCACTGGAGGAGACTCCACCCGGGCTTTGTTCTAAGAAGGTGCCGTGCTTCGAACCCGGGTCGGGATGGAAGTTTCAACGACTTCCGGAGTTCAACGCTCTAACCGGTCCACCGCGAGAAGCTAAGCCCTTTTTGGCATGTATAGCGCTATCAACTTGTCTATGCCTCATTTGGAATGTGTCAATTCCATGTGAACAATTATTTTTCATGTTAAAATGTCACGGACTTCCTTTTTTTTCTTTCCAAAATGCCTATTTTCCACGGCCTGTTATCAGTTTGGCAAATAACTACTTCATATGAATTTGTCTGGAAAGTCTTGCCTGGTCTTACACTATCCTTCGCAACAAAGCAGAGCAGTTGTTATGGTCTGCATTTGTTCCTGGATATTGCCCTCATCCATGTTTCAAAGGCGGTAAGGCGTCCCAAGAATTCTGGGAACGCCTTTAAAACTATGCCCTCATCTGAAATCTTCTCGTGTTTACTTACCATCTAAATGTCTTCTGGTTACAACTCTGATTGTTATCTCATGGGCTTATTGTCACGAAACTTCCAAGGCACATGCAACTCTATTCATATAACTGACTAGCTCTTACATTTTACTATCTATTTAGTTTCCTTCTTCTTTTACTGATCCCGTTCCATCACATTTGGGTGATTTCTAAAATCTGTCTGCAGCTATGCCATGCATGAGATGGGTCTTGCTTCTCGTAGGCCATTCAGAAAATGTGCCAGAGTTGTTGGTGAGGTATGTGAGCAAGAACTTTTATTAGTTATCTAATTGCGGGGGATTCAAATCGTATAATATGCTTTTATCTTCTCTGCTGCATTATACCAGAGGTTTTGGAAAACACATTTATCTCCACCTGCACTTGGCATGGAATTTGTGAAGTAGCGCAAACCAAAATTGGTTTATTTTCACACATTATCAACTCCAATGAAAAAGAGGCACACTATTTGTCAACCTCTTAATATGGACCGACTCTGATTTCTAAGGTCTATATGCATGTCTTGAGCTGGCAATCCTCCATCTAGAAGACAGTAGATCTCGATGTTCATTGTTGCTAGGCATACTGCCTAAGTGAGTTGGCTTCAAATGACATTGGTTCTTCAGTTCCTAAGTTAGATGCATTATTTGGTTGGATGTTGAGCACCAGCTTAATCCAATGATATTTGGTGATGACATCACACTGGATACAATTTGAATGTCCACCTAGTGGTGTTAGATGCTCTTCGCAAAAGGAGCTGTGATGGTGTGAACTCGTGATGTGATGGAACTTGCATTTGTACATAATTTACTATGATTTTATTGGATTCCTATGCATTTTTGAACGATCAAATTTATTGGGGCCCAGTTGACTTGATTTCAATTGGGACATGGAGAATATGAAACATTGTGGTCAGAAAATGTTACAGGGAGGGCATTGATAAATTAAAGCATCATCCAACTTTTTGTTAACTGTCAATACTATGGAGTTGTATATTGTATCTGTCTGTGTCTTGCTGTGAAATACTGCTGCTTTCAGTGATACCTTTCTGCCTGTTTGGTGTGTCATTGTTGATTTTCCTTTTTTTTTGTTGCAGGTGCTAGGTAAGTTTCATCCACATGGAGATACAGCTGTATATGATAGCTTGGTGAGAATGGCTCAGGTAAATATTTACACTATGGATGTTATTTGAAACAATGAGTCTGTAAATACACTGCAACCTTCTTTTCTTGTTATGCTATCTTGCAGGATTTTTCAATGAGGTACCCGCTTGTTCAAGGACATGGAAATTTTGGCTCAATAGATGCAGATCCTCCTGCTGCAATGCGATACACAGAGTGCCGCTTGGATGTAGGTTTGGTTTTGAATTTTGTTTACTCAGATAACATCAGATATGTTTTTTCTTACTATAAGCACTGTAGCTTGTTAACCACCTGAAATAAATGAACCGTGATATGCAAAAGCATTCTCATACTGCTTATTTGTCTATTACAAAAGGTTTACTGTTGAATGGCATTCTTGTTGTTTTGCAGCCATTAGCAGAAGCCGTGTTCTTGACTGATCTGGAGTTGAATACAGTATATCTTTTCACTTACTTCTTTTATGTCTCTCTGTGAGTGGTTGTTGCCTAACATTGTTTCTCTTTTTACATCCGTTTCATGCTGCTGCTTGTTATTTGACAGGTTGACTTCGTACCAAACTTTGATAACTCACAGAAGGAGCCGTCTCTTCTGCCAACTCGTGTTCCAACTCTATTGTTGAATGGTTCTTCTGGGATTGCGGTATGAGTTCTTTTTTACTTTATACGAGTGCTACTAATAAAGGTATTTATTTGTGCAAAAATGTGAGTCTTTCGAATTTTCAAATTGTTTCAGGTTGGAATGGCAACAAACATTCCTCCTCATAATCTTGGGGAGCTTGTTGATGCACTTTCTGTTATAATTGAAAACCCTGAAGCCACAGTAAGTAATCTATCACTGCCTGCATTTCATTCTCTATCTATCAATAGAATTATGCCATTATACCACATATGATGATGAATCCAGTGTTATGCACCCTTGTTTGTTTGTGCCCAGTTGATATTTTTTTCCTGTAATCATCAATGAATCGACATATGAAGCAAGGAACAAGGGCAAATGCTTAGCTTGGGCAAATGCTATTATTATGTCACTTGCAATTTTATGTCTCAGTTGCAGAATCATTGGAATTATATTGTTAACTGGTAAAGTAGCCTTAGCAGAACAATAACCTTCAGTTGTGGTTTGTTCTAAATGACTGCCACATGTCAAGTTGACTAGGCCGCATGGTATACAGCATTTGAGCTCGTCCAGTTGTGTTACTTAACGTGAAGAATTGCCACTGTTAACTTTTTCTTCTGAAACCTGTAGATATCTTATAATCTTAACTGCACTTTTGCATTCTGTTTCTTTCTTATGAAAGCTCCAAGAACTACTGGAATGCATGCCCGGTCCTGACTTCCCTACAGGAGGGACAATCCTAGGAAATCAAGGGTACTTTAATTCCTTTTTTTACTTTGTTATTCTCTTTGATTTCTGCATTGACTCTTTGTTCTGTGTACTCACTCCCTCCCCTTCCTCTTAAATAGTATTTTGGAAGCCTATAAATCTGGACGTGGCCGAATTGTTGTGAGGGGAAAGACTGACATTGAAACAATTGACGAGAAAAGCAAGCGCAATGCTATAATTATTAAAGAGGTATGGGTTACTGGTCTTCTTTTTGGAGCAGTGTCTCTGACATCTCTACTGTTGCTTCTTCCTTTTGCAGCTCTGTAAACCTTCTTAGCTGCAGGAGGGAATGCACTTTCTAATTTTCTACATTTGCATGCAGATTCCATACCAAGCTAACAAAGCCACTCTCGTGGAGAAGATAGCTGAGCTTGTTGAAGAGAAGGTAATTTAATTGGGCCAGACTTAGTTGTCTGGTTGTGTTAACTTTAGCCTATTCGGTGATAAATTTAAGGTTTTGCTAGTACCATGATTGAAGCATTAAGGATTCCTTCTATTGTTGTATTTCTTAAGTGCAGGTATTGGAAGGTATAAGTGATATTCGGGATGAAAGTGACCGCACTGGAATGCGTGTTGTAATCGAGGTTTGTACCACCATATTTCATTTTTATCTGTTGTGTTGAAGTTGTCTCTTTAGGTTACGACTGAACTATTTTGAGTATATGGATTTTAATGCTTTGTTGTTGATGTGGAATACATTTTTTTTCCTTGTACACTGCTCCAGTTGAAAAGAGGTGCGGATCCTGCTATTGTCCTAAACAACTTGTATCGTCATACAGCTCTGCAGTCTAGCTTTAGCTGCAACATGGTAGCGTAAGTATGCATAAACCATTTCTATAATTCAGTAACTTCGTCACATTCGATCTTGTTCTGTTGCAAATAGGAAAACAGCTTATTATTTATATGGTCCTTACAATCTGTACTTCACTACTCATTTTCTTAATGTTGTTCTTTTCTTAACCAAAATGACGTGATGGCGAACAGAAAAAAATTATTATCTCAATTTCACTCAGAATGGTCCATGATTATGCTATCCTGTGTTATAGGAGAATAAATATTACTTGCGCACGCTAGTTATAGTTCTTGAATCATAGTATAGATCCCTCTATTTTTCCCCTGTTGATTTCGGAAGTATATTTATTGTCCTAATGTTGAATGCTCAACATATTTGGAATGAGGGAATAGCTAAATTTAATACCAATGGAAATGATGTGTTCTAAACAAAATTAATTTTTAATTCAGTTTGTCAAAAACTAGAAAATTATACAATGCTTTCTTTTTGACATATCCAGCACTAAGAGTACCAAACCCTGATACCTTCAAGTACATATTTTCCTCGCAAGAAACAAAAAATATTCACTAGAAGAACAGGACTTGTAGGTACTTTGATTCAAATATACTTGTGAAATATGTCAGTAAAGCTGCCATAAGATAATTACCACTACATCCAATAGGAAAAGCTAGTAGTCATTGAATAGCCCCGGAATCATGCTCTCGCTATTTATGTAAGGTGCAAGCTGAAAGCAGTCATCAATGATCTCATATGCATCCGATGACCCTTGTAAAATATCTCATATGCTGAACTGCATCTTTGGGCTCTTCTAAATCTTCTTATTGAAGTGATTGCACTAACTAGATCTTCTCATATTGCTAAGATTGCAACTTAGGACAGGAACAAGTATGCATTTTCAATTCTCATGTCTGTTTTATTCTTCTTGATCTTTTCAGTATACTTGATGGACAGCCAAAATTGATGGGACTGAAAGAAATTCTTCAGGTGTTTTTACGTCAATTTACTATTCTATTATTAATTTTGCACAAAAGCATAAATGTCGACTTTACAGGTTGCATGATAATGTGCTATATCTGATGCAAGGCTTGTTTCTAACTGACCAAAGGACATAAAACTTAAAATACATTGAAACCAACTAATGTTGGATACATTTATATACATGATCTTCAAGGTTTCGTCTTTGATATATAAAAATCAGATGTGGTTATATCTGTTAAGAAGCTAGCATCTAGCAGTCTTGTCCAACATTTTTGTTAGTTCTCTTTGACCTCTGACTAAAGTGTCTAGGAACGATAGGTGGCTTATGCCACTTGTTTTGAATGCATTTTTGGAGGGCTCAAGTAATCATGTCAGTACTAGGTATTCAGCAGGAGTGCATATTAACTGCAAGGGATATTTTGTTTGTCACCGGTACACTTAAATAGCAAGGGCCACATAACTGATGGAATCAAGCTGAGCCTATATCAAGTTGCTAATAAGGGTGTACTCTGGTAGATTATTGAGATTGGCATCTCCAAACTAATGCCATTGGCTTACTGCTTAATGCTTATATGTGCATCATTTTATTATCCATACATTATGTTTCCTGTATACAGCTACCTGTGGTTACTAGCATAATGTTTATCAATGCCAGATTTAATCGCCCATTTAAACTTTGATGCTTCCTCAGGCGTTCGTTGACTTCCGATGTTCTGTTATCGAAAGGCGTGCAAGATTTAAGCTTTCACAAGCTCTAGAAAGAAAACATATTGTGGAGGTAAATTGATTTTGGTAGGTTAGCTTCTTTGGGTATTGAAAGGTTGATGATTTATTTACTTCTTGCAGGGCATTGTTGTTGGGCTTGACAATTTGGATGCCGTGATTCAAATAATACGAGAAACATCAAATCACGCCGCGGCAACAGAAGCTTTAGTCAATGGTAACATGTTGCAGCTCTATGAGGACATGGTTTTGTCTGATTTAGCTACAATACTGTAATTTGTACCACCTTAATTTTCTATGTTTCTTACCCTAATTCAGCACATCTGTTACATCCCCTCCTATAATGCTTTGACTTAGCATGTGAGTGACTGAGTGCTAAGCTACTTATCTTAAGCCTTGCTCCATTGAAGCAAATTGCTTAGAATTCTAGGTTTTGGATATTCCATGATGGATTCAAGCAATGATTTTATCTAACTATGGACAATCTAAAGCTGCGCAGCTGCCATTCAATGTATCTTGGACACCAAACTTGCTTCCTTAAACACACGAAAGAAGCTTGATGGCGGCATGATCATAAAATACTAGAATGATTTGTTTTGTATATTTAACCTGAAATTACATGTGCAGAATATGATCTTTCTGAGAAGCAAGCTGAAGCTCTGTTGGACATCACACTAAGGAAGCTTACTTCCCTTGAGGTTTCTGCATTTGAATTTTACTGTAGTGGCAGTTATTTGGTTAAACTCGATTTCTGTTCCTCCTACCTGAAGGAACTGAACGAACTTCTGTTTTTGCAGCGGAATAAATTTGTTGATGAATCTAAAACTTTGTCAGAGGAAATTTCTAAGTTAAATGAGCTTCTGTCAAGCAAGAAGCTTATCTTCCAGGTTTGAAGTTTCTTCCTATTTACAACGATTTTGACTCATTTTATATGCATGTTTATCTGCTGTAAATTCACAATTCATGGTGATGCTTTTTAAGCTAGTGGGTATGCCACGTTATTTTCGGAACTGTATGAACTCCTTTCTTAAGAATGGGAGGATTGCAAATGATTTAACATGGGTCTATACTCAATGGGAAATCTACAATCTTGGTAAAGAATTACTATAACTTGACAGGACAAGTTCCTTGGATAGGCTAGCTGTTTTCCCATTATCTCTTACTGTAGCCCATGGCATGCTTCCCGCCAGGCTATGGATAAAGGGGATTAAACAAGTGTATTGCACAGTAGGTTTCATTAAAGTTATTAAGCTATCTTATTTCTAATCATTCACCATTTTAATCAACATTATGGGCTCTTTTTTTCATGTGCGATCCATGTCATTGCTCCTCCTCGCTTGTCACTGTGGTGTCTTTTATAAAGAAAATAATTGGTGACAAACCAATTATTGCTGCTATCTTGGATGTATATTTTACTTTTTATTGATTGAATATAGTTGGAGAGTTGGAGCACATTCAAGGCTCTGTGAAGTCAACAGTACCTTCACTACTTATTTGTTAATGTGCTCTAACTCTTACAATCATGTAATTAAACATTTTTTCCAGCCCTTTGTATATGAGTATGTTTGTGTTGTTAGTAACTTTTCTTGACCCTTTGTATTTTTTATCTTATTGCAATGCCAATTATTAGTTGTTCCTCCTGTTGTTGCAGGTTATACAGCAAGAAGCCGCTGATTTGAAAAAGAAATTTTCTGCACCGCGACGTTCTTTGATAGATGATTCTGTAAACAGTGAAGTTGATGATATCGACATCATTCCGAACGATGAAATGCTTTTGGTGCGGACATTTGTCTATTCTTGCATCCATATTATCCAGTATAATTTTGTTATTACTCATTTAATCTTTTTTTTTGCTTTTCTGTCTCGCTTCACATTTATCACCTGAAGATTCTTAGTGAGAAAGGCTATGTTAAGCGGATGAACCCCAACACATTCAATTTACAACATCGAGGAACCATAGGAAAATCTGTTGGAAAGATGCGAATGAATGACACCACGTCTGATTTCATTGTCTGCCAGGCCCATGACCATGTTCTTTATTTCAGGTATGTGAAGCAGGAGACATTTCTTAATGAGTATATCTTTTAGCATCATTGTAATTACTTTTCTGTAAGTATTGTATGATGGAATTGAATCCTTTCTACATAATCTATATTAATTTGTCTACTGGAAAACATCTTGAATATGCTCCTGGAATGTCTTTGCTGCATTTTACAGATCACTTGGATTTTGTGTACTTTCAGTGAACATATATTCATTTTTCTGTTCTAATGTAATTGCCATGGCATTTACTTTCAGTGACAAGGGAATAGTATACTCAGCTCGTGCTTATAAGATACCAGAATGTACTAGAACTGCTACTGGAACTCCTTTGGTACAGGTACAGTGATAAATGATAATTTGGGCTAATGAAACTTAGCAGGTGATATACTGAACTTTGCTACTTCGTTCTTGTTTAGTTGCTATCTTTATCCGATGGGGAGCGGATAACCTCCATCATTCCTGTGAGTGAATTTGGTGAAGACCAATATCTAGTGATGCTCACTGTTAACGGCTACATCAAGAAAACTCCTCTTAATGCATTTTCATCGATCAGATCTTCTGGAATCATATCAATTCAACTGGTACTATCTCATGTGCTTGCATCTCTTACACATAACATACTGTTGGGTTATTGTTAAAATGCGCTGCATCTTTTATCCAATAACTGTTAAATGTTAGGTTCCTGGTGATGAGCTAAAGTGGGTCTGTCTTTGTGGCAACGACGACCTGGTTGCACTGGCATCACAAAAGGGGAAGGTTATAGTCAACTCATGTGATAAGGTACTGCAAAAACACATGTGTTAATTGTGTTGGTTGGCATGTGTGATCTACCCAATTCGAACTGCTAGCAGATTTCATATTGAAGTGTAGGTCTTGGGAATAACTGCCAAGTAATTTTCACACAAATTACACCTTTTCCAGTAAACTAGCACAACATTACGCCTTTTGCTTTCATTTCACCCTTCATTTTGACATAAAGGTGTCAATTATTTTTGGAGTTCCATTGAATCAGTTTTTTATGTGATTAAAATATGTTTGCATAGCAAAATCAGCTTTATACATCATCGAAATATGTTTGCATGACAAAATCAGCTTTATATACCATCGAAATATGTTTGCATGGCCACATGTATGGATGTGCCTACCATTTTGGGTTGCCCTTAAATTCTTGCTCTAATATATTTATGTTTCACTCAGCTTCGCGCCCTTGGAAGGAATACCAGGGGTGTTGGTGCGATGAAGCTAAAAGAAGATGATAAGATGGCAGCCATGGATATAATACCATCAACAGTGCACAAAATGCTTGAAAGTTATGACAGCAGGTAATTTCATCTATAGTTTGAAAAATCATCTAGTAATTGGCAGTGCTTAATATGGGTTTGTAAAAAATTATTAGCTTTACAAAATGTGAGAAGAGTTTGACCATATTCTATATAGGGCATAGGCACTATATCATGGTTAGAAACAACCTATCATTCATACACTGTAAATTGCCGGAAACCAACATTTTGCTTCCCTCAAATTTGTTTACTGTTCATTGAACTTAATTTCTACTTTCCTGTTTCCAAGCCACGTACCTTAGTTTGGATAGTTCCTGTACTTCAGTACTCACCAATTTTATGAATGGCTGCTGCAGGGCCAGAGATCTGAGTCCTCCATGGCTGCTTTTCATAGCTGAAAATGGTTTAGGGAAACGGGTGCCCTTAAACGCATTCCGGGAATCAAATTTCAGGCTTGTAGGCTCGGTAGGCTACAAGGTATAGTAAGCTTCTGCTCATCAGTTCTGCCAAATATTTATGTATTCTACTGAAGTACTCTAAAATCAGTGGTTTTGAGTTAAAAAAAGTGAGTTCTTATAATGATGACGCTACACCAGCTAATTTCTTTCTTCTTATGTATAATACCTTGAGAATCATGCTGTACTTTGAAACTTAAGGTGTATGTCATCATCCTATTTGACCTGATCAGTCTGGTATGTTCTATTTTATGTTTGCAGCTTCCAGCAGATTGTCGTTTAGCTGCTGTATTTGTTGCTGGTCTTTCGCTCGGTGGTACCATTTCTGAACTTGTTCCCTTTTTTATGTCTTTATTTGCTTAGCCACACTGTTTCATACACCCATCTTATCATTTGCTGTTGCTTGTGAATTCAATGGCAGATGATGGTGAAAGCGACGAGCAGGTTGTTTTAGTTAGCCAGAGCGGGACTGTAAATAGAATCAAGGTTAAAGATATATCCATCCAATCTCGTAAGGCGAGGTAAGTCCTTCAATGCTCTATCAAAAGCCTGTATTTGGTTCAATTTATCCAAATCTTTTCTGTTGCCAACTGTTTCACCATGCTCTACATCTGTTGGACATTTTTACCCAGGGGAGTAATTCTGATGAGGCTGGAGCATGCCGGAAAGATCCAGTCAGCTTCATTGATATCCGCAGCAGCTGCAGAAGTCGCTGAAGATTAATCTCCCAAGATGCAAGTAATTCGGCCTAAATTGAAGCCTTGGTGTATACAGCATGCCAACACATTGAGCGTGCATTTTTGACTGGTTTCCTGTGGTCAGTAAGCATCAGGAATTCTGTAAGATACCACGCCAAGGGCCAAGGCATAGTTAGTAGCTGATGGCTTGGTGGATAGATCACCTGTGGTCATTAACCTGTCTAGGGATGTAGGTTTTGCCCGCTGAACTCAGTACCGTGATGAGATTGAGGCGGCTTAAGACAGTACTACTCTTGTGATGCACGGTGGATGTAAAATGGCACGTTGGCTTGCAAAATTGACGCTTCCTAGATATTCGTCTTGGATTGGCCTTAGCAGCATGTGTTTGGTGATATCTCTCATGGCCTTTTACGGTGAATAAGGAAGATCGATGGCATATAATGGCGTTCAAGTTCATCAAGGCAAAGAGCAATTACTCTCTCTCATCCAGTGAATGAGGAAGGTCGATGGCATATAATGAGTGTCCTTTGCGACTGACTCTATTAATCAAACGAGGCAACAAAAGAAGTGACTTCGCCACCACAGTTTATAAGGAATTGTTTCTATTTGCGTTAAGCACGGTCCCGAGTGAGCGAAAGCAGTGGCGCGCAGCCGTTAGTTTTATACTGCCAGGAGTGAAGAACAATTTAACAATATATGAAGGCATTCAACATACGGAGCATGTGAAAGAATAATGTAATCATTCTATGGCGTTTTAACATATAGAGCACGAAAGAATCTCAACGACAATGTGCCCGCATCACCAATTAACTCAACGGAACTCTCTTTAGCTGTTTGGTTCGGAAACATCTCAAGGCCCAAATTACACAAAACAAATTAACTGTGAAATCTTAACCAAAGCTCAATAACTATTGAGCTCAGGGCATACACCTTACATACGGGAATATTAACCCAACCCTAAATATCCAGCAATATCATCATCCAAAAGCTCCTAGATGATCCAAACCTCTTGAAAATTTAGGACTGCAAGGTAAGCGAACAGACAAGATGAGTAAAGCAATCAACATTATTTTTCTAAATGCGTGCAGCCACTATTTTTTTAGAACATTTAGCAAGAAGTGAAAAAACATAAATTTGCATACCTTGCTGGCAATGTTGCTGGATAGCCAGTCCAGGCCTTCATACAATCCCTCACCAGTTGTAGCACAAGTGCTTTGAATGTACCTATCAGCAAGATTAAGAAGTCGGTGAGTACTAACAGTACACAGCTACATATATTACCAGGCATATGTACAACACTGTGGCTACATCGCAATATAATAGCCTGTAAGGGGAATATCTAATGACAGTGTGTGTGTTACCAGTGGCGCTGGCGAAGTGAGTGCAGTCCAAGCTTGTCAGTAATCTCAGCAGCATTCATAGCATTTGGAAGATCTTGCTTGTTAGCAAACACAAGCAACACAGCATCACGTAACTCGTCCTGCAATCATTTGTCCATAGTTGTAAGCACACAGTCACATACCGTGAAAAGAGTTCTCAAGAGCACAACAATTTACCTCATTCAGCATTCGGTGGAGCTCATCCCTGGCTTCAACAACACGGTCCCTATCGTTGCTGTCCACAACGAAGATAAGACCCTGCGTGTTCTGGAAGTAGTGTCTCCACAGTGGCCTGATCTGTTTTCAAGCAATGGGGGAAAAATAAGACGGTTTGAAAGAAACTGCAAGTAACAAATTTTGAAATAAAACTTAGGAAGGTAGACTATTTTTCACAATGAGCAAGGGATATAAATCATTCATTGTAGAAAATCAGAAGAGCATAGAATAAACAGTGCATAAAACAGAAGTTGCAGAGCATATAATCTTCATACCTTGTCCTGACCCCCGACATCCCAGACAGTGAAGCTGATGTTCTTGTACTCCACAGTTTCAACATTGAAACCTGTATTTCAAAAGTAAGTTGATGCTGAGAAAAGGATATCACAGAATGTCACAACTTGCAAGTAAGCATATGCTTTGAAAAGGAGACGACAGAATGAGCATATGATCCCAGGCATGTTTGTGAAAAACTACTACTCATCAAATGCTGTTTGGTTTCAAGTAAACAATTTTGAAAGAGTTTGTTGTCGATAGCTATTATACTTCACTATGTTGCATTCAAGTAAAGTTCATTGCAACAATCATATCTGCTTGCTAAAGCGGCTTTGCTCTGTTCATTAGCTGTTTGATTTATTGAGTGATCTCTGATCTAGCTGAGGTGCCGAATCTCCTTTGTAGCACCAAGCAAGTATTCATTAGTCCATAGCTGTTAATTTTCACTTTATCGTATTAAAGCAATTTTGCTGCTCATCACAACAATATCCGCTTCATTGATTGTTGGATTGATATAGTGATCACAGCTGCCAACAACTTGTGCACTAGCCATATGGTTAAGAGGAAACGCATCCATGTGTCTGTGAACAGTACTCTGATATACCAGTAAAGTGCTCCGGACTATAACAAAAATGGTCAAACTGGTGAGTGGTACTATAATAGTCATGTAGCCAGAATTTACCCAATCATTATTTGAACCGTTTGTCCTCAATTCGATACCACAAACAAACCATATAATATAGTCACAACGTGATGCTCATGCAGGCTGGTGCTTACCGATGGTGGGGATGGTGGTCACGATCTCGCCGAGCTTGAGCTTGTAGAGGATGGTGGTCTTTCCGGCGGCGTCGAGCCCCACCATGAGGATCCGCATCTCCTTCTTGGCGAACAGCCGGCTGAACAGCTTGGTGAACGTGAGCCCCATCTCTTCCTTCTCGCCTGCGACACCAAACTCAAAATCAAAACGCCGGTTCATTCCCATAGGCTCAGGCCGCTAGATCTACGCGCACAGCACCCAGATCCACCTCGGGATCGAGCAACCGCGGAACCATCCACCGCAGCGCGCGAATCCAACGACCCGACCCGAGATCCGCATCCGCAGGCGGATCTATAGGCAGCTCGACACCCAAGCGCGCGCAAACGCACGGAGGAAACATTCGCCTAGATCCCGGACGCAGAGGAGCGATCCTCCACGGGGAAGAGCGCGTGGGTGGGGACGGGGTATGGCTCACCTTGTCGGCGGATCCGATTCGCGGTGAGATCGCCGGCGACGCAGCCGGGGACGGGGGAGGCAACGGCCGGAGACGGGGAAGGGGAGGCTCTGGGTGTTGTTGCTTCTCGGGGTGGTGCGCGTCTCGCCTATTTTATACGGGACCCGAGCCGAGCCGAGCCAACCCTTGTGCCGCGGGGTCGCGTCAACCGAACGCGTCTCACCTCCACCGCTTGTGGATATTCGACTGCAGCTAACGGAGCAGATGGAGAATTTGGCAAAAATTTACTCCCCGTCCCAAAATAAATACAATTTTAGGACCACGCACGCAAACTAATACTACATGTAAAATTATAAAAATATCTATTATCTTTCGTGAGAATCATCTAGATACTAGCTTATCTTTTATATAAGAAACTTTCGAGAGGTGGGACAAAGTAGCATTATTTGTGAGACTAATTTTAAATTCTTAGAAGTACATTTATTTTGGGACGGAGGAAGTACGTTCCTTGTATGCTCGTTGTTGTATGGCTACTTGGGAGGTGTATGTTTGCATACTTGTGCTGGTCGTTAGTTTCGTTTGAGCTTTGAAACTATTGCAGATGGAGATGGTGTACGGGATAAAACAAATGTGAGCTGATTGCAAAAACCAACCAAAAAGCCTTTATGTTTTTTTATTAGGGAAACTGGTTTTGAGTATCAGTATCATAATTTGGCAAAGTTTTACTAAAGGATTAGCCATTTGATACTTTGATTTTCTCTAGGTCTTTTACATAAAAGAAATCTAATTACTAGGACAATCTAATCACCTAGAGAAGATTTTCTATCACACAAATCATTAGAAAAAAACATTCTTTGAGCAAGAGAAATGTCGGTTGATACTTTGCGCTCAAGTGATTAGCTAACAAAGATTTTAGTCCAGCTTGACTCTCAGTGATCTCGTATGTTGGGAGTAATTTTAGTCGCACTTCAGCGGTCTCAGTTGGCTTGTACAATTTATATTACAATTTATATTGAAAGTAGAAACACTAAAATGATTGCATTGTAATTTTTTTTAAACAACAATGTAGATAAAAACACATTCATTGATTGAGAGAGAACTACTTAAAAATTCGTAGAATGATACTCGCAAAGACTAACACAATGCATAGCCGCAGAAAATCAGTAGAAGACATAAATTCATAATTCTAGTGGATGTTGACGTGGACAGCTTGCATGTTGAGAGAAGATCTAGTGGGTGGTGACGTGGGCATCTTGCATGTGGAGAGAAATAGGGGGTGAGACTTTTAGTGGGTATCAATTATATAGTTGTTATAGATTACTCTAATTTATCACCAAATTCGTCCCACAATATAAATAACAAAAACCAATATCCAACAAAAATATTTAAATTCAACCAGTGGTTTCGAATTTAGCGAGCTGTGGCTTATCTTTCGATAGACTTGTATGAAGGCGCATGAGCTTTACGGTAATTCTCTCTTTAGCAGGCTCGACCGAGATAGGATCAAGAGATTACATACTATTTCGTGAATTATTATAAAGTTATAGTCACTATTTTTGAAACAAATAAAGTCATAATCTCCATCTAATACTAAAGTGAATTGTGTTAGTTTGACTTTTTTTGTCTATCACGAGACACGGATGGGTGGACTCTCGTATCCTAGAAAATAAAAAAAACCAAATAAGATTAGAATTCGTATCATCTTCCAACATAATCGATTCATGTCCTTTTTCAACGTGATCATTCACGTGCGAGCCACACAGGCTCCATCAAATAAGATTTGATCCTAATTTTTTATGTCCCGAGCTCGTGCTCGTCTCGTAGCATCGCACAACCTTGAAAAAGTGCCTCCAAATTAAAGATTCTTCTCTACGTTTCGTGTCAGGCAAAAAATTATGGCAGTAGCAGTAGAAATACCACTCCTGCCCCATTACAATACCAACCAAACACACACGGCGTAGCTGCGTTGATCTCTCTTCCCGCGGGCATCCACTGATACATGCGCCTCAACCGGACTCTCTCCTCTCCTCCCCCCCAAAACAATTTATTAATTCCGCCGAATTAAAGCCCGCGCAGAGCACGTGCGCTTCGATCATTGGACGCCATGGTGATGATCAGCCCCGTCGACGACCTCGCCAGCAGCCACCCCCTCGCGGCCGCCGATGCCGCCGCCGCCGCCGGCGCTCCTCAACCGCCGGCGGCGAGCCATCCCGAATCGCTCTTCCAAAACCTCGCCGCGGCAGCGTACGTCCCAACCACGCCGGCTTGGAGCTCTTACCCGTCGCCGTATGCTGCGACGCCCACCACCTCCGGCGGGTTCAACCCCTCGTCCTCGCCGCTGTTCTCCGGGTCCATGACGATGGATCCCTTCTTCGCGCACCCACCGCCAGAGCGCATGACGCCGCCGGCGATGGCGGAGGCACCCTACTACTACTACCCGACAACCATGCGGGGGTTCCAGCCGTGCTCTGTGCAGCCGCCACCCTTCGGTCAAACTCCCAGCTGCATGCCGCCGCCGGTGATGGTGCCGATGCAGAACACGGCGGTGGAGGCGTCCTTCTACCCACAAACCCAGGGAGCTGCAGCTTCAGCAGCAGCAGCAGAAGCTGTAATTGTTCATGAGCGTCTTCCCGATACGCAGAAGGCTCAAGAAGCCACCGCACCCACCCGTCGTCCTCGTGGCCGTCCTCGCAAAAAACGCCGTCGCGGCCGCCTCCAAGCCGGCCTTCAAGCCGCCTAAGCGTGCCCCAGCTCGACCAGCTGCATCGCAAAAGAAAACCTCTGTCACCGCCTCAGCAGCAGCATCAGCAGCTACAGTGTCAGGTCATCAGGTTCAGGTTCAGGAACCTCATCAGGCTGCCGGTGTTGCCGCCGGAGCCTCCACCGACGGCCAGACTGCTGCCGCGTGCACAAACGCAATGCCATTGCTCTACCGTGAACAATGGCAGCTGCAACTGCAATCAATCCGCAGTAACAGCCTAAGCGCAGGGGGTGATCAAGCTATGGTGCCATACGCAGACACTAACGTTCCAGGCGTGCGGTTTGACCCCACGAACGAGGAGCTCATCTTCTTCCTCAGGCTGAAGCACGCCGGGCAGAAGATGCCAGTCGATTTCTTCAAGGATGTGGACGTCTACCATGTGCACCCAGAGACAACCAAAGGTGCAGTGCAGTGATCACTGATCGGATCAATCGGTGACACCGTTCAAGCTCTAGAAGATTAGCTTAATACCGTGATCACTGATCACCTCAATTGATCACTGATTTGTTCCTTGCAGCTGTGTGTGGGCAGAGCGAGAACGGGTGCTGGTACGCGTTCTCGCCGAGGAACCGGAAGTACAAGTTCGGCGACCGGCCGGCGAGGAGCGTCTTCGACGAGGCCGGCGAGCAGGTGGGGTATTGGAAGTCCAACACCAAGCTGGCACCCGTGCGCGTCGGTGGCAAAGACGACGGAGCCCTGATTGGGAAGGTGACGGCGCTCACCTTCCACCTCGGCCGCCAGCCCAACGGGACGCAGACGCCATGGAAGATGAAGGAGAACCAGCACGCGCCTAATGGCTCTGTCATGCGGGTAATTAACGGCACGATCCTCATTTTCTTGCTAAAACTTTCATCATGGAGCAACCCAATCAACACTGTCGCGATCACAATTCCTGTTTTACGCATATACTTTTAGATTCTTTCAAATCCTGATCCAAGCCTTTGGTGGTTGATCAAACCGACGGGAGTGTCCAATTCTAAGTACTTGAAAGATCAATGGTTCAGCAACGTTCAATGACTCTCGTTGCATTGAAAGTTTAATCTATATAGTTTCCAGTTTCAAGTGATAAAAGGGGTAAAAGAGATTTTTTTTATTAAAGTGACTGAAAATCAGCGAGACAACTAAGGTTAATCCCGTGTATATAGATGGTAACTTGCCTCTGGCTTCCTTTTTCTCTGCAGCTCAATGACTGGGTGGTTTGCAAACTATTCTACAAAGAACGAGCCATAGCTGCTGAGCAGGAAGATCAATCAGGTGAGGCTGGTGAGAATGTCGAATTGGGTGAGGCTGGTGAGAATGTCGGCCAGGCAGGAGGAGAGGAAGGTACGTTGCAGATGGTGTCTACTGACCAGACTCTCGGAAACTCTGAGCAAGACCTGCGAGCAGAGGACTATCTTGGATATTATGATGAAATATTTGAACAGCAGAATCACGCTGCCGACGGCAACGTTTGGCACCGGCAGGGGCGGAGCCAAAGGGTGGTCCATGTGGGCCATGGACCACCCTAAAAATTCAGCTCAAGTCTGTTAGTGTTAACTGTTAACCCCGTTCCTCTTCCGATTATTCATCAAAAATAAAAAATCTTTAATTTCCTATCCTCCGTTCCACAACACTTGCGCTCCATCTTTCATGTGACTCGTGAGCAGCTGAACACGACCGTTGACGGCAGCGGCGGCCGGCGAGCAGGAGCCAGCATAGGCAGTTGGACCACCCTAGCGTGGAGTCCTAGCTCCGCCACTGGGCACCGGCAAGCATAAGCCTCCTGTCATGCATATCAATAATACAGGACCCTGTAATTACTGTTAAGTTAGGCACGGAACTGATCTCTCTCGGAGTTTATATTCGTGTGTGGTAGCCGTTTTGAGGTGTAGCATTGTACGGTAGTGTATACCCTACATGTCTGTACATTACATGATGCTGATTTCAGATTTGCAATTGGCCCATATTATACATCTCTCTTTGTTGCATTGTACGTTACATACTTCTTTGATGTCTGATCATGCTATAACAAAGGATGCCTACACAACTCAAGATAACATAAATATCAGAGAAATCATCTGATCAGAAATACGAGGTACAGCTTGTCAATTGTCATGTGCTGATGTTTGCCAGAAGATTGGCTTTGCCTTTGAGAGCACCCATCAGTATATATATATACAGGAAAGGCATTAACAATTAGGTAGACGGAAGATATTCAGAGTAGCACAAGGAAAATAAAAACATCGAAAAACATGACGATGAAACAAAGAAACAAGCAGGATGGAGGAGAAGATCAAAAGGAAAGAAAGGGCCGATTGTTAAGTGGGCTGGGCCTCTCTGTGCCCATGGGCTTTGACTCTCTCGGCCCATCAGTTCCAGCACCAAACCCTAACCAAGAACTCGACTCGACGCTCGCCGAATCTGGAGCGCGACGGGGAGAGACGAGACTCCAAGGAAGAGGAAGCTGAAGGCGAGCGAGCGGGGAGGGGAAGGGAAGGGAAGAAGATGAAGGTCCGAGCGTCGGTGAAGCGGCTGTGCGGGTTCTGCAAGGTGGTGAAGCGCCGGGGCATCGTCTTCATCCACTGCACCGCCAACCCCAAGCACAAGCAGCGCCAGGGCTACTCCACCATCGCCGAAGCCGCCGCCTCATGCCTCCACCTGCCGCCGCCGCCGCCTGCTGCCAGCGGCTCTGCCTCCGCCTCAGCGTTCGCCGAGTAAGACGACTCTCTTCCCGTGATTTCTTTTTGGTTAGTACCCTTGCTATTAATTTGTTATCGAGCAGTTCCTGTCTCTCCAGCCTCTTACTGATTACTGGCCAAATTAGGTTTTCAATTAGAGTTCGTCGGATTTGCTCCGGGTCTTCAGTCCTAGTGAGGAATACTTGGCCATGGTTCTGTTAAAAATTAGGCTACTAAGACTGAAATCTTGTGCTCAGTAACCTGCCGTCTGGATCCTGAAATTGACTGTCTAGGATGCCAAGTGGTCTCCCAAAATCTCATTTTTGCCACATTAAACTTGACCCAAATGACTAGTTTTAAGCCTCTCTTAGACACTAGGCTTTGCCAGTGTAATCTAAGACTTCATTGGCTTGTCGAATCCTTTGATTTCTCACCGACTGTTGCAGTGCTTATTCTAGCAAAAGGCTGTATTCTGATATATTGTCATCTAACAACTTACTGGTTAAGTTTCAGTCGTTGTGGCATTGGATAGAACACAAATCCTTCTGTTGTCTGTATTGTATTTCACAGGACCCTGTGATGTAAACTGAATTATTTGTACACCATATTGTATACTACCTGTTATAGAGGGAAATTCCTTCCATTTTATGCTTATTCTTTGGAGCTTTCAGGATATTTGATTATATACCTTCCCTTGGGGTCTAACTGTTATAGTTTGTGATATGATGTTTTCTGTAAATCAGATGAAGTACTTAGAAAGGAGTAGCGATAATACTTTCGTCAAGACAACATGACCACTTGGTGTATTTAGAGGGTTTGGCTTGGCGTGCTTTTATGTCTGTGGAAATTAATGTGCCACTATGTCTTGGGTCCATGCTCAACTTGTTCTATGCAAATACAGTGTTGCGAAAATTGACATTAGCTGATCTGGTCTATGCTCTGCAGGGCTTCGAAGGTGGCTAGGCAGGAGATGTTTACAAAATTTAACTGGCCTCTGGGTTTAGCTGCCCTGCTCAAGAATGGTGAAAAATAATTCATCTGCTCGGCTATGCACTGATGTTTCAGAAGCAGAGGATCCTTAGAGCTAGTTGGTGTTTTGGTATCAAGTGAAAGCTTGTAGCTGTACAATCATCATGTATTTTGCAGCCACTAGTCAGTTGAATTGGCCCTGTGGCAGAATAATATCAGCACATATTGTCACACCTTAATATGTTTGCTTGTTTGAACAAAACCTATTACACATGAAGAAAGCTGATTTTCATGACTCTCCTATTTATTTGTCTGGATGGTTCGTTCATGTATATGATGACACCAAAATTCTGCAGCGTTGAAGAAAAGCTGATGTTCTTGATTGCGCTATTTATCTTGCTTGTGTGCTTATTGTGTTTGTCATCTGAAAATGCTGAAATCAAAGGAACGCACGAGGACAAGAAGACTTAAGGAGGCATTTACTTGTTCGTGCCAGCATATGATTCCTTGACCAACAGCTTCAGATAATTGAAAAATGATGGCATAAACTGCATGTCCCTTTTCATGACAGTAAGCAGCTTTCTTCTCAGGATGTTCAGATGGTAAAATCAGTACAGTTTTGATGTGCCGGCAGTTTCAGACTCTCATATCGATTGCCACAGCACAACAGAATAGAAAGTTACCAGTAAACTTTATTTAAACCAACAGGCGATGCAAAAAAAAAGACAACACATTTCATTCGGCCCCAAGTTGAGAAATTGATCAGAGGACACATAATGCTCCAGGATCACAAAAGGAGAAAAGGCTAATTCGATAGGACCAAATCATATCAGCAAAATATTGATCATATTGTTATGTAATTGACACTGTCAACTGAAGGCTAATACCATGAGCCCATGTCCGGCAAAACAATCATCATCGCTACACCAATAATGATGAGATCCACAAAACCGACGAACTTCAATTTTGCCCTGGCACATAAGCAATGTTCAGTCTCTTATCCTGAAACGCATATTCAGGACCAAGTTGTGCTGAAGGAAACATGTCTGCCAACAATGCACAATGAAACGTCAAATTGATCTATCAGTCCATGCCTGCACTTGCAACCACATGTTGAAAATCACAAATCAGCACCTGAGCAGGAGTTAGCTTTAAACTCAGATAATTTGGCAAAGAGGGAACCCAATGGATTGAACACTGATAATGAGCAATCCTATCTAGTGTTTGGTCACACATATGACACATCAGAAATTTAACAGCACAGCCATGCTACTCCCAGTCTCACCACAGAATCACAATTCAAGTTTAGTCACTGGTGTACACCAACTCATTCCTCTTGTTCTGGGTTGAATTAAACATTAACTCAGGTCATTAGAAAACACACAGAGGAACAGACACTGAAGCACACCTAAAAGGTTCATGATAAGCTCATATCTATTCAGTTATGATGGTCACAGCATAACAACACAGTAATCAGTAACACTGGATGAAACATAGCACAGCGCTACCAATTCGTTCCCTCTCATTACTCTTTCCCCATACAAGCAAGCGGCTGCAGAGGCAATACCCTCAGTCGCTGGAGCCGGGGCCTGGGGTCTTGGACCCGATTCCGTACTTCTCCTGGAGCCTGGTGATCTCCTCCTCCTTCTTCTTGACGTCGGACTTCTTGGACATCTTGGCGGGCTGGTAGTAGAGCACGATGAGGTAGCGGTTGGCGACGTTGAAGCCGGAGAGGTGGTCGACGGCGTTCTTGGCGTCGTAGATGTCCTCGTAGACGACGTAGGCGGTGCCGCGCGTGTCCTTGGCGTTGCCCAGCCGGATCTGCCGGATGGCGCCGTACTTGCCGAAGATGTCGTACATCTCCTCGCTCGAGATGTTGAAGGGCAGGTTCCGCACGTAGAGTATCCGATTCACCTCGGGCGGGAGACGCGCGTTCCCCTTCCGCATGCCAACCGCCGCCATCGCCGAGCTCGCCTAGGGTTTGGGGATGGGAGGGTTCTCGGATTTGGGGGCGATTTGCTTGCTGCGCGGAGCCGCCTCTCTCTCTAGCGTCTTCGTTGCCTTATTGGGGGTGGAACCGGCGCACGGGGTCGTTTGGTTGCCGACTTGGTGGAGTTGCTCACCGACATGTGGCCCTCCCTTTAAATGTGGGACCCACATGTCGGTGTCTGGTCTCGAAGCTTCGACCGCGAATCTTGACGCGTAAACGCGAGCAGAGCCGCCTGCGTTTTCGGCTTCGAACTCCCGGCGAGCTCTCCCTCGAAACTTCTTCTTCCGGCCGCCGGCTGGGGCTTCGAACCTGCGAGAAGCTTCCAGCGCCAGGCCACCGAGCACCGCCATGGCGTCCACCGGCGGAGCGGCCATCTCGGCGGGGCCCACGCCGCCGACAGCGACGGCGACGGCGGTGGAGTGGCACCAGCGGCCGCCGAACCCGAAGAACCCGGTGGTGTTCTTCGACGTGACCATCGGATCCATCCCCGCCGGACGCATCAAGATGGAGCTCTTCGCCGACATCGCCCCCAAGGCCGCGGAGAATTTCCGGTAATGGCTTAAACCCTCCATTAGCCCGTAAACCCTAAGTTCCTTTTGTTTCATTGTTCTGCATTGATGTGTTTGACACTCTCTAATCGTATCGCTTTGTTGGTTTCAGGCAGTTCTGCACTGGCGAGCACAGGTATGAGGCTTCTGGCGATTGGTTATCTTCCTGGCTGTGGGCTTATTCTGAGGCTAATTCATCTAATCTGGCTCTATCCTCATGTTAAATCATTCAGCCTACTTATATAAGTTTGGATTGGAGTTTCTATTTACTGATATTTGTAATGGTTAGCATGGTCATTTGATTGGGAGACTTGTCTGTGAAAAGGAGAGAGTAGAAGGAATCAAGGAAGAGCAGATTTTCAGAAGTTCTGTTGACTGTTGTGACTGATGTTAGCTTGTAAGGGGGATGTTTTCTGGAACCTAGAGCATTTGAATTTTTAGACGTACTAGCTGACTTACATAGTATTTTTGTGTTGTTTGGTAGCAATAATTTTCTCCCTTTACATGTGTACTTGGACTGATGTTGGGAGTTTGGGACTATTCAAGGGTATGAGTTTGGGTTTTTGGGAAGTGCATTAGTGTGGCATGGCGACTTAGCACTGTTGTGGGACTGGGGAGAATGGATTTCCTATGGGTGTTATGTATTTCATTTTTCTAAAAGCTGTAGCTTGGAGGTGGAAGTGTGACTATGACACAGGAGTATGAATTGATCTAGGAAAATTGGGTTCTTTCTGTTTTTATTAGCTTGTCGTGGTTGTTATTTGATTAGTGACTTGATGAGGATGCAAAGTTGCTCCAGCAATTATAAAATTATTTTGCACACAGCTGTCCGCTATATGATTTCTAATGCTCAGTTTTGGCTTTGGTTGCAGAAAAAATGGTTTGCCACAGGGCTATAAGGGCTGTCAATTCCATAGAGTGATCAAAGATTTCATGATTCAGGGCGGTGACTTCTTAAAGGTTTGTCTACCACACAGTAGTAGCTTCAACCATCAATTGTATTGTTTACTATAGATGTAACCCAGTGCAATCCTAGAACTAAGCTTGTGTGTTTATATATGTATGTTTATGATAGGGAACCAAAATTGAGGGAGAATCTGATATTATTTCACTTTAATTTCGACCCTTCTGGAGGTTTTGTTTTGAAACGATTGACTGCTTTTTTGTAATCTCCAATCAGAAATTGGAATTACTTGATATGATATTTAGTATATAAACTAAAGCCTACTGTCTTATGTCCTCCAGAATGATGGTACTGGATGCATATCAATCTACGGTACCAAATTTGATGATGAAAATTTTATTGCAAAGCATACAGGGCCTGGACTGCTCTCACTGGTACTCTTCTTTCCACCTTTTTTTTGTTAAATTGAAAGGCTTTCATATGATACTTTTTATAACTTCTCTTTGTTTGCAATGGATCTATTGCTTGGGCTCAGTGTAATTAGTTTTGCATTTCTGGCCTTCTATAGTTGCACATATGTCATCGAACTTTTTTTACTTTTTTTTGGGTCGGGATTGTCATGTGAGTGTAAGAGGCCCCTCCCCCTCTTACCATGAATACAATGCACAGTGCACTATATATTGCCATTTATTAACTGTTCTTCAACATCCACAATCAGTTTATGCTAGATTAGTTCAGCATCTCTGTGCTAGTACGTTCATTGGTGACTTCTATCTGTCCCAGATCTCCTTTCCAGGAATGATGCTGTTTTGGTGCTCATCAACTGTGTTTTTTTTCTTCTCCTATATAAAATGATTATTTTTTTTAGCATAACTGGTTAGTACCACTTTGATTCTTTTTCAAGCCATGTTTGATGTTATGCAAGTCTTCTATCTTATGATTTCAACACTTATTAGTTGTCTCCCTTCTTTTTTGCAGGCAAACAGTGGACCTAACTCTAATGGATCTCAGGTACATAGACCTCCATAACTTTGAAGTAATCTTATTGAATACTATGGTACTATCAGTAAAACTCAATTGGCAATGCCTTTGCCTTCAGTGTCATGTTTAAGAATAAAAAAGGCAGTCTATTCTAGTTGTTTTGTACATTCCCTACCCTGTTAGAATATGATTAAACCCTTATTTTCTTTCATGTGCTTGCAGTTCTTTATAACATGTGCAAAGTGTGACTGGCTTGACAACAAACATGTCGTCTTTGGGGTAAGCTTACTCAATTCAAATGCTTCCTTTTTGTGACCAACCCCAGGATAATTGGTTATAGAATAGAATATATGGCATGCACATATATCATAGATATACCTGTCCATACACAGTATAATCAATAGTCAAATATTAGGGTTGGGTACACTGCAAATGTTTTCCTTTTGTGTTTCTTTTCAGCTCTCACTTCGTGAGTTTAATGCTCATCATTGTCATGTTTGATTAATTCAGAGAGTACTTGGAGATGGTCTGCTTGTCGTGAGGAAGATTGAGAATGTTGCGACTGGAGCAAACAACCGTCCAAAGCTTGCCTGCATTATAAGTGAGTGTGGTGAAATGTAGCTTGATCCCTGAATGCAGCTAATGGTGGCTATTTGCGCTGCTGATGTAGACCCCGTGTGGTTGATGAAAAATACCGAAACAGTGGAAACGATATAGATCATTGATCAACGTACTGAAACATACCAAAATTGACACTGATCAAATTGTATCCGTTTCTTCGCAATCTGTAGAATAATATTCGAAACAATAAATTAATGTTCTTGCTTGGCTTGGGACCTTTAATTTGGTCTTGTCTTGTGTTGAGTATAGCATGCTTGATCCTACTGTTGCTTCTTTTGTAATTAAAGAAGAGTAAAATACCTGATTGATCCGGAACTTTATTTGATTGTACCATAGAGCAAAAAATAGGTGTTGGCTCTTCGATGATTCAGGAAGCAAACCATGTTTGACCTCCAAGTCTCAACTCTGGCCGGCAGGCCCAGGGAATTGAGAAACAAAACTTGATGCCTGTCCTGTTCTTTGTCCACGGTACCAGGAACAAATCGAGAAGATAGTGTATCTTGTGATTGGGTCACTTCATTGTCTGCTGATGGCCTGCATTATGTATTGTATCCTGCAAGTGGTTGCCATGAACAAACAGGTCTGAGGCCGAGGAATCCACAGGTGTCAGGAACTCTGTAGCCATATGTTCCATATGATTGGGCTTTCGACAGAACATTTTCCACGAGGATAGGGTTGATAACATACTCTGGAATGTCAAGCCGTGCGGTCTACCTACACCTGACGTGTTCTATTGATGCTGTCACAAACAAGTCGCATCATTTTGCTTTCGTACGTGCGCGCCATTATGTCGCGCTCCCGTTTTAAGACCCCAAGCATTGCGTGATCCCAGCACGTCCTCCAGGCTCCAGCTTGCTCTCCTTCCCCGCCCTCCAGCTTGCGAAATGCAGACCACGCCGCGCACGACGCCGTCGAGCCCGTTGTCGCGCGCCACGCCGCCGCTCTCCCCGACGGCCGGCGGCACCCCGAGCCGCCTGGCCGTTGCGCCGGCCTCCCCGTCCACCCCGCAGTGCGCCATCCCGGCGTCGCCGCACACGCCGGGCAGGGGCAGGGCGGGCGGCGCGTCCACCCCGCCGCCGGCCACGCCGCGCACGCCGCGCCCGGAGATCACGCTCCGGCAGCCGTCGTCCCAGCCGTCGCAGAAGCGCGCCCCCGCCGCCGTCCGGAAGCCGTCGCGGGCGCTCCGCGCCATCCGCGCGCTGTTCCGGTCGCTGCCCCTCGTTGCGCCCGCCGCGTGCCGCCCGGCGTCCGCGCTCCCGCGGCGCTACACGAAGCCGCACGACGGCCACGGCGGCAGCGGCGGCGCGCGCGTCACCGGCACGTTCTACGGCCACCGCCGCGCGCGCATCACCCTCGCCGTGCAGGAGCGCCCCGGCAGCCTCCCGTCGCTCGTGCTCGAGCTCGGCGTGCCCACGGGGAAGCTCATGCAGGAGCTCTCCGCCGGCGGCCACGTCCGCATCGCCCTCGAGTGCGAGAAGAAGTCCAAGAAGTCGTCGCCGCCGGACGGCACCGGCGGAAATGTGAGCCTGATGGAGGAGGCGATGTGGACGGCGTACGTGAACGGGCGGCGCGTCGGGTACGCGGTGCGGCGGGAGGCCTCGGAGGGGGACCTCGCGGTCATGCAGCTTCTGAGCACGGTGTCGGTGGGCGCCGGCGTGCTGCCCGGGGACGTGGTGGACGCGCCGGCCGGAGCGGAGGCCGACGGAGAGGTGGCGTACATGCGCGCGGGGTTCGACAGGGTGATCGGAAGCAAGGACTCGGAGTCGTTTTACATGGTCAACCCGGAAGGGGCAACCGGCGGTGGCACGGAGCTGAGCATATTCCTTGTCAGGGTGTAGGCGTGTAGAGGCGGTGGTCTCTTCTCTGTTTCTCTTGTTAGGATGTACTGTTTTTCTTTATGAGATACACTGGATTACATGATTAGGCACTTCTATTCCCGTTTGATTTGAGAAATGGAACACATTATTCATTGTCACGTAGAAATTAAGTCTAGTAGGGGATGTGACGAGGCTCCTCCGCGTTGTGTTTTCGTATCGGTGACTATGAGACAGCATTGGAGGGATCCGGATCTAGTGTGATGCTGCAGGGGTACTGTAGTGATGGATCTCACATGGTGACGGCCATCTCTTGGAGCGGTATGGTCTACTTTTTAGTTTTTACTTTTTAGGCAACGCAGGTGACCTGAGGTTGGAAGCAATCACGCGCAAATGGCGGTTTGCCTTGCATGACATTGCTTTACCCAACGTTCAACGAATTGCTCGGTGGCGGAAATTTGTATTGCAGGAGGCCAGAAAATGTTGGCACTGGATGGTGGTGTATTGTTTCCTCCTTCATCTTGGTTGTGGTCCAGTGGGTGTGGTGTTTGAATGGTGCAACACAGGGTTGTTGTTTTTGGCCTTGCAACTGGAGTTGTTGGTTGAGTTACTTGGTGTGAGAATGTTTTATAGTTGTTTTCTTTTGTTTGTTGTCTTACTTAATCGGGGCATGAGAGAGAGAGAGAAAGAATGGAGCGGACTCTTAGTGAAACGTCTAACAAAAACGTGGGAAATAGATAGTCCAGTTCTAGAGAGTGTTGGTTTACCCCTGCTTTTAGGAAGCTTTCTATTTTTTAGCTAGCATCTTAATCTTTAAATTTAGCTAGAATTATTGCTAGTCTCTTGGAGATGCTCTAACACCCTTTCCTTCATTGCTTCTATATTTGTTATTAACATCATATTTGTTACCGGTCTTTTTTTCTCTCCTGCCTAATCAACCTTGCTTTTATAATTATTGGTAGGGGTGTAGAAAAACCTAAAACCCTTGATACATTTTGCTCTATAGTTGGTAGATGAAGTCACCAAACTTCAAAACCTCTAGTTGGCAGACGAACACTAACCATAAAGTTTGCTTAAATTTGTGCTCCACGATGTTATATATGAATATACAAGAAAGGCTGCCATATTTAACATGAGGGTTATATGGAAGAATCATAGAATTTTGCTAAGGCTTAAGCTAATAAAAGATTAGACAAAGGTGTAATTTCTCGATTAAGTTTATAGTTCTACGATGTAATTTTTTGAAAGGTGATGGGGTTTTAGAGCATGGTTTAAGCTCTATACTTTTTGTGCCAATTATAATTACAGAATATCTCTTTATTTTTATTTAGTTAATGGATTATAGATTGGTAGCTTAGTTGTATGAATTTTGAGCCCGTCAAAATGGCTTAGACGTAGACAGGACAAAACTCAGCATTTCTAGGCCCCAACGGACTCCTTGACGACGTACGGCGGACCTTAGATAGAATACCTGAACACCCGAAGGACGTCAACGCAAAACACCCGGGAAAAGGAGGAGACGTCAGACGACATGGCGTAGCAAAGAAGCGGGGCGCCATCCAGAGAGAAAGGGGGTGGGCAGAGGAGGGAGAAGGGGAAGGCAACGGGAAGGGATATCGCCTGTGTCGGGGGGACGCGTGGTGGGATTGACGGCAAAGCGAGCGGGGAAGCGAGCACCGCGCGCGCAGGCAGGCAGGCGGGCGAGCGGGCAGCCAGAGAGAGAAGGAGATGGGAGAAACTACGCGTCGCCCAGCACGAGCCCCCCACCCCCACCCGCGCGCCCTCCTCCCCCTCCCCGTCCCCGTCCCCGTCCCCGTCCCCTCTCCTCACCCGCGTCATCCATCCCCTTCCGTTCTTCCCCTCCACCTCGTCACGCCGCACGGGCCCGGCCCAAATACCCACGCCCTCGCCTCCCACCCCTCGCGCTCTCGCCGCAAACCCTAACCCTAGCTCCTCGCCGGCTCGCCGCCGCCGCTCCACTCCGAGGTGAGGCTCCCCCCCGGCTCACCGTCCATGGCCGTATCTCGTCCTCCTAGGGTTTGTGCTCGCCGCCGCGGGTGGCTGGTCGGGGTTCCGTGTGCTGCTCGCGCGTTCCTGTGCATCGGGTGCTGCTTGATTCCTCCTGGTGCGTGGGTTTTTGGGGAGCTCGAGGGGTTTTGGGTTCGAGGGTTTGATTCACCGCGCTGTGGTTCGAAGGTGCTCGTCGGCGTTCGCCTCTGCTTGCGCCTCCGCGCTCTCGCTCTCTCTAGGTGGTGCGAGGTTTGAATTTCCCGGGTTTCTCTCGGTCTATGCTCTCGCTTTCATGGTCGGCGGTTTGTGGGTATATAGTATTCCGGTTCACTTGTGCGGGATTTGGTTGCCTACTGTTGCTCTGATTTGACGATTCGGTTGGCTGATGCTTCTGTTTTGCGGTAGCGGCTTGGTTCCATGCACCAGTAGTTGTAATGCTGCATTCTTATACACGCAGGTAGCAAAGTTGGCTAGCGCAAAGGTGATTTCAGCTGGAGTTAAGCGTGTGCTGTGATGGAGGGGCGCGGGAACCCTCCACTTAGCGCCACTGAAGCTGTGATGAAGAGGCCAAGGAGTGTTGCGTCGAGGAAGCCGAGGTCCACGGAGCAGCTGGCCTCTGAGTACAATGGCATGTGTGCGCCGTCTCGGAACACTTCCCATAATGACGCCGATGCCGACATTGAAGCCGGTGGGCATCGGAGGAAAGAGCTATACCTAAATAGCCCTGAAATGAAAGGCTCCATGGCTCATAAGAATGACGTGCCCAGGAAGTTAAGGAGGGAGGACAGATCTGGAGGAGACTATGATGGCCACAGTCGGAGCAGCAAATCAAAGGATGCTGCCAAGCGTGGCAGTGATGGTGTTCTTGCACTGGAGTGTACCACAAGAAGCTCTGGATCCCCTGATAACCCACGGTTGGTCCCGAGGGATTCCAGTGTGCCTGGTGAGAATAAGTTGAGAAAAGTAAAGCTCAAAGTTGGCGGGATTACTCGGACCATACATACCAAAAATGTCCCAGAAGCAGGCGGCAGTGGCATTCCTGCCACGTCGGATGGCCATTCTCATCGGCACAAGCAAAAGGTTTGTTTTATGTGCTTACCTGGATATGTGTGTGTTGATGTCCTTGCGTGTCTTTAATTCCAACCTGATTTTTGCCCAGCATTTCATTTACTTTACAATTCTGATTGAGTAGCATCTTCGTATATTCTTACTTTCTTAGATAGTTTAGCAATCATTTACTTTACAAGTCTGACTGAGTAGGCATCTCTGTATATTCTTAGACAGTTTAGCACCTGCTTTCACCCCTTGGTTAGTATTGGCATATTATTTAGGGAGAGAATCGGATACATATCAGAATGCCACCAAAACATTTTATGTTTTGATATATGCAATTCAAAGTTTCCTGGTCTGGTTTAATGCCATTAAAGTTTGCCAAACTTCTTCAATATACGGATACCTTCCAGCTCCCATATCCTTCTGTTAACAACTGTAGCAGCCCCTGTTCTTTTCATAATCGGTACCATCCCCATCGGTACAGCAACTCCTCATTCCTCTCGTGCACCGTAAGGCCTAGACCCTTCCGCTCCTCTTTGGTGGCTTCTCCTATCTCCGGTCCCGTGTTAGTTAAATCTGCGCACAGGATTCTTGCTGGCCTCCTCCCAGGGATCACTTGCAACTCTACTGGTCCTCTTTCCTGTCGCGACCATTATCAGGAGAGATGCCGCGGGGTTCGTCGAGCAGGGGTGGGAGAGGGGGCCGCGGAAGGAGCCAGAGCAGGGGCGGCGGTAGGAGAAAGGTGGGATGTGAAACCCTAGCCTGGTCGAATCTGGTATTCCTTTCTGCATCTTTTCCCCCCATGTAGAAAGATTGATTCCGCTAAGAATCGATGGTGGTTGGTATCTTGAAGATCTGAAACATTGGTGGTCAGATCTGGGTCATTTGGCCAATGCGGCTATAATCATATAACTCTGTTTTTTTTCATATGTTCGTTATCTTTCCTCAGCATATCTTCTCTGCTAGTCTATGTGATTCTTTAAAATTTGGTTTCATGCTCTTGCCCATGGCTTTGCAATGCGTGTGGTTCTTATGTATCTTGTAATCTTGTTGACTTAGATGGTAATTGCAAGTTGGGGTCCTTATTTTGTGCTAGTTGTTGAAGATGCCTTATGCCAGTAGTTTTGTATTTGATCTTTGTTCATTACAGAAGTGTTCATTTCTTGCTCCTTTTTTGAAAAAAAAAAACTAGGATTCTGGTGGGCACACAACCAAAGATACTCATGGCGGTCGTGGTGAAGGAAAACATGGCAACCAGCATGACATCTCACCATCATCTGAGCTTATTCGCAAGAGCAAAAGGGTTCCTAAGAAGAAAGCACTTGATGGAGATTCTGATGATGAAGATGGAGAATTGCGCTATCTGGAAAAACTCAGAGGGGCAAAAGTTGCACCAGATCCTATGATCACTGGCCATGGAGCTTATGATGATTCTGCTGATGATGGTCTCAAGAAAAAGAAGCTATCCAGGGTTTCTAAAAACAAGAGCACCCCATATGAAGTGGATGAGGACTTTTCAATGTCAAGATCTGGCAGGGATGGTAGGAAGAAGTTGCAATTAGGGGATGACAATGAGTCTATTGAGGAGGAGGAATCTGAGATGGATGAAAAGAATGGACTAAAGGAAGTTGATTCACCTTCAGATGTGAAGATTGAAACTCCTGGTCTTACAACAAGACAACGAGCCCTTCAAGGAAGGGGTAGTCATGGTGAAAGCCTGATTGAATTTCCTGATGGATTACCAGCTGCTTCATCAAGAAGTAAATTCTTACTTTATCTTCTGTTTTTTTGTTGTTGATAATTTAACAAATTTCTGCCTCAGACATTGTGCTAATGCCATCATTCATTATGTTACAGAGCAAAAGGAGAAGCTTTCAGAAGTGGAGATACAGGCCAAAAAAGCAGAAGCTGCACAGAGGCGTAAGATGCAAGTTGAGAAAGCTGAGAAGGAACAGCAGGTTTTCCTCTTTCCTTCTAATTTTTAGTTTTATATGTTTTTTTCTCTTTTCTGTTGGGTGACACAATTTAACAAACTCAAATTGTACAGGCTGAAGCAATGAGGAAGATACTGGGTATAGATTCTGAGAAGAAAAAGGAAGAGAAGAAGCTGAAGGAACGAGAGGAGAAGGTATAGATACCTGAAGTATTTTGATAGCTGCATTTGCCTATTTGCTGCAATGAATTAATCTTTTGCATTGCCTCTTGTCCAGGAAAAACAAGCAAGGCTAGAAGAATACAGGAAAAACTGCATCCAGACTGTCATGGGCCCAACCGGAACTGTGATTACATTCCCTGAGAGCATGGGGCTTCCAAGCATATTTAACTCCAAGCCTGTCAGGTTACATACAGTGCAATTACTTATCTCTCTGCATTCAATTTATTTCAACTGCAGCATCTGCAGGTTGATTCACTTTTTGCAGTGCTTGTGTTGCTTACCTGCTTGATTTCATTTCATCAGCTATCCACCTCCAAGGGAGAAGTGTGCAGGCCCAAATTGCGCAAACCCGTACAAGTACCGTGACTCCAAGACAAGGGTTCCACTCTGCAGCCTGGCATGCTACAAGGCTGTCCAGGGACGCCCTGTTCAAGGAACTGAAGCTGCCCAAGGAAGTGCTGCTGCTCAGGGAAGCAATGCACCCCAAGGAAGTTCTGCTGCCCAGGGAAGTGATGCACCCCAAGGAAGTCCTGCTGCCCAGGGAAGTGATGCTGCTGCTGCTGCCCAGGTAAGTGCCGGGAAGCAAGCATGATGAACCTAGTTACCTGACGTGATGCAACAGTGACCGTCAGTAGGCTGGAGAAGTGTATGTCGACATGGCCAGCTCGCTGGTGTGTTGTTTTTGTGGTTTCCGTGGCGGTAGTCTAACAATCAACCTGACAAGAGATGGGGTGACTGCCGGTTTTCCTTCTGCGCGTCGTGAACCGAGTTGGGCGCCGTATTGGTGGTGGATCTAGTTAACTTGTGGTCGGTGTATGGGACTAGTCGACATAGAAAAAAAAAGGTTGTACAGTAATCTCCTTGTGCTTGCGCGGCTGATTTGGTTGCCCAGCTTTGGTCGCGGGACCGTGAGCTGTGGTCGTTTTGGTTTTGTGACGCTTGTGGTGGTGGCCGACCTGGGCGCGGGGTTTCTCCAGGTTCGAATCGGCCGCCGTAGGCATGCTGATGTAGACTGTTGTATGGTCTACCTGTTGTGTGGAGAAACAACGGGTGCTAACTGTTCAGCGATGAGGAGCTTGCAAGGCCGACTGCAATGCTCACAGCCGGACAGGCGAACCTGTGTTTCTCTTACCACGGCAGCATTATTTTGAGATGGGCCGCGTGGCGTGAGCTATTTTGAAACGGGCCGCGTGGCATGAGCTATTTTGAGATGGGCTGGGCGTTGCTAAGAAGAACAAGCCGAAGTTCATCATGTGTTTTCAGTCGGGCTGAGCTAGGACCCGCACACAAGCCGAAGCTTTTGCGGGCGTAATCTGACAGCGGAGGAGAGTGTCAAAAGGAATAACAGACACAACAACTGTGAAAATTGTGATGTGCGTACTCGATGAACTGACCAGACGTCACACTCGTCGGGCGCCCGCTGACCCACCCCGTCCTGTCCTCCAAAGCTGTCAACACTCGACAGCGTGGACCATCGATCGAGTCCACTCCACTCCACAGGCCACAGGATTTTGGGGCGGCGATCCTGACCTGTACGCGTGTTGACCTCCAAAACCCATCCCTGCTGCTGCAATCAACCCCATACATACTCCATCATATGCTGATCCCATGAGTGCACCTGCACGGCCGGCAGCAGCAACTTTCCATGCATCGGTGTCCCGTCCGTCCGTCCGTCCGATCTGATGTGATCCCTTTCTTTCTTTGCTGATTGCTCGCTCGGACAAGGAACGGTCACGGTCGGGGGGCACGCACGATGCAGCACGGGTTGGGTGATCGATCGTCTTTTGCCGCCACATTTATCGCTGGATCCCCCGCGGGGCGAGTGCCCCGGCCGTTACTGTACCCTCCTCGCCTACCTGCCTGCCTGACCCTTGTACACTGTACAGTAGTCAGTACAGTACGTGGTGTGTGGCATTTCAGCTACTGTACTGGCTACCAGTGCGTACGTGGTAGACACTAGTCACTGTCGTGTTTGATTTTTGATTTTTTTTCAGAGGATAACAGTGGTAATTGGTTCAGGGCCGGGTAATAAAACAGTTGGCTAAATGACGCTTGTTAATTTGGTGATGGGTGCTTAATTTATTCTAAGCTTAAAAGACAGAGTGTGTGTGTACTTGCTTCCATCGTGTTCCAGAGAAAAGGAGCTGTAGACCGATCGTCCTGTTGGAAAGTGGCTTTTAGGCCCATTTTTTTCTTCCCTTTTTGCAACGACATGCATGGTTTGTCACTGACAGTGTATAGTAACACACTACACAACCATGCGTGGGTGGGTGCGTGCGTGGGCACGGTGAGCCACAGCCTGGTCCGACGCACACGATCCGAGGACCAGCTAGCTACTTTATGGTTTTGGACATTTCACTTCGCTCGCTCACATACAGTATGTAGCAGCAAAGATCCCTAGCTTTATACTGCGGCATTGCCCAAGTTCTTTATAGTTTATATATACTGCTGGGGACCCTGGGGTACTATATATATATACATATATTTTTTACTGCTGGATCGGGGACAGGAGACATGGAAGCATTGCACAGGTAAACTCTGATCTCGGCTGCTGGCTTCTCGTCTTTTTATCCCCTCCGAGCAAGCATTCTCTGACTCTGCTCTTTTGCCCCATCTTTTGCCCTCCGCCCATGATCGCCCATCTCCACGGTTAATCATGGCCTCTCAAGCGCGCATGTCAAAAGCCACCGTACTTATAGCCTCGCCTTTTCACTTTTATCTCAGAGTAATTGAGTAAGTCGCACACTGCCGGCTAGCTGTATGTTCGTTCCCATGCTATACTACACTAGTAGTGCGCAGTGGATGCGATCCTGTAAAAAGTATGTGTTGCCAATTCAAATCTTTGACAACCAGCGATAGATGCCAGAAAGTTTACATCCATCTTCACCCCAAATTAGCTGATTATGTTTTATCCCAGAACGTGCAATTAAGAGGAAGAGGGATTATTAAATTGTAATGAAGAGCCCTTTGTGGCTGTGAAACAAATCTGAAGACGATATTGTACGATTTTATATGCTGGCCGGTTTTCTTAGATAATGGAATCAATCCGGCTTCACCTCTTATATGTTGCTATATATATATATATATATATATATATATCACTATATAGTGCTGTAAAATCACCAACACATGAAACTAAGTGCAAATAAACATGATCTTTTTAGCTAATATATTTTTTCAATGAGTCATGCATATAGCATCTAATAACGCGACACCTCTATCAGAGTACCATCATGCAGCCAGTTTTATTTAATTTTTCAGTTCAGAGTTAAGCAGTACGTGTCTCTGGCATATATAGCGGCATATATAGCATGTGCGCTTTGACCTGCGCATTAGCAGTTGTTATCGCATAAAGGTTAGGAGAGAAAGATGGCTTTTCCCAAGGAGGAGTGGCAGCTATCTAGCTAAGAGTTCGATGGTGAACTTATCATCAGCTCGATCATGCATCATTTGGAAAGCTAGAGGCCTTTGCGTTGTCGCAGCTAGAAATTTGTGGCGTGTGAAAGGTGAACATGCATGGGCAAAAGGAATGGAATGGAAGGGGGGGGGGGGGGGGGGGGGCAGGAAAAGAAAGCGGCAAAGTGGTTAATTGGATGGAGGCTTCCACCAACATAATGGCCGTGATTACTACACTACTACTAGTACTGATTAGAGAGAGAAAACTAGAGAGAGAGCTAGCAGTGGTGGTACTGGTGAGCGAGCTAGCTAGGTGGGAGAGGTTTGGGGCATGAGCTAGCGTCACGTGCGTGTGTGGGCAATGCATGGATCGTCTATCTATCAGTGTATCTTTTCTAAAAAAATCTATCAGTGTAGGACGGGCGGACGGCTGAGATGATGGGATGGACGATGATGGAGTGACGACGGCGGAGCGAGTGAGGCCGGCGGCGGAGGGATCGGAGGAGGGAGGTAGCCCAGCCCAGCCCAGCCGGCCATGGGTTGAAGACGACGAAACGAAAGCTAGCGATGGGGGGAAGGAAAGAAAGAGACAGAGCGGCGTTCCGCTTGTTGGTTGGGCAAAGGGAATGATTGCCAGCGGGCCCCCCGGCCTCTCTCTCTCTCTCTTCATTGCTGACACTGCCCACAGCACGCGTGCCCCGGATCCTCTACGTCTTCGTTCCTTCTTCACCCTCGTCTCTCTCTCTAACCACCGCACACACATTCATTGTCACAATAACCCTGTTTAGTTTCAAAAAATTCTGAATCCAAACTTCATTATTCACCTATCACATCAAATCATATCAAATTTTTATCTTCGTACATGAAGCATTAAATGTAGGTAAATAAAAAAACTAATTGTATAATTTTGATGTACACGACGAGACGAATCTTTTGAGCCTAGTTAGGTCACGATAGAACAATGTTTACCACGAACAAACGAAAAATGCTACAGTGCGCGATGTGATTTTTCTACCAACTTTTCACACATGTTTTCACGAAGTAAACACCCTCAATGAGTCAATGAATTGAAACTCTCTCTCTCCGCGCGTGTGTGAGAGAAGCGCATGGAAGTGTACATATATACCGATGCATGAAAGTTTTGTGTTCCGGCTAGTGTTTGTTTTGTGACGATCGAGTAGCTAAAAATGCATTCATGTTTATTCCTACACATGAGGACCGCCTGGACCTTACTGCGTGCAATGTGCATGCACGCATTGCCGTCTTCACGGATCTGCAGAGCAGACCTGCTGGTACATTCCATTCTACAACGGGCACATGAAATGAAGGGCGTCGTTAGGCGTGCATGCGTGTATATAGTACGTATATATAGGGATCACCAAACTGCAGATCGAAGCAGCCACACGAACCAGAGAGAGAGAGAGAGAGAGATGAGAGAGAGATGCATATGCAAATGCATGGTCCCGGGCTGCTGGGCCTGTGGTGGTGTGTGGGGTTATCCGCCGAGGGTGAGGCCGGCCCTCGCCATGGTAGGCCTGTCTACTCGATCTCCTTCCCCGCACGCTTCCTTTGTACCTACGCGGCCGCTCAACCATCTATCCACACCATCATATCCATCCACCATGCAATCTCTCTCTCTCTCTCTGCATTCTTACCAATAATCAACCTCAGCATCCATTTGCAGTGCAAGTGTCACATGCATGCGTATGCTTACCAAAGGGATTGTTTGGAAGTTGAAAGTGCTGGTAGTTGCTTGTTTGGTGTGTCATGTGTGGTTACTACACCCCAAGCAGCAAGTACTAGCTAGAGATCGATGGTCCATGCACTCACTAGCTGTAATATACGACCACCACATAGCCGGCCGGCGGCCAGTCACACTTGTTTGCATATATGTTGGGGACTGTGTGACAAGTACGTGCCTAAGCTCGATCGCCAGGGCCAAGCTAGCAAAAGGGCTGGAGGAGCATGCCACAAACAGACAGTAACGTCATCTGACTGATTATTGTACCAATGCATGCATGCAACATGTATGTAGTATGTATACACTTGAAGTATGTAGCTAGCAGGGATTCCCCGGCCATGTTGGAGAAGGAAACATATACACAGACACGCAAGTAGTGACTAATAACCAATACCCATAAATTGTGCACGTGCTAGAATTCTACGGATCACAACACAATATATAGGGACTATATATACAACATCAGACACGAGAAAAATAATATGGAGCTCCTTGCATTGTGGGCCGGGTCCTTCGTCAGCCTCTTTTGTTTCTTTGCCGTATACAGTATATGATGTGTGGGATTGCTTTTCCTGCTATATCTTCTTGCAACAAAGAAAAAAACAATACTTTTTCTCAACCATAGAGAACTAACCTTCTTGCAGTGTGAAAACAGAATGTAATCCTTTTTTTTTTCAATTTAAAGGTAGAGGTGTACTGATGAACCCTAGCTGGTGGCTAGGAACTCGTTAAAATCAGTCTACCAGTGCAAGGAGGTACCGACAATTTGGTTGGAGCCTGGGCGGTCGTCCTCTAAACTGGAGGCACTAATTAATGAACCGAGCTGTTGTTTGGTTTAAAAAACTAGACCAACGACCTACGAAGAACTAGGCACTGTATATACTTGATTTTTTTGGAGGAACTCTAGCTATGGTGTGCATCAGTCCACCTGAATTTTAATGAAGGGTAAATTTTTACATTCTAGCTAGGATTTGTGAAAGAGGGATAGGGGCATATATACATGCATGTTATGTATATTAAGTCGTCTCAAATAGATGATATAGTTTTTTCTCAAAATTTCCCCCTTCTTTCCATGCCGATTTGAAGGTTATTAGGATCAGGAATCCCACGTCGCCCTATCAAGGCCGGTTTACAATAATATGCATGTAACAACGATGCCATTTCTCTAACATAAACTATCTAGCTTATTGTTCTTT
Source organism: Echinochloa phyllopogon (assembly GCA_033239725.1). NCBI lineage: Eukaryota > Viridiplantae > Streptophyta > Magnoliopsida > Poales > Poaceae > Echinochloa > Echinochloa phyllopogon. The sequence continues at coordinate 2,365,308 of BTCW01000018.1, forward strand.
ACTAAATATTGGTGTGAGCTAGTGTGACCAATCACTAGCCATTCTACATGTAAAGGTAGCAGCTACATGCACTGTCCAACTAGCTACTGAGTCAAATGTGCAAGGATTTGACTTGAACTACACAAATGATGCCATTACCACTTGCTAGCTAGCTAGCTAGTGATCGACTAGAGTGCTTTTTTTCTCTAAATAAATATCATCACCAGGATATATCGGATTTCGTTCTATCTACTTGCTGTAAGTCACGTCAGAGATTTGGATATTTTCAGTTGGACTAGTGCGAAATATATACGGGATCTTCAGATACACGCACCGTATAACCAACGCTTTCTGCCCTCTAAAAATAGTCAGAGATAGCAGCGGATTACAGACAGCAACATGTACACACTACCACACAAGTCACTCACAGATAGATCCATCCATGCTTATGCAGCTAGCAAGAGAGAATTTTGTTAAGTTCATTAATATATTCGTTCATTATTTTATAGTTAATACATATTGTAACATTATTCACCGAGAGCATGCATTCCGTTCGCTGTGAGGTGAGGTCGGATCAAATCATGAAAACTTCTGCCATGCCCTGGTCCCTGACAGTTACATGTAGTGTCGTACAGACAGACACATAGTTTTTTTTTTGCTCGCTAGTGAATATCTCGATGTAGAAACCTGTGCTCCTGCTCTGCTCTGAAAAGATTGGAACTAGCAACATGCTGGTACTATATGTGCAGATGCAGCAGCCTTTCTGTACATTTTCCTGTGAGTGCCTGCAGTCCTCATGATGTACTGAATACTGAATGTCAATGTATATGCATATGTGTACTCTTGATCCCGTTGCAGTCACTCAATCTTGTTTGATGTTCCAATAAGGTATATTAAAGCATGACACGGATGATGATCCTTTACATCCATTAGTGTTCTACATACACCGGTCCTTTTGGAGGAACAGTTTCGTTTCAATAATTCATCTAATTGCAATTTGCAAAAGAAGCTACATTAGAGTGATGCAAGTACACATACACATATACCTACTATTATTTGAAGAGCTCAATAATAATCTGCCAGGCCGGGGTGTGTCAATCTCAGCTCAATAAAAGTTAGTTTTTAATTTGTAGCGCTTAACTGGTACGTATAGTAGTATAGGCTAGTAGTTAACATCATATCGTTTTCTTCTTCTATATATAACCAAACTGCATTATGTAATATGTATCAATAGTTAATAGGTATGTGTTACAATACAAATGTACTGAACAAAGAAGTACACGATACTCCATTGGATGCAATGTCCATGCATGTGACATGTGAGAACGAGGAAGATTGCCATTGCAAGCCACAGCAACCAGCTAGTGTGGGCAGAAAGCACGCGACAGCAGTGCCCTTGTTCAAAGCTGATCAGTTACAACCTCCTTTTGTCCCCACCAAGTGCCATCCTGGCCTTTTGCTTTTGCCTCAGAGTGAGGCAAGACGTACACGACGACGACCAGACCATATGAGAGCCATAGCACACACGACCCAGTAGCCCATAGCCTGACATGGAGATCTCCTCCATCTCCAAAAGCAATGCAACAAAGATCGAGGAGCAACGCAATGCAAGGTGTTACAAAAGGAAACCAGCAAGAAACAAAAGTTAGCTCACCACCTTCAATTTCCCCCTTTCGCCAGACACACAGTAGCAGCTCCTCCACGTCATCCATCTCCTAGCATGCATTAGCATGCAAGGCTCCATGAATGCATGCATGCACTCATGTGTCATGAGAGCTCACTTCATGCCTCACTGTGCACACTGCACCCACAAGCAATCATTGGTTGCTCCCATCTTCTCCCATTCAGACATGACATGCACCCCAGATCATCCATTCCAACAAGTTCCAGCAGTCACAAGAGTAGTTAAGGCATGAAGCTATCTAGAGAGCTTGTATGCATCAGGTACAGACACCTTGAATGGTGAACAGGACTTTGTCTTGCTTGGATATATAGCTGCACAGCCTGATCCAGAATGCAAAAATGGACGTGCAGATGTTGCTTGGAGTTGAACTTGCTTGGGATGGGAAAAAAACTTGTATTAAGCTTCCAATATTGAAATATATATATTGTGCTTAACATCAAGTCCTGCAACTTTGCATTGTGCTGCCTGACTCGATCTTGTTATTCTAGGGGGTGGGGGTTTGCAATGGCTTTGGAACAACACATTGATTCAAGCTCAAGCAAACCCTAGCAGTTACCACCATACTAGCTAGTAGTATACCTTTTCTTACTAATGGCATCTCAAGACAAGAGCCATATGCATGCAAGAGGAGAAGATCGAAGAGAGATCTAGCAACGTACTCACTAATTATATTAGCACACAAAACTAAACATGGAATGGAGCTAGTACCATATGACATGATGGGCATGCAATTAGATATTTTTGATCGAGCTATGGCCGGCCGGCCGGCCGGCGGCGTGCTAGGCTGCCGCTTGCATGTTCGTGTCCGAGACACGTCGCCTCTTTGGCCGGTCACCGCCTCCAGCTCCCGGCCTCTGCACCAGAGCCCTCAGGGCCTCCTTGAGAAAGTCTCCGCCGCCGGCGCCGCTGCCCTCAACGGAGCCCGCCGAGTTCGTGCCGCCGCCATAGCCGCCGCCGTCTCCCATAGCACCGACATCGTCGTCGACGTCGCGCGCCAGGACGAGCACGTTGCGGACGCGGCCGCCGAGGGTGGCCATCTCGGCGCGGAGCGTGCGGAGGCGGAGCGCGCGCAGCGTCTCGATGAGCTCCGGCAGGAGGTCGGAGCGGTCGTCGCAGCAGACGGAGGCCTCGAACACGGCGCCGCCCGACGCGAGCACCACGATCTCGTCGTGCTCCGTCGGGAACAGGTGCGCCGGCGCCGCCTCCCCGACGCCGGCCACCCGCTGCTTCAGGTCGCGCACCCTCTCCACCGCCTTCGCTAGCAGCGACGCCTTGTCTATCTGTACGTACACACAGCAAGCAAGGCAAATCAAGCAAACCACATCAGCAAAATATAATGAACCTTCGTTCTCGCCACAATTAAGCTAGCTAGATCGATCATTTCAAAGCAGCACAAACCCTAGCTAGATTGGTTAGCCATGGATCAAGGAATATGATCATATGCAAAGGCTGTGCAAGTGAAATAGGAAACATAGTACTCGTCAAAAGAAAAAAAAGAAGCATGCTCCAACCAAAATCATGACGATCGAGGAACTGTCAAGCAAAAGAAAGAGCCCTAGCCTAGCCTCGTGTGATAGGAATAGGAAAGGCTCCATTCTACTTTCCCCAAACCCAGCTTTTCACTCACACCATTAGCTAGCTGCTCGTGTGCGTCCTGGGCTCCTGGCTAGCTATGGCTTGACACAGCAGCTCGCGTAGCTGCTGCAAGCTAGATGCCAAATCGATTGTGCAGAGAAATCGTCAGATAAATTAACCGGCCTCATCCCCGGCCTGTTCTCGCAGAATTGAAAGATAATCGAGAAAGGCAATATATAAAACGACTCTCTTTTTTTTCTCCTGTTGAGCAACTGTGGGGAGTGGCAAATTCAAGAAGAGATCAGCGTCTGTGCCTTGGGGTCGCAGGAGAGGACGCTGCGGAGGCGGTCGAGGTGCGACTTGATCCGCTCGCGCCGGCGCTTCTCGGCCTCGCGGTGGTTGCGCGACGCGGCGAGCGCGCGGTCGTGGGCCGCGGCCGCCGCGGCCTCGTCCTCCTCGGAGTCGGCGGCGCCAGCTCCGCCGCCGCCTGCCGCGGGCCAGATGGAGCCCATGAAGAAGGGCGGCAGCACGCCGCCGTCGCCGCCCTGCCGCCCCCCCGCGCCGGCGAGCGTCGACACCTCTGCCGCCGGGAACATGATACGCGTGCTCGATCGATGGCGCGCAGCCTAAGCTACTAGCCGCCTTGCCGCCCGCTTCGCTTCGTCCTCTCGCGCGCGATGCCCTCACGCACGCCCGCCTCCTCGAGTGGGCAGATCGAAGAGGCCGGCGCCCTGAGCTGCTTGGCCCAAGAGCTATGCCGCAGCAGCGAGCACGGCACGCCGCCGCAGCTGGTAGCTAGCGCGCGGTAGTGGTGGTGGTGCGAGTAGTTGTTGCGCTGTGTTATTCCTAGGACTTGGACCGGAAGAGAGAGAGAAGCCCCAAGCAACAGATTGATGATGGATGGGGAGATGGGATGGAATGGAATGGAATGGAATGGGCGATGAGTGAGAGACCCAGAGCCGCCCGGGCACAAGGAATAAATAAACACGCAAAGGCTCCGATGAGATAGAGAGGGAGAGAGTTGTATTGCAGTGTGCTCTGTCTAGAGAGAGAAAGCAAGTAAGGGTGACCTGAGGCATCGCTGAGATCCAAATTTTGATGTCAAACTTTGACCTAAAGTTTATACTTTATAATAAATATGCTACTGTAGTATTTCGTTTGTATTTGTAAAAAATTGTCCAAACATTGATTAATTAGGTTTAAAATGCTTGTCTCGTAAAGTACAACAAAACTGTGCAATTAGCCTTTTATTTTATCTATATTTAGTACTCTATATACGTGCCAACATTTTGAAAATCTTTTTTAACATAGCGGGGAGCCAAATTCAGGATAAATGCTCATTTGTTGGTAGCTAGCTAGGCGCGAGTGGTGGCCCAGCCCACAGCCGCGTACGTACGTGTTGACCCGTCACGGGGAAGCGAGGGAGAGGAGTCCTGCGAGCTAGGGATGCCGCCGAGATCGAGCGGCGGCGGCGGCGACCTCGGGGGCTGGACGGCCGGGATGGTGCCGACTTGGTGCGGGGTCGCCGTCGGGGAAGATACAGTGGTGGCGGTGGTGGACGGATCGGGATTGTTTTATCGTTGACTCTGCTTGCAGCACCTTTATTTGGGGAATGTTTTGCTTCCTCATGTCCCTCTCCCCCACTGCCTTGGGTTGCACTTCACCTAATTTTTGGCATAAAGGAGCAAGGACACAAAAAATAAAACACTAATTCTCTGGAACATTTGAACTTGTTCTCACTCATCTAAATCTACTAATTTTAGGGCAATGTGTGTGAGTTGCATTAGCCTATTTGGATTGGCTATAGTGCTAGTACTAAACTTTAGCACCTATTAGCATTTATCCTCTACATATAATGCTCCTTTTTTTTTACTTTTTTTAGATCTTGACTAAAGTTTAACATCACCATTTGTATAGAATAGTATTAAATTTTAGCACTTTTATCTATTAGCATTTGGATCCAAACACGTCCTTAATTGGCAGACAATGTTGTGGGTGAGTGTTGGTCTCTTATTTAGGCGACACGTGGTGCGGATCCATGATACGCAAAACCAAAATTCAACACTTTTTGGGTAAGGACTGAGGAACTTTTGATGGGTGACTAGTCCATGGTGTAAAGGCAGCTCATGCTGATGGTGTTCGTCTTTTTATTTGCTAGAACAAGCCAAACCTGCAAGTAAACATATGTATAAAGGAATCTGCAAAAGAAGATATCTTACCAGGAAGCTGAAAAAGATCTGAATGTCCAAAGAATTGGGTAACCAGGAGAATAGGGACTATAGAATTGGATTGCAGAATTGTTGCGTTATTTCATTCGGTACAATACAACTAGTGATATTGCCAATTCCTTGAAACAGGTGGGAGGAAACACAAAACGAAAAGGAAACAGAAAAGGAAAAGGCAGACAGGACAGATCTCTGACCAAACTGCAGAGATGTAACAGAGGAAAACTAGGAAAATTAAGAGGGAAAGCTGTTGCTGTATGGTAGTACTGATTAAGTTACTATCATGCTCTGAGGTGTGGGTAATGATTGTACAAGACATAAGTGCTCTACTTGGTAGCCTGTGCAATTATATTGCTCAATGAGCTTGCCTCCTCCTTTGCGGCTTCCACCAAAGCGTCCTGCAAAAACACACGCTTATTCCACCACGCCATGATAGATCATCACCCCAATCCTTAGTGGCACCCAGTAGTGCATTTCACATGAGAGCACATGAATAGGGCTTATCCTTTTCATCGTACTGCCAAGAAATTCGCACAGTTCAACTATTATAAGGGCTATCATCATAAGCATTTTCTGTAAGTTTGTCTCTAGCGAATCCACATGGTTGTGTCATGAAAGCCAAAGCAGAGTACTCCAGCACCAAAGAAGAACAAGAAGAAAGATCAGGGTACTATGTGCAGATAGAAATCCTCATTGTTTTGACTTGTTTCTTAATATTATCCAGTTCATGCATATACCCAACTCTCTTGCGGATTCAAGATAAAATACCTGTGTAGTTACCAGGCGTAGAACTGCTTTCTTGTTCGATTCTTGGAGTTCACCAGCAATCAAAATCTCATCCAATATAAAGTAGGCCTGCAAATCCAGAAAATAATATGTTGAGATGCCTTGTCATTTTAGCAAACTTGATAGGCAGAGATATGTATTTGTATTCATATCAAACTCGCACCTTATGAAAATTGAATATTAGGTCTAGCTCACAGACCTGCAATATGACACAGACACCAGCCATAAGGTAAATGAGTCTCAGAACTGGGAAAGTAACTAAGGGATGTTGGAGATCTTACATTGCCAAAGTATCGGTCCAATATCTCAACATAGCGGTGGATGATTTGAAGAGTTTCCAATTCATTGTCAGCAGGATCTATACACATGCAGAAGTAGAGGCTAGCATACCTGCATTATTTACACGAACAGATTATGCAATCAGGAATCAATGTTAGGTTTGGTATGGATAATATTTGCAAGCACTTCACCTTTTATTGATTATTGACAATCACGAATGAAGTTCTCATAACGATCAATTCAAAAGGGCTCCTCACCTCTTGTACACAACTCTGTAGCCTTGCCAATCAACAAAATTGCACAGCTTGGGGCCTCTTGTCAGTACGAGCGCACTTATTTCTTTGATGACCTTTTGAATGAGAGCGAATATGTGTGGTTTGAGCCCTTTGTACACCATGGGATTCATACTAGATAGGCTCCAGCCAAAACAATGATAAACTGCAGTAAGAACTTGATGGTGTACATATACACATACCTTGGATCTCTGCTTCTGTGGATATGGAGTGTACCATTTCGTCAGCCTCACCTTCCCCTGCCTGCTGATGAGAAGCACGAAATGAATTTGACAACAAAGCAAAATCGTTATGTTTTCCAAGTGTAGTCCTCTTACTCTTCAGCGTGAAACGGACACAAAAACAAGGAAATTAACCTAACAAGCACACTCGAGATCTGGCTCCAGCTCCAGATCTCATGATGGACACAATTTCCAAGGTTCAGCCCTGATCAAATTTCGTAGAACAGTATGATTTCTCTGACATAGTATGAGCCAATTTCCCAATCTCCAGTTCACAAGCAGGCACAGGCCCGAATCAACCAAGCCCACGGCCCACCACGCGGCGTCAGCTCGAGCAGAGCCCGCGGTGCCCGGCCCCAGGGATGGGGGCACTACAGCCACCTGCGGCGACCACCGGGCGTTGCTGCAGGCTGCCGGAGTCGGAGGAGACGCGAAGGAGCGCTAGGCCACGCCGCCATGTGCAGCCTCCCCTCCCCAGCTTGCTACGCGTGAGATCAAGAGCGCGCGCGCGGCGGGGCGGGGCGGGGCGGGGCGGCACGACCGGCTCCACTCCTCGCCGCCCCCGCGCGTTCCGCTCTGGAATGCGCTCTCGGAAACAGATTTGCAGTAGGCCTACAGATCTGGAGCCACATCTACGGGATGATCAATAAACCAATGACGAAAACCTTCCGAGGAAAATCAATCATTCGTGGATGAACGAAATTGATTGATCCTCAAAAACACACGCACGAAAAAAAACAACAAAGATGGGACGCGTGCATTTCCAATAGGATTGAGGCGGTGGATTACCATGCTGACCTTCCTCTGAAGAAGACTCGACGCTACTTCTGAGGAGTCGTCGACGGTGATCGCCGTCGCCGCAAGAGACGATCGAGAGGAGTTGAGGCCTTCACGAACGGTTTATTTTTCTTCCTTGATGATTCCCACTTCGCGGCATCCCTATGCATGTGGGTCCGCGAAAATGGGACCACATGGCCACGTCTCTGCCACTAACATCTCTGATGGATGATGGCATTGGCTTCGAAGTTCAAACTTCGAAGGGCTGGCTGGCAACTTGCTATGGGTTCGATTTTTTTTAGGGGAAAAAAAAGCAATGTCCATTTAGTACTAGTATATGGTTGCCTCTTCAAAAAATAGAAAAAGGTTTGATATGTACTTGGACTGTAACTGTAATCGAATTCAACCTGACCATTTTCTTTATGTTCTTACCTGTAGCCAGTGCATAAATCAAAGACATGCAGTATTTGATGCAGTAATCAAAGACAAGACCGAAAGTGTAAACTCGTATTGCATATGTCAAACTGTGAAACGAAGAACGAAACAATCAATCCACATCTTACAATTTACAGATATATGGATCAAGACAGTTGATGGTACAGTATCTACAGTCTAAAGGAAACACTCACCACATCGCTATAACAGGCAAAGTCGTCACTCATTATTCTCAAGTAAGAACTAGAACTAGGAAGTGTCTTCTCTCCGGTATTTGTATTAAAAAATTATAGGTCACAACATTTATGTTACAACTTAGAACATGTAACTGATTCTGGAATCCGGAGTGCACCAAATTTGCTTCCTGCTGATTATTAAGGCACGGACATCCACTGCTATATATTATGCTTTCAGAAATCAAACCTCGGAATGGACAAGGTACTGAAATGACGAATATTTCACACTACTCACTTTGAGCAGTGGTTAACCTTTCTCGTCTGTAATGTGTGCAGTAGCAAATACTATCATGTCTGATGAATTATCTGTTTTCCAGTTCCCGATCATTTGTGAAGTGGTAAAAACAACTGAAATCAGCCTTGGAACCGAACAGAGGAACTTCAGCCTGATAAAAAAGCGCTGTCAAAAATTCCAGTCCACAAGATGGAGGTGTGCACCAGTCATGTTTTGGTCAGAACTATTTTCCGTACCCATGTGATTGCCACAATGTTATGCATAGGTCATATTTCTTGACTCATTTCATATACATGCTGTTGATGGAACGATGGCATCTTGATTCGACGGAATGAAGCACAGCGGTCTTTCTTCAAAGGGGTCAGTTTACCCGAAAATAAACTGCCTATGATCCAGCTTGCTGGCTGCAAGGAAAAAATGGGGGATCAGATGCATGAAAATGGCATATAAATTCTTCAGATGATAAAAACATTGTCTTGGTTTTTCTGGTAGTAACAAAGTAAACCTTTTAGATAACCGCTGATTTTTTTCCCTTCATAAAAGATCAAGAACTATGTGAATGATTAATATAATTTGTCAAAATGTTTGTGATAAGTTATGCATCTACCTACACAGCTAGGATGCGGACATATAGAAAAAATAGTCTACACCATCAAGCTACAGTTGTTCTAGGTTTAGAATGGATGTGCTACATTAAACATTGAACTAACCGCTGTTTTTATGTCATGTTCCAACCCACAATGGCTTAGATGACGAGATGCACAAGCTTCACTTGCAACAAGAATAATTCCATGTGATGTACTTCCATCTTTCAAGCTTTGAACTAATCCCTGAAGAGATACAAAAACCTGCCCACCTCCGTGCTGTGGAAAAGAAATGCTATTAGAAGCTGTACCGTCCGAATAATCGCTGGAACGAAAAATTAGGTTCCTCTTAAAAAATTAAGTGAAATAAGATGGCGTATCACATTTCACACAATAACAAATGGGGGGTTACAGTTTGATTGCCAGGCCTTTTTTAAACTTAATGGTCTGTTGTTTTTATTAAGGATGCAGCATACCCTTATAATGTTGGAAAATTTTGAGCAGAAGCTTATTTTGCCGTGGATCAAGAATCCTACTCCATCAAATATCAATGTGCTGCATTTTAGTTGGAGTGAGTGGCCAAATGCTGAACTATGCTTCTGAGCATTCCTTCGCCGAATTAAATACCTAGCAAAAGGATATAAGACAGCAAATGTTGAGCATCAGGGATGAAGATTCTTAAACATGCCAGTGTTAGAAAACAATTCTGGATCTGGAACATAACTGCTGTGTAGGCTATCATGGTTAACATAATATCACATTAAGTTAGAATGGTAAGGCCCATTAAAATTCACTAAGTTTGGCTTGAAATTAAAAGAAAAGAAAAGGAAGCATGTAAGTCTTTGAGGTACTACACAGAACCATTTAAGGATGGCACAAATCTTAAAGGGCATAACTACAGTATAAGTTGTAAGTTTGCCTTGAATAAACGAAAGGTATGGAACAGTGAACATTTATGAATAAAGATGAAGTAGAAATCCAATCGACTATTTTTCATAGGATAGGCATCTTGCAATTTGCACGCAGCAGCATCTAACTACATGTAGTGATGGTAGAAGTTCGCCTTACTTTCCAGGTGGCAATAGGACTCCAGCTTGAAGAGAATCGAAGAGCCAATTGGGATTCAACATCCAGGCATTGATAGCACAGCCATATAAGAACTTAGCTGTTGATACCTGATGCAACAAATACCCAGAATCATTAATACAGTATCGTACACATAAATGGACGATTTTAAATGCATGTGACCATATTATCATGATTCCTACATCATGTAATTATAAAAGAGACATAATAACAAATAGATGGTACCAAAAAACTGAAAGGTAATGAAATAGCAAACCTTTTTAGGGGAAAGTACAATCGGAGGCTTCCAGCTTGGAAACTCAGCCATGTTCTTTCTTTTATCAAGCGGAAAGGATGGCACTTTAGAAACAACATAGCCTCCATGTTCTCGTATCATAGACTCGATTTCTTTTTCCTTCTGATTAGGAAACCCAGTCAACATAAACTCAACTCCTTGAAATGTGGCTTCTTTATTACCAGTGTACTCTCTGGTCTCAAGTGTCTCTCCTATTCTGCTATCTGATCCTGCAAGGATTCACAAATGGGGATTACCAGAAGGAACTAATGTTTTTGTGGATACCGCTCTCAGGATATATTCAGGGTCTCTCTATCAAAAGACTGAAAACTGATTGTAAAAAGGAAAAAACTTACGACTGAATCTAGATTTAGTAGGCATCCTTCTATTGTTCTTGGTTCTTCTGCTGCTAAGCTTTGCTTCTGAAAATTGAACCATTTTTCTTTTAAGGCATTGTTTACCAACATATACTGTTGATGGACAGACCTGTTGCTCTCTGATTTGGTCCTCGTTGTTTTCCTGAGGACAATATGGCTTCTTCACAGTAGGAAAACATTGCAAAATTTCATGTTCGACGTTATTTTCTATGAATTGTTTAGCGGCTTGAACTCGCTGTATATTCTTATTTAATGTAATGGGTGTGAATCTCTCCTGCCGACAAACTGTCAAATCGGCAATACAATTTGAAGTATTTCCCATTATGTTTGACTTAGGCGCTATTGTGCTAAAAGGCCTCAGTGAACTATATATCCTTCGCTTGAATGGAACATTAGACTCGGGTGACATAACTAAAGGCACATCAGATGGACCAGCCTCTCCATCCAGGTCTTGCATCCTAGAAGATTCTTTGGGATGCATACATTCTTTCTCTTCTCCTTTATTAAGTTCGCATTCAGGAGCCAGACTAGTGGGACCTTCATTGTCGCCACTCTTTTTGCAGACAGGAGCCTGGCTACTGGGACCTTCACTCTGTTTGCACACAGGAGCCTGGTCACTGGGACCTTCATCACAAGATATGCTGCATGGAATAATGGAACATAGAGGATCCAGATGTGACAAGCTCGAACATACTACTTGACAGCACAACTCTTCAGTTTCAACACCATGATTTTCTTCATGGGAACCTTCAGTTCTGCAACAAAAAGATGCTCTTGAAGATGCGACAATTTCCATTGATGATGCTCTAGGTGTAGGACAGCACTCATCCATGCTAATTGACTCAGAAATAAAGCTAGTTTCTGCCTCGAACAAACCCTTTACATGTTTCTTTGTACCAACATTCATCTGTTCAGAAACTCTTCCAAGTCCCTGGAAATGTTTGTAATGAGAACACGAAGAGTGCAGATGAGAAAGATACAACATGATAACATAAATAAAGTTTGTAACAAAATTACCTTATGAATGTTTTGATATGTTACTAGAGCCCCCGAGGTTCCATGCAAAGCAGCATTGTTTTCAGTTGACGCCTGGAGGCCAGTTTTCTTATTTCTTGAGCATGAAAATGTTCTACCTAGAGCTGCTTGCTTTACAGAATCGGAGCATGGAGTTGGTTCATTTCGTAGCACACCAGCTGACCGATTAGTTGGGAAAGAATCAGATACATGGTCATCACTATCAGCATTCTGGCTATTGCATCTATTATTTTGCTTCTCAGACGAACAACTCCCTAAGATATGCGCATCTGCATCACATGGGGTATAATTAAGATGGGAGTTTTGTTGCTTCAAGACAACTGTGTTGTGATCTTGAGATGAACAGGCAATGTGAACAAGAGACAGGCCAACATCTTGGAATACATCAACCATTTCAGCCTCATCCAATTCTGCAAGCCAATCGGTCTCGTCAAGATCATTTTCTGAGGATCCACAAGCATGTTCTGTCTCCTCAAAGTAAAATTGTTTCCGGGCTTCTTTCACATGTAGAGCAGCTTCTATGGCAGCTGCAGCCAATTTATCAGACTGAGAATCGTCAAGTATCATCTCTGCAATAACCATGGCCTCAGATGCAGCAATAGATAGTTCAATCGCAACGTTTACATCAGCATTACGGAGCTTCCGAATATCAACCTTTCCTCCGGAGACATCATGTCTTTTATGTCTGTGTGCATCTAGTGGTTTACTAATTGCCTTGCTAGTCACTTTACACACTCCTGTCAGATTATCAGCTTGAGGATCTTTAGCCTCAAACTGATTCCGAGACACAGCATTGAGCTCTTGTGCTTGACCATCTGCAAGAAAGCCCTCTGATGGAAATTTGCACGTACCAGATTTTGGCATCTGAGTATTACCACTGCCTTCAGCTGGGGAGGGTTCTGTGGCACTTTCTGAAGAAAGGCGCAAAGAGAAATGTGGTTCCTGTAGAGGGGAAGTGTTATAACACTGCAACACAAGAAAAGATTTCATATATGCTGTGGAGAGGAAGTACATGGTTCAGAAATCATCAGTCCAAATTAGCTTTATTCAATTGCTTCAGAACTCAATATGCAATCCAGCAAGGTGAATGACAATCAGTCAGTATGAGATCAAAAGTATAATAAAACTATAGAAGTCAACTTCATGAAAGTAGTAATAGACATCAAGCTATAAAAGTTACATGCACGTTTCAAAATTAACAAACATCGGTAGCAGAAATGAAAATGCAGTGGGAAAGATCCAGCATCTCCCTTCACAGCAACATAATGTAGATTGAGAAAGAGTGCATCCTAGGAATAAAAGGCTCTATTATCTCAAGTTTGATATTTATGCGGGATTGAAGGCTAGTGTACTATTACAATAGCACCATCAAAGATGAATTGATCAAAGACTCAAAGTAAAAAAGAATGACAACTTAATCTTACATTGCTGCTGATTGGTGTACTAGCAGCCGTCTCCTCATCTCCTGACAAGCGCAAGATGAACCCACTGTAACCAGAAGCATTTACCGTGGCATTCTGGCAATTCTGAAGCTCCTGTGAAGGGTCTCTGATAAACACACAGTTCTGCAACTCAAGCAAGAGACCCAGACATCAGGTCATAATCGACAGTGATATTCAGACTGGACGCAGATGATCTTTTGCTTTGATTAAGATCTCCATCAATCAAAATAACAGCTCAGAATCGAGAAATTTCCCACCAACTAATGCAGAAATAAGAGGAGCGCACCTGACAAGAAGGCGATGAAACGCCTGTAGTTTGATTTCGGTGTTCGCCAACAGTAGGCGGCCGATGCGGCTGAAGCCATTGCGGGAGCCAAGCAATATCCTGGAAAACTCGAAGCAATACGGAAAGGCTATCAGAAACGGAAGCATTCCCCAGTACCCATCCTTCTCAAGAGTTATACCCTATCTACGCCAAGGGACAAACTACCAGCATTAAGCCCGTTCGGCCGAGAAGGGGAGGGGAGTGGGGGTGGGGGCACTTACCTCGGAGAAGCGCGGGGAGTGGTAGCCGCAGGTCGACATGGCGGCCGCCGGGCAATCGCCGCCGCCACGGGAGGGGGACTGGGGAGGCGCAAGAGGCGGGAGGCTCTCGTTTCCTTCCTTTTTTTTAATAAACAAATTGATTCAACAAAGCCTCTCTCCCCGTCCCCGCCACCTCGTTTCGCGCCCGAATCCACGAGGCGCGGGGAAGGGGAGGAAGGTAAGGGCCTGACCGGTGGGCCTAACATTAAACTTTCTTTTGTTTTTTTGTGTGTTTTCACTGCACCACCGCAACCGGGGTTACCGGTGTTCCAATGGTACTGGCTAGTAAAGACAACTTTTACAGTAGTAGCAAATGGCTCATAAAAATAAAATAAGGTCTTGTTTTGGTAGAGCTGATTCTCTGGTGAATCCAGGAGTAGCTCTGTCAAACAGTTGTCCAGAGAGAAGTGATTCTCTACTAATTCTATGAAGTGATTCTCTAAAATGAACTATGTGGCTGGGAGCTGAAAAAAGTAACTTCTTCGGATTCTGTGAAGTGATTCTCCATCCTAATTTTGAGAGTTTAGAATCAAAGAGAATCACTTTCAACCACAGAATCAGCTCTCAGAATCAAAATCAGGTGGAGCTCTATCAAACGGATCCTAAATGACTCCACACTTTATCCTCATATAATCTTAAAATACACGTACAAGACTATCTACTCTTAATTAAGATATAACTCTTCTCTCTTCTATTAAAATATAAAAAATATTATACAAGGCAGCTAAAAACTAACCATTAAGGGAAAAAATTCCCCACCGACTGTGACTGTCACTGACATGTTTGACAGGTCACGGGGAATGTGACTGCAGAGCATAGTTTCTTAGCCATGGCCATGTTTTTTATGGAAATTTTTACACACACGTTTAACCACTTAATTAAGGATATTAAATAAAGTTATTTTACAAAACTACGTACGAAACTCCAAATTAATTCGCGAGACCTATCCAATGAGACATCTGACCGTAGGATTAGAGGATGGTTACTACAGCGTTACTGTAGTAAATCATAGATTAATTAGGCTGATTAGATTCATCGCGTAAAATTACGCTCATCCTTAAAAAAATTTGTAAATAAACTTTATTTAATACTTCATACGAGATTCTCCGGAGAAAAAAAATTTACTACACAGAGAAACAACGCCAATATACGAGACTCACAAGCTATGTGACAAACTACCCAACACAAAAGCGACAGATTGCTTTAGGGAGAAGAGGGCATTCGATCTTTACACAATTTCATGCTCAGATAGTCAGATTTTCCCCTTTTTTGTTCTCATGTGAGAAGACCTACACCAAAATTGGTCACAAGACGACAGCCAAAACGCCCACCAAGCCTTGCGTACAGCTACACAATTACTGCACAAACGAAGGTTCGCTGCTCATCAGAAGGTACAGAAAACGGGTGCCCATGCTCCGAAATCATTAAGTGTTTGGTTGCTTGAACCAAATCAACCTGTATGGAATGGTACGTTTGGATGGGATTGTCCCGAACGGGATGATACATGTAGGATGTTTGGTTAGTTGAACATGATGGTACATAATTTTATTTGGTTACTTATATGAGAGCGTGCAGGACGATACAAGGATATATTTGGTTGGATGAATGGACCATGATCACCTCCTTTTATAGGTATTTACTTTACCTTAATTATAGTTATAAATAAAATATTATATAATATATATTATATATAAATAAATTGAGATAGAGAATTGAAATTATAATAACCTTAATCATTTAACTATTTTTTGAAACTCATGTGCTCACTTTATAATTAACTAGGTGGTATCCGCGCGATGCCGCGGAAATTTTTTAAATAATATTTGAAAACACTAAATTAATTGTATAGCAATATTTTTTTGCAAACAACGTTATACATGATTTAAGATTAAATTTGAAATAGAAACACTAAGGTAATTGCATGGCAATATTCTTTTGCAAACAATATTATACATAAAAACATTTTTATTTTGTTGAGAAAGAACGACTTTAAATGATTGATCATCTATGTATTTCTACCGTACGAATTTTGTAGCATTGTATTTGTAAAGACCATGGATACTATTGGTAATAGAAGACCGGTGGATGACATCTACAGTGCGAATTTTGTAACATTGCACTCACAAAGATCATGGATGATATTGGTCATAGAAGATCGATGGATGACATAAATGGATAGTCCTAGTGGATGGATGACGTGGCAAGCTTGCATATTAAGAGAAATCCGTAGTGGGGAGCTAAAACATAGTTATGTTTGATGATCACCACTGGTGGACGCCGCTCACTTGTTTAACTTTATTAATTGTTTAGCTTTGATGTGCAAAAGCGTTGGTCCTTAATCTATATAACCTATATAATTGGTACCTACTAACAAGCATGGTTGGATTTCTCTCAACATGCAACCATTCCACATCATCATCCACTATGCGCCATATCACTATCCACTATAAGTCATGTCATCATCCACTAGACCATCTATTTATTCTTCAACCGATTTTCTGTGACCACATTTTTGTGTGTAGCAATTACAAATTACAGGAGTAGAAATAATTGGTATCCACTAACAAGCATGGTTGGATTTCTCTTAACATGCAACCATTCCACGTCATCATCCACTATGCGTCATATCACTATCCACTATAAGTCATGTCATTATCCACTAGACCATCTATTTATTCTTCAACCGGTTTTCTGTGACCACATTTTTGTGTGTAGCAATTACAAATTACAGAAGTAGAAATTACATGTATGATCAGTCATACTTCCATGTATAATGTTTACTAAAGAACGTTGCAATGCAATTATTTTGGTGTTCAGACTTTCACATTTCACTTTAAAATTTTGTTTAACAAATTCCCGCAGCAACGCGCGGGGTATCACCTAGTTAGATAGGATAAACAAAGCCATCGTACTGCCACTAAACACGGAGCTGCATTCCATAAAAAAACACAGAGCGGCATGCGGGAGTAGTAAAAATGAACACGCAAGCACTTGTGGGTGGACCAGGCGAGCCGACCGTCAGTGTCAGGTCAATGGGAGGCGAGCAGTTGAAGCGGTGAAAGAAAGGCCGTGTTTCTTTCCCAGTGACTTTGACCAATAATTAAGGGTATTAAATAAAGTCAGTTTATAAAATTATCTTCACAACATTGGACTATTTTGCGAGACCTATCTAATAAGGCCTTTGACCGCACGATTTGAGAATGGTACTGTTGCACTCATCTCTAAATGGATTTTGCAAATAGACTTCATTTAGTACTCCATGCATGGTAGATTCTTTTTTGCAATTCTTTGCCTGGGGCAAAGAAACACGGCCAAAAAAGCACGCCCACTCGCACCTGAACGGTTTCGTTCGATGTAATTTGCTGCACGAGTTAGATTCAGGATCGGATAGGAATATTCTTGGAATATGAACGAGCCCATCCAAGATCGAACGATTCAATTCAAAGAACCAAACGCATTGCCTCTGTCAGATTCAGGACGAGTTGATGCAGGATCGGATGGATACAGCAAACCAAACACTATCTAACTCTTTAAGTCTGACAGAGCGGTCTTGGTGGCAGCAGAAATCACAGCATCGGAAGCATTGGGAAGGTAATAGTATTTTCCTGTGCAGAGCAACACAAGAAGTTGCATTCAGGACAGTTTAGCAGGGGTGATAGTTTGCAATAATTCAAAAAAGAAGAAAGCAAGAAAAATGGTGTTAGAAGAATTAGATGGATTTGCCATTCAGAAATGTACCTTGGGCAACCCTCGCAATTTCTTTGGCAAATCCCGTAGATACAAACTTGTTCTCAGTGTCAATGACAAGGAGTGACATTCCTGCCTTGTATATTTTGCCTGCCACCTCAAGTATTTCATCCTTGGAAAAAGGCAATTAAATCATATTAGCTTCAGGAGTAGTTAGCATAGACCTCTAAAGAAAACAACTTGGAAGTAGTTGGCCACAGTAAAAAGTTTCAAAAGGCAGTCACAATATATTCCTATCGTTGTTGAAACGAGATACCTTTAGTTCTTGAGAAGAAGGTCTTGGTGCATCTGAAGCAGCAGCAGCTTCTGGATCAGTGGATCTCTTCAGTGATACATTAGCTCGTCCGTCGGTGATTGCAACAATCATGATACGCCCAACATCGCCACTCTTTTCAGCGTTCAAACCCACCCTGACAGCCTTGAAGAAGAAACCACTATAACATCATATAATACATAGCTATAGCATAATTCAAGGCGATGCTTAGTTCTTACTGTGCTGAGGCCATGAGCTAAAGGAGAACCACCACCACATGGTAACTTCTCAAGACGTTTCCGGGCCATTGCTATAGATCTTGATGGCGGAAGCAAGACCTCAGCATAATCTCCACGAAAAGGAATAATTGAAACCTGAGACAGATGCCAAAATACAATGATAGGCCGGTCAAGCTAAGCATTGATGGTATACAAACTATCCACATGACCACACATACACAAAAATATGTCCAAGGGGAAGCACAATTCAAGGCAACCTACAGACCCTAAGGGTATGCAACATGAAGCAAATGGGTACCTGATCTCGGCTGGTGTAGCTCTCAGCGAGCAACTTCAATGCTGCACCTTTTGCATTCTGCATGCGATTCAGAGCCATGCTACCACTTGCATCCACAACAAATATGACCTGTCAAGAAATAATTCCGACCGGAGGAGCTATTAAGTGTCACGAGTAGCTACCACTGGACAGCCATGTTTGACAAAAGCAAACAGGTAGTACAATAGTACAATGCATCGTATCTGAGTTTCAAAGAACATGCAACTAACATAAATTACAGAGCCCCATAAACTGCATAAGCAAACATGCAGAGGATAAGAGATATACCAGAGCACCTGCTTTTCGAGCCATTCTTTTGGCTCTCATGTCAGTCTTTTCAACAAAAACCTTTCTTGCCTTGTCATGTTCTTTTTCTCTGCGCAGTTTTTGGTATGGTGCAGCTGCTCTAAGCGTGGCGTCAACAGCTAACCTCCTTACTGGACCCTACAACAGAAATAATTGTTTAGACTGGGGGTCATTTTGTGACAAGGGTACCAATCTAAAGCTTGGTAAGATATACAAGAAAATAATTCAGTATTGGTGCTTAATTTAGCACTAGATGACAAAACGGACCAACAACAATGTACCTTTGGAAGCATAGGCTTTATGTATCGACCCCTATCTTCTGAGAATATGACATTCTTTGCTCGCCCAGCTTTTCCTCGTCGTCTTTGTGCTTGCTGAGCAAAGAAAAGGAGCTTATCATCTACTAAACCACCTTCAGCATCAAATATGAACTCCTCAGGTATCTGCTGGTCCTGTTGTTCATTTTCTTCCTCGTTGTCCTGTCCAACAAAACAGCTATGAGCTATGAGAAACCAAATGAAAAGGGCAGCAAGTTTAATTTTTATTGAGTACAATAAATTAACCTCTTGGTCATCTTCCTCCTCCTCATCTTGGTCTTCTGAAGAATCTTGATTTTCTGGAGGTGGTGGGGGTGGGGGTGCCTGATCTTGCTGCTGATCTTGTGGGTTATCAGAAAGGATTGAACGAGGTAGAATAACTAGCTCTACCTGCATGAAAGTGTCAAGCGTCTCAAATGTTAAACTTGTTGATAAAACACTTCCAACGTTTTTCGCACCAATGTTGTGCCATACATAATACTATTCGCTCATTTGTTTTTTATTTGTTTAGTACAGTCAAGTAAAGATACGAATCTTGCAAAAAAGGGGTCGCTATGAATCAAACAAATTTCCCAAAGGTATCTTAATGGATTACAGAATAAGAATTCATAAGCTAAGTAAACTTAACAGCTTTCTTGAGGTCATCCACAAATACTTTTTCTCGTCCTTCCATAGCAGCAAGGCATTTTGCCACTCGAGCAGCATACAACTCAGCACGGTGCCCCTGCAGGTAACTGTCAGAAACTTGTATGTTTTGAGTTATAATTATACACGTATTGACTTATGGATTTAGCATTACCCTTAATATATTGGCATTAATGTCCAAACAAACATTATTATTGTAAAAAGAGAGATATGATAGCACAAATAGCATGATCAACACCATACAGGTATAGTGTATAGACAACAGTGCAAGGACGTATTGACATGAGGGTTTGGCAATAAATGCCCATGGAAGGACATCAACGACTGTGACAAGTAACTAGTTGACTGCATAAGGTAATAGCAGATCTAGGTTGTGACACGGGTAAACAACAGAACATGGGGACAATTATACACAGAGTAAGTCATGATGTTTTTCAGAAGAATGAATTTAAGTCCTAAAGTGTGTATAAAGTCAAGCGATTCTGATAGGAAGCATCACGACCCAACAAGTTAACTAACCTGACAGCCACCTCGTATAGCTTCCATGACAAGATATTTGAGCTGCTCTGTGCTAATATTAACATCCTTCAGGTACTCTCTTGCCAAAATTATCTGTATGGCCATGTGTTCCCCTTGTGAGATGACCAGCACATAACAAAATTTCCAAATGAAATATAATGTAAATGTGAAAACCATATACAAATAGTGGCAATTCTACTTCTGTACAGATGCCCTGGCTAAAATCATAGCTATCAACTAGTCTAACGTCACCTGTCATATATAAACTTTTTTTTTTAGAAGCAACAAACTCTAGTGCGAAGAAGAATGAAAATTTGTCACCATTATGAACTTATGCAGTATATTGTTTCCAGTTGAAAATGCTCAGCAGTCAGCATTAACATATTGCAAATACAATCATTGGTGATCCCCATCAGGCGTAGAAGGATAGCTCACAGAACTAACACTCTATGGCTCTTGCAACCTTGGTACAGCACAAATTCGAATCCAGATGAAACATACTATTTAAGTTGGATTTTAAGTAAATCCTGCTACAGGAAGGCTATGTGTTTACTGCTTTATATGGAGCGCAAGCTTGTCCAGTCAATAGTGAGTGGTTCAGAAGAAAAATTACACATAATCCCATTGTTTCTTAATAGAAGTCCTAGGTGCCAAATTCGTTTCATAATCCCTTTCTCTTTGTTGCAACGTCATGATTATACAGCATATTCTCATGCGAAGACACCAAGGAACATGTCAGATCTCCACAGTTCAAAATCCTGCCATGCATTATGTCTAATATATTTTTATGCTTTCGCATGGCCATTTGTTTATCCGTTGTAATCATGTTTCTTCAATAGCGCCATTTTAATGACCAAAAATTATATTGCAAGAACTGATTTGCTGAGCATCCAATGTCATGAAGAGAATCTTACGAGTCCAAAAGAAAAAGAAACAAAAACAGCCTATGTGTCAGTTCGATAAAGGAAGCACATAAACTACAGTTACACACACCTAGCTAACTATCTTCATCAGTGGTACCTGAGTTTTTGCAACTTCAGTTTCTTCTTCCACCATTTTGAAAACCTTTTTGCTAGACTCCTGAAACTGTGTTGCAATATCCACGGCAGCAACACGGTCATCAAAACTCATTGGAAGATCAGCACTGCAACAAGAAACAATATGGTAATGAGAAAACTATTGGATATGGTGGTTCAAGAATGTCGCAAAAACATCCTTATGTTTGACTGAGTTAGTCTATCATAAATAAACAGAAAAAACTTGAAACTGATCTTTCACAGTCTAAAGTACCTTAAATTAATTGCAATACGATCAAGTAAGTGTTCACGTACAGATCCTTCCTCCGGGTTGTAAGTAGCAATTAGAAGTGGCTTGCAGGGATGACGAAAGCTAATGCCCTCTCTTTCCACGATGTTAACTCCCTCCGTCAAGACATTCAGAAGTAGATTGCTTATGCCATCATCCAATAGATTTATCTCGTCAACATAAAGAAAACCTCTATGAGCTTCAGCAAGAAGACCAGGTTGAAACACAGTAGTCCCTGATCTCACAGATGCTTCAACATCAACTGATCCAATGAGCCTATCTTCCGTCACGCCAAGTGGAATCTGTCAAGAGGAACTAGCAGCATTGTTAAGCTAACAATGTTGTGAAGAAATAACAAAACAACAAGTCAGTGTGATATACCTGCACAAAAGGTGTTTTGACAATCTCGGTTTTGATATTACCATCAGCATCGTATTGAATTCGATCAGCTAAACCATCCTCCCATCTGCCATAATGGGAACTCAACAGATGAGCTGATACACATTTCAGAAACAAAAAATAAACGGCCCTAAGAGATGTGATTCAACTAAAAATTAGAAAGAACTATGTAAGACTCCGTGGAACAAAAATAAATGTTATAATTTGAATGATGAAAGAACGAATCCTTGCAGCACTGATAGATAAAGTGTTACGGGACATTACTCGTCTGGGATGTTAGGGTCAGCATTTGCAATGGAGCCAACAACCACTTCGATGGGTGGAAGCATAGCATGCAAGCCACGAGCCATCACCGTCTTTGCCGTCCCACGCTTCCCTGATATGGCAATGCCTCCAATCTCACGATCAATTGCACCGAGCAGCAGAGCAGTTTTGATAGCATCCTGAACAACAACGTGATCCCAAAGGTCACAACCAAACACAAAATCTTAAACAGTTCATACATGGGAAGAAAATTGTGCATAGCTTGACATTTATTTTTTTATTAGCAAAGCATGATTCTACATTAAATCGTGACAATGTGCTTAATGTTTCCACAAAGACATATAGATGGTTTAAATGGTGTGCGTGTGTTTGGCTGGAGCAGTTTGGTCTTAAACCCTTGCTACTCGCACAGTCGCACCACACTGTTAACTCAAAACAGACTTGAACAGAAACGATACCAAGGCGAGTTAACCCAGTTCATTATCCGCCACGCCAGGAGCACTTGATTCGCTCGGCCAATAATCGGACCACGCAATCAGCCGCACCCAGATAGATACAGCACGAAGCGGAGAGAGCGACGTGTAAGCTCCTCACCTGCCCGACGACGGCAGCCAAGGGGAAGTACTCCCTCCCGTACCCGCGCGACGCGCCGCTCTTCGCCGCGGTGGGGACGGCGCCGTTGGTGGAGTCGAGGACCTCGGGGGCCGTCGGAGCCGCGGCGGCGATGCGGGACTCCCGCAGCCGGGCGGCACGGGAGGGGAGTGGGACGGCGGCGGAGGAGGGGAATGAGGTGACGCGGCGGGGCGGGAGGTGCGGGAGTGAGGTGGAGAGCGCGGTGGCCGTCGCCATGGAGGCGGGTCTCGTGTGCGTCGGCGCCCGTGTGTGTGGGCGTGCGCTATCGTCTCTTATCCTGGTTTTCCAACGGGAATCGCATCGCACGCATCTCGGCCGTGCGTTTGGGCACGGCAATTTGAACGAAGGGGTATGAAACGGCCTATTTGGAATTTTGGGTGATGGGAATTTACATCGCGGACACAAAAAAAAAGAAGTGTAGTAAAAATGTAAAATATATTTAGATACACTAGAAAAATAAAGTATATTATTTATCACTACTCTATTTAATTCACTTATTGTACAATCGAACATTGTATCGTGTATGTAATTTAGGTTAAGCTTAATCACATAGCTAATATAATATATTCCATTATTTTGTCTATAGTTTTCTCCGTATGCAGTCGTGCATGTCCAACGACTATTTATATCTTCTTCTTTTATACTAGCTACCTACCGTAAAGAAGACCATATGTATTGTTAACCGGAGGCTGTAACTTAAAATGACTTCAGAAAGCCACATGTTAAACATGAACACTGTTTAATACTATGCGAATGTCGTATGCAACATCCCGATAAGCATTGTGGATCGGTGCTTACAAGGCATGCTAGTGGAGGGTGACAATTTGATTCTACTAAATGTAGCACAAGTTGGACATGAGCATGGATGCTCCCGTACCTGCACATAAACTTCTTTCGTACGTGCACATACGCTTCTCTTGTACCAGATGAAACAGAGACTGTACTTCCTCGTGTAAAAGACCTGCCGCATCCAGAAAACGACGCTATTTTTCTCACGGGAAACGCACAACGGAAGGGGGAAAAGCCGAAAAGGATAGAGTGCTCCATTAAGAATAGGTTTGCGCAGAGACGAGCACCATTGGACGCGTCAGATCAACGGTCGTGATTCAACGAGTTCTTGGGGAATGAGGTGTCAAGTCGAGCTCAGCAGGAGGTAGTAGTTTTTCACAGAAAAAAAGAAGAAGGTAAAAAGATCAGTGATGACTAGGCAGTAGGTCCTCTGACTCGATGAGTCCGTGCCGATGGCTCCCACCTCTCGCCCTTTCCGACGACTTCTTCCCGCAAAAGCAAGGAGGCAAGCAACAAACCGCCCGTTCCCCTTCCTCTTCTTCCTCCTCTGAAAAAGGCGAGGAGATAGAAGCAGCCAAGTGATCCGTTTCATTCACCCATCCATTCCTCTCGCGCCACTGAAATTCCCCGCCAATCTGACGTCGCCATATCCTCGCCGGCCGTCGCGCCATTAATCATATATCTTTCATTGCGTCCACGCCTGCGCCACTCCTCGCCTGCCCATCCCCCAATTACTTCTACGCAAAGGTTTTCTATTTCTTTTTTTTTAACAATACTGCAGTCTAATCGATTGATTCGGCCAAGACTGTCGGAAGCTTGTGCGTATTTACTACCTCTTCCCTTCTCTTTTCCATTTTTGGGGGTTTATTTATTCTCCCCCCACGCTTGCGTCTCTTTGATGAGTGCTGAGTCGAGGGTGAGATCGGAGGCGCACGGCTGTTTTGACTGTTTTAGCTTGCGATTTCTTGATCCACCATCTTGCGCAGCTCAAATTCCGATTTTTTAGTTCGGATTTGAGTAGCTACGGGGCTGGGCGGTCTTCTCCGATTGCTTTTGATATTCTTGGTCATCGGAGCAACTCAATTTTCTGGGGGCTCCGAAGACCTCAGCTCCCATTTCTAGGTTCTGATTTTGTTCTTGCCAAGCTCATCAAGATCACCTAGCTCCACCTCCACCTGCCAATGGATGAGTCTGGGGAAGCAAGCGTCGGCGCCTTCAGGATCGGGCCGTCGACGCTGCTCGGCCGCGGTGTCGCGCTCCGCGTGCTCGCCTTCAGCTGGCTGTGGCGCCTGCGGGCGCGCGCGTACGCCGCCATCTCGCGCGTGCGCAGCGCGACGGTGCCGGCGGTGGCGTCATGGCTGCACCTCAGGAACACCCACGGCGTCCTCTTGATGGTCGTCCTCTTCGCCCTCTTCCTCAGGAAGCTCTCCGGCGCGCGGTCGCGGGCGGGCGTGGCGCGCCGGCGTAGGCTGTGCGAGAAGGCCATGCGTCATGCCGCGACGTACGAGGACTGGGCGCGCGCCGCCAAGGTGCTCGACAAGATGTCTGAGCAGGTCCATGAGGCGGATTTCTATGATGAGGAGCTGATCAGGAGTAGGCTTGAGGAGCTCCGGAGACGTAGGGAGGACGGGTCACTCCGGGATGTGGTGTTTTGTATGCGCGGCGATCTCGTGAGGAACTTGGGAAACATGTGCAGTCCTGAGCTTCACAAGGGAAGGCTTGAGGTAATTGACAAAGTAACAGCTTCGAATTCATGCCGCTGATTTGTTACGATATTACTATTTGTTTTGCAATGCCAAACCATCTCTTGCTTCCAACAAGAAATTCAGCATCACCAAACATTTCTGAAACATTGAATTATATGTCACTCATTCCAGTAACATGGTTGATCTGTCGCGATGCAGGTTCCTAAGCTTATAAAGGAATACATTGACGAGGTTTCTACTCAATTGAAAATGGTGTGTGAATCTGACACTGACGAATTGCTATTGGAAGAGAAGCTTGCCTTTGTTCAGGAGACCAGACATGCCTTTGGGAGGACAGCACTACTCTTAAGTGGGGGTGCCTCGCTGGGGTCTTTCCATGTAGGTGTAGTGAAAACATTGGTTGAGCATAAGCTTCTGCCTCGGATTATAGCAGGATCAAGCGTCGGTTCCATTATATGTTCAATTGTTGCTACCCGAACATGGCCTGAGATTGAGAGCTTCTTCACAGACTCATTACAGACCTTGCAGTTCTTTGATAGGATAGGTGGAATTTTTGCAGTGATGAGGCGTGTCACCACTTATGGTGCACTACATGACATTAGCCAGATGCAAAGGCTTCTGAGGGATCTCACAAGTAACTTAACATTTCAAGAGGCTTATGACATGACTGGCCGTGTCCTTGGGATCACTGTTTGCTCTCCTAGGAAAAATGAACCACCCCGCTGTCTCAACTATCTAACATCACCTCATGTTGTTATTTGGAGTGCTGTTACCGCCTCTTGTGCATTTCCTGGGCTATTTGAAGCTCAGGAACTGATGGCAAAGGATAGATTCGGCAACATAGTTCCCTTCCACGCGCCCTTTTCCATGGATCCTGAACAAGGTCCTGGAGCATCGAAACGCCGGTGGAGAGATGGGAGCTTGGAGATGGATTTGCCCATGATGAGACTCAAAGAATTGTTTAATGTAAATCATTTCGTTGTGAGCCAGACTAATCCTCACATTTCTCCACTCCTTCGAATGAAAGAGATTTTTAGAGCCTATGGAGGCCGCTTTGCTGGAAAGGTATGTTTGTGACCATATTGAGTAGGGACTTTAGGGACCTTAAATTGTGTTGGTCTTGTAGCTTATGATGTGGTTTATCTTAGAATGCAGGCATGTAGTTCATGTTGCTGATAGTTATATTATTTTCATGAATTGTAGTTCAGCTTCAACATTTCCCACGTGCTCCTAGACTGTTAATAGTTATAATCTCCTACATATATGCAGTATCTGGCAGGATTGAAGAGTTTTTCAGTGGTATGGTAGGACTAGTGAAATCAATTCATGGATATCTAACCAATGTTCTGTACTTCTGTTACAAACACCTGTGCATGCATTTTGTCTAAAGGTGTGGGTTTTGTATCTTCCACTGATAAGAGTGCTCTCTTTCAAATTCAATTGCTATCTGTGCTTTTACGAGGCATAACTTTGAACTATCTGTGTAGCTTGCTCGTCTTGCCGAGATGGAAGTTAAGTATCGATGTAACCAAATTCTAGAGATTGGTCTCCCAATGGGAGGACTTGCAAAGTTATTTGCTCAAGACTGGGAGGGTGATGTCACCATGGTTATGCCAGCAACAGTAGCTCAGGTATTATTCTGAGTTCTGAGTAGATTATTCAGGTGAACTATAAGCACTTTCAAGAATCTTCCCTCACATCTCTCCTATTTTCAGTATTTGAAGATCATACAGAATCCAACATACGCAGAACTCCAGATGGCTGCCAACCAAGGCCGCAGGTGCACATGGGAGAAGCTCTCTGCAATCAGAGCAAACTGTGCGATTGAACTTGCATTGGATGAATCGATAGCAGTTTTAAACCACAAACGGAGACTAAAGAGAAGCATTGAAAGGACCATGGCTGCTTCCCAGGGACATTGTAACTATGTTCGACTCAAAACACCAAGGAGGGTACCATCATGGAGCTGCATCAGTCGAGAGAATTCTTCAGAATCTCTCTCTGAAGAAATTTCTGCAGTTGCTACTTCATCCACTCAGCAAGGTGCTGTTCTTGTTGTCGGCACACCAAATATTTCTCACCACGTTCGGAGCAATTCTCATGATGGAAGTGAGAGCGAATCAGAAACAATTGACCTTAATTCCTGGACCAGGAGTGGTGGGCCTCTAATGAGGACAGCATCTGCTGACAAGTTCATCAGTTTCATCCACAATCTTGGCATTGACACTGAATTTAGTAGGCCCTGTACTGTAGAGGGTGAGACTACAGGTATTTTGTCAGAATCTACCTTTCCAAATGATCCACGCCCAAACAATGGTTCTAGAGTTACTACACCAGATAGATGCACGGAGGTTTCTGAGACCGAGTCATGCAACACTGTCAACACCAGAGCTAGTCAAGCTTCTACTCCCACAAACGTCACTGTTTCTGAAGGCGATTTGCTGCAGCCTGAAAGCACTACTAATGGTATTCTACTTAACATTGTGAAAAGAGATTATCTGCATGGTCATCATAATAATGTAACTGGATTGGCTGAAACCACCGTCGCTGAAGCATATGTGGAAACTTGTGACACCATGTCAGGGTCTGACTCTGCTGAAGATAACAAGGATGCAGCTGACTCAAGCAATCCCTCACTTGCTGAAGATAATAAGGATGCAGCTGACTCGAGCAATTCCTCGCTTGATAATGCTGATTCTATAACTTCACATTGATCTTCGGCTGATGATTAGATTCTCTATTTTGAAAGGTCGTGATATAGTTCACTACAGCAACGCTCTGTATACAGGAGAATTGCTCTGGCTCTATTTAAAGAGCATGGGTAGCATATATATGTTAATGTGTTAGCATTTGCATCTATTGTGAAATTATTGTTTCTTGCAAGTATGCTGATGTGCTGACATTATGCCTTAATATTGAAAGAGCAGTTTTTGCATTTGAAAGTTTCTTTGACCACACTGCCTGTTTAGGCACTGCTGGAAATTCAACCGTTTGACACATCCTCATGGATCATGCACACGAATTCGGCACTGTTATTTCAAATATCCACTCAGTTGCGCTACATTCATACACTGGCACAATAGTCTTACAGACATTTGAATCTTGCTACACGTGTAGCACATGCCACATCCCAGAATAGCAGCAGAACAGCAGTGACAATATACCCAGAGCCGGCATAATGCTGCTAACAGTTTGAACTAATCCTCGAACGCTTTCAGGTTATGGTTCACGGCCGTGAAGCCGCCGTCCACCGTGAGGTTCAGCGCGCTGACGTACCTGGCCTCGTCGCTGGCCAGGTAGAGCACCGCCTCGGCGACGTCCTTGGGCATCAGGTCGACGCCCTTGAGGTTGGCCTCGCTGCCGATGAAGGCCAGGAAGCCCTTGAGCGCGTCGTCGGCGCGCTGGCCCAGCGGCAGGTGCGGCATCGACAGCGGCGTGGGCACGGCGTAGGGCGACACGCAGTTGACGCGGATGCCGTGGCGCCCGAGCTCCGCGGCGACGCTCTTGGTGAGCCCGGCCACGGCGTGCTTCGACGCCGTGTAGCCGTGCGGGCCCAACCCGCCGATGACGCTGGCCACGCTCGCCAGCGACACGATAGAGCCCCGCTTCTGCGGGATCATGACCCGCGCCGCGTGCTTCATCCCGAGGAACACGCCGTGCACGTTGATGTCGAACACCTTGCGCACATCGGCGAAGTCCACGTCGCGGATGTCGATGACCTTGCCGCCCGTGACGCCGGCGTTGTTCACCATGACGTCCAGCGCGCCGAACCGCTCGGCCACCGCGTCGACGGCGGCGGCCACGTCCGCCTCGACCGTGACGTCGCAGTGGACGAACATGACGTCCTGGTCTCCGAAGGCGTCGCGCAGCTGGCGGCCGGCTTCGTCCTGGATGTCTGCGATGCAGACCTTGGCGCCATGCTCTCTGAAGAGACGAACGATGGCTTCACCTATACCTGTGGCACCACCGGTGACGAGGGCGACCTTCCCTGCCAACCTGTGCTTCAAGGACAACAACGCACACTCAAGGATTCAGTACCAGAATTAGCTATGAATTGCCTGAATCCTGCAGCTCTGCACCACATGACATCATAATTGGATTGGATTCAGTGTCAGACTCATGAAAATTTTGTACTAATTCCTAATCCTTGTGGCTGGTACATTAACAACATCCCCGATCGACTGTATGGTGATGTATAATGCAAGTCTGGAACAGTAATACATAGTACAATGGTTAAGGATACACTTGGCATAGAATTTCCTCCGAAGAAAACATTTGGTCACTAAAAGACAAGCACAGCTTCTCTCGCATCGCACTCCACGGATGACTACCGGCACTTTGCTGGGTGGATCCTTCGATTCATCGGATTTCGCAGCGAGACGATGGGAGCTCGATCAAGATATCACAGCATCAAATCGGCTAATCGGCGTTCTTCTGGCAAGAAGGCGTCAAACTGCAGCAGCAAGCCAGCAACCGCGCTGTGCAGCAGAGAAGCCACGGATGGGGGAAAGGAAGAGCAGGGCACGCACCGCTTCGTGGAGGAGGAAGAGGACGGGGAGGAGCCGGCGGCGGACATCGCCTCTGGATCGGAGCCTGCCTCCGGCGTCGCCGAAATCCGGTGCGCGTCGTCGTGGCGGAGAGCAGGAAGGTGGGGGAGGGGAGAGGGGGATCAGTGGGGGCGCGTCTAGGCTGTCTACCCACCACGGCGGCGATGCAGACACACCTATCGCCCGAAGAAGCTCCAATTTTTTTATTGGCTTGTTTCGTCGGTCGATTGTTTCGTCGTTGAGCAATTGGACCGATAAAAAAGAATGATACATTCGTATTACATTGGTTTGCGGTAGGTAAAATATAATATGTTTTGTTAGGTTTCATTTTATTTTGAATTCTGAAATGTATAACTTCAACTTGTTTCAGATTAATTGGTGTGCTGCACATAGGCTCATTAATAAACTTTGTACTTCCTTCGTTAAAAAGTACGGAGTATAGGTTATTTTAGTTAGATACTTTTTTTTGGAATATTTTAGTTAGATACTTAAGTCGGACTTATCTGACTTTAACCAAGTTTATATGAAAAATATATTAGCATATCAAGTACGCGCGCAGTATGTGTATCTAATGAGATTAAATTGATATTTAGATGTTGGTGTATTTTCTATTGACCTTAATTAAAGATAGAGAACTTTGATACATGACGATATCAAACGACATATATTTGGACGAATGGAGTAATTAATATGCAATACATGCTTAACCATTGCTGGAAATTGCTTCCTTTCGCATGGAGCGATCATCGTATAAGCGAAACTGGCATTATTCACTGCAGCCACACACTGACGCAGAAGTTTCAATGGCATTTGAAATCGTAACCTTACTACACACATACAGCTTGTGCCGCGTCATAGAATCACAGCAGAAGAGCAGTGACAGTGTCCCCAGAATTGGCATATAAGTGTAATTCTGCTAACAGCTCGAATTAATTCTCGAACTGGCTCATCTCATGGTTCACGGATGTGAAGCCGCCGTCCACCACGAGGTTGAGCGCACTGACATATCTGGCCTCGTCACTGGCCAGGTAGAGCACCGCCTCGCCTCGGCCACGTCCCTGGGCATCAGGTCGACGCCCTTGAGGTTGGCCTTGCTGCCGGCGAAGGCCACGAAGGCCTTGACGGCGTCGTCGGCGCGCGCGCCGCGCGGCAGGTGCGGCATGGACAGCGCCGTCGGCACGCCGTACGGCGACACGCAGTTCACGCGCACCCCGTGGCGCCCGAGCTCCGCGGCGACGCTCTTGGTGAGCCCGGCCACGGCGTGCTTCGACGCCGTGTACCCGTGCGGTCCCGTGCCGCCGAGGACGCTGGCCACGCTCGCCAGCGACACGATGGAGCCCCGCCGCCGCGGGATCATGGCGCGCGCCGCGTGCTTCATCCCGAGGAACACGCCGTGCACGTTGGCGTCGAACACCTTGCGCACATCGGCGAAGTCCACGTCGCGGATGTCCGTGACCTTGCCGCCCGTGACGCCGGCGTTGTTCACCATGACGTCCAGCGCGCCGAACCGCTCGGCCACCGCGTCGACGGCGGCGGACACGTCCGGCTCGGCCGTGACGTCGCAGTGGACGAACATGGCGTCCTGGTCGCCGAGGGCGTCGCGCAGATGCTGACCGGCCTCGTCCTGGATGTCGGCGATGCAGACCTTGGCGCCATGCTCTCTGAAGAGGCGAACGATGGCTTCACCGATACCGCTGGCACCACCGGTGACGAGGGCGACCTTCCCTTCCAACCTGTGCTTCGGAAGGAAACATTCGATCAAATTCATCTTCACAAGTGTAAAGGCTGTTGGATCACAGGTGTAAAGCTTTCCTGAGAGTACAAGTGAATTTGGATTTTGTATGTCTGCATGATTGTAGCAAACGGGCAACAGATAAACTTGACTGTCGCTTCAAATCGCTGCTACGGGATTTGAAGTGCCCAGTGAAGTTACATGTTGGCATACATGTACCGTGATCAATTACAGTCTGATAGCAGTCACTTGAATGTAGTAGAACACGACTAAGCTAAATCATGCATTTCATGATGGTGAAAGGTGAATTAGCTAGCGAAAAGGAAAAAAAAAGTTTTTCACTACAATCTATGAAAAAAAGCAGATGCCGTAGCAAAAGCATATCAAAATGTTTTTTCACTACAATCTACGAAAAGCATACTAAAATGTCTTTTACTACAATCTCTGATGTAAGGTTCCTCTCTTTGTAAGCTGTAACGTATATAATTTCTTGCTTTCTCAGGCCAGTATTAACAAAAGCATGGTTACCAGATTAGATACCAGAATCAAGTATCCTTATTCTGGATCCTGCAAACCCACACAAAGAATCTTAAGTTTGGTTCAAATACATCAGAAAGATACGTTTAAACACAACGGTAAATTCTCGTGGCTGCTGCAGTCCTGTCCTGCAGAGCAGAGTGGCCATGGAAAAGGAACGGGCAGGGCGGTAGGGCACGCACCGTTTCGCGGAGGAGGACGACGGCGAGGAGGCCGCGGCGGACATGGTCGCTAGGTCGCCGCCCGCCTCCGGCGTCGTGGTGAGAGGGGAGAGTCTGGAAATCTCAGGTGAGCCCGCCCGCACATTGTATGTTATAGGCCTCAGTGTGTCTCGTACCAATCAAAGTCAGAGCCGTACAGTACAGAGCTAATGACGCATGTGCGCAGGCGTATCATGCCCGGCCTCTAATCGGAAAGCCTTGCCTCAGCTCCGGCGTCGCCGAACCCGCGTCTCGTGGTGGCGAGAGCGAGAGATGATGAGACCGGGGAGGCAGAGCCAGAGAATATGAGTGGATGGTGGCGCTGGCGCTGGCGCGGTGTTCGTCTGGTTCATCAGCCACTAGCACTTTTCTCTCAAAATAAATTAATCATCTGTCAATTGTATATTTCTCTCAAAACAAATTAGCACCAGCCAAACGAACGTGTCCGGCCGGGCTCGCGCGTGGCCCGCTCTCCCAACTCGCGAGTTAGACGAAATGTCCGATATTGCCCGGTACTTGTAGCAAAGAGTAGTCTCGCGCTCGTGCGTCGGTGTCGTGACGGCCCGGCCTGACGTGTACCCGTGAGCGACATGCAAGTGACAGTGTGACCACACTCGAGCTGAATTACCAGCCTCTCGTATGCGATTTGGAACGCGATGATTTTTTTTTTCTTCTTCTCGGCGTCGTTTTACAGCGTCAGTACGCGTATGTCGAGTCAAACGTCGCCTAAGTCTCTCTGTTCGGAGATTACACCCAAAGAAAAAAAAAGGCTGTGAACAAGTCTTGCGGTGAAGTAACAGATCGAAGTGGGAGTCTTGAGCTATAGCATAATTCACGTGACGTGGGATCCGAATCTGAATCTCTATCCCAATTCGGGTCAAATACAGTATCCGTCAGCAGTTCAAAACCCTAAGCGCAGTACGGGAAAAAGGCTTCGCCAAATCACCGTGACATATATCAACCAGTGGATGGGTGGAATGATGGATTTTAATTCCGAATTACAAGCTTATAAAGTTTAAACAGCACGTAATTCAAGAAAATCATTTGAGCCAATGCATTGTTACAGTCAGTACTCAGTACAAAACCATCCATGTTTCAAAAAATCTCAACAACTCAGAAGATATGGTTTTAACAAATTCCAATTAAACGTGGACCATGTAATTTTGTAAATTTCCAAGAAATATAAGATGAATGTGTTTTAAATTTTGTTTGCACGTAAAAGGTGAAAAATCATCATAATGCCCTACTAATAATTTGTAAATCTAGATAACAACTCAAGTCAAACCAAACCAATATAAGGATGAGAAAAAAATGAAAGAAAATACCGCCTAGAGCATCTCCAAGAGACTCTATATTGTGTTAGCTAAATATGGAGATTATAACTCATTTGTAAAAATAGAAAGTCATCTAATTCAATGGGGTAATCCAACAGATTCTGTAAAGATGGCAAGTGAGGTAGACTAGCTAAAAATAGCTAGCGAATGAGGCGAGATGGAGAGCCACTAAATTTGGAGGGTCATTTACAGAGTCTGTTGGAAACGTTTTTTCTCTAACAATAGCTAAATTTAACTTTAGAAAATAATTTAGCTAGTCTCTTGGAGATGCTCTAACGCTCAAACAAATTTTTTTTATACTGGGCCGTTCAATGGGATATTATACAAGCCCAACCCATCCTCGACGAATAAAGAGCCCATACACACCTTATCGTCCCGAGCTCGAAGTCCCTCGCCCGTGGGAGTGGGAACCGGAAGCAAGCCGTAGCAAGGAGTCTTTTCCTTTTTTTTTCTCTGTTTTCCTTTTCGTCCCCTCCAAGCCGAAGCAACCGCCGCGTCCCCCCAATAAGAACCGGACCAAGCCTACCCTCCGGACCCCACACGCTGACAGACGCCGCCGCACACAGCCGCACCAGCGCCCAAATCCCGCAAAACCCTAAGCCGAGGGGGGGCGATAGAGAGGGGAGAGAGAGAGAGGAGAGGAGACGAGCGGCATGGCGGGCGCGGCGTCCCCGGCGGCGGCCGCGAATCTGGCGGGCAAGTCGGGCGTGCGCATCGTCGTGATCGGCGACCCCGGCACCGGCAAGTCCAGCCTCGTCGTCGCCCTCGCCACCGAGCAGTTCCCCGAGAACGTGCCCCGCGTCATGCCCCCGACCCGCCTCCCCGCCGACTACTTCCCCGACCGCGTCCCCATCACCATCATCGACACATCGTCCAGGTTCGCACATCCCCGCATCTCGGATTCATCAGATCTTCGCGGAATACTGGGATTCCAGTTTGTGCGGATGTTGATTTCGTCGTCTCTCTATGTATCCTTGTGTTTGCAGCCCGGAGCAGAAGCCGAAGCTGATTGCTGAGTGCCAATCAGCCGATGCGGTGGTGCTCACCTACGCCTGCGACCGGCCCGCCACGCTAGAACGGCTAAGTGCGTTCTGGCTCCCCGAGCTCCGGCGACTCCAGGTAATGCCGCCGTGCACATTAAGGCGGGGTTCGTTGCGTAGGTTTAAATTGCGTATGTCTGATTATTTCTCGGGTTGCCCATTGTGATTTGTATTGCTTGATTTGTCCGATGCAGTTGAAGGCTCCAGTGATCGTGGTAGGGTGCAAACTCGACCTGAGGGATGAGCAGCAGGTTAGCCTTGAGCAGGTTATGGCACCCATCATGCAGTCATTCCGCGAGATTGAGACCTGCATCGAGTGCTCCGCTCTTCGGCAGATCCAGGTTATCCCTCAGGTGTTTCTAGCCCCAAATATTTCATACTAACTGGTCATGAACTTGGTGTGGGGACAGGGACCAATAAGCTTAATTGCCAGATACATTAGATTAAGGCTCGCTTGTAGTGCTCCAGACATACATTCACTGTAATTTGATTGTAAAATAATTCTATTATTTTGTTGGTAATTGCGCTTTGGGTGTGATTCTTGGCATTTGTTGGTTCTGATTTGAATCATTATGTATGTTGTTTTTTTCCTGCAGGTGCCTGAGGTCTTCTACTATGCCCAGAAGGCAGTGCTTCACCCCACTGCTCCTCTCTTTGATCAAGAGGCACAATCTCTGAAGCCTCGCTGTGTGAGAGCTTTAAAGCGGATATTCATTATATGTGATAATGACAAGGATGGTGCTCTCAGTGATGTGGAGCTCAACGAATTCCAGGTTTTTATTCACTAGCAGCAGACTGCATAGTTATTTGATTATTTATATTTTTATTTCTGGTGATGTTGATATTTTTTTTACAGGTTCGATGCTTCAGTGCTCCTCTCCAGCCTACTGAAATTTCAGGAGTGAAGAGAGTTGTGCAGGAGAAGATGCCTGAAGGCGTAAATGATAATGGACTTACCTTGACTGGGTTCCTTTTTCTGCATGCCCTATTTATTGAAAAAGGTCGTCTGGAAACTACATGGACTGTATTGAGGAAATTTGGTTATGATAATGATATCAAGCTTAGGGATGATCTCATTGCAATGCCAATCAAAAGAGCTCCTGATCAAGTAATGTTTTGTTTGCTTCAAAATATTTCAATGTCAATATATGTGTCTTTGTCCTGATCATCATTTTGCACTTCCCTTGAATTCAGGATTGTCAACACTGTTCTATTGTATCTGTGTGTTTATTATGTTATAACTTAACTGAATTTGTTGTACTTTTGGTGCCTGTTAAAGCATTCTACAGTCTACTATTTTAGCTGATTTGTTGTAGTGCAATTATTTATGTATGTAGTTCACTGCCTATCATACTTCTGTCGCTAGCATCGATACTTTTGTAATTGCTTCAGTAGTGTGTTGGTATATTCTATTACTGGCTTCACGCAGGAATATTTCTTTGTTGATGGCAAAGTAATAAAGTTTTTTTCTGCAGACACTGGAAATGACAAGTGAAGTGGTTGAATTCTTGAAAGGGATATTCAACATGTTTGACATTGATAATGTAAGCTAAATGAACACATTTGTTTTTATTATACATAATAATCTTGTCCTGGTGCATTTGGTACCCAATGATTCACTCTTATATGCATTTTTAATTCTAAACATATTTAAGTTAAAATTATATCCGATTTGATTGATCTACTATATTTTTATGTATATCCAGGATGGTGCTTTACTACCTAGTGAGCTGGAGGACCTTTTCTCAACAGCGCCTGAAAAGTAAGCCATTAATAGCCAAAATTAGTTATTCTGCATATTAGTTGGAACTTAACTGCTAATATTTGTCTATATGGAAAGGTGTTGGAAAACCCAGCATTAGTTCCTCCATTGTCTTGATAGAATGTGTTATTTGTTACAGGCCTTGAGATATATCTATTAATTCTTCTCTACTATCATTAACTTTTTGTCACCTTTTTGTGGCATGTTTCAGCCCATGGTCTTCTGACCCATATAAAGACTGTGCTGAAAAGAATGTCTTGGGTGGTCTGTCGCTTGAAGGGTTTCTTTCTAAGGTATTTATGTTGCACTTAGCGTAATGTTCTGAGATGCACGATTTATAACCTGAATGGTACTGTAGATCCTATTTTTGAAAGTACATATTCCTTGTGTGGACACAACATAAGAAAGCTAACCTTCCTGTGTTCATAAGTTCTATGCATCGTGTTTATTGGTGCATTCTTATGTACCATTGGCTCAGCTGCCCTTGTTGCTTTTAGAAGGCCCAACAAATGTTATCTTTTATGTGTGTATGACTCTATGCTTTATATAAAGTATAATCTTTTATGTGTGTATGAGTCTATGCTTTATAATCTTACACTGAATATGCAAGATTATGAAGTAATTAAATTCTTTACTGTAAATTTGAGTTTCATAGGCAAGCTGAAGCGCGATCAATCAAATCCTAAGTTGAAGTGCCATGCTCTGTTTATAGTTTCTTGAAAGTGCATAGTATGAAATATGTATGTGTTACAGAGTGTTGGCAGCATTGCAATGTATTTTCTGTTCTTGTTATTTTACCATGCTATATCTATATATGTGACCATTGCTGAATAAGAATTTTGCAATGCAGTGGGCTCTTATGACATTTCTAGATCCGACAAATAGCTATGCCAACCTTGTGTATGTTGGCTATCCGGGCGAGTTTGGTTCAGCATTTACTGTCACAAGGAAAAGAAGAGTGGATCGTAAAAAACAACAGACTCAAAGAAATGTATTCCAGTGTTATGTTTTCGGTGCCAGAGGTTCTGGAAAGACATCATTGCTCCAATCATTTGTTGGAAGGTACACCTTGCATTTCCTATTATTTTACCCTATTGATATTCTTGTAATATATATATATATATATATATATATATATGATCTTCTTTGATTTGATTCACCTGTAACAGGCAATCTGCTGATGCTCTGCCATCAAACAGTGAACGGTTTGCAACAAATTCTGTTGAACTGCCTGATGTATGTATTTTGGTGGACTTATGCTGATGTATTTTTAAGTCTGTTTTCCACAACTTGAATACTAGTATACTTGTTAAGTCCTTAATGGTCTTGACCAACTATATCTCCTTCGGCTAGGGTCTATAACGTTTTGATGGATTATTTATCTATGTATTCTATGTAATTTTATCGTATCTGCAAGTAAAGTTGAGGTTTCCTTTATAGTTCTGATGAGTTGATTTTTAGGTAGCTCTTGTTTATTATAGTTTGATTCAATGCTGTAATTCACTGAAGGGAACTAGAAAGACGCTGATACTGCGAGAAATTCCTGAAGGCGATGTGAGATCGTTACTGTCTGACAGGGAATCATTGGCGCCCTGTGATGTAGCAGTATTTGTTTATGATAGGTACAGTGTTCTGGAAAGTATTCTTTTATTTATCTGTAACATGCAACTCTCATGATAAACTTTACAGTGATTGATTGTTCTCCCTACTAGTGGTATCAGTTCATTTTGTTGACAAAACCTTCACAAGCTAATCACATATTTTCTTCCAATTGTATGCTTGTGCTAACCTAATATAAACCATTTTTGTTAGATGATGGCAAGCGTTGTGGTGACATTGTAGTCCTATGCTTGTGCTAACCTAATATGAACTGTTTTTGTTAGATTGATGGCAAGCGTTGTGGTGGTGATAGTCCTTGATTTTTTTTTGTAAAAAAATGTTATTAACAAGGTTTAATTAGGTTGCCTCAGTGTATGCTGTTGCTCCATTCTCTTAGTGGTGGCTTATTTTGTCTATATTGTTAACTGGTGGTTGTTGGCCGAGATCACATGGTTCCAATGACCCAGTTAATTAGTTTGCCTAGCCCTACTATGACGGTATTTGAGATCACAATTAATAGTTCCAACATTGAAACTATTGTCACAGTAATTTTTCTCGCTCTTGAAGAATGAAACACAATCTGGAAGAACTTTTAGAAGTTTCAACAAATAAATCTTGTTTATACTGCTATATCTTGTTTTTTAGCCTATGACCTCAATTGACATAAATTTACTTACTGTGCTTATCGCTTAATAGTCTGACTCAACCTATTGTATTGTCAGCTGCGATGAATTTTCTTGGCAAAGAGCAAGAGACTTGCTTGTGCAGGTGGCTACACATGGAGAAAATACTGGCTACGAAGTTCCTTGCCTGATAGTTGCTGCGAAAGATGATCTTGACCAATGTGCACAAGCTCTACAAGAATCAACTAGGGTAGGAGTTTTTGCATTTAAGTTTCTGTAGGCATAGTTGGCTAGTTGAACCCAGATTAGGTATAGGCATTTGTGTTTATTAAGTTGCTGTGCTACATGGTAAACCTAGGTGCTTCCTTGTGATGTTCTCCTAGTTATTTGGCTAACCAGAAAAACCATATGAATCATATAAAATAAATATACACAATGGTGGTATCACTGTGCCGAGCGCCACATTTATGCAGCAAAAAAGCAAGTTTGTGTTGCTGAGGCTAGTAACCCCAAGCCAAGGCTGTTACATCTGAAATGTGTTCTATTGTGTCAACACACGTTTCCCTTTATACACTGATCTTTTCTTTTAGGAAAAGTTATATGTCTTTTATTAAATCTTTCCAAATCTTGTATACATATTCTGGAACTAATGAAAAGTGTAAATAATGTGTTAGATTGTTGAATTATCTCTAGGATCACTTTCTGTTGATTTTTAAAAATACACAATTGGCCTCTTCCTGCTGCAATTACTGTGCTAAAACTATGCTAAAAGTCTTAATATCTGTCATTTTGCTGCTGTCCACACTTCTATTTAGTAC
Organism: Echinochloa phyllopogon; assembly: GCA_033239725.1. Lineage (NCBI taxonomy): Eukaryota > Viridiplantae > Streptophyta > Magnoliopsida > Poales > Poaceae > Echinochloa > Echinochloa phyllopogon. Next base: position 2,405,046 of record BTCW01000018.1, read on the forward strand.
CTTCTGAAGTCGTATCTAGGTGATGGTGGATTATTTGCTATTTTGTTGACAGTATGAATGTTTTTTCTATACAATGGAAGTCACCTTATTTTTTTGCCAATAGAAGTAACTATAAAAATATCTACTTTTCAGGTGAGCCAAGACATGGGAATCGAAACACCAATTCCTATCAGTGTGAAGTTGAGAGATTTAAACAATGTTTTCTCCAGAATAGTTCATGCAGCACAGCAGCCTCATTTGAGCATTCCAGAGACTGAAGCTGGAAAAACGCGGCGGCAATATCGTCAACTTCTAAACCGTTCCCTAATGGTTGTCTCTGGTGAGTCACACACTTTTCTTGTAAAATTGCACCACATAGAATTGTAAGAGTATATGTGCAAATTTTTAGAAATATACCTTGCTGCTAACTGCTATTGCGTTAATAAAGTCGGTCCACATGGAAGTTCTTTCGGTTCTAACTCATGCTGATGCTATACAAATTGCAGTTGGAGCTGCTGTTGCAGTTGTTGGAATAGCTGCTTACCGGGTTTATGCAGCTCGGAAGAACTCGTCCTCTTGATGCCCTCCTGGACATTGGGGAAATAAAGTGCTTCCCAAAGCTCAACTTGGCAACATCAGCTGGATCCATGCTTGTTGAGCTTCGCTGCTTGGGCTTTTACCCGGGAGAGAAACCAACGTTCTGTACAGACATGTCATCAGCTATAATTTGTGCGGCCTAGTGGGGTTTCAGATACTATAATCCACGACTTCATCTGGCTCCTAAGAATGCCGTATCTGATAATCTGTTGTGGCTAAATTAGCTCTGCTAAATATTTATACTATAATTTTTTGCTCTTAAGTACTTACACTAGTCTGCTGTTGGGATTCAGTTTCGTTGCCGACATGCTGAATACTGAGCACTTAGTTGAAACATGAGTTGGTGTTCTACCAAGTTTCCGTTTGGCTCGTAGTATATTTGATTTTATCGAAGTAAATGGTAGCAAGCTGCCTTCAATTCCGATTAACTGTGGTGCTATATGGATTCATGAGTTGTGAGTTTTGACTGCCCTGATCATTGATGGCTCTCCCATATCGTCTATCGAAAGGGCATTGTTCTCATCGAGTCATCAGATGTCAATTGTTGCAAAAGAAGAAAGAAACCTTACTTGAGGTTGTTCATCGAGATTTTTGCTTGCGGAGGCTTATTTTTAATGCTTCGTATGTTTGAGCATGGATAAAGGAATTTTTGCAGGGATTTATTTTTAATGCTTCGCATCTCTGAGCATGGATAAAGGAATCAATCACTGGCTTTCATACATGGGATTTACAGGCATGATAAAAATGGCCGAAGATGAACGATTTTACGCTCGTACAAAACATCTGAAAGATTTCACCGATAGCCAAAACATCTGAAAGATTTCACCGATAGCCTGATATTTGCTATCTCCATCGACCAACATTACGAGCCTCTTGATCCTCAAGTTTATATATACTGTATATACCGCGCCGAGCTGGCGGCGATCCAATCAATCTGCAAGACGTGCGAGATCAGATTCAGAAGCAAGGACACAGGAAAGAACCAAATGCTAGGACAAACGAGCATCAAATCCCAATCCCAATTCCAATTGTATGCACAATAAATACTATTAGTATACAGCAGCTGCATCGTGGCCGTACGAGCAAATACACAGCTCGCGACGCACCCAGACACAGCAGGTCAGCAGCATCCCCCGGCCGTCAGGCGATATGCAGGGGGCGGATCTCGCCGGTCCGGGCGGCGCGGGCGACGGCGGCGGCGGCGGAGAGGCACGTCGACACCCACGCCGCGAGCAGCGCCCACACCATGTCGACGACGGTCACGGCCATCGCCCATGGCATTGACATCCTCCCCCGGCCTGCCGAGCCGCCAAGCCTAGCTATGTCTGAGTGTCTCCGGCGCTCAGCCGGGAGAAGAACACCTTGCGGGCATGGACCAACAAACAAGATGGTGGTGGGTCTGGAAAAAGATCGGATCCTCCTTGGCACGTCACGGCAGCTGGCCTAGGATGGGACGGAATTAAATGACGAAAACGATGATCACCGCCTATTTGTTGATTGCTGTATTGCAGCACATACATACTGGCAATTTTCGTTGGCTTTATGCCCCCCCCCCCCCCTGCGTTGCCCAGCCTTGTACACAAACGATTAATAAATTGATTAGATAGGATGAGGAGAGAGAGAGAGAGAGAGAGAGAGAGAGAGAGAGATTACTACTGCAAGTTTCTTCCTTGCTCCTACGGCATCGATCACGTTCTCACTAATTTCTGATGCAGCAGTTGGCAAGCTTATCAGAAGGGTGGCATATGGTGGCATTAGCTTGTTGCGCTTGTGTCACGAACTAAACAAGCCCTTGTTTAGATTTTAGATTTGGCTCAAATTCTACTATGCAAAAAGAGGATTATCACCACATTAAAATATCGACACATGCATAAAGTACTAGATATAGATAAAATTAAAAACTAATTGCACAGTTTTATTGTACTTTACGAGACCAACATTTTGAGCCTAATTAATCAATGTTTGAACAATTTTTCACAAATACAAACGAAATGTTACAGCTGTATATTTATACTATAAAGAGAATTAGATTTAAAAACGCTTCTCACCAAGATTAGGCCCACCCCCACATCACAGAGGACCCATCTGTCATGAAAAAAGGACTACCAAAAGGGAGGGGGAGACCCATTTTGTCGCCCTTCGGAAGAGAATTCCCCCCAAAACCCAGAACTTTTTTTTACCTAAATCGGGTCCACCTAAATCTACCCACGCGACTTTATGTTGTCATATTTAATATGTATAATCTTAGCAAGTTTTCAAGCAGATGGTAGTTGATGATTATGTTTAGATTTAAGTCCAATCTGTTACCATAATTAATATGTATAATTTGAGTATGTTTTTAAACAGAGGATAGATTTTCATATTTAATATATATAATCTGAGCAAGTTTTCAGATAGATGGTAGTTGATGATTACGTTTGGATTTAAGTCCAATGTGTTGACATAGTTAATATGTACAATCTGAGCAAGCATATGATAGGTTTCCTTAGTTGATGATTGTGTCCGGATTGAAATATAATAATTACCAAACTAGACTATCCAAATTTAATATATACAATCTGAGGATGTTTTCAAACATATGATATGTTTCCTTAGTTGATGATTCTGTCCAAATTAAAGTCATAATTACCATACTAGACTAGCTAGGACTTATATAAATCATGCCAACTAGCCGTCACTTCTCATTATCCCCCCTCGACATGTGGTTGTTCCACAAATCCTCCAGCAGAGAGATCCGCCGCTCCGCCATCACCCGCGGCCGTCGGCTCAACACATATGTGCACCTGCACGCCGGAGCGTCTGGAGGCCGTACTACAGGGCGTCGTGCATGATGGGTAGAGGCAAGAACGCTGGCGCCGTCGACAGCGATACGACAACGTCGGACGAGTAAGACGACGAGGTCAGAACCAGCAGCTTCGCCATGTCCGACGTGATGAAGAGCCCTGCGGCGGCGGAGTTGAGCCGGCGCGAGAGGTACTACCTGGTGGCGTGCAAGTAGATGGTGGGGTTGTTTGCGATGGCATGGGTGAGTCGAAGTTGGTGCCGCACGTCGGCCATGTCAGGTTCTCCTGCGTCGGCCACGGTATCATGTGATACTAGACTAGAAAGTTTGATAAACTTGTTGATAGGACGAACTTATTGCGTCGATCGCGGCACATTCAACTATCGAATTGATTTAATTAGCTGTTAGATCAGCATGTTTACGTGATTGGCGGCACTATTTGGATTTGTTTTTTTTTCGGCAGCTCATACTTCATTTCTGAACATATATACAATACGTATGCTGTCATATATACATCATGATCAAAAGAAATTTGCCAGTATACTTATATGATTACGTTTAGATTAAAGTCCAATAATTTTATATTATATTTTTATTTTTGTAGTGTACAATACGGTAAGTTCTGCTTGCGATGCCGCGCCCTTTATGTTGCCATATTTAATATGTATAATCTGACCAAGTTTTCAAATAGATGATAGTTGATGATTATGTTCGGATTTAAGTCCAATAATTTTACATTTCCTTTCCATTTTTGCAGTGTACAATATGGTAAGTTCTGCTTGCAATGCTGCTCCCTTTATGTTGACATATTTAATATGTATAATCTGAGCAAGTTTTTAAATAGATGGTAGTTGATGATTACATTTGGATTTAAGTCCAATAATTTTACATTTCATTTCCATTTTTGCAGTGTACAATATGGTAAGTTCTGCCTACAATGCCGCGTCATTTTATATTCATATTTAATATATATATATATAATTTATATTTTCTATCTATTTTTGCAGTGTACAATATGGTAAGTTCTGCTTGCTATGCCGCGCCTTTTATGTTGCCATATTTAATATATATAATGAGCAAGTTTTCAAATATATGGTAGTTGATTATTACGTTTAGATTTAAATCTAATAATTTTACATTTCCTTTCTATTTTTGCAGTGTACAATATGGTAGGTTCTCCTTGCAATGCCGCTCCCTTTATGTTGCCATATTTAGTATGTATAATCTGAGCAAGTTTTTAAATAGATAATAGTTGATGATTATATTTGGATTTAAGTCCAATAATTTTACATTTTCTTTCCATTTTTGCAGTGTAAAATATGGTAAGTTCTGCTTGCGATGCCACGTCTTTTATATTACCATATATAATATGTATAATATGAGCATATGAGCAAGTTTTTAAATATATGGTAGTTGATGATTACGTTTGGATTTAGTCCAATAATTTTATATTTTTTTTTCATTTTTGCAGTGTACAATATGGTAAGTTCAGCTTGCAATGTTGCGCCCTTTATGTTGCTATTTAATATGCATTATCTAAGCAAGTTTTCAAATAGACGGTAGTTGATGATTACATCCGGATTTAAGTCTAATAATTTTACATTTCCTTTCCATTATTGCAGTGTACAATATGGTAAGTTCTGCTTGCGATGCCGCACCCTTTACGTTGCCATATTTAATATGTATAATCTGAGCAATTTTTCAAATAGATGGTAGTTGATGATTATGTTTGGATTTAACTCCAATAATTTTACATTTCCTTTCCATTTTTGCAGTGTACAATATGATAAGTTCTCCTTGCAATGCCGCTCCCTTCATGTTGCCATATTTGATATGTATAATCTGAGTAATTTTTTAAATAGATATTATTTGATGATTATATTTGGATTTAAGTCCAATAATTTTACATTTTCTTTCTATTTTTGCAGTGTAAAATATGGTAAGTTCTGCTTGCGATGTCACGCCTTTTATATTACCATATCTAATATGTATAATATAAGCAAGTTTTTAAATATATGGTAGTTGATGATTACGTTTGGATTTGGTCCAATAATTTTATATTTTTTTCATTTTTGCAGTGTACAATATGGTAAGTTGAGCTTGCAATGTTGCGCCCTTTATGTTGCCATATTTAATATGCATTATCTAAGAAAGTTTTCAAATAGACGATAATTAATGATTACATCCGGATTTAAGTCCAATAATTTTACATTTCCTTTCCATTATTACAGTGTACAATATGGTAAAATCTGCTTGCGATGTCGCACCCTTTACATTGACATATTTAATATGTATAATCCGAACAATTTTTTAAATAGATGGTAGTTGATGATTATGTTTGGATTTAACTCTAATAATTTTACATTTCCTTTCCATTTTTGTAGTGTAAACTATGGTAAATTCTGCAAGCGAATGTTTGTGAGTTTGTGATTCCAATTTATGAATTCGCAAAAAGAGAAGAAGCGTTGAGCATAAAGTTTATAGAACTTGTACCGTGTGTCTTATAAATTGAACATTTTCTTTAAATTACAATCAACTTTCTATTGAATTCAAAAAAATTTTATGCCCTTTTTAAAACACGTGTTTGTGTCACGTGCATACCAACTAGTTTATTATAAAGTGCATCAAATTTTGGATCTACGCTTGTTGTCTCCTCCACCCCGGCTCGCACTTCGATCCGCGCGGGGGGTCAGAGCGTGAATTCTTCGTCTGCCGTCGTGCCCAAACCTAATCTAAGCAGGATCACCAAACCCTAACCTCGGAACTTTGCCTCCGATTCGAACCAACCGAAGCCGGCAATCATTCGAGGCCCGCGCGCTCGGCAGGCCAGCGAAAGTGAAGCCCACCGGGCCTAATTTTCAGCGTCAGGCCCAAGAAATCGGCAGGCGCCCACCGGATAGGCGAACCGGTGGCGGCCGCACACTGCACCGAGGCCTCGTACTCATGCATACGTGAAAGTGTGAAACAGTTGGTATTGTTAAATGGTTTGAGAAATACCGCGGCGTGGATAGATTTAGACTATTTCAAATATATCAGAACAAAAAAAAGCACACGAGTTTGAGACGGCAACACCATGCCTGTGACACATGGTGCGAGCGGCATGCTTACTTATCCGGCAGACAATTTGTTGTTTAGAAAAATGCCGCAAACACTCTAAAAAAGGTACATCAGTACCGATCAATCTAACCGGTGCTAAATGACGACTAAGAAGTACCGTCAACGTAATAAGGAAATATTCAAAATTGAAAACTAAAAACTAAAACAAAACTCATTCCATCTCAACTTGATGTGCCATGTAATGCAGATCATACATGATATCCTAACTTACCTAGTTTGTTTCTATCGAAACACGTCATGGCAATTCACATAATATATGTGACGAGTGACAAAATTATCTAATATATATATATTTATGTATTTTTAAAAATATGTCACCGATTCATAGAAAATATAATAACTTATTTACGCTCTTTATTATCAAAAAAAATATCATCAACGCAATGGGATATGTCTAAGCTAAGAAAAACCCATATCTCTTACCATTTCAATATGATGCACCATGTAATCATACGATTTTTTTTGTGAAAGATGACATAGTGAAAAAATTCCATCTTCTTCCATGTAAAAGACAATTAAGAAGTACTGTCAATCTAACAAGAAAATATATAATATAAGGAAAAATCATACGCAAATAGAACTCATGCCATCTCAACATAACATGCAATGTAATCTAACTTACCTAACTTGTTTCTTTCTGAACACGCCGTAACAATTGACAAAGTAGGGCGTGATGAGTGCCGAATTTCTCTATTTTTTAAAAATATATCACCGAAATATAGAAATTATAACAGCTTATTCTTGTTCTTTCTTATCAAAGAAACATGACACATCTAAAGAAAAATCCAAACCTGAACGGAATCTTTGTCATTTCAATCTGACATGCCATGTAGATCGTGTGAGAAACTTTTATGGAAGATGACAAAGTAAAAAAAATGTGTCATTGCCACGTAAAAAGGCAACTAAGAAGTATCTCCAGCACATAAATAAAGAAAAACCCAACCACAAACGGAATGATGTCGTACCAATATGAGGTGTCATATAGTTTATGCGAAAAGTTTGGTGAAAAAAGCCAAATTTTAATGAAACTCTTGCCATTTCAATCTGATGTGCCACGTAGATCATGCTTATAACTTTTCGAGACGAAAAAAGTGAAGAAAATGTGTCATTGCCACGTAAAAATGGCAACTCAAAAGTATCGCCAACGCAATGAAAAGCGAAGAAAAACCCAAATTTAAACGGAATCATGCCATCTAAGTCCCACATGCCAGGTAGTTTATACGGAAAAGTTTTCAAAATGCGACAAATTTAGATAGAAAAGTAAAGAAAACATCTAGTAAAATGCAATTATATGTGAACCGAAAAAAACGAATGCAAGAGACTTGTATCTTTGGCCACGAAAAAAATCGAGTAGCGGAGCACGTCACGCCGCCCATCACGACCTCTAGATGAAAAGGCGGCCAATCCCAACCAAAGCCGCCCGAGACGATTCCCAGCGGCCCAAAAAAAGCAAGAAAAAAAGAGAGAAAAAAAATAGGGCGCCCTCACGGCAAGGAACTCCGACCTCCTATCTCCCTCCCTCTCTCTCTAGCCCCGCACAAATCTCTCCTCCCCCTCTCGCCCTCGCCGCATTGCCCGCCGACGACCCCCGCCGGAGAGAGAGAGGAGGAGGAGCGGCGCAGCTGCGGGAGAAGCGGGCGGCGGCGGAGCGGGCAGCATGTGCGACCTGGTGGCCCGCACGGGCCGGCACCAGCAGCGCTACGAGGATGGCCGTCGGCTAGTGGCCGGGTATGCGCTAGACTGACTGATTGATTGATTCCTTTTCCCAATTATTGCTCCTAGTGCTTCAAAGTTCCCTTCCTGATTGGATTCGGTTGGATTGGGGAGGGGCGATGGCTACGTGCGTGCGGGCTCATTGCCCTCTTGACCTAAATGCGGCGCCTGGTGCGGCGCGCGTCGTAATCTTCACCAGGGTACGGCGCGCTAGCATTGGTTCCGGTGAATGGATCGTTTCGGCGTGGTGGTGGTGTGGTGGGGGTCGATTGTTTCTTGCTGTGGGATTGCTGGCGTTTGGATATGCTTTCTTTTTTGTTCCAAAGAAAAAAAAGAAACCTGTTGTTTGCTGTCAGGGCCATCTGCGAATTGATGTATGCACTGAGCAGGGAGGTCTTAATCAATGCTTAGCATCTTAGCTTGCAACACCTGATGATAGCGACATGATTTGAGATTGGTACTTGTTTATTTCACTTAGGTGGTGTATAATATATGCTAGGAATTGTGGTGGGACGTGTCTATCACGAACTGAGATACAAAAGCAGGGTTGTTTGCTTGTTTGCATCAAAATTAGGGCATGATGGAAATGAATAGTGGTGTGTGATGAATAGTTTGTCTCCTAGTGTGTGAAGCAGCCCTGTATTGCAGCTCAAAATCTCAAATCAGTATTGATAGATAGATAGATAGATAGATATAGTTTGCAATGGTCAGTGTCCTTGGGTCTTCTTTTTGTCGTCATTGAGAGCAAAAGGCCACAAATCAGTGTTGATCATCCTGGTGTGTGTTTGTTCATGATTGGTGCCTTGTTTTACCCACATGTTTTTGTCTAGGGTCCTATATAGCTCCTGTTTTTCCTTAGCTAGGGCAGATTTTTTGCTGTGCCTTATGTCGACTTTGTGACTTGTCTTCAGCCTATAGGAAGCATTTGTCAATCATGAGACGTGTAAGGTATGAGAGCAATAAGGGAATATGTAAAGCTTCTCATTATATTACATAATATTACATATGGACATGTAATTACACTAAAAAGAGCTCCTGCCTCCTGGTATAAAGAGGGGACCCAAATAAACCCAAGTTTGATTAGGCAATACTATCTGGAAGGGTCATTATGAGAAACCAGAAAGGTAACCTATCTGTCTGCGTGTGGTATCATTACTTCACCATAGATCACTGGCCTTTAATGTATCTTAAGTGCTCCAGCAATCAGCCTTCAGTGCTTCCTTGTCCTCGTATGGTCTATTTGTCTGTTTCTGATCATCTACCGTGTTATCACTGAACACAGCAGGTTTCTACTGTTCAGAGTGGTCAATTACCACGTTTTACAAATCACTATTTTCTATCTCCTCTCCGGAGTCTGGACACGATTTATCACCTCAGAGACATTTATGTATTGTCTGAATAATTTCATTGTTCTGCAGGTGCATACCCTTTAGGTATAGAACTAATAAAAATGAAACCTCTGATGACGAGCATAAGAAACTTGTGGAAGTTCTCATGATAAATTCCCAGAGTGGACCTGGTCTTTTGTTTCCAAAGGTACTGTACTCTAAACATCTCCATTGAAATATCCATGCACCAATTAGAATAAAACAGTGAAAGTTTCAAGTTTATTTTTTCCGTTGCCTGTTATTTGCATGGATTACAGCTTTTCTTGCTAACTTGTTCTGTTTTGGCGCTTTACATAACTACTACATTGGAACACTTGTACCCTATGAGCAGTACATATTAATATTTCAGTTTGTTCCCAAGAGACAGTGTGTTGTGCCTCAGAAATCCAGATGCAGTAACTGGAATGGTCTGAGTTACTGGTCTGAAACCTATGTCCTTGCTAAGAAATTTCCAATTATTGGACTGTTAATTAGCTTGTTTGCAAACCTAGATCTCACACATTTTTCTATTTAGCCTATGATGAGAATGTATCATTCAGATTAGTTTCAGGTATATATGGTGTTAGCTTTTATTAATATTGTATCCATGTCACTTTCATAAACTAGTTGGGTAAATGTCACTGGGTTACCATATGGAAATTTTTTTATGTTTGTTTTCATGTTGCAGGGAGGATGGGAGAACGATGAAACTGTTGAAGAGGCAGCAGCTCGGGAAGCTATAGAAGAAGCTGGAGTTCGAGGTGATATAGTGGTAAGGCTTTTCATTTTGTCCCTTTTAATTTAATACTTGTTCAATGGTTATTGTATGACATGTGCTTCCATCTCGACTTATTTATGAAACTGATATTCTTAGATGATATGACACTCAGTATTCACTGTATTATAATTATCCTTTTAGTACTATGCTTAATTAACAAGCTGCTAATGGAAATTTATCATTCAGAAACATGCTTTTGGCTCCACTCTTTGGTCCTAAATTGTTGCTGTTGTTCTATGTCCTGAATTGGGGTTACTAACATACATGAAAACTGGAAGCTATGTTAAAAAGGTAGAGTGATATAGTTTATACCCATTATCCTTGCTATCCATCAAATTTCTGCTGTCGGTGTTTCGTCTTTCTCGGGTTGGGTTTTTGTTTAATGATTCATGTTGAGTCAAGTCAAAAGTCTTGCACTCTTATAATCTTATTTGTGGCTTTTCCGCTGCAGTTTCCCTCACAAGTCCCATACCCACAAGTTGTATGAGACATGATTCACATTGATTAATATCCTGTAGTCGAATGGGTTTAATGATATGCAATATGCATCATGGAATGCGTAGTTCAACTGACACAACATTGCTGGCGGTCAAGAAATTATACTTGGCTGGCCTGCACTTCTGTTAGATTTTTCCTTAAAGTTCATCTAGCAATGCAAGCCAGGCATACATTCATAGTGGAAGAAACATGAGGTGCACATTGTGGTAGTGTTCTCAGTGGGTCATGACGCTGATGTTGAACTAGTTATGTCAATTGGATTTATTGTTGCTTAGTCTGGTTGTGTCCAACTGTTGCAAGTTGGATAGCACAAATGAGATGTCATTTGTTCTTGCTCCTGTAGCAGTTTTGTGCTTGTAGCATGTATGATGCTTCATGCTTGCATAGTGGAAGACCCATGAAATCAATGATTATCTTTTCTAGAAGGGTCTCAAATCTCGATGAATGCTTGTGGTGCCAATGAAGATAGCCTTAGCCTTTTTTTTCCCATCTTGGTGTTTAGTGCTTTATATGATGAAACAGTGTCTGCTTGGCCATGATGATGATATATGCTTATACCCTGCTAGCTTTATCTGCCATTCAAGTTCGTGAAATGCCTATTGCAACAACTTATTTGATCAAGCAATAAATATATCTTGCCACTATACTCCAACTTATACAATACCATTTGCTTTCTGAATCAGCATCTTCTGGGATTTTATGACTTCAAAAGCAAGACACATCAAGATGCATGCTGTCCTGAGGGCATGTGCAGAGCTGCGGTGTTTGCACTGCATGTAAAGGAAGAGCTGACCTCATGGCCTGAGCAGAGCACCCGGAAGAGAACCTGGCTCACGGTTCCTGAAGCAGCATCACAATGCCGGTACCAGTGGATGCAAGAGGCCTTGCTCACAGGCTTCTCTGACTGGCACGACAAGTGGAGCAGAGGTGGTGGCGGTACTAAGTGCGACCCGGCGTAACTTCTGAACCCATCGGCGGTCGTCTCCAATTTGTCCATCTTCTCTCTTCCCCTAGGCGCCGACCTTGCAAAATGCAATAATATACAGTGTACTTCTCGATGCTGGGTAGGTCATTGACCCTTGATGTCACATGTCAGGATGGTTATCTAGTTTAGTGGGATGTGGTATATCTCATCAAGACGAGAATTCTCACAACTTTTAAGTGTCGATTCTCGTGCCTGTTATTTCTCGGTTTCAGCTGCCATCGTCGCGGTGCTGCAAGCACACACCGTGCCCACTTTGTAACTCGCTCCTGATTCTGGGCATGCGTATGCTATGTATTCCTCACTGCTATAACTGAAATCAAAAGGTCACCATTGACCGGAGTCACCACGCAGTGTTCAGGGGTGGTAACGGATCATGACCATTTGTCTCCTTCACAATTCAACATGGTCATTTGTCTCCTTCACAATTCAATTTGATCCTAGTAAATTTTAGCTAAAAAACTAGTATTTTGACCCGGCTCTAATTAGATCTGATCCTTAAAATATAAGTAAAAAATCAGGACCCTTTACCACCCTGTGCGTCCAGAACCTTGCCATCTGTCTTGCTGAGCTGAGGCTTGGCTGGGAGTGAGCCGGGTAGCAGAAATCTTGGTGGATACCCAGTGCAAGCGATCCTAAACAGCGGAGAAACAGGGAAAAAAAAAAGAGAGGAGCTCAGTCCGGATCCATAAGGAACGAGAATCAGAGAAGAAACTCAACTCAATCATGGGAGGGAAAGAAAAACGAGAGCTCATGCGTGCTGTGAACTAATCAAGGAGATCAGTCAGCCGTGACGGACCCAACCAGTCACAATTAGCACAGGGTTAATCATTGCTCCGGGTGGGGTGAGAGAGGCTCCAACTCTCGACCTCAGGATCACCCGCTTTTAGCTATGAGACCTACGCGCTAGCCAACTCCGCCACCACCCCAATGTGATAAAGAGATCTCTATACGGGTATTCAGCTGGCACGGTTATTTCCCAACGCAATGTAAATGTCGTTAATCGTTGGACACATAAGCAAAAAAATTATTACCGCATCCGTTCCAAATTACTATTCGTTGTTGACTTTTTTCCATGATATTTCACCATCCGTCTTATTCAAAATTTTGTCAAAATATACAAATCAATAAGTTATATTTGAAGTATATACAATGACAAAACAAGTCACATATAAAATAAATGATACTTATGAAATTTTTTGAATAAGACGGATGGTCAAACGTGAAATAAAAAAGTCAACAACGAATAGTAATTTAGAACGGAGGTAGTACTGATTTAGTTGGATTTTTACAAGGGAAGAGAAAACAATAGTTTCATAGCTATAACACTTCTCGGACCTAGTTACCAAGATCGCGAAGCTCGATAAAACGCTCACCAAAACAATTTTCATTTAATCCTATAAAATATTTGATCACAAAATTATGTAAGAATTAAATATAATAACCTGTCCATGAAACTATAATGAAATTACGCACTGAGAGATGATGTTTCATTCTATTGAAAAACTGACATGGCACTTTTAATAACGTTATAGTGCATACAAGGACTCATGGAGAATAGGTGATCATATCTATAAATGCAACGTATAGTCTCTATATAAAATAATCATATTAAAGAGATAAATGAGACACCAAGCTTAGGATTTGATCTTTCGCAAAAAGAGAGAGAAAAGCTTACGTTTTGATCCCTAGTGGTAGAAACCATATCCTCAACTATCTACGCTATTGCTTGTTTCTCTGGTGTGTAATCGACTTAGCAAACTCTATAATTAAAATCATGCACCATTACATTTGTATGATAAAATGCCACCCTCTCTTGAATTATAAATCATGCATTTTTTTATCTACAAATAAAGTCGAAATGCATGCCCGCTAGCTGCTGAAGTAACGTGTTTCTTTTTATTTTCGCTGCTCAGTTTCGTTTTATTTATGGGAATGAGGCAGCAGGAGCTCTGCCCCGTATCAATTAGGAAGGGTAAATAGGGGCTACTTCCAGAATAATTTCATTTCTTTCCGACATTCAAAAGCTTAACGTACATGTCTTTGGTCCTTTTATATGTTTGAGGCCCTCTTTAGTCTTACATTCGAGGTCTGAGATTCAGCTAAAGAATGAGGGCGCAAAGTACAATGATTATTCTTCTAGTTCCATGGTACTAGTACTATACTCTACCCAAAAGGTGCTAAAGCGAACTGAGAGGCAAAAATTTCCATTACTTCGCCGTCGAGTTGCGCCGAAAGATGGTGTTTTTCAAACGACTTTCTCGTGATGATGAAGCCATCCTTTTAATTCCACGAAGGATTCTGTAGCTGCTACCGCTAGGACTATGAAGTATGAACTGTGTTGAATTCTGCCCAGGTCTTTCGATCTGCTGTAGAATAGAATCCCCTCCTCGAAGCAACTTGATTGATGCAATGATAGAGAGGTAGATAGATAACTAGTTATAGTGCATGATCGCATCCATCTGCACGATCGATCCATCAATTGTTTGCTATCAATCTGTCACTTCGATTCGATCAGGTAGTCAGGCTGCAACCTGTGGACGCAATATTTCACTGTTGCAATGCAATCTGGTTCCGTGTTCGTCGTGAATTCATACGCTTGACACGACACCGTTTCAATTCGCACACTAGGACGAGCGATTGCAGTTCTTCTCATCTTTTCACGATTGATGATCTACCTGCTGAGACGGGAATAAGCATGCATGCAGAAAGCAGTCGGTAGATGCACATATAATAAGCTATGGAGAGAATAAAGGAGGACTTCTTTTTACAAGATTAGGATCTCGATCGCGCCATTGTTGAAAAGAAGAAATAGGCTAAAAGGTTCCATGAGGAAGTTTCTGTAACGGGAATTGTATAAAATATATATATATATCATCTCACTCACACTTTGAAGAGTGGGTCGTTTGACCAATCAGGCCGTGTATATTCCTGGCTCTGTTTGTTTTTATTATTAATTAATAACTTGATCTCATAAAAGATAAGGAGTGATTTTTCGGTTGGAAGGGCCGTAAAAATGCTCAAAGAAAAAAAACTTGAGGAGAGAGAAGTCCACCAACTCATCTCGCTCCACATACGCCAAAGAATTGAGCACCTTATACCACTGACTGGTGGCATATGGTATAAAGAATGTGTAATATAGTAATTTATACCTAAATATATTAACTAAACATTATTCTCCTCGTTATTGGTGGTGGTGCGCATCGCCGCCTCGAGACCTATCCTGCTGACGCGCCTTGACCGCCGGCCTGAGACGCATATTCGAATGAAAAAAAATTAAAATATATCTAAATTACAGTGATGTCATTTAGATTTTTTCCCAATTATACCCTTATACTGGCCATACTACTCACCATATACTACCTATACCGCTGGTACATCAGTATACAATTATTCTCAACCGTTGAATGTTTATATACTAGTTCTTTGAACCAGTGATATAAGGTATAGTAAACGAGCTCAAAGAATTCACGCACCAACCGTGGTATTAGCCAAATGCACACCACTCTCGAAATATATTCCTTTAAGCTAAGCTAAGAACGCCTGCTTTGTCTCCTCACTGACTAAATGTACAAGATTGCTAAGTTTGCAATATTTTAGTGAGAAGAATACCTGCCGTGTATTTTGACATAAGTAGTGCACGCATAGGATCCCCATTCACCGAAAGAAGCGATAAGACAAAAATATGCACGGTTCCAAGTGTTAGTCAAGGCTAGAATCAGATGCATAGGAACCCCAAGCAAGAAGAAGGATATATAGTTACACTTTCTTTTTCTGATCAAAGCTCTTCAAGAATCCTCTAATTCTGAATGAGAACGCATGTGAAACAGAAATTGTTAGTGATGTTGTCTACTAACATATATAATACTACACTATAAGAGGTTGGAGTTTAAAATGTGTGGGTGTGAGAAGCTCACGTCTACAATTGTAGCCTGAAGCGATGGCGTGGATGGACGGGCATAAGTTTCAACGAATACAGTAATAATCTATCCACATTTTGAATAAAAAAATATTAGTGCTGTTCCTTTTGCATTCAGTGGAGGAATCTGTTCCACTTCTATTAGATTCCATACGCAAGTGAACCGCTCTTGTGATATTACCTGAAGCGACCCTTATACTTAATTCTTTGTTCAGTATAACGCATCAACAACCATTATACAACATCAACGAGTTCATCCAAATTCAAAATAGGACACTAGGTTCTTCAGAAGGAACAATTTTGTTCCTACCACTAGGCTTACTGAAAATTTTGACGATTAGGTTTCATTACATTATTATTAGTGAAATATGTATATGAAACTTCATGATCAATATCATTTGAAGTTCCACGCACTAGTTAATACCCACCCAATAGTTTGCTACTGGAAGGAAAATGGAAGATTCTATATGTTCAACTTTATTAGAAAATTACGAACTTCAAACAACAAGGTAAAGGTTAATGGTTTGTCACCTTTATTAGTCCCTCCAATAACAAATAGAGTTACGTTTTGGACATCAATATGGTCTTCAAAATAAAACTATATATGTATAGTTCTCTTTCTTAGAAAAATGTTTGTAAAATATACCAAAAGTATACTTTTATGAAACTATAGTTCGACACAAAAATCTACTCCTATCCTATCATTTTATATTATTCAAACTCAACTCATAGAAAACAATGTGAAATCAAAGATTGTAATGGTTGACTTATGACAACCTCAAAATGGTCGTCACGTGTTTATTCCTGGAGAGAGTGTTTATGTTTATTATTCAGCATGTACATATGTATACCAAATTGTGGCTAACTACAGCCATATGATTTGGGTCCTATCATTACAAATTATTTGGTTTTACCATTGAATTTTTATAAATTTGCCTAGTGATGTTATGGTTGATCGGTCCTAATGACAGGGTGTGGTAAGTTGGTAACTAACTAACTAAATAACCTTGAAAAAATTTATGCGATATATTAAATAACTAGCATTGCAAGTGGTGTACAAACATTTATAGATTTGGTTCGTCCGACATTCTAATTCTTCAATACCAGAATCCGGAATTGACTGCCTGTACGGTGTTTCACAAATTTAATTTAAGTAGTAAGTTTTTCATAGGATTTAAAAAAATAAGCAATTTAATTAATCAACTATCTATATGATCACTAGAAAAGCTAGGTCCAAACCACTTTCCACAATTCTTAATAAAAGCCTCGATATGTTCTTGCAGCCTTCCTTTCTTTTTGGCCTTTACTGGTAAGCATGTGTGACAATCACATCAAGACATTGTATACCTGAAAACGATAGGTAACTGCTAAATTCTCTTCAAAAACACTAACATAGTAGTTTGATGCTCCAGGCACAACTATATATGAAAGGGAGGAGAATCATCCATACTTTATATCATCATTTGCAGCTCAATTTTCAATTTTATCAGGGCATAGCATATCTTAGACTCTAGCGCTAGAGTGACCAGTGGAAGAACCAGAAACTCACTTATGTCCAATGTCAGCGAAGAGGCCATGCTTTTCCACCCTACTTTCCTAGAGAGAGGAAAAATTATTCCTAGTGGTGAATACTAAGAATCCATGATGGCCCAAAAAGGGTATTCTTTGGTTGCCCTATGAGAGATATGCAATCTCGCGATGAGAATATATCATCGTTTTGGCTGGAAGGTCCAGCTGTAGAATCAAATGCCTCAGATCATCTTCACAAAACCATACAAGCTTACACTTATTTTACAAGAATTTCAACTACATGATATAGTAGAGAGCAGATGCTTTGCTCTCCCTTGCTTATTAGCAAAAAATAAAAACCCCTCAAACAGCAAATTTAATTTACACTTGGTTTACAAGAAACAAACATCAATATTTTCCATGTCAGTTCATGTGAGAATGGTGTAGGAGAGGGAACATATATGCCAAAAGATGCAGATATATATATATATATATATATATATATATATATATATATATATATTTGTAAATGACCTGTTGGGATTCTGCCTGGCATATATGAGTAGTGAATGAAAACATGTAGACAATTATTGGTATGTGCAAATGAAATACTACCTTCGTTCTTCAATGTATGATTTTTAGGGCAAGCAAATTAGTTAAAGAAAAATTAAACTAATTTTCTAGTCCTAAACATCATATATTTAAGAATTGAGCGAGGGAGTAAGATAATCTAACGAATTTCTAATAATCAGACTCAGGGCAAGGGTGGGTAAATAAGATGAAGTTTAGAGACATAGCCGTAACCGTTTTATGCAAGTTTTCCCAGCCTTCTTTGGGCCGCAGGAGAGAATCAAAATTCAGAGAGATTGGCTGCCAAATGGAATGGAACTTGCTACCTAGCTCTAGCTAGGCACCAAGATGCATGCGTGCTCGATCGCATTGTTTACAAGCATATCAATTGAGAATTCTCCTAACCTAAGATAATGCCAGTGACAAGAAAGGCTACTGATAGTAGCCAGCATTAGTGTCCTGTAAGACCACACGATCAGCTCGACGACACTCCACTTTGCATCTTTTTAACTATTGACCTATTTGTCGTTACACATGTCACATCTGACTAGGTTAAATATTGTCAAATTAGGGGAAATCAACTTAGAACTTGCTTGTGTGCACATAATGGCCTGAGTTTTTTTAGAGAGTATGTAGGACATGCATGGAGGACGCACACATTACTCTCTCCTCGTATATAGGTTATTGTACAAGAGTTGCATGGAAGTAGTCACTGAAATGCAGATAGTACAGATGATATTTATCAAATGCAACGGTTGAAGTGTAACATCATGTTAATTCGATTGCATCTGGAACTTAAAAGGTAGATATATATGTTACTGCAATGTCCATATATAGGTTCCAATTCAAAATTAAAAGATAAAACTGTAGGACGTTTGCAAAAAGTTTATTAGCATAGCACATTCTTTTTATATAGGATAATAGGAATCTGGAGAGATAAGAAACACTTGACATTGTTTTTCCGCAAATGGGTCTAAAGGAAGTAGTTTTGGCGCATATAGGGGATGACCAACTTTTCTGGTGGGTAGTCCTGAACAAGTACAAACACAATGATGCATCTCATTTTAAACAAGAAACCAACTAAGAATTCGATATGATATTGGCAGGTGCATGCATGTACTAACTACCCTATAACCTGAAGTGGTAGAGACCCTCGAAGCCTTTGAACCCTCTTATAGATGCCAATATAGGAACAGTATGTAATGATCACCACTGGCTTTGCATAAGCTATACATGCGCATAAAGAAAACAAAAGGAAGAGACAAATGCTAGTGTCACCCTCAATAGAAAACAAAAAGGTTCAGTATAGTACAAGGGAATACCCTTTGACCATTGCTTTAAACCAGGACGAGGGGCCACAGGGCTCATCCTTAGAGGCTTGAAAGAAGTGGCAGGCATCCTAAATAGAATAGCTTGTAATGGGCAGCCATGGCTTTGTATTTCATGCCCTTGGCTTATTACATTCATGATATAGCTTTCATGCCCATTTTGGTATTGTGTGGCTCTCAAGTTTGTGGAGTACATTGTCATTCTCACCTCAGCAATTTCTTGCATCATATCTCTATCTAGTGTAGACTGGAAAAAAAATTAAGCGTTTGTAACTTTTTGGCTTGTCTGTGACACCTTCCCTAATAAAATAGCAGTAGGTACGTAACTTACTGAATGTTCTTCTTGGGTTTCCATGGGGTGATTCAAACTTTGGGGAGGGCTAAAGTTCATAAGAACCATATAGCAACCGTACTGTTAGAGCATCTCCAAGAGACTAGTTAAATTGTTTTCTAAAGTTAAATTTAGCTATTGTTTAAGAAAAAACGTTTCCAACAGACTCTGTAAACGACTCTCCAAATTTAATGGCTCTCTATCCCACCTTATTCACTAGCTATTTTTAGCTAGCCTACCTCACTAGCCATCTTTACAGAATCTGTTGGATTACTCTGTTATTTGTTAGTCAAATCTATTTTAGAGAGTAGCTAAATCAATAAATTTGACTAGTCTTTTTTAGCTAATCTCTTAGAGATGCTCTTAGCATGGCCACTGAAAAGCAATCTTAGATCACGCAACAACATACAACTACCATGTATAATTACCACAACCAAACACAATCAGACATACAAGATGTCTAGTATTTTCTGAAGGGACGAGGGTTATTGATTAAATAAATAATAAACCTGTTGTCCCTATAGCTAGTGTGGTTAGTAGTGGACTGGCTCAGAATTGACGTCAGCTATTTCCTTGCATGCATACCGGATTTATTTTTTTGTAGAAACAGAGAGCAAAAAGTTTTCGGGCAAACAAGCCAACAACTCATACAAATGCTTAAAATATGAATGGATAGCAAGTGGATCCACTCATGATCGGCTCACTGTTGCATGAAAAAGGAAGTTTGCATGCAATTCATAGAAACCGTTTTTCAACCACCAGATATCGCTGCCACTTTTCAACAAAAAGCCAAGAAAAGAACACCACCCAAGTGGTCGATATATGTACAAAATATTCTATAAAATGATAATACCATGGACTGTTTTGGGTTTCTAGGTGCTAATGGAGAGTCTAATCTTATAATTATTTGCACAACCTAACTACTAATTTCATACATTTATGTAGTGCAAAGCAATTGGGCCCAATAGAAGTTGAACGGCTTATGTACCACTAGTTTAGAGTTTTTTTGCGGTTCATTAGAACTCAGTGGTGCACTACAAACCATCCCCCCAAAAGAAAGTTTTGCAAGTTTATGTGTTGACTTTAAATATTATAGCATTCTCAATGCTCAACAACGCCCTCTTGCTATTTGGGGGTGTTCCTTTAATATCTGTTTCTTTTTTTTACACCATGTTGGAGCGGAGCAGTTTGACTTTATTCTTCCTCATAAAAAAGCTTTGACATTCTTTTTATTGGGAAATAAGGAGCCTCTAGAGCACACTGTGCAAGGAAGGTATGATATATGATCATTATCATTTATCAGTGATGTAGAAGCAGTTGGTCATGGCTAATGTTGACTAAAGAATCTATTCAAAGAAATAAAACAAAAAAGGAGCTTGCTCGATAGGTTCGTTCTCTGTCATAAGATTCTAGTAAGGTGTGGTTTGGTTGACCTTAAGAGCCAGAGGTGCTAGTTGTGCTTAACGACCTCTAGTATGCACTAGAGTTTGACAATGTTCAAGAAGATAACACATTGGAAAATCATGCTAAGGCATTGGCCGATTGCAATAATTTGGAGTTGACTCTGAGCACCAGGATGAGTATATAGAACAAAAGAAGCGCCCTGACGGTGTGATGGTTTGACCATGACACATGCAAATCCCTCTCCTAACTAATCTCAATCATGCATGAGAATGTTTCCCGGATCAAGTACTAGAGTTGGAAAATGATAACAGGGAAAGAGACACCATAAGTAATTCGTATGTCAACTTCTATCCACAGGACATACAGCAGAAACTGCATAGAGGGCGTCACTAAGCAACTACATTGTATTTTTTTTCCCTCAAACATACAGGAGAATTACGCACATCATGGTAATAGAAGAAACTCCAACAATGTTTTACAATCCCAATAAACAGTTCTAAATTTGCAAATACAGTTTTTATGCAATTACAAATATATATATAAATTGGAGACACAGATTCGGGACATGTACAAATATATTGTGAGATAAACACAGTGAGGTAAGTTAAAAAGGGACGCAAAAGAGCATAAATATAGTCCTAGACTATTGTAAGTGCGCAACAAGCGATTCTCTCTTGATAACACAACCCAATGGTGACCATGAAAAGTTCAGATTACGATACTGACTAGCAAATATTCACATCTAATCTCATAATAAATCATTTCTGCTCATGAAACTTTTACCAAAAGCCCTCTCTATTTTACAGCAAGAGGCTGTTGCATCAACAGTGCCGCCGCCTATTACACCTTCTTAGAACATGCTCAAAACTCGCTCTCGCACTCAACCGATCATCTCGTACAAAATTACAGTGAAAATGGGGGAGAAATAATTACTTCCCCCGAAACGTGGTCAGCTATGTGAACAGGCTTACTCTGCCTGGTCACCGCGAGCTTGACCGTAGCAGAGCATGCAGCCAGCCATTCAGGTATTGCTGCTACCTTTTCTGAGCTCTGTGACCATGCATCCATCGCCAATGGAGATTGCCGCATGGTATCAACGTGGTCGTGTGTTCAGGGAGCGTTCCATGTGTCAGGCAACCGCGGCCGCGACGGCGGCTAAGATGGAGGCTTTAGCGGTGACCATGCTACTGTATTCTTGGTCCTCCAGCAGGAAGGACCTGACGGCGTCGATGCACGGCGCCGCGACGAGCCGGTGCCAGGCCTCGTCGGCGGCGTGCCCGCGCTCCAGGAGCACCTCCGTGGCGTCGACGCGGCGCACGCGCCACATGCGCGCGAGCCGCTGGATCTTGCCGCGCTGGCGGATGGCGAGGCGCGACGTGTTCGCCTTGATCTCGCCGACGGCCGCCGCGAGCATCCGCGCGCGCTCCTCGTCGTCTCCGGCGCCGACGCCGCACGACCGGAGGTACGCGTCGAGCTCCGGCACGCCGATGGCGCGCCAGATTCCCCTGGAGTAGTCTGTGCGGCGCGGATCGAACGCCGCCGCTACCTCCTCTACGAGCCCACGGCGGCACATGTCTTCGACGCGGCGGGCCACGAAGTCGTGGAGCACGCGGGGCTGCGCGTCCACCCACAGGAAGTAGCAGTCGTAGCGCTCCCGGAACGCGCGGCGGTCGCCCTCGACGAGCTCCTCGATGTAGGAGTTGGACCCGCCAGCGATGATGGGAACGCGGCCGCGGGCCACGACCCCCGCCGCGGCGCGCGTGGCCTCACGGCGGAAGTCCGCGGCCGTGAACTCGGCGTCCGGGTGCGCGACGCCGAGCAGGTGGTGCGGCACACCGGCGCACTCGTGGGGCTCCACCTTGTTGGTGGCCACGTCCAGGCCGGCGTACACCTGCATCTTGTCGGAGTTGATGACCTCGCCGCCGTATCGCAGCGCGAGGTCGATGGCGAGGCGGGATTTGCCGGTGCCAGTGGCGCCCAGCACGACCATGGCCTTGTTCTTGGCCGCGACGCGCGGCCGGCACATCATGGCCGAGAGCGGCGGCGGCGGGACCGCGGCGTCCGGGAGCGCGATGATGGCCGGCGGCAGCGGCATGGGCATCGTGAGCCTGGGGAAAGAGGGCGCCGCCGCTGCTGCTGCTGCCATCGCGGGGGCCGCCATGGACAGTGGCATACTAGAGCTGAGCTGCTGCCTGCCGGCCGGCGCTGTGTGATCACTGGTCAACTGGCTCCGCTGGCTGCTCGCGCTCTTGGGTGTTCGCTTGCTCGCTCGCGCGCTTGGTTGGGGGCGTGTAGGAGCAGAGGAGGCCTGGGTATTTATAGTGGCAGTGGTGGTCGTGGTGCTGGTGGATGTGTTCTTCAACACTAGTTTAAGCTTTATCGGGGCGGACGGATTGGATGCGGCGAATGGATTCAAATTCAATCCATTGAATTCAATGGACTGCCAACCAACAGACAATTGGACATGGACCCTCTCTCGAATGGCGAGGCGACACGCAAATCGCTGTCGACCCCATCAGTGCACAGCCGGGGCCTGGCACCCTGCTATTCACCAGGGCCAAATGGTACCACGGCCACGCAGCCCTGTATCCGAAGAAACGCTCCAGCATGCCGGAGGCGGACAGGTTGCCGACGAGCAGAGCTCGCCGCCCAGCTAGGGGACCCGCGAGCTGCTCGTCCCGGCCGCGGCGGCTTTTGGGTGGCTGCTGCAACGACTGCGGATGCGATGGGATGTGCAGCCAGCGGAGAGCGAAGAGGACCTGCATTTGCTTCGCCTCCTCGAATGATTCGGTGACGAAAGATAGATAGATAGACAGTGTTGGCACGAATTCGCGGCCAACAGAACGCAAACGCAGGAACCGGTCAGATCGGTTTCTGTAACCGGTCAGACCGGTTTGCCAGACAGGGCTGGCGGTAGACCTTCGAGCGTCGTCCGGGCAGGATCCCGTCAGGGCAACGCACGTAGGGTTGTCCTAGAGTCGGTAGGCCACCTAGGACGGCCTCAATCGACGTAGAGACGAAGGAGGAACATCAAATAGTAGATTGGAAAAGTAGGGAAAAGAGAAAAATTAAAAAGATAAAAGATAGATGTATTTGTTCGATTGGATGATGATTCTCAACCGGCCATGACCCTTTATATTTATAGGGTGGGGAAGTCGTACCCCTTTAGGTCGGTTTACAATATGGGATAAAACTCTAAAGTCCTAAACCTACTCCAACACGGGAGAAACCGGTCAGACCGGATAGGGAAACCGGTCAGACCGGTTTGGCCGTTGCCAGATCGGCTACAGTAAAACTGGTCTGACCGCTTCCTAGAACCGGTCTGACCGCTTCCTAGAACCGGTCTGACCGGTTGCCCTTGGCCTGATAGGCAACTGCCAATTTTGGGTGCGAACATATGCCCCCCTGTTTTCTGGTAAAGCTTGCGTGTCAGAAAACATCTATAATGATCAAAATTGGTTAAAGACGATGATTATCAGTACATCGCCCATATATTGCTCTAAGGGCGATAATTGTTTTATCGGCCATAGACTTGCCCTTTACTTCAAGGAACGACTTGCTTTGGCCTCCATACCTGCTTGGTGGTTGCTAACCTTGTTGGCGTGATCTTTGCTTGTTGCTCCATTGATTCTTGCTTACGTATCCGCTGCAATCTTCTCTTTTGAGTATGAGACAAGCCTGAGGGACACCACCTCGGCTGTGAGTATCTTGAATCTCTCTTGATGTCCTTCTCATCTCCTTTAGAAATAGGTGTACTTCTGACCAGATTATTGTTAACAACAAACGGTCTTTGCGTTGAACCATAACTTTCATATATAGGAGCGTATTGAATCATATATGAACGCATATGTAAATTGCTATAATCTAAAGGTGAATAATAATAAGGATAGAACCAGGACCATGGTGAGGTCGGTCCAACATATGAACAAGGTGCGGCAGCATAATTTACTCGAGATTTGCAAGAACAAGATTCATTTTGATTTTCTGATGGAGGTTTTGATTTTTTACCTTTACTAGGCCGATTTCCTCGCTTTTGACTTGATCTCTTCTTCTTGTACTTGGCCAAAAGCTGCTCGAAGGTCAGCTTCACATTTTTCTTACTTTTGGGACACTCCCAGTTTTCCCGGAGAAACCGGTCAGACCGGTTTGAAGAACCGGTTAGACCGGTTTGCGCGTTGTCAGTCTTCTTTGTCTTTTGCTGCCCCCCAAGCACTTGAGGGACCTCCTTCTGCACCTTTATCACTTCTGGATCAGCAAGCTTGTCATCTCCAATGATTACATTTTTTCCAACGGCTTTTTCGGCTTAATGTGGCCGAATTAGAACTTTAGGATTTCGTAACTCAATGGTATTCATAGGAAAAGGATTAGTGTCAACTTGCATAGGATGAAATGTCAAACGACCTTCATTAATGGCCGATTGCACTTGCCGCCGAAATACATTGCAATCATTCGTTGCATTAGAATAAGAATTATGAAATTTACAATAAGCACATTTTTTCAACTCTTCTAATGGCGGCATAGTATGAGTTATTCTAATTTTTCCAGCTTTTAGCAATTCATCGAAAATTCTATCACACTTAGCCACATCAAAAGTATATTTAACTTCCTCTTGCCGATTCTTGCGGACCGGCTTTAGAGACTCGCAAGTGCTAGGCTTGTCTTTGGCTGACCATACAAATTCAGTACTATAAACATTATTACTTTCATCGTCCGAATTACCAGATGCATAATATACAAGACGATTACTTTTATCATTAGTTTTTTGTGAACTCTTAGACTCTTTAAGTCGGTTTTCATTAGCTAGAGCTTTTTGCAACAACCGACTTACATCTAGAAATTCTTGACCATCTAGTTTATCTCTATGAATATCAAGCAAACCAGCATAAGCAAGATCAGCTAGATCTCTATCCGAAATTGTTAGACTATAGCATCGGTTTCTAGTGTCTCTAAATCTTCTAATATATTCAGAAACAGATTCATTAGATTTTTGCTTAACCGATACAAGATTTGACAATTTTAAC
This sequence comes from Echinochloa phyllopogon, assembly GCA_033239725.1. Taxonomy (NCBI): domain Eukaryota; kingdom Viridiplantae; phylum Streptophyta; class Magnoliopsida; order Poales; family Poaceae; genus Echinochloa; species Echinochloa phyllopogon. The sequence goes on from BTCW01000018.1 coordinate 2,430,941, forward strand.
TCAGTTTCACCATTAAAGAAATAATCATGGAATTTTTCTTCTATGTTAGCGAAAGAATAAACTGAGTTGGGTGGCAAAGAAATAAACCAATTAAATGCAGCACCCAATAGAGATAAAGGAAATAATCTCATTTTACAAATATCTTTAGAAGCAGCTTTACCACATTGTATAGTAAATTGGCCTATGTGCTCTAAAGTACTTCTACCATCATCCCCACTAAATTTAGTAAACTCTGGTATTTTAAAGCCTGGTGGGTATGCGACATATTCATAATTATCAGGATACGGTCTTTGATACGACCGATTCTTAGTTTTAGGCTCTATACCAAAAGTTTGTCTAAACATTTCGAGCATCTCCTCTCTAAATCCCTCCATCCCCGGAACGGTTCTAGGTCTAACAGATCCAGAATGTGGTACTCGATTTATAGTGGGTTGTGGTGGGCTATATGTTGATGTTTGATTCGGCAATGCGTTAGGAACATGATGCAGCGAACCATTAGAAACACATGCACCTATAGATAGTTCATAATACACGGCTGCATGTGGTGTCATAGCATTAGTAGCAATCATCGTACTCCCTCCACCAGCCGAAGTACCAATGGTAGTTCGGCTATGTATGTGGTTGTTTGGTGATGAACCAATGGGAGCCTTTGGAATATGCAAATTTGATAAATCCTCTAGTGCACTATCTATACAATTTTCAGTATTAGAAGTAGAACCATTAACATTCTTACCAGAAAATTGTTTATTAATTTTGGATTCTATGTTTTCAAAACGAGAATTAATCATTGATTCAAACTTTCCATTCATAGCATCAAATTTATTATTAAAGCTCACATTAACAGCTCCATCAATAAAATTTGCAATTTTTGAATTAATTTTAGGAGAAGCATTGGATTGTACCTTTAGCGCGGGAATATCAATGACGACATCCTTGTCTTTCTTGGCGTTCCCTTGTCGATCCACGGAGAAGTGCGATATGTATTGCTTCACGGCTTCTTCTTCCAACTCCTAGATCTCCCGCTCTTTATGCTCACGGATCTTTCTTCGGATTTCCGCAAGCGCTTTCTGCTCCTCAGCCGCCGTTTGATCAACGTTCAGCCTTTGAATATTTGCAGCATCGACATCAGCAGGTTTAGGTAATTTACCGGCCATGGCAGCCGATTGATTTACCTAAGGATCGATAAAACGGCTTGAGCAACCAGATTTTTCGTTCCCCGGCGGAGTCGCCAAATCTGTTGGCACGAATTCGCGGCCAACAGAACACAAACGCAGGAACCGGTCAGACCGGTTTCTGTAACCGGTCAGACCGGTTTGCCAGACAGGGCTGGCGGTAGACCTTCGAGCGTCGTCCGGGCAGGATCCCGTCAGGGCAACGCACGTAGGGTTGTCCTAGAGTCAGCAGGCCACCTAGGACGCCCTCAATCGACGTAGAGACGAAGGAGAAACAGCAAATAGTAGATTGGAAAAGTAGGGAAAAGAGAAAAAGTAAAAAAGATAAAAGATAGATGTATTTGTTCGATTGGATGATGATTCTCAACCGGCCATGACCCTTTATATTTATAGGGTGGGGAAGTCGTACCCTTTAGGTCGGTTTACAATATGGGATAAAACTCTAAAGTCCTAAACCTACTCCAACACGGGAGAAACCGGTCAGACCGGATAGGGAAACCGGTCAGACCGGTTTGGCCGTTGCCAGATCGGCTACAGTAAAACCGGTCTGACCGCTTCCTAGAACCGGTCTGACCGGTTGCCCTTGGCCTGATAGGCAACTGCCAATTTTGGGTGCGAACAGATAGATAGGGTAGGAATATGAGAGAGTGCGTTCGTTCTGGCCGTCGCAGCAATGCAAGTTGACCTCCATGGATCGACCAACCCTGTGGACGAAATCGCTGCGTCCGGGAATGCCAAGTCGCTGTCGTCGCGTAGGCTACTATGATCGTCGACGTCGTCATCTCCTCCTCTTGAAAACGATCCTTCTGATCATCATCCTGTCAACGATCCTTCTGATCATCATCCTGTCAACGATGCCACACAGAAAAGTACTGCAATCCCGCATCGTGCACGGCCTCCATCCGTGTCCATCGATGCTAGCTAGCTACCGGTGGCGTACTCGGTGGTGGTGGTGTGCCAGTGGCCTAGCCGCCGCGCCGAGCTGATCATTTGGTGGATCGCCGGATATGGCGACGCGACGGATGCCGTGCCGATGAGTGGAGCGGCGTCGTTTCGTCGCCTGGTTGGATATATATCGATCGGAGAGCACGCACCTAAGCTAGGTGAAGCGACGCGTCGCGCACGAGAGGATCACCAGGCGGCCGGATCGAGGCGCGTGGTCCCGGGCGGCGTGTGCATGCACTCTCTGTCCAATCCGTTTGGTACCACGAGCTAGCGAGCGGCACGGCCAGTCAATTCGAGCAATAATACGAGGATATGCCACTGATCGGCATGCCAATCATAACAGGATCGAGCCGCCACGAGAAAGAAAAGAAAACGAAGAAGAAGATGATGAGCACGAGAGAGCGAGTTGGCCATCCTGCCTGGTAATAGCAACAACAGAGGACCGACCCTACAACTCTCGCTTTTCAATAAGGCAAACCATTTTCAATTTAACTAAGGGCCTGTTTGTTAGACCTCCATCTGATTGTGGGAGCTGATTCTCTGAGAGAAGTGATTCTGTGGCTGAAAGTGATTCTTTTTAATTCCCTAGCCTAAACTATCAAAATCAGGATGCAGAATCACTTAAATCTATACGAACGAGTACTAAACAATTCTATCTCTAAATATAGGTTTAATACAAAAATACATTCCATACTAGTTAATATAAGTAATACTTCATGAAATATTAGTATTATTTTATATAAAATAAAATTATGACACGACAGGCTACTACTGCTGCACCAGTTTGACGAAGACGTGTCATCTAGAAACGGAACATGCACAGCGGCGACATCCCGGGTTCCAGAGCTAGCTAGCTAGCCGCTCGCGTCGCGCCCCAACGGCAGGTCGGCAGGGCAGAGAGGATGATGCATCGTCACACGAACGGGGCCACCTGGCTGTCCTGGAAGTAGGCGCCGGTCGGCCCGCCGGCGGGGAGCAGCGCCACGGCCACCACCCGGGCGGCGCCTTCCTCCGGCGGCAGCAGGCCGAAGTTGACGGTCATGTCGGTCCTCACGAACCCCGGGTGCACGCAGTTGACGCGCAGCGCCGGGTGCCGCCGGGCCAACACCCGCGAGTAGGCGTTCAGCGCCGCCTTGGACACCGAGTACGCCGACATGGCGCCGGCGGGCCACCCGCGCGCCGCCGCCGCCGCGCCGGCCTCCAGGTCCCTCGCGAACGCCGCCACCACCGCGTCCACCCGCTCCTCGCTCAGCGACTCCACCTCGTCCAGCTCCCGCCTCAGCGCCTCGTCGCCGAAAAGCTGCATATATGCACAAATTAAATCCATTCTTCAATTCGTTTTCTGGAACACGTACGTACTCGCATGATCGGCATTGTTGTTGACGGGAAGGAAGGAAGGAATTTGTTTGGTTACTACCCTGAGCTGCCCGAGCTCGGAGGAGACGTTGACGACCCGGCCATCGTCGGAGGCCAGCAGCAGCGGCAGCAGCGCTCCGATGACCTGCTTCGTGCCGTGGTAGTTGGTCCTCAGGCACGCCTTCCCGGCGTCGCGGGTCTCACGGAAGCACCATTTCAGCAGCAATCCGATCCTCTCGTACGTATCCATGCCACCAAACTGTCGCACGCATGCACGCATCATATATACTACCACAAGATTCAAATGTTCTCTCTTCGATTCTGCTGACGTGCAGATCAAAGCTAATAAGAACGACTTCGATCTGATGATGATGGTGATTACCTTGTCGCTCGTCGTCGTTGAAGTGCCGTCGATGTGATCTTGTAGGTACTCAAGTCCGACAACTCCGGCATTGTTTACCAGGATGTCCAGCTTCCCGAAACGGGTCTTCAAGAAACCGGCCAGCCGATAGATGCTCGGAGCGTCGGTGATCTCCAGCAGGTGGAAGATGACATTGGAGAGCCCCAGGGCTCTGAGCTTCTCGGCGGCGGCCGCGCCCCTCGTCTCGTCCCTGGCCGTTAAGACGACGGTGACGCCGGCGCCGGCCAGCTGCCGGCACACCTCCAGCCCGATCCCTTTGTTCCCGCCGGTCACCACGGCGATCCTGCCCGGTCGGCAACAACCACGACGAATATATATATGTATAAGCACGCACAGCATGCGAAGAATGCAGCAGCTAGCTTAGCATATGCGTGGAGATGTATATGCATGGCGCGCACGCAGGCAATACGTACCTCGTGCTCGGGAGATTGGAGACGGAGGCCGCCATGACTGATGAGCTCGAGCGGCAGGACGGGAGGGAGATGGATGCCTCGTGCGGATACTGGTCGGTCTGTCTGTTCGGAGGCCGATCGATCATATTGCATTGGTACGGCGATTGCTTCTCCTAGCTATGTGGTGAATTGGTGATTACTCGATTGCTACGGACAGCGATTTGATGGAGATTGGTCGTGCCAGCAGGTCCTCAATTTGTTTGGTCTTCTTTGAGTGTTTTTGTGGCAACAGTTGATTGAACAGACAGCTGCCTCGCCTCTGAAATGGGAAAGAATAGACAACTTACCTACTCCCTCCCTCTGTCCTTAAATATAGCTTGTTTTCGCTTCCCGAGAAACATCTTTGATCGAATATATAAAAATATATATTAATATTTATGGTATATAATAAATATCATTAGATAGATATTTGAATCTAATTTTTTAATAAATTTATTTGAAGTTTAAAATGTTACACGTATTTTCTACAAATCGAAGTAAAGTCGTGGCACGAAAATCAACTGCGGGACGGAGGGAGTACTCCTGTAGATTATAGATGGGGCCGCTTGGATTTGGAAGCCTTTCTCCGGTGACCAATGCAGTACTTACAATCACTGAATATCGGTGGTCCTTTCCACTTTCCAAGCTTCGGTTTATCCTCTTCTATTTCGGCTTCGATAGTAGTTCCATTTATTTCCTCCTCCAAAGAAAACAGCATTCCGTTGATCACGCACTGAGTTCAATTCCAATCACAATCCCAGTTGTAAGATGTTAAACAAATCACAATCGTTAATTTTTGAAACAGATAAAATATTTAAATAATTAAAATAATCAGAAAAAGAAAAGAAAAATTCCTTAATCACGTCGTCTTTCACGCAGCGGCCGCGTCTACCGTTGGTTATCCGCTCGTCTCGTGGGGAGGGTCCGAGGGGCACACTCCTGGACGTGGCAAGGCCAGACATGCAAACGCTGCCATCCTGAATGTCATTTCTCATGATGCGAAAACCACGATGGAAATAATCATCGGCCATATATATTATACAATGTTACTTCTTTTAATACGTTTGTATTAGACAAAAAAATGTTACAACTCTACAAAGAAATATTATCTAAAGAAATAATCATATATGTAACTCATACTATCCAAAGAAATAACTTAAATATGACAAAACAATGATCCGTGCAACATATTTGTTGAATATATGTCACTAGATCCATGTTCATGTCAAATTCTTCCCTCTCTGTTTTTTTTAAAAAAAATGCACGAAACGGCTGGCCATAATTAAGTGAGACCGTGAGAGAAAACACCTTCTTTTTTCGGCGGACCCACCACGTTCTTTGATTGAAAAAAAGAAATGTTACATCTGATTGGAGGGAAGTTATATCTAATAGATTTTTTTTCATTTATTTTGGATTAAAATATATTACCTTCTAGGAGGTAATATCTTATAAGATCTACGAGCTACAATCATTTGGAAGTATTTTTTTAGAATTACACAGTACAACGCAGATGCTCACACACGCACACACACTCACCCATATAAATACACGTACGCAAATCCTACCCCTATGAGCACCTTCGAAGGAGTGAGCACCCGGCAGATCTGGAGATTTTCGAAGTCATCATTGGCGCCTCGTTGTTGACGAGAACGCCGCTTACCACTTAACGCATAGCGCCGATAAATACTAAAAAAATCCCAGAAAAAAATGTCCTATCATTGGACTACCAGATAGCATCCCACTAGACCGTCCTGTCATTGGACTATAAGCTAATTCGCTAGTTTGGAAGTACCTTAGCAAAGCCCCGATCCTAAACCTCCATACAGCCCATACAGAGAGGGTGACGGCCTGACAGGGGTTAGACGTAGACGCAACTGTCCTCTGGCCGTTGAGGCTAACAGGTGAGCCTCCGGACCACGGGCCCCATGTGTCAGTCACAAAGTCGGGAGTGACGCGACAGGGAAAGTCTGCTGCGCCATACAGTCGATGGGCGAGCGTGACAAATTGGGAGAGCCCTTGGATTGGATGTAGTAAGACTCGGAGTAGAGCTGGGCCAAGTTGGGAACCAGAATCGTAGATAAACAAGCAACTTATTTACTTTAGGATGGCTTAAAAAGTAACTTGAGGGCAGCTCTACTTCGAACATTTAGAAAAGATCAGAATTTGTAGCGAAGGTAATTCGTCTCAGCTCTAGTCCAACATATTCCAACAAAGCATTAGAGGCATCTGGTTTAAGCGGGGTAATTCTCCTTTGAAATTGTCCTTGCTGTTAATATAGTGGTCTTTGTACAGATTGGGCATTGGCTGACACATCACACAATGCATCAGCCAAGCAGGAGACAAGATTACATTGGATATATATACAAATATCATCTTGTTTTCTTGTCTTCTTTCTCCTTCTCTACCACTACTGGAGCTGCAGGTATGCTGAACCACCACTCCCTCAACCTTCTGGTCCACCTTTCTGTGCTTGCTCTTCGTGGTGGTGAGTTGTTCGTGCATACCTCCAGAAACATCAGCAGGATAAGCACTCTTGTGGGCACGATGGCAAGGCTCAGGGCCATCAGTACCAATGCTAGAATAGCTCGATCAGTCGCCTATGATATGAGGAGCAGACAATGAAATATCAAAAGGACATTTGTAAACGTGATAGAACTTGTGCATACCGGATATAACATTTGGCAGAAAACCTGTAAATAGAAAAAGTAACATAGCTCTGTTTAAAAACTGGCACTGCCCATAGCCTCAGAAAACCAGACCTGTCCAGCTTGTTGGTACTTGGTAGGGCAATCAGAAAGCTCTCCAAACACACTCGGGAAGGTGATTTGTTAGGGCAAAGAGCGACTGTTCATGCACAAGACAGGTCCAGCTTAGGGTGCATGAGTGCATCTAATCAGCAGAGATCAGGTTCTATAGACATATAGGAACAAATATTTAACCATATAAAAGGTGGAGCCAAACCCAGGGCAGCTCTGTTTCATTTCTGACAGAAACAACCAACCAAGATTCAAAGCCTTGACCTCTCAAGTCTCAACTACTGGAGGACCAAATAAACTTGACATATTTTGTAGCACAAGTAAACAGATTCAAGTAATCCCAACAACCAAATCAAATTATTATATTCCCAAATATGATGGGCTGTAGGCTTACAAACACTGTTAAGCTGAGGCCGGAATAATTTCCATAATCTAAAAAAAATATTCCCAAATATGAGTATGAAGTATTGAACACAAGTTATGCTCATCAATAACGATGAAATTTTGTAATGCTTCCAATGTTCTACATGTTAGTACTTATAACAGAATCACGCCAACTTTAGTTCAGCTTATCTGTTCTTCATTTTACCTCACTTTCAGTTATATGATAATATGCTGACATGAGTCAGAAGAAATGCCCATTGCCTTGCTTCACAAGGATTCAATGAGTTTATAGGTGACCTCATCAACCATGCCAAACCCCAAGTTTAGGATAACTTGTCGACCAAGTTAAGATTCTGTCTACTGTATTGAGATGACCAAGCTAGGACGACAGTGGCATGTGGGTGGGGACTGGCGATAATGATTACTCCAATGGTGATTGGAGCAATTAAATTAGGCTTCCGACCTTCAAGTTGAAGTGACAGACATTGTGGCAACTTGTGACCACAGAAAGTTCTTTTATTTAAGGGGAGGAAGTTTCTGAACCTTAAGAGCATCCTTATCAATGAAGCGGTCTTGCTTGATATCTTTAGTTTCTTACAACTCAAGGTGAGCAAAAACATTAAAAGGGCATACCCGGTGCTAAAAACTCCCACACATTGTCGAGTCCAGCCAATGGACTTTCTAGTCAACCTTTCCCTGCTTTTTGCAGGGAGGCTAACACATTATCCCAATATTTAGTCCAGAGGTTGATATAAAGCTACCACATGACAAAAACAGTTTGCAATGATTTGAGCATAAAAAAAGCATAAGCAAGCAATGATTTGAGCATCAGGACATCAAAGCATAAGTGGAATCAGTTTAAAATAATCAATTATTCCAATCAATGCAAATGTTTTACTAGCCAAAGATATTCAAATTTTCATTTATCTTCCTCTCAAATCTTTTTTCATGAACCAGTACTGGAATAATAATTCCGTGAAACATAGCATGAATTACTCATATCCTCACTAAATGCTATTGACAATTATGATGTAAGTTGAGGTTGCATTTGCACTAACACAATAATATGCATGTCACAATATATTCACAGTATAGCGTTACAAATAACAGACCTAACCCCCAAAGAAACAGTACAATAAAATAATTCCTCGAAATGATGGAGAGTGAGGACTAACATATAATTACCTGGGATGGAAAAGCCAATAATAGAGCTCTTATCTTCAGAAGAACAATGTTTGCGTCCTGGACAAGCTCCTCAATTTTAGAAATAGCATTTTGAACAGCTAGGAGCTGCTCCATTGTGTTCATTGGAGGTGGAGATACCACCTTGATCTCAGTCATCCGCTTTCCTTGATTGGTTAATCTTGTGAGAAACATAAAAATTGCTGAAAACAATAGCACCATGACAATAAAATAGACTATCCACCCCCTGTGCCAGGAAAAAACATAGAGACATCACAAACATGAAGAACTCTAAGGAGAATCAATCACCTGTAACACATTATGAAGTACTTAAGGAATTTAATAAAATTTCATTATATCTGAGATCTTAAACGTAGGCTTCAGATCTTAAACCAGGAAATGATCGACCTAATTCCTTTTCAACAGCAGTAAGTATTGTAGTTTGCATTTTGAATAGTAAAGCCTCTACAATAACCACAAAAGGTCGTGCCACTATAATGGCAGAATAATAGAGATAAAATAATAGCTTTAATTTCATTAATATACTATATGTATGAACAAAAGGTGCTATGTGAACCACAGCCAGACACAAATTCCCTAAACAACAATAATTGCTAGCATTCACAAAAGTTTTATTTTAATAGGTTCATTGTTGCATGAGCAGCTTTCTTAGTTATTACATTCCAACGTTAAGTTCCCTTATATAAACATAAAGTTAGCCGAAAAATATCCATGAAGAAAGTAGCATACCTGATGATAATGTAAGAGAATAGAAAGCAAAACACCAAGGACTTCAGAGGCTCATCCCATGATGTGAGCAATAGCAAAATCCTCCAAAGCTCACTTACTGGGGATAACAATTCCTGGATACAATTAAGGATTAGATAAAAGAAACTCGATATTTGATCAAAATATTAACCCAGTATTGATTTTATGATTTTGTTCATAATAGTATTAAAATAATATTAACCCTATATTTAAAAATAGTAGTTTTGATTTGTCGTCGCTCACAGATATTCTTTAATCTTAGAAATGGACAAGGGATATTTATCATTGAAAGGTGTAGGATATCCGAATCCTGATTTAGATGTTATGGATATAAACATGGACAAGCTGTCTTACCTCCAGCTTAATGATTACCGGTTACACACTAATTAGATTCATAAAGTTGACACAAAGAAACATGAAGTGAAGCTGTATATACTTTTTTTCTATAGATTAGATTTAGTTACAAGTTAAATAAATGCAACAAGTGAATTGATAACCTGGAAAAGAGGGGCAAGACAACCCTTGCTCTAATTTTAACCTAACCCTTGTTGACAATCTGCTCTCTATCATTCATGCCCTCAGATATGTTTTGAACATGATGATGACAAAATTATTGCAAGGCTGAACACCTCTTGTCTAGGTTTCATGAGTAAGAGCAGGATGCATGTGTGGATTTTACGGGGATTTGTTAAAAAAATCAACTTTCAATGAAACGATATATAGAGATGGTCTCTGAAACAAGTATCTAGTCCAGCTTGAGAGGAACAAAGTAACAACACCATACAATCTAAAGTAAATAATTGACAGAAGAAATGGATTCTTTATGTTTTGAGTTTACCTTCATCACTGCTAAGTTTGTATCAAGCCCATCAACTTTGACCCCATCAACCGAGGCTTGGGCCAGTTCAACCTTCTTATAGTTGTTCATCGAGTCGGCAACAGCCTTCTGCAAGGAACTAATTTCCCCAACAACTATCTCACCAACAAACAATCTCTCACCATTATTAACTGGTGACACCACACCAAGGTTTGACAGGACAGCATGCATTCCTCTGCTTGTGCCGGGTTGGTTAGTTCGATCTGAAGTTCTTGATGATATAGAACTGGCTAGTGTTTCAAGTATTACATCGCCTCCAGGAACTTTGTCACATAGATTGAACATCAAAAGAGATTCACATCGATTTGGAACTTGGAGGTCTAACTCTTCAATGGCTTGCAACCTTAGAACACCAAGTGCTGCCTTTAGAATTGTTTCCTCTTTGTCAACTCCACTTATGTCAAACTTCCTAACAAATCTATGGGCATAAAGGACTTCTGATATAATTGCCAGCCAATAATCACGGCGGAAATGGCCAGCCAACTCTGGAAATTCTATGATCACTGGTTCTGTTCTGCATGCACAATAGCAATAGACACAAGCTGTAACCATCTCAAAGATCATTGCAAATTGGCAGAGCATATTGCCAACAGGTTCTAATATAACAAAGTTTCTGGATAAAAAGTGAGGATCCGTAAATTAAAACTAACGACAAAAGAACCATTGCAAAAATACAAGATACATTTAACTTATGTGATATTTCTTTATTATATGTTAAAAACTTACAAGGTTGTTGATTTGTACATAACAGCTTTGTCAAAGAGACGCGAACCCCATGGACCAGTCAGCTCAGGTTTAACAACCTGCTTTAAATCCTCTGCAAGTTCGTAAGCTTTGGGCTTATCATAGGTCACAACCCGAAGAGCTTCAAAGTAAAGAGCATGATCTGTGAGTGTTAATCTTCCTGCATCAGCAAGGTCAAAAGTCAAAACCAGTGATATAAGAATAGAGACAGGCAAGTTCATGTCATTTCGCTAATAAGTAAATAAACATGACAGAAACTTGGTCAGCTCCATAAATGAACCATGCATACCTGGCCATGTTGAAATACCCACATGTTCAAGGACTGGTTGTGTTGTCAATGTTCCATCAACTTCCAGAATCCGTTCTCCTCTCTGAGACCGGAGATTTGATAGAAGTGATGACTCAGATTGTGTCTTCATCTTTTTAACCGCTCTATATGAGATAAAAACATATGTTATGTGCTTCCCTTAGCAAACAAGACAAAACAGAAATTTGTGCATACTTATGAAATATTTATAGAATAATAAGTGTGCCAGTGAACCACATAACTTTGTTCTACCATGAAAAATTGTAGACAGGTAGCCCATGAATTTATTTTAAAGATCCTACTTTAGAGGGAGTGTAAAGTGAGCAGTGCATCAACTGACGATTTAAGATTATTGAAGGAAGCAAGAAGCTTTGCTGCAGAGGGCCTTAGCTGACAATGGGCCATGGAGATGGATTGGACACAAGAGAGTTGACAATGTGGCGAGTGGGCTGGGACTCACAATTCATCAAGCAGAAACGCAATGGAACTCTTTATGTAGACTGTAGGTAATATACCCAATGCATGACGATGATGTTTATGCAATCTTCTTGCACTCTATTTCTCAAAACTACAGACACCATACTAACTCTGCGTGAAGGAGAGATTAATTAACTGATTAGCTGAAAGTTAGTTCCATATTGAACGATAGGTTCTCTTTCTCCTAAAGCATTTTTATTTCTTGGCAAATTGCCTTCATGTGTTGTTTTGCCGCTTCCATGCCAAACTCTGTTAACAAATTTGTTGTTTTATAACTTCTCTGAATAGCAAATAGACAAGTTGTGTTCATATATTTGCTATAGAAAAGCACGGACCATTCAGCTAGTAAGATACAAAAAACCTTACACATGATGAGGGCACTGGAATTCATCTGTGATCAACTAAATAGCACTCTATGCCTACATTCATATAAACTGCTTGACAGTCACAAGTGATGGTAACACATCAGCATCCATGAGTACTTAAATAGAGATACCACTTTATATTGTCCTGTGCAAACTAATGAAATAAAAGTTACAATACTCAATATGCTTAGACAGTGTAGAAAGACTAGAGTTATGCCCTATCTAAACTCCAGAAAGTCAATCAAAAGGTGAGCTCAACAAACAAAATGTGAGTTTAATATAATAATATTTAGGAATAAGTAGTGTTTTGAAGTTCATTGCATTTCAATAGCTCATGAGGATTTCACATTAGTAACTAACAAGCTTTCTTAGCCAGGTATAGACACGACTTGCTATTTCAATAGAATGAAAGGTAAACAAAAGCCGAACTTGTTAGCAGCCAAGCATGCAAGCAAGCTATTGCGTATAATTAATAACAAAAAGAAATGCATTATAATAGTAAAGAAAGTGACCTGTCCAATTCTGAAAGGTACTTATCATATACAGAAAATGAAAGACGACCTCCGCTCGAACATGAAAATACATCAAAGAGATTTGAACAAGTTACTACATCAGCAATGGTTGGGATGGCAGGTGCTATTCTTGCAAAAGCTTCTAAACTAACAGTGCTGTCCACCTCAACCTGCAAAACGGGGGGATGAAATTTAATACAATACAGACTCATAAATCCTTGCTATAATATAGAACTAGTTAGTGACAATCGAAAAGGGTCATAATTGATTCTGTAACAGAACCAAGCAGTACCTTAACAGTGAGCTGGCTTGAAGAAGAAGGAACATCCCAAGCTAACATCATGTCAAATGATAGGCGATGAAAGCTTTTGTCAGCGAGATACCCTGCAGCTTGTGAGATATGAGCAAGGGCCATGAAGCAGCAGTACTCCAGAAAGTTTCTTGCATAGTTTATTGGCTGCTTTATGGAATCAGATGCTTGCTTATCAAAGTTATTTCGCAGATCATCAATAGAAACACCAAGAATTCTGAAAGATGATTGGGACAAAAATGAAATTGATCAACAACTAATGTAAGAGCAGACATTGTATTAAAAAGGGAAATGCTGGCTTCCTAAGATTACAACTCAAATAAAACTAAAAGAAGGCCAAATATATTCTTGATTAATTGTGCTACTCATGCGATGTGCTAAATAACTAACTTTCATGATGGTTCCATGAAGCATGAGATGCTCAGTGGGTTACAAATCAAGATCGCCACCTTTTCTCAACTGCTAAGATAATTTCAACGTGGCACAAATTGCCATTTTACAACATAATAAAAGAAGGAAAAGATAAATGCATTCATATCAGCTCAATTTGTCAAACATGTCACTGAGCCACAGTGGAATGTAGATTAGGTCCCATATTTTGTGTTCCATTGTTGCAGTCAGTCGCTAGTGACCAACTGTAAATCAAATCCATTTTAAGTCCAACACTACCTCATAGCCCAACAGCACATGAAGATCACTATGCCCTTATCGCTCCTTAAGCAGTATCCATGCAGTTAAGTTATGAGTTATGACTTACAAATACAAATGTGCAAGATAACACTACTTTAAGCTGAAGCTAAATGGTGCCTAGTGCAACAAGTGTGGTGTACATGTTGGCTTGGTCTGTATGATGCAAGGGTTTAGCTCCCAAGAACAACAATCTTTTGAAAGTATTTTCAGAAAATTGCCACCTGCATACATGCCTTTCGTTCAGATAGAGAAGCAGGTTGGGTTTTCATGATGATCAAATTCCATATTGGACAATCCACATAAGCTTGAATGCGGGATTCCCTTGACACATTGCCAAAGTAGGAAATAATTTACATTTAGTCCCCTAGAGAATTTGCCTTTTCCGAAACGCAAGAGAGAAAGGGCGAAGCAGAGCAAGCATCGTTTTGGCCATTACCGGGAGCACCGACCGACGACGGAGTTGGCCTTAGAGGAGAGGCCGGCGATTGAGGAGCGCTTGCCGGAGAGCGAGCTGCCGTGGTCCTCGTCGTCGTCCAGGCCAGTGTCCTCGCGGCGGGGGAGGCCCCACTTGAACGACCCTTCCCGCACCAGCCCCTCGAACCCTTCCATCAGCAGATCCCGCGTCCGGCTCATCATCGCCATCCTGCAGGAAGACGGCGGATCCGGTGGCGGAGAGGTCGCTGCGACGGCGGTTCGCCGCTTTGATTGCGTACGGGGCAAGAGGGCTCACGATAGCAGAGGCTCCAACAGTGACGGGGGAGGCAGGGATTGGAGCTATGGAGGGAGATGCACGAGCTCGCGGTGGATCTGCTGCCGGTAGGAGGGAGACGCCGCGGAGGTCGGAGCTCAAACCCTGATCGCCATCATCCTCATCTTCATCTCTGTCGCGTGTGGGGGTCGGGCAGAATGGCTGGAACCAGATGCTCTGACGCGTCAGAGTGACATTCTTAGACACGTCGGGCCCAAATGTCATCCACACAATGTCATCATGGTATACGGCAGATGCACTCGCCAGGGAGGGATGGCGCCATGAATCCAGGTTGTTTGGATTGGATCCCGGATTAAGTTCCGCTTCTCTTTCGGCGACTCATTTTCTCTCACACAATACTATTTAATCTACTAACTGAGTACTATTCATTCTACCAGCCGAACAGACTCTAATTTTAATCCGGTTATATGGGAGGTAAAATGCTAATTAGAAATATTAAATATAGATTAATTAAAAATTATTATATAAATGAGAACTAATTTATGAGACGAAACTATTAAGTCTAATTAGTTTATGATTAGGTAATATAATACTACATTATTTATGTGATAATTATGAACTAATTATAATTTAATCTCACGGAGTAGATATGACTTATACAATTAATTGTATAATTAATTTATGTTTAATATTTCTAATTATTATTTATTTAAAAGACTAAATTTTAACCCTTGATCTAAATACGCCCTTAACATGAAATCGCTCACATAACGATAAATTGCTCGCATAATGACATAGCAAAATAATCACTATGTTGTTACAAGGTCAGTTTGTTGTACGATCAAATGCAACTTACTCCGTGTTAGGAGTACCTCCTCCATCTAGATCAATCAATTTTTAAGAACCCATCCTATATTCTTAAATTTCGGGGATTCTGACTGGCATTTCGAGGACATAATTCAATTCGAGAGCAAACGCAAAGCTAACCTGACCGGGCCTGGGCGTCTCTAATGTATGGAACTAGTTTTGGTTTTATAGGTAGGATCTATGTTAATTTAATTTGTGCTATTGCAAACCTATCAATGTTTGGAACCCACAGGCAAAATTAAAAATCACATTTTCTTAATCTCCTCTATCTCTCTCACCCACAAGTAACGTTGGGTGAGAGAAAATCAGCTTTTAATTTCTTAGGACAAGATTCTTTGCATGAAGTCGGTCCTTCAATTTTTTTTTTGTTAAGAGTGGCGGCATAATGTACGAGACCAACTCCTAGACTTCGAGGAACCGGGTTTCTGATAATATATTGGAAGGCCCTTAGGTAGCGTAAACGGCGAGTAAACGGTAACGCAAACGGAAAACGGCGGTAATGAATTGAAATCAATATAATACGGACTTTGGTTGGTAACGGGATCTCTCTCCGGGAAGATTGCTCCTTTCTGTGTTACGAATAGGGGTGGTAACAGATCATGGCCCTCTATTTTTTTTCACAATCCAACTTGATCCTAACTAATTTTAGCTCAAACACTATAATATTTTGGTTCGATTATAATTGGATCCGATTTTTAAAATTTCTAGTACAAAAACTAGACCCTTTACCACCCCTACTTACGAACAGCCGCGAGGAACCAGAATACCAGAGAAGTCGCTGGGAAGTTGGCAACCGAGAACGATAAGTTGATAACAATGGGAACGACGACCGTCGCACTACTGCTGCGCGTGGTGGAGCCGCGGCCAAATCGACAAGGTGCAGAGTAGCGCCATAGAGGGCAAGACCTAGATTCCGGTGGCAACGAGATGATGGTGGGGACTCATACGTGAGATGTCCACCGCCAACACGTGATGAGGACATGACACTCATACATATGTCCATGAGGGGTGCATGGGGTGGAGAAGAAGGAGACCAACAAGGTTTTTCAAGTCAAGCAGAAGGTCCAAGGCTAATCCGATTCGAGTCCCCAAGGTGGAGGCCCAAAGAAACTCAAGTTCGAGTCCGCCTCGGAGTCCGACTTGTTTCGACGAGTCCAGGAGCAGCCCGCACTAAATTCATCGCCCAGGTCGCATACGGGCTCGGTTTTTGACGTTCTACATATGCTTGGAAAGCTAAGGAAATAAGCTTTCCAATGGCACTGGTCTCACCTCAAAATTCCTTCCGAGTCATCGGGAATCGTCGAAACAAGTCGACGTCCAGAATCTGTCAGGTGTTGCGCCGCCATCTTTTGGGCTGTTGGCCCGTGTATCATGTTGGGGTCCATTATGGACGTGGTTAGGGGGTTATGCACGCCCCAACCCTCATATAATCAGTAGCCACCGCCATATTAGGGTTTGGGTTTTGCTTAGATTAATCTGTCGAGAACAGTTTCGCCGTTATCGGTTCGTAGAACCCAAACTTTTGATCTTAATCTTACATCTGCAGTGTCACTTCCTTTGAGAGCTGCTTCTTTCGAGTTCTTGCTTGTGTTCTTCGTTTCACAGGCAGTGATTAGCCTTCTTGGCGAGGTCAACCGGGCTGTGACACGGTTGATAACCAGAGGAGTCGTGGTGCTAATATTGCAGGGTTCGAGTTTGCTGACTTGAAGCCGGATCGGTGAGTTGCGCTCCGTCCAAAACGAGTTATCCTTCACCTGACGGAAGATCGGGAAACCCTAGTTCCCATCAAGTGGTATTCAGAGACAGGTTTACCGTCAGGTTCGTCCGTTCGCCTTTGTCCTATAGTCCAGAAAATAGCCCTACAAAAATATTTGTCATTGTATTCCGCTGTCCTAGTACCCCTTTTAGCCTTTGCAATTTCGTTTCAGTTTCGCTTTGTTGAGTTTGTGTCCGTGGTCAAGTCTCGTTGCTGGTTTTAGTTGTGTTCGTGTCGTAGTTCAATCGCCCGTTGCTGTGATCCGATTGTTTCCGCCGCTATCCCATCCACGTTTAGCCATACAACAATTCGAGTCACTACATTACTCGATTTGTCTCGCTAGCCGCCTTGTGTGAACTCTCGCCGTGCAAGCCCTAGATAGGTTGCAAGCCGCTTTGATTGCCTTTGCATTGCATACTTGATCCTTGTTTCATCTGGCGAATACCTATTGCTTGCTGCCGCAGATACTAGGAGGAAGTTTACCCTAGCCGCTGCTATTTTTCGTGCCTTTGGAAAACATAATTTGAGATACCTTCCATAAAACAGGCATAACTTTTCACTCGGTGCTCCGTTTTGGCTCAAATTTTTACAGCAGATTCGTGACTCCATTCGGAGGTGACCCAAACTAGCCTTGGGCTTGTTTGGTCGAGTCAAAAAATTCAAAAAAAAATCAGGAAGGTAAATAAAAAAATTGATCAAGTTGTTTCAGGGTTTTTAGAGATTGTTCCTAAAATTCCCTAGGCCGCGTCTCACCTCAAAAATGGGTGTAAATTTTTATGGTTGGAGCTTTTGATATCCTTATTCAGAGAAAAATATAAAAACAACAGTTGATAAAAATAAAACATCTTAATTCCTACTAGTCCTACAGAGAAATTGCTGAAAAGATTAAAACAACAATTGCATAGAGTGTTGTTTTGCTTGTTCTGTGAGCTTTATCCATCGTTTTTTGTTCCAACTTGTTGTGCTACGCCTAGGACACGTCTGAGCCAGCAATTGTGACTTGCACTTTGGATACTTATTGAACTTTGCTATTCTGCATTCGTTACTTGCTACATATTGTGCCTTCCCAAAGCTCCACATACATACTTCAGATCGGTACAGCGAAGTACCCTTGCAATCTTGGTACTACTTCCTCACAGGTATCACGAACCAGCCACCGGTTATCCCGTCCACTGCTTTGCGTTGGTAAGAACCTTGTAAGAGCTTGATAAGACGTGTGAGAGTGTGTATCCACCAACACAAATAATAGCTCATAGAGATTTATTTTGATCAAAACCAAACAACAGTGTCCGTTTGAAGTCTAAATTGCAGGAAATCATGGCACCATTGTTTGCAGGGATGGAACAAAAGAACAAACCACAACTACATATACCCGACAGTCATCAAGGCATGAGAGGTAAAATTACCATACCAACTTACTCGGGATCTTATGATGGAGACGAATATCTTGATTGGGAGATGACTGCAGAGCATATGTTTAATTCCCACCTAGTTCCTGCAATACACAGAGTTCAACAAGCTACAAGTGAGTTTAAGGATTTTGCCTTTATTTGGTGGTACGGGCTAGCTGCAACTAATGCTTTACCTAGTACATGGGAACAACTTAAAGAAGCAATGCGTGATCGTTTTATTTCTCTTTCTTATAAACGTGATTTGCTTAGAAAAATGCAGCGCTTATTGCAGGGCAATATGTCTGTTCAAGAATACCATAAAGAGTTTCAAAAGTGTAGAATATGTTGTGAAACTAAGGAATATGTAGAAGCAACAAAGAATAGATTTTTGTATGGTCTTCGACCTGAAATTCGGAATATTCTTGTTGATCACTCTTATAGTTCTCTTTCACAATTATTTGAACATGCTTGTATGGCTGAAAAACAACTTTTAGGTAATGATAATGTGTCAAAATTAATTGCACCTATTTACCAAGATGAGGTACAATATTTGGAGGAGGACACCATCCATTTTCTTGTCCCTAACATTTTGCAGCATGTACATAATAAAGACGGCCATACAAAAGAACAGGAACTGGTAAAATTTTCAGGTAAAAACTCTCTTGATGTGCTGAATTTGCCCTCCAATGATGCAAATAATGTTGTACTAGAACTTTCTCTTGTATTACCTTTGTCACAAATAGAGAAGGAGCATGATACTTTTGATTTGAAGCAATATACATGTGCTAAAAATAATATTATTATGCCGATTACTTGTGCACATGATGAACTGAAATTATTATCTTCTTTAAACACTTTGGGTTATGTTGAGTTTGATAATTTATGTGCTCTTAGTGGTTTGGAAGAGAAATTTAGATGTGCTGAGTTGCCATGTTTGTCTACTTGTATATATCATTTTATTGGTAAATATAATTGTAAAGGAGAGTACATGGTGCACCGAGTCTATATTTATGCAAATCTGAAATCTTCTTTTGATGTACAAGATTGTGATCAACTAGATTGTCTATCTAGTTTTACTATAACGAATCGGGTTCACTTTCAAGAAGGGGAGCATTGTTGGCTATTACCTATGTGTGCTAGTGCTGATTTTTCTTGTATTGAACAGATACTAGCGGTTATGCAACCATCTATGCCTGCATTGTGTTTGGTTAGTGCTAATCATTTGCAGGATAGTATTGACAAAGATCGTGTGTGTTTCGATCAAGGAGCCTACGTATTTGCCGACAAATCTATAGGAGAAGATGCTTTGAGAGATTGCAAATATGGTCATGTCACTCCCCACAATATTCTCAGTTCCTATATTTTCCACAACCTCGTGTTTCTTCGTGTTGTACAGGGCCATCTTAGAGCACAAACGACGCCGATGACGGCTTTTCGTCAAGAAGGGGAGGATGATGAGGACATGACACCCATACATATGTCCATAAGGGGTGCATGGGGTGGAGAAGAAGGAGACCAACAAGGTTTCCAAGTCAAGAAGAAGGTCCAAGGCTAATCCGATTCGAGTCCCCAAGGTGGAGGCCCAAAGAAACTCAAGTTCGAGTCCGCCTCGAAGTCCAGGAGCAGCCCACACTAAATTCGTCGCCCAGGTCGCATACAGGCTCGGTTTTTGAAGTTCTACATATGCTTGGAAAGCTAAGGAGATAATCTTTCCAATGGCACTGGTCCCACCTCAAAATTCCTTCCAAGTCATCGGGAATCGTCGAAACAAGTCGACATCCAGAATCTGTCAGGGTGCTGCGCCGCCGTCTTTTGGGCTGTTGGCTCGTGTACCATGTTGGGGTCCATTATGGACGTGGTTAGGGGGTTATGCACGCCCCAACCCTCATATAATCAGTAGCCGCCGCCACGTTAGGGTTTGGATTTTGCTTAGATTAATCTGTCGAGAACAGTTTCGCCGTTATCGGTTTGTAGAACCCCAACTTTTGATTTTAATCTTACATCTTTGGGCCTCCAACTTGGGGACTCGAATCGGATTAGCCTTGGACCTTCTTCTTGACTTGGAAAACCTTGTTGGTCTCCTTCTTCTCCACCCCATGCACCCCTCATGGACATATGTATGAGTGTCATGTCCTCATCAACACGGGCAGAGACTAAATCTGTTAGAGCAAGAGTGACTCCAGCAAAACCCCTATTCAAGCCCTTACTTAAAAAGCGAGGGCTAAAAATAAAGAAACACATTCCAGTAGGATCTTATTTGAGTTCCTACCCTACTCTAGGAGACCCCTATTTTTTTCTCTCCGGCCCCTTCTCCCGGGGGTGGAGTAGGGAGGTCCCTACTTATTTTTACTCTACTCCTGCACACATTCCCTCTTTCATCCTCGTGCGTCTGCATGCTTGGCACACCAAGGCCGACCTCCATCGTCGCCTCGGGATCCATCATCGACACCCCAATCTCGAGCTCCGCCACATTAAGCTTGGGATCTGCCACCACGTGGAGCTCAAGCGGATTCGCCGCCCCCCGACCTGCCACGAGGTTGATCTCTATCGCGCATCCACACGTAGGGAAGCGAACAAATAAAAATAGAGTTGTGTCATTGACCAACAAGTCTTACATGTCATGCACAAGGTATGGCTGAGAAGTAGGGGCTGAGAAGTAATGGGAAATTTGGGCGGTAATGGGAATGGCACGGGCCTGATGGAAAACTGAGGCCCGATGCAAACATGGGCTGGCCTGCTGGGCGCGCCAAGCGGGCCGCGTCCCTCCATATTATTGCTGTTGTTCCCCACTCACGAATCTCCATATTACTCAAGCCCTCAACAGTTGGCGTGGCGAATTGTGAGTCACACGGCGATGGCGTGATTGCCGGCTGCCTCTTTCTTCTCCCTCGACCCTCGCTACCCTAACCCGTCCACTAAATCAAGAGTCAATTACGTATGTGCCATTATAAAATGTTCGTGTTTCGTATCCGCCGTCGAAAAAGTTTTTACGCCTTCTGTACCATTGAGCCAAACTTTGTTTCATCGGATGCCATTTCCTTCCATGATCCGTCAGTTTCACAATTAAATTGGATGTAAAAAGACATTTTTGCCCTCCTCTCCTCTAACATGTCCATGTGACCCACTTGTTATCCCTCTCCTCTGTCTCTCACTCTTCTCCTCACCGACGTCGGCAGTGCTGGGGCTCACGGAGTTGCGCGTGGCATGCGTGCCACGGCCCCCTCGGCCTCCGCGTCCCTCTGCCCTCTTCCACCGCCATACCCTGCCTCACATCGTCGCCTTCACCGCCAGAAACTCGTCGGAGCAAGAACCGCCGCCGACAGCCATTGCTGCTGATTCACCGCATTCCGGCGTCATTGGAGCAAGTTGTCACCGCTACGGCCTCCCTCATGTCGAGCCGCACCTCCCCAGCCGGTCATAGGCTTCTTTCCGTCGCCGGAGCACCCCCCCGCGTGTGAAGCCGAGCGCCGCCGACCATCGCCGCACCGCTTCATCGCCACCGTCGCGAACTGGACCATGTCGCCGCCACCATGAGCTTCACCAGGCCGGCGCACATCTCCTTCACCTCGTGCCTCTGCGAATCGCCGCCGAAAGCTTCTCTCCGCTTGAAGCCGCCGCCATTGGAGCAAGGAGCGGCGGCGCTGCTGCGAATTTGTGCATCCATCGCCCATTAGGGCAAATTGAACCCGCCACAAGCTTCGCGACGCCGAACCGCAGCTTATCCGCCGGTTCTCGCTATCGTTCCCCCAGTAGAGGAGCTCCTCCGCACAAGGGCCGATCACCGGTCATCTTCTCCAACATCGGGTGGAATTCCGCCCGAGCTGACCGCCCTTCTCCATCCTCTTCCTCGCCTGTGAGCACTCCAGCGCGGCCCCCTTTCCCCCTCCTCTCTTTTCCACAGCCTAGCTTAGGCTCTAACACACCAGAGGCCGTGGCGGCGCTGGCCGCCCTGCTGTCCGCCGCCTACTGGGACGAGCTCGCCATGAACGTCGTGGCGCTGCTGGCGAGGCTTGCAGAGCACCCGGTGGGCGCGCAGGCCGTGCTGGTGCGGCGGGGGCTCGTGGCCCACGTCGTGGAGGCCCTGGCCACGTCGGCTTCCAGGTCAGGGGAAGGATCACTATGTGGAGCTGCTGGTGTCGCTGTGCCGGCACGACAAGGAGAAGGTGGTGGCGCTGCTGGGGAGGATGCGGGGGCTGATGGCGTCACTGTACACGATGGTGGCGGACGGCGGCCCGTAGACGTGCAAGCGGCGAGGAGACGAGTGAGAGACAGAGGAAAGGGATGACAAGTGGGTCCCATGAACAGTTTAGAGGAGATGAGGATAAAAATGTCTTTTTGCATCTAATTTAACTGTGAAACCGACGGATCGTCATCCGAGGAAACAAAATTTAGCTCAATAATATAGAAGGCGTAAAAAATTCTCGATGACAGATACAGAACGCAAACATTTTATAATGGTACAGGACTCCTAAATCAATTCCCCGCCTCCTCCACCAAGGCAGCCGCCGAATCAGTCCTCGCCTCTCCTCCAAGCGCATCCCTCTTCCCCTCAAAACCAATCCTCCTTCCCCTACAGGCTTCGGTTGGTTCGAATCGGGTTAGGGTTTGGTGATCCTGACTAGATTAGGTCCTGGTGGTACGACGGTAGATGAAGAATCCACGCTCTGATCCGGCGCCCGGCGGCAGCAGCTCGCAAGGATCCGGAGAAACCAAAGTTGCCGGGGTGGAGAAAACAACCGTATGGACAGGTAAAAAGAAGACTAAGTTTCAAAGCACTCCAAGGGATCTCGGCACGACCGCACGGGAACCAGAGCTGGGGCAAATCGAAGGCTTTGATTGGGATGATGCTATGCTCAAAGAGGATATCGATTCTTATTCCCGGCGGTAGAAAGGCCTTTTTGATGATGGAGGTGATGATGCTTGGGAACACGTTGATGACCAACAGCGTAAAGAGATGGAGCTACGGTTTGCCATATGTCGCATCAAAGCTTACAAGGTACCTATAATTATGGAAATATTAGGCAAGATTGTGCAATTTTTTACTTTCTGCATATACATGTCCACACTGATCTGTGTATAATTTGATCATTGTGCCTTATATTTGTCAGATGTCAAAGGGAGTGGTGCTGACCAATGCAGAGCTGAAAGAGATGTACCCTCCATCCGCTCTTGAAAAAGAAGGGTATTTTCAATGGCTTGAAGATCAATTCGAATGGTATTTTGATCCTGAATTCTGCAAGTATGCTCGCTTGGAGGACTATCAACGGCTAGCTCTTGGTAATGCTGTAAGTAACACTTATTGGCTCCATTCCACTATTTCTGTGGTTCAGTGTTCAATTATGCTATTGCAACCGAATCTTGTTGCTATACCTACATCGCTACATATATTAGCTTAAGGCACCTTTTGTTTCCACTATTATTGCGCTATCACGTCCTGTTCTTTCTGAAGCTGAGAGATGATGATACTATACACTGGAAGCAAAGAACTTCTAGAATGATGACGATGCCCTCTTGTGTAGAGCACTAGATAACTTAGCCCTAAATGTTGGTTTATGGCTACAATGATGTTGCTATGTTTTATAAGGCACTTTGCAAGGGCTACTTATCCATGTTGGTTTAGTTTGAGGTTCATTTTGTCTCGAGGCACATTAAGCACCTTAAGTTGTGCCGGATCTGTGGTAGTTGTGCCGGATCTGTGGTTGTAGAGAGATAGAAAGGATGGGAAAACACCACACACCCTTTGGGTTGGGTGGCCTTTCATATGCATAGACGGCTATGGTTTGTGTTACAAGAATGCAACAAACTGGGATATACACAATATTCATACATCTCTAATTGTTGTACAAGGAAAGATGTAATTTTAAGTTATGACATGTACAAGATATGTTAGTGATGACTCTGATTTAGGAAAGCTTGTTCAGCATCACCTGAGATGGAAGCCTCTAGACTCTAGAGGTACTGGTGCATAGTGGAATTATAACGCTTGCTGATAATACCTGAAGAGGCAGAGGTCAGCTAATTTGAGCAGGGGAAGAACTACTAAAGAGTGGTTAGACTGGAATGTTTCCAAGGAATTATCTTTGGATCAAAGCACGTGGACAATGGCGTAGGAAATCTATCTTATTTTGCTATATTTAGTACTAGCGTTGTATTTGTAGGATTTTTGTGTGTTTTCATTGCTATAATACTGCAATTTGCTTGAGACAAAAGGCTACTTTGTTGTTGTTGTGCAATCAGTTTTTGACAGCTGTTGCACTGTCCTGTCCTATTTTTGGTGAAGGGTGGGATGCTTGGGGAAAAAAGATGAGACCATAGCCTAGAACTGTAGAACTTTTGTACGGGTGATAATGCCTGCTTCTATAGATGTCTTGATTGTATAAGCCCCAATGCAGTGGTGCTTTGCGTGCCTCTTTGCAAGGGTTGTCATAAGCACCTGATCAATGCAGAAATGACTGTGTCAATGCAGTGTGAGATTCAGGAACGAAGCACCCCTGGTTGTCATAAGTTGGCACATGATGTATTTCGTTTCTGGTCATATCTTTGAATGCCACTTACAATGTTAATATTTAATAGCAGCAGATTTGGTATTGATAAATGTTTTTCTTTGTGCAGGGTGAATATCTAGAATGGGAAAGTTACCACAATACTTGTAGCACACTTCAGAGTGACGAAGAATTGATCTATTTCTGGGATAAGCTATCAAGTAAAACTGAGGTATGCATGATGTGATTGATTGCTAACTTCTGGTCATATGTCAAACATTGACTGATAGCCTTTGCATCACTTGCAGTGGATTAAAAATTTCCTGAGCGTCGACCGAAGTGAGGTACACAACCCCTTAAAATCTCTCTTGTGGTTAATAGGTTCATTGAATGTATTCATTGCTATATATTCTCAGTCATCAACCTAAAGCTATATCCTCCTTGTAGTGGAAAAGAGTTGAACGTGTTGTCTTCTATCATGCTGTGAAGATTGCAAAAGACTGTAAAAATATTTATTCAACTTTGCTTCACCATGGCTAATCTGTAATGACCCTCTTCATCATATTGTCACATTGAGTACTGCAACTGATGGTATTTGATAATTACATATTTCTTTTTTCAGGAATATTTGTGGAGTGTTAAATTTGATAATATGTGGTATGTAGACTTTGCTGGTTTCTATTTTGAGCTTTGGAAACTGGTTGCTAAGCAAAAGGTTGGACTGTTGCCTGAATACACAGAACTAAGAATTTATGGTGCTCTTTTTTCTGTTTGTTCCAGCTTTGTATGTTTATTAATCCAGATACATTTCTTTCTTTAACTTGTTTAGATGAGTTTCAAAGATGCTTTGGATCAAGTGAAGGAGAAAGGCGTGCGTACCTTGTGCCGTTTTGAATTGAAAGATGAGCTTGACAATGATAAACAGTGGTGGTTTGGTTCTGCTCCTGGTCCGGTTACACGTCATGTAGGTTGCTTATCTATGTAATTTTTTCTCTATTCTATCATCTGTGGCTAATTCACTCGTATTTTCTTTCTCCAGTATAATACCTACGTGGCTGAAATTAATGAAAACGTAAGCTTCTTTTGTCATTGGATCAGTGTCCAACCCTGATTTTCTTCCCATTAAAAGCAATCTTTGTCTATCTGTAGTTAGCGGATGGTAACGCTTATACGTTGGTCATGGAGGCCGTCAAAAAATTTGTTAGTTGATTCTTTTTCTTTCTGAGATGTTATATGTTATTCTCCTTTTTAGTGCATGCCTAAATTTGCTTGATTTTACTGAAGTGGGAGATGGATTTGTTTTCAGGTTCCAAAACCCAAGACTTGTTATGATTATGCCAAAAAGAAGTTGGAGATTGCAGAAAAAATTGGCTTGATCCCCCACAGCTCCGAGAGAGGTACTACAATTTTGCAGCAATCTTACATGATGACAATTCTTATTCAGCAAGATCGGACCCATAGGTTCTAACATAATAGGCATAATTCTACTTTTAGGCCCCACTTGCCAGAACAGTTCAGAGGTCACAGCATGAATCAGGGAGGTTGGGAGGCAGTGCCAAGAAACCGGCACCGGGCCACATTGATTGATACTCCCATAACTGTGTCTATGTGCTACAACGGATGCAGTGTAGAACTAAGTCGGAGAGGTCCCCCAGTACAAGTGTAGAACTGTTCGAGGCCCAGCACGCACCAGACCCATGAGGTACGGACGGGTGGAGTGCTCCGGTAATGCCACGTAGGCAGCAGGCGGGGGATCGGAGACGACGATCGCGTCCCAGCACGAATGCGGCCCAAGGAAACGACTTCTCTACTTAGAATTATCGGATTGAAACCAAAATAGGATTTCCGGAATTGGCACCGTCCTAATGTAACTTACCAGTTGAATTTAATTTCCTAGCCTTTCCGGTGACCACTTTTAGTTAGGGTGGTAAAAAAAACATGCAAGTGTAAAAATTTGTGTGAAAAAAAGCTTTTAAATGCCTACATGCATTATTACAGGCTGTTTGGATCCACCACAAATTGTGGGAGTCAGCTTATGATTTGCTATACAAGCTAGAAAGGTGGTCCATATGGTCGTTTCATTCTACACCCGCTTAGAAAAGATCAAGGCTATCTGACTCTCTAGATTACGTTCCGTTGGTTCTCACAAGCTACTAAAAAGCTGGGTTGTCAGATTGTGAATCTAACTCTAGACTTAGAGATTCAATTCAGCTTTCCAAAACCATGTTCAAAATCTGTTGAAAAGTACATTTCTAACTTCTGATTTTTTTCAAGTACATATTTGTTACAAAACACAATGGATAAAACATATCTTATTTTTGTTTAAATTGTTATTATAGCAAGCAATTCCTTTCCAACACAACTTCTCTCATTCCACTAGTTGTTGATCAATTTCGTTTAGCTCGAATCATCTTTTCAGGATTGTTCATGTTTCTATTGTTGATCCGCAATATGACTTTGATAAGCAAGAACAAGAAGCCAGGAACTTATGCAAGAAAACCTTTTGGAGAACTGTTGCATCAAGATCTTTCAATTCAAGTTGCAGGGTATCCAGTTGACAAAACCTTTCATCTGACATACAACCTAGGAGGTTATTGTTGAAACCAGCTCATTGCTAAGGTACTGCCAGTTGGTAAGGTTCTTGTGGTAAAACCTAACCAGTACTATTTATAGATGACGTGCCCGGCCGTCAACAGCGAGGCACCTATAATGATTTCATCAATCTCATCTAACAGTCACATAGGTGCTCATAGGGATATGGTTTGCTTTTGTGTATTTATAGAGATTAATGCACATGTCTTTCACAAAGAAAAAAGTACTGCTTACAGCTTAGTTGTGTTACTTGAACCAAAAGTAAAGATGTAGCCGAAAAAAGGTAAAAGAGATAGCCAGCAGGAAAAGAACAGATGCCATAACACAATTCCATGTCTGAATATTCACCAGCATACGCACGGCAAAGCACCAGCACACGAGTACTACGAGCTGGCCGTGCCGAGCCACGAACTGACGAGGCGATTACGGATCAAATTGTTCCAGATTAGACCTCAAACTTCTATACGGAAGTTGTATAATACGGCAGGCTAAAAAGTCACCAGAAAACGAGAGGGTACGTCCCAAAGCACACCCAAGAAACCTCGTCGTCATACTGATTTTACACAGAAGATAACCTTTGTCATGGACGCAGAAGACAGCAGCCTCCCGAAGTTCTGTGGACAAGCTAAGCGCAGGTAAAAGTCTAGAAGAATCGAGATTCAGGTTCTAAACGATATTTCCACATTGTTTAGCTGCTGCTCATCGCCCAAACACGATCAGTTAAAAACCGACACATGACCTTAGCCCAAGCTTCCCGTCAATATGGCGTCAAGGCAGCAAGCCTGCGCGGCGGAGTCCTGGATCTTGGGCGTGATGGCCTGTGAAAAACATAAGAAGATCAGTAGGTTGCACCACATAAACATAATTTTTCACACTTCAAGTGAACAATGTCACCATACTGGAATTGTGCTTACATAGTTACATAACAGAGGAACTTCAAAAACAGCTACAAAGTAAAAAGTGTGTTCCAGAATTTGCACACGACAGTTTCCGGGAACGAGTATTTTGGACATGATTTACGTCATGCAATATTGCAATGTAGATACATGACCAAAAGAAAAGGCAATTCAATTCAATGAGCTAATGGAACAAATGAAATAACATGTTAGCACATAGCTAACACCATACCTTGTACTCATGATATTCTTTATCGGACCTCTGCTGAATGCCCAATCAACATAGACAGTCTTTGTCAACAGCTGACTCCCATTCATTGCTCTGATCGCAGCCTGTGCTTCCTCAAAGCTTTCATATTCAATCAGCGCATATCCCTGTCACATAGCAGTATCCAGGTGGGAACAGAGGAGCAAGTAAAAGGAAACTGAACTGGAAGTTACTGCTACCAGAGATTGTTTCTTATGTCTGCTGTTTCTCTTTAACTAGAATAGCCGTTGTTGTTAAAATGCATCTCATAAACTCTCTCAAAGGTAAATGTTATATATAACCTTAGCTGTGTTTGTCTCTCTAGTGGGTTATTTCACATAAAAACCACAACTACAGGCACATAGCACAGCATAGCACACAGTTCTCCAGAAAAAAAAAGCACTTCAGACTAAATAGCTATTGTCTTATTGGGCTTCCATCTAAATAAATTGTGTAAACGAAATTGCCAAATCTGAACAGCTATACCACTCTTTCACTAGTGACTCAAAATGATGCCTCTACATGGACATACCAATTTGCTAGCAACAAAGATGTATTGGGTAATATAGAAGTAAATTGGTTACTTCCCTTTCCAACATGCAAGAGTTTTTGTTTGTTGTTTTAGCAAGAAGACTCTGGTGGCTGAATGACAATTCCTTCTGATAATGAGGGGAAGTGGTTGCAATCTTGGAAGGGTAAGCAGTTATCTCGAGGGGATAGGCTTGCTCCTTGATATCAAGGTACAAGCTCCCAAACTGTGATTCATAAGGTGGATGTCATCGCTAGATTATTTTGGCAACGTGGTCAGAATCATAAGAGAGGAAGTCTCATTTAGCCAATTGAGTGTGTCTGACTAAACTTACATGGGCTCTACTTAAAAGTTTCCAAAAATGAGTATGAGTCTTCTAAGCAAATGATTTTTCAGAAGTATGCAAGACAATAATTGTATTTCGAAGCAAATCATGTCTTCAGGTCAAAGTGAAACAAGAAAAAGAAAAGGCAATCCTAACAAATTAACCAAGCATTAATTTACATGGCTGAAGGATGCCAGATGACCACTTATACTTTGAATATCATGAAAGTAATATCAAAGATCCTGCAGGACCAAACAACATAACTTGGATTCCAATTACTCTTTGTCTCTTTTAAAGGTCCCCAAGGAAAACAAGTCTGCTAATAAAAAAAGTTTGGCAATGACGATCATAAGCTAAGATATGAACATGAATGGCTTGATCACTCTTGTACAGAATGAAGTACCTATTAGCTTTTACACCTAAGAAGAACCACAACAGGTACAAAAAAATTTAAACAACACAACACATATCTTGAACAGAATAGAACTTTAATCAGAAACAATCTTGCTTCTATGAAACTCCTGGGAGTCTACATTGCGAACAAAGAAGCACCAGTTTTCTGGTCTTCTGCAAGCTGTATTTGCATTCAAGTATTTTGTTTGGTGTATGAGCACTTATCCTTCGATCAATTATGATTGTACAGTCCAAATGGCAAACACTCAAATGCAGCACATTACATTGATTCTAAACAGGACTGCTTCAAGAAGGTGGTTTAGACTTTAGAACCCGCAAACATAACATCATGTCTAGCATTGGTAGTACAGTGTTTGTTGTGTGCTAGAAGCCGGTATAGAAATACAGTTTTAACAAATAGAACAAGCACCAGTTGTTTTTAGCCTCTCGGAGTAAAACCATAAATTTACCTTTGCATATCCAGTGTGGCGTTCTAGATTCAAATGCAAGTCCTTGACACGACCAAATTCACTGAAAGCATTGTGCAGATCTTCCTCTTCGGCATCTTCTTTAACTCCACAGACAAGAATTGTCCATCCTTCGATAGCTAAGAATTAATAAAATTCTCAATTAGCACAACAGGTAAGGTCGTAATGAACAATAGACACGTGAGAAATACATTGCTACTGTACTAACAAAGAGACAATGACCATAAGTATGAGGCCAAAAACCAAATGCAGCACAACTACATAGATTTGCATACAATAGAATCCAATAGTTGCAGCAAAATGTGTAGTTGAGTTCAGAACCAACACATGTTTATGATCCCTAAGCATCATAGCCCAGCTGCAGCATTTTAGTGGTATAACCTAAATATTCAAATCCTTTCAGAACAATTGGAACTCCTTGTAAAACATTAATGACTTGATACAAGTTATCATCAGGTTCTCAAGTTACTAGTTGCTGCAAGCTACTGATCATTGAACATGCATTCCATCAAACATAATGAAGTCACTCTTGAATTTGCTGGATTTGCATTATTCATCAGAAGGATAGATGCATCCACAATTTCCCTCACTCCAAGAAACAAAATGCTGCTGATTAAATTAGTTTACATAGCACAGTCACTGTTCCCCATATTTAATCCAAATTCCTCCAACAAAACTGTTCACCATAAAACATCCAAGGACACTAGGAGAAAACACGTAATCCACACACCCCCACGCCCACCAAACCTACAGAAGGATGATTCTAACATGAGAATTGAGCGATACCATTCATACTTGTGATTTTTTTTGTATCGTTCAACAAGTTTATAAGAAACCACCAACCAGACACCTCATGTTTAGTTCAGATTGTTATGCTGAAACATCACAGTTCACAGCCACAAACCGCAGTATGAATGAGATCGAGCTATATCAACTTCTGATCAAGCACATACCAGCCGAAAACCCTAAACCCCAACGAAACATCACTAACCACTAACCCTAGCAAAACATCACTAACCTCGCTCGCAAATTTCCACGAAGCTAACCCCAAACCAACAAGCAAACCCCCACAAAATTTCGCAAACTTCGAAAGCCAAAAACCCCAACCATAGGTCGAAACCTAGAGATCATGCCAAAAAAAGTGGTCGGGCAAGGGGTTCTCACAGCGCTGCGGGCCGTGTCCGTCATCGCCGTCTTCGTTGAGGGAGTCGAAGCGGTCGCGGCTGGAGGCGAGGACGGAGGGGCCGCGTCCGGCGAAGCGCCCGCGGGTGCGCACCACGGCGGGGGAGACGATGTGGGGCACGGGGAGCGCGCGGGCGGCGCGGCCGTCCTCCTCCATGGCGTCCTCGTCGTCCTGTTCGTAGTCGACGAACTCCACGTCCTCCTCCTCGTCCGCCGCCGCCGCGCGCCCCATCGCCGCCACCATGATTGGAGGAGAGAGCGAGGGAAGGGGGATGGGGAAGCGAGTGCGTAGTGGGTGGCAACTGGCAACGTGACGTGAGGGTCTCTTATAATGGCGGTAATTACTAGCTGAAGGTGATTAGTACGGTTATATTTCCAGATGGATCCCTTCAAATTCCATTAATTCGAATCAAGTCATCCGATCAGGTCGGTCGTTGGAGTAGCCGTCGAATCGGAAACGGATGGCTCGGATGATATGTGCGAGGCGAGCCAACACGAGGCTTCCCCTGTCCAAAGAACATCGGAGCCATCTCGAGTCTGACGCCATGGCCGCATCCGCCGCCTCCACCGGTAGTGGTGGTAGCGACCCACCCCTAGCTGCGGCGGCGGCGCCGACGGGGGGCACCTCTTCTTGCCCGTGCTCGCGCCCTTGCCCCATATGCCTCGAAGCCTTCAAAGACGAGGCCTACCTCGATACCTGCTTCCGTAAGTCGTCCCCTCCTCTCACAGAATCTCACGAAATTCTCCCCGATTTCCGCTGTTAAGATTGCTTCCGTTCGATAAACGCCTACTACCTGAGCGTGAACTCTAGGATTTTAGCATGGAATGGAATTTCGTTGTGATTATCGGTCTCTCGCTCAAAGCCTCAAAGTGACGTGTGGAAACTGTAGTTCAGATTCAGAATAATGATTTGTCACTACTCTGTTTAAGTTCCTTTCTAAAACTCCTAGCTGCTTATGCAGATTCTTTTTGCTACAAATGCATTTGTCAATGGGTAAGGATAGTAGCGAGCAAGCATGAAGAACCTTTGTCTTCAGTTAGGTGCCCACTTTGCAAGGTGAGCTCAATTCTGCTTGTAAATGGCGTGACACGCAGTAGCAACACACTCGAGTAACTTCATTGTAATATTGAAGTGCATGCTTAGACAAACATTGCGGGTCTCTAAGAAAGCGACAAAAAGGTCGTGTTAGTTCAATTAGTGTTGAAGAGCTTGTTGAAAGGTACAGTTGGTTCAGTAACCCGTGAAAAATCTGTTGTGGTTTAATTGGATTGAAGAGACTAGCAATGAGCATTGTGTTGTGAACCATATCTATATATTTGGGACGTGTTAGCTTCACCTTTGCTATTTGTTGCTTATGTCTCGGTACCCATAATTCTTGATTGGTAGTTGGCTGAGTGAACCATATTTACAAATCTGACCATGTATTGTTTGCCTGAGACTTAGCCCTGAAGTTCTGACCAGTTGTAAATGTAACCTTGTACCATTTTGCAGACTGAAAATCTATCCATCATACATGCTTTTGATGGTGAATCATTTGAGCGGTGGTACATAAATCAGGAACCTAGGAAGAGGTATCCCTCCTCTCTTGTTTTCTCCCTCTAGTTTTTTTTATATAATGGTATCCTCCCTCTAGTTGTGCGCAAGTGTGAGTATTCAGTAAATGAACAAGACAAAGGCTGCCCTTCCTATTTTAGTCGGAACCAGTTGCTTTACAAAGAAAATGACTCTAATTCGATATACTTCTTATGGAAAAAGAAAGATGTTATGTGGGGACGCGTGTATGAACGCCGGTGCAAGAAGACGGTCCCTTCGGTGTAGGAGTCGTAGTCCTTTGTATCTTAGGAATTATGGTTTAGTTTGATTTGGTTAAGATTTTTAGTTAGTTGGCACAAGAGATAGACTTTCCTCTTTATGGGACTTGCATGATTGTAAACAGACCAGCCCTATATATATGAGGGGTTGGTGATCTGGGAAAGCAAGAAAGATTTGGTTGTGCCTTGATTTGGTTCGTGTTCCATCTGCTGCTCCGGGGAGGCAAGGCTTGACCTTTCCGTCCCGAGAGCCTGTTTCCTCTACTGCATCTCGCCGCAACAAAAGAATTGACATGGACTTTTAACTTAAAAAGAATCTATACTATAGATCAGCAGATAAATAGAAAATCTTCACTGGACAATAGCAGAAGTTTCCCACCTAATTTCGGTATTCCAGCCAGGTGCAGAGTAGAGACAATTGGGTGCTTCCAGTGACTAATCTGCACTCTTTAGCCCATATTCACAAGCAACCATCTATTTGGTTGCTGCGATGGAGGCTATCTGCATGTTATTCGTCTGATTGTAAACTAAAATTGTTTTTGCATATGTGACCGAGTATGCTTATCCCCCTTTTCATGGTACAGGCGTCTTTCAGATGCACATGAGCTGGTATCGCAGTTCTATAACATGAAAGGTAGTATTTCAATCTGCTATTGCTTTTCTGTTCACACTTAAGTTTTCTTCATCGGATTTATGTATTTCACTTGTTAGTAAGACTTAAATTTGCTGAATTATTAAACAGAGATCACAAGCAATATTTCTGGTGTGAAGCAATACTGGGAGCAAAAAGGATATCTCCGGAAGAAAATTTGGCTTGAAACCTGGCTAAGGCGGGAAATTCAGGCCCTTACTCGGGTATGATGCTGTTACGTATTAGCAATACAATTACTTCGTAGCTTACAAGAATCGCATGTGCTTTTAATTACTGGGGTAGGCCGTCGGCCACCAAGCTTTTTGAAGGAGATATAGTTTGAGCATCCAATTGGTTCTGTGTTAATCTATGCATATTTGAATTTTCCTTGTTTTACTCGTGTTCCTTGTATTTACTTACTATAGGTTATGAATATGAAGTGGTATCAGATCGACGATTGGGTACCAATTTGGACTCCTAAAAAATGTTTTGTAGCTAGGGCTTTTGTTTTCAATTATTATCAATCTTGTGCGTTAGTGACTTGTGGATCATTTTCAAAGGAAGCGCTTTGATGCTAGAACTTCTTTTGACAAACTCATGGTTGGTTGGCACAGTAAAGAAACAGTAGGAGTATGTTGCATGTTTCAATAATCATGTAATGTTGAGATTTTCTCAGGCGCTAGAGGACAGTGTCTTTTTTTCTTTTAATAAAGGATAATAATTAATAACCATGATGTTGCTTATGACAATGCATATAGTATAGGATTTCTGCCATGTTGGTTGCCCAGTAATTTGTTGTAAATGCTGAGTTTTGCAGGATGAGAATGTCGATGCCATAGTCTACCACATCCACGGTGTCATCGGATCTTTCATGAAGAGGCTTGAAAAAGAACACGCATCAAGAAGGATTTCACCAGATAAGAGGAGGGAAGAGTTCAGGACATTGCTCTCTGATGCTGCTAGGCCATTCCTCCTTGGCCGAACAGAGCGATTCGTTACCGAGGTGGAGCTCTTCCTGGTTTCCAATCTCAACATGGAAGCGTACAACAAATTGCGCGTTCAGAGGTTTAGAGAGTCCAGCTCCCATCTAACGAGAGAGCAAGACGCACTGCCTCGTGATAGGTCTCTTGAGGAGCACTACTTGTATTTCATATGTAATGACACGGACTGTGATGAGATGTAGCGATCTGCAATTTTTTGTCACATGTGTCTTTGTTCCCCTGTACATCTCTTAGACTGCTGCATTGGTATAGCCCCAGTTATCTGTCTACTACAACATATGCTGATGAAATACAGAGCATGGAGTAAGCTGAACATGAGAACATTACAGTTTTTTTTTTTGACACAAACCGATTTAGATCTCAACTGCAAAAAAAAACAGGTTCATCAGAGCATGTCACTGATAGTTCCAGACAACCAGAAAATTCCATATGATGTCTGGAGTCTAGACTCAGAATACATCAACAGCACTACTTAAATCTAGCTTAAAACACGGAAGTGTGGTGAACTGAAGTCGGGTTCTGAACGAGTGCATTAATGCAAATGCGGCGTCCAGATGGCCCCCGGCGCGACGCCGTGTTCACGATGCTCCCGCCGCGGGCATGCGCGTGCTTGGACCTCGAGCGCGTCCTCGGTGGGAGACCTCGGCGATGCGGGGCGTCTCGATGCTCACGGCGGCCGGCGTTGTTGACGAGCACGTCGGCGCGCCCGAACGCCTCGGCGGCGTTCCTGCAGCTGGCTTCGGAGCCTACGTCGGCGGGGACGGCGATGGGGGAAGCCGGAAGCGCCGCCAGCTAGCGACGCCCGCGCTCTCGACGGCGTGTCCTTGAGCATCCGGAGCGTGTCCCGGGCGCCCTGCTGCTCATTCTCGCCCTAGACGTAGGTGAACGCAGCACACCGCGCGGCCGATGCCGCCGGTCACCAGCCACCTTGCCGTTTGCAACAAATATTAGCCGGCCGTAGAAGTCCGCTAAAAGCCCAGCCGGCCCGCAATCGCAGAAGCCGGCGGCCCGGCACCATAGCCCGCGCGAGACGCGAACCGGCCCGGCGGATCTGCCGAATCGTGCGAAAAAGAAAAGGAACACGGAGGCGTCAGGCAGGCGCGGGGGAATCAGCGAGGAAAGCGGGAAAACGCGCGCGAAACCTGGCAAAACTTGAACCTGCCTCCCGCGCCTTCTCTCGGCTGCCTCCTCCCCTCCCCCCCCCCCCCCCCCCCCCCCCCCCCCATATCTGAAATCCACCGATCCAGCCTCCCTCTCTCTCTCCCTCGACTCCTCCCCGCTCTCCCCCTACCAACTCAACGCACCGATCCCGCCGGGAAGAGGAAGGAGAGGCCGAGACGCGGCGCCATGGACACGGAGCCCTTCGACGAGGCGGAGCTCTTCGTCCTCCCCGCGTCCCCCGCCGTCTCCCCGCCACGCCGCCTCAAGCGCCTCAAGAAATCCTCCTCCCAAACCACCGCCGCCGCCGTCGCCGTCGCTACCACTACCAGCCCTCCTGCCGGCTCGCCGCCTCCACCTCCGCCTCCTCCGCCGCCGCCGGAAAATGCGTCACCGGGCGGGGAAACCCTAGCTCCAAGCCCGTCTCCTCCCGCCAACCCCTCCCCGAGCCCGCCGACGCCGCCAGATTCTGATGCTGATGCGGATGCGGATGCGTTGAGCCCGCTGCCCCATTCCTCTCCTGCCCCCGTCTCCTCGCCGCTGCCGCGGACCGACACCCCCGACGACGACGACGACGACGAGGAGGATGACGGGTTCGATCCGCTGTTCTCGGAGGCCGTCGCCGCGGGGGAGTGGGACCCGCTCGGCGCGCCGGCGGAAGGGGACGGCGGGGACGAGGAGGAGATGCTGGGCGGCGGGCTCATCGAGGAGCTGCGGCGGGAGAACTCCGCGAAGAAGCGGCTCGACATGGACCAAGCTGAGGGGGGAATGGCTGCGGGGGCGGAGGCCAAGGGAAAGAGGAGCAAGAGGAAGAGGAAGGAGGAGGCGCCCAAGGAGTCGGCCCGGGAGAAGAAACGTTCTGAAAAGGTAAATCATTCTCTCTTGTGTTCTGGATCATGGCATTTTTTTAAGAGAAATTCTGCATCGTGACACTATTTAGTACAATTCCTTGTCAATTTTGTTGATGGGTCGTGTGGGTGCGTGCAGGAGAGGAGGGCACAGCTTGATTCTATCCACGCCGAATCGCAGAGGTTGCTGCGAGGTATACATGTCAGCTCAGCTGCACATATCCTTACAATTTAGATGTTGAGGTTTGATCTTTGTTCTGATGTTTGTTCACTGTAGAAACAAGGAGTGCGTCCTTCAGGCCAATTGTGCAGCCAGTTTGCAAGCCTATCTCGTCAGTCCTGGAGAAGATCCGCCTTCGTAAGCTGGAGGTTCTGAAGAAGTATGCAATTTAGTTGTTTCTGTGAGGTTTTCAGGAATTTCAATTAAATCATAACGATTCGACCCCAATCCCCCTTTCACGTAATGATTGATTTCGGGGATAATTGATTATCTCAACTTTTCATCACTCTGGATTTCAGGTCAAATACTACTATCGAAGACAATGATGCTTATCCAGAGCCAGCGAGTGATTCTGCGGCGTGTTTGGATGTGCCCAAGGTTAAAGAAGCAACAACAGATGATAATGATTTGAGGATTGTGAGTCTTTGTTAAGGCAGTTTGATTTGATTATGTAGCGTCCATTAAACTTAAAGCAGTGCTGTAATTGCAGGATGATGTTGAAAAGGAGCTTGGAGCAAATGGCCATGACCTTGAGCAGTGTGATGTTGCAGAGGATGAGGTGAGCATTGCCTTTCCTTAATCTTTGTGCAGTTTGGTATCCATATATTACTGATATAGTGGTCTGGCTTGCAGGATGATTTGAGTTGCAAAGGGAAAGATCCCCGTAATAATGGTATCAAAGCTTCAGATAAGGTATGAGTTCCCCCTATCAGCTCTGTTAATGCAACTATTTTGTCTCATAGCATAATATGAGGATGCTGTAGCCAACAGTCTTCTATATTATTTTGCCACATCAAGCAATTATAATCACAGTGTGGTAAAAAGTTGTACCCAGTAAAGTTGTGCTGCTTTCAATTGTGAGTAAGGATCGAAAATGTACAAATTCCCTGGTTGACAGGTCTTAATAAATAGAATAAAGATTTCTAAACACGCTATACATATATTACAAATGTATTCAGCTCATAATGGTTATCTGTAGTGAACTGCTTGTTTAACTATAGATTGTTTGGTTGTACCAGGAAAATTATGATAGATCACAAGAGAATCATGAAGAGAATACCCAATCAAGTGATAAGCATAATGATTCAGTAGATCAAACTCAATTGCCCCCTTCTTCAAGTCCTACCGAGAGTACAGACGAAACGTAAGTGCAACACCTTTCCTCTATAAATTTCCCTTCCATCATAAATTTTCAGTTTTTCACAAGCATTGTAATTATTTGCATATTTCTTGCCTGCAGTGGCAGAGCCAATTGTTTTTCTTCCCTAGCCTTGTGTTATTTCTTTACGGTCAGCTCAACTGAGTTATTTTCATTGACAGGAAACAGGGTCATTGGCGCCCCTGTTAGTGTTTAGTCAAATCCATATCACTTAGGGCCATTTGAATTTGAGTTGTTAAATGAAAGCATTCCGTTAACTTTACCAGTGATATTTTGCCAACACAAACCAGTTTTAAGTCCTTGTTAGCTCCATCCATAATATGGAGCGACTTATTACTATGTCAGACACTAACTGTCCAGAGGATAGATACATATAATCACTGATAAATTTAGCTCCATTTCTGCACTATGTATGGTCATGTCCATACAATACTGATGTTGTCACACATTGCATGTCTCAGTTCATCAGAAGATGAAGAAGAAGATAATGATAAAGAGAATATGGATCCAGTCACTCAAAATAATGATGTAAATACTCAAGAGCACCTCGAACAAGCTACTGGAGGAGACTCATGTCCAGATGGTGCCATTCTCAAGGATTTTCTAGATGATGAAGCTGAGGAAGAGGATGATAGTGATAATGACATGATGAGGTTTAAGGATGATGATGAAGATGATGGAAGTGATGAAAATGAAGTATTTAATGATCTGATTGCAGCTGGCTATGAAGAAAAGGAGGTAGATCATGAGAAGCGAAATGAACTCCACCAAAAATGGCTTCAGCAACAGGATGCTGCTGAAACGAATAATGTTATGCAAAGGCTGAAGTTTGGCCATCAAGAGCAGAAAGAATCTGTGCATGAAGATGAAGATGAAGATATAGAAGACCATGAGGATGAATCAGAAACTGAAATGTTAACTCCAATAAATGTTGTGAAGCAGAATTCTGAGAAGGCAAAACAAATGGTTGCCAAGATGTTCACGGATGATAATGATACATACGAGCACTCGGATGATGAGGAAATAGAGGAGCATTTGGTCCGTCAACGAATTTCAAAACGAGAAGTAAGTTCTTGCATTACAAATAGCACTGGAATATTTGTTCATTTATGTACTTTAGTAATTTGAGAATGACACAGAATTTTTACACATAGGTTGACAATAATACATTCATATCTCCGCTGGAAGATGACAGCTCAAGGGAAGTATTTGGTCTAATAAAGAAGCTCAATATCCCTCCACAACCTAAGAGGAGAGGAAAACAATCAATATGTAAGAGAACCCTTCTTCTGAGCTATCTTTTTCTCTTAATTGACTTTTTAAACGAGCCTCGTTGACCTAGTAACAATTTTTGCTAAAATTTCTGCAGCAAATCATGAAATGCTTATGGCTGGAAGGAACAGCAGTGCTTCAAAGGTAGTGGTTGTTGATATTTTGTCAGTGGTTACACTTGTTACAGATGGATGCTTAGTAACTTGTGTTCCGAATGTGCAATGCTCTTTACTGTGGCAAATTACTGAGCGTTAACTCCTGTAACTTCTGTTCCTGTAGCTTGATAATCTTGACTTTTGTGTGTGTGTTTGCAACTTTAGGTTATCTGTTGACTATTACTGTATGGCTGCTCATAATGTTTCCATACTGCAACACTGCCATGTCAACTATGTCACTTCTTTTTCCCCTCAAACATACTGTCACTTCTTGTGTTGCATCTATTATCCAAGATTTCACATAGTTTTGTTTTGGCATATTTGACCATCAAATGACATCATTATATATTTCTTGCAGTCATCTTTCCTTGGTCGAACTGCCAGTGGTTCATTGGCATCTTCTCATAGATCAGTTTATAGATCCTATGTATTTGGCCGTGATGACAGCAATAGTAGTACCAGAAGCTGCATGTCTACTTCGGAGAGTATTTCAGATATGGTAAGTTTCTTGAGAAACTCGAGTCTGTTATGTTCATGAGTTCGAATCCGCTTTGAAACATGGCGTTCATTTCTTATTTCCGAGAGCATTCTCATATGATTCTTCTTTCCATCCTATAGGATCAGACCAATTCAAGCCAACCTAAGAAGGCAAAGTTTAGCAGTTCGCAGCCAAAACCGGTGGGGCCACCGGCAAATTCAAAGAGTGATAAGAGTTCAGGTGTTTCCTTATTTGAGATCCTGCGTAGGACTTCTTCAGTTACATCTGGTAGACAAGAGCTTAGCAGTCAGGAAAGCTGTAGTACGATCACAGAGAGTCAAGCCGTGCATCAGTTTTCAGCATTCAAATTATCAAGGAGGTTTTCTAAGGTGGGAGCAAGAAACTGACAGCCTCCTTCCCCAGCTAAAACTTGGGAGCATCCTCGATCAGAAAAATAAATATACTGTGTTTTTTCATGGCAGTTTGTTTCCTGGTGTATGTTTGAATTCTTAATCTTGTGTATCGTCAGTATGTGCTTGACAGCTTGAAAATGTACATTGAATTTGTGACTAAGTTTGGCACATAGTGTATCTAGAATCTTTTTTGGGCTCAGAACTTTTATAAGACTTTGTAGCAGTTGTATTGTACCCTTCCGTTATCTGGTCAGGTTGTATGTGAACAGGTACAAAAAAGTTATACGTGAACATTGTTTTTCTAATAGGCTTTTTAATTTCAAAAGTAAGTTACTTTTTTTATGACAAGATATTCATGTTGCTGGGATCGAACAATGTACTAATTCAGTAAAAAAACATATCTGTTCCGTTGGGAAACGTTGTGCAGTTTCTGAGGAGCACAGTCATACCTGCTCAACAATATGCTTCTACACATGCAGATTTTGTAGAATCCACTATAATCCTGACTTTGATAGCTTTCATTTCCGTAAATGGTTGTGCATAAAAATGAAGGGGGCAGTATTTGTTAAAAACGGGTACGGTCCGATGGGCTGGGCCTCTTACCAATATGGCTATATGGGTCGTGCTTTTCGCCGTGCACGATCTACGTGGGCTTTAGGACCCATTACTGTGCGCACGCGCACGATCTACACGAAACTTTGGGCCCAAATGAAAACCGCCTATGCCTTGCGCCCTTGCGTGTGTGTACTTGCCGTCGTCCTCCTATCCTCTTCCCCTCCTCCCCCAACAAGCAACAACCCTAATCCGTGGCCACGGACCCGCCGCAAGCTACTTCGCGCGAATAGGTTGGGGATTCAATCGAGGCTACGCGGGAATCGGTCGTGCTCGAGATCTCAACCCCCTGAAATCTTGTTATTGCTGTGGCGGTAAGGTAAGAAGATTCAACCCTGTCCCTGCATGAATCCATTTCAATTTTGTGGCCGAATCGATGGCGCAGGCTGTGACCTTGCGTTTCTCAAAAATTTCCTTCGCTTTCCTGTCTCATGGAGTTATTGTTTTGGTTTTGGAATGACCTGGGTTACGATTTCGTCTTTAATGGAGCTCCCCCCATGATTTTTGGCAGATTTAGGTGATGAGATCCTGGGGAGCGCGCCTCGCTCGGTCCTAAGATGCTGGCAGGCAACGGCGGTGGTGGTCGCGGCTTCCATCTCTCCTCCCACAAGGACATCCTCCTCGGCCGCGGCGGCCGGAGCTTCCTCTTCGGCAACACGTGGTTCCTTCTCTCCACCTACCCGGCGCGCCTCCTGCACACCACGGACCGCCGCGCGCCAGCCGCCTTCTTCGCCGCCATCCACCGGGCCCCGTGCGTCCGGTCGCCCTGCGCGGGGCAGGGCCTGCTGCAGAGAGGTGGAATTGTCATGGCTGCCTGTGGCTATGCTCTTCGGCGAGCTGAGCTGGGTGTCGCCAAGCGCCAACCGGACAAGGATACATCTGCAGGGACACGAACCTCGCGTATTGCGGCTACCATGGGATCAGTGGGGAGTGCGCCTCGGCCAGATGTCTCTTTTAGGTATAGAGGGGTGGAGTCTTGTAAGAAGTTTGGTGCAAGCCTGAAGTGCCGTGAGCCGTGGGGGAATAGGTCATTCTGGACAACTGCAGTGGGGCCAAGTTGGAAATTGAGCTTTGCAGTTGAGCCATGGACTAGGGACTTCAGCTCTTCATGTGTTGCACCATATTCTGCTGGAGCCACAGAACATCAATTGTCACTCGATGAGAAGATGGAAAACTCAACAGTTGCATCTGATGGGTATGTATCACATTACTATTCCTCCAATCACGGGTTATATTGAGCACCTATTTATACTCAAAAAAGGATCAACATTGTAGTTGAATATCACCATGGTTCATGTATGTTTTCTGGCTGCATAGTAAGCTGGCTATGATTGTCTATGTCCGTACAGATGCATGCACATAAATATGCCAAGCGAGAAATCTAAGTGGAAATTAAGTAATTGAGTTCCATTAATGACAAGGTTATACAGGATATACTTGAAGTTTTCATGTGATGCTGTAAACCTCTGCGAGTGATGTCAGTTATGTCCTAAAGTTAATGTATCTGAATGAACTTATAGAAAAGCAAACTCATATCTGGGAACTGGACTATGGTCCATTGCAGAAGAGTTTCATAAAATTAAATAGGACAGAATCGCAAAGATTTTACTTGTATTCGTCCCAGTTCCCACACATAAGTTTATTGGTTGGACTGGAATTTATTTACAGTCTGCTTTCAACATATTGATATAGGATTTTTGTGGGTTATGTTAGGATGAACTGTGTCTGTTCTTCAAATATTGTATTTGTATTTCCCACAAATAAAGATTATTGTTCGTTAGATGATAGGTCTAGTATTATCCACTGATATTAGCGTGTATCTGCTGGTGGTTGACTGTTTCATTCCCTTACAGGAAGGCACCTACTTCTGAAAATTTGAAGCTGGTCTCAGGCTCTTGTTACTTGCCTCACCCTGCAAAGGAGGCAACTGGTGGTGAGGATGCTCATTTTATTAGCACTGATGAGCGTGTGATTGGCGTAGCAGATGGTGTTGGTGGTTGGGCAGATCTTGGTGTTGATGCGGGACTATATGCTAAGGAGCTCATGAGAAATTCAATGACTGCTGTCAAGGATGAGCCAGAAGGGACCATTGATCCATCAAGAGTTTTGGAGAAGGCTTATATGGGCACCAAAGCAAGGGGATCGTCTACTGCTTGTATCATCACTCTTAAAAATCAGGTTAAGCTGCTCTCCCTTATTTGATGATGTTTAGGGTATTTTTGGCAGAGTTCCCAGAGCAGACACTGGGAACTTCTAGAGTTTATCTTAGAGAACCAAACAGGTTCTTAGTGCCTCCCACTCCATTACTTGTTTGATGAAACCTGGTGAACACGCAAAAAGTGGTTGTTTACTAGAATATATGCAGTTAATTTTATTGAATAGTAATTTATTGAGCATGTGAATAGCCAACTCCCATCGACAATAGATATATAATTTCAATTTGTGCATCTGTTTGGTGATCT
The DNA here is from genome assembly GCA_033239725.1 of Echinochloa phyllopogon. Classification (NCBI taxonomy): domain Eukaryota; kingdom Viridiplantae; phylum Streptophyta; class Magnoliopsida; order Poales; family Poaceae; genus Echinochloa; species Echinochloa phyllopogon. Next base: position 2,474,716 of record BTCW01000018.1, read on the forward strand.
CAGTTCCAAATTCCTACTTCTGAAAAAGTTCATATTATCTGTTTCCTTTTATTGTCACAAGTGACGTAGTAGTTCGGTGATAATTTGTACTGACATCATAAAATTTAAATTTGCAGGGTATCCACGCTGTAAATCTTGGGGATAGTGGCTTCGTAGTAGTCAGAGATGGTCGCACTGTTCTCAGATCACCTTCACAGCAGCATGATTTCAATTTTACTTATCAGCTCGAGAGTGGGGGTGGCAGTGATCTTCCAAGTTCTGCTCAGGCTAGTAATTCAGCAATTTTCCTTATTTCGTAGAGAATTCTGATAGTACAACTCACCTGTGAATCTTATACTTCTATCTGTTCAATTCGTGGAAATTCTACATCTTCAAAATACTTGTATATAATTATGCTCCACATTTGACAATTCTTTAGGTATTCCACTTTCCGGTTGCTCCTGGTGATGTTATTGTTGCTGGCACGGACGGGCTTTTTGACAATTTATACAACAATGAGATTAGTGGTGTTATCGTTGAAGCTCTCAGGGTTGGACTTGAGCCTCAGGTCGCAGCACAGAAAATTGCTGCCCTCGCTCGACAAAGAGCTACGGACAAGAACAGACAATCACCATTCGCAGCAGCTGCTCAAGAAGCTGGGTACCGGTACTATGGTGGGAAGCTTGATGATATCACGGTCGTGGTGTCATATGTGAAGGGCGCCTGATCCACATGACGCGAGCCTTTCCTTTGGATGTAATGTATATAAATCTTGTCCCGAACTTATGGCGTGTGTATGCACCGGGGCGTAGAACCTTATTCCGAAGGTGTGAAATCCCCTGATCCCAGAAGCACTTGTGCTGGATTTAGCATGGTTGCGCTTTAGCCTTGGAAGATGTTAGCAAACCATTGTCATTTTACTTGTTCACTGCTGCGAGAAAAAGATAATTCTCTGAAACCTGGGTGGGTTCCTTTTCCTCTTGTAAGGAGGATAATAACCTGCTGGAAACAAATTTTGTTGTAAACAGAGTCGATTGTCGAATGATAGTTATAGTTGTGTTTGCCTGTTTGTGGTGATTTTTGAAATGCTTCACTCCCTCATTTTTTGTTTACGTGGGAGAGAATCCGGGACGATAGAAACGAATTGTGGCGCAAAGTGTAGTCCTTTCTCGTCTTCGCCTAATTGACACTGCAGTTATTTTGCTTTCATGGCTGGCAACTAGCAATGGCTACCATTTCGTGGAACTGTACACTGACGTGCAAGCACTTGCTCAGAAAGGTAACCCTGAATTCACCTTCTGAATTAGGCAGGTGTATGATACAGCATTGGGTTTCTTTGTATTAAAGCTGATCTATGATATCGCTAGTGAGTATTTTAGAAAGTGGTAACTATGATTTTAGTCGTAATAACAGAAGAAAAGGACCGACGATGATGGGGGTACAGTTAATATTAAGCACTCGTCTCATCTTTTAGCCTATCTAGAGGTAACACCTAGTTCATGGTTGCTACTTAAACTATCCCTTGCTATCATTGTCATTTTGATTATCATGATGCTGGTCATTGTTCCCATGATGCGCTGTTGATGTGTCAATCCGGATGCTCAAAGTTGTTACAACGCTAGGCACCTCAGACTGTTCCATTTCACCCTGCACACATAGAAAACAAAGAAGCACAGATACTCCATGAGAGTTTTGAAGGATGCACGATGATAACCTATTTAAAGACAAGCAATTTGCTTAGGACATAACAATGAATAAGGAGGATGTAGTTGTTCACCATTAGTTGTGAATTCTCTGCTTCCATGTCTTCACAGGCCTTCTTAAGCTGGTCGAGTTCTGACCTTAGTGTACCATTAATGGCAGTCAGGTCAGTTACCTTCTGGGCTAGTTCCTCACATTCTTGCTGGATAGTACTAGTATAACAAGGGCATGAAATGAATCAGTACACAATGTCACTAAAGAAGCTGTACAATGTGGAATTTAATTGTATTATTATAGTACTACCTCTGTTCTCAAATATGTCGTTTAGGACAAGCTATTTAGTTCAAAAATGAACTAATTTTTTTCTTAACGTCATATATTGGAGAATGGAGGGAGTAAATCTGAATGCCCCAACTAAAGTAAGTGTCATGGAGTATCAGACAATTAATATGATCAATAATGAAGAATTGTTTTGTTTGTTTTCCAAGAAAATATCATTTTTGTCACAACCTACAGACCAAATTAGATGTTTGCTGAAGTTCAGATTTGATGTGCCCCCACAACAGATGATTGCCGAGAGGCAGGGTGGGTCAGAGGCGCACTCAACTTCTCAAGTTGGTACATCAGATGAATTAGACAGCATTGCTCAAGAACAACTACAAGATTCTTCCAAGACTTTTCAGACATTTTCTTACATCTGTACAACCACATGGCGCTATGGTGGGCAAACCGATTAGTCAGGCCAGTCATACCATTTCCAGTTTAAAACATTTTAATAGAGTACCAACTAGCCGTAACTACAGCAATTTTTTTATGAGGATCAGTGGACCTTTGTGCAGGCTTAACAAAGTTGAGAATTACTATTTTTCAAGTTTGCTTCTAGCACCATTCATAATCAAACATCACCCAAAATTAAAGGGTAACAGACCATTAGAATACAATCGTATCCATTCTCTCCCCAATATTCTAACCGAGGACAGTACCTGCTTGCGTAGTCTTGATCGCCTTGCTGACTCTCTGTTAGATTGTTTTCTTCTCTCCCTCTTCAGTTCTCGTTCATCCTGCTAAAAGAAAGCGCATGATGAAGATGGGAAGAGATCATGCTCTATATGCATTAAAGGTGTGAAATAATAGTTGTTCATGCAAATTGACATTGTATGCTTCCCATACATACCATCTGTGACAAAGCTATGTCATGCTGGGAAGGTGCTGCAGCATTCTCACCCTGTCCAGAGGTCTCTGCTTTAACTGGAGAATTACTCCAAAGATCCATTCCAATGTTCAAGTTCGGTCTGGCATTGGAGATTGCTCCTGTCTCAGGTGTCGAAACTGATTGTTTTGCTGCAGACCTCCTCTTTGCTGTGCTTCGTGTCTCGGCTGCAGCATCTTGCATTGTTGCAACCTGAGATGGCTCCCCTGAAAAGTACAACCGATCAGGCATACCAACCAAAACAGGACAGCTACTGCAATGTAGTATCTTACAAGTAGGTGTTACGAATTGTGTGAGCCAACCTTGTACGTTTGCACTGGTGGACTTTCTCCTCTTTGCAGAAGGTAATAGCTAGACAAAAATTACGAGATCACAATCAACCAAGACGGTCCCAATACCTGTATACTACAGTTAGCTGCTTTTAGGTAATGACCAACATGGCACCTTAAGGTCGGCACTAGCATCTCTTTTATCTGATGATTCCTCGTTCCTGCCATCTCTGCTGCATGCACCGCAATAATACTTTCGCAGTGAGCTCAATAAAATAGCAGAACAGATCAGCAGCCAGCAAGCACGCCATTATACACTGAGCACAAAATGGAATGGCACCTTGCAGAAGCGCTTCCGACGGAGGGAGCACCGGAGCTCTTCCTCTTGCTCTTCCCTTCCGCCGCCACCACAGGCTCGCCGGCCGAGTAGGGCATACTCTGCATAGCACCAAACCCAGTAAGCAATCTCATTCCAGCTGCAGCACTAGATGTCTAGAACCGACACTGGAACATAGCATTTCACCGTGGCCATGGCTGCGTGCGCGTAGTACGCCGGGTGGAACGACACCGGTAACGGCACCGGCGCCCCGTACGGCGCGCCCGCCGCCGCCGCCGCTGCCGCTGCCGCCGCCATCATGTGCTGCTGCATCCCACCACCGTGGACGAAACCCAAAATCAAATTCCCTAACCACGCCACCACACCTCCCAAACACATAAACAATTCGCCGAAAAAAAAGGAAAGAGAGAAACGAGTCATCGTCGTCGTGGTCCGTACCTGCGCGGCGTGCCAGGCGTACGGCTGCCCGCCGGCGGCGTAGAAGGCCTGCTGCATCGAGGCCGCCCACTCCGCGTGCTGCGTCTGCGGCGGCGGCGGCGCCGCCCCCGCCCCGGCGGACGGGTCGCGTGGCGCGCCGCTCGGGCGCTTGTCGTCGCCCGACGTCGCGGAGGTAGACGACGACGCCATGGCCACGCGCCGGGCGCGTCGCGTGACTTGTCCTGTGCAGAGCAGAGCAGACTAGTCTGTGAACGAACTGTGGCGACTCCCTGTGACCGCTGACCGAGGGATCGATCCGCCGCAGCTGCGCAGTGGCTGCGACGCAGGGCGAGGTGGACAGGTGGTGAGGCAGCCGAGCAGGGGAGGCAGCAGGGCCGCAACGAAGGCGGAGGGGCGGCGCGGGGTGGGTCTGGTCTGGTCGCTTCGGGCAGGCGGGGGAGGTGGCGGCGCGGCGTTTTGTTGCCGGGGGCAGGCCAGAGGGACGACACGTAGACCGGGGCGCGGCGAGGGGTCCAGGTGTCTCCGTAGGTGGCTTCGCTCGGCAGAGCGGCTAGGATACGGGTGCCAGCGGGGGATTGGTCGGGCCGCGGGGCCCGGGTCTCAGTGAGGGGGATGGGGCCTTGGGTGCGCGGTGCTGATGAGTCGGATGCCGCGGGGACTCTGCTGCTGACCTGGGTGAGCACCGCCGCATGGGCGGACGCTGGCGGGCGTGCGTTGGTTGACCTGGGCCGAACGTATCGTGTTTGCTGGGTACGTTATTGGGCCAGAAATCCGCCGGGCCACCGTTTTCGGCCCTCTTAAAGTCTGGGAATTGGACCCAATGGTTGTCGTTTTCTGTACTAACTGGCTTGTGATTTGTCAAAGTCCTAGTATTAAATTCTTGCGTTCCAAATATCAGGGGCAGGCAGGCACACCCTTCTGAACCCCGTTCGTTTGGCTTATCAGTAGTCAGTAGTGTTTTTCTCTCTATACAAACTAGCACCAGCCACCAGTCAGCCAACAGTATTTTTCTCTCAACATAAACCAGCATCAGCCACCTGCTACTAGCCAGCCGAGATGGATTGTCCGACAAATATCGTGGAACCGTATAATTTGGTTCCCCTTTGGAAGACTATGGTCTACAGAGGAGACACTACACACCTAGAGGTATTCTTGATTTTAGAATGCTATTATTATTTGGAAAAGGCACGCAATAACGCTTTTGCCCATTTTTTATGCAAGCATTGAATTGGTGACATGCAGTAAATCAGGGGGGGTAAGAGAGACAATCCAGACATTCGGATAAGTTCATTAGCCATTTTCACCCTGCCAGGAAGGGAAGCCAAACCATGCCAGAATCACCGGCCCAGATCAAGCAAGCAAGGAATAATCACTAGTCAAAACATCCGAGGGCCCTCGTGCATTTCCTCGGATTTCCAGTCTTGTCCCTCGTCGTTGGTCGTTGCTTCCTCCGGCCTCCAACCGCGCCACTGGACCAGCGACACATCCGGAGGAGAAGAAAAGGGCTCCCAAGATCCGGACAACGCTGACGACGGGTCCGTAACCGCAACGCAGCGGTTATTGGGGATCTACTGCTCCTGCTCCTGGACGCAGGCACTTTTCCAGCTCCAGCATGAGGTGAGCTGCCGATTCTTTCTCCTAGGAAAGAGAGGGATTGTTTCTTGAGGCTTCCTGGGCGATTCGTTCGTCTCTTGGGTTCCCGGCCCCAGTGCTTGCTGAACGAATCGCTTTGTTATGTTGCTCTGTAGCTGCGTTAGGTGCATCGTCTGCTTGGGGATCCGAATCTGGTGTTTATAGGGGCGTTGTTATTCCCCACTCTTGATTCAGGTCAAAGGAGGGATTTTTTTTGGGGGGTGCTTAGGCGTTCTGTAATCGTAATTCGTAAGAGTTGGGTCTTGGTGATATGGAGTTGGATTGTTCTGCCACTCTGTAGCTTCGAGTGGATCGGAGGATTCCTTAGCCTGTCAAAGCAAAAAGAACAGATGCGTTTGAGCAATGCCTTTGGCTGTCATTATTCAGGGAATATTCTTGCTCACGTAGCGCGCATTTGATAGATCAAATGGAATTTGGAAAAAAAAATGTCGTGTTTTTGAAAAGGTAGTTGGAAAAAGGAATTGAGGGTTATACAATGGTCTTGAGATTGCAAGGGTGCCAATGTACTTGCTGGAACGCCAATGTGATGTTTGGATTCTGGATACTGAACATTGCGTTAATTCAGAAGGCTGTTGCAAATTAGCATTACACTGGCCATGAGTCAGTGGCCAAAATTTTGATCCAGATTCTGGAGTGCTGACCTCAGGGTAGATCCCGTCGAGTGTAGCATCTGTACCTATTCAGCAACAAGGAGTGCTTTACATTCCCCATCTGATTACTAGAAGCATTTTCCAAGTATGTAGTTGATGCTTTATTTTTTGAAAGATGGAATTGGAATATTCTGATCATTGCATTGACCTCTGTTCCTTTTGGATGTTAGGAGGTGTATCTCATATAACAGCAAGACTGGCTACTGTATTTCTATATGGAAGTTGGAATATTTTGGCACTGGCCACTAGGTTAACTATTAAGTGGCAATTTGGACGTGGCCACATCCCCCAAGAAATAACTTTGACCACCTATGATTTCTACACTAAAACATAATACATCACAAACCAAATAAAATCATGACATTATGAAACCTCCTTTTCGAGATGGATCTATACCATAACGGCAAATCAAAATTCATATGAGGTATTTAAGTCAAACTTAAATGGGGTTTTCTTACTCTAAAAACTGTAATGGGTTTTCTGCCCAAAATATTGCCTTCACTGTGGCTGGAGAGATCCCAGGTTTCAGTTTCATGGGTTATAAATTAGAACCTTACAAATATATCATTATATACTTTCTAGTGTTTCCACAGTTTCAACCGAAAAGCTTCGCAACCACACTGTTACTGTTCACTATAATTTTTGTGTCATATCTATGGTCTGGTATTTCAGTGTATAGAACACTTCTTTTATCCTTAAAAAAAATATCCAGTATTTTAGGAGCAGTCATGTGGCATTCTGATTTCTGAAACCTAGAAGGGCACTTCCCCTCCCTTTTTTTATTTGTAATCATGCCTTAACAACTTCTCCTTGTTTCAGGTCAAAGAAGATGCTGGGTTTCTCCATTTCCCTTATCCTCATCAACCTAGCTTCTATATTGGAACGAGCTGATGAGAATCTCCTCCCAGCTGTTTACAAGGAAGTCAGTGCTGCTTTTGATGCTGGTCCTACTGATCTGGGGTACCTTACATTTATGATGAACTTTCTGAAGTCCATAGCGTCTCCCTTGGCAGGTGTCCTTGCTCTTCACTATGACCGCCCTGCAGTTCTTGCGATAGGGACCGCCTTCTGGGCTTTATCAACAGGAGCTGTTGGTGTCAGCCAGTATTTTGGGCAGGTTGCATTCTGGAGAGCTGTAAATGGTTTTGGACTTGCCATTGTAATACCAGCGCTTCAATCCTTCATCGCCGATAGTTACAAAGATGGCACACGTGGAGCAGGATTTGGTTTACTAGCTCTTATTGGTTCAGTAGGTGGTATAGGAGGTAGTGTTTTGGCAACAATTGTGGCTGGTGGGGATTATTATGGTTTGCCAGGATGGCGGCTTGCATTTCTATCAGTTGCCTTTGTGAGCTTTGTAATTGGACTTCTCGTATACCTTTACGCTGTTGATCCTAGAAAAATATCTCCAAGCCATTATGGTGGTGGTGAGGACAATGAGAGGTATGGTTTCCTTCTGATTTTAGAAAAAAAATTGCTTGCCTATTCATATTTTAAAAGATAATTGATACCAAGTTGTATTAAGAAGGCATAAGTACTGCTTGTCTGCTGGAAAATTTTCATCTGAGTGGAAGACTTATCAAGTTATCAAAGTGTGCTTTTGTCTTCCTAGCTGACGTGCCAGATGACTGTAAATATCAGCTTACCATCTAACCATTTACACCACTGGATTTTTCAAGCAAAACCCTGTACACCACTGGAATTGTATATTTGCACATTAGCATAACAACATAGTCTTTTATGCAAATGGCAGGTCACATTTGGTTAGCAATGGTATCCTTCCTCCACATTCAATCTGGAAGGAATCATGGATGGCGGCAAGATCAGTAATGAAAGTGCGGACATTTCAAATCATTGTACTGCAAGGCATTGTTGGCTCTTTGCCATGGGCTGCTGTAGTTTTCTTCACCATGTGGTTTGAACTCATTGGTAAGAATTAAGAAAGCAATGGACTGTTTTCAATACTTGAACTGATAAGTGTCCCTTCTGTAATTGATCATTTGCACCTCAATCCTCCTAGGTTTTGACAACAGCAGCTCAGCAGCACTAAACAGCTTTTTCGCTATTGGGTGCGCCAGTGGATCTTTTCTAGGTGGCGTGATAGCAGATCGCCTATCAAGATACTATCCAGATTCTGCTCGAATAATGTGTGCTCAGTTTAGCGCCTTCATGGGCATTCCTTTTTCATGGATCCTCCTTACAGTCATTCCTCAGTCCGTTGATTACTGGTTGTCATATGCTGTCACACTTTTCTTAATGGGCATTACCATAAGCTGGTGCGCTACTTGTGCAAACAACCCAATGTTCGCAGAAGTAGTCCCTCCCAAGCACCGCACAATGATCTACGCCTTTGATCGTGCATTCGAAGGCTCATTTGGCTCACTGGCTGCACCTGCTGTTGGCATCGTCACTGAAAAGATATACGGCTACAATGCAAAGACTATTGATCTAGCGCATGGATCGGTGGATGGAGCTTATGCACTCTCCAGAGGTCTATTGACTATGATGATTGTCCCCTTTGCTCTGTGTCTCATGTTTTACACCCCATTGTACACTGTGTTTAAGCGTGACCGAGAAAATGCTAGATTGGCCAGCATCAAAGAACAGGAGCTCATATGAAAAGCTTTCTGATGAGGAAACTAGTGTGGTTTTTTATCTGGTTGATGTCGATCTAGTTTTAATTGTTAACATTTACAACACTACCACCCTGGAAGTTCTAGATGGCTAGGAAATACTGTTTCTTCAGATTGATGGCATACAAGAGCACACGTTTTGTATACAGGTGATTGATTGGATGACCTCATCACTCGATGTAGTCAGTCTATTATACATGTAGATGTAGACCTTATCAGGAGAGAAGATACTGCAGTTTCTTTTTTTTTTACTTTCTGTAGACAAAAAGATGGCACTTGCCATGTAATTGATTGTATTATTATATACAGTATGTAAACTTGTATTGAATTGCTTGAACCACGATGCCAAACTGAAGGAAGATACAATGCCACACTTTGCCTATTTATAGGCAGCGTGTTACGTATGATTTACAAGAGCGATGCAGCTTGGCACTCGCTAGTCAAGGGCCTACATCTAAGGATCATGGGATCCGTTGCATGCGCACAACTGTGAGGGGTGGACCGTGAGAATAGGCGTACTCCAACATCCCCCCTCAGCCTGGACGGGGATAGACGTGCAGGCTGTCTCGGAAGTCATAAAAAAGCGTTGCTGGTAATCCCTTTGTAAAAATGTCTGCAAACTGAAATCGCGAGGGAACATGTAGGACCTTGACTTCACCAAGAGAAACCCTGTCACGGACGAAATGCAAATCAATTTCAACATGTTTGGTTCTCTGATGCTGCACCGGATTTGTGGACATATACATGGCACTGATGTTGTCACAATATATGACGGTGGCTTGCTTGGGTGGTTGACGAAGTTCCTGCAGCAACTGACGCACCCAACATGTTTCTGAAACAGCATTTGCAACCCCTCTGTACTCAGCTTCAGCACTTGAGCGTGAAACAGTCGACTGCCTTTTGGATGACCAGGCAACCAGATTGTCACCAACAAAGACGCAATAACCTGAAGTAGATCGACGGGTGTCGGGGCAGCCGGCCCAATCGGCATCTGAATATGCAGTGATGTTGGTGGATGTGGAGCGGCTCAAGTGCAGACCAAAATGTAGAGTGCCACGAACGTACCGCAAAACACGTTTGAGCAGGGCCAAGTGAGGTTCACGGGGTGAATGCATGAATAAGCAGAGTTGTTGGACAGCGTAGCTGATGTCAGGCCGTGTGAGGGTTAAATATTGAAGGGCACCGGCGAGGCTGCGGAATTCAGTGGGATTGAGAACAGGCTTGCCATCAGATGCAGGTAACTTGGACCTGGTGTCAACAGGGGTAGTGGAGGAGTTGCAATTGAGCATATTGGCACGCTCAAGAATCTCATGAGCATACTCTTCCTGGGAGAGAAACAAACCACCAGCAGTGCGTGTAACCTGAACACCGAGAAAATGCTCTAGGGGACCGAGGTCTGTCATGGAGAACTCTTGACAAAGCTTAGAAATGATGCTGGTCAGCAAGGAGGTGGTGCTAGCAGTCAAGATAATATCGTCTACATAAAGCAACAGGTATGCAGTTGCAGAGGATGTATGGAGGATGAATAAGGAAGAATCAGACTTGGATGCATGAAAACCAAGTTTATGTAAGTAGCTGGTGAACCTCAAAAACCAAGTGCGAGGAGCTTGTTTGAGACCATAAAGGGATTTGTTCAGTTTGCAAACATAATCAGGATGGGATGCATCAATAAAACCGGATGGTTGGGAGCAATAAACTGTTTCAGCAAGATTACCGTGGAGGAATGCATTCTTGACGTCCAATTGATGTATGGGCCATGACGAGGAGGTAGCAAGGCTGAGCACCACCCGAATTGTTGCCGGCTTGACGACGGGACTGAATGTCTCGTCATAGTCAACACCATGCTGCTGATTGAATCCGCGAACCACCCACCGCGCCTTGTAACGTGCAAGAGTCCCATCAGAGTTGTATTTGTGCCGAAAAATCCACTTCCCGGTGATCACATTGGTACCTGCAGGCCTAGGAACAAGACACCAAGTATTGTTGTTCATCAAAGCATTGTATTCCTCAAGCATTGCACTATACCAATTTGGATCGGAAAGAGCAGCACGGTAAGACACTGGGATGGGAGAAATAGCCCTGGTGGAAGCAGAAAGGTTGAAATGCTTATTAGGCACCACAATGCCTTGCTTGGCTCTCGTTTGCATGTGGTGTTGGGAGGAGGCGGTGGGGTGCATGTAGCGTGGCGCAGGAGAGACTGGGTGCACGGAGCCAGAAGCAGAGGCCGGGCAAGGTGGTAGTGCCGGACTGGGCGCACGCGGAGATGGTGGAGCGGTGGCAGGAGAATCTGGCGCGGGGAAGACCGGATGAATCGCAGGCCGGGGAGGTGGCGGTGGGAGAATGGAGGGCGGATCCGCACGGATCCCGCGGGACGAGGTTGTAGCACGCGCAGAGGGCGGCCAATCCGAGGATGATTGCGCAGGATTCGGTGTGGCGAGGGGGAATGTGGTCGCCGGTGCATAGGGAAAGCGAGTTTCATCAAAAATTACATGCCGTGAGATGATGATTTTCCTGGTTTGGATGTCTAAGCACCGGTAACCTTTGTGGTCAGCAGGGTAGCCAAGGAAAACACATGGTGTGGATCGGGGAGCCAATTTGTGGGGAGTGGTGGGTAGTAAATTTGGATAGCACAGGCACCCGAAGATGCGAAGATGATCGTAGCGCGGATCTTCGAGGGGCAAGCGTTTGTATGGTGTTTCGAGATGAAGAGGTTTGCAGGGGCGCCGGTTAAGGAGGTATGTGGCAGTGTGAAGTGCTTCAACCCAAAATTGAGGAGGCAAATGAGCTTGAAATAATAATGTGCGAAGAACATCATTAATAGTACGAATAGCGCGCTCAGCTTTGCCATTTTGGGAGGAAGTGTATGGGCAGGAGAGGCGAAAGGAGATGCCATGGGTAGTGAGAAAGGTGCGCATAGGAGTGTTGTCGAATTCTTTCCCATTGTCACATTGTATACACTGAATGGACAAATGGAATTGATTAAGAATAAAGGCATAGAAGTTTTGAAGTGTGGCTGTAGCATCAGATTTTGCTCGTAGAGGAAAAGTCCACAAATAATGTGTATAGTCATCAAGCACAACGAGATAATATTTGAATCCAGTAAAACTTGCAATAGGCGATGTCCAAATATCACAATGAATTATTTGAAAGGGAAAGAACGTAGAAGAATAAGATTGTTGGAAGGGAAGCCGCACATGGCGACCCTTCTGACATGCATCACATACAGACGGTGATTGCGATTTATTTGTACATGAAATGTGAAATTGGGAAACTAAATGCTGTAAATTTTGTGGACTGAGGTGCCCAAGTCGCCGAAGCCAAACATCAGCGGAGGAGACATGGACGGCATGAAGAGCTGACAATGATTGTGACGGTGATGTAGAGCCGAAGGGGTAAAGATCACTGCGGCTACTGGATCGCATGAGAGTTGTCTTGGTGAGAAGATCCTTAACAGAAAAACCATCAGGGTCAAATTCAACAGAACAAGCATTATCTTGAACTTGCGCACGGAAATAAGATTCTTGACAATGTTAGGAGTATGAAGAACATCGTGTAATATAAATTCAGAATTGGGAGTGTAGAGAGAAGTATTGCCAGTGCCAAGAACAGGAAGAGTAGATCCATTTCCAACAATAATGCGAGAGGAATTATGCGGTGAAGAACGACAATAAATGGGCAAGTTACCTTGGTCGCCGGTCATGTGGGAGCTAGCACCGGTGTACATGAACCAGTCGCCGGGGGAAGATGGCTGATGAAGCGAGGCAGCTTGAAGAGCGGCAATGAGACCCGTAGTGTCCCAAGACGGCGCACTGAGAGGTGCAGACATTGTCCCTTGTTGCTGGAGGACGGGCGGAGGCGCGATGAATGCCGGGTAAGCCTGCCCGGCGTTCGCGTGTGGACGCGCTCCGAGAACACCAGGGCCAGCGGTACCAGTCCACGGCGCGCGCCATGGCGCCCCAGTAGTCCAGGTAGCCCCTCCCCACTGCGGATAATACGGGATCCACGCAGGAAGAGAGGGCTGCCCGCCGCGGCTAGGGAAGCCACGACCGCCACCGCGACCACGACCACGTCCACCGCGACCGCCGTTGTGGCGCCCGCCACGGCCACCGCCGTGGCCGCCGGTGCTAGAGCCGCGACCGCCGTTGTCAGGGCGCGCACCGCCGGAGTCGGTTGAGCCAGACGATGCATCGGCGACGAGGGCCGACGCATTGGGGGCCGCCGGTGGTGGAGTAGACTTGGCCTGTGAGGATTCTTCCCGAAGCAGATGTGCACGCGCCTCGGCGTACGTCGGGAATTGGGGAAGGGTTGGGAGCATCATCTTCATGGTGGAGAACTTCTCACTGAGACCGCCGATGAGCTTGTGGACGAGGGCGCGATCACCGACAGGCTGATCGCAGTCGGCGAGTGCATCTGCGAGATCCTTCAATTTGTGACAATAATCAGATATTTGCAGATCACCTTGGGTGAAGCTGTGGAACTCCGCCTCCAGGTGCACGGCGCGACTTGGCTTGTTGGCGTTGAAAATGTTTTCGATCCGTGTCCAGATGCCGCGCGCAGTGGGGTTGTCGGTGATGACCGTGTCCAGGAGATCGTCGGCGAGAGTGGCGTTCAGCCACATGACGATGGTGAGGTCGGCGTGGACCCAGGCGGGGTCGTCGTTGCGGCGCTTGTCGGAGTCGATGTGGTGGAGCAGATCATAGCGTCCGAGGACGACGCGGAAGAGACGCTTCCAACGCCGGTAGCAGGAGGATTGGAGATCCAGCGTGATGGGGATGAATCCTCGAATGTTGACGCCATTGGTGGAGGTGGAGGAGGCCGCTGCGGCAGAGGCTGCGCCAACGGCAGCAGAGATGAGCGCTGCGATAGAGGCGTCGGTGAGGGCGGCGGTGGTGGAGTTGCCGGACATGGTGGCGAAGCCGAAAAAAAGAACAGAAGTGAGGGAGAGGTCAGAAACGACAGGCTTTGATACCATGAAGGAAGATACAATGTCACACTTTGTATTCATCAAGTACAAGCCTATTTATAGGCAGCGTGTTACGTATGATTTACATGAGCGATGCAGCTTGGCACTCGCTAGTCAAGGGCCTACATCTAAGGATCATAGGATCTGTTGCACGCGCACAGCTGTGAGAGGTGGACCGTGAGAATAGGCGTACTCCAACACAAACCAATGCTGATATCGCTGGCAGAATTCTTGTACCATGTTCAGTGGTGTAACTCCTATCTCTTTGACCTCATCTAACTTCCAGCAGTTAGTAGATGAACTGTGGAAACAAGCTCATGAATCACCAGTATCCTAGAAATCACCGGCGGAGCTACATGTTGGCAATAAATTTTTCTGTGATTCAACAGCCCTGTGAACTGGAGGCCCAAACAATAAACGGCCTGGGCAACGAGAACCATGGCAGTGCACACCCAAGGCCCAACGGCCGGGCCCGTGAGCTCGCACCAGCCTCCGTGCATCCACTGCTCCGAGCTCCGCATCGCTGGCTCTCGGCTTCACACTCTCTCGCCTGCTACTCTATGCAGTTTTGTTCCTTGCTTCCGATAGACTGTGCCTATTGAGATGTTTTTATAAGAAATTAAGATGCTTTGCTACTTTCTTATCCCTACTTTGCTCTATGAGCTGGATAGCTAGTGAATTGCGTGGCATTGGTGTAGGATAGTAGGAGTGCACGAATGGTGCCACGAATTGTCCGTTCGAGAGTTGGACTGCTTTTCCATGGTTTTCCCATAAGCAGCCGAACCAACCGTGATTCCCAGCTCCACACCACCGACTTTTTTGTTTTTAGTTCTTTGTGCGAAAGAAGTTCACAAATACATCTCTAATGGAAAGATTTCAAAAAATAGACCTAGACTCAGCGTCATACATCACGGCACCGAGGTTACACGTCTCGGCGCCATGACATGTGGCGCAGAGCCAACGCACAGCCAGCCGCCGGCGGCTACTAGAAATTACAGCCACAATGGGAGAACGTGGGAAACAGGAAGAGTAACCTACGAATGAGGCTTTGATGCCCTAAGAGCAGTATGATATATATATAATAAGAACATCAAGTTCTCTTCGTAATATAACGGGCATAAGCAACTTCCAAAACTACACTATGATCAGATACATTGTAATGAATACTAGCCAGCTAGGTGACAACTAGAGATACAACTAGATATTACTCATAACAACTAATTGACACATAGCATATAATTGTATATGATGACATCTGTAGCGACATAACTGTACTTCTCCACTAAGGCATTTTATAAAGCCATAGATCATAGGAGCAAAAGTCAAATTGATTTTAACTTCTCTGTAGCAAAATTCAGATTCACTCTTATTTCTCGTAGGTTATGAATTAATCATAAGTTGTTCCTCATCAGGTTTGCAATGGGACAAAGGAAATTTCTTGGGAGTTTAGAGGTTAGAATACTTGATGTTAGCTTTTGTATCACCTGGTATTCTTTCCTCCTAGAAGATTTATATGGTTGCAGTTTCAAAAATCCGTCAAATGGAATAAAATAGTTATGAACAATTATCAATATTTTTTATTAAAAATCTCAAATCTAAAAATTCTCTCAATATCTTTCTTATCATATTCTTTTTAATTCCATCAAATGCTGATTTTCTCAAGTACGATATGCATATATGCACATACATGTCCATCCAATTTATGCAATTAGCAAGGTGGCCCGCTCAAAATTTACTAGAGTTTTATGCAGCTAGTAATATTTGTCTGAACAAAGTTAATCCAGGTGCCAACTGTGACCCCATCTATGAATGGCAAGCCATTACTGTAGCACCATTTGTGGCTCCTAATTAAAGATAATTATGGCCAGTTGTTTCTCTTGGTATACTCCTACAGTCCATCCATATTTAAAAATTTTCTATCATTTCACTGAAATTCCAATTTGTTTATTCACCTACAGAAAATGGTTAGTTGGATGTATATATACTTACCATGCATATTGTCAGCGTAATTGTGCCCAAATTTCTTTCCAAAAATAGCGGAAACGTACACAAATCTTGGGCTATAAAAATGCCGAGCTCTCACTGTCCCAAAATCCCACTGTAAGTAAATTCCACATCGCAGAGACGCAATCCAAAAGAAAAACACCATGAGGACCCCATCCCTCCTCGTCGTCGCCACCCTCCTCGCCGCCGCCGTCTCCCTCCACTCCGCCGCCGACGACACCGCCGCCGAGCTGCTCGGTCCGGAGAAGACCACCCACCTGCGCTTCTTCCTCCATGACACCCTGAGCGGCAAGGACCCGAGCGCCGTCTTCGTCGCCCGCGGCGCCGGCCGCACGCCCAAGGCCGACGACCCGGTGCCCTTCAGCTCCATCTACGCCACCGACGACGTGCTCACCGAGGGGCCCGAGCGGGAGTCCAAGGTGGTCGGGAACGCGCAGGGGATTTACATCTCGACGGGGAGGCGCCAGCTGTCGCTCGTCCTCGGCATGGACTTCGAGCTCACCGAGGGGCCCTTCAATGGCAGCGCCTTCGTCGTGTACTCGCGGAACACGGTCGTGGAGTACCCCGTCGGGAGGGAGCTCGCCATCGTCGGCGGCCGGGGCAAGTTCCGGATGGCGAAGGGCTACGCCTTGCTCCGGACGCATTACTTGGACAACAACAATGGCGACGCCATCATAGAGTACAACGTCACCCTTGTGCACCATTGAATCATCGCTTGTCCATTCCAATGATTTTTGCCCTGATGTAGAACAATAATCTAGCTACTTTTATTTATTTGCATTATTCGATCTGGTTCTGTGTTCCCAGTTTACTCGATCATCTAAAATGTAGCACGGACTCGATGAGATGTGTTCGTCGCATTGCATACATGGAGTCGTCGTTTATTGCATAGGAGTATGCAACAGTGCGGTACAGACTACAGAGTTCCAGCTTATTTTCCTAGCGAGGGAGAAGGCACGTCATCAATGGTGGTGGATGCCTCCATTGGCACACGCCTCTCCATGTCGCACACAAGCACACACTAACCACACACGTGTAATGGTTAATCCACCGAAGAATGAGGCGAGCACCATGACCAGAGCAGCACACGTCGACGGAGAAGAAGAAGAGCCTCCTAGACCTGGATCTCCAGGCTCCACCTGTAGAGCTCCTGCTCCGGCACGGGGATGTCGAGCGCGACGAGCCCCGTGTCGGCGTCGTAGCTGAACTCCACCTCCGCCGCGTCCAGCGTGCACCGCGCCGGCCTCCGCGAGCAGTAGGCGCCGAACCGGCCGCACCCGCGGACCCTGAGCCGCACCACGCCCGCCGACGCGTAGCCTGCGGCGTCGCCGGCCTCGCACTCGCACTCCTCCACCGCGCCGCCGGCGTTGAACATGCCGAGCAGCCCGACGGGCGCGAACGCGACGCCCGGCGCGGCCGCCATCACGGGGCAGACGTGGAACAGCTCGAACTCGAGGACCCCGAGCGTCACCGGCAGCGTGGCGCCCATGGGCAGCCTGACGAGCTCCCCGGACCGGTGTGCGTAGACGACGGCCTCGCCGCCCCATCCCGGGCCGGCGACGGCGGCGATGGCGTCGACGTCGTCAGCGCGGACGGTGCCGGTGAGCGTCCCCGGCGCGGCGTCGTGGACGCGGGTCCTCTTGGCGACGCGGCACCAGCCGGCGCCCTGGCAGTTGAACACCCCCACCACGCCGGCGCACTTGTTCACGTTCCAGATCTTGAGCAGGGTGGCGCCGTCGCGCGCCGGGTCGGCGAAGAGGCAGTCGCGAGTTGGCCGGCCCGGGAGCTGCGCGCGGAGCACGGAGCCGTCGGGGAGGACCAGCTTCTTGAGCAGCTCGAAGTTGTGGTTGCCCGGCTTGTCGCTGCAGCAGACAGAGACAGGAGATCAGAGAGCGTCAGACAGAAATCACAAGTACGGACACGCACGCCGGCCGTCGGAAGGCATGCCGGACGGCGACACACGGTGCGGCGGTCGCGTCCGCCGTGTCGCTGTCGACAGGCACGGCGGCGCAGTGCGTGCAAGCCGTGCAGATTGGTACTGGGGCTTGTGCGCCAGGCAAGGCCGGCGATGATGTGCTGACGGCGACGGCCAATCATGGCGGCGGTGAACGGATCAGGCCGACAAGCCCCGCCCGCGCCGGCGAGAGCGAGACATGCCATGGTCCGAAGGCAACCCAATCATTCACTTCGCCGGCTGTCTGCCATGGACGCGGCGACAACGACCCCGGCAGATTCATCAAATGCATACACTACACGACGTTCTGATCGAGAGCAGTGGCTCACCTGACGTAGATCGGGCAGCCGCCGATGGCCCTCGCCGCGCCGTGGTACTCCGCCGCCGGGTGCAGGCTCTGCAATCCAGACCAGTCAGTCAGCCATTGAACACACGAGAATCGAAGGAGGACGACACGGCACGACAGGACAGACTCGACTAACACATACATGGAACATGTCCCAGTCGGGGTGCATGAACTCGCCGAGGAAGAGCGTGTTGTAGGCGACGGAGGCGACATGGACGGTGTGCGACGCCGGGTCGCGCGGGTAGAAGTCGTCGGAGGCCCTGACGACGGCGGTCTGGCGGGCGCTGTAGAGCATGTCGGTGTTGTGGCACATGCAGGAGATGCAGCCATTGTCGGGGAAGTTGCGCGCCACGGAGGCCTCGAGCGCGCGGTGGTACGCCCGCGTCAGCGACACCCTGCCGCCATGGCCGGCGCCGAGCGTCTCGATGATGTTCTGCACGTCGACCTTGACGCCGTCGACGCCGCAGGAGGCGAGGTACGCGTGGAGCTCGTCGTAGAAGCTGGCGGCGCGGCGCGGGGGCACGAGGCCCAGGCCCAGCACGGAGAGCGAGTCCATCACGAGGTCCGGCTGGTTGCCCAGCACGCCGGGGGACTGCACGGGGAAAGCCAGCGAGCTCTCGTAGTGCTCCATCCCCGCCGCCGACGGCTTCACGCCGCCCCAGTAGCCGGCCATGGCGTGCCACACGTACACGTACTTGACGCCGTGCTCGCGCTTCGCCTCCTCCACCAGAAGCTTCAGCCCCGGGGCCTGGACCTGGCTCTGGCTCTGGCTCTGCTCCTCGGCCTTGGTCTCGTCGTCCTTGTTCTTCTTCTTCTGGAACTTGGCGTTCTCCTTGATCCCCGTCAGCCTGTTGGCGAACCTGCAGCAACATTATATTGTTGCAATTGCAATTACATTGAGCTTCATTTGATCGAACACCAGATCGAGTTGATGATTCGATTGGCGACATTAATCGATCGATCAAAAATGATGATGACACGTACTGTGCGCCTTCCTGGACGACGGCGGCGTTGGACGACTCGTCCTCGTTGTTCTCGCCGCCGATCTGCTGCCACCCGTCGTCGATGATCAGGAACCGCGGCGGCGTGCCGCCTTCCGCCAAGCTGCAGGCAGCCATCGAAAAAGTTTCAGAAATAGTACGTGAGATTGCTAACGCTAGTCACATACTCACTTTTACTCCATCCGCTATCGTATTAGAAGTCGTTTAGGACATGACACGATCACCAAAGCACAACTTTGACTCCACTTTTTTATAAAAATATTTCTTAAAAAGTTATAAATGTATATTTTTTAGGAAAAAGTCCATTTACACCCTCAAACTATTACAAAAGTCCGATTTTCAACCTTGAACTACAAAACGGGATAACAAAGGCCATCCAACTGTCAAAACCGTGCAAATTTTGTCAAAACCGTGCAAATTTAGCCCTTTCGGTGGTTTTGAAGATGATTTTCCATTTTGTTAAAATTAAAAATATTCAAATTTAAACTAAAAAAATTCATAAGTAATTCATTTTAAGTCAAAAAATACAAATTTGGTATCAAAAGTTTTCTAAAAATGTAGCCTATCTATTGTCACTATATTTGTCAGTTAATCGGATCCATTTTTTTCATGTTCATAGTATTTGGTTGCTTATAGTTATGCCTATTATTTTTTTAATAATTAAGATTCAAATAGAGCAATAATAGATAGGTTACGTTTTTAGAAATTTTTTGATATTGGTTTTCATATTTTTCTGATTTAAGATGAATTAGTTTTGATTTTTTAGATCTAATTAGATTTTTTAAATTTTTTACAAAATACAAAACTACCTTCGAAACCACCCTAATGGCTAAATTTGCACGGTTTTGACAGTTGGATGGCATTTGTTATCCGGTTTTGTAGTTCAAGATTGAAAATCGGACTTGTATGATAGTTGGAGGTTGTAAAATGGATTTTCCCTATTTTTTAGGAAGTAATTTTCAACGCCAATCTATTTATATGATTTTCATATTTTCAAACTCAACGACTTAAATGTTATTTATGATTTATATTTTCAATGTTTGACTCAAATCTTACGACTTCTAATACGATACCGGAGGGAGTACCTTTACAATTTATTTATCTACTTTTAACCCCAAATTGAATCGAGTTGGCCGGTCTTGCACAATAAAAGGTTTTGTAAGTACCTTTGGAGCCCCTGCTTGACGCCGTCGGCTGTAACGTCGGTGTAGAAGGCGTCCCACGTGCACCAGCCGAACCAGTCCACGAACGACGGCAGCTGGTGGCAACACAAGCACAGAGTTAGTCGAGTCGAGTCCAACGCAAAGCGACACCCGCCCGGCGCGCCACGCAACCCAAAGCCAAGCCAGGGAGACACTATCCTATCCCTACGAGTCACATGATGAGTGACAAAAAGCCAGCCAACCAACCTTTTTCTTGTCCCTGTGGTGGAACGTCTGCATGTGCCTCTCCACAACCCTGTTCATGTATTTTTACACATAGGGTTTAGTATAATCCGTTCGTGTTTTCATCTCATTGGCACATCAAAATATTGCTACTCACTAGTAGTCACGTACTACTCACTACTGCTTGTAGTGTTTTTGAACTGAATATTTGTACTAGTAACTTTTATTTCACTGCTGCAATTCGTGGGGAAAATGCAAGTGAGCAGATGATTGAGCTGAATCCGGCCAGTAACATTTCAGCTGTCAGCATGACAACAAGAGTGAGAAAGAGACTGAAAAAAAAAGCAGCATACTTGACGGCCTCAGTAATGGTGTCGAAGGGGTTGGTCCCTGCGTGCACGTACACCATGTACGTCCCCTGCGCCGTCTGCACCGCCTTGTCCCCTGCCCACATAACCCACGGCACAAGAGAAATTAATATCGCCGGCGCCGGCGAGCGAGCACCACCACCGCCGCCGCCGGTCAGTCTCGTCCCAGGCAAAAATCACGTGAAGCAAACACGGCAGATCGAGGTGCTAGCTTTGCTTACCGCTCTCGAGGGTGATCTCCAGCTCGTCGCGGTCGTTGCCCTGCAGCGCGGCGCGGAACTGCCCCTCCAGCAGCGGCAGCATCACCAGGTACACCGCCTCGCCGCCGTCCTCTTCCTCGTCGCCGGCGCCGGCGCCGGGGCGGCTCTCCAGGAGCATGAACTGCGTCTCCAGCGGGACGTCGCGGCCGGAGGTGCCCATGCGCTGGGTCATCCACCACAGCTTGAACCGGAAGCAGCACATGAACCGAAGGTCCCTGCACTTACGCGGCCACAGAGTTCAATTGTATGAACAGAGGGAGAATTTGCTCTGGATGAAGATGAAGAACAGGAGCAAAGAGAAAATAATGACCGAGAAAGAAATCGACGAAACGGAAAGGGGACATGGAGGTGGAGCTTCGCCAAGTGTCCTGAAACTTCCGGACAAGTGGTGAGGTTCACGAGAAGCAGGGAATTGTGTTCTTGTCTCAATCGTCAGTACTGACAGGAATCCTAAATTTGAATTCTCTGCTCCTCACATGCATTCTTCTCGACTGACTGATCCAATGCAAATCCCAATTCCCAAACAAACAACTAGGGGCCGGGCGGTTCGATCAGAGGAGCATGAATGAATGAGCTGCCGGTGTTGCTGCTGACCTGAGGGTGCCCAAGGTGAAGACGTGCATGCTCTTGGCCTCGCCGGCCGTGGCGCCGACGAAGGCGCCGTCGACGAGCCCCGCCCCCGACGCGTGCGTCAGCGCGATGTTCTCCGGCACGCCGGTCAGGATCGTCCGCCCGTGCGCCACCAGCCGCCCATCCCCCACCGTGATCTTCGGCGTCACCGTCATCTCTCTCTTTCTCTCTCCCGATCAGCAGACAGCTGCTGCCACTGGAATCACCTCCTCTCTGTCACACGCTAATCACTGCAATTAGCACGGCGACAGAAGCTACCTTACTAGTCGTGGTTAATCACTGCGATGATTAGCTGCCCTTGCAATCAGGATTGGGGGAAAAGTGAGGACGCCGGGCGGGAGCTTATATAGCAGTGGCGGGTGGCGCCAGGCGCCGTGCTGCGGCGACACGTGGCGCGCCAGAAATGATAAAACCGGAGACGCTTGTACCCCAGCTCTAGGGTAAAAAAAAAGAAAAAAAATCCGCCATTGCCGGTGCACTTCATGCTTCTGGAGCAGAAGAAAATATCTGCTCCTCTCTCGCGTGATCCAGCCAGCCATGAGATTTGGTGATGAAGGATGGGGATTTCAGGAGATGGTTGGAGAGTATACAGGACAGGCTCTGCAGTAGTAGTGTATTTTGTTGGTGGCTGGCATGTGGGCCCTGGGGAGGAGATTTTGTGGTCGTCTTTTTGGGGTCTGTCTCGTGAAGGATCCAGAGTGAGTGAATGTTCCAGCCTTTCCAGCTATGATCTGTCCCGGATTTTCGGATTTTAGTGTATCTTGATGATGTCTTTGTCAGCTCGCTGTTGGAATCGTTTTGCTCAAGATTTGGAGTGCGATTTGCTGTATTTTCCAGGCGCTAATTATTTGCTCTTTTTTTGTCTGGAGATCTTTTTAAGCCAGAATGAATACCTAGTTTTCCGAAGAACTTCGGTAGAAGAACAACACTGAGCGAAAACAGATAAGGTGGAGACTCTGCACTGTTAGCCACAGAGACCCAATCGTCTTGCTGAAGATCGGCTTGGTGCTTTCTTGTAATAGTTTTCAGGCACTATTTACTCGTTTTCTTTTGTCCCGTTGTCAGGAAAGCCCCTTTCTTCGGAAGAGCTTTTGGACAAGAAAAGCACAGTCAGCGAAAGGCAAGTTTGCCAAACTAGCCACAGATTGCCACACATGCGCACCAAGCATGAGTTCTACTCTATCCATTCTAAAATTGATCCGGTTTTAGCTTTATCCTAAATTAAGTTTTCTGTCTTTTGATGTTTTATTTGTCAACTTTATAGAAAAAATGCATCAATATTTACCACATCAAATTGGTTTTGTTAAATCCATTGCCAAATATGTCTTGTTGGTCCATTTATGAGATATTGTAGATCTAAATATATATTTTTATAAACTTAATTAGAGTTCGAGAAGTTTGATTTAAGATAGAGCTAAAAATCCTACATTTTAAAACGGAGAGAGTAAGAAAAGGTCAATATGAAATGACCATCTATACCTCTATAAACTAGTAACGTGGTACAAAGTTCAACCATTTCTTTTTTTTCCAAATCATTTAGTTAAAGGTATGTGATGGGGTGGAAACAATAATAACCTCTACGCTCCTCATATTCTGAACGGATAAACAACGGGAGGTCGATTCTTCCTATGCCACGAAAATAAGAATAGTGAAACATAGGAGTGGTTTTTTTTCTTGAAGAATTCATTTATCAGAAACCAATCATGTACCTTTCCACTTATCCAGCAAGCTAGGGTTTCTCTGGTTCCGTTTGGGCATATCTTCCCGTGCAATCAACAGTCAATCATCTTTCACTCCAGCAAGTCAAACCTTTTTTGCGCCCCATTCTTACTTTCTTCGCCCATGCACGGTCGAGTTAACGCCAAACGTCAACTGCTCATCTCGGCCATGATTGGAATCTATGATAGTGTTGACTCGACCTGCTTCTCTGATTGAGCATCGATCATGCTTTGTCCGACACGACAAGGTTTCAGTAGTTGTTAATTTCAGTTTCGGACAGCTTTAAATGCAAACCAATCCTTTAATCCGGCCTAATGCCTGTTTGGAATCGCATTCCATGCATGCATGCATGGGACAGAGTATTATTTGTCATCAGCCTTATGTAGAATCGTCAGTGTCTCAGTGATACCTTTGGAGTACTCTGCTTGAAGTGCTTCAATTTCCATGTGGGATAAAAAAAGAAGACGGAGAAGAAGCACGCAGTTCAATTCGTGCCACAGGTGCAGCTATATAACTCGAGCCATTAATTTCCGATTTTTCGTGAATATTTGATTTGATTTGAAGCACAAGTGCGTGGCATGTAACTCCGAAGAGGTCCCAGCTAACCTCTGATGATTGGGAGCGAGGTCCAGGTCTAGTTCACTACGATCCGTCACAGTGATCTTTAGGTTGATAGAAACTGTATCGTGTTGACGATATGGAGTTTGATGGTACAGCAAAGAAATTGTAGACGTACAGACAACGGGCGGGCAGTGACACGTCATTGGAACGATTCCTCATGGACACTCTTCAGGTGTCACAATTGACTGATGAACATTAGAGTAATAAAATATTTATTTTTTTGCTTATAGGAGAGAGAAAGTACGTAAGAAGTCATTTTTTCCCTTTTAAAGTAGGGCACACACGTCCTTTTTTCATCGTTACGTTCTTTTCATCGCAGTTTGGGCGCATCACCACATAGAGTGACCGTAGATGCCCTTGTTAGATTGGTCCGCATCCTTGATGGATGATGTCGTGGCCAATGCAAAGCTCCCGCCGATCCAGAGATGACCCCGATGTGTGTGTGACGATGCCGAAGCTGACCGTGGGGAGCTTGAGCCCAAAGGCCAAGACAGGGAGCAGGCGATGTGCGAGGAGTTTGTTAGAAGCAAGTAACAGAGAAGAACAGACCGCAACCTGATGCGCCCCGCTGGCATCGTCTCCCTAGGCGGCGACGACTTCATCGTCACAGAACTGCAGATGATTCACACCCACGAAGGCATCGATCGGGCGAAGCTCGCGGAAACCGGCTGTGTGTCTGTCACGGGCCTGCGCAGGCTGGAGCTTCCATACCTCTTCCGCTACTCGTCATCCACCGACCTGTGCGAGACCAAGCTGCTCGCCATGCCCTACGACGGCGACGCCCTCAAGCCCTACCAGTGGAGCACGGACAAAGTGTTGGCCGTCGATGGATCTGTGATGTACTGGGTCGACCTCCACCGCGGGATACTGAGCTGCGACGTCGCTGCCGACAGCCCTGAGCTCCGCTTCATCCGGCTGCCAGAGATCGAGATCTGGAAGGACATCGTGGATCAGCGATGCACGTTCCCGGAGATAAACCGCACGTTTGGCGTGTGCAGGGGCCTCGTTAAGTTTGTTGATGTCGATAATGGCCGCTTTGAAACCCGGAGGCAGAAGACCAGGTTCACGGTCACCACCTGGGTTCTCAATAAGATGAAGACGCCGGTGGAGTGGGCGAAGGTTGCTGTACTCCGGGTGAACGATGAGCTCTGGACGCTCCCGAACTTCCGGGACTCGCCGCTGCCTCGGTCGGCGCCGCTGTGCCCGATGGTGAGTGCCAAGAATGTTCGCCTCTTCCACTTCATAATGGAGAAGGATCCATAGGTGCAGTTTTGAGGACTGGGTGATCACATTCAATATGCATCAGAAGCTGCTGCTGTCGTATGAGTGCCGGTACAATCCTCCAGGTGTTCATGCTGATCTAACTTGGGAGTTGGGCCCCTGGCGATCCCTCAGCAAGTAACATCAAGCCAGGGTAGAAGATCCCCTTCCCATTTTTTGGTAGATCGTCAAGTCAGACAAGATCTGCCGGAAAACCAACATTCACTGCAAGAAAAGGTAGATCCTCATGGTAATAAAATTACCGCTGATGCACAATTGAGCCAATTTCAGATAGCTTAGCCACTATTAGCCTGTTGTCCCAATTTCTGCAATGGAATATTTGCCAAACCAATAATTTTCCTTTTATTTCTAGGTTTGTAGCAAGGTCTGTGAATGCCTCAACATATGCACAATTTTCATTTTATTTTACGATTTGTGTGCTATGTTTGGTTTAGACTTTATTGCTTGGTCTGTGGGTTAATGTTTGCTTTCCTATTTGTATTTTAAAAATAGGCCAGGTGCGAACCTTATGCGGTTATAATAGCTGTCTTGATGTATGCTTGATGAACTAAGCATGGGCCTATTGTGCACGTACCTCTGTTCGTCCACACACTCAACTTTCTTCAACTGCTTCTAGGAAGTTAACATTTTGCTTAGTTGTCTTTCATACAGCTCATTTACATAATTACATCCCATTGAGGGTCTTGTAGTTTCTGACGCAACATTTTTGTCATAGTATTGGTGATGTTGGAAGGCATCTTTGTAATCCTAGTGCTAGCTGTGACATATATATAAACCAATATGGGAACTAGGAAAGTTTCATGCACAAAGATTCAGATTCGTACCAAACTGCTTGGTTGCATGCTTTTGTGACTAGAAAAATCTTGTCGCTGGAGATTTTACATTTGCCATGTTACACACTAGAGTGTTAAGATTTTCTTTTTCATAAATCTGTTATGAAAAGATAGATAAAGAAAAACTGAAACCATTGCTAATGATGATTTGAATGTGCTGCAATAGAGGGAGGTATAGTAAGAGCAATTGCTGAAATTTGGGACAAGTTTTGATGCTTGGGTACAGCTATAGCATCTGGGTAGAATTGCTATGTTTCTCTATGTAATTCCTACTCCTTAGATTGCACACCTTATGTGAGCCATCAAGAACAAATGGCTCTGATTATTTGATGTTTTAATATGTCAAATAGCAAAATTTAATAGAGTTCTTTGTAGAATTCTTGAAGTGGATGGCACTTCTGGTTTGGGGCTTGAATTGAGTAATGCCAAGGATTCTTTTGCTCTTAATGTTTGTAATATAAAGAATCTTTTGATTTTAGTTACTTTTAATTATGATGAGTATGCTAAATGCTCAAAAGACATGAAATCACTGAATGATGTTGAAATTGAAGTAAGAAAGTGTTGGACTAAATTTGCATTAACTTTTTCAGAATAATGGTAAAACTTATAATTGCTCTAAATGACTTTTGTTAGATGAGCCGGTATATGTGCTTTATAGATTTTTTTTGAGTTTATTAGAGATGCAGAATATTAATCTAAATGTATTAATTGCCTATAGAATTATTTTTACTATCCCTGTGGGAGAAGCTTTCAAAGTTAGGTTACCGATGATGTTGAAATTGAAGTAAGAAAGCGTTGGACTAAATTTGCAATAACTTTTTCAGAATGATGATTCATCTGATGTCAGTTTAGATATATTTTTTTCTAAACTGAGAATGCTCTAAATGACTTGTTAGATGAGCCAATATGTGCTTTGTAGATTTTTTTGAGTTTATTAGAGATGCAGAATATTAATCCAAATGTATTAATTGTCTATATAATTCTTTTTTTATCCCTGTGGGAGAAGCTTTTCAAAGTTAGGTTATCGAACAACTATTTGACACCATTAATGGTACAGAATGGTTGAATGATCTAGCTACTTTATACATCGATATACTGATGTAAATACTATCATCGATGACTTTGCATTGAGGCATGCTCTTAGAAACTGCTGTGTGATAATTGTATTTATAACTTTCTTGTTTGGCAGGTGGACGATGATGCTCATGGTTCCTGCATGGCGTGCTGTTGGCCAATCATGTCTTCGCATGAATCTTCATGTCATCGATATGTCTTGGGACCTGCCAATAACAACTCTATATGCTATTAGGTTACTGCACTATGTTGCCTTCTATAATGTATTAAGTCTCAATGTCAGCTACTAAGTTTGTAGCCAAGTTCTGTGAATGCTTCAACACGGCGTGCATGTCTAGATAGTTTTTATTTTATGTAACATATGTGTGATACTTTGGTTTAGGCTTTATTTGCCCACTTGATGTGGATGAATGTTTGTGTTGGTAGCTGTACTTCAAAAATAGGCCATATGCAATTCTTTCATGGTTTAATAGCTTAGCTTTCTTGATGTATTATTGCTAAATTAAACATGGACCTATTGTTTACATACCTCGTCCACGCACTCAATTTTCTTCGCAGAACCGCTACTAGGGAATCGAGCATTTGCTTGCCTGGTTATACAGCTCATTTTACATTCCATGCGATCCTCTTTTGGTTTCTGAAATGCAACATTTTTTTGTCATAGTATGTGAACTATCTACACAAGTGATCCAGCTCCTTGATCAAGTCTAAACATGTCCTTTGAGTCGTTTAATTTGGTTCCCCAACAACATACCAGGGGGCTTTCGTTGGTAGCAAAAGTTTTCAAAAGAACTAGATCCTTTTATTATAGATAGATAAATGATTGTACATCTTTTTTTCATTTTACATCCATAATTATCTCAACTGGTCTAATCTACTCTTTCATAAGATTTATCTTTTTTATTTTCTTATGCACAAATAGTGTTTTAAGTTGAATTTTTGTGCTATAATAGAGAATCATAAATTATATTTTAGAAAATATTATGATTTATTATTATTATTATTTTGAAAGGCTATGAATGTAATAATAAATTAACCATATTGACACGAAATTTTATGAGAAATAATGATAAAAATTCATATTATATTTTTAAAAATACTATATGTGGTCATCTATCATCTCATAAATTTTAACTTAAAACATAACTTTTGCATAGAGAACCAAAAAGAACAAAACTTATAAAGGGATATATTATACTGATTGAGACCGTTGTGGGTCTATAATGAATCAAAACATTTTTAGGGGGTTTACTGATTGGTGGTGGTTATTTGCTTGAAAGAAGATTAAGGCGCAGTTAGTAATGAAGGAGTAACCTCACCGTTGTGTAGTTTGGACTTGTAAAAAAGGCAGCAGGAGGACAGGACAGGACAGGAGGTGTTACGTGTTAGTGACAAAGTTTGAGCAGCAGCGTCTGGTGGCTACTCGTGTGCTTTTGCCATTGGAGGCCCCTCCAACGTGGCCTGCATCTCTGGACGAGAGGGTGAACTGAGCCGAACAGTGAAGGCTCCAACTCATGGTTCGTGTTTACTGTCTTTTTTTCTTTTTTGCGAATGGTTTCGTGTTTACTGTCTGATTAGCCAGCAGCAATTTATTTTAAATTACACGGTAGTTGTCGACAGAAACGCCGCTTACCACTTAACGCATAGCACCAGTAAATCCTGAAAAAATCTCAGAAAATAGGTGCGAACACCAGAATTTAAACTCTGATGGGTAGCGTCTCACTGGACCGTACTATCATTGGACTACCGGCCAATTCGCAGCCAGCAGCAATAGTGCAGTATTTTAACGTTGGGCCAAGCGCACGACGGAAGACAGATGATGCCTGGGCCGTGTTTTAACCGCTGAGCGCGCGCGTATCGGACTGGTTTTGCTTGCCGGGCCACGAGGTGGGTTGTTCCGGGCCGGCCTGTTTCTGCGGATCAATTGGATTTGAGAGCCTCTCCGGCCTCTTCCGATTTTTTTTCTTAAAAAAAAATACTTCCCATTTTGTTGCCGTGCCGGCGGACAGCGCCGTGCCTGCCAGCTCTTGTTGTATTATTGCCAAGGTTGGGGACAGCTGCAAGCATTTGCACTTTCGCAGGCAACCATTATGCTTTGCATTGCATCACACGAACAAATTCTACTTACAACTTTACAAGTAAGACGTGTGCTACTCCAGCAATCTTTTTTAGTACATTCTGCTTCGTCTACAGATACGTACGGGCGCAGACGCCATCTTTACAGACCCAAGAAATTACAGCTCAAGCGAAGGAAGATTCACCGTGTAAAAGAAACACGCAATCGACAAATAATCTGAGGACCAAACTCTCGGCACAGCAAAACAACGAAGGGATCAACATTCAGCACACACACTCAGCTCAAAGACACCAGCATCATCTTCTGGCTCTCTCTGTTCAGTTCCCTACCGTGTCTCAGCGCCGATGGACCCGTCCTTCTGAAGCTTCAGGCTGAGGTTGCTGAACCGTTGCCGCGAGTACTGCCGGGACGCCTTCCTCCAGTCAGTGCCGGCCTTCATCATGGCTGCGAACTCGTCATAACTTATCTTCCCGTCCTGAGAACAGCACAGATAATAACATCTAGTTGTTAGGATGACCGGACAGATTGATTGGTCTTGTTACTAGAGGGGTTTGAACTTGTCAAACTATAGCTTCTTTAGATTACTTTAAACTCGCAGTCACAGTACGTCATGCGCTCTTGTCATACCCTTTCTCAGTCCCAGGTGTTGATAATAGTAAATGATTCTTGAGTTAAATAAACCCATGCCTTGCAGGCAGCAGCATCTGAACATTGACCGCCATGCAGTCATACGCAAGGCACATCTATTCTATTCCACAAGCTATAATATTCGAGGCTATTTTCTATGCTGCTTTACTCTCATTCACACTTATCATACTACTTCATTCATTAGCATCTTATCATCAAGGAAGCTCTACAACTTAATTTCGTGGTTTTCCATGGAAAAGAATTAGTTTCATGGTCCGTGAAAGGTAGATTTTGCTTACCTTATCTGTGTCCACATCCCGGATGATGCCATTGATAATATCTTCATCAGTTCCCTCCAGTTCGTCAGACAAAGCCTCTCTAAGCTCTTCAATTTCTATGTACCCACTCTTATTCCGGTCGAAGTATGTGAAGGCCTTTTGAATGTGTTCATCATTGCCTATTTTTCTCACATGAACAGATACAGTGACAAATTCCGCGTAGTCCAGGGTCCCATTTTTATCAGCATCAGCCTGCAGAGCATTCAAAGTAAAATTAACAAGTTTGTTCGAGATATTTTTGCAGTAGAGTAGAGCATGTTCTGTAAGCAACTCACAGCATCCATCAGTATCTGAAGGTCTGAATCAGGCATTTGGTTTCCAAGTTTACGAAGACCAGCCTTGAATTCTTCGAATGTTAGCTTGCCATTCTTGTTCACATCCATTTTGTCAAACATTTGCTTTATGTCAGCTGCTTCCTCAACAGACAGATGCTCAGCAATCACCTGCAGATGTTTAAGAATAAATTAAGTTACTTTGCCTAGATGATTCTGCCCATCCATCTTGTATTTAACATGCACCTTATATGCAAAAAATTCTAACAATGAAGCAAACTATTTTTGTTATCAAGCAGCAAATCCTACCCTTAGTGCTTTCTTCTTTAACTTGTTCATCGCAGAAAATTGCTGCAGCCTCGCTCGGACAGCATCACCAAGAGGAACGTCTGGCATCTTCTTAGAGTCATGTAACCACGGATGTTCTGCCCATTCAATTGACATTGTCAGAAAAGCAATGGCAAAATAATTTGAAACATACATCTAGTAAACTCGTGACCAATTTCAAGCATCATACTCGACAACATAAGAGTGATAGAAAGATAGAAGTATGCTATATTAACACTTTTGAACAGACAAACAAACTCGCATAGTCATCTAGATCTTCTGTGTAACTCCCAGAATGAGGGTTCATGTCAGCCAATACACAACGCAGACACATCACCAATTAAGATTTGATTTTCCATAACAATCAGATAGACATAGTATTCTGTAGCCTGCTGTGAAATGGGGAACAGATGATGGTGATGCTTACCAAGCACTTTTGCTGCAGTAAACCGTGTGTTTGGATTTGGGTCCAGCATCCTCCTAACGAGATCTTTGGCGGGCTCAGATACTCTGGGCCATGGTTCTCTTTTGAAATCTACCACAGATCGTATAATTGCCTGGGCTACTCCCTGTTCAGTTTCTGCACAGCATCACAAGTATGGGATTATGATGGTGCTCTAACTTACCATTAAAAATGTGCGCATTCTAGACAAGAGTGAAAATACCTGCCCAAAATGGTGGCACACCACAAAGGAGTATGTAAAGTATCACTCCAGCACTCCAGACATCAACTTCAGGGCCATAGTTTCGCTTTAAAACCTCTGGAGCCATGTAGTATGGACTGCCTACAATTTCGCTGAATCGCTCACCTGCATACAGAAGCCAAAAGAAGTCATAAAAACTATTCAGCTTTGCTGTATGAGACATGTGTAGTGTATTTCCAATAAAATGCATCGACAAAGTAAGCTCTAAGCTGCCGGGATGGAAAATTACTTCTAGACTCTTTGCTTTCTTAGTTTATGTAGGCACGACAAGTGCCATTTATTCAAACATTAAGTAATTGTTCATCAGTTATCAGCTAAACTTACCAGGCCTGAAGAACACGGACAGCCCAAAATCAATTGCTTTCAGTGGGGAACTCTCCTTCTTGTTTGCAAATAAGAAGTTCTCTGGTTTAAGGTCCCGGTGCATGACGCCATGCCTGTGGCACATCTTCACCATAGAAAGAAAAAGGATTCATGTCATGAGACAACAGAATAATGGAAGAAATACATTTAGAATAAATGATACAGCATTGCCAATGTTTGTCCTAGACCCATCGTGAGTAGGACAGTAGGAGTACAATTAGGAATTAGGATACTGTCGCATTCACAGTACAATGCATTTGACTAGTATAGCTCCTCAAAGCCAAATTACAACAATCTGATTAAACATTCATTACCAACATCGAACTATCCAAAAGGTTTAACAACCATTGAATTTCGCATGGAGGATTATCCTAAGCTTTAGCTGAAAGCTAGCATGCTTCATGTTCGTCAAATTGACCAAATTCATCAGCTCTATCTAATGCCCAATCACCACCAGTTCATCGAAATAGTAGATAGTTCAAGCAAGTAGAACAACTTGAGCAAGATCAAAAGAGGCTTCTCATAAAAAAAGCACGGGCCGTCGCTCACCTGGACGACCTCCACGATGGTGCGCGTGACGGCGGCGGCGGCGCGCTCGGTGTAGTGCCCGCGGGCGACGATCCTGTCGAAGAGCTCCCCTCCCTCGCAGAGCTCCATGACGAGGTGCACGGCGTCCTCGTCCTCGTAGGCGGCGCGGAGGCTGACGATGTTGGGGTGCGCCGGCATGTGGCGCATGATGTCAACCTCCCGGCGCACATCCTCCACGTCCACCGGCGTCCGCAGCTTCCGCTTGGATATCGACTTGCACGCGTACCGCGCGCCCGTGGAGGTCTCCGTGCACAGGTAGGTGATCCCGAACTCGCCCCGGCCGAGCTCGCCGCCGAGCTCGTAGTGCGCGCCGAGGTCCCGCCCCGTCGGGTCCCGCAGCACCACCAGCCCCGGGCGCGCCGCCGCCGGCGCCGACCCGCGGTTGTACGCGACGTTGTAGGGGTTGGCCTTGGGCTTCTTCCGGCGATTGGTGCCGCCGCCCTGCGTCGCCGGCGCGCCGCAGCAGTTGCCCATGGTTGCCGCGGCCTCCTAGCAGAAAGAAAAAAATTGGGGGAATCGCAACCCTGCAGGGTGGGTTCGATTCAACGGCGGGGGCGTCTGACTGAAAGCGAGAATCACGAATTGGAATCGGGGGCAATTCCGTGGGCTTTGTACCGGGACTTGGCGTGTGAGCTGGGGCGGGGGCGAGTCCACGAATTCTGGACGCGTTCTAGAAGCCAGCGCAAACTCGCAGGTGACTCGTGGTTTTTTTGGAGAAAAGACTCTGCTGCTTTAGCCAAAAAGATCCGAGCTTTTTCGGGGATTTCGTGGAGATGGTGGAGGTTTCAGCGGAATTAGTATGGATAGCCCCGCGAGGATGGAGCAGTTGGCGGCGTGGTGTTGGCTTCTGGAAATGCGTAGTCAGCAAAGCAAGGCGAATAAGCACTGATCAGCTACTGTCCAAGATCATATTTTCTCATGGCCGTAGAGTTGTCGGTTTTTATTGGGACCGTCAGCTCTATAATGCCCCCTCATCTACAATCATTTTCAACCATAAGTTGATTTTTTCTGAATGGATCAGTTCTAAATATTTTTCAGGTTTCTTCACTTGATTTGCAAGAGATCTTTTGGTCTCCTGCAAAAAAAGGGATCTAGAAAGGGTGTGAAGACGTAAGTTTGAAAACTCGGCAGGGAGACTTCGTGGAGTGGAATTAGACGTCGTCGAGAAGCGGCCCTGTAAGCAATGGAATTTCGGTAAGCAAGAAAGTGACGTTTTGTTTAAGAGCCGGCCCAGCCTCCATTTATGACAAGGGAGAAGGGGGAGAACGAGATGAAAATCAATGGCGATGGGGTCGTCGATTATTCTAATCGCCAGGCGTTCGTTGACCAGCGCGATTGCTTGACGAGATCAACGTTCGACAACCATGGGAAGCTGAAGCTTCTGTTCAGTTCAGTCCAGATTTCACCTCACCTCTGTCGTAGCGACAGGATCAACGGCCGAGGGAAATCGAAGGTTCTTCCAGAATTCAGAGCTGTTCAAAGTTCAGGCTGTTCAGATACTGCGTCCTGTATTAATAAAATCCAACCCTTTACCTCAAAAAATAATGATTGCCACAAGTTTTTTTTGTGTGACCGAGGGTTGTTTGGATGCCGGGCTAAAGTTTAGTCCTTTAAATAAATAATAATTAGACGTATTAAACATAAATTAATTATAAAACTAATTTAATAAGTCATGTCTAATTCGAGAGGCGAACCTAACAAGTCTAATTAAGCTATAATTAGTATATAATTATCACATGTTTATTGTAGTATTATATTGTCTAATCACGACCTAATTAGACTCAATAGATTCGTCTTGTAAATTACCCCTCATTTATGTGATAGGTTTTTAAATTAATCTATATTTAATAATTCTAATTAACATCCTTTCATTCAATGTGACGGGTCTAAATTTTAGACGTGGAGATCCAAATACCCCTCTCAATTAGGAGCTCTTCCCTGCAGTACATTCTGTACCGTGTGCTA
Organism: Echinochloa phyllopogon; assembly: GCA_033239725.1. NCBI lineage: Eukaryota > Viridiplantae > Streptophyta > Magnoliopsida > Poales > Poaceae > Echinochloa > Echinochloa phyllopogon. The sequence goes on from BTCW01000018.1 coordinate 2,509,286, forward strand.
GCTGATGCAGGTATCGACTATCGTTGCCTTTTTCTGACGGCACGTTGGTGTCGTCGATACTACTCGTCGGTGTTGTACGAGTAGAGTAGAGGAGACACAGTAGCGTGCGCATTGGGTCGGCCGTCATGTCACATCGACGGCCACGCTGGCTTGCCTCCTTTGTGGACACGTTCATTCGACGAGGAGACTTTTATTCACGAGCAAATGATTTCTGACAAACGGCCGGCGACTCTGTCATGTGCCGCGGAAGAGAGGAGGAGCCCAGTCCAGCCCACGGCAGCATTTGCGGGGAAGCAGATCAGCAGGGGCAATAGGCTGATTTGTCAGATAATAACAAAGCTGAAACGAAGAAAGAATTCTAGGCCTGATGCAGAGTATTGTTATTATGGTTCTGGAAAAAGGGGATTATTGTTCCTTGATCGACTTGCCACGCCCAACCAAAGGGGAAAGTTGAGCCGGCCGAGAAGAGAACTGATACGGTCACATCTCGTATTGTATCAGAATGTTGAGCCGTCAGCATCAGGCAGTTAGCTTTAGCAGCGGGCGCGCTGAATGAAGCAGTTCGATGGCGTGCAAATGTTTCGGTTTTTGCATTTTTTATGGACGCAGGCAGGGATGAAAACCGTAACTGTTTTCGTTATTCCCGAGTTTTATCGTATTATATCGCTTTTTATCGTATTATATCGCTTTTTATCGTATTATTCTATTTTGCTCTATTCATTTGATAAAACAAATAAATTTATCAAATTTGTGATACATTTGTATAGATCGTGAAATTTGTGAACCCGTTTACCGAAAATTTCCGACCGTTCCCGACCATTTTCATCCCTAGACGCAGGTACATACAGTATATAAAGTCTTTTTCTAGATGTGTAATGAAAAAACTGACTACCAACAGAGAATGAGCGGAGAAATGTAGGTTCGATTCGGAGTCTTTTTCTTCAGTTCAGCCTGCGATTTTCAGAGGTCACACGTCTATCTAGCGCGGGGAAATGTAGGTTCGATTCGGAGTCTAGAAAGATTTCAGGACTCGCATGGTCCTGCGCATTCTGTGTCTTCTAGCGATATTCCTTTTTTCTTCCTTTTTCCTTTCCAGATGTGAACTTTCTGCTTTCCAGATGGATACACTGGAGACGTCGACGCGACGTTTTATGAGACGATGGTGTCTGTCACTATGTCCGATGTTCAAATGGTGGGTCCTTAGCAAACGTTTCTGTACTTTTGAGAAACTCGATCGCACAGAGAATACCTTTCATCCCAACTTTGACACGTTAAAGTTGAGACTTTGTCACTATAGCGCAACTGTATCATTTCGTTTGTATTTGTAAAAAATTGTCCAACATTGATTAATTAGGCTTAAAATGTTCGTCTCGCAAAGTACAACAAAAATGTGTAATTGATTTTTAATTTTATCTATATTTAGTACTCCATGCATGTGTCGACATTTTGGTGTGATGAAAATCTTCTTTTTACATAGTGGAATTTAGGAATGAAATTTAAGAACTAAACAAGTCTCGCTCGAAGCAAGCTATACCTTTCATGGATGCAGTATTCGATGTAGACATGCCTGATCCGATCCTATTCCAGATGTAGCGCCGTCGATTTAACTGTCAAACGTTTGTGTCGTTCTTTCAGACATTTCTTGTTTCAGTTCAGCTGAAGAACTAATCTTGCATCATACTTTGTATGTTCTCTGTTATGCTCGTGCTGTTCTCATAAAGTCAACATACAGTGAGAGCTTCAGGCAAGAAATCCAATACCAAGGACGATGGATTCGTACATGTACATCAGCAGTGGCATGCTATTTTCAAGGATTCACGCTAGTGTTTCTGGTAGCATGGACAGCGCCGACGTTCGTACGAGTCACGTTTCTGTTTCTGAAAATAATGACTGCCATATAACCTTCTGGTAGCTCACGGGAACCCTGAAGCAGATCAGCAGGCACTTGGCAGCCTGATTAGTCATGTAATAAAAATGCCTAATAAAAACTGAAACAATGGATTATCAGATTATTATTCCTCAGCAAAAGGGGATTATTATTCCTTGATCAACTCGCACCTCCCTGGCGAGTCCCTGTCGTTTGCCTTCGGCATCAGACGTAAGCTTTAGCAGCCGAAGCAGTTTCCTGTAGCATGCAGCCATGCATATCTTTCGGTTTCTGCATTTTTGCTGGATGGTAGTTCATATCAGCAAGAAAGGAAACACAGAAGTCCTATGACACGTTCCATGCAAGCTCCATCTGGAAGGCGCAAGCGGAAGGAAAGCATAGATTCTTTACCTGGCTACTCGTCCAAAGGAAAAATTTAACGGCAGATAAGTTGCAAGCAAGGCAATGGCCGTGTAATCCAAATTGTGCAACGTGTGGGTTCTGAACCTGAAACTGCAGAGCACCTTTGCCTGCACTGCCAGTTTGCCAGAAGAGTGTGGGAACTAGTTGAAGTTTGGTCTGAAAACAGAATCAGCGTTCCTACTGACAGAGATAGTACTGAAGATTGGTGATCAAGAGAGCTGAAGCCTGTAACAAGGGCTCAAGGAAGATCAACGGCAGCTCTACTAATGCATACAACATGGCAACTATGGAAGGAGAGGAACCGTCGGATTTTCGATGGTCTATCGGTTGAGCCAAGACAGGTATTCCAATTCATCAAAGAAAACATTGATCTGAGATTTAGGGCATGTGGTGCCCTGGCTGTACCTTAGTATAGATGATTAGCGTCCATAGAATTCGAATTCCACCAATTTTGTGTAATCACAATTATGTAACACTCAGCATTCTCTCTTTTTAAATGACATAGCAGCGCTCCTCCTCTTTTTATTAAAAAAAAGGAAACACAGAAGGTTCTGTTCAGTCTTTTCTAGAGGTTTAAACTCTGAAAACCTGATTGACAGACAAATAGAAGTTTCAGTTCAGTCTACAATTGACAAAAAGATCACACCCATGTAGCTAGCGGGGGGTGGGGGTGGTCTTGTGCATTTCCTCGAATCACACAGGCCAGTATTCGATTTAGACATGTCTGATCCTCATCCTGGTCCTATTCAGATGTACTGCCCTCGTTTTAACTGTCACTCTTTCGTGTCATTTCTTTTCCCAAAACATGTCATGTTTCAGTTGAGCTGAAGAACTACCCCGGAACTCTACCTCCTGCAGATGATATTGTTGTCTTACAGCGAGCCGACTCCAAGCTTTTAGCTTAGCTTCCTGATGCTTCCTCCAGCAGTCTTGACGACCCCTGGTCGGTGCCTCCTCCGTCCTCTGCCACCTTGAGCACCCTGCTGTGCTTCTGCTACCTCTTCCTCCTCCGCCTCATCGTCAGTGGCCTCGTAGGTGACATTTCCTTTGGTCAGCTGATGCCTCAGCCACTCCTGGTTGACGCATATGTCATCCTGGTAATGCTTCCCACAAACTTGCAAAGCTGATACCGCAATCCTCAGGTCCTCCCAGTCCCCCTTCTCTTCCTCAGCCACCTCGTTGAGCTCGTCCATTGGAGGGAACCCCTCGCACTCGAAGCTCAGTAGCATCTCCACATCCTCCGGAGGCAGGATGTACTACTGTTTTCTTCGCCTCCTTTTCATGGTTTTCCTGCTCTTCTTCGGGGCCAAGAAACTTGAATTCATCTGGGAAGGGGCGTCGGGCGACGAGTTCTATCAATGTCAGCGAGAGCTTTCTGCAGCTCGTCATCCGAACATCTCCTCGAAGAGCTCGCCATGCCAAACTTGTCGATCTCCTCTCTGTCTCTGTCAATACAATTGTATCTGTCGCCTTCAGACCTGTCGATCTCCCCTTTCTCCAACCCGGGCCCGCCGCCGAAACCCATCAACCGAGATGTTCTCGGGGAAATGCTGATTTTGACGGGGCGGAAAAATATACCAAATCGCGCGCGCCACGGCCTCGGACTTGCGATGGAAGGAAACCGACCGGGGCATCGAGCTCTAACCCATGATCGCACAGTAACAGGGAAACTGAATTTACAAAGAAATCGTCATGCTCTTACCAGATGCTCTCGCCGGCGGCGCTTGTGGATAACCTTGCGACGAATGGGAGAGGAAGAGAGGCGGCGCGCCCACCGAGTCCCCAGGAGCACGACGATGAATTTACCATCACCATCAGATGGGCCGAGGCCAGCATCTCGCTCCCTCTTATCTGAACCAGCCCACGCACTCACCCTTTGAGCTTTCGGCTGCCTTCCCATCAAAGGGCCTTTCGTTTTTTGCTCTCGGGCTGCGATTTAGGCCTTCTCAGGGCCTGTTTAGCGGAAATTACCTACGGAAGCTAGAAACTTACATGATAGAGATCAAAATTAACGAAGTTCATCAAAATTTTAAAATCCTAAACTAAACGAAGGGATCAATTAGCACTGCCTTGTTTATTCCGGAGATGGTTATAATCGATCAACGCTGCCTCCTAATCCACGCTGGAATAGATAAACCGAGTCGAGTCGGCGCGCGGAAGAAAATTCGTTTCTTCACATCGGCGCCTCATCCAACAGCTTTATTCCCTCCTGCACAGCCATCATGCATGCCAGCCAAACCCTTCGTGCGCGTCCCATCCATCTCTGATCTGTCGTGTCCCCATTATTTTTCTCCCCAAACCTCTTCTTCCCCCGATCGGTTGGCCCTGCATTTCTGCGTTGAATCCGCGCGTTGCCAGTTCGCCGCGTGATCCCAACCTGCCGCGCCGTACGCCGATCGAGCTAGCTGTCGCGAGTTGATCGACCAGCGGCGGCGGCGGCGCGATGAGGATCATGGTGCGGACGCTGCGCGGGGAGCGGGTGGCGCTGGACGTCGACGGCGCCGCCACGGTCGCGCAGGTCAAGGCCATGGTCATGGCCCGGGAGGGCGTCGCGGCCGGCGCGCAGCGCCTCTTCTTCGCCGGCCGGCACCTCGACGACGACGCCCTGCCTCTCGCGCACTACGGCGTTCGCCACGGATCCGTCGTCTTCCTCAGCCTCCGCCTCCGCGCCGCCGCCGACGACTCGCGGTACGCCGCACTCGTGTAGCTCTCAGACGAAATCACCTTGTTGAATCTTGGATTGACTGACACATTTGCCTGACCGATCCGTCTATCAACATGGAAGACAGGAGATGCGTAGCGTGCAGCTGCAGCCAGAACAAGATGTCACCGGCAGGCAACTGATGATCGATCAGCAACAGCAGCAGCTGATGCTTCTCGACGACGACGACGACCGCCACGGCCACGACGCCGGGAGGAGCGCCGGCGCCGGAGTCGAGGAGGGCATCGCCAAGAGGAAGCCGGTGACGCGGCGCTCGCTCCGGAAGATCCTGTCGCGGCTGCACGTGGACGTGTGGACGGCCCAGCACGACGCCAAGTTCCTGGACCTGCTGCTCCGGCACACGACGCGCGGCGGCGGCGGGGGCCGGGACGTCGGCGACCTCACCGCCGACGACTGGCGCGCCATCTGCGCCGAGCTGAACGCGGCCACGAGGTCCGCGTTCCCCGTCGAGGAGCTGCGGCGGCGGCTCGCCAAGCTCCGGCGCGAGTTCGAGGCCGTCAGCCGGATCAAGGAGCACCACCGGTTCAGCTACGACGCGCGCCGCCGCGTCGTCGTCGCCACGGAGGCCGATTGGAAGCGCTACGTGCTGGTCGGTGCTGCTCATTAGCTGATCGTGATATGCAGATTCTGATGCTCTGAATGGAAAACGATGTGTTCTTATTCTCATCTTGGTGGCCCTTTTGGGGTTTCATTCAGGAGAACCCGGAGGCGGTGGCGTACGAGGGGAGGAGCCCGCACTTCGGTCGCCTCCGGGCGATCTTCTCCGGCGCCGGCAGCGGCGGTGCAGACACGCGTGTCGGGCGCGGCGGGGCCACGAGGAGCCGAGGGGCGCGGGCGAAGAGATGCCTCGGAAAACTGCTACGCAGCTTTGGGCTCCGGTGTAAGTTGTAAGAACGTTGACAGACACTGGTGTAGCTGATCCATATGCTGACATGCGAGCGACAAAGTGGTCAGTGCTCCATTGCACGCATATTGTACAGGAACCAGGAACCAGCGCACTTTCTCCTGTGTCTCGTGAGTTTCTGGGAGACTTTGGAGTGATCAATGCTCATCGTCTTCTCTCCCATTTTTAGCTTTTTTCTGGGAAACCAAAGATCGATCTGCGCCTCTGTGCCGATGATCATCATATTGTTTGCGAGAAGCAAGCACAAATCGCTGCTTGTGTGCTTGTGGCATGGAAAGTCTTGAAAGCACAAATCGTTTGCGAGAAGCAAGCCGACTGAGAAGGAAATGAAATGGCCATCGTATTACCATGGTCCATGGGCCCAAATACAGCAGCACGAAGTTGTATTGGGCCGGCAACGCCAGCTTTGCACGGGCCTGTCCGTTCTGCCAGTGCTTTCGGCCCTTTTCAGTTACAGGGTCGAGTAGGCAACTGGGTAGGAGTCCACGTAACAAAATACAGCCTGTGGGGCGGTGGCTCCGGAGCCGCACTTCGCGCACGTGATGACGAGGCAGGCTATTTCGTGAAATCTTGTGTCGAGCCCAAAAGAACTCCTACCTATATCGATCGTGTCATGGACGCAAAATAGTAGGCCCATGTCAGCTCCTCGGGCCGATCGGGCGCATAATTAGCCAGCTTTCGGCCTTGATCAGCCCATTAATCAACTACCCGGAGGCACCGACGACATGATGGCAAGTGATGACGCGGTGGTGGTTGATGGAACGTTTTTACCATCCATCCATCCGCAGTTAAAAGCGTGCGCCGCGCCGCCGCGCAAGGGCGACTGTCCAGTCGACGGGGCCACCGACCCGTACCCGGAGGGGACGCCTCATCATCACACCCATCGTTCACCTGCATCCACCCACGGTTGCCTTTTTTTTTTCTCCCAAAAGGCCACAGGCAGATTGGTAGAACGATTGATGCTCAGGTACTTTCTGAAGTTTGGTAGCATGTTATAAACAGTATTCAAATGTGAACCGGGTTCAGCAGCAATGATCAGAAACGCATCATCGACTGATAGGGAGCATGCATAGCAACAGTATCGGAGACAGAGACCCTTTAATTTTGGTCGCGCTAGGGTACGGTTTCTGCTCCTGCACGTCCACTCATTTTTCAGCGATCGTGCAGCGCTTAACTAACCACTGCTTTTGGTAGGTAAAGCTCTATTTTTAAATTTATTCCGCGTGCATAATCCCGAAAGGAAAAAAAAAAGCAAAGAGATGGATGGATGGATCGCAGGCAGCCTAGCGAGATAGCACTAGCAGGGAGCGCGATTTGCTCATCGGAGCACTTCGATCTCGCCATCACCTTTTTTCCCTTTTGTTTGCAGCTTCCTGGCCGTGGTGTCGTGTCCCCTAACCCCATCCGCGGCCACTGTCGTGAGTCACCAGAACCCCAGTGAATTATCCGTCAACATGTGTTCCGGCTTCTAGAAATTAATAGAGATGGGAAGAAAATGCTAGTTTAACTGATTATTGAGCTGCTGTTTGGACGTCGATCGAGCCGGTACAATGATTGTTTGGTAGGTCCTAAAGGTACGTACCTAGCTAAGCTCCAAGGCATGATTGGAGTGTGTGGCCGAATCAGTTCGCACAAACGGTTTCGATTTTGTTTAAACTAAGCTGGCTACTACTCCTCTCGTTCGTTCATTCGTTTCGTCAAGAAAATAGACTTATTAATCTTATAGTTAGATGTATGTACGTACAGTACAGTACATGTACAGCAAGTTCAACGCTGGGAAGTGAGAAGCTCCTGGAGCTCAGGCAGAGAGCTAGCTAACCCACAAGTAAAACCCAACGAATATACTAGTACTCCTGGCTAATCAAAAGATTAGTACTTGTGCTCACCTTGTCTAGCTGTTACCAGCTAAGTAAACAGATGTCATATATATATATATATATATATATATATATATATATATATATATATATATACACACACACACACACACACACACACACACACACACACACACACACACACACACACACACACACACACACTACGTAGTACATGGCAGCGCCAGATGGATCGAGATCGCTTTCTCTGACCGCAACATCCCTGCGAAATCAATTCCTTCCCTTGCTTCCGTTCACCCAAAGTAAGCCCTCACTGTAAACTAGCCAGCCACTACTGCATCATTAGCGTCCGTCGCTGATGCATCATATCATATCATATCACCCCGCGCGCGAGCGCGATGACTCGATCCCGCTGGCCCACGGCTGCGCGTCACCCGCCGCGTACACGTCCCGCTCCCGCCGATGGACGGAGGCGGGGTCGGGATCGGGGACGGCGAGGGCGCCCCGGCGCGGCTTCGCTGCGGTTGCGCTTGCGAGCGCGAGCGCGAGGGGAGGAAAGCGACGCCGCGGCCCTCGCGCGCGATGGCCGATGGCGAGCGAGGCGAGGCGAAAGCGGCCGCTCCGCACGTAAAAATTATGCCCAATCGCCGGCTTCCACCTCGACGTGGGCCGGAGGAGCGTATACTTACTTGCTCACGAATTAAACAAAGTGGCGTGGCGTACGTGGCTCGTGATGATGATGATGATTTCGGACGATGACTAGTAGCTAATGAATTAATATTATGTTAGTCAATAAACTAATCCCGTCGACTTTTGGATATACTGGTCTATACTCCCTCCGGTATCGTATTAAAAGTCCTTTTAGACAAGATTTGAGTCAAACATTGAGAATATAAATCATGAATAACATTTAAGTCGTTGTGTTTGGAAACGTGAAAATCATGTAAATAGATTGGTCTTAAAAATTATTTTCATAAATATATATATATATATAACTTTTTAAAAAATATTTTTTTATAGAAAAGTGGAGTTAAAGTTGTGGTTTAGTGATCGTGTCGCTGTCCTAAATGACTTCTAGTATGACACGGGGAGTACAAGATTTTGCGACGATAAATAAACAAAGGAATCCAAAAGACGTGAGGGGATTGGGCTTTTCGTTCCTTTTTCTGCGCTCCGATCCTCTAGTGCTTCGTCCACGGCGATAATGCAGATAATAAACTGGTAAAGCAGGCACACTACTAACTAATCGACACACCAGCACCAACCTACTTTTGCTAGGGGTTTTGTTTGTATTGAGCTTGCGGAGCTTTGTGCACACTGGCAACGTGATGTAGTGCAGTATGCTTTTTTTTCTTTTCTTACCATGCATTTCAGCTGTCTAAGTTTTGCTCAAACTATACATGCATACTCGCGCTTTCAACTTAGAAAATTTTGCAGATAAGGGGGATTTATCACTGTCACAGTCATATCCTTAATTTGACTGCACAAGTATGCGATTCATGTGTTTATTAGGTCCTCAGCTAGGCGACAAGAAGCGTAAGGGGAAAAAAAGATAAAAAGAGAAGGAAGTTTCTCGATGGCATCAGCGTCCTGTGGTACAAAAGATCTTATCCGGGCCTGGTACAGACAGCAAGCCGATCGGCTGTCACACGCCACGACTGCACTTACCGTGAGAGGGAGTCCGATCTCCCCTGAAACGCAGGAACTTTGCACAAGCTGGAGCTTGCAGGAATCGGTTCGCTTCCTGCCGGATTTCCAAACCCGCAGCCTAACTAGACCAGCCAGCCAGTCATCAGTTACCTGAGACAGTGAAGCTGCAGTGTTGCAACTTGCATGCAAACTGGAAGTGCCACCAGTTGCAGTCAAGGAACATTCGGGCAATCCATCGATGGAATTAAACAAGCGCCCAGTTGCTCTTGTCCCCAATCTCCAGGTGCACAGGAAGCCAGGCCAGGAACAAACAAACACCCCACCTCGCCGGTCACCGGTCACCACCACACAATAGTAGTGTGTGTGCTGTGCATGCACGGAGAGGAGTGAGAGGAGAGCTTGGCCGATTCCCCCGACAGCTACGTGTCACCCGCGCCCGCCAATGGACAAGCCCATGCCCATCGGCTTGACCCGGCCTGCTTGCCCATCCATCGCATCTTCTTGATATACACCGCACCGAGCCGGAGCCGGGCACGGGGCACTCGTTCGTAGCACCAGCGCCATCTCACTTCATGCATGGTGGAGCCTGCCTAGCTCCCCGCCGGCGACGACCACCACCACATGTTGCATGAGCAGCAGGCACCGCCGCCGGCAGTAGCACCACCGCCGCCAGTGCCCTCGGCGCCCAGCAACGACCACGGCGGCGATGCCGCGGCCCGCCGGGACGACGACGACGACGCGACGACGTTCCGCGACATCCACCCTCTGACCCCCGACCCGCCGACGCCGACGCCGCCGCCGCCGGCACGCACGGGATCCACCGCGTCCTGGGACACCGCCAGCCACCGCTCCTACTCCTCCGAGGAGCAGTACATGACGATGAGCCGCGAGTTCACGGCCATGGTCGCCGCCGGGGCGACCATGCAGACCGGCCCCAACGCCGGCGCCGGCGGCTACGACAACGGCGCCGACCAGCTCACCAGCATCGGCGAGGACGAGCTGGAGGAGACCAACCCGCTGGCCATCGTGCCGGACAGCCACCCCATCGTGACGCCGGCCAGGTCCAGGGCGTCCGGGCTCGAGGTGGTGCCCGCGGGCCCCGGGCCGGCGCACCCGCCGCCGCCGCCGCCGCCGCAGCACGTGGAGGCCAGCCAGGTGAAGAAGGAGGAGGTGGAGACCAAGGTCACGGCGTGGCAGACGGCGGAGGTGGCCAAGATCAACAACCGCTTCAAAAGGGAGGAGGTTGTCATCAACGGATGGGAAACCGAACAGGTCGAGAAGGCATCCGCCTGGCTCAAGAAGATCGAGGTAATCTAATCGATCAACCCGATACACCAAAACTTTTCCCTTTCCGTTTTCCCCTTTTGGCGAAAATTTATCCAAATTTTTTTGTCTTCGACTCTGATATACTACTATGAACTATGAACTTTGCATCCTAATTCCTTCTCATGATTGTTCGCAACGTCGTACTATGAACTTTGCATCCTAATTCCTTCCTGAATTGCCTAAATTACACGAAGCGAGTCTGATATACTACCTACGGGTGTTAGAGGTAGAGCAGTAGAGAGAGCTTATCAAAGATTCAAAATCCTTCAGGAGCAGAGGAAAAGAGTAGCCAAAACTTAGCATAACAAATTAATCGCCAATTGTGTTGTCTTGTACAAATCAGATCGGTATGTACTCGTGCTGATTATAGCTGCAGTAGGCATCTGTGAGATTTCTTTTCTGACGGATAAACTGAAAGCAGAGGTCTATAGGCATCTTCAGACAACTCTGAATATCCATGGTTTCTGTACATGCTTAGTCTTGTTGTCCCTGTGATCGACGTTCGTCTCGATCAATCACCGAATAGGCTGTGACCCGCAACTGCTAATAAACATGGATGATCCCTCCTCGATTGCGCAGAGGAAGCTTGACGAGCAGCGCGCCAAGGCGTTGGAGAAGACGCAGAACGACATCGCCAAGGCGCGGCGCAAGGCGGAGGAGAAGCGGGCGTCGGCGGAGGCCAAGCGGGGGCTCAAGCTGGCCAAGGTGCTCGAGCTCGCCAACTTCATGAAGGCCGTCGGGAGGGTGCCCACCAAGCGCTCCTTCTTCTAGCCGATCCGTGCGGCCTCCATCACCACCTGTTCGTGTTCCGCCTCTGCCTGCATTTGTGTGCTGAACCTGTCGCTGCTGCCTGCTCCATCATACACCTATAGCTAGTAGCACGTTTGTGTGACGATGTATGCTGCTGCATCCGAGAACCCTAATTGTAAAAAGGATTTGTAAGCTCTATACGATGTACTGTCAGTCGCCCTGTGATGCCTGTGATCCATCACGGCAGTTCTTCTATATATCTTTTTGTTTGGCTTGTATATGGAATTATTATGGATCCATCCGTATGGTGTTTTTGAGTCACTTGTTTGCTTGCCTAACCATGCAAACATTCCGAACCCAAACTCTGCAAGAGCTGTTACTTGTGCAGACAATAGAGACACGTCGCTGCAATACGTGATCCGTGAATGAATCAATATGGTTTTCTTGCCCGGCCTTTTGCTACAATCTGCATTCAATTATCACCATGATTAGTACATCAACTTCTGATCATCATGCATCATGATCAGAAGCTACTTACTGTTCCTACACGTCTTGAAGAACCATCACACGTTCTCATGTCTCTGAACATCACATTACCAGTCGCCCATCATCGCGACCGATGAAGAACGGCATGGCGACTTCGAGATACAGCGGGACATAGCTCATTAGCTCCTCATCGCCCTCGTCTGCACGTCGACCGGGCGGTCGATTTGCCCTTTTCCTCATGACAAGGGCAACCTTGATCTGAGGCCATGCAATCGGAAGAAGGAGGCATTGATCCAATCCAATTACAAGGTAGGATGGATTGGACCATGAAAGGGAATGGTGTGGTTGACCGGTGGAAGATGCGTCGATCGACAGGGGAATCGGCATCATTCGTGGCCGTAACATCGTCGACGGCGAGATGCCCAGCCGCGTCTCGCTGGCACTCACCCCGTAGTCCAGGCAGACCGGATGGGGACAGTCACTTTGCCAAAGGTGATTTGTGAACCCCAGATTCCTAGCGTTGGTCAAGTCTCGAGATGGTGTACCATGCAAAAATTGATGGTAGCAAAGCAACGGCATGTTGGGACATCTGATTCAGAGCTACCCGTGTGACATGGATCATTTCCACGGAAGAAAAAGAAATGCGCACGCGCTTCCTCTTCCTCATCTTGTGAAGTGCATAATTGCTGCCAAATATGTGCATACTTTTGTTACGGGGGTGGGGGTGGGGCGGTCAAAACCGATGTACTCTGCAATACCCAACTTTATTTTGGAATAACTGTAGCATGGGTTCCAGAATCTTGAAAGTAAAATTTAATAAAACAAACTTGGAAGTGAATCCAAAGAAATGTTTAAATCCAAACAAACTTGGCTATGGTTGCCATTATAGCTAGCTATTCGAGGTAATGTAGAATTATTTATACTCCGTATTTATGTATAATTTAGACGTGACAAGCCGCTAACTATTAGAGTAGTATTTAGCTCTGTTATTGGGTGTCTTACAATCCTGACGCTTAACCTCATAGTTGGAGATTTAAAAAACTAATCAAAAGCGAGAATAACCATTCCACAGAATCCACAAACAAGTTTTTAACTATCTTTTGATAGTTTTCAACTTCGGAAACCTTCGGGACTGTTTGTTTTAGCTTTTGTAGGCTTCTGGCAGCAAGAAACCGGAAGAGCTAAAACAAAACAATCCAGCTTTGTAACTGAATTTCGAAAAGCTGAAAAGCTAGTTTTCGAGAAAATTAACTGAAAGCTGAAAAATAGGTTGAGATGAGCTTTTTCTAGCTTTTAATATACTGAGAAAATAAAAATTTATTATGAAAATATAACCAAAACAATATGAGAATATACATTTGATATGTTCTATCTCTATTTTTCAAAATTATTACTATCTTAGCACACTTATCATAACCACTACCCGTACCACTAACTGGATCGGATAACTGTGTGCTTCCGAGTTCCGATCCTTACCCCACCTGTATGCAGTGCCCACACAACACCATATTTATTTGTCCAGCTCCTGTACACAAACGTTCGGGCGCCCGCCCAGGCTCGCCGTGCCTTGGGTCCGCAAGTGTACGGTGGTATCTTGGCTGTCAGTCATGAAGGGCCTAAAACAAAATAGAATTAGAACAAGTATGTTACAACCCATTACTCTGATTTGGTCAGATTAAGGGATGCACAATTATTACCGAAAGGTTTTAGCATACTTTTCGTGTAGGCTCGAGGGGGCGATCAAGCCGATTTTTCTGGCAATGTCCAACTTCCTTTTGGCATAATCATAATAAGTCTTGTGCCTCGAAACCTGCAGGTAAATTTAGATTCCATATAAGCAGAACAAAGTAAATCTTGATTTGCATTAGAACCCATAATGGAGGTTAGCATCTTGGAAAGAAAATGAATACTAACAAAAATTTCAACAGCCTCCCTGATCAACATTCGAGCTTTTTCTTCTGAAACCTACGAAAAAACAAAAGGTGCCTTAAATGAAGAAATGTTTCGATTGGACTGTGACCTTAGACAAATGAAGCTTACATTTTCCTCAATGGCAGCCAAGTAGGTTTCATACTGGAGAAAGATCATTTGAAAGAATTAGCAAGAAGTAGGACAACAACTTCAGCAATATTGAGAGATTTAGTAATGAAAGCAGCCTACATTATGTGTGACTGGACCATGTGTCACCAGATGCTGGTTTTTAAGCTCAACTTGCATTTCAACGTTGCACGAGGAAGGCACACCATTTTCAAACACTTCTTTTAAAGCTTCTTTAAGATTCATCTAAGCAATATCAAAGAAAAAAAGTGATATAGATGAGCATATAAAGATAAAAGAAACAGAAAAACAGTAATAGTTCTGCATAATTATGCAAGAATCCAACCTTTTGCTTGGCAACCCGTTTCCAAATCTCCAAATAGAAACAAGTCAAGTCTTCATACCGAGGATTAACAAACTGAACTGTCCACATATATTCCCGATGAAAGAAATATAGGATGGTCAAATACTATCATCAGCTGCAGTACACACTAAATTAAAATGAGGGGAGAAGAATTACAGTGAAACCGCTGTAAATTAATGCCGTAAAAATGTTGTTAAATTCTGCTGCGATCTTCATGGCTTGATAAAAGGCCAGACGCTCAAGTTTATCCCACTAAACAACAAAATAACATTAGGATGTACTGTAGGAGACTATAAATCAAATACATTCAACAAACATATCCAGAAAAATAAAATTATTGGGGGATGTTTACCACGTGCGAGCTGGCAGACCGGGCGTTTTCAATCCACTGCAGAAGATGAAAAGCCTATCAGAACGAGATGAAATATGACCACAAGTTTAAACTCATCATATCATGCACACCTTAGTTTCACTTGATAACTTTTCCCAGAACCGAATATATTCTTGGTCACCCTGAAGATTGTTGCAAGTTTTGCGGTAATACTCCCAGTGCTCATACTCACCCTGAAAAACGAAAACATTACAGTGTAACTGTCATCAACATTAGGCCCAAAAAGCAGTACGTCTATGGTTACCAGGTGTACTTAATTTCTGAATCTCCCACTACAGTGTGACTTGGGTTAATCAAGGCACCACTCTAGAGCACTGCTGGAGGTTAAGCAATCAAGAGTTCTAGTAGACCTGTAATATCAGCAGGGTATTTATTTATAACTCCAAAAGTTATAACATCCCTGTATATGATCCCATCTCTCCTAAATCTTCCCCCCACAAGAATTATGGGATGGGGTGGCACAACCAGTCAAAACAGAATGCACAAAACAATACATCATTTGTCCTCATAAAAAGGGATACAAATTGAAAATCAAGTTAATATTAGTAATATAATAGTAATAGATGATGGATTTCCTAGGTCATGTCTATGGCAGAGTGAGACTAACTTCCATGTCCTAATATTCAAAGATAATTCCTTGGAAACATTCCCATCCTTCAAGTCCTTATTTAATGCTTTGTTCCATGCATATCAGATTTGATTGCCCCTGCCCTTCCTTGCATTATTGGCATGCCTCTGCTATGCATTGTGCACAAAGAAACCTCCATTGGCGCCATCTCAAGTGATGCTAGACAAGCTTTTCTTTAATCAGCATAACCCCTACCCTAACCCACAGTTGTCATTTTGAATTCTGTCGCCTCAAAAAAAATGCACCTTGCAGTAAAAAGGTGGCAATGAAGGCATAGCAGAAAATTTTGGTTGTGACTGCCTTGGATTCCAAACATATGTTGCTTTAGA